>CM022535.1:7857289-9245674 GCA_012273795.1 Dendrolimus punctatus
TCGCATAGATGGCAGTACCGTTTTTTGTTGTCGTGGCTATATGTCTTTTTACTGTGCAGCAAATCTTTAAATAAAACATATTAGTAGTTTTTCTCAGTTTTATTTTATGAAGAAGCCCTAACCTGAACAGTCTGCCGCCAATAAATAGATGTTTTACAAAGCTTTGAGTGTCGTTATCGCCCTGTACAATAAAATAAAAACAACATAGCCTACTAAATGAAAGAGCTTGCAAGTAAAACTATATTTTTAATCGATTGCTAACGTATATAACTAGGTGGTACAGAGCTTTCATAATGATAAAGATTTTTCCCAGATATGTATGAGACGGCTAGATGAATTTTACGCGTACATAAACCTATTATTCGACCTAATATTTGATCGAAATCATTCGTCTCCACGAAGACTGATTCTTCGTAGAAGTGATACTAAACTTAAATATAAATACTCTAATGAAGATTCACATTTACTATGCAAAACGCAGACAGAATAATTTCTATATTAGTTATTCTAATACTTCACTATGAAGTATCTTTACTTAACAGTATATAATAGAGTATATAAGTACTTTTAGCGATCAGAAGTGGAAAATAATAAAAAGAGGTATAATCGTAAACAATTTATTTGATTTTATAACAAAATAATCGATTTAATTAGACAAACAACCGTTAACAACGTAATATAGCAGTAATAAAGTAATCGTAGTTAGCGGGGCGGTCTTTTTAGGGCTGTACTGGCTGTTAGATACCGCGTTCCACGAACCTACCGCAATTCAGACAGTACTGACTGTGAGGGACAGTGTTCCACGTCTGTTTGTAGTTAGTTACGCGAGCGGGGCGGTCTCTTTAGGGCTGTACTGGCTGTCAGATACAGCGTTCCACGCACCTACTGCAATTCAGACAGTACTGACTGTCAGTGTTCCACGTCTGTTATTTAGATAGAACTTAGCCGTCAAAGACGGTATTCCACATCTATAGAGCAGTACTGATTGAAAGCCAATGGTCCTTGCTCCTCGATGCATTCGTTGGAAATGCGTGTCGATACTCAATCGCTTATCTTCAACTGCGTCGAAGCTCGACGCGTTGGTGAGGGAGCTTCGAGCTGAAGCTCTTTACCCCGGCTGCAGCTCGGAGGGCTACTACCCTCCGGTAACTATGTGTGGGAGCCGCCGTGGTGTCGGCGGCTGGCGCGGGCCAATCCGCGGCTTTCATTGGCCTTCACGGGCTTTGCGTGGGCTACGTCAGCGGCTTGGTTGGCCAGTCATGGCTTTCGATGGCCTTCCCGGGCTACAGTTGGCCATCGTTGGCGTCTGGTGGCCTATCTGTCGCGTTAGGGGCATAAATCGCGACCTCTTACATCACCCTAATCCCGGCGGATGAGGTCACGTGGGGTCGATAGCCAGGTTTTCCTTCTTCTTTCATTTGGAGGTCGCGCATGTAGCGGGGCAATCCCGTTTAGGTGGGTATGGCGGCAGTTGTCGGCGCAGTCGAACATTCAACGCGCCGACATGACCACAAATTCCTCCACCGACGGGACGCCCAGATCGCGAGCGATGACGTCATTCCTGACATATCGACCCGCGTCCGTGCACATCCGCAAGGTTTTTCTGTTTTTGTAACAGCTTCTTGCTGGTGGCCAAGTACAGCACATACCATGCCGGCGCTGCATATGTGAGCCTCGAGCGGAGATAGGTCTTGTAGACCCCGATCTTCGTCCTCAGGGGCAGTCTGGATGATAGGACAGGTCGGAGTAGGGCTCTGGCGGCTCGTGTGGTGTTCACAGCCTTTACCACTTGGAGCCGCATGCTCAACGATCTGTCGATGTGTGCCCCGAGGTATTGGACCGAGGTCTGCCACTCGATCTCCTGGCCTCGAAGCTGGAGCTGCTTCGGCATGATGCGCCGGCGGGCGACTAGTAGCACGGCAGTCTTTCCCACGTTGACCGCCATGTGCCACCTGTCCAGCCACGCCGGTATCATGTCAAGTATGCGCTGCATTCGGCGAGCTGCGTGATCGGCATTCATAGAGGTCGCGATATAAGCGCTGTCGTCTGCATACAACGCCAGCATTATATCCGATTCCCCCGGGCCGTAGCGAGCCCTCTAGGGTCGGGATATCGTCTGTATACAGACCATATAATGCTGGCGACAGACAGCTGCCTTGGGGAACACCGGCAGTAATTGTACGCTTTTGCGATGAGATCGTTTGCTCTACCGAAACATAAAAGTCCCGGCCGTGTAAAAATGACGCTATAAGTTTTGTTATAGCGTGCGGTGTAGTTGTATGTACTAATTTATATATAAGTCCTTTATGCCACACCCTGTCGAAGGCCTTCTCGACGTCGAGGAATACTGCGACGGAGGCTTTGCCCTCATTCCAGGCGGTGGCAAGGTGGCGGAGTACTCGCGTAAGTTGGAGCGTGGTCGAGTGGCTGCTGCGGAATCCGAACTGCTCCGCGCGTGTATCGATGTGTGGAGCCAGGCGCCGCAACAGCAAGCGCTCAAACAACTTCGCTATGTACGGCTGTAGCGTCACGGGCCGGTAAATAGCTGGTAGGCGCCGATCCTTGCCTGTTTTCGGGAGCATAACGACCTTGCCTGTCTTCCAGGCGTCGGGGAAGTGGCTGGTCCTGAGAATTCCGTTGAAAAGGCGCGCGAGCGCCGCGAAGCCTCTTCTAGGCAAGAATCTCAGGGCTTCCGTAGGTGTCCCGTCGCAACCCGGCGCTTTCCGCCTGGGGAGACGCAGCGCCGCCTTTCGGACTTCGGCCGGGGAGATAAACGCCTCCCCGCCGAGCGGCTCGTGTGGACGCGACAGAAACTCGGTGACTTCCCTCTCGACGCACTGGTGGTGTTCCCATATTTCTTCCGATACCCCTGCTGGGACTGGGTGTGGCTGGAATTGCGTCTCCAAATGGTCAGCGAGAATTTCAGCACGATCCATTGGCGCAAACCGCCTCTGACCCTGGGCATCCAGCAGTGGGTACGTGGGTATTGGCGTCCTTTGTAGAGCTCGGTTTAATGCGTGCAAGTCCGTGGCGCGTTCGAACACCCGGTCTATAACACTATCCCAGGTCTCGCCTCGCCAAGTCTTCACGGCCTCTGAGACCTGGGCTGTTAAGGCGTTCAGCCTAGCCTTGAGCACCGCACATCTGGTTCTAGCCCACAAGCGCCGGAGTGCGCGCTTGTGGCTGATGTCCTGGCTGAGCCGGGCTGGGAGCTCTGGACGTCTGCTCCGCGGTGTGAACATCGCAGTTGCGGCGTCCCTAGCGGCCTCGATCCGCTCCATAATGAGCCTGGTGGCTCGCTCGACCTCCTCTGGGACGGAGAGGCCGTCTAGGGGAATAGTTTGTTCCATATTACTAGTGTATGCTGCAATCTATTCTTGCACGCTGCCCTCTCGGCGGCACTGCCACCGCCGCCAATGCAAGCGTGACAAGTACTGGGAAGTGCTACGTATCTAGGTCATACAGCACCTCTGCGTGGATTGGGCAGCTTATATTTCGGTGTAATACGATGTCCAACACATCCGCACTGTGGCGTGTGTTATTTGGGATATGGGTAGGCGCACCCGATCCGAGCACCGTGAGGCCGATGCGTTCGCGTGTCGATACAACGGAGCGGTCTCCTTTTATACTCTAAGCGTAGTGAAAGGTGGGCGGGGCGACGACGCTGCGCACGTGTACAGGCACGTGCGGCTATTGATCGCTGCTGCTGTACTTCGAAAAAAGTCGACTACCGCCATTATGGTTTATAGTACAATATAGTACAAATAAAAAATATCGATAACGTGCATCCAACTCTGTTCCATTTCTAGCGTAGTGCAACTGAGCTACGAAATTCTTGGAAGAATTTGTTTTCATTATTATACCTATTCTGCCGAAATGTCGACGAGTGGTGCTTTAGTATCGTCATGTCAACTAGACATAGAAACTGGTAAGAGTTAAAGGATATGTAGGTAGATTATATAGAATTAGATATTTACATCAAATTGATCTTCGAAGCAATACCGTACTGATTTTTCTGATACAGATTCCTTTCTTTTCATAATTTTGCACCACTCATATCGTATATATTTCTGATTTTGCACTTTTGCAATCGTGTTTATTATACAGTTAGACACGATGCAGTACTTAAAATATATTTTAGTTTTAGTTTCCATAATAATACCTGATGTTGTGTTGCGCTAAAAAGTACTAACTGCGGCGAACAGTCACTTAATCGCTGCATCGTCCCGAGACGGGCGAGACTTGTGACGTCAGCGCTTGGTCGGCCGGCCGCGCGTCTTACGATTTCAAAACGGGAGGGAAAAGCTTCATAACTTCATCATTTATGAATATAATTGAAAACAAAAAATACTAGGATTTATTGCAGACTTAGTGTGATTTTTTAAAAATAAAATTTAAAGAATGGAAACTTCCTCATTGAAAAACGTACACATAATTGTAAATTTGTATCGACAGACGGCCTACCTGTATTGAGTTCACCATCTTGATCGAATCGCATCACCACAATTTTGAAAATATAACTACACAGAATTTACTTAGACAAATCTGCATAACACAAAACTTACCAAATAAAATACGAATGTTTCACAAAAATCGTTACGATTTCGTGCACATTTCTACATATAAAAATAATTCCTGTGAACAATCTATTTTTATTATATGAAATCTTGTCCGAATCAAAACGATCTTATAGTGAAACATTCGTAATTTTTTAATTAAGTTTTGTGTTAAAATTCCATGAATTTTTATTTTCAAAAATGTATTAATGTGTGAGCGATATGGCGTGTTCCACTTGATAGATCCTAAAGTGGGTGGCGACGCGTAGGAGCTTTTTTAAAAAGATAACTGCATTCATTCGTTGCATGTAATGAACCGAAACTTACATTCGTTTCATACATATTATATTGAAACATTATACTAATATTTAACCGAAAGGTGTAGCCTACGTCACTCACTACATAATTTATACCAACCAACTTCATCGGGACTGTTTTATTGACCTTATTTGTGTCGGGCAGCGCGTGTTCTGCTGCGTGACGCTCTGCGTGACCAATACTTGTTTTATCAATGCTTAATTTCATTACAAAATTAAGACATTTATTTATATCTTTATATCTGAATTTAAACTTTCATTTTTTTCAGAATCCTCCGGAGTCTGCGGGAGTTGGTAAGATATTAATGCACGAATTAATTTTATACAAATTGTTTTTTTTTTAATTAAATTAATTACAATAGATAACATTTTTTTAAGTTTCTACAGAAATGGGAGGGGTCCTAAAGGTCTTGACGTCAGTTTTCAAAATCTAATGTAAATAATTTAATTACGGTCAATGTCGATCAGCGAAAACCGCATGGGAGTTGGCCCAGTAGTTTTTACGTGCATCTCGAACAAATAAACAGACAAACAGACAAGAAATCTAATAAAAATGCATCGTGTTTACCATAACTGATACCTATAGTTCGTGCATTCCTGCTGCTTTTTTAAATTAATTCAAAGCACGGGCAGGTCACTTTTAAAATGTTATAACTAATTATGTCTAACCCTGTGTCTACAAGCGTGGAGCATAGAAATAAGAATAACGTAATCATGTATGTAAGATACACATTAGAATAACTAAAATAATATTGTCTCGTAAACAAACCCCAAGTCACATCCTCTCATTAAACCCCTCAAGCGTGCTCAAAGCGGCTAGTCCGCTGGTTTCAAATAACGGTTATCTAGGTATGCAATTATGAACAATATATTTTCCACCTTGACTTACAGTTGAATTAATAAATAATTAGTTGCCTTGGGAATAATCCTTATCATCCATTGGATATACAGCTACTAAATTTCTTTTTAGTCCGTAATGAGGACTTTACTCGCAATTCTCGCATATTAATCAATTATTGCAGATGTAAATG
The DNA here is from genome assembly GCA_012273795.1 of Dendrolimus punctatus. Classification (NCBI taxonomy): domain Eukaryota; kingdom Metazoa; phylum Arthropoda; class Insecta; order Lepidoptera; family Lasiocampidae; genus Dendrolimus; species Dendrolimus punctatus. The sequence continues at coordinate 7,863,194 of CM022535.1, forward strand.
TGTAGGCTTAACTCCGAATCCAATGTAGGAACTTATTGCTTAAGGATAATAGTCCCTTTTTTTCTTTTTTAGGTATAGCTGGTCCAGATCCACCAACTATTGTAAGTATTGTGTATTTATTACATATTATAAACATTTTAACCAAAACCTACATAATACCATAGTATAACTAGTGAACGTGAGAAATCATGCATTTAAAATAATACACACTCAAACGAACAATTCTTCTAAAAATACCTTTCCATTTTGTAATCAAAAATATTAACACATTTTTTGTAACTCGTTGCATGTGCAATATAAAAATATTTTTTAATGTATTATCAAAACAAAATCATATCGCAATTGAAAAACGTACACATAATTGTAAATTTGTATCAACAGACGGCCTACCTGTATTGAGTTCACCATCTTGATCGAATCGCATCACCACAATTTTGAAAATATAACTACACAGAATTTACTTAGACAAATCTGCATAACACAAAACTTACCAAATAAAATACGAATGTTTCACAAAATCGTTACGATTTCGTGCACATTTCTACATATAAAAATAATTCCTGTGAACAATCTATTTTTATTATATGAAATCTTGTCCGAATCAAAACGATCTTATAGTGAAACATTCGTAATTTTTTAATTAAGTTTTGTGTTAAAATTCCATGAATTTTTATTTTCAAAAATGTATTAATGTGTGAGCGATATGGCGTGTTCCACTTGATAGATCCTAAAGTGGGTGGCGACGCGTAGGAGCTTTTTTAAAAAGATAACTGCATTCATTCGTTGCATGTAATGAACCGAAACTTACATTCGTTTCATACATATTATATTGAAACATTATACTAATATTTAACCGAAAGATGTAGCCTACGTCACTCACTACATAATTTATACCAACCAACTTCATCGGGACTGTTTTATTGACCTTATTTGTGTCGGGCAGCGCGTGTTCTGCAGCGTGACGCTCTGCGTGGCCAATATTTTTTTATCAATGCTTAATTTCATCAGAAAATTAAGACATTTATTTATATCTTTATATCTGAATTTAAACTTTCATTTTTTTCAGAATCCTCCGGAGTCTGCGGGAGTTGGTAAGATATTAATGCACGAATTAATTTTATACAAATTGTTTTTTTTAAATTAAATTAATTACAATGGATAACATTTTTTTAAGTTTCTACAGAAATGGGAGGGGTCCTAAAGGTCTTGACGTCAGTTTTCAAAATCTAATGTAAATAATTTAATTACGGTCAATGTCGATCAGCGAAAACCGCATGGGAGTTGGCCCAGTAGTTTTTACGTGCATCTCGAACAAATAAACAGACAAACAGACAAGAAATCTAATAAAAATGCATCGTGTTTACCATAACTGATACCTATAGTTCGTGCATTCCTGCTGCTTTTTTAAATTAATTCAAAGCACGGGCAGGTCATTTTTAAAATGTTATAACTAATTATGTCTAACCCTGTGTCTACAAGCGTGGAGCATAGAAATAAGAATAACGTAATCATGTATGTAAGATACACATTAGAATGACTAAAATAATATTGTCTCGTAAACAAACCCCAAGTCACATCCTCTCATTAAACCCCTCAAGCGTGCTCAAAGCGGCTAGTCCGCTGGTTTCAAACAACGGTTATCTAGGTATGCAATTATGAACAATATATTTTCCACCTTGACTTACAGTTGAATTAATAAATAATTAGTTGCCTTGGGAATAATCCTTATCATCCATTGGATATACAGCTACTAAATTTCTTTTTAGTTCGTAATGAGGACTTTACTCGCAATTCTCGCATATTAATCAATTATTGCAGATGTAAATGTGTAGGCTTAACTCCGAATCCAATGTAGGAACTTATTGCTTAAGGATAATAGTCCCTTTTTTTCTTTTTTAGGTATAGCTGGTCCAGATCCACCAACTATTGTAAGTATTGTGTATTTATTACATATTATAAACATTTTAACCAAAACCTACATAATACCATAGTATAACTAGTGAACGTGAGAAATCATGCATTTAAAATAATACACACTCAAACGAACAATTCTTCTAAAAATACCTTTCCATTTTGTAATCAAAAATATTAACACTTTTTTGTAACTCGTTGCATGTGCAATATAAAAATATTTTTTAATGTATTATCAAAATAAAATCATATCGCAATTGAAAAACGTACACATAATAGTAAATTTGTATCAACAGACGGCCTACCTGTATTGAGTTCACCATCTTGATCGAATCGCATCACCACAATTTTGAAAATATAACTACACAGAATTTACTTAGACAAATCTGCATAACACAAAACTTACCAAATAAAATACGAATGTTTCACAAAAATCGTTACGATTTCGTGCACATTTCTACATATAAAAATAATTCTTGTGAACAATCTATTTTTATATATGAAATCTTGTCCGAATCAAAACGATCTTATAGTGAAACATTCGTAATTTTTTAATTAAGTTTTGTGTTATAACACATCGTCGTATATAAATTCCATGAATTTTTATTTTCAAAAATGTATTAATGTGTGAGCGATATGGCGTATTCCACTTGATAGATCCTAAAGTGGGTGGCGACGCGTAGGAGCTTTTTTAAAAGATAACTGCATTCATTCGTTGCATGTAATGAACCGAAACTTACATTCGTTTCATACATATTATATTGAAACATTATACTAATATTTAACCGAAAGATGTAGCCTACGTCACTCACTACATAATTTATACCAACCAACTTCATCGGGACTGTTTTATTGACCTTATTTGTGTCGGGCAGCGCGTGTTCTGCAGCGTGACGCTCTGCGTGGCCAATATTTTTTTTATCAATGCTTAATTTCATCAGAAAATTAAGACATTTATTTGTATCTTTATATCTGAATTTAAACTTTCATTTTTTTCAGAATCCTCCAGAGTCTGCGGGAGTTGGTAAGATATTAATGCGCGAATTAATTTTATTCAAATTATTATTTTTTAATTAAATTAATTATAATGGATAACATTTTTTTAAGTTTATACAGAAATGGGGGGGTCCTTAAGTTCTTGACGTCAGTTTTCAAAATCAAATATATTGTTACGTACGAGCGGGGGTACGCACTTATGGATTGGAAGAAAACACCAGTTTTTAATTTAAAAGCTTTTATTGACTTACTCAGCCGCACGTAGTACCTCTCTGAAGGTTTGCCCCTGTACGCACGACCAACGATGCACGGTCCCGATGATAAGTTGTCACACCCTCAATACCGTCGCCTATATTGCGTGGACCATCTCGGATATTATCTCGTGTAGCTCGCTTCTGATTCCTTTTTCGAACTACGCTACACACCTCCTTCACGTATCTGTCCACCAAACTTGTCACTAAATTCACCACTTAATTCGTCTCTGTCTTCTATTACCCTTCTCTTTTAACTCTTTAGTATCGCACTTGTAGTTTCACTGTCTTGGACTGAACTCAACTTTAAACTCAACTCTCAACTCTAAACTGGCCCGGTAGGCGCGCCTTACGCTGTTTTTGTGTCCGGAAGAATTTTCTAGAACCCATCTATCTATCTCTGTCTTTTCTTTCCCGAACCTTCTGTTCGGGAACTTTCGTTTATACATCTGTCTCTTTTTAACATCTATCTATCTCTTTCTTTCTTTCGTCGTCTATCACTTTCTAGCATCTATCTACCTCTTTTTTTGGTTTATCGTCTATCCTTTTCTAACTATATCCGTCCTTGTCTTTTCCTTCCAGAAATTTCTAGTTCTTTCTAAAAGTTCTAAAACTGATTTACGCTGCTGGGCAGTTCCACCCTCGGAAGCTACAATATTTAATTTAAATATGGTCAATGTCGACCAGCGAAAACCGCATGGGAGTCGGCCCAGTAGTTTTTACGTGCACCTCGAACTAACAGATAGACAAACAGAAAAGAAATCTAAACAAAATTGCATCGTGTTCACCATCATTGATACCTATAGTTCGTCTGTTCCATTCAAAGCACAGGCAGATCATTCATTAAATTATGTCTAACCCTGTGTCTACAAGCGTGGAGCATAGAAATAAGAATAACATAATCTTGTATTACTCCAATGAAATCTTACAATTTAAGGGCCGAATATTGCATTTGTTAGAGGACGCAATTTTATTTTTGGGACATATGTGGGGGGTCAATAGAAGCTTAACCTCAAATTTGTGGAGTCGCCACCCTTGTCCCTCGGCCGCCATCTTGGAAAAAGGGTTGAAAACACTTTTTTCGCGATATCTCGGAAACTGCGTCTTACAAAAAATTTGTAAAGTCATAATTTGTAGCAAATTGTTTTAAGTTTAAGTTAAATTTAGTAAGTTCAAATAAAGAAAAGAGTTATGAATGAATAAAAAAATTCTCACTTTTTTGCTTATAACTTCTTTAATTTTTAATTTAGGGCAAAAAGTTATATAAACATGTTTGTAGGCAAAACAATTTGCTATAAATTATGACTTTACAAATTTTTTGTAAGACGCACAGTTTCCGAGATATCGCGAAAAAGGTATTTTCACCGATTTTTGACAAGATAATTGATTTTTCAAATACTTTAGTTTTCGTCAAAATCGGTTTCTTTGAGTATTTTTCGCTATTTATTCATTCTGTACTAATATGTCACAGCTATTTTGTCAAAAGCCTTGGTGGAAAGGCAATGCTGTGGCAAGCATAAAGTTAAAATTAAATCGTAAAAAAGTCAAAACTGGGTGTGGCTGCCATGTGTAGTTGAGGAATGACTAAATATTTTTAGTTGTTTGTTGGATCTGGAAAAATTATTAATATTATTTTTTTTTTCAGCTCAATGCAAAATTAAAGCTGTAAGTATTTTTTTACCATTTAAACAAACATGCATAGTTCAAAATATAATTCAAATAAAATAGAACCCAATGTAACTAAGTTTATTGATGCCCTTCTTCAAGACAGTTTACAATTATGATTTTTTTTGGCACACCATGAAAATGGTAGAATGTGGGATATTAACTTATCCGGCTACACCCACTTGCCAGACTGCTTGCTATACTGGTCAACAGACATAATATTTTAATATTGTTTCTCATAATTTTATATGGCATACTCATGTTTTACTATATTAGTCAGCGAGCGAAGCGAATGTGCCGCGGCAGCTGCCGGCGAAGTTCTCGAAAGCCAATTGCTTTTTAGGACAAAGGCGTAAGGTTAATTCAATTAATTTAGTATGGTGTTGAAATATTCTGTTAAATTATATTATTGCAATGAATAAAATGGATAACAATACGTGTGGCACTCGCGTCATTATGGAATCTAATGTGCGGGCAAACAAAAAAAGTCACATAACTTGTATGGTAAACAATTTTTTTTCAAAAAATCGGCACATTATGGCATATGACTATTTTTTGTTGCAAAAGGTCTTTCAAGTATTATTTAGTTTTAAGACTATCAGTTTTGGAGTCAGTACGGTCTAATCTACAGTCTTATCTTACTTAAATTGAAAATCTTTATGAGAAGAAGCGAAGTAGTATTTTCATAACTATAACTTCGTGTTAACGGTTTCAAGCGAGGCATTTTATTTGATTTTTAACTTCACCTTTCGGCCACTTTTCAGTTGCTATGATCACGAAAAACAAAGTCAGGCCGAGACAAATAATATGCCGCAATAAAAACCGTTAAAACGTAGTTCTAGATATGTGTACTAGTCGCGAATACTTAATAAAATACTGATATTTTTATTTTATTTCACAGAGTGACCTAAAAGCCCTTCGAAATGGCGAAAAAGGGGATAAGGTAATAATTCTTTTAAATTATATACTTCTGGAATTTATTATTGTAAAGCAGGAAAATAACAGGCTATTATTAACGCACCATTTTTGAAATCAATATCCTCTATTTATAGTATTAATTTGTGGAATGATGAAATCACAAAATTATTCATATTTATTCTTTTTACCTGTTTGTTGTTTTCTGAGAGCGATATTTGACTTTATACCATTGTGTTTATAATATTTTGATCACTGTAATATATCATAGTGACACATACGCAATCATCTTATATATAAAATTCTCGTGTCACAATTTTAGTTACCATACTCCTCTGAAACGGTTCGACCGATTCTCATGAAATGTTGTGTGCATATTGGGTAGGTCTGAAAATCGGACAACATCTATTCTTCATCCCCCTAAATGTTAAGGGGAATCTACCCCTAATTTTTTGATAAAAAAATAATTTTATTTTTTTATAACACAGCATTAAATAATACATACAACCCTTTTTTTTCAACCCTCTACGATCAACCCCTATTTTTTACCGGACAGGACGACATCTGCCAGGACAGCTAGTTTAAGATATGATAACTTGTTTCAAATTGAAACAACTTTTGACTGAAATACATTGGAGCTGTTCCAAAATCTATTTGAGACAAAATTTCAGATAGACTGATAAATATTTTAAAATGGGATTATAATCGTATTAATAGCACTGTCCGAGAAATACTTGCTCTTCCTGTATTATGGCTGCACCACGATACCTACCTACTTAGAAGACAATCAAGCATCATACATACTTGGAGCTTCTAAGAGTCGATCCACTAGAGTCTTACAATATTGAGGTACAAGTAGATCACCAGCAGTTCAAGTTTGACCCGTGCTCTAACCATATTTTTAAATTAAAACTAAAACTAACTAAAAAAGGGGTTTGTGAATATTTCACTTTTAAAAAAAAATGCTGGCGTTTAACAGAGAGCCCACTTGATGGAAAGCGGTTAGCATCGCCTATGGACATCTGCAACACCAAAGGTGCTACAAATGCGCTCCCTTAAGGGAGACCGGAACCTGGTCTAATACCGGAACACAACTCAAGATTGTTATGACGACATTTTTTTTTATAGCTGGAGTACAGCAAACAGGCTGACGGCCCACCTGATGGAAAGCGGTTACCGTCGCCTATGGACGTTTGCAACATCAGAGATGTCAGCAACGCGCTGCCGGCCTCGAAGAAATTTTATGACACCCTTTTTGAAAAACTCCATATCGTAGCGCTGTGGGAAAACCTCGGCTGGGAGCTCATTCCAAATCCCCACGGTACGCAAGAGAAACGTTCTACAGAACCGTTGCTTACATGAGCGAAGCGGCTCAAGGAAGTGGGGGTGAACTCCCAACCTATGGCGAGCGGTGCGACGGTAGAAAGAGGACGAAGGCACCATTCTAAACAGTTCTTCGGAACTTTCGACATACTTTAGACCAGGGGTGGTAGTCATCTAGTGGGGCAAATACCTACCACCTGGCTGTGGGTTGTTTTCTCGCTCTTACGACAGGCGGCCCGGCCGCTGGAAATTGTATTATTTCTCTGATGCTGCACTTAACCTGACATTTGGCAAACCTGATATTTCGCTTAGTTTACTACAACATAAATAATAGTTGTGTTCTCACTTAATGGCTGGTGTTTGCCACATAATACTCCTATATGTGACACAAATAAACGCCATCGTTCGTCAAGTTTAATTCCTTGTCAATGAGGATTAAGATACTTATTTACACTACTTCATGAGTATTTTTTGTTGTGTTTTACAGGGTGACATGGGTCCTAGAGGTCCAACAGGAGAACAGGGACAAGCAGGGCTCCCCGTAAGTTTTGTTTTTTCCTAACAACAAGATATAACAATATATTAATCTTTTTTTTTATCATCAATTAATTAATTAACTTCGTTAATATTTTACGCTATTAGGGCTGGTGTGCACCGAAATTTAACCGACGGTTAACAAAAAATAATCACTGTTTTACACACATTTTTGGTGATTATCTTATTTTAACCATCGGTTATGACCTAAGGATTTGAGAATTATTTATGTTATCATTATTCTCTTATACGTAAATTTTCATGTTAAAACCTACAAATACCTACATCGTTCACTATCGTGAAATGTTGCGACTACACTTGAATAACACGATATTATATATGTACTGTAGATTTTATTACTGTTGCTAACAAATTTAGTTCAGAGAATAATAATTAAAAATAAGTAACAATTTACAGGCGTCAATAATAATATAATAATATCGATCATTGAAGGATTTTATAGCTATTGTTACGAGTTGCAGGACTCGAATTAAAATGCCGTTGGAATTATTATAGAATTTATGAGAACTATACAAACACGTATAACACAGGTACAAATATAACTGTACACGACCACTCCAAACGTAATGCACGATTCAATCACATGCGCAAAGTCCGTCACGTCCGTCCTAGAATCACTCCTGGCTGATGAGTACCATAAAATATACAATACACAATGGCCTGTTTTTCTAATAATGAATTTTAAACACAAAGTAAACAAAAGAAGTCCAAATGCCGCAAGGGTAATAAAACGTCTACAGGTGTGCAGGTATGAATTTGTCTTTTGTCGCCGCCCAGGTCGTAGCACTATTATAGCAGAAACGAAACAATTGCTTAATAATGTCCGTTCAACTCTGTTTCTTATATTGTAACCTCAGTACATTGCAGTTTTTTTTCTTGAATACAATTGAAACTATTCAAGATGAAATTTGGGATGTAAGAAGTCTTGTATGTGCTACTGTTTCGTCATGTGATTCGTAATGTGTGTATTATACACAAAGAATCAAGAGTGACACGTCTAAAGGAGGGTTGAAAATTAAAAAAAAAACTTCGTTTAAAAAATCGACTTTAAAAGCTTAAAAGTATAAAACTTACTTCTAAAGCCATTTTTAATTATAATATCTTTCAAATATATTATCTGAAACATCCTAAAGTCGGTGCTTAGTCACGTTTCAAAATAAAGTACTTTTTATTTTTTACTTTGCACCGACTTCAAGACAAAACATGTTAATTTTTTAGGGGACCAAACGGCAACTATTCCGCAATAAACTAAGGAAGTAGTACAGTATACACATGGAACGGAATGGATTTTTTTTCATAAAAATTGATCATAAAATGAAAACTACCGGGCCAAAGTATATAAAATTTTTAGGGGACCAAATGGCAACTATTCCGCATCGAACTAAAAGATAATCATGTAAATCGGATCATAAATCTCAGAGTAATCGGTATACATACATAAAAAAATACCGATCAAGTTGAGAACCGAGAAAAATATATCGTTATGTATATATAGCTCGTCAGCACAGTGACGTGCCATACATCTTCTGCTTCTGCTGTCGTGCGAAATAATGATAAATACCGGTAATAATATTTTTTTTAAAGTTTAAATTTATTGTAACGGCGGCTTGTACGCTTTAACGCCATTGTGCGCCCCAGGGCCTTGCCCATGTGGACGGCGCGTTCCTGTCTCAGCATCAGAGTATTATTAGATAGGTCTTAAAACTTATATTTTTATTTAATACTGAGACGTATATATAAGCGCTGCTAAATTCATAAATGTGTACGTACCTCACTAAAAACTTAAAACTAGAAAAAACATTTTCTAAGAAAATTAGTTTTATACTATTTTGATATATGGGTAATTAGTGAACTGGATTATTAGGATGACAAAAATATTGTGATAAAATCAATCAACAGTAACCAAAGTAACAGCAAATATAAGTTTGAATTTGTAGTAATACGATCAAAACACTTAATTGTTGAAAGATTTAAATGTGATTTTTAAGTACAGTCGTTACAAAACAAAATAGATAACTTATTTTGTTTCACATGGTGCGTGTATCCGTTACAAGCAAGTCAATACTAATCTTTCGTACTACCGACGCGTGTGTTTCGAGTAAAACAGACTGAATCTCGCGCACACGCTCTACGAACTAGACGCGTATCTCCGCTCCATCCTCCGCTTATACAGAATATACCAACTTTCCATTTTTTCAATTATAAAATTACATACTATTGAATACAATGTAAGAAAAATTAACTTATTTGTATTGTATTCTACCCATAGTCCCTCAAGACTATAAGTAGAATACTGAGCCCAGATCACCGTCTTCTATGGGTAAGGTGCCCAGAAGGCTGGCTATATTTCCTCGCTGGATCGCCATACTGATTCGTTGGCTAAAGTAGGCACCAGCCTTCTGATTACCTGAAGAGTCAATGGTCCTTTCGATAAATTTTGGTAGAGGCTCATGGCCTCAGGACCCCACGGTCCAAGCGTCTCGACACCAAATCGCACAAACATATAACTCTCATTGAGGGTTACATATCTACCGAATATTAAATTTTAATTTTCGTTTTTCTATATGCATTTTGGTTTGTTTTTTATATGCAACGTGTAGTGTACAAGTTAAAAAAAATTAATTCAAGCTTATACGAGTATTTGCATTGTCTTGGCAGTTTCATAGACCCATGTCATATTCATGCAAGATATTAAACAGAAAATTAATTATAAGCTTAAAATTACCTTTTCTGTTTTACAGGGTAACAATGGAACGCAAGGGTTTAAGGTAAGCACAACAAAAATTATTCACCTCCATAAGACGGTTACAGTGTTAATATCAAAAATGCCTCTCTATTTGGCTACAATTTTATCAACAAAAATGATGTAGCTTCTTAGCAAACAGAAAAAATCATTGTTGAGCAATTAGCACACGACAATGTAACTTTTTATTTGAATTATAATTAACATATTGAATACATACATACATATTATCACGCCTTTTGCACATGGGGATAGGCGCAGACTGTAAATCTTCACTTGCGACGATCTTGACAAAAAACTTTCGCTTAATCTACTTTATTTATTTAATTTGTTTGGGAAACATACAATAATTAATATTCTTAAATATAAAACACAAAATTAATGTATATATCAATAAAATAATTTATATAACGAAAATAAAAAAATAAAAATAAAAATTGGCTCAAATAGTTAATCACAATAAAGAAGCAAAAAATAAATACAATTATATGAACATTACATAAAATGTCTATTTAATTTACATTATGTCAAAATTGAAAAAAATTTAAAGAAAATGTCAAAAAAGGAAAGTATATAAAAAAGTTAATGTCATTATTCTAAGTCATTGGATCATTCTAAATTACAAATGTTTTTAATTTGGGTTTTAAATTGATGTAGGTTACCTATGAAAGGATCAATACTAGTGAATAGTGCATTGTATTGCTGACAAGTGCGGTATAAGAACGTGTTGTAGTGTGGTTTGTTCTTATAAATGGAACTGAAAATAGGGATTTATCACGTGAGCTTAACGGGGACACTTCAGGAGTAAATTATTGATAAGAAAAGGGGAATCAACGCAATTATTCATAATTTTGTAGAGATAAACTTGGTCTCTTTCAGTTCGACGAATTGATAGTGGAGTAATGTCAGGTGGTAGTTGCTTTAAACGTGATAAAACTTTCATTAACCTCTTCATACATGCAAGTTTATTTGATATGCTTTTTACCTGACCTCGTTTTAGCACTTCTGTTATTTGATCATTGTGTAAACGTCGTGGTCTACCGCTACCAACTCTACCGTTCACAATACTTTCATAAACTTGTTTTGTGATTCTATTTTTATCCATCCTCTCTACACGCCCAAACCACCTTACCATTCCTTTTACAATCAATTCTTGTTATAATCGGCAGACAAACACACACATTGTATATCCCCAAATTAAGCAAGTTACGCTTGCGTTATGGGTAATATACAACGGACCACTCTGGGGCCGATCCCAGACACCCAGACCATGGTAAATAACGGAGAAAATACGTTTCCGAAATTTACTATACCGGGAATAGCACCCGGAGCCTCTGGGTTGCACTGAGGTAGGCCGGCAAAGGCTTAGCCCGCTCAACCACAGAGGCCGTCGCAATAGCCGTCCGTAACAGTGTGGATTGAATTAAGATGTAATTGTTATTACTGTTATTATTGTTATTATCCATATCATTCATGCTTACCTCACATCCTATTTATACTTCTCAAAGCTCTCATTCAATATGGGTGGTGTTAAAATCGGATTTTTTAGTAGTAGAGTGTTTAGGACACGACAACGTCTGCCTTGCCCACTAGTGCTATTATAACTCTGTCTGAAGTCAATTTGGTACAATTAACTTAAAAATAAATAATTTAGGGGCTTATTCGTACTAGCATATTCCAATGTAATTTTTAGAATTATTGTCTGTCTGTTCAAGCATCACGTGAAAACTAGTACACGGACTTAAATTGATCTCTCCACAGAGCTAGCTTATAACCCGGGTCAGAAAATAGCAATTTTATTATCCCGATAAATTACATCGTTTCCATGAATTGACGAATAAATCAAAATAGGTGGTGCTTTGTTCGCTTCTTTGGCGTTGCTGTTGCAATTTACTAGCAAACTCGTCATCATACTTAATAATTGAAGTTACCCTTTGCTTAGCCAGAGGAAATCCGATTGAGAACCATAGGCTTCACAAAAGTCCCGGCCCGTGCGTGGGATTCGCCAGGTCGCAGTGGCACTAGCACCTCTAGGCAGAACGAAAGATGCAATAGTCCCTCCACAGTTAGGGATACCCACTTAAACCCCCGGGGTGTTCTTTCCTGCGCTTTATGCCAGGGCAAAGCGAAACCGGGATTGAAGTTAACCCCAGCACAACTAATAATAAATAATGCTTTAGATGTAAAAAATGCAATTAGACTGCTAATTGCATAGTTTAAAGTTTTCATTAACTTCGGCGTCAGTTGCTATCACTGCAAGTATGGCTTCCTTGTTATTTTAATTGAATGAATGAATGCTCATTATTGCATACATAAGTTAGACATACATATCCAATAGGAGGTGTTACCGTCGTCAGCGATATTTTTGAGACCACCTTTATAATGATTAAAACTAAACAAAATATACTTAACATAGATTATACAAAAGGCAAAAAATTAAAAAATAAATGTTAATAAAAATCTAATAATAATAAACACATGCGTATCAAGCATGTGTTTATTATTATCCTAAATATTTTTGGATGTTAGTGTGTTTACCATTCGTCTCATATATATATATATATATATATATATATATATATATATATATATCCATCTTTATATAATATTTAACCTTTATCTAATATTTACTGTATGACTTGTTATTTACATTTTAGGGGGATAAAGGAGAAACTGGAGAACGTGGTGTTACAGGCAACCCAGGAGCTGAGGTATTGTTTTCTAAAACAAAGATAATTATAATAAAATGATCAGACCGTCAGTTCCAAGTCGAACAAGAGAACAATTTTTGAAGTGAAACTTCCTTAGAATCGTTGTGATTTGAAACTCTATGAAATGAAAAAGCGACACTAAAAATAAATAAACACATAAATCTATTGGTTCCGCCTGCGAGAGAACGAGACACAGTAATACATTATAAAGTGTTTCATACTACTCGGTTTCCTTTTTTTGCGATGCTTCGTGGCCTCCAAAGTCTTGCACTACAACTTGCAAACTGAGCACTGTACCTAAATATAATTATGTTCGCCTGTATATTCTCTGAAGTTTCACTTCTACTACGTGTGTTTAATTTATGTTTTTTTTTTATTTCAGGAAAACATGTCCCATAGTCACAATACATAAAATTATTTAATTAGTCAATTAGACATACGACACATACGCACATACATACACAAGGCATAACTAGGTACGCTATTGTGCAATGCGCAACAGTATCTAATGTAGGTTCAGTCCACCCTGTCAGCGTACATAGCCATGACGCAAGCATAGGCAATTTAAGGACGTGCACCGCTTCCTTGTGGTGGCCTGGAAGCAATCGATGCGCCAGGACAAGCCAATATAGTCACAGTTTCTCTTATGGCAATTGGTGATAGTACTAGAACTAAAGCAATCGAATTAAGTCATAAAATATGGACATAAGGATAATGTGAAATGATCTATGGATCATAATGGATAAAAAAAATTTTAATTCCTTACATCTTGTTTTTAAAATATGATTTTAATTGTTATTATTTATTTGATAATTCTAAGTTAGCTCATTTCTTAAACTATAGTGCCGACTATAAGGGCCGGCTTATCGGTGAAACCTTTCACCAAAGGTACCCATTTTAATACGTCTCTTGCGACTCTAGGCTCGTTTTCGCGTCGCTCGCTTCAACTATGTCACCAATTCATCCTTTAATTGGCCATTCTCTTTTTCTTTTACTGTCAATCGGTAACCAATTTGTAATATTCTGTCACCATATTTCGTGTTCTGTCCTTTGTATATGTCCTTAAGTTTCCAGCCTAAAAATCTTCTTTCGATGAGTTATTTTATTTATTTACTAGCTGTCCCGGCAGACGACGTCCTGCCCGGTAAAAATAAAAATAAAAAAAATTTAGGGGTGGACTACCCCTAACATTTAGGGGGATGAAAAATAGATGTTGGCCGACTCTCATACCTACCCAATATGCATACAAAATTTCATGAGAATCGGTCAAGCCGTTTCGGAGGAGTATGGCAACGAAAACTGTGACACGAGAATTTTATATATTAGATTTCCCTCTCCTACTTATATAATATACTCTCTGGATACATGAGTAAATAAACGGAACAGAGACAAAGCTCCTTAAGAACGTGCAAAATTGTTACCTATTAGGGCCGTCACAATAGGTAAAGACAAATTAAACAAAACATTTGTTTAATAGTTTTATTATTCAGTATGATAGAATAGGTACCTACTTTACAAATTACTTTCTCTAATAGTTTTACTTTTATAATTTTTGTTTTTTATAATTTATTATTTCTTTTAATGTTATGGTAAATTCTGAATCTAACAAAGTTTTTTCAAGTAATCTAACGGGAAATACTCACATGGCATATCAAATTGACAACCTTTAATACTTATAATATTTACTTAATAAAATACCACGTCTTCACATTAAAATATTCAAACACGCAGCTAACAAAACAACGTGCGTCGCACGCATCGCACTGCCGCCCCTGAGTTTTTCCACTGGCTGTGCCGGCGTAAACTGGTTTCTACAGCTCTGTGAAGTTGGCACCTCGAGTTGCGAATTTTTAAACCAACAATATCTCATTCGTTTGCCCATCGTTAGTCCACGTTTGCCCAGGAAAAATTTTCGTTTGCCCACCCTTGGTTCAAAAGTTATTGAACAAAAACTTTTTTTGGAA
This sequence comes from Dendrolimus punctatus, assembly GCA_012273795.1. Classification (NCBI taxonomy): domain Eukaryota; kingdom Metazoa; phylum Arthropoda; class Insecta; order Lepidoptera; family Lasiocampidae; genus Dendrolimus; species Dendrolimus punctatus. The sequence goes on from CM022535.1 coordinate 7,878,228, forward strand.
AAAAAAATTTTGGTTCTTCCCATATTTTCGCGAGGTTTAATGTTTATTACACTTAAATGGACTTTATCGTTAGCTGATCCAATGAACTCGATTGTCCAGGCAAAAGTTTCGTTTGCCCACCCTCAGATCAAAAGTTATTATCAAACAAACCTTTTTTTTAAAAAAAAGTAATTTTTGTTCTTGCCATATTTTCGCGAGGTTTAATGTATATTACAGTTGAATAGACTTTATCGTTAGCTAATCCAATGAACTCGATTGTCCAGGCAAAAGTTTCGTTTGCCCACCCTTGGGTCAAAAGTTATTGAACAAAAACTTTTTTTTCAAAAAAGTAATTTTGGTTCTTCCCATATTTTCGCGAGGTTTAATGTTCATGACACATGAATGGACTTTATCGTTAGCTAATCCAATGAACTCGATTGTCCAGGCAAAAGTTTCGTTTGCCCACCCTCAGATCAAAAGTTATTATTAAACAAACCTTTTTAAAAAAAAAAGTAATTTTTGTTCTTTCCATATTTTCGCGAGGTTTAATGTTCATGACACATGAATGGACTTTATCGTTAGCTAATCCAATGAACTCGATTGTCCAGGCAAAAGTTTCGTTTGCCCACCCTTGGTTCAAAAGTTATTGAACAAAAACTTTGTTCTGGAAAAAGTAATTTTGGTTCTTTCCATATTTTCGCGAGGTTTAATGTTTATTACATTAAAATCGAGTTCATTGGATTAGCTAACGATAAAGTCCATTCATGTGTCGTGAACATTAAACCTCGCGAAAATATGGAAAGAACAAAAATTACTTTTTTTTTAAAAAAAGGTTTGTTTAATAATAACTTTTGATCTGAGGGTGGGCAAACGAAACTTTTGCCTGGACAATCGAGTTCATTGGATTAGCTAACGATAAAGTCCATTCAAGTGTAATATACATTAAACCTCGCGAAAATATGGGAAGAACCGGAATTTCTTTTTCAAAAAAAGTTTTTGTTCAATATCTTTTGCACCAAGGGTGGGCAAACGAAACTTTTGCCTGGACAATCGAGTTCATTGGATCAGCTAACGATAAAGTCCATTTAAGTGTAATAAACATTAAACCTCGCGAAAATATGGGAAGAACCAAAATTTCTTTTTCCAAAAAAAGTTTTTGTTCAATAACTTTTGAACCAAGGGTGGGCAAACAAAACTTTTGCCTGGACAATCGAGTTCATTGGATCAGCTAACGATAAAGTCCATTTAAGTGTAATAAATATTAAACCTCGAGAAAATATGGGAAGAACCAAAATTTCTTTTTCCAAAAAAGTTTTTGTTCAATAACTTTTGAACCAAGGGTGGGCAAACGAAAATTTTTCCTGGGCAAACGTGGACTAACGATGGGCAAACGAATGAGATATTGTTGGTTTAAAAATTCGCAACTCGAGGTGCCAACTTCACAGAGCTGGTTTCTACCTGTCCCGCCGCGTACGCGATAAGCGGATAGTGGTCACGCACACATGCCCCGCGTGCTTGTAGAAGTGCAACTGATTCGCGCGGTTGTATTGAGCTTTGTCTCTGTTCCGTTTATTTACTCATGTGCTATGGATGTCCCTTTGGCAGATTCTGATTTTATATGGTTGTGTGTGTCTATGGAGCATATGAGATTTTTTAGTCCGGTGAACCGACTATAGCCTGCTGCTAAAAGTCGCTGTTTTCTGGTGATAACTTACATATGGTAATGGTTGTTTAATCTGATTCTTAGCATTCTTAATATTTTTGTTATGATACATTTGTTAACCAACCGAGAATGTGTTGTGCCTTGTTCACTAATATTTTCGAAAGCAACAATGTTATACAAGTATACCTAGTAACCTTATTTTATTTTCAGGGCCCGGAGGGACTTAAAGGCGAACCAGGAGCACGGGGAACTGCGGTAAGTTATTATATTCCCTTAGTCTTTTCAAGTCTTACCAGAAAAGGAACATACAATTTCGTAGATTTCGTATGCCTGAATTTAATTGTATGAGGTTTATTACTCCGGTATAGTTAACTTGAGTAAACTTGAGTGATTAATATCCTTGATATTAATCTCAGGAGCCATAGGCGAAGTAAAGAGTTTCAAACGGATATTCAATAGTTTCTATTCATACATAGTTGCGAATAAATATACTTTGTATAATAATGTATAATAGTACGATTTTTCAAATATAATATGTGTCAAAAAACCGTGTGGCCTATTCTGTTTATTTTGACATGTTTCGTTCACTTCTTTTTTATATATATGATTACTTTATACTGTATTTTTCGAGAATTGATTTCATTATTGCCAATGATTAATTGAAATGATGAACCCAGATTTAAATCTTAAATATTTAAACCGGCAGATAATACATAGTTAGATTGGTATAAGTATTTATCTTATATGTAGGATTTCACTGTTTTAGAATTCATTGTATGTTTTTCTTTTTCGTCTTTTATTAATTTTAATCATTTTTTATTTCCATAATATTGATTCTTCAATAATCGAAAGATACCGCTTTAGTTTTAATCAAAACCGGTTTAGAAACTCTTTGACTAATTCTGACTATTTCTTTTAGTTTCTTTTCTTTTTCTTATTGTTTAGGATTTAACTAAAGAGGTCACTGTAAAAATCATCTGTATAATGTTAATATGATATGAAACATTCTGTAACGGGTATTCAACTAATATTACGCGGTTAAGGCATATATTCAATTTGTCGAAATGAAGAGAACTAAAAAAATCGAAATATGTGCTGGGACACATATTAGAAGTGAAACTTCAATGGACAAGTGGAAAAAACGAATAGCACGCGCAAAGTCCGTCACTATATCGTTCTTTGTATGTACTACACATGTCTTGCTAGTATCGTCGTTGGATGCCTCTCCCCGTATTAGGTTATTGGTTTATAATGCACCGATGCCATGCAATAATACCAAGGATTAGTTCGACACTAATGACGGCCATAAAACAAGTACAATAACAATATAATGTTTATCTTAATTACAAATTCAAAACACAAAGTAAACAAAAGAATTCCTAAATCCGGGGAGGTCATAAACTACGCTTTACGACAGGCAGCTGTGCGCATTTCTTTGTCGGTATGTAACAATATTCTTTATTATTATTTTACAGGGTGAAAAAGGACCACCGGGACATAAAGGAGAATCGACTGTTTGTTTGTACCCCGAAGAAGGTACGGTGGTAATTGACATAGAAAGAAATGAAGCATTAAAAAAATTGAACGTTTGTTCATATTTACGACTATGCTGGTCAGGACTTTATTAACGCTTCGCTTTTCCTATTAGCTTTTCATTTTTATTTTCTACTAACTTTTGTACGCAACTTCAATAGGCTTTATGGCCTTTATTAAGGCTAAGATGGGGGCGAAGCAGAGCTGGGAGCCTTAGCCTTCGAAGCTATTTTTTTATAACCACTGTAAATTCACAACGACGCAAGCAATATGCTTATCGAGCCTGGGTCGCAGCGCGTAATGGGAAGGATCCAGTTACACCAGACTTGAAGACTGCGCAGTTCAACACTGCAGTTTGATTCTGCAAGAAGTGTATAGCGGTGGCTAAGTTGCGGCTCACTCGAAAAATCGGTGAGAAGATAATTAGCTTACCTTTTGGGGATCGAGCTTTTTGGTCTCTCGCCAAGGCTGTAGAAGGCAATTTCTGCAAGTCTTTCCTACTACCTCTGCCCGGACCTGACGGTTCACTAACCAATTCCGCAGAAGAGAAAGCCGATCTTTTGGGGAACGGCACCGCCAACTATACCGTGGTGCGCGGAGAGAATGCCCCAAATGCGCTTTACGCAACGTGCGGGACTCCAGGCTCTCCAATCCCTCGACGTCAAGAAGTCCAATGGACCTGACGGTAATCCAGCGATCGTGCTCAAGTCGTGTGCTCCCGAGTTGGCTTAAATACTAACGCACCTCATTTCATTTTCTTATTCTGTGAGTGTAGTCCCAGCTACGTGGAAAGTAGCCCATCTCCATCCTATCTCCAAGAAGGGGGACCGTACAGACCCGCCCAATTTCAGGCCTATTGCAATAACCTCCTTACTCTTCAAGGTGATGGAGCGCGTTATAAACACATCATTCTCAACCGAGAACACAAGTAACCACTTAGAGGAGAACCAGCTTTTAAATGACTGCCAATACGGTTTTCGTTATGGACGGAGTGTTGGTGATCTTTTAGTGTACCTGACTCACCAATTCTATTGAAGCTCCCCAGTTATGGACTCCCCGAGGGATTTAGCGCATGGGTAGCTTTTTATTTGAACGTAGCATCAAAGTCACTATTGACGGCGTCTGCTCGGAGACAAAGCCAAGCAATGCTGGCGTACCCCAAGTCTTATTGTCGCCCACACTGTTTATTCTGCACATTAATTATATGTTGTACACCGGTAACATTTATTGCTATGCAGATGATAGCACGGGCGATGATTTTTACACTGGCCGCGCAAACATCTCTCGTGCATAATTTGAGGAAAACAGAATCCAACTTGTGTCTGAAATTAAGACGAAATCTTGTCACTTTTAACCCCAAGTAGGCTTTTACTATATAAAGCTCAACTTCGTCCCCATGTGGAGTATTGCTCCAATCTTTTGGTTAGTGTACCTCAGTACCTGCTGCTCTTTTTTTTTTTTTTTTTGAGGCGGGGAAAAATGACTAACTAACCGATTTACGCACTCTCTGGGCCGTCACTAGGAAACGGCACGAATCCACGGGGGGCGGTAACGCTAGCAATTGTATGCTCTACTTGCGCTCCGTCCGCTATGGACTACACAGAGGAGTGTGGAGACTCCGAGCGATGCCGCACGGGCGAGCAACCTCAATACCCACTAAAAAACCCCTCCTCCCTTCGCGGCCCTGCGCAGTACCTGCTGCTCTGTCTTGACTCCTTGCAGCGCCGAGCGGTCCGGATTGTCGACGATACCAAAATAACACAGGGCTTAGAGTCTCTTAGCCATAGAAGAGACGTTGGCGCTCTAACCGTGTTCTACTGTCTGTACAACGGGAAGTGCTCTGATGAGCTATTTGATTTGGTGCCTACTTCGCCATTCTATCATCGCACCACTCGCCGGCGATTGGTAGTTCATCCACACTTTCTGGACACTTGGAAGTCCTTTACGGTACGTGGCGCATGCTTCTTCATGCCATATGTGTCCAGGTTGTGGAATGAACTCCATACCGCGGTTTTCCCGGAGCGCTACAATATGGGGCTCTTCAAAAAGGACGTGAACAGATACCTAAAATTTCAACGAAGTAGGTGACGCATCGGCTCCTTTAGTGTTGCAGATGTCCATGAGCGACGGTAGTCACCTATCACTAGGTGGTCCGTAATTTCTTTGTCTATTGTTTTATTTCGATCTACTACGCGTTTTACTATCTTAATACAAAATTTTATAAAGTTCTCAATGTTTCTTTTAAACATTAGTTCAGCCATGTTTTCATATTTAATTTTGATGCAAAGCAGCTTGTTTTTGCAGTTTATTTGTCCCGGGAATATGTTGGGCACCAAAAAATGAGATGGACGTCATCGATTTGCTCCTCATCGGAGATGCACGGTGGATTCTCTTTGCACCCGAATCAGTTCAGGCACTCCGAGAATCCCCCGTGACCCGTGAAGACCTGGGTATGCAGGCCGGTAAGGCCGACCTGCCTAACTATCTCGAAGGCCCGCGTGACTTCACGAAAAAAGAGTTTCGTACCGGACACAGGTGAATTTTGACAGTATGTCCGTTCCCATTCGTCAACCGTTCCTATTCGTAACTGGCGATGGAAACTGGACGCTTTTCGTAAAGCGGCTCCACTTTCAGAGAAGGTGCCGCCGGTTTCGCAAACGCATCCGCCCGCTCATTTTCTTTGGCATCAAAGTGGGCCTTTTTTTTTTTTGAGGCGAGGGAAAATGCTTTACCGATTTACGCACAAACTGGGCCGATGCTAGGGGATCGGCACGCGTCGATCGGGGGCGATAACACTGCAGCAATAGTATGCTCTTGGTAGTGCTCCGTCCGCGATTGACGACACAGAGTAGTGTGGAAGACTCCGAGTGATGCTGCACGGGCTAGCAACCTCAATAAAATAAAAACCCCCTCCTCCCTGTCAACCCTGCGCTTTTGTTTGTGTTGGAAGGACTGAGATATAGAACATAGTTACGCAACAGTCTATCCAGCGCAATAAAGTGCTGGAGTGTGCCCTGGGAGAACACACCCACTTCGAAGTGCGGGGGGCAGATGAATCCTTTGCTCTCCTAGCAAGCTAAAGGCCCCTCCGCGGAACACGGAACCTAACTCAGGGAGGGAAGTAGTGCACGTACCTGCCTCTCCAGGTGCCAGTTGAAGGCCGGCGACCACGAGAAGACGCATTACCACGCGCTGCAGGACTCCTCTCCCTATCGCGTTCTGCGGCCTCCTTGAGTGACATTACTGCCTCACAGCAGTTGTTGCTGATCTGCAGCATGACCTTGATCAAGTCGCAGAGCGAGTCAACCGGACCTACGTGCCTCTCGAGCTCGAAACGCTGCGGCGCCCATGCGGCGCACTCGACTAGCGTATGTAACGCCGTGTCGGGCGCGCCGCACTGGCGGCAGTCCCGAGAAGGCAAGCCGCCCATAATGCGATACAAATACTTAACGAAACACCCGTGTCTGGTAAGTATCTGCATCGTCCTGAAGGTCAGGGTGCCGCTGGTGCGGTTGACCCATTCCGTCAGCTGTGGCCTGATTGCATCCACCGTCCAGCCGCCATAGGCCGCACCGTTGTCAAGCTCTAGAGACCAGGCGGCTATCATGGAGACGGTTGCCCGTTTCCTGATCGCCTCGATTTTGACCTGACAGAAGGTCAGGCCTCTAGCTAGGGCATTCTGCCGGGTGCGACGCACCTCTCTCAGGACGTCCGCCTGGAGAGGCCAGGGCAGCTCGCCTGCCAAGAGTGTCGCCGCCGTCCAAGACACTGTACGATACCCCCGTATGGTTCTCACGGCCAGAACCCGCTGCGCCCGGTGCAGCAGGGTTCGGTTGTGGCGGTGAAGCGCATCGAACCAGATGGGGGCACCGTAAAAGGCCATACTCCTCAGGATGCCAGAATAAAGTTTCCGCGTCGCACCCCCCGGCCCCCCCACGTTGAGAAGAAGCCTTGAGAGTGCGCCCGCGGAATTCACCAGTTTGGGAACTAGCTGCTCAAAGTGCGCTTTGAACAGCCATTTCCCGTCTAAGACTAGCCCAAGATATTTCATCTTGGGCCCTACTCTGATCGCCACCCCCTGAACCATAACGGACAGGTCCGGGGGAGGATTACGGAACTTCCTATGGAACATGATGGCCTCCGTTTTCGTGGGGGAGACCTTCAAGCCCAGCCTAGCTATTCTATCTATGACTGTCGCCAACCCGGCGTTGGCGACGTCCACAGATTCCGCAAATGACGCAGCGCGTGCCGTGAGTAGGGTGTCGTCCGCAAAGCAGATCAGCCCTACCCCAGGCTGGACCGAAACCCGAAGGATCCAGTCATAGCCTACGTTTCAAAGAATCGGCCCGAGGACCGACCCCTGTGGAACGCCGCACGCGACGCGTCGCCGACCTAACACGTGATTGGCGGACTCACCGCCCTCCCAAAGGATATGCCGATCCCGCAGGTACTCACCTAATAGCCTCGTGAGGTACGGGGGGACTCCATGCGCGCAGAGCCCCTCCCTGATCGTCTCATGAGGGAGGCTGTTGAAGGCGTTCGCTATGTCTAGCGACACCGCAAGAACGACATCCTGGACGGCTTCGTCCGTCAACGTTCGCAGCGTCTCGAAGGCGTTCATCGTGAAGCGCCTCCGCCGAAACCCGAACTGCCTATCTGAAAGCCCCGGCTCCATAGCGTCGAGATGCTTCACGAGCCGCTCCGCCAAGATCTTTTTGAAGACCTTGGGGACCTCGTCCAGCAGCACGCACTATGGGCCTGTAGGCGGACGGATCGTTGGGAGGCCGACCTCCCTTGGTAATAAGGCACTACCGCCCTCTTTCTATTGCGACGGGAACCTACCTGCGCAAATACAGGATTCGAAAAGGTCCCGCAGCTGGCTGCGTAGATGTTTTGCAGCCAGGAAGAGGAGTCGACCTGGAACCCCGTCGGATCCCGGAGCCGTCTTCCTGCCCCGGAGCCGGTCCAGGGCAACGTCTAGCTCCCCCTCGGAGATGGAGTGAGGCTTCTCGTCCGTGGGGGTGTCGGGAATGTGTGGACCTATACTGGGGGGAGTAAAGTTCCCCGGATCCGGGAAGAGCCCATCGATAACCGACCGGAGCACCTCGGGTTCGAGCGTTTCCGTGACCGTGGATGTGCAGGGCCGCAACGTGTTACGGGCCGCACGGTACGGACGCCCGCCCTCAAGGGTCCCGATTGAGCGTCTCGAGGAGCTCAGCCCGAGCCCGGGCTTTCGATCGCAATATTGCAATCGAAAGGGCCTTTCTGGCCTCTCTAACTCACCCACGAGTCCATTTTCCGCGACGAAGTCCGGAGGTCGGTGCGCCATGCAGCGTTTGAGCCTGTGGCTGATGATGCGAACTGCCTTTCGCATCTCGCCCAGCTCCTCGGTCCACCAGTGGACTGCTCGCTTGCACGGAGGCTGCCGCTTGGAGACGCGAGGCATCGCCGCGTCGCAAACCCTCGTCAGGGTCTTGCGCATGTGCTCTGCCTGCGACTCCAAATTCGCGAAGTCGGCTGGGTAGGCCCAGCTTTGCGTGAGTGCCCACTCCTCGGCCTGCTCCGAATCGAGCTTGGTAAGGGCCCAACGCGGGAGGAGAGGGGGGCGATGAACAGGGCTCGGACCGGAGGAGGGGGTGGTAAGCTCAAATCTGATAGACCGGTGATCATAGAGCGACTCCACCTCCTTCAGCACCCTCCATCCGACGACTCTGCGGGCGGCCGCATGAGTGACGAATGACAGGTCGATGACCGATCCGCCTCACGCGCGCACGCAGGTCTGGACTGATCCCTGGTTGCCGTGAGAGACATACTGCCGAATGTTTTCTCTCGCTGCGACGGCAAGTGGGTTGACGGAGTTCCAGTTACACAGCGCCTGCAACTCCGATGTGGAGTCACTGTAAATTACAAAGCTTCTTTCTGGGCGGTTCCAAGCCGACGTCGTAGCCTCACTTATCGCCAGCATCTCTGCCTGATAGACCGTGCAATGGGGCGCTAGTTTAACCTTTCGGCTCTTGGTCTTGACTTCATTATCCCAGAAGGATAATGAAACTCCAACCTGACGTTCGATTAAACTACCATCCTTGAAGATGCTCACTGCCTGAAGGTGTCGCGCATCCACCTGCTACTGGTCCCACTAACACAGCATCCATGTTAATTTTTATCTAATCCAAGTATTTAACCAGTTTCATTAGGTGAGCTGTCTACTTGTTAACCTGCTTCACGCAATAGAAAAAGAAATATTTAAAAATTGTGTAATATTTGTTGTACATGGAAGATATTGAAACAAAATCATACTAGGAACTAGGAATAACAATAGCAAAATTAAAACGTAACTCTAGATAAGCTCTTAAATGCATAACTTTATATAGTATATTCGAGTATATAACCTATGACGCTTAAATTACTAGTCCAAAAAAGTAAAAGCTTAACCAATTTGTTTAAAATTTTGTATGGTTTTTTTAAATTGAGAACAAGTGAGTGAAGAAAAAATTTTCGCGCCTTTTTTGGCCAGTGCCTATAATTTCTTTTCATACACTTTCTTTACCATCGGTAGGAATTTGACATTATATGTATGAAACTTATGTCTTTAACCGATAGTGAGCAAATGAAGAATCGACAAGATATACGAATCGACCACTAGTCAAATAGAAATTTATCAGCTTTCAAAGATTTGACTGTAGCAGTTAATGGGCTTTTGTCAATCCTGGTACTTATTATTTATCTATGACTATAACATAATTTTCGAACTTATTGTTAATTTAGATCCAGAGTACAACGGTGATGATACGTTGGGTTCAAAAGACAGGCCGTTAAAAAGTGTATGCAAATCAGGAGGAAAATTCTCACCAGGTAACTAAAATGTGTGTTATAATAAACATCCCAAGATACCCGCCAAGCTTCTCGAAGACGAAGAGGGAGTTGACTAACAGATTATCTGAGATACTTTTTATAAACTTGCACATGATTACCAGCTAGGATTCGAAATCATGACATTCAAAGCAATCACACCAGCGTTTACCGGTCTACATACAACGACTGACGACGATGCGTTTTAAGGGTACGATAGATAAAGACAAAAAAAATGATCTTGCTGTCAGCAGATTATTCGAATCAGTGCAAGTTTAGTATAATCTAATGCTGATATTAGGACGAATTATCTGTTTAAAAATAATAAATCATAAATAGTTAGTAAAATTATTGATAAGCTTTAAAAGGAAAGTAATGTTTATATTTAGGTCCAATCATTTATTTGTACTTTTCATGTCTAAAGAGATGTTTGATTTTCTTATCCTATTATATATTGTCTTAGATACCTTTGAATATATGGAAATACTTTAGGATACTTTATTAAAATAAAAAGTTGAATCTGTTTTATTAAACCAAATTGAAAATCAGAAATTATTCGTTTAATGTTTAGGCTTAACTTTGTAAAGATATTATAAATTGTCGATAATATTTTCAATTAAATAGTTTCTTTTTAAGGTTCCTTAGCTAAGATACGAGAACTATGAAAATTTGGCCACTGTAAAATTACCCTAATTTTTATTTTTAAATGTACCCACCCACTATAGAGATAAGAAGAAATAAACTATGCTGAATTAACAAACCAAAATAATATTTCATCAATATCTATTTTCAGGTACTTCGTACTATATAAAAACCAAAGGTATCGACAAAATGGAGATTCATTGTGAAAGCGAAGGTAAAGAAACTTGTCTTTTACCAAAATACTTTGAGACTGAGTTCGAGCTAAAAGATGACGAATTATTTTGGCTGAGTGATGCGCCTCACTGGAACACGACAAATATTTATGGGGTAAGATTTTAACAGCTACTTCACTTATGAAACCAGACATTAAATCCATACCTAAATATTGTTACGAGCTACAGGACTCGAATTAAAATGCCGTTGGAATTACTATACAATTTATTAGAACTATACAAACACGCATGACACAGGTACAAACATAACTGGATACAACCAGTACAAATTGCACGATTCAATAACACGCGCAAAGTCCGTCACTATATCGCTTATTGAATGTACACGTCTTGCTTTGATCGTGGTTCTCGCTAGACTACCCTACCCCTCCGTTCGGGCATTTTTTATAGTAAACTGTACAATACAACAGTCAACTACGTGGACTGAGTTTTTTTCCAAGAAAACTTAATCTGCACACCTGGTTAATTGTTCCTGCGAACGGCAATAAATGAAAACAATAACAATAGGCTATTGTCTAATTGCAAATTTTAAACAAAAGATATCCAAATGCGGGCAAGGTGCGCATTTCTTTGCCGGTATGTAACATGCTGAACTCATTATACATTCTGTCAAAAAAGTATAGGGATTGGATAATTTGTTTATGGTTCCAAATTATTATTTTTTTGTTGTTACATTGGAATGACTATATTTTATTTTGCCACCGAGCTTAAGTTGCATCGGTCAGTTAGATTAAACACGGTGCTGTTTTTAGTTAGATCATATCTAGCGTGTATTATGTACCTATTTTATAATGGTCAAAAACATCGAACAAAGAGTTTTGCTTAAATTTTGCTTCGCCAATGGAACTTCGTGTTCGGAGACACTGAAAATGTTACAGAAGGTTTACGGTGAATCGACTTTATCAAAAACACGTAGTTATGACTGGTGCAAAGCGTTTAAAAGATTTCGAGATATGCTGGAAGATTTGCCTCGCCCTGGTAGGCCTCAACGTCAATGTCTTCAACTGAAGTTAACATCGCAAAAGTGAAGGAAATAATGACTCAAAATCCTCATTCAAGTTTAAGAGAAATGCTGCTGAACTTTCTATGTCTCACGAGTCGATCCATATTATATTCAATAATGACTTGGATATGAAACATGTTGCTGCTCGGCTTGTTCCAAGAGACCTGAATTTTCTCCAAAAACTCAATCGCATAAGAATCGCTGAGAACTTGCTAGAACGAGTCAATTCCGACCTAACATTTATGTGGGTTTACGAGTTTGACATGGTGAAACGGCTTATTACTAGTGAAGAGACGTAGGTTTACAAGTTACATATTATTATGCAAACTAATCAACAAGCTTCGAAGTGGCGCCTTGCAAATCAACCGAAACCACGCCACTGTCGATTAAAAGTCAAAGTCATGTTGACTGTTCTTTGACTATCGCGGTGTTGTGCGCTCGGAATTCTTATCGGGAGGTCAAACGGTAAAGCAACGGTTGAGCATTATACGGCATTTAAGACAGTAAATTTGGAAAGAAAATTCTTGAATTTTGCACCACGATAATGCGCTTTTGCACAAGGGCATCATTGTGAACGAATTTTTCACCAAAAACTCAATAAATATCATCGAGCAACCACCTTCTTCACCACATTTGGCACTAGCCAACTTTTTTCTGTTTCCTAAACTCAAATTACCACTTCGTGGCATCCATTTTAATTCTGTAGAAGACATAAAGGAGAATACGCAACGTGTAACAACCCCCCAAATAATAATACATATAAAGAGACTAAAATGTCTCTATATAACCCCAAAGGATGATATAAATACATAAGAGCGGTGAGTATATATATAGATACTCTGATTTTTTCGCCCTTATAATTAATATAAAGAAATCTATTATAGCATTTCCTTTATTTAGATTGGCTGTGATAATATGTCTAGTGATAGGTATCCTACGTTGTGTGTATAAGTATTGTAATAACTCAGTTCTATGGCAATTTGTCTGGACAAGTAATTCATCTAAAACTAAGAAGTTTATTCGTACCCAGTATAAATAATTGATTGCGATTACCTATAGATTTACTATACTACTTGCCTACCTTTAACGAAAATTAAGAATAATCCGCTTCCGCAGAAAATACATTCTCATACCTAGGCATTTAAATGTACAACCATAATACATTAATTATAAGAATTGGAATTATTATATTTTTATATTAGAATATTATGTGTATATAATATATATAGATATTATATGTATAAGGTGTTTGTGAGATCTTAGCGGTGATAAACTAAGAGTTTTATAAGAAGTATAAAATTAGTATAATAAATTATGGGAATTATAGAAAGTAATAAGTAGTAATATAATTATGGAAAGGGATTTATTTATTGAAGATTTAATAAAAAGGTATAATAAACCCAAAATGCCTTCCACCCGGGTCAAGAAGTGATCCCTCACAATCACTTTTTATTATACCTTCAGGATAGAAAGGAACTGGTCGATGAACCAATCGCAAAAATTATATTCTTTAGATATTATGTGAGTCATTTAGGCCGATAATCCAGTTCGGTTATTGTGTGTGTGTGAGGCCAGAATAGGGTTTTGAGAGTGCCGAAGCAACTCACAAAAATACATAGCGTCCTTTCGGTACTCAGTATTACAATACTGCCCCCCGAGGCTATCTAGTATAAATAGGCTGTCTTTCTGTATATAGAATTTAGACGCCGAGAGATTGGTAATATAGCACTCAGGTGGGAAGCACTTACTAGTCACGCATGTATTGATATGAGATATAGGCCACGAAGACGAGCGTTTCACCAAACGTTTCATATCAGCATATAAATGACTAACAATAATTTGTTGAAAGTGCCAATATGCAACTTTCAAAAATACATTGTGTACAAATCAGACGGTTCGGATATTTCGAACGTGCACTGCGAGTTACTATGCCTAGGCCAACAATCTATTATAGAATTATCGACCATAGATAGACAAGTAAAGCTGTATTAGCGCTCAAGCAGATACACCGCTGACGAACACAAGTATTATATAATTTATTTACGATATAAAATATTGGCTCATTTCCCAGTATGAGGATAGGAAAGGTATGATATGATACCATTGGCATAGCCTTACCTTTAAAGTGTTTAAATTTAAGGAGATTAACTATCAATTGAAACAGTCATTTGGATCAGAGTTAATTCCAATGATAATCAACACAGAAAGGCAGGCATCCAGTGCCGACTGAATTTAACAGTTCATTGGTGAGTCATATCTACCTCAATACAGTTCAAGTCAAGCTAGACTAGACAGCAAGAGCCGTTTACTTAAGCAGACAAGACAGTTAGAGCACTGACTCGAAGCACTACCGGGTAACAACCCATTCCGTCGCATTTGTCTAATTGACATTTGCGAACGACCTATGTGTAAAACACAAACTGTGAATGAGGATGTTACGATAATAAATATCGTACCCACAGGTAGGCAAGAATCATGTACCGTAGCTACGATGTACAATTCTCAAGAACTAATCGAGCTATCTGTCCATTTTGCCAAGCACTGCCTTGCATCGAAATGATTAAACAAGAACTTGTATGTCAAAAATAGAATAAGCATGTGTAGGGCATTTAACCCTGATCCAAGTTAAACTGGTATGGATTTTGCTAAAATTATTATAAATGATAATACTTGTACACGTATATAGTATCTTGTGTGGAACTAAAGATATCTGTGTAAAGTGCAAGGATTGAAATGTGAACTTCATTAATATAATTGTTGATATTATAAGTATTGAACATTTATATAATGTTTCGTACTATGAAATCCTGTATTATATGTTATCATCATCAATTAAAGCGTTAATTCCAGTTGCATTCGCTATCCTTGCCTTAAAACCAGGGGATTCGATATCATAATAAGTATTATATAAACGCTACTATAATTCGTATGATATCAAATGGTTTCGATAGGAGACTAAGACTTGTAACTCCGTATTTATCGTTTTATTAATGGCGCCCCGTAGACTTATTAAGAGTTAGTGAACCGATATTATATATTTCGATCAAAGATATCGAAAATACGTATACCTGATCTCAGTGCTTCAAATAATTAGTCAACGTTATTTACCGCTGTGTAAATTGTTATAGAATATAGTTTTAATACACCTAATACGGAATTATATTATGAAAATTACGCTCATTAAATAAGTTCGTGGATTTCAGTCGAACTCTATTTAGCCACCTATATAAAACAAACAACTATAAGCAATACGACTAACATGCAAGTCCTCGTCATGAAACGGGGACCCTATTACTCACGAAACCGCTACTAGTATTTCAGGACCTCGAAGGCTGGTATGCGCCTAACTAGAACCACTTCTAAACTATCGATCTCCGCACAGATCGGACTATCAGTTCGGAATACTAATTTCTTACACTGACACCTACATAATTCTATTACGCAAAATTATTTATCGGTTATTATTAATTAATTAATTGAATTGACTCAAAACTGCTATTAATCTAGTGTTAATTTTATATCAAAATTTAAATAATAAATTACTACACTTCAACTTTGTTCGCGTAGCTCAACGGGAACCGGAGCTATATTTCGACCGCGTGATCCAGTATTAAAAGCCCGATGGATCTCAGACTTGACAACGAGGCTTCGTCCTCTGAACGACCGATGATACAACTGTCAAATCTTCTAGCAAAACCCGTGAATTCACGTTTTGAAAGACAGTCTCAAATTCTTCACGAGAGTCCCTTTGTAAGTCTGTCTGAAAATCTGTCAGAGTCACCCCAAAAGTCTGTGTAAAAGTCTATACAGGAACCTTCGTGAATCCTCGTCTCAGAAAACTCTCCGCGAATCAACTTCCCGAAACGACTTCCAGGTCGACTTCCCGAAAACGGTCCCGGTCGTACTTCCCGAAAACGGTCCCTGTCGTACTTCCTTTAAATGACCGTGTCCCAGGTTTTTATTCTCAAAAATCCTGCCACCACCACTTCCAATAACGGGGTGTTCCTTCATTATTTGGACCGCCCCCTTTCAGCGATCATTGATTGCTTACACATATCTGTAAAATAGACCTAATTAACTTTAGTTTAAGGGTGTTCATTAAATATGATTGAGAAATTATCGATCAATCGATCTATGCTGCAAATGCAATTATGTGCCTTAACCATGTTACTATAAGATTCAGATCAAATTATACTCAAATATTCCTCTCGTCGTTTCTCTAAGCGTTGAGTGTGTTTTAAAGTATTTAATTATTATTTTTTTTCAATTTTATTATACAGATTCTTAGTTTTTATTTTTAAACTTGTAATGTTTCTTAGTTGTTTTCTATTGAGTACAAAAGCTAAAAGAGTACGTAAATGAATTATAATTTAAAGTTAAAAATCATAAGCATAGTGGATCCGTTACAATCGAGAACTTAATTCAATTCCGGAAAAAGCGTTTAAAAATGTTTTGTCGATTGGACTATTCGCTGGCGTAAATGTATCGTTTCTGAAGGAGCATACTTTGAAGGTGATAAAATAAAATGAATAAATAATTAACAATTGTGTATTATTGATCTTTTTCCGGTACATTTTTGACAGAATAGTATCACAACTGATATGAAACGTCAAGTCAATTTGTTTTCTTGTGACGTTCTACCAGCCAGTATTTTTTGTCACTGATGATAGTTATTTGTAATCTTTATCGCTAATAATATTATAAATGCGAAAGTAACTGTCTGTCTGTTCAGTTTTCACGGTAAAACTACTGGACCGTTTGGCTGAAACGCATTACATATAAATATATATATTACATATATTTTCGATGCCGAGGATGAACATAGGATATTTTCTATCCCGAAAAATGGGATAGTTTCCGGGAATAAAAAATATTTGTCTATTTGTTTGTTACGTTTTTACGGAAAAATTATTTGACCGATTTGGCTAAAATTTGGTATATATGTAATTTTAATACCAAGGATGGACAAGCGGTACATTTTATCCCGTATAATGGGATAGATTTATATAAATGTTATCCCAGACTGTAGGTTTTGTTTTTTTTGTGATTTGTCATTTTCGATTCGTTATTTTCGTCATTTAGGTAGTTTTCATAGACGGGTGATAGATAAATAAAACTAGGACGGTAATTTTTAACTATAAAATGACGTTACAAAATGGTTGATATTATTTATTACAATTTATGCTGCGAGTGGTTGTTAAAAGAGTTGCGACATGTGTCGCATGAATTATCTATGGTTTGCAAAGTTTTCATGAGCAGGAAATATTGTTTCACAGGGTCGAGAATGTACTGTTTTCATCCCTGTGATCAGGTATCTCCAAACGAACTTTCAGAATATGAGAAATAAAAAACTATTTTCCATCCATATTCCAAAAACCTAATTAAAAATAAACTAAATTATAAATAAATTATTCTAAAATAAACTATATATACAAACTAAAGTTAAACCATAAAATCTAGTGCCAGACCGCTGTCAGTCAGAAACGTGCCCAAAAGACTGGCGACATTGCCTCGCTGAATGGCAATGCTGATGCGTTGCCCGAGGTATAAACCAGTCTTTTGGTCACGTGAGACATCCACCAAACGTTTGCTATGTCTCGATAAAGCCTGTGCGCCTCAGGCCCCCATGGTACCAGGGTCTCGGCCCCAAAAGCCGCAAATATGTAGCCATTTCCGATGGCTGAGTATTTGTGGAGTTTTAGGACCTCCTGTTGTGCAACAGCTGTACCGGCAGACATGCTAGTAGCTGGAAGATAGGACGCCGCCAAAGTATCAACATCGACACACCATTGGGTCTCTTGCCGTCGTCGCGGCACAGGCCGTTTGGTTCTAGGACGGCAGGAACCCCGCCGGTAACAAGAGCCTGACGGATTATGTCATTAAGTGTTGCATGACATGAAATTCTACCGGCACTCCTGATGCACGATAACCTATGGTGACCGAGGCGCTTAACCTTATCTCCGCACTGACAATGGTGTGGGACACAAGCTGCCCCTAGGCGAATGCAAGCACATATTCTAAACGTGTTATCGTCTAAAAGTTCCTAGCTTCTGTGGTTCTAGATTTATGGGTAAATTTTGATATGGGCAGGCCACGGACCAAGCATATCTCGCCTCAGTCAAATACAGGACTTCAAAGTCACCAAGTGACGGATTTAATATTTCACCAATGAGGTCCTTTGTACCGTACACTGAGAACAGAAAGGCGGGTAAAGAAACTGCAGAAATTTTGCGTATACCCAAACCTCCATACCTTATTGGTAGGGAGGCTTGGCTCCATGTACGGTCATCAAAGGGAATGTTGAAAATTGATGAGAGCGAGGACGGAAGAACATTATCCAACGTTTTTAAAATAATTAAACAAGAAATTATTAACCAATATCTTTCTGCGACGTCGTCAACATTGGCCGAGTCTTGAAGATATGCCTAGCGACACACCTGCGTAACATACGGCGCGGAGAGTTCTTTAGCGGAAGGATCAGCACTAATATTAACTG
This sequence comes from Dendrolimus punctatus, assembly GCA_012273795.1. NCBI lineage: Eukaryota > Metazoa > Arthropoda > Insecta > Lepidoptera > Lasiocampidae > Dendrolimus > Dendrolimus punctatus. Next base: position 7,896,626 of record CM022535.1, read on the forward strand.
CGCGGAATTTTTGCTGATACATCATAGTTAACTTAAGAAACAATGTGAGCGTATCTAGTGGAACTTTCCACGCGGTACATTCCACAGGTGTGTCGCTATACAAAGAATAAAAAATACGTACTGTCATTTGTTCATATTAGAAACAAGCTTTTAATTGACAAACTTTTCACTGGACAATTAGCATTCTTTAGTGGTGTCTATATTTATTATTGGTTTAACTGATGTTATTTATTATATATTTTGTTTTCAGTTAACCACTGGTCAATTGCAATGGCTGCAACAACACTCTACGTTTGCAACTCAAACTATTAAGTACCACTGCCTAAACTCTGTACCAATAAATGATGATGATAGTAAGAGCATTAAATTGCTGACATGGAATGACGTCATAATAGGAAACAAGCCATCTTCAACAACACCAGTGCATTATACAGTAATAAAAGATGAATGCAAAGTAAGTCAATTTCGAAAAGAAATAAAAAGAATTTCGTTCCATGATATGAGGCAGAAAGTTGACATTTGGCCAACTTTCTGTCTCATATATGCGTATTGTTCATTCACATAGGTTGCATAGAGATTGCCACTATTCAATATTTTTGTTGTTTGAATAAAATAATTCAATGAACTACTTTACGGTGATAATAAACATAGTCACTGAGAAGCATGGTCACGATCTTTAAGACCTGTCTAACGGTACCCCATACGTTTATTACAAGTATGAACCAATTTTTCCTCCGAAACGGCTTGACCGATTTTGATGAAATTTTTTGTGCTTATCCGGTATCTATGAGAATCGGCCAACATCTATTTTTCATCCCCCTAAATGTTAGGGGTAGTCCACCCCTAAATTTTTATTTTTATTTTTTAGACAAAATTTTTAATTTCTATTTTTTTATGATACAACATACAAAAATACATACAAACCTAAATTATTAACCCTCTGCGACAAACCCCTATTTTTACCGGGCAGGACGACGTCTGCCGGGACAGCTAGTTAATTATAATATTAAATAATTATAATTTATTTTATTGCTAGAAAGGCCTAAATTTATTTATTAATGATATCTTTATAACTATGTCAGTGAACAACATATAATATTAATTAAAATTTTAAAGCTTATTTAGATTAAGTTCCTGTGGGGAATATTTTTCTAAGTCATATATATAAGACAGCTGATAACTTAAGTAAAATTTTAAAGTTTGATTAAAATTGAGTTTCTCTAGAGTAACGCTCCTGTCAACCTAGTTAGCTGTCAGATGAACGGCTAACTAGATTGCGGTTAACCGCATAGTGCGCAAGGGTCCTTATCTCATTTTTCCTTTTTGATACTATATCAAAGGCCTTATTAAAGTCTAAGAAAAACCATGGACTGGGTTTATCTGTTTACATAATAATCTCTGCTACAATTAAAATGACAAAATTGCGAACTATATTATGTAAATGTAGACCCTTCCTAAAACAAAATTGTGTATCATCCAACTAACATAACTTTTTTAAATATTTTATCTAACATCTGCCTCGTAATTTTGCCAAAATTGTGGCAAATCATGATCTTCAAAAGACTTTAATAGTGAATTCAAAATACATAATTGTTATGACTATAACTTTTTTATTTTTAGGATTCTGCTAGCAACAAAGATGTATGGAAATACACAGAAATTGCAATTACGTCACAAATGGCCGGTAGGCTGCCCATAGTGGACATCCTTATCCATGGTGTCAAAGGTGAAGTCCAGAAGGTTAAGATAGAACATGTCAAACTCTGTTTCAGTTGAATAATATAGCAATAAAATTATTATAATACTAAAGTGTTTCATTTTTCAAGTCGAAAGCAAGATGCTTTATTAAATTTATATTGCAAGTAATATACTTTTACTCAGGGCCGATTTTTCAATCATCAGATAAAAGATATCAGTCGAATAAATTATAATTATGAGAGCTGCGTCTAGTCATCGCAGCGGACAACTAACTACTGGCTAGCGCTTTTCTTATTGGACTTGACTTTTTGTATTGTTGTTAGTCCGAAGACCTCACAAATTTACCGGGGTTTTCGGGGTGAGCGTCTTCGCCGCGAAGGCGCTCGCCCCGAAAAGGCCAGGGGGTAACTTGCTCAAGGGAGCTCCCAGGGGGCTTTTTACCTCGGTTGGACTGTTGCCATAAAAGGGAATTAATCTAACGATGCCGACTAGAGGGCGACTCAATGAACTAATTGAGAACGGGCGACGGATAATATAAAGTTATAAGGATCCCGGCGGACCGGGACTGGCAGTTCGCGGCGGCCTACACTATCTCACTGCCGTTCGGAACGTGGGCTGGGAGAGAAGAAACACCGAAAGAAACTTCTCAGCAACACGCCTGGTCTATCCTATGGGGGGCTATGTTTCCTTGGGCTTGGAATGGGCGTCCCTCGCGTGGATGTGTAGACTCCGTCTGTATCTATCTGTCGATGCTGGGTAGCGCAACACACATATTAATAGTTGCTCTATCTCGCTCGCCCATCACCCGTCCAGCTCACACACTGTGCTATATTTCGCTCTACGACTTGTTAATATTTGTACTTAGGTTACAGTTTACAAAATAAATTACTTCAGTTCACATCAGCACTCGGCAGTGAATACTTTTACTCTCTGCCATCTGAAGTATCATTTAACCTCTACCTGTCGCTGTTCCAATTTAACTAAGTTCACAATTGAAACAATTCAACTGTTTTATTTACGCAACTGTCATTTTTACCTTTCCCATGTTATGTGAATAGCATTTATATGTTGATTGAAAAATCGACTGTTAATTGAATAAAGTCGCTTAATATTAATTTATTGTTTTTACTTTACAAATCACTAAGTTAAGGGTTAAGTCATTGGCAATAACGAAACCCTTACGTATTCATCATGTCCTTCTATTGTGTATATCATAGCCGTCATTCTCAGGAACTGCTGGGTCTATGAAAATAAAATTTGGCAAAATACTCGTATGTATGTAATCTCTACTTTAGCTTTACAAAATAACTAATGTTTATTAGAGGAACCAATCACAAATCAATTAAATAGCAAGGCAAAGAAGTGAAAAGGGACTACATTATAATAACATTGAATGATTCAAGTACATGTTTATCTAGATCACTCTAGTTGAGTCGGCCAAATTGAAAACAAAAATCAACCTTTAAATAAAGGCGTAAGGGTTGATATTATTTTAAACCGATTTCAAAATGAAGGAGGTTCTCAAATGGTGTAAGTGGTTTTTTTTGGTAAGTAACGAACATATTCGCTTTCGCTGTCAACTGTGAACCGATAAAAAAATATACTTTTAATCGAAAGGGAATTCGTTACAATGTCACCATGTCTCAGGATCTGATGAATGGGTCCAAGGAAAATGGAGAGCAATCCTTACTGACGAGCATCTACACCGAAGAGTGACATAGTAACCATGTACCATGCCAGTACTATAATTTCGACAAGCGCCTAATATATTTTTTTAAAGCTCTTCAAGTATTTGCGCAAGTAAAAATTAAAAAATAAAAACATTTTTAACAAAAACAAAACCGACTTCAAATTAAAAAGCAAATAATAAATATTTAACCGACTTCTTTCTACAACATCTTGGAGCCGCTGCAAAGTAATCAGTTGATTATTGATGATACCCAGGATATAATATACTATAGCATTTAAAAAAGAACGTAAACTGTCATTCGCAAAAACTGTAGGGGAGAACAGGTAGGATTCGTACACAGGGAGCATTCGTACAGTGGAGATATCTCCGCCATTTTGCAACATTGAAATGTTCGCATTTGTGTGCGTGATTGCCGTTTGTAGGATACGGGTACCTGCGGGATGGGGCCACAATACGGCCATTGGCTTCGATGATGTAAGTCGATACGTGAATTCGCTCTGCGTAAGTATTTTTCGTTGTCATCTTTTAATTCGCTTGGCTGGTATAAGTAATGCTCAAATTATAAAAGTGATTTATTATAGTTTATTATAGTTTAACTAGATGAAAATCATTAGTTTCATAATAAAAAAATATATTTGTGTTCTTTTCGTTACATAGGTACTCTGAATACAATAATTACTAGTTTACTATATGACGGCTGATGCTGTTTTAACTTTGACCTCATTAAAGGACTTTACTACATTGAATAAATGGCATTTTCTTTGATTGTACGGAGGTTCCCCACTGTATACGAATGTGCACCACGCTATGCACGAAGCTACCCCATGCATGGGGTACTTTCGTGCGTTTTCCATTTTTTATGAAAACGGTCGTAACTTCTCCGTGTTGCTTTATATGAAAACTGCACTTCCATAATACTAAAGCTAGATAAATGGGTAATATACCGCTATAAAAATAATTATGTAATAGCTAATAGTTTCTTTTTTATAAGGCTCAGAATAAAAAACGTACGAATCCTACCTGCTCTCCCCTATCATTAACCAAATTTTATGCAAACACTTCAAACTACTCCTGGGATAAAAATAGAAAATAAGATATTTTTTCAGAAAATGTGCTATCCATCAATAAAACAATCATAATATCGGATTCTAAACATTTTTTCAACATGGTCACTTTAAACTATTTCCAGTAAAATATCTGCGGGATTCTCGGGATAACAAGTACTGCATAGGTTCTTTCTGTGTAAATCTGTGTTAAAAAATTTCAACTATGACTTTTGGTAAGACCGTACACAAAATCTCTGATATTTATGCTAGTTTTAAAATGGCTTGTGTTGGGAAAAGATTTGGTTTGATTTTGAAATGAATTTTTTTTTATAATTATTTATTTATTTTTTATTTATGCAGTATTTTGAATCTATCACTCATTTTCTTTCAATATTTTTTCATCACTTTCTTTATTAATAAATGCACTTTGTTTATTGATATTTAAAACACTATACACAAATTTTACGCATAAAGCTATTTACCAGCAACTTCTATTCACTGTTGTACATAGGTACACCTATGTATACATATATACTTACAGGGCGCACATGCGGTGAGTGTGGCATTATAAAGATAGGATAGATACCTATACACCTATACACTTTCTCACAAACAGATGCTTACGTATTCGTCCGATTTCGGAGCAGCTCGTCTCGATCCGTGCGAGCTTCGTACAGTCGTACCATATACATACACGTTAAGCGAACGCTCGGCCAAGCTATGGTAGGCGGAGTTTCTTGATTAGGTCTCCGCGCTCGAAGCCCGCGATAAAAGCTATTGTGGGTTGAAACGGGATTATAAATAGGTTGGAAAAAAAATTAGAATAGAATGTTACGTAGAAAATACAGCACTTATAGTAATTTGAAAACAGGTACTGCCATCTAGTGTTGATTGGCGTGTTTCTAGCCACCTACATTAGAATAGTCATACTGTTTAATATGAATAGCAACTAAGACTTGCTGTAGCGTGTCGTCAGATGTCGTTGTTCATAACCCTTGGAACCTCATTTTAAAAATCAATTAAGATCTAGACAACTTCGGTAATAGTATCCAATTTCTAGACGTGGATAGAGGTTCCAGGCTGGACACGTTAGAGAGGCGTTAGCTCTGTCTGAGGGCTAACGGAAGTACGGCAACGACATCTGACGATCACAAGTCGCGTAAATGGATCCACCTTTTAGAAATTCTAGAAAATAAAATCCAAAGGACGTGACGACACAAATGGCCGCTATTCAAAGTGAATGGCATTCGAATAAGCCGTAGGAATTTCGGTCGTCGCGTCATTCCTTCTCTCCAAGTGGTACCAGACGGTCGAACCCAAGTGTTGGTTTTTTTTAAGTACAAGCACATTTCTTAGAGTCAGTGAATTTATCGAAATAGGTATGTAACCTTGGTTCATCTTTCCACGATCCTAGCATCGTACTCATTCGTCAAATGGTATAGATCTGCATTCATTACAGAATGGTGTATCAGCGTAGGAACGAGTGGTCTTCCTGCAGGGCATGCTTCGGAAGCCCCGGTGATCCGATAGAAATAAATTAATTTCCCCGTGGGTTAGTAACCTTGCAGTTTCCTAATAGTTTTTATATCGTAAAAATCGTCTCGTTAGAAATAGTCAAGTTTAGAGGTTCTAATGATCACGCCAAATTATTGTGACACGAGTACTATACTCCTAGGTAACGCACCAGGCGACTGGGCAAGCGTATCCTGGTATCCACTATTCCATCAGGACACTCTGAGGACGAGCTTGGACTCGCCTATGCATCATCACCCGTCGCCGACCGTTTCATCTTATTAAAACTTGGTAATTAAAAGAAAACATCTTCTCGCACGTTTCAGTGGGAGCTACATACGGGGCTCACGTTACGTGGCACTCAGAGAGGTAGGCGACCCCGCTCCACATTTCCAGACGTGTCATCTTGGCTGGACTGGTTGCCAGCATACTACTACAACCAGTGGCGCTCAAACCCAGAATTATCAATCACATTAACCAAGGCCGTTAAGAAGGTATCGTGTCTTAACGTACTCCCAAGCTACTCCATACGTGTGGTCTTAGACCGAATTCCATGCCTGAGATACTATATTCATATTGAAAGCGATAGCAAAGTTCTGAAATCTCAATTTCATGCTCTAATTTAAGAAACATTAATAGTAAACGTAACATTATAAGAAACCTTTCTTACATTTGTTTAACGGAGGTTTTAATCTCTGGATATTGGGGTGCCGTATCGAATACGGAAATAAAGCAACGTAACTGAGCAAATATGGTTTTATTCAATAATCACCCCTGCCTTTAAGCAACCACTATATTTTAAATACCACCCTTAATTATTTTAAATACAACAAGAAAATATATTCGTGGGTTATGACGTCATGGGTTGAATCGGAAATAACCCGTTAAAACTACTAGGTACCTTAAATAATTTTCACGGCTTAAGGGGCCATATGTACAACTAGCAGACTGATTGAATTTACCATTATGAGCAAGAATAATGAATACATAATGATAAATAACACAGGAGATGTTAGGAGAGAAAGGTATAAATTTACTTATTAATATTTAATGTGATTTGGTTATTTGAAAGGAACGCCACGGCATGAAAGTATGCATTCTTAAAAAAATCATTCCACGAGCTATCACTAATTAATAAAGTCCTGTCGTACGAAGCAGTTAAAAATAATGTGGGTCCAAGGACACTGCCTTGAGGTACACCAAAATGAATGTATATATCAAGATATACATAATCACCAATTTTGATACACTGAGACCTAGAGCTCAAGTAGCCTTTAAAGATTTCTAGCGCCAGTCCTCTAACGCCAATTAAATTACGTTAATTCACAATTCCTATATATATATAAACTTAACTTAAAGGTAGAAATAAAGGCTTTTTTATTTTTATTTTTTATTTTAATTCACAATTATAGCGACAGAGACAGTGTCAAAAGGTTTGGATAGAACCAGAAATATTCCAGTTCATTTCCGTTCTAAATTTATTTCTTTAAGAACAGAATCATAGAGTATTAAAACAGCATCCTCAGACAACAAAAAATCTTCAGTTGAACAGCTCTTTTAAAAGCCATAATAAAACAAACTTGATGAAATAATGTATAATTTTGTTTTGTTTAAACCTTCCATTTGCAATATTTTGTACTGTCCACCTGCATGTAGTAATTGTTCTTACTCATTTTTACAGATTCTGATATGTAATAGAAAACCAGAAAGAAAGTATCATTTTTTTAAATTGGGTAACATGCATACAGAAACCTGTAGAAATGGTAATACTGGCATGCGTAAACAAGCTTTTTGTTTGTCTTACATTAACAAATCTAATCTCGCTCGGTGCTCTTCAATATGGGACACTCCCGATTCTCTTGAGATTAACTTATTAGATCCTGACTTGGTGAACATGGGACCACCTCGGTAGTGTGGCTTATTTTAGCAAGGTCCGTAATTGACGAGGAAATCGCGTAACATTCATGAGATCCTGACATGGTAACTGTAGGACCACCCTGGTAGTATGTACACTTTCGATTAAAAACATGTAATCTATCTAATGTTATTAATAAAGGTATTTGCATACATGAAATTTAAGGTTGTTAGAACTCGTTTCTTGGTGTTTTCGGGTTCATGGAGTTAAATAATTAGCGAAATATAATTTTGTATAATGCTTTATTATGGCCATAGTATAAAGGTCCTCTCGATAACCGAAGGATATAATATTATTAAACGCAAACGAAGCCGAACGCTTATTGCTCCTGTCCATCAGTAGCGAGACCGGTAGAGCCGTCAAATTGTAAATAATTATTGGGTACAATTATAATCGTTTTACTAGGTAGGTAAGGTACTGTAGTGAGTTATAATTTTATCGAAATGCTTACTGAACAAAAAATGGATGTGTAGGACAATCCACCATAAAATGTTACTTATCTCGTATGCCTGTAGGTACTTCAATTACTTTAGTTTTTTTAATATATTATGTAATTTGTCCTACATGTTTTTTTTTTATTTCTTCGATATTAGCTGAAGGTCACTTCGCTGTCTAGAGATTACAACTCAATAGTTAGCATGTGTAAACAATTCTATGAAGTTAAGTTAGTTTTTACTGTTTATTTTTATAGTTTATTTGTAATGCAAATAAAGTGATTGTGATATAACTTCCATAACTATAAGCAAATTATCTTGATTAATTTGCAACATTTTGTGTGTTACAACTTACTAAATGGGTTATTCCAGGCATAAAACACCATTAGTGTGAACTATATATAATAATATTATCAGTATATAATTGTATTAAAATTTTATCAGCAATAAAAACCAATAGCTTGGCATCGGTGGAAATACCAAAATAGATATTTTATCCTGCATGATGTCATAGTTCTATACCTTGAGGATATTTTATGAGGAAATTTATATTAAAATAGAATGCGAGAGATCGATGGATCCACAGTTTCAGTTTGTCATAGTGCAAAGATGTATCGTTTAGTAATTAATTGTTTTTTTACAATTTTAGTTTTAAATCTGGTCCAGAAAAGCACTGGTGAGTTCATTTCTGTTACAGTTATTGTCTCCATACAAGGTATATAACATATGTGCATACCGGGGATCTTATGACAAAACAAATGGATGACCCTGTGGCGATTAGATAAAAAGCTAGAAGTCCTACCTACTCTGGGCTCTAATGGGAGAGTTTTAATGAAATTTTGAATGCCAGAATGTAGATACTTATGGTTATACTCCGTCATAATACTAAATACATGTATAAGCGATTACATTGCTCAGAGAAGTTTTTCTTTTAAAATATCCTATATTAAGCAAAATTACTGAACGGATATTGTTCAGACTCATTTTCGTTCAGAGCAAGTTTTATCTGTCTACCTTATCGCTTGGTCCACCTACATAGCCAAATTTTTTTTATTAAAAGTTTCATTTTATGTGTTACTTGGAAGAGATCTCCTTTAGCGATAAGGCCGCTTATTGTTTTGCCAAGAAGTACTGTAATTATGCATTTCTTATATTTTTTTATATTGGTTTTATCTATCCATTTATATTAATTACACTCTGCATCCTCAATCTTTCAGAAGTTTCCAAAATGTTATAGAGGGATAGACTTTTTACGATTTTTGAAACACATATCTCAGCAGATGTCGCTTTAAATAAAAAATAACAATAATATGAAAACTTATTTATTATTTTATATGACTTGCCTAAACATGCCCCACACACCTACGTGTGTAAAACACCCTATTAAACACCCCATGGCTAGGCAGAGACCATATAACAATCATCGGGTATAACATTCATCTTTGCTCAAAGTGGTTTTTTTAGTTTCAGACGCCGTTCATGTATAGATATTCTAAGTACATCTTCACCATGATAATTCTAAACATACGTATATTAGGCCAGAAATATTGCATAAACGGAGCATATTTTTCAGACAACACGTCATAAAGATTGTTTTACATGAGCGATTTTTGAGCAATTATTGTTTAGCTACTGTAATTTATTAATCTAGAACATTTAAGTGGAAAAATTTCAACAAAATGAGGTCAATTCGGGAATATTGCTTCTAATTGGTCCACATATTCCGACATTTCTCAACGTCGCCATATGAGTTGCCGAATATCCAATCGGTTTGGAAATTTTTAGGCCATTTACTTTAAATTTTATCTCGTTTATAACTACGTCTCATTTTCAAGACAGGAATAGGCCGTCGGCAAGTACGGGGGTACCTATTTCTTTAAGTTGCTGCATACTAAATGGTATTGCGTGGCCGTATCTCAACAACAGCTTGCTATATAATATTGTCATCGCCCTAAATTGTTTGATGTAGTTTTAACGTTATAGTTGACGAAGATTGACCGGGTTTAAGCAATTTTATTTGCTTGCATGAGAACAGCTTTAGAATTAGTCTATATAATTGTATGGTTTGGTCAATTGATGATTGATTATAAGAGTGTTACTTTTTCAGGTGCAACTTCTGCGGATGTAACGACTAATGTAAGTATCACGTATTTCCTTATAAACTTTGTTCACTAACATTTATGCACTGCTCCACCTGCGTTACTATAAGTGACTATAATCAAATACGACTTACTTATAACTTTGAAAATAACGCCGTTAATGATTAGCTACATTAGTCTACATGCATGAGTAATCTGTCAATGTTTACCGTTATTAATAATGTGGCATCTCAAATAACGCTTTAAATCTTTGGCCACACTTACGTGACACAGGCATTAACACTAACACTATCCCAGGTGTAGCAGGGGCATATCTATACATTTATACAAATAAATAAAATTGAATTGAATTTGTAATGTCAAAATAATACCTTTTTACTAAATGCATATGAAAGTATATAACGGTGCTTATATTAAAAAAACATTTCTTTTTCTATCTGTCTCTTTGTTACGGCTAATCTCTGAAACGGCTGAATTAATTTTGAAGGGACTTTCAGAGGCTGATAGTTGATAAGATGTTGTAAGGCGTAATTTAAGCAATAGTAGTAGAAAAAAAAGTTGTGATTCGGATGGCAAATTAAATAAAATTAAACTCCATGCGAATGAAGTCGCGGGTAACAGCTAGTTAGTAATATACTACACACACATTAATAAAAAATTGTTACGAGAGTTTTGACTTCAAAAAGTCTGAATGAATTAGACGAATGATCTTAAAGAATGTTATATAAACATGACTAAAGACAATTCGTCAAATTATTGTCCGACCTTGAATTTTTAATACAAGATACATAATATATACTTCCAGTTTCTGTATAAATAAATTTTCCATTGACTAAACTAGGTTTAGACAGACGCACATGTAGCACACATACAATACAATTCATGCATCAAATACTATCGAGCTAGCAACAAACTTTAAAATGAAAATTTGGCCTATCTATTATCCGTTATTATTTGAAAATATATACCACGCATATGGATTTTTGAATCAATTAAACTAATGATGTAAAGTAGAAAAAGGAAGATGTATACTTATAGTATTCGTATAGATATAGAGAATTCTAAACATGAACTAAACCTGATTACAAATTAAAATTAACTATAAATAAAACTGTAATTGGAAAATAATATAAATCTATATAAGTAGTATACGAAACGACTCATCGACTCTTCAGGTGATCAGAGGGCTGGTGCCTACCTCGGCGAACGGATCAGTATACCGATCCAGCGAGGAAACGTAGCCAGCCTTCTGGGCACCTTACCCATAGAAGACGGTGATCTGGGCTCAGTATTCTACTTATAGTCCTGAGGGACTATGGGTAGAATGCAATACAAATAAGTTAAGTTTTCTTACATATAATATAATTCATATAATTATTTATACTTATAGATTTATATTTTGGAATTTGTATTATAATAATAATATAGTTGTAGCGTACTCCTTTTATTTGTAACTTTTTATATATGTTTTTTATTACTTTTAAGGTGACATGTCAAAAAAAAAATCTCTGTCTGCCACATTGTTAAAGATTGCATTGTGTTTTACTATTTTTTTCATTAAATACATTAATTATAGAAAAGCTTATCGTTCCTTGGGTTATCTCCGCAACAATAGTATTTGAATCAATATTATTTTATTTATTTATTTTTATTGCATAAGTTCAGCAGACAAGCACACGGCCCACTTGATGGAAAGCGGTTATCATCGCCAATAGACATTTGCAACACTAAAGGTGTTAACTGTTACAAATGCGCTGCTGCTCTTAAGGGAGACTGGAACCTGGTCATTAATGCCGAAACACAACACAAACTCGATGTTGTTATGGTGGCACAGTCGGGCAAACGCCCTACCGCCTGGCAATAAGGGCATCAATATGAACAAATATTTTGAAAAAGAAAATGTCATATTGAGTTATCGAGCTGTAGATTATTAAAGTTCGCAAGCCTTATTATGGCTTGGTACTATTTGTTTTGAAAAAAGAAATCAAATATGGATGATAAAAGGTAGGCCAGGCTCTGTAACAAAAAATATTAAAAATCAATCAGTTTAAAATACATGTACATATATAACTATGTGAAATGAAACCTTTGTATTATTCCAGAATCCTGAGAAGATTTCGCCACTAGGTAGCTATTTATATTTTAAAACATTGATATGTTAATTATAGTCGAATACAATAAAGATAGCATATTATGAATACAACAATATGTGCACAAAGATGGTAATGTTGTTTCATTCAAAATTTTATTGGTGAACACTATTCAAAGATACTTAAATGTGATAAAATTCCATAAGTTTTATTATAATGCGGTGCTATACTATCCATAGTATAGCACATAAGTCGTGGTAGCATAATGTATAACGTATGCGTCCCAAACTCAAAGGGCGCAGGTTCGATCCTGGCCAGAACGCATGCACCACTTAGTCAGTTTTCTGATCTAATTAATATACATATTGTTACAATTACGTGCTAACGACGGTGAAGGAGAACATCGTGATGCATCCTGCACATCGAGATAACTGTTGTGTCAAACTTGCCAAGTCGCCTTGGACAAGCGTGGCGGGTATACTGTCCGATCCTGGAGGCCTGAGCCCAGGAGAGGGACATTTATGGGCTGCTATTATTATATACTATCCCCGAGCTTAATACAACATTGTAGGTAGAAAATTCACTGCCAGTGATAAAGGTTCATAGAAAGGTGGCAGCATTTCTATACTAAAATAAGTGTGAAATATTAATATAGTTTGGTAGGTGTATTGGCAAAAACGGAACCTTTATAAAATAGTCATGTTCTTCCATCCTCCTGTACATCAGTATTTTTTTTCAAAAATATTAAAGATAAAGGTGTATTCTAGATGCCGCTACGCTACACTATATATAGTGAAATCGCGAAAGATCTAAAAATTAAGAGGGGTCGCTATACATAATGTATGACTGAGTATCGATAATTTCAGTTTAGAGTATTTTAGACGTGGCAAAGCCATGCTGGAGTCTTTACCTTGATTACACCTCTTACGCCACCTCGAACGGTGTAATACCGCGCTTTCACAGAATATTAGCCTGAAACATTTAGACTTGGGGTGCGGTATAGATATGAGATACCTACTTTTATTTATTATTTTAGATATACAGTGAATTTTGAGTGGTTACAAAAAAGATAACCACAAATGCTAAGGCACTAACATTTTGGTTATTCCACGAGTTCTGCAGAGAGGCACATGAACCACCCGATAGAAAGAGGTTACCGTCGCCTGGACATTTGCAATACCATAGGCGTTACAAACGCGCTGCTACTCTCTTGAGGAAGCCTGGAGCCTAGCCACTAATTTCGGAACACAACTCAACGTTGTTATGCCGGTATACTCTAGACCAGGGTTGGTAGTTGTTCAGAGGGAGAAATACCCTTATCACCAGGCTGTGCTTTGTTTTGTCGCCTCGTATGACAGACCCCCAGGCCGCAGGAAATTGTATTCTTTCTCCGCTCCTGCACGGACAAGATATAGTTCTTGAAAAATCTTAACGATATATTAATAATAACTACTTTTTTCTTTCAGCCCATTGCAAACTAAAATCTGTAAGTCATTTTTTTTAACAATTATATAAAACTATGTTCAATTTATACTATTGTAAATGTAACCATATAATATGGATAAAATATTTAATTACATGTCTTATTTTTGATATCACAACAGATTTCAAAAATTGCAGTAATTTTATGGTTTTTGTTGAAATTCGAACTATATAGGAGTTTTTACATATTTTTGAAAAATAATGATGGCTTTTATTTTATTTTACAGGGTGATCCAAAACTCCACATAGGCGAAAAAGGACAAAAGGTAAAAACGTTTTAAAATAATATACACGTAATTTATGATTGTTTAACAGGAAAATAACAGGTTATTTTAATTAATCCATTGTTTTTGGATCAATATCCCTATATAATATAGTATTATTATTAATAATAATATTCATTATTTGTAGAAGGATGAAGTCACAAAATTATATTTATTCCATGCTAGCTGTGCTTGTTATTTTCTTTGTGCAGGATTTTTACTTTATATTGAAATGAAATATTGTAGCAATTAGGATAATACTCCTTATTAAATATCTATAGTTTTTCTTGAAATTTTGAGCTGTTTCGGAATTTATTTGAGACAAACTTAAAACTGATAAAACACACCACACAGTAAGACAAACCAACTCCATTATAATTTCTTTATTTTACCTCCCACCCATTTTAATATATCTACAATACTATATAAAATTCTAAATGCGTTGTGTCTATACATTGAAGCTATTTAAAAATTCCAACTGGAATGGACTATATAAATGACGGAGAATACAATATAATTATTTTATATTTCTTGTCTGTCTTTTTGGGGTTTATGTTAAAACAACTGGGCCGATTTCGATGCGGTTTCGTTAATCCCTAGCAAATATCAGGATTTTAAATCTGCGTTACTTTTTTATCGCGGGAATCTAGCGAAAATTTTCCCAGGTACGGTTTAAATTTGTTCGCCTGGATAAAAATTAGCTTATTTCGACCCAATTTCCACTAAATGGATAGCTTACATTCTTTTTTTAATGCTGAGATATCTTATGCCTCGGGAATCCCGCGGGAATGTCAAGCCAAGCGTGTACGAAGTCGCGTGCATATCTTAGTATTGTATAAAATTATTACAGCTAGGCATGTTTCTGAAGAGTCTTGAGCCGCTTCTCTGCAAGCCACAGCATGTTACGAAGTGATGATACATTAGATTAGACTACCATAAAGTATATAGCAGCTATAAACAAAATTAAAACTAAGTAATCAAAATGAACAACTTGTACTGAAAAGTGGCCAAAACATCGGAATAATAAGAATCAAATAAATTACAGCGCTTAACACCGTTACAGCTTGTTTTTATTATAAGTGATAAACTTTCTAAAAACGGATACTTTTTATACTAGTTTTAATTTCCAGTTGAGTGGGCTACGCTTTAGCCGGCCAAACTCACTGGAAATCGGAGATACCGAATTCGATTTTTGCCGTGGTTTTCGTAAAAAACTTTCCTTTCTGTACTACTATTTGGGTGTCTGGGATCAGCTCCAGAGTAGGTTCATTGTATATTACCCATGACCCAAACCTACACACTTTGTATATCCCCAAGCTCAAGGTATGTGTTTGCCTGCCAATTAAAAAATAATACATTTATGTTGAAATCGTAAACATACATTTCGATTTTGGTAGTATAGACTAATAGATAGGATTTAAATTTTACACAACATATTGTTACGAGTTACGGGATGCCGTTGGAATTACTATAGAATTTCTAAGAACTATACAAACACGTATAACATAGGTACAAATATAATTGGACGCAACCAGTACAAACGTGATGCATGATTTCGTAACATGCGCAAAGTGTGCAACTATATAGCTTATCGAATGTACCCACGTCTTGTTCGTATCGTAATCATTGCTCGACTGCCTCATCTCTCAGTTTGGACATTGTTTTATACTGCACCAATCAAAATGACACAATACTCGACCGCATAACAAATATGATAAAACCTGGCTAACGACTAACATAAACGATAATAATACACAATAGGATGTTTTTCTAAATTCAAATTTTAAACAAAAAGTAAACAAAACAAGTCCAAATTCCGAAAAGCAATAAACTGCAGGTGTGAATTGTTTTTTGTCGGTCGTAACAATATTAAAGAGTCTGGAGCAGTGCATGTGGTTGTCATCAACCACGTTATTGTATGTTTGTCTTGCCACTACTAGCAAAAGGTCCTGCTTTAGAAGGGTTCGCGATTTCTACCTAGTAATAATTTTTAAGATAGTTTAAAAAAATAAAAATGAAATATCTTACATTTTTTCAATGTGTATAAAATAATATTTTTTATGACAAATCTAGTGATAAATTGAAATCACTATGTCAAACACCAAATCTGACAGTATGATAGTTTATCAGTAAAGTTTACCAGGAAAATTTACTTTTTCCTTATAGGCTAAGATCCCGCTATACAACGACCATCAGCGAGTGTTAATTTGATGAAACCTATTTTATATTTAATTTAAGGTGTGTTAAATATATTGCATATGGGTTGCCTAAAAAAATTCAGTCCAGTATATGATTAATTTATAATTTTTTTTTTCTTTTTTAAAATTTCACCGGTATTCTATTAAACAAATTCTATACCAATCGAAAGTATGAAGCCCATAAAATGTTAGTATCGATTTACCTGTTTACACCTGGCTACCCGAGAGTTGTGACCGGGAAAGAATAGGCAACCTAACATTTGCATATTCTATGGGCTACATACTTTCGATTGGTATAGAATTTGTTTAATAAGCAAACCGGTGAAATGTTAATTATTATTATTTAATTATTAATTAATCATATACTGGACTGAATTTTTTTAGGCAACCCATATGCAATATATTTATTGACACATTGAATTAAATATAAAATAAGTTTCATCAAATAAGCATCTCGGTGAAGGTCGTTGTATAGCGGGGTCCTATACTATTATTCATTTGCTTAACTACTGGCATGGAACTGTACTAAAAGTAAGTGGCTTTATGTTTATTATTATTTTAATTTTATTTTAGGGTGAAACTGGACCTCAGGGGCTACAAGGAGACTCTGGATTAAAAGGGCCCAGTGTAAGTTTTACTCAAAACTACAAATATCTTAGTTTCTATTGTACCATAGTCATCATTTGACAATATTTATATATTTTTTAAATAGACACTCCTATACATTAGCGTACCGAAATTGAAAAAGTAATATGATTAGAATATGTCACTGTAAAAAAACTGTTATTTTATAATAAATTACGTGAGATTGTAAACTGGCAATAAATTGTGAATTAACAGAAAAATCTAGTAAGTAGTGTATAAATGGGTACAGACGATTCTGGAGTTCCCTAGCTGCTGCCGCGACCTTCGGATGCGCCACTCAACCTATTCTTCACTTTTAAAACAAGACTACTGTAACATCGACTACTCAAGCGATTATTCATGGTTTTGCAAATTCTAACTTATAATTTGACGTGCAGAGTACTTAGTGCAAGATTTTTTGCTACTCGATCACATTCAACTATCGCAATGTTATATTGCAAGATATATGTTTCCTTATTATTAGCGCTATCTTATGGGCAGCTGGCTATGGGCCGGAAGGTTTTCTGCGGTTTTTTGGATCCAGAGAAAGCATTTGACAGGGTTGTGCGGAAGGACCTCTGGGACATATTGCCCGGATATGGGATTAATGTCCAATTGCTGCGTGCTGTGCAGTCCACTTACGAGGACTGTATGACATGCGTGTGGGTGGACGGCAGCCTGTCGCCCTGGTTTGACGTTAATATTGGCGTCCGGCAGGGCTGCGTGCTGTTGGCTTTGCTGTTCATCTTATATCTGGACAATTGTCTCCAGAGATTAATATTGACGGATGTTGGGGTGCGGATGGGTGATCTAGTTGTTAGCACCTTGCTTTATGCAAATAATGCCGTGCTTTTAGCCAAATGGCCATCAGAACTGCAAACACTAGTCACAATGATGAAAGATGACTGTCAGGCGAGAGGCTTACATTTGAATGCGAAGAAAACAAAGGTTATGGTGTTTGAAAGAGAATAAACCAGAACGAATGCAAGGATAATGGTAGATGATGTTATGCTGGAACAAGTGAATGAGCTTGTATATCTTGATGTGCTTTTAGCAGGGATAGAAGGTACACCGCTGACTTAGAAAGAAGAGTAAATCTGGGGAATAGTGTGAATGGAGTGTTAGGTAAACTTCTAGGCGCTAAGAACCTCAGCCAGAAGGCCCAGCTTGCCATACCCACCGCGGTGCTGGTACCTACGCTCACGTAAGGAAGCAAGAGTTGGGTATGGAATAGAGAGCATGAAAGTAGAGTAAACGCGGTCGAGATGCGAGCACTGAGCAAAATGTGCGGAGTGACACTGGCGGACCGCGTTCGTAATACCGAAGTTAGGAAGAGAGTTGGTCTGAATGAGAGTGTCGGGGTGAAGGTAAAGAAAGGAATGCTCCGGTGGTTTGGGCATGTGGAAAGAATGTGTGATGAAAGAATGGCTAAACAGATATACAATGCAAAAGTGGATGGATGCAGAAGTCGCGGAAGGCCACGACACACCTTCCAGTACCAAATTGATCGTGTACTAGCAGAAGGTGATGTCAGGAGCCTTAAAAACAGACGAGCGTGCATGACAAGAGCTATGAATGTCAAAGAAGCAAGTGAGGTGTGTAAGAATAAGCCTGTATGGCGCTCTGTTTTTCGTGCCTACCTCGCAAGGGACCTGGTGTGAAGTTATGTATGTATGTTATTGGCGACAAGATGGCATTAATTAATTCCCATACAAAATCGAGTTAACTAGAACATGATTGTGTAGTGAAAAGAATTGTGTAAAAAACTTTAAATCAATACGTTGTGAATTTTTTGATAGGTTCACAATTTATTTTAAATTATTTAATTAAACTTAATATTTTTTATTAATACATATTCTAATCTGACTAGTTAAATTATAAAGTCGCGGTTTTTAGATAATTCCTCCGAAAGATTTCGTTTTAATATTCTAATTGCAAATGTGAGTTTATTTGTTTAAAACACTTTCATGCTATAACTTCGTTACAGATCGTCATGAAATTTGGATAAACACACTCCGGCTTACCTGCACAGTCACATCTGCAGATAAACTTCTCCGGTAGACCGTAGCGTGTGTAGCTTGCATAACAGTTCTGTTTTTTTTCTTAGCCAAAATAGCGACGGTTTCTTAAAAAGTGTTTAACTACCTCTATGTAACCTTACACTATATCTATATAAAGAGGAAAGAATTGTATTTTTCTATGTTAGTCACGAATAGACTCAAATATTTCTGGACCAATTTCAAATATTCTTTCACCACTCGAATGCTAAGATTATCCATGATTAATACAGTCACAGTTACCGGTATATAAAAATTAGAGATCACTACTAAAATTTCAAGAATGTAATGCATTAATCTGCACAAAATACTTGGCGCTGTAATCGGATTCTACAATTTTGATGAAATTTTACGTGTGTTTGAGTAGAACCGGTAGGCGACGCTGGAATCGGGTTCAAAGTTTTTATTTTTCAGGGCAGGAAGTCTGCCGAGACCACTAGGGATTTATAAAGATAAAGTCATGAAAATTGTAACTTCATTTTAACATCCATTTTTGACGAAAATTGATTTGAATAAGTTTTTTTTTAAAAGTTACTAAGTTCCTTCGCCACGCAGCCTGTTTTCCGTTGGAACTTTTTGCCCATACACATCAGGAAAGATAAAATCTTTGCCATACTTTGAGGCGGGGGAAGTGCATTTCGTACACTACCGGGTCTTTTACTAGGGATTAGACCAAAGCGACGAGAGCTGACACCACGAATGGGCACCAGAGTCAAATTGCCAGCTTGTGTGGAAACTCAGGAAACATTATGTTAGCAACAATGCGTTTGCTAGTTTACTCCGTCTTAAACTGTAATCTGCTGTCCATCAATGTATTTTTTTTTCTTTTTTCATTCATTTGTAATCATTAGATAACTTAAGAATTTCCTTTCAGTGCATCAGGTTGCCTTGAAGCGATTGCTTTTAGCGATAAGGTCGCATTTTGTTTACCTAATATGTAATTACCGTCTTGTTGTGCATTTTTGTAATTCTTTATTTGATGGACAATAAAATGTTATACGTATCTATCTAAGCTTTTACGGCACCCCGCGTAATTTCCAAAAGTGTTGGACGTTTAACATCCTAAAGAGATTCCTCAATCTATATATTCCGCACCTAAAGGATTTTTGTAATTTACTTGTAGGATTCATAATAGACGGTTAAGAGACTGTAGGTAGAGAACAATATTAATAAAATGGGTTTGTAGGCTCACGCCGGGAGAATGACACTCCAACCATAATACAATAATAATCTGAAATATTATAATCAAAGTTTATTACACTAAAATCATTATAGTTACAATATTAAACATTGCACACAGAAATATTAGGACAACTCCAAGAGTTTCATCCAAGCTTATCAGGGTGTCGAGAAGTCATTGCCCTCCAAGAAAACTGCAATTATCAGACAGTAATTATGGACCACAATATGCTCCTTGTCCAAGACTACTTCAGACTACCCATGTAGAATGTCGTTGTGGACTACTGGTTGTATACTGTCGCTGTATTGCTGGTTGTTGACTGCCACTTCTCTGCCCAAACACCGCGTATTTGAAAGGTCCTCGTAGCTTGCTGCAGTGACAATATCCGGTAATGCTTTGACGCCACTAGTTTCACGTCTTTCACAAAATAAACTTACAACATTTTTTTTATACATATACATGGGAAATCCGTTTGAGTACCGTGAGCCGCGCGAGGGAGAAAGGTCGTGGCCTGTGTGTGGGATTCCCCAGGTCGGGGTGGCACTAACACCCCACGTTGTGAGATGTGAGATGCTATTGCCACGCCGCGGTTAGGGATACTCACTAAAACCCCTGTCCGATCCCGAGCGTCGTTTGTCCGGACTGTGGGATCGCTCACGCATTCACCACCAGCCCGGACGGACGGCGGGCGGCCCCTTTGCGGGCTGGCTTAACCAATTTTAGCCGGAGACTGGGTCTCTCGGGCTCCTCGATTTCACCGTGAGGTGAGAGCGAACTTCCACCATCCGCCTTAACTTCCAACTTTCGGTTACTCCATTTCCGACATCCGTTTGTACGACTTCCGATTACTACATGAAAGAATACTCTATCCAGTTACTGACTACTTCCGTCATATGGTTACTTTATAATAACAAATATAATTCCTACAGAATATTTTCTTAAGTTTTCGCGACTTTTATACATAATAAAACTACGTTTTAACGGTTTTATTACGATTCCTACAGGTTTATTTATGTTAAGTTTGTAAGCAAGATTGTTGGCAAGAGATAATTGTTTGTGATTTATGTAGATAAAACTAATTTCTTTTTTGTTTTTCAGGGTACTAATGGCACAAATGGGGAAAAGGTATGCACTGAAAATTAATTAGTTAAGTATGGCATCAACAGTTCTGTAAAAAAAATTATGACCTTCGTGGAACATGTATTATATTTTAGAACGATTGAATCCATACTTTTTGGTTATTTGTTTTTCAAATCATTTTATCCCAAAAATACTTTTTATGATTTGAAATATTAAATTATATGATATTTATTTCGTAAGTACAACAGGAAGTACTCTACGTGTGTATGTGTAGTATGTATATTATAACAATTACAATATACTTATAACACACACATATATATATATATATATATATATATATATATATATATATATATATATATATATATATATATATATATATAGGTTAAACACTGTAGAGTCCATTTATTATAACTCCAGCTATCTTGACCACCCCCCAGGGGGTGCCGCCCTGGACTTCTCCCCCCCGTCCAGGTAGCGGCACAAGGGGATGCGTCCCCGGGGCCCCGAGCGGCCACTGTCACATTCCCCTTTTCACTCCGTGATAGTGGTGTCCCACCTTTCCGCCTCCAAATCCCAATGCCTGCCCTTCCTTACCAAACCTCCTCCCCAAATACCCCTCCTTTCCGATGCGACCGCCAGCGTCGAGGTGTTCTCCGCTGGCTGTCAAGGACGGCGGTGGTGATGTCCACCCCACCACCGCCCTCCTGACAGGCGACCTATCCTCCCCGACCCCGTCTGCCAACGCTGCTGTGTGCGCGAGGCGACGGGAAAAGGGGAGGAAGGAGAGGGGGGAGGAGTGTTGGCGCAGGAGCAATCCTTCGCAGCCTCCCCCTCCCCCCATCGCGAAGCCCCCCCCCGCCGCTGACGCTGCTTAGAGCGCGAGGCGGCGGAGGGGGAGAAAGGAGAGGGAGGGGTGATGGCGCAGGAGAAATCCTTTGCGGCCTCCCCCTCCCTCCTATCGCGAGGCCCCCCCGCCGCTGACGCTGCCGATTGCGCGAGGTGGTGGGGGGGCGGGGTGGAAGAAGAGGGGGGAGGGGTGTTGGCGCAGGAGCAATCCTTCGCAGCCTCCCCCTCCCCCCCCATCGCGAAGACACTCCCCCCGCCGCTGACGCTGCTGAGTGCGCGAGGCGGCGGGGGGAGGAGGAAGGAGAGGGAGGGGTGATGGCGCAGGAGTATTCCTTGCAGCCTCCCCCTCCCGGCGGCAGCGGGCGTCGAGGTCTGGGGGATCAATATAGACCTCCGCCCGCACTAATGCCGCGAGAGGGCGCGAGAGGTAGCCGCGCGTCCCTCTCAGGGCCGGGGACCACCATCTCCCCCGGCCCGCACACAGGAGAGGCCGCCTCTGTTTACGAGGCGGCCGGCCGCTGCCGGGGTTGCGGGTTAAGCTCACGCATGTACCGCGACCCCGGCGCTAGGCGGAAGGAAGGCTCCCATGGGGTTTTAGTGGGTATACCGGCAGCCGGTCGTATTGAACCGGCGTCGGGGAGCCCCACACACCGGCCGCGCATGATCCCCCGCGCGGCTGACGGTGCGGCAACGCATTTCCCCATGTAAAAAAAAAAAAAAAAAAAAAAAAAAAAAAAAAAAAAAAAAAAAAAAAAAAAAAATCTTGACCAACCGTTTAATATAAAGTAATTACACATCTTAATTTGGTTTTCATATGAAATTATTTATAACAAAGTCGGCTAATAATAATAGCCTCGCTTATCATGAATTATTTTTAATAAATGATGTGTGGTTATATAGTTTATCCCATTTTATTCTTTCTTATAACACCGCATATCCGTCATTATATTTTTATTTCTGCTGATTAAAGATGTTTTTGAAGTAAGTATGATCCTAAGTGTATTATTTTACTTACAGGGTCTGAAGGGAGATAAGGGTGACCAAGGCCAGACTGGGGAGCCGGTAATTATTTTTTTTAATAAAATTTATTACATTGATCTTATAGCTAGTTTCAATGTCTTATTATTAATTCATTTGCTTTACTACTGGGTCAAATTATACACACCTCAATTTTTTTATTAGCAACTTTATTAAATACAATTTAGTAAAAAAAAATACATATATAATTAGGTCTAATATATTAAACATTTAGTTATTGTAATATATGTTAATATAAAATGCTTGTCACATCTGTTAAAAATTAATTTATTTCGATTATTTTTTGTATACACGTATATATAATACTATTATATTGATGTATGTATTCAATTTATAAATAAGTATAAGTGTGTACATTTAAATTGTACAGTTCCTGTTTTTTTCTGCTCCACCTACATCGCCAGATTAGTTAAGAATTTCCTTTAAGTTGGGTTGCCTGGAAGAGATCGCTTTTAGCGATAAACCCGCCTGTTGTTTTGCCAAGAAGTATTCTAATTGTGCATTTTGTTTCTGTATTTGTTTATTTTGGTGAGCAGTAAAGTGTTATCTGTTTACATATCTATCTATATAGTATATGGGTGTCCAGATCGCCGTTGCTTGGGAACGTGGCCAAAATGTTGGCCACAGTCTCGCGCTAGATGGCAACGCTGATATGATGTCCCAAATACAGCCGTTTGTAATAGATGTCAATTTTTATCAACGGTAATGTAAATGATTAGAAGATACCATATAAAAATCCGGCATTACTGAACATATGTTATCGAAATATTGCATGTACTAATATATTCAGGCTTTTATTTATTAACTAGTTAAACAAAGTTGGCCACGCTTTGCTGTGGCTGAGCCTGATATTAATTATAATTAACCGTTCTATTAAAAACCAGAATAAAGAAATTCGATAAGTGCTAAAATTATTATTGTAATTCATCTTGATATTTAGTAAATGAGATGTTTCTAACTTTTCAGGGTAAAGATGGAGATCCTGGTGCGAAGGTAAATTTCTTTTGTTAAAGAATTTTTAAATAATAATGTGTACTTTTTGGTGTGTTACCTTAGTTGCTAACGCAACTACGTCTTATTCCAATGACATACATTAGAATCGTAGTTAGAAAGCAAATATGGCTAATATAATTTTTATACGACTTCTTATACGGTTTATGTCTATATGGCTAAGATTTTAGAACCTAGTTTGCACCGAATGTAAGAAGTCTGATTAGTTTGTAAATTAAAAACAAATCGCCTGTCCCTATTAACAGAGTCAGATCTGCAAATCAGCAACTTTACAGGAGAGCGCTCTGAACTTTAAATTGCTTATTTTTTTTTTACTACTTTTACTACACTACAAAAAAAATATTATATGTTAATATATGTTCGAGAGCTTGCAATGCAATTAAATAACATATTTTTACTTATCTAAATAATTGAAAAGCTAGTAATGGCTTTGTTATCCGTACATGGGTATCATGATTTGTTGGATCTGTCACATCCAACAAAGTTACATGGACAAAAATATTTATTCTTTGTAAGAAGTGTCTCATACAACATTGTTATAAGTAAATCCTATTTAAGTTTATGTCGTATTTAAATTGATATTATAAATTAAACTCAATTTTTAAGAAATTATAAATTAATAAATATTCCAATCAACAAGAAAGTCGGATGTGGTATTACCGACAAAGTTTACATTCTACAAGACCGTAAATAATGTTGGACATGGTACTTCCGACAATATCAATCGGAAAATGTAATAAATTTTATCAATTAAGTAATATTATAATAATAACAAGAGACCTTTACACAATAATATTTGCGCCAAACTAGCTCGTGACAAGTGCATATTCCTCTAACATAGTCCGTAATGGCACATCCGCGTGCGCATACGCCCCTCTCGCCCCGCTAATAATGTCGAGAGTTAAAATTCGTCATTGTTAATGGGAGAGGTGGCATATACGACATTGTTAATGTGGCTATTTTAAAAACTATGAGGAAAATTTATCTTTTTGGTGCTGCTATTGAAAAACAATGCTTTTTTAAGGTGATTAGTGAAATAAAACCAAAATGTCGAAAGTTGCATATCCTAAATTGTTAATAGGGACAGGCGAAATAAGTATACAATAATTTCATATCCCAATACTCTGCCCAGATTAAAAAATGGATTCAAAATTACTAGTCTTACACATAAAACATATTATACTATTCATATGCAACACACACACACACACACACACACACACACACACACACACACACACACACGCACGCACACGCACACGAACACGCACACGCACACGCACACGCACACGCACACGCACACGCACACGCACACAGTTGTCCAAGTGGACCCACTAGTCCTAGTGAACCCAGTTGTTCAAGTGGACCCAGTTCAATTGGACCCAATGGTCAAAGTGGACCCAGTTGTTAAATTGGACCCAATAGCCCAAGTGGCCCAAGTGGACACCAGTGGACCCAGTTGATCAAGCGGACCCAGTTGTCCAGGTGGACCCAGTTCAATTGGACCCGATGGTCCAAGTGGACCCAAGATTCCAAGTGGACCCAGTTGTTCAAATCGACCCAGTTGTCCAAGTGGATACAGTTCAGTTGGACCCAACGGTCCAAGTGGACACCAGTGGACCCAGTTGTCCAAGTGGACCCAGTTCGGTTGGACCCAACGGTCCAAATGGACCCAGTTATTCAAGTGGACCTAGTGGTCCAAGTGGACCCAGTTGTCCAAGTGGACACAATGGTCCAAGTGGACCCAGTGGTCCAAGTGGACCCAATGGACCCAGTAGACCAAGTGGACGAAATGGACAAAATCACGAACCTATCTTAGTGTCCGGGATAACCTTTACATAAATCTATCCCAAAATCTATCCTTTTGCCCGGGATAAAAGGTATCTCTAGTCCACCCTCGGCATTAAAATTACATGTATACCAAATTTCAACTAAATCGGTCCGAACGTTTTTCTGTAAAAGCATAACAAACAGAAAGACAAACATATTTTTTCCCGGAAACTATCCCGTATTTGGGATAAAAAGTATCCTATGTTCATTCTCGACATCGAAAATATATATCGACGGTTAAAAGGTAATTTTGGTCGAAAATGAGTTATGAATGCCATCCTACTTAAATTTTTTCGCTCTTTCGAATGCGCTCACTCCCATGGCTCTACGATGACTTCGTGTCGTTTATGCCCAAGCAAAAAACTGCGTTTTTGAAGTGTCAATTCATTTAACCGACCGAATTTTGGGCCTTTTTTACTCTAAAGGCGCTTGTACCTCTGTAAAAATGGCATCACTTTTGGGTTATAGTCGGTAATACATTTCTACTTTTTACTGCCGTAAAGGCTCCAGGCGTATACTACTGTTAACCATTAGTACCTGTTTTGAAAGCTGGAACTAATGCCTCTTTACCATTGTCGTCAAAGACATTAAGCGTCGGTTATACCCTAGTACCATTTACAAGTTTAAGTTTACAAACATCCTACTGATTTTTTTGCTAAACACTGTTTCTTATGCTCCATTACCTTTTGGTATAATAATGAGTATTACCACTTATACTTTTTACCTTTTTATGTTATTCTGCAGTCATGTGACTTATGCCCTATTACCTCTTGATATAAGGATGTCAAATGTAGCTAAGTCTACTCTACCCTTCGTTTTTTTTCAATGTAGATGTAACTTATGCCGAATTACTCCATAAAGAAAATATGATCAATTGATTTAAGCGACATTAAACCACATAAAACAACGTGGAATCAAATAAATAAAACTACCAATTAATGCTTTTTTTTTATTCTAGAGCTGTTTCCATTTTCACGATATGACAAGAAATGAAAAAGTTATCTCCATTTTTCTGAAATTTTAAACTTTAAACTGCTCTCCTGAACAATTTAGTTTTTGTCGCTTATACCCTATTACCTTTTAACCGTCGATATATACTGAGTTTCAGCCAAATCGGTTAAGTAGTTTATACGTGAAAACGGAACAGACAGACAGACAGAGTTCCTTTCGCATTTTTAATATTAATAGGAATTAAAAAAATGACATTTAAAAAAGAACAGAGAACATATTTTAATGTTAATTACTTGATACTTAATTTTTACTAGTAAATTATTGTATTGTGACCAGGTTCCAGTCTCCCTTAAGAGAGCAACAGCGCATTTGTAGCATTTTTGGTGTTGCAAATGTCCATAGGCGATGGTAACCGCTTTCCAAGTGGGCCGTCTGCTGAACTCCTGCAATAAAAAAAATAAAAATGAAAACAGGCAAATCTACGATTGAGACGATGGTGTCCGGCGATTTTGACGAGATAGCAATAGCAGAATCGGGGTCCAGTTTTTAGGCCAGAAAGTGAAGGTGAAAACTGATTTTTTTCTTAAATTATTCTGTTTTTACTTTACAGGGACTACCTGGTCTTGATGGTAGAAAGGTATGTAATTATATATTTTGATTTCTATGAAATATAACAACTCCGATAAAACTGTAAACATTTCGAGCCTTTGCCGTCATTTCATGGTAAGCGACATTTGCACCTAGGTATATTTTTGCTTGTACAGGTGTTTCGAACTATTATTTTGTTTAAAAATAGTTTAATAGTAGCCTCTGAAGCTAATAGTGTAATTATGTTGCCTTCAGTTGTTGAGTAAATGTTTGTCGAAAAACAATAAATAATAAACGACTTAGAATCCGCCATGGCTTCATCAAAAGTTGATTGTCTGCACGAAAATTGAAACCTCCTTAACCAATCATTCAAACAATACCAATCACTTTTCAGGCCGACCGACATTTAATTTGTTTCAACAACTCACTGCCCTTGTTAATAATCTTATTATTTCTTACTTAGTCTCTTAGTCTCTTTAACGCCGCGAACGAATCCGACGACAATATAGCGGCATCTTCCAAGTTGTTAGACGGAATTGAGGGAACAGAGATAGATATATACATACATACTATTATACATAAAGAGATATGAGAATATAGAGAAGTAGATATGTACGATTATGTATCAGGAATGTATATTGTGGTTCGAACAAGAGATGGCGGCACCGTTATTTGAAAACCATAGTTCAACATTAAATAATAAATATCTTCTTTATGTTATATAATCTTAAGAAAGTGTAAAATCATCTTGTTGTAACTTATGTAATTTTTAGAAGGTGACATATAAACATCTAAATATGTTTGAAAAGTATATACACAATATAGTAACATATTTTACCACTATTTTTAGGGAAAATCGGGACCACGGGGACCTAGAGGAGATCCTGGTATTGCTGTGTACAACCTTGCAGGTAATTGAACTACACGCAAACACACATGATGTGCACAAATAGTATAGTCTAATACTATATAGATTCTACATATACATATGTGTTATCTATATATATATATATATATATATATATATATATATATATATATAGATATATATATATATATATATATATATATATATATATATATATATATATATATATATATATATATATATATATATATATATATATATATATATATATATATATATATACATAAGGATAAGATGTTATAATACAGCCAGTTTGATTTACTATTAAGAATAAGACTAAAACAAAGTTAGTATTTAAGTTCTTTCCTTTGAGAAATGGAGACGTGGCTAGGTTTGACCTAAAGTAAAATATTTATTTTGTATGCAGCATACAAGTTATTCAAAAATATAAATGAGAATTTCAGAGAACTTAGTATTTTTCATATGATTTATTAACTCACTTATCATCATGCACTTCCTATTACTTATTCCTAATTTAATTTCAGATAAATCTGAAAAAATAGGTTCAAAAACAAAACCTTTGAAAAATGTCTGCAAATACGAAGGAAACGTGGCTGAAGGTAATTATGAAATTATAAGATATAAATGCCCCACTGTTGCATTACGAAGGCCTCTGTGGCTAAGCGGGCTAAGCCTTTGCTGGCCTACCTGGCTACAGCGCAGAGCCTCCGGGTTCGATTCCTGGTATAGTAAATTTCGGAAATGTATTTTCTCCGTTATTTATTATGGTCTGGGTGTCTGAGAGCGGCCCCAGATTAGTGCGTTCTATGTTACCCATAACACAAGCGTAACTTGCTTAATTTGGGGATATACAATATGTGTGTTTGTCTGCCGACTAAAAAAAACTATGGAAACCTGAAGCGGACGCTTGCGCTAGATTCCGAGATACATTACCAATAGACTAGTAAACAAGTGCCTTTTGGACCAACTTTTTTCAGCAGTCTCCGAAAATTATAAATGAGGTGTCATTCGATTCGGAATGGCATCTAGATGATTTTTGATAAAAAATGAAGTTCCGCCTGCAAAAATTGTAAAAGTTATTAACAATGAACTAAAAAAGGGGGGTTTAGTTTTTTGCAAATATCTCAAAAAGTAATAAAAAAAGATTCGAAAAGAGGAGGAAATTTCCTAAAAAAAGTCTTGACTCCCGAAATTGTAAGATCAATATTTATAATTTTCCCAGAGGGATGAAAATACGGCCGAAAACGGGTACTCTGGCTTACGCAAGCCACACCCACGTCGGCCCTTTAATGAATAAATATTATTTAAACATATAAAAAAATTAATAAATTCAGGCACTAACTGAATAGATGAATGAACAATAATCTGCTTGAAAATTTTTTTATAAGAATTTTTCATTTAGTTATTCAACAGTTAATTAATAAAAAAAAATTTGCTTGAACATGAACATTGTAAGTGTGATAATTGTTAAACTATAAATTTAAGTTTTTTTTCCTTTCTTGGAGCAATTCTTGAAAGGCTTTAAAATAGAACCCCGTTGGAAAAATTAGAAAATGTTTATTATTAATTTTTTTTTTTTTTTTTTTTTTTATTGCAGGAGATCAGCAGACAGGCAGACGGCCCACTTGATGGACAGCGGTTACCATCGCCTATGGACATTTGCAACACCAAAGGTGCTACGAATGTGCTGCTGCTCTCTTTAGGGAGACTGGAACCTGGTCACTAATGCCGGAACACAACACAAGGTTGTTATGGCGACATACTCTAGACCAGGGGTGGTAGCCATCCAGTCGGGCAAATGCCCTACCACCTGGCTGTGGGTTGTTTTGTCGCCTCTTACGACAGGCCGCCGGGCCGCAGGAAATTATATTCTTTCTCCGTTCCTGCACGGATAATATTTATTAATAATATAAATGAAATTTTTTTATTAATAATTTTCGTTGTTATGTCGTTGTAAATGGTGCATGCGTTCCAGCCAGTATCGAACCCGCGCTCTTGGAGTCAGGGACGCGTGCGGTAACCATTACGCTATCAAAAATCAAAAATCATTTATTGAGAAAAAACGACTATCATATCATATCACGACTTTTGGTAAGGCGTTCAATTCAATTTCAATTTAGATGCAGTAACTAAAGTGATTTATGTAAACTTTCAATTCTGCGTCTTTCAACCATGTTGATTCAATTTGGTAGATCCGTTTAGTACCGGCATTACAGTGCTATTAATTGTGCGTGAAGTAGTGTCTGAAAACCACTTGCCCAATTTTACCCTAAAAAATTGACACACTAAGTGTAGACTAAGATATAAACAGAAGGCGCCGCAGTATGTTTTATTGATTAATTATTTCTAGGTGTTAAACATTATATAAAATCCCCACCTGGATCCATGTCCGAGTTGTGGGAAGTACATTGTGAAAAGAACAATTCGCAAACCTGCATTTTACCCAAGGCTCCTGTTACGATCACTAAAAAAAGTGACAAACCATTTTGGCTGAGTGAAGATGCTAGCGAGTTGGTTCAAAACATTTATGGGGTAAGTGAGCGTTTACTTACATTACTGCTCACTCTGCGATAATATTAGTGCCTGAGACGAAATGCGTTTTGTTTATGACATTAAAAATAACGATAGAAAAACGTTATCTGATAATGTTTAACGTCTTTGACATCGGACTGAAATGATTACGAACACAAATGTTATTCCAGATGAAGTAGGGAATTAAAGCATTAAGTCTAATGTAACGTGTATTAATTTATTGATACCTTTAGCAGTATTACAGCATAATATTCCGTGTCGTATCATAATAATTACTGGAAAAATCAAAGTCTCCGGTAATCTATAGTGATCCATACAATTGTTACGAGTCGCGAGACTCGAATTAAAATGCCTTTAGTATTACTACATACATAACTTCACGCCAGGTGCCTTGCGGGGTAGGCATGAACAACAGTGCGCCGTTCAGGATTATTCTTACACACCTCACTTGCTTCTTTGACATTCATAGCTCTTGTCATACATGCTCGTCTGTTCTTAAGACTCCTGACATCACCTTCTGCTAGTACACGATCAATTTGATCATGGAAGGTGTGTAGTGGCTTTCCGCGACTTCTACATCCATCCACTTTTGCATTGTATATATGTTTAGTCATTCTTTTATCATATATTATTTCCACATGCCCGAACCACCGGAGCATTACTTTCCTTACATTCACCCCGACACTCTCTTTAGTATTACTATAGAGTTTATTAGAACTATACAAACACATAAAACAGGTACAAATATAACCGAATACAAACGAGTCCAAACATAATGCAGAAGGTCTTAATTCCATAAAACGCGCAAAGTCCGTCACTGAAAGATTCCCGATTGTAGTAAACACGTCTTGCTTCGCTCGTGGTTATCCCTCGACTGCCTCCCGCCTCCATCAGGTAATCGTTTCATACTATACTGCACAAATGCAATGTCCCCGTATCATAACCCGAAACACCTGGCTAATGAGTCGACCGCAACGGCCATCAACGATTACAATAAAACAATGGACTGTTCTCTAGAATAATTAGTAAACACAGGCCAATCAATAATAGTCCTAATGCCGAATGGTAATAAAATGTATTTTTACCGGTATGCAGGTGTGAATTTGTTTTTGTAGGCGTCTAGGTTGTGCGACTAAACCAAATCTGTAAATAGTTCGAGTTTGTACATTTCGTATAAAAAATTGAAAATAAAATTAGGGATGATTCAGATAAAGAGATTCCAAGCATGCAATTTCGAAAATGACTGCACTGTATTCATATATGAATGAACTCGACCCACAGCTGGCTTATAATTCGAATCAACGCTTAGTATACTTTTTGTCCCGATAAATGATGTGATTTCCATAAAACAGACAGATTAGCTAAATAGATGGCGCTGCAATCGCATTTTTTAATTAATTAACAAATACATTGTGAAAGGAATCGAGTCATTTATTGTATTACTTCAAATTAGGTTGACTGCGACTCATCTCTATATTCTGCTGGCCAGACCATATGTACTTAGTGTCTTTATTATTGTAGTGAATTGAATAAAAATCAGTAAATTTTTAGGTCTAATATACAGCGTGTTTCAGACCTTACGACAATAAATTAGACCACGTTTTCTTCATGACGTACTCTGCCCAAATACAAAAACGAATCAAGGTAGCTTCTTTGGTTTAGCCACAGGACCTCATTTTTCATTTCAGAATTTTACAACAACATGTATCAGTTATTGTGACTAAATCGGTAGGTTAGTGACCAATTTATGTATCATATTGCCAGCTTGTCTCTTCATAATTAAACGCGGAAGTTGTTCATTCTTACCAAGGTCAGTGAACCTATATTTACAAGATGTTCTGTTTTTATTCCTTTTTTATCGTAATTAATTTGTTTGGATTTTTTTTTAATTATGACATTACGGTTGATTTAATAGTACCAAAAACTTTGTATGGTGTCAGACTGCTAAGATTTTGATTTATTGTCATTTGAAATGAAACATGTTGTATATAAACCTAATTTACTTCCATGTAAGTAATATAGAGTAACTACTTTGGGCTTCTCACGCGTAGCTCCGGGGCAAACTTTAGAAAACAAGCATGTTACCAATGAGTTTTTATATAATATTTTTTGTCATACAATTTCATGCTATATATAGACGTAGATTTTCATACAGTTCTTCTTCGCGCTTATAAACAAAGAAAAAAAATATTTGAAGAAATAGCGACGCATTTACATTCCTTACATGTGATTATGAAAGCAAGTTTTGATATACTGCGAGCCGCTTTTTCACCAAAGAACGTTTTCACACATTCAACTTATTGTTATGCCAGATTCGTATCTGACAAAATGCAGATTCAATGCAAACCTTCCTTTTCGAATGATTCCAAACGGCCAAAAAAAATTGTTTTGTTGTTGTACTAACTGTTCGATTTAAAGTATGATATTTTGATAAATACGCTTTTAATAGTTTCGACTCACCGATAGCTCGTTGTTGGTTTTGATTAAATGGTATCTTATAGACGGTGGCGTCACTCGTACTTGTGTCGATTTGGTTGACACTCGCGAATTTTTTTATAGCATTTTCGAATCGACTGTATAAGATAATGCTATAAAAATAAATTAAATATGAAATATTAATAATATGACAGTAAATGAACTGTCAATTACTAGTCCGCGAAAGGCTGTATCGATGATATTCTTTGTCTTTTATGATTAAAATAAATTGGTGTTATATTTTATATTTCGTTTCCAGGTACATATTGAACAATTGCAATGGATGCAACGACGCTCTTCATTTATAAAACAAACCATTAGGTACTACTGCTTGAATTCCGTGCCCATACATGATGATGAAAGCAAGAGCTTGAAGTTGCTGACTTGGAATAACATAGTAATAGGAGACAAGCCATCTAAAACGACTCCTTTCTATTACGAAGTAATAGAGGATCATTGCAAAGTAAGCCAACTTAATTATCAAATCGCATAATAGAAAGAATTTTGTAATCACAAAAGGGAAAAGTCGTTCAAGTGCACATTAGCTTATACACAGCAAAAGGCCCTGTAGGAGTTACGAATATCCAAAGCAAATATATAATATCAACCCATAAATGTCCCACTGCTGCACTCGGGCCTCCCATCACAGGGGGGAACGGGCAGTATACAGGCAGGTTTGACACATCGGTTATCTCGATGTGCAGGTTGCATCACGATGTTTTCCTTCACCGTTATTAGCACGCGGTAATTGTAACAATATGTACATTAGATCAGAATACTGACTAAGTGGTGCATGCGTTACGGTCAGGGTCGAACCCGCGCCCTTTGATATTAGGGCGCGTGCGCAAGCCGTTACTCTGTCACGACTATGCTAAAACCGTTGCTATTTGTTATCTCTACGAAACGCTTCATTCAGCCTGGAATGATACTCGCTTCTCCGATTTGCCCGAACTCTAATTTTCTCAAAATTGTAAATAAACTCAGTAGGTATATAAAGCTATGTTTTTGATTTTAGGATTCCTCGGGTAAGAAAGACGAAGAGAAATATATAGATATTCAAATTAGGTCTACGAAGGTCAACAGATTGCCTATATTGAACTTCCTGATCAATGACGTCAACGGTAAAGAAGAGAAGTACATGATAGAACATGTCAAACTCTGTTTCGTATAAATACCTATAGTCGTCAGCCGATCGCAATCCAGTGCTGATCGTTGACCTCCTGAAGTCGGCGTTCCTCATCCCTGTCCACCGACTTTCTTATCCAGCGGTTACCGGCGATCTTACGCAAGTCGTTAGTCCATCGGCAAATATATATTTTTTACTTTATATTGCTCTTTAATTTCATACGGAATATCAGCATGTAAAAATAATCTCATAATACCGCTTTAATTAAAATAGAGAGAACAATAATTAAAACTAGTGGTCACCCACTGGTCGAAATCCAACGATAATAATTAATTTAAATTATAAGTTTGAAAATCATTAAGGTTCTGTTGTCAAAGACTGTACTTCTATAATTACAGATTTCGCCAAGGCTACTTTGTTACTTTTTGACTTATTTGACTTTAACAATAAGCAAAAGAGTATAGATATTTATACGTGTGTCAAATACATGGTAGTGTGTAATGCTTTTTTATTCATTTTATGTATTTTTAATGCATAATAAAAAAAAACATTCCTTTATATCTAATATATAAAATTCTCGTGTCACAGTTTTCGTTGCCATACTCCTCCGAAACGGCTTGACCGATTTTGATGAAATTTTTTGTGCTTATCCGGTATCTATGAGAATCGGCCAACATCTATTTTTCATCCCCCTAAATGTTAGGGGTAGTCCAACCCTAAATTTTTTTATTTATTTTTTAGACAAAATTTTTAATTCCTTTTTTTTTATGATACAACATACAAAAATACATACAACCCTAGATTTTCAACCCTCTACGATCAACCCTTATTTTTTACCGGGCAGGACGACGTCTGACGGGACAGCTAGTAAACTATAAGTTGCGAAATTTCATACTCCTTACTCTTTATGTTTGCCTACAGGCAAACGGGTCCACTGATGGTCGCTACCTACTAATCTTACCAGTCATCCATACCTTACCATCGGTTGAATTTTGAAATAACTTGTACGGAGCGGTCGGTAAGATATGGGAACCGGCCTTTGATGGCAAGTGGTTACCGTCGCCCATGGACATCTGCAACACTAAGTAAGCCGATGCGTTGCCTACCTTGTTGAAATGTTAAATATCTGTTACCACCCTTTTTGAAGGGCCTTCTAATGTAGCGCTCTGCAAAAGCCGTAATTTTATAATTTGCTCACGTATGTCATGAAGGAGCGTGCGTCATTTATAGTGGCTGACTTCCAGATGTCGACGAAGTGTGGATGAAAATGAAATGGCAATGATAATTATGGAATAACAATTTTTAGCTAGACGTGTTGCTGGGGAGTTTCTTGCCGTTCCTTCTCCTTAACAGCAATAACATGTTGCGAAGCGGTGTACATAGACTAGGAAGTAAAATTAAATTTTAACCTTTATACCTATACCTTCAAATAGTGTTCTCCAGTGGAACTTATTTTGAATAAAAACTTTTATTTTGAATTTGTATGGCTACAAAAGAAAGATACCATTAGGATCAGTTAACCCTACATAATCAAAAATGGATGCAGTCTCGTATATACTGATCTACTTAAAAATGGCTTGTGTTCAAACGCCTACCAGAAATGCACCTATTTTACTACCAATAAATTCGAAATACCTACCAGAATGGATAAATGCTCACCAAATTGTGTTTCCAGAAGTATTGAAGAAAAGAAGCTATTTTCCTTTTAATGCTATGCCATAAAAATATATAAACGCCTTTAAAGCTAATTTCAGACCAAATATTTTACATTATCGCTAAGTCGATATTACCAATATTTTGTTTCTCCACTTCCAATTTAGTAATTTTTGCTGAGGCAAAAAAGCAAATGGTCGAACGTACAATTATTTTTAATACCAAATATAATATTGCGTTGTTTTTCACTAATATTTCACATATATATATGTAAGATAAATAGTGAATGGATACCAGTCTACACGTAACCTAACCGACTGTTTAAAACTCCACATATTTAAATTTTCGGATACATACAGTCTCCTATCTAAATAAATCCCGTCAAAAAACGTACTAAAACGTCTCGGTGACAAAATTACCAGATCATTGTCGTGAATTTCAAACTTCGATAATTAATTGAATATGTATTTTTTCCACTCTTGGATTCAGGTTGGATAATTTGATTACACTGAAACTATTTAGAATTGTAATTTTCGGTTTGAATGTTAGTGTTTTAGTAAAACAATATTTGGTGGTCATTTATCCATTTTGATAAGCAAAAAGAATTTAAATACAAAACGTACAATTATTCTGATGAGTGTATATTTATTTTGGAACGTAAAACATTGTTTTTTAGGCACCTCGGTATAGAGTGGATTAAATTTATATGAAGTAATATATTTTATTTGGTGCTTAGTCTAAGGGACAAAAAATATTTTTGGTGAGCATTTAAATTGTACCCCTTAAAAATGCAACAGACAAAAGTCGGGTGACTGTCTGTATGCCTTGTAGAAAAATATGAATGCACTGTTTATAATTATATATCTCACGAAACAAGCCTCGCGACAATAAATAGCTCTAATTGTAACAAATCAGCCACATGTTATAATCTATCAATGTATGTTGGAATCTTTCTGAAAATGTTTTATCTTTCTAACATTCAGTTTCACGACCGTAGCGCCCCGGCTGCGAGACCTCCTTCCCGAGAGTGAGTCTAGTGGTGTTTTTTTTTATTTTGTAGCGCCATCGCGCCTCATACATGTAAATTAGCAAGTCTCTTATTGAAAGGCCACCCGGTAATATGCGACTTTGAAGATACGGAGTATCCTAAACCATAAAATTTAATTTAAATCACTTGTTTGTCGCTAGATGGCATTAAGCAATGTCAAGTATTACATACAGTATTGGTGTTATTAAATTTGCTGAGTCTCTCCATATCTTGGAAATGACGGTATAAGCCTTATCTATGATAGACGGTATACCAACCATGCTTGTATAAGAAAGACTACAAATCTCCCATATTGATGTGCAAGGTTTAGTAGCAATTATTTCAGGCAGCGTCATAATTACTCGTCGATTGCGTATGTGCTCTAGTAGGCTTAGCTTTGGCCTGTCTAGTTTCTTACAGCGCATAGATCTTGGGTTTGATTTCCAGCAGCATAAATTTTGTATACGAATTTTCTGTTATTTTTCTGTTCTGATTTTTTAAAGCTTTTATTGCATGAGTTCAGCAGATAGGCGGACAGCTCTGATGGAAAGCGGTTACTATTGCCTATGGACATTTGTGACACTAAAAGTGCTGAAAATGTGCTACCGCACTGTAATGGGGGACTAGAACTTGGCCACTAATGCTGGAACACAAGTGAAGGTTGGTATGACGGCTAATCCTGGGGTGGTAGCTATCAAATCGGGCAAATACTCTGCCACCTGTGGCTTGGTTTGTCGTCTCTCACGACAGGTGGCTTGGTTGCTGGAAATCCTATTAGGTTTAAAGAACTTTATTTCCCATAAGAACATGTAGTTCACTTACAAGGAGACTATAAATAATTATTAACTAATCTGGATATATAAAAATGAATGTTTGTGTGTATGTCCTTTATAGGATCGTAAACTATATATCTGATTTTGATGAAATTTTGTGGGTGTGTTTGAGTGGTACAGCAAGAATTGGAGCCGGTAGGTGGCGCTGAGATCGGGTTCTAGAATCCTCCTAATCACCGGGAGCGATTTTGGTGATTTTGTTTTTGTGTGTTTGAGTGGGTTCCCGGATAGTTTCGATTCACAGTTAGAACCGGTAGGTGGCTCTAAGTTCGGGTTCTAGAATCCTTTTGATCACCGGGAGTGTTTTGTTTTTGGGTCATGGAACAAAGTCTTTTATGAATTGAGAAAATAGGCGGTACGAAGTTCGCCGGGTCAGCTAGTATAAATATAAATAAATCTTTACACTAATCTGGTGATATGCAGTCTTCGATATGTGTTGTGGTTTATTATTTATCCTGTTTCTGTTCCTACACGGACCATGTTCTCCAGGGTATCTGGGATCGGTCTTTAAAGCTTTCCAAAGTATATAACCCATATCGCAAGCGTGACTTTCTTAGCTTAAAAATTTAGTATGATGTATATATGTATTCACGCGAAAGCATGAAAATAACTTATTGTAAAAAGGTTGTTATCAAAAGTAAACCTTCTGTCTTAATAGTCTTTTGTGTAATTGTATTACACGTACCCGAAATCACAAAGTATAACAAATCATCATAATTCATCTTTGTAAGCCCTCGTCTTTCTCTTGGGAAAAATTGGAACAATTTCTCCCACGACGTTACACCTTTATTTATATTTAATAGGATTATCTTCAGTTTTCTTATACCTTTTACGTCCACTGCTTCGGCAAAAAATGAAGTCTGTACTATGCGATTCAAATGAGAATAGGATCGACTTGACGCCATATTGTTTCTTTAAATAACTTTAAACAATTACATATTGTATTAAGACACTTTACTACTAATTTAATCTTTTTATTTAAATATGATGTAACATTATTTATTATCGATATGCAAATAAGTTTTTGCAAACCGTATTTTTCAAGTGAGATTTAACAGATAGAGGTTATTGACATGCCTATTCTTATTTGGATCCCATAGTAACCCACAAATAATGATATCTTCAAGTTTTAATAGGAAACTTGAAGATTAGTGCTTTATAGTACAGTTTATTTTAAAAATCTATCGATCTTCCAGATTATTTATTTTTTCTTAAAGATATGTTTCTTTACCAGAAATCCACAAAAGGTTTAAAGAGGTTTATTTAATAATGCAGACTGTAGGTAGCACAGCAAAATTCCACTGCGGAGAGTATATCCGCATCACTTAGCCTCCATTACAGGAGAAAGGCTTTCAATTTTCACCTTAAATTATATACGAACAAGAAGGCTTTGACTTGGTTCGTGTAGACTATGCAAGTAAGCGTGCGCGCGTTAGTGTGTGCGTGCGTGCTTGAATGCGTGTCTGAGTGTATATGTATAAATAGAGTCAATATAATATCTTAGTTTAACTATAATGTGTACGAGTAAAAACTATGAAATGAATTCCGGGCACCAAACCGTAAGCTTAGCAGTATATAACTCAGGTTCCGACAAAAACTAAACCCTCCTGCATATCTGAAATAAAACACATTTTATTACCTGCCGGCATTTAAACTGATTGTAAATCTTTTATTATCGTTTTCTTAAACAGCCTATTGTTTTATTGTGCTTAGAGAGGCCTTAGCCTGGTGTGGCGGATTAAGCCGAAATAGATACGGTGACATTGCATTTGTGCAGTATAAAACGATGACCTGATTGAGGTGGAGGCAGTTGAGCGAGAACCACGATCGAAGCGATACGTGGCACAGCTCAGGTGGGTGTAGATTCTCAGACTGACCCTCCCAGCAAACTTATTCTCTTACAGAGTGAGAAGTTGCTTTGTGCCTACGGCGTTTGGAGATCATAGCATTGGCCTGCTTACTGTAAAGGATAATGTTCAAAACGAACTTTAGTTTCTAAAATACAGTAGCATTTGTCAGTATGTAATAATAATAGGATTGAATGAATAACACATTATATTTATTTTCTTCACCTCATTTTATAAAAAGGTTGCCTATGCACTACTTAATTTTTAGACACGAACACGACCTTTTTGACAATATTAAGTCTAACCAATTTCAAATCAGTCAAACCAATGTTTAAACAAAAGACCGAATTCAGTAAGTGGGACACTACTTGTGCTTTATGACTGTATGCTACGGTTTTGTATCATGTTGGATTAAAACAGCCACTTTTGATTACGAAGCTGGCATACACGTAGATGGCCCATCTATCGTCGGTAATAAACATTTACAACATTAAGTGCGAAGCCAACATATTGCTGACCTTGGGATGGGATAGGGAGATGAGATGGATAAGATGGAGATATTATACAGGAGGTATCAGACAGAGAGATCGGACAGAGAGATCGGACAGAAGGTATGAGATTCAGGGATTGGACAGGATGGATGAAATAGAGAGATCAGATAGAAAGGATAAGATAGAGAGATCAGACAGGAGGGATGAGAAGGAGGAGACGGGATAAGGAATTGAAACAGGAGGATGGAATAGGGGGAAGGGGAAGTGGCCCATCGGAAATTTCATAGCACGAAACATGATTAGCTCAAGGCTAATTGTTTTACACCAATATTCTGTGTAAGAGTGAGGTCCATAGGGCTGTAATTAAGACAATGATCCTAGCATGGCTCGACCACATCAAAACTCACAGATTTGTAAATTCATATACGAGTACAACATAGTTTGTGCAAAACGACAAGCAATTAGGTGTGGGGTAGCAATATATCACTCGGACAGGTAGCAACATGTTTCTATGATGGCCGAACGGCGCGTCTCCTCGTCTAATGACCGGTTGTGGCTAAACTTTATTTCCCAAATAAAGTACATACATGTAGGTAACATGTCGTTACGCCAGTTGAGGAAACTTTCAATATAATTTCTGTGTTCGCTTCACGTCGTTAGTAGCCCAACTAACAGACGTTCGTCTAAATTTCAAGGACGCGTTCTATTTACTTTATTTAATTTATCTACAGATATATATTTTTTAACTATTATAAAACCTTAGACATTTTAAGGTATAAAATAACAAAAAATATTAACGGCCTTATTCATTAATTGAGAAAGTTTTAAGGCTTCCTTACGAATCAGAAAGAAGCTTTGAAACTTACTCTAACTATACATAAAAGTGACTATAATTATGTTTTTATAAGCTGATGGCGGAAATTAACACAATAACTCAACTTCTTAAACATAAAACTTATTGTACTAGAATTATTACAATTGCAATACTGCATGTAGCACACTGATACACAGAAATATCTGGACAGCTTCGTGTATCGATTGGTGTCTAAGAATATTGCTTTGACTGTCCAGCAGTAATTGTCTACCACGATATGTCCGCGTGACGCCTTAGCCTGATTGTTCTTCTAATGCTCGCTTCAGACTGCCCTTTTAACAGACTGGCTCATCCCTACCCGAACATTTCCTATTTAAGATCCTCGTGGCGCCCCGAAGTGACATCATCCTAACAGGATGCTTTGAATACTTTAGTTTTACTTTCTTAATAGAATCTCGATCCGCCATTAGTTTCCTACGTCGTTTAATCGATCGGCATTGACATCTCTTCTCCTGTTATATGAATGAACTCTGTGCATCCGTTCACCTTATGAAAGAATTCTCCATATCTAATGACTTCTTCTCCATAAGCTAATGACTTCTTCTAATAAGAAACATAATACCCACATATTCAATAACAAAATGATCCATAACTTATAAAATATTTTTAAATTCTTTTTTTCTACCTTTAATATATCTGATGGTAGAGGAACCACCGTAGCTTTCATAAAGAGTGTGACGTCAGCAATTCCGACGTCACGATTGTTGGCTTCTTGGTGATGACCCATATATGAGCCCTCGAAATAGAATTTCAAGAGTACACGTTATCGTTTATGCCAAGAGCGTTACGACTTCCTAGAGAGGTCCGTCCCGTCCGGCGGCTCGAGCGGTAAAGATTGAGTTTTTTTTTTATTTGACTTGACTTTATGTTGTTGGTCCGAAGACCACACAACTTTACCGGGGATTTGCCTAGCGATGGCGCTCGAGCCCGTGAAAAAACTTGCTCGAGGTAGCTCCCTAGGGACTTTTACCTCGGCTGGACTGTTGCCATGAGAGTGGGATGAATCTAATGATGCCCACCATAGGGCGGCACAATGAACTAATTGAAAACGGGTGACGGGTAATATTATAATAAAGCGAGGAGAAGGATCCCGGCGGACCGGATTCTGCGGTTCGCGGCGGCCTACGCTATTCTACTGCCGTTTCGCAAAATGTTATGGCTGGGATAAAACAAAAGGGCGAAAGAAACTTCCCAGCGACACGCCTAGTCTATCCTGTTGGGGGGCTATGTCTCCTGGCACCCCTCACGAGGACGTGGAGAAATCGTGATTAGCGGCGTCGACGCCGCCATCTGTGTCTGTCTGTCGGTGCGGGCCAGCCGTTTGTAATAGCGTCGACCTTGTCCGTGAGGACGTTACGCGGTCGTCGCACGAGAGCCTTTCGCCGAGGCTTGTAATCGGACTCGGACACGACGAGCGAATATCGATTTCGAGCGGAGCGAGATCGAAATACTTACGCGAGAGTGACGTAATGTAGTTTTTGATGGAGGGAAGCTCTAGATCACGGTGGAGGTCGACGTTTCGCATATAGAGGGGGGCACCGACGGCTCTACGCATGAATTTATTCTGCAGGATTTGCAGTTTAAATGATTGAGTGCCGACGCACGTGCAGGTGATCACAAAGTTTTAGGTTAAGTATTGAAATTAAAATAAAATCTTGTTGATTTACGTTAATTTCACATTATAACAAACTCATAGTAATTAAATAAATGATTATTGTTTTTGTAATAGGTTAATTGTTGTATTTGCGCCGACATATCGTCTTCATTTGAGATAAAGATTAATGTCATTATTAAAATTGAGACCCCTGTCATTCCCCAAACAATGTTTTATTGGGCAAAAAACAAAACAGTTTACACGCTATTTGTCAAACTCCCAAACTTATCGGGGCGAAATATCAATAAACTTTTCGGACATTTGCCGCCCGTATAAACAAGGGTGCGCCGATTAATTTTATCAACGGGAAATAGCCTCTTTTGTATTTTATAAATATCCCCGGTCTTGACATTTTAGAACTTTTTAATGGGATGCCATTGTGTTTTGGACAAGAGAAGTCATGAATGTATTCAAGCATTTTTAAAATCTTTAATTTATTCTGTTCAGTCACGACAAAATTGCGTTAGCATAATATTAACAAAATTTATAAAGTATATATATGTATATAATTATATCGGCTATTAGCTGCATCAGATAGTATATGAATGTATATATAAATGTAATGAGAGATGAGGTACGCTATGCTTTTCTGGCGCGGAATCTCGTCCACCACTCAAAAATTATTTCAAATCGGTGTCGGAGATTAGCCCACACAAACAGAAAAACCAAAAAAATTGAAAAAAACACTCAAAAACAAAATCATCATAATCGGTGAAGTCGTTCTCAATTTATGCGCGTACATACATTTCTATCATTCACTTTTATATATTATAAGATAAACAAATAATAACTCGTGTTGTTATTATGATCTACATGTTGCCCCTCGCCACCCTTGTACGGCGTTTTTAGGGGCCGATGCAGTGACTGGCGAGTC
This sequence comes from Dendrolimus punctatus, assembly GCA_012273795.1. Lineage (NCBI taxonomy): Eukaryota > Metazoa > Arthropoda > Insecta > Lepidoptera > Lasiocampidae > Dendrolimus > Dendrolimus punctatus. The sequence goes on from CM022535.1 coordinate 7,940,539, forward strand.
ATCTTTTGCCCATTTTTCCATGTTCCCTGCACGCCAATGGAACTACAGATCTGGGACTATGGGACTATCCATAATCCCAGATCTGTAGTTCCATTTGCAGTTCATCCCAATAGCCCGGTACCTCTTGTTCTTATTCCCTAAAATAGTCCTACACTGATCAGGGCTTGTCCTTGAGTGCATTTTCATATAGTTTGGAAAAGGACAAACGCCGGTCGGTGTCACGTTACATTTAGATTAAATTTGTCAAAGGGGCCTCTACGTCTCTTCCCTTGGGCCTACGCAAGCCAAAAGTCCGGGTCATTTTTATGGCCCATGCTCTTGAAAGACATACATTATAGGTATTTATTTATGTAGTAAACATTAAATAAATATCCGTATATCTATGCGTGCAGGAACGGAGAGAGAATAGGGACAATTTCCTGCGGCCGGGCGGCCTGTCGTAAGAGGCGACAAAACAACCCACAGCCAGGCGGTAGGGAAATTGCCCTACTGGTTGGCTACCACCCCTGGTCTAAAATATGTCCCCATAACAACCTTGAGTTGTGTTCCAGCATTACTGACCAGGTTCCAGTCTTCCTTAAGAGAGCAACAGCGCATTTGTAGTACCTTTGGTGTTGCAAATGTATACAGGCGATGGTAACTGCTTTTCATTAAGTGGGCCGTCTGCCTGTCTGGTGCAACAAAAAAAAAACATGAAAATAACAGGAAAAGAAGAAGAGTAAATAAAAATGTGAAAAATAAATAAATAAAATTAACATACTGAGGGTAGGCTAAACAATAACTATAACATTACTCATTGACATGACATCTTTGTCTTCCGTGGCTAATGGAGAGTGGCTGCAACGTCGGATTAAAAATCAAATAAAATACCGCGTTTAAAACCGTTAAAACATAGTTTCATAATGTAAGTAAAATTTAAAGTGCAGGACTCGGTGTAAAAGTTCCCGAGTTACTTTCTACATTATCCAATTACATTAGATCTTTGACGGTGAATAAATCTTTACAATAATAATCTGTGTCCACATACGTAGCAGCAGTACCTTATACATTATTCCGTAAGTACCATACGTGGGGGAATACTAAAGTCGAGTACGACAGGAGGCATACTGGCCGAACGTTGAATAATTTAGAACATCCCAGCAAATGTTAGCGAAATATTTTTAGGTGTGTATTACATAGTGAAGTAGACTCTTAAATATTTTATGCTGATAATCTTCTAGCATTGAAGGTAGATGAGGTCGAAAATCGAAGAGCTTTTCATTGTTTGTTTGGGTATGACTATTTTTCTGTTAAGGTTCTTGGGATGATATAGTAATTTTAATAAAATCGAAAACATCATATCAGTCTGTTTGATATACTCATGTGTAATTGTATATGTTACATATCATTTGTTATATTTTGGTTTGTTCATAATATTAAGTAACTATTAGGCAAAAACGTGCCTTTTTGTGAAATAGGATTTGAAATTATCTCCATCGAAATGGCAGACGGAACAACCATTTACAATAATTGTGCAAATTTATTTAATTAAATAAAAATTTATAATAATATAAGCTTATTGAATAAATACATTTTTTTACATTTTCTAATAAATATTAGCATAAAATGAGACATAAACAATATGATAAATGATATACTATACATGTGAAATGAAAACCTCCTTTTTTAGTCTGCTGCGTCTTCTATTCAAAACAATAAACGATTTGTAAGTTTATTCAAATTACCATCATATTCTGTGTCATCAAAATACCCTTCTGAACCGTCTACAAAATAAGTCCTTTATATGCATTCGAAATACTTTGTACGTATAAAAATACGATTATCTTAAGATATAGCATTGGTAACCCCCATTTTCCTAATACTATGTGGTTGGGTATAATAGTTAAATCCGCATTTCAAGCATACCATAAATTTAGTTATTTATTGTTAAAACTGAAATGAATAGTACTTTTAATATAATAGGTATGCAAGGTTTATAGCGTTTATGAAAATGCGCTTTGTTTGTACTATTATGAATAAGGAAATTTAGGCCCCAACAAAGACAAATTCCACGTACAGATCTGTAAAAGCACATTTTATTACCTGAAGGCATTTGAACTAATTGTAATCCTTTTATGATCGTCTTCTTTTGTTCTCTTATTTATTGGCATACGTTTCTAGTTATTGTGGAGAATAGCTTATTGTCCTATTATACTTGCTCAGGAGTATCATTAGCCAGGTGTCGCGGAGTACAAGTACAAGCAAATTCAAGGAAATTAGGTCGATGTTGTCAGGAGGGCACATTTGCATTTTTGAAGTATAAAACGACGGCCTGATTGAACGAGGAGCCAGTTGAGCTAGAACTACGATACGGGCGTGACGCGTGTGCTTTCAGGAATCTAATAGTGACGGACTTTGCGCGTTTTATTGAATTACGACCTTCTACATTAGGTACGTTTGAATTTGTATCTGTGTTATAAATGCTTGTTTAGTTCTAATGAACTCTATAATAATTCAAACGGCATATTAATTCAAGTTCCGCTAACTCGTACCAATATAATACGGAACCATTAGTTACTTCTTTTATAGCCCACTTTTCCAGAAGGCTGTTCAGTTCTGTTGATGTATATAATTGACATCAGCAGAGTAAGTTATCAGTTACTCTAACCTACAAAATACAAGACATTAAGGAAAATTCCACCATAATCATCATAGCGTAAAATTACGTTTGGTACGCTCCTTTGAAGTCCGGGTTTTACTTTCTTACTTATTCTTTTCCATTTGGTCTTCATTATCCTTTATCATTAGTCCATTGTTACATATCTCATCTCTTAGAATATCAAGCTAGCACATTTTGTCTAGGCCTTTTACCGAGACCTACTTTCAGAACCAGTTTCTATAAAACGATTCTGATGAACGGCTGGTTGATACAGAATGGGTGACATTTTTACAATACTATAGTTAAGTGTAATAGTCCTAACTTTTGCAACTTCTACAAAGGATTAACTTAGTCAAGTGCGAACGAAACTGACCACAAAGCGTTTCCGCAACTGAGTACAAAGTTACACCCCAACGACGAAACTAGCTTCTAAATAGTTTATACTACAAGTAGATAAATATCTAACTTGCCTTTGTTCAGCTGTGTACCAGGATTGAGTTTCGGGCAGATAAGTAAATAATAAAAAGCAACCTATAGCTTTTAAAGATTTCGTGGTAAGGCAGCATATTTATCATTTCTACTACTTAAAATATTAGTTGGTTCTTAAAGAGATTAATTTTATAGGCACTTTTAACTAACAAATACTTGTATACACCCCTCCCCCCTCCAACCACACACACACACGCACACGGTAACATTACAAACGTACTAATGAATTATTGTAAAAAAAAATGTTTTTTCAGCATGATGTATAACAACCTATAATTAAGACTAGACTAAGAGTATAACTCTTATTGGTTATTCTCTGTAAATTAAAAAAAAAACAATAAATTCTAGTGTTAAAGTGCCCTTTGCTTGGAAATACCAACTGAAAAATGATTTAAAATTGTAGAGTTTTAAATATGCTTCAAACAGATCGTAGTTTGAACATAATCCATTAGTCAATTTTGGAGATGAGACACTCTAGTATACTTTTTTTATGGTTAAATAGATAAATAGACCAAATTTTTGGATGTTTTCACCACTGTGGGATTAATTATTATACATAGATAGATACATAGATATAAGAATAGATATTAAAAGATTACAAACTAGTACTGTTTTAATTGTACAAAAAAGAGGTATTCTCGATATAGATAGATCTCTTCCAGACAAACCCCGACAGAAATAAAGCACATTGACTGTGATATAAATATCACCGACAATATATATAACACATGTAATATAATGATGTAATGTGATGTCAGGAGCCTTAAGAACAGACGAGCGTGCATGACAAGAACTATGAATGTCAAAGAAGCAAGTGAGGTGTGTAAGAATAAGCCTAAATGGCGCTCTGTTGTTCGTGCCTACCCCGCAAGGGACCTGGCGTGAAGTTATGTATGTATGTATGTAATATAATATGTATTAAAGGACCATAGTAAAATTTCATAAGGTGACGATCTAAAAAAGCGTTCGGCTAAAAAGTAATTAAATCAATGACACATATTATTGTACTCATGTGCTTAATCATAATTACAAACAATCTTTAAAAAATAAAACAAAACACTGTTTTTATTCTTCCCAAAACCGCTTTTTAAGACAACACGTATATAAAAAGCCCCCGGGTAAAGTGAATCCAATTTTTAATTTTTTATACGTTGGAAATTAATTCCAAATACGGCAAAATCACAGAAAATTTACAGAAACTAACCTATAACATTTCTCTTAATTTATAAAATACTTTTTTTTATTATACCCAAAACCGCTTTTTTAAGATAACACGTATATAAAAAGCCCCCGGGTAAAGTGAAATCGAACTAAATATCGAACTATTTTATCCATATTTAAAATATGTTGGAAATTAATTTTAAAACACGGAGAATATCTCAGATAATGTATACCTATAACATTTCTCTTAATTTACCTTAAAGATCTTTTTAACGTACGGATCTACTCGTTATAAAGCTAAAACCAAAGCGAAAATAGATAAAAATTCGAATCATTTTATGCAAAAGGTTTAATCCCTCAAAAAGTAACGCCAAATATTCATGACAAGTCAAAAAAAGTAGATGCTATATTTTTATCAATATATACCGTAAATCGCTTTTGCAAGGTGACGATCTGAAAAGCCCCGGCCAATGCGGAATTTAATAAAATTCAACGGTTGAAGTCAACATTAAGCCCGTTCACATGTAAAGTTTAATTTCCTGGGCCTCAGCTCCTTTGAGCTCTTTCCTTTGTCTTTGCATTTAATCCAGCCAACTGTTCGCTTTGTTCCAGACATAAAGTATTTCCACTTGGACTAAGTTGTCTGCTAGCTTACTATGCGTTAGATATTGAATTAAATGCATAATAATTAACCATTGAACTTCAATTAAACTGGATGTTCAGTTCTTATTTACCATTTTTATTTTAGTTCTGTAGCCATTCTCATAAAAACGTTTCCATGAAAAATCTATCAGAGCCATTTTTCTAAAAAATCTCTGAATATATTATATGAATTAAATTTGGCAGGGAGGTTACAAACCGGCAAAGAACGTACACCTGGCTGTGGGGCAGTCAAGCGACGTTTACGATACTAGCAAGACGTGTGTAGTACTTTCGATTAGCGATATAGCGACGGACTTTGCGTGTGTTATTGAATCGTGCAGTTTATACAGTGTCTGTTGTACCTGTTTTATACGTGTTTGTACAGTTATAATAAACTATAGTAATTCCAACGGCATTTTTACTTCGAGTCCTGTGTAGCTCGTTACAATATGTTTTTTTTGTTGCTATATAATAGTATAGTAAAATAGCATAAAATTATGAATTCAATAAGAAATATCTGTCTAAATAGTCGTTTATAGTATAATCACACAGGCCTTAAAGATGTTAACATAATTGGAAATAAATAATTGGATTAATATACAGCCGTGAACAGCGTCTGTCTCCTTTAATTTTTGAACTATAAGTTGTAAAACTTTAAATATTTAAAACCGGTACTGCATAAAAATGCTTAGGGAATGCATATTAATATAGACAGGACCCGTTTCGTAATTTTCTGATATAAAGTTTTCGTTTAAATATTTTCTTTAGATTTGTAGTTAGATAGTAAAAACAGTAACCCTTCGTTGCCTCTACGAAACTCTGAACTAAACTCATTTTCTAGTTATAAATAATGAAATGCAAACAAGCAGAACTATAATTCAATGCATCGACCAAAGCACCAAAATTCAGAAAGCTCCCGAAGCGATAATATGAACAAGTTCAGCTAAAACAGCGTCTTTGAATCGTTGACAGTATACACTTAATATTCCAAGTAATTATAATAGGAGTAACACTGCACTACACAGAACGTGTTAGATAACGTTAAAACTCATATGCATAATTAAGATTTACAGTAAAAATTCAGATTATCCAAAACCAGATAAAACTCGGTAAAATAAAAAGCAAGCCAAATTTATGTGTAACCATGTACGTTGTTACCTGGTGATTCGGTTAATATAAATAAAACAAAGGAATCACGGGTAATCTATTTGTTTATTGGGTAAGAATGAATATTAACAGACCGTGGCAAATAAGTTACGACGGACTTCAATAGAATAAGTATGAAGAGAATGTATAACAGAGCAGTTGAGACTTTAAAAACATAGTTCACAAGTAGTGGGGTTGTAGAGGCGTCAGACTGTATTTAATAAGGTGATAACGAAAAGTTGATAATATATTTGATAGATTTTGAAGTAAATTAATTAAGTTGGTACGATGGATCCGTTAATATTAATTTAGGTAATATTAGTATTTGCTTAGCTGTAACGCCTGGTAACGGCGTGGGCAGCTAGCCTGAAGACAGCAGGCGCGTCGGCAGCCTGGCTTCACGTGCTTTTCTGGTATCAGCTGTAGCGGTAGTAGTGAGCGGGTTGGAGGGCTCAACTGCCAACTCCAAGCATTAGCTCCATAAAAAAAAAACCCCGAAGACCTGGAACGCGTCATAATGCACGCTATTAGTCTTCGGTATACGAAATTGTCGTTAGCTTGCGCGGTTGTTTAAGACGACTGAGTCAGGAGGGTATGTAAAACTTTTAATAATGAAAGATTAAATAAAAGGGTTAAAAAGAGATTTGCAACAGTCGAGATTTACTTACGGGGTTATTTTATTAAAACAGGAGACCGCAGAAGGGGTAGTTATTTTACAGGAAATGTTCCTTGCCGAATTCTGGTGGCCGAACAAAATGTCCCCACGGTCCTGACGAGAGGCTATTCATTGTGCCTGGAAGGTTTAAGCTTCTTAATTCTCGATTGAAATGTAAACGAGGGTTTTCGAATCTTATAGGAAAGGTACTCACCGGTTTTGCTGTCGGTGACCTAGTTCGAAGTTTTCACATTATCCACGACCAGTGTCGATCAAGGTTCGCAGCCAAAAAGGGATGCATTCAGTCCGTTGATTATCAGCGGCTGTATTTGACTTTAAAGTCCTAACCAATAAGGTGGCTCCTTAGCTATTTGTCCAATCACATTACGATGGCACAAATAATAAAAAGACTTCACGTAATGACGGTGTGAAATTAAGGACGGCTGACAGTTGTCGGTGTCGTTCAGAAACGGGAGGGCTAAGGCACTCAGCCGATACTGTCGCGTTCTTAATTGCAGTTTTTAGAAAGTTTAAATTAAATTTAGTTTATTTAGTACTCGATTAATGTGGGTATTTTTAAATGTATTTTGATTAGTTTATTTAGTTTATTTAAAAAAGATGTTTTGTTTGTGAACGATTTATGTTGGTCATCGTTCGCCGTTAAGTTGGTGGCGACGATTCCATAGATAAGTGGTGGCAACCTGACATTAAAATGTTTATTTGGCGGTAATTTTAAATGTGTTGAGTTATTATTTTACGTTGGGTTTTTACTACGTAACAACGTAAAAATAATCTCGTGCATTACATCAAGGACATCCCTTTTATTTCGGTCGGTATGTATTTGCGGGTATTGAGCATTCAATCAATTCATATTTGGACGAACAATGTCGGCTTTCTACTCGCAAATGAAAATATTGATAGATCGAATGAATTTATGAGTATGGATTCGCAGAACGAATCGATTTCGGTTATATGAAATAAAACTGTTTTGTCTTTAGGGAACTCTCCTCGTCTTTATGAATTTATTTTAGTGTTGCTACGTTTCTCTAAGATTATAATCCCAAAACTAAATTCTGATGTAACACTCCTCAAAGGTTCATTTATTGTATAATTTCAAATTTGAATTTCTGTCTATGGAACCTTCTTGAATTTTCTTGTATCTGGACTAGTCGATAAATATTTTGTACTTTGACCGAGAAATGCCCTTCTAAGTCTTCTTTTCACTTTTATAGTATCCACTTTGCCAACAGTTATATTGCGTAAAAATTGTAATAGCGTAATAATTTTCTAATGATTCTTCAAGGAGAGATCCTTCGTCAATCATTTTTGATTCAGTACTTCTTAATAAGTCTTCTTCTTCTAACAATTTATTATCATCATACGCTATTTCTTCGTCTAAACTTTCTTCTTTATAATTTTGAATGTCATAATAATTTAGTTAATTGCTACAATGTTTTTTTTTCAAGTATTTTGTTTAAAGAAACTTACCTATTTTGACATTTGCATTTGTTTATATTATTTGATGCTATTACATTAACTATTTACACCGCTGATATCAACAAACATTAAAGTATATTAATATTAGCATTTTTGTACAATAGGGAGTTTCAAAATGTATATTACGTGTAGTGTATAAATGAAAGTTAGTACATGAAACTGATGATAACAATAAATTTATAATTACTAAAATCAAGAAACAATTATGTTGGATATTGCAATTTATATAAAACGTGCCATCAAGCTTTTAACGAAGAATAACAGTGTGAAATTTACGAAAGCGTGTGTAGGTAGGTGCATTAGCGAGATTGGTTTAATTTGAAAATGTCGGTGCCGTTTTTCGCCCTGGGTGCTTCTCACAATAGACGTACTCCAACTGCTGCAGAGAACACTTTACATTATCTGTTTGCTTTACAAGATTTCTTTTTCAAAATCTTTGAAATGTTTCAAGAAATCTGTATTATCAATGTGTTGCTTAGCTAAAACTTTATCATCGCGAAGCAAGGTGCAAAAAAAATTAACTTTTGTTTCTAAACCAAAAACCGTGTTATCTAGTTCAGAGAAAAACTATCATTAAGCTAATGTATCTTCACTAGTACAAGTTTCTATATAAGAAGTTTTTAGGCGTCAAATTATTTTTAATAAATTTATCTTTCTATCCATACTAATATTTAAAAGTGAAAGTAAGGTCTGTTTGTTCGCACTGCCTTGATAAATATCATATTTTTAAATCACTAAGTCGATATACTGAGTACTTTTGACAATGGTCATTAATATAGTAAATACTTTTTATTCACAAATTGTTCTACATTCCGGGAGACACAACTTCAAAATTCATGCAGTCAAATCCTTTTAGAAAATTAATTCTATAGATATATAAACACAAAAGTCCAAAGTACTTATGAAAAATATATAAAATATGCCATGAGTTCCATAGATGTAATGAATAAAAAGTTTATGATAAATAACCCATAGTTCAAAAAGCAAATAATGGTAAACAGTTCCAGAAAATAATGCTATAGTTAGTAATTTGAGAACTTTGTAACAGCACCCAAACTTCAAGCTATTTTAGTTCTGACTATTTCCTTTGTCTACCTTCCTTTAACTCTAACCTGTTCTTTTAACTCTATTTTCATTTGCACCACTTGTTTTAGTTAATTTAGGTTATATTTAAATTACTTATTAATCTTCTTAGATGAGATGGTAATATTAATAAGGTATTTCTTTTCAAATACCTTATTTATAAGAAAAAAAATTGCACCACTTGTCATGTAAATGAAATGGTGGTAAAAATAGAATTAACATACAGTAGAACGTCTTGGCGTAAACTTAATCCTTCATTGCGTATCAATAAAGAGTTAGTTGACACAAATATTTTTATATTAAATAGGATATACCCGCGATTTCGTCCGTGCTTGACTTGAAATTCCCACTGGATTCGCGAGTAACAAAGTACTACAGCATTTAATTAAATAAAATTTCCTATCAATCAGCAGAAAATCACATTGACATTAGTTTTTTTTATTTGTTCATTTTAAATCATTCCCGGAAAAATTCCCGGGATAAAAAAGTAGCGCAGATTTTAAGCCCAAGAATTTGCTATCGATCACCGAAAATAGATAAACATATAAGAAATCTAAAATAAATTGCATCATGTTCTCTATCGTTTATATAGTCTATTCCAGTTGTTTTTAAATTGCTTCAATGTTTAGAATTTTACAATATTATAGATAGGCAAATCATGAGTGATGAGATATGAGTCTGTCAATCCCCTACTAAGATGATTTATAGTGATGTATAATTTTTCCTCTCCTGTGAGATCCCGGATCTTTTTATTATTTTGGCGTCAACAACGTTAACATTATTTATCTTTGCCGAAGGGGACTTCCACGAAACTGGTTCGTACAAAACTTTTTGGGCATCTGTCGCCTTTTTTGATCCGGAAGTTTGCGTTATAAAAACAATTATTATAGCGAGAAATTGTGCGCCGGGTATCTTGGACCTTTACAAGAACATTTTTTAGATATCTTTTGGGGTCGTTTGAATGTCGCCTGAATCATGATGGACAACTTTTTTGGTAACATTTTTGTATTGAATATTTTTTTCAATGCAATCTGGATTTTGGAATTATTCTTAACCTGCAGAAGAAAAGTCATATGTATATAGAATAGAATATAAAATACTTTATTGTTCACCAAGTAAACAAGTACAGAATGAATAATTACAATAATTTAACGACAATACAAAAGGCGGCCTTATCGCTTACAGCGAACGCCTTCAGGCAACCTGACTGTGACATACTGTGTGATACTTTTAATAACTTATGTGGAGGTATAATTACTTTTTTAAATATTTAATTAAATAAAAAAAAAGTAAAATAAAAATGGAAGAACACTACAATGTGGACAGTAAACAGCTAAGTTTAGAAGAATTGAAAATTATATATTTTATTATAAATTAAAGTATAATATCAAGAGCTAGATTCTAGATGGATAAACAGATATTATCTGCAAAAAGATTACGAACAAAGACGACAGATTTATACAGTTAAGTAAGTTTTTGCCACGTGATTAAAAAAAGGCTATGAATACTTTCCTTTATCTCCTTCAAGGTTTAAAAAAAATATCTTCAAGTCTGCCATAAAATCTAATTAATTGATAAAGATTAAAATTGAGAATGCTTATTTTATAAACGTGAGTGAACGTTTAGCTTAGAATAACTATTTAAATTATTTTAATCCTTGTACCTACCGTCTTTATCGATCAAGCTCAAAGGAGTTAATGAATTTAAAGAGAAATTAAAGTAAAAGATCAGGCTAGATCAGCAGTTGTGTCGAGCGGTGTAAATACGCAAAACATAAAAAAGTCATTTCTTTGTGCCGCTTCTGATCGATTTGTCAGCTAACCAGAGGACTGCTGATCACAGCAACTATTAGATCAGTATAGTGATTCAACGAAGTAACGTTGTCAGGTTTATGGAAAACTAAGCTATAAATAGATAATGGTGATCTAGGGTCACAGTTCTGTTTATATTCAGAAGGACTTAACATAAGCGGACTGGCGTTCAGTAGCAATTGGTACTTCTTCCACTACACCTAATCTTTGGGCATTTTTATTTTATATACGATATATAATCGATGGCAAGTCGAAGTTATATGTGGATAAATTTTATAGAAGTGACAAATCAAAATTTGTGTTATTTAATAATGTTACATGCCGACAAAGGTAAACGCACACCTGCCTGTCGTAAACGGCAGTTTATTACCTTCCCGGGTTTAGGAATTCTTTTGTTTACTTTATATTTAAAGTTTTTAATTAAGAAAAACATGATATTGTTATTGTACTTGTTTTATGCCCGACATTAGTATCGAACTAATCCTTGTTGTTATTGTATTGCGTCGAAGCTTGCCAGGTATGGATTGCTTTATAATGCAATGCAATACAATACACCATAAAGCAATGGCCCAATGCGAAGAGGGGCAGTCAAGCGATAATTACGATACTAGCAAGACGTGTGTAGTACTATCGACATCGACATTTTCTTGCACGGTGTGAATTGCATACACATACATTATTTTTATAGATGATAAATGTTTCTATCTCTATACTTTCAGCCCCTATTGCAATCCGTTCTAGTTTTATTGATCTATTCCTAATCTATATATCTGTAAACTACTAAAATCACCAAAATTAACAAAATGACTTAAGCGACTTTATCGACCTAAGTGACTTAAGTTAAAATTACAATACAAAATTACCAATATGATTAGTTAGTGGTTAGTGTCGCTTTTTCGTTTCATCGAGTTCCAAATCACAAAGATTCTAAAGAAGTTTCACTTCAAAAGCAATTCAAATATATTTTAGTTCTCTCTAGTGAAATTAAGAAAAGGATTAAGCATTAATTGTCAGTGTGTGCGATATCAAATCCTCTGGTGAATTGCTAAAACGCCTCTCTCTCTCAATAATATACAGTATGATAACAATATGGTTCCGCAACACCTGCCCTATTAGGCCTGTAGGCTATTTGTTACCTTTGATATTATCTGTATATAATACTTGAAGCGACTAAGTGATACCGATAATAAATAACGCATTATTTGCTGGATGGGAACACAAGATTGGAGTAAAAACATTAGCAAAACATTGAGGTTAGAATTATATCCATAGATTACCAAGCCATTATAGAAAACTGTCAGATTAGACAACTGACACACTGGTGTCAAAACTATACCCATCATTCGACAGCGCCACTACAGTGTTGCCAACAACAAAAAAATAATTAAATACGTTCCATTACACGTTAAATATGGACGAACAATTTCAACTACTATTTAATAAAATGAAGATTGAAATGCAGAATCAAACGATTGAACTAACTAATACAATACTTGATAAAATGGAAGAAAAATTAAAACCCCTCTTAGAAGAAAATCAAATAATGAAACACAAAGTAGAAAAGCTAGAAAAGAAAGTGGAACTTCTAGAGAGAGATAAGAAGAGCAATAATATAATTATTCATGGATTAGCAGAAAAGGAGCAGACGACGCTGGATTTAATGAATTGCATTAAAAGATGTTTTTTGGATGAACTCGGCATAACCTTAGAAAATTATGAAATAAATAAAATCTACCGTATTGGCTTAAGAAATAAAAATGAGAAACCGAGGCCTACACTCCTTTCATTGGTTAGTGGATGGAAGAAAATAGAAATAATGAGGAACAAAAAGAAATTAAAAGAGTTATATATAACAGAAGATTACTCAAAGGAAACTTTAGAAATTAGAAAGTCATTGCAACCCAAACTAATGGAAGAAAGACAAAAAGGAAACTTGGCGTTCATAAAATATGATAAACTTATTGTAAAGGAAAATTCAAGGCCTATAGACAAAAGGAAGAGAGACAAATCCACCTCGCCGCAAGTTGAATTACAGCCAAGGAAACAACAAACACTAAATTCGTCTAAAAATAATAGAATAAATGCATTTGATATGATGAGAGGCCGATCTCACTCGCTTTCAACAATCTCAACAACAACGAAGCAATAGCAATTAGGTACCGGCGCTCGGAAACAAAAACAACTTAAAACACATAAAGAAACAATACAAAAGAAACACTCTCCCCCAAGCCGGCTGGTCCCCGTGGGGGAACATGACCACAACCCTCCAGCAAGGTCAGGAAAAACAACTAGAATAATAAAAAAACCACAACAAACTCTCAAGATTGGAACATTCAATGTAAGATCACTATCAACAACAAAAAGATTTATAGAACTAACATATATGCTACAAAAAATAAATATCGACATACTCGGCTTGGCAGAAGTCAGAAGGATGGGCTATGCAATTGAAGAACATGAAGAATATATATTCTGCTACAAAGGTGAAAAACTCGGCTTATATGGAGTTGGATTTTTAATAAAAAAAGAACATGAAACTAACATAGTCAGCTTTACAGCGTTCTCAGATCGAGTTGCTCTATTAAAAATGAAATACAACAACCAACTGCTTACAATAATACAAGTATACGCGCCTACTGAAAAGGCTACAGATGAAGAGATCAACTCATTCTATGGAACTCTGCAGGTAGCTCAAAGCCAGGCAGGAGATAACGTATTCGTTATCGGTGATTTTAATGCAAAAGTTGGCCAACACGAAACAGTAGACAGTGAAATCTTTGTTCTGGGAAAATTTGGATACGGTAATAGAAATAAAAGAGGAGAGAAACTAATTCAACATGCATTGGAATATAAATTGATGATTATGAACACCTTTTTTAAAACTCGAAAAAATCGCAAATGGACCTGGCTTTCCCCCTGTGGTAACATAAAAAACGAAATTGATTTTATACTATCAAACCACCCAACCAGGATCACAAACGCAGAAGTATTAAATGGCTTTGGATTCGGATCTGACCATCGATTAGTTAGAGCTACCTACATGCTAGATCAAAGAAAAAAGAGTAGAACATCATTCAAGTCACAACCTAAGCTACTAAGGACGGATGACGATATATCATCATACTTAAAAAACCTTGAGATCAACATACATCAACTGGAAACAAAACAAGAAGAAGATATTCAAACTTTCTACAATAAATTAGCTAACACTATCAACACCAGCCTTATATGCAGATCAAAATATAGTCAACTAAAAACTACTAACAAAATACTTAGTGAGTCTACTACAACTCTCCTCACAAGACGAACAGAACTTCTGAAAACCAAACATAAAACTAAAAAAATGAAGGAAGAGCTGAGCGCATTATTCAAAACTACGAGTAAGGCAATAGATAAAGACTACAAAGACTACAGATACAAAATAATTGAGAATAATCTAAATACTTACAGAAGCACGAAAAAAGCCTACAAGAAATTGATTACACACAAAAATTGGATTCCAAACCTAAAATCAAAATCGGAAGAAACAAAAACCAGAGGAGATATCATGAACTGTGCCACAGATTTTTACAAGGAATTATATGCAAAATCAATTTCTTGCACCACTACAAAGGATACAGTAAGAACAAACTCTCAAAACATGAACGATCTGCCACTAATACAAGAGAAGGAAGTTATAAATCATATAAGAAAACTCAAAGCAGAAAAAAGCCCAGGTCCTGATGGCATACAAAATGAATCACTAAAAGCTGGCGCTATTCTGCTAACTTTCCCACTTACGTACTTATTCAACAAGATTCTGAGCACAGGTCAGGTACCGATGCAATGGAAAAGATCTGATATAATCCTTTTATACAAGAAAGGAGACCCTCAAGACATCTCTAACTACCGCCCTATTAGTCTTCTCTCAAGTGTTTATAAATTGTTCACCTCAATTCTACAAAGTCATCTGAGCCAGAAGATTGATAACTACCAGCCAGTCGAACAAGCAGGGTTTCGCTCCGGATTTTCAACAACGGACCATATCCAAGTATTGCAACAGGTAATGGAGAAATACAGGGAGTTTAACAGACCATTATACATCGCTTTCATAGATTACGCCAAAGCGTTTGACACGATCTCTCATGATGCTATTTGGGACGCGCTGAATAAATGCCACATAAACGAAAATTATATAAGAGTACTCAAAAACATCTATGACGGTAGCGTAAGCCAAGTCAAACTAGAGACACGAGGTCCTGATATACCGATTTGTAGAGGAGTAAGACAAGGAGACCCCCTTTCACCCAAGCTGTTCATAATGGTACTACAACACATTTTCGACAATCTTAACTGGCAGTCAGAAGGGATTAGTGTTAATCAAAATCGACTTACACACCTCAGATTCGCGGACGATATTGTCTTATTCGCTGAAACAAGTAAAGGACTAGGAAAAATGATAAGCGCTTTAAACGAAGAAAGTGAAAAAGTGGGCCTCAAAATGAACGAAAACAAAACTAAAATACTGACAAACAGTCACATAAACGCTATAAACCTAAACGGGAAGCCACTTGAATATGTGAACAATTATATATACTTAGGGAAACAATTGTCATTCGAAGACAAAAGTGAAGAACTAGAGGTAGAGCGGCGTATTAACATGAGCTGGAAAAAATTTTGGTCCCTGAAGGAAATCTTAAAAGGAAAATTTCCTCTTTACCTAAAGAAAACTGTCTTGGACACCTGTATCTTGCCTACTCTTACATATGGATGCCAAACGTGGACATACAACACTAGAACAAAAACTAAACTAGTAGTGTGCCAGAAAGCAATGGAGAGAAGCGTATTGAAATTAAGAAGAATACAAAAGGTAAAAAGCGAAAAAATAAGACGAAAAACTAAAATTATAGACGCCTTACAATACGCCCTAAAACAGAAGTGGCAGTGGGCAGGACATATAGCAAGATACACAGACAAAAGATGGACACTAGAGACAACTATATGGAAGGGACCAATAGGTAAAAGGAAAAGAGGGCGCCCTAGAAAGAGGTGGATAGAAGATATAAAAGGGATAGCAGGAAGTGAATGGAGAAAGAAAGCTATGGATAGAGAGATCTGGAAGAAGCTGGAGGAGGCCTATACCCGAGAAGGGGTTCCGATCAATGGTACTGAAGAAAGTAACGATAGCGAGTAAAAGAAAACAAATCTATATATATATATATATATATATACACTTATATTAAAACATCACTACACGTTATATTTGTAACATATTACAATAAGCTTGTAATAACAATTGTACAGATTGGAAATAAACGGGCTTTATTATTATTATTATTATCTCTATACTTTCAGCCCCTATTGCAATCCGTTCTAGTTTTATTGATCTATTCCTAATCTATATATCTGTAAACTACTAAAATCACCAAAATTAACAAAATGACTTAAGCGACTTTATCGACCTAAGTGACTTAAGTTAAAATTACAATACAAAATTACCAATATGATTAGTTAGTGGTTAGTGTCGCTTTTTCGTTTCATCGAGTTCCAAATCACAAAGATTCTAAAGAAGTTTCACTTCAAAAGCAATTCAAATATATTTTAGTTCTCTCTAGGGAAATTAAGAAAAGGATTAAGCATTAATTGTCAGTGTGTGCGATATCAAATCCTCTGGTGAATTGCTAAAACGCCTCTCTCTCTCAATAATATACAGTATGATAACAATATGGTTCCGCAACACCTGCCCTATTAGGCCTGTAGGCTATTTGTTACCTTTGATATTATCTGTATATAATACTTGAAGGAGGTCGACACTAAATTCTGCGATATAATTGGCTTACCACGGGACTGTATAAAATTGGATAATATGGATTAAACGATTACCTCAGGATTTGTATTTCCACAATTAGACCGTTTTCACAGCTTTATATTATTAAGGTTTGTTCAAATTCTTCTAAAAGTATAATGTTTACTAGGAAGTTTTTTTAATTATATGAGTTCACTGGATAAGCAGACGGCACACCTGATGGAAAGTCGCTACCATCGCCTATAAAAGTTCATAATACCAAAGTGCTACACTACGCATGTATTGCCACTCTCTAAAGGGAAATTGGAATCTGCCCACTAATGCTGGAACACAACTCGAGGTTATTACGGCGTCATAATCTACTAGATCAGGGATGGTAGCCATCCCAACGGGCAAATACCACCTCCCACCTACCCTGACTGTGGCCTCTGGCTAGCAAAATACACAATCCAATGCTCAAGATAATAATTGCACAACAATTACACAGCTGTTGTACTTAAAAATGAGACTGAAAGTAGAAACAAGTATACAGTTTCGTTTTATTCTCCCATGTCGATTTTGAGGCCTGAAGACTTTAGGACTCCGCATGAAATGACTTTCCACTAATAGTCGCTTCTTATATTTTACCGATCTGTAGTGGAACACTTACAAGCCAATAGAGGTCGCTGCGCAATAATGGACGTTGCAAAAGATTCCCGAAACGCACCAACAATATCTATAATTTACAAAGAACAATAATAGATGGACCTGCGAGGATAGGCAAAAGCCTTGCTGGAAGATCTTAGTTTGAGACAGAGGAGTATTCCATCTGGCTCCTCCACCTAGTTGGAATATCCTTAAAGACCGTTCATTCGATAAAAATTGATTTGGATATGCTCAATACAAATAATGTCAAAATTTAACCGATGATAAGGCAAGAGCATGAATAGTAAGATACAGGAACTGGCCACCAGACAATCCCAGGTGTCGATTAATGTAGACCTAGATATCTGATCTAGGTCTAGACGTAGAGACTAGATCATGTTCAAGACTTCCCGGTAACGTATATTTCTCCATGCGGAGATAATACACTTACGCTGGTTCAGTATGCAGTCGAAAACGATGAAATCTTTAAAAAGGTAAATCAACCCATATACAAGTTTCCTGGACCTAAAACACGGAAAGGACCACGAGGGTAATTTTCTAAAGTCCTGCAAATTTTGCGGGCAACCAACTAAAGGGTTACAACAAGCATTTTGAGCAAACTAGCATTTATAAAAAAAGGAAAGTTGGAACATCGAAATAAAAAGTTCAAAATTAGATTTTGTGGTCGAGTTTTGAAAGTAATCTTTGTTTTTGACTTTTGGGTCTTGTTATTTGCTATGGATTTTTAATATAACACCATATCGGGCAAAACCAGAGTATTGTTGGATTTCAACTTATCCATTGGCATGGTAGAGGAAGTATACTCATCACTCTTGTGTGTAGTAGCATTTTGGTAGGTTTTACGTACTTGTTATTTTGATTTACAGTCTTCCTGAAAAAAATAATGTTTACACATTTTTAATCATTCTTTTTAATATGATTTTATGCTGTGTGGAGCAGGCAGACTGCCTGGCTTATGGAAAGTAATCATCAGGGCTATTGGGCCGTCATCAGCGGGTTTGGGTCTCGAAAATGAAAAGGAATGGAGAAAGAGTATAATTACCTGCGGTCAGGTGGCCTCTCGTAAGAGGTGCAGAACAATTCACAGCCAGTTGGTAGGGTATTTTCCCCATTTGGATGGCTATTACCCCTGGTCTAGAATATGCCGCCATAACAACCTTGAGTTGTGTTCTGGTATTAGTGGCTAAATTGCAGTCTGCCATAGAGAACGGGAGCACATTGGTTGTATCCTTGGTGTTACACATATCCATAGGTAATGGTAGCCCCTTTTTATGCAGTCATGAAATAAAAAATCAATTTGCGTTTTGCGTTAGATACAAAATGACTCACACACTCGTATCTGTCGTTTATATGTAGCGTTAGAACACTATACTTATTGTCAAGACATGTCATATTTACCTATAAATCATAACACTAAAAATCTGTATACATTAAATATCTCTGCACGTCTTTTCGAAAGAACTTCATATACATACTCTGTGAAAACCACGGTAATGAATTCTACACCTTGAATATATACGGCTAGATATTTCATATTTCTCTCAAATCAATCCAATTATATTTCATACGTATGTATGTAGGTATGTACTACCTAGATAAATATGTATACCACTATAACTTTCATCAGAAATATGTGTCTGCGTGTACGTTAACTTACAGACCGTAATACCTATTAAATAAAAGAAATCCTATTTTGTAAAATAACTGTTACATTTTGCTTCAATTCGCAACAAAGCCAGAAAAAAGAAAATACGAATTGCCACCAACAAATCCGCAACCATTTATTAAGGAGCCGCCAAATAAATATTAAAGATTAAATTTTCATGTAATGGATTTACCCATTTCGTCTATAAAAATAAATGGGATTGAATTGTTTATCTTTGATTTGAAAATAAATGATAAATTTTAAGTGAAAGCCTTCTGCAACGTCAACCTGGAATCGCTGTATATGAACATATTAAGAGATGATTGAAAGTTGATAAAGAGAAAAATCTTTGTCAGGATCGCAGCAGGTAGAAATCCATCGTCTCGGCCTCTCTCTCATTCTCGCCATAAAGAAAAAATAAACTTTCAAATGAAGAATGCGCAAAACAAGTCAAACAATCAACTTCGTGTCACTTCTGTCATCGCAAAAAAAATAAGTTGGAACACATAAATGAAAACCATTTTTATTTAATTTAAATAACTTTAATTTTCCTAAGCAAATACTAATGAAGTGTATGAACGATGATCCTCCGGGGGACGAGTTCAGTGTGGCGGTGGGCTGGTGGCGAGCTAAGCCACACTTCCCTTGCTTCTTCTTCTACGTCCCTTTGTCTTCTCCCGGCCATCGCATCGCGCCCGCAGACATGACAATATGTATGTATGTAATAGTTTTAAATGCAAATCAGAACAAACGAAACAATCAAAGCGAGAGTCAGGTAAAAGACTCTCGCTTTTATTGTTTCGTAGAAAAACTGAGAAATGAATTCAAATGGAAAATGAGAATCGGTTGCGCACCGCGCCGCCTGAGTATTCCATCTCGCTCCCCACTTCCACCTTTGTTTAATGAACCAAATAAAATTCCTGAGCCTTTTTCCTTTCTTGTTTACCTTTTCTGACCCCTAATGTCTTAAGCCTTCCTTTGATTGATTAATAAAATAAAAGTTCTCCTTACCGCAGATTCTTGGTTGCCTAAGTAAAAGGGTAAAATTTATTTCATCAAGGAATCTAGATGTTTCTATTTCAGATTAAAAACGATATAAGACATATTTTAAGAATTAGAGTCATCGCACATTAAAGTATCTATAGTGAGAAATTCGCTTATATATTTTTAGAGTCCCGATTCCAAGGCTCAATAGGCAACCTTGTGATCTAACTCTGGTGCCGATTTGTAATTATCTTCAAAACTGCAAAATATGTCAAAACTTTATTGATTTACGACAAATACAGGGTGGTGCAATAGAACGTGCATATTGCATCATCTTTTTTTGCGGGGTAGAAAGTGCGCGGGCGGGGGGGAGCCTGCATCGTTGGGTAGGCGGGCTCATGGAGTTTTAGTCACTATGAGTCACTTCGACGGGAAGCGTCGCGCATTTTGCGTGCGCGCATTTTACGAGAAATCTCGTTCATACATCGTTACTAGGCGTTTATATTGTTCTGAATATGGACTACGGCAAATTAGTGAAGCTCCGAGTGCTAATTTAATTAAAATATGGGTACAGCGTTTTGAAGAGACTGGTTCAACGTTTAAACCACAAGCAAAAGGTCGTCCAAGAACATCTAGGACCGACGACAATATTGAGAGAGTTATGCAGTCTGTACGAGGAGATCCACAAATGTCTACTCGCAAGAGATCGTCTGTCTTACACTTATCGCGACGAAGTTTGCAACGAATTTTAAACTTGGATCTTAAACTGCATCCTTACAAGCTGCAGTTAACACAAGAATTGAAAGAGTCTGACTTCGGAGCAAGGCTCGCATTTGCTAATGAAATGCTTCGATTTTCCAATTTTGACAATAGCCTTATCTCAGATGAGGCCCACTTCCATATCAATGGGTTCGTAAACCGTCAAAATTGTCGTTACTGGAACAGTGAGAATCACAAACTCAAGCACCAGAAACCACTGCATAGTCCTAAAGTGACAGTATGGGCAGCAATCTCTGGTAGAGGAATAATTGGACCGTTTTTCTTTGAAAATGCGCGGGGGCAAAACGTCACTGTTAATACCGAACGCTATGTTGCGATGTTGGAAGGTTTTTTGGCTCCAGAGCTTGAAAATTCAAGAATAGTGAATTCTAGGACTTGGTTTCAACAAGACGGAGCTACCTGTCACACATCAAATGACTCCATGGCGGTTGTGAAACAGATGTTCCCTGGCAGACTGATTTCGAAAAGAGGTGATATCCCATGGCCCCCACGTAGTCCAGACGTGACGCCTCCTGACTTTTTTTGTGGGGATACCTCAAGAACAAAGTCTACAGCAATAATCCGAAAAACATCGATCAGCTCAAGGAGAGAATATCCGTGGTGAAATGGCAGCAATTACACCAGCATTACTGAAGAAAGTTTTCAATAACTTCCGTTTGCGATTAGAGGAGTGTCCTCGTAGAGAGGGTCATCATTTGGACGATGTTATTTTTAAAAAATAAACTTCAGTTATTTCTTAATAATACCTCAGTTTTATTTTAACTATACCTTTTGCATTTATTTTTTAATCGATATTTTAAATATGCACGTTCTATTGCGCCACCCTGTTTATTAAAGCCTGATTTGCATTACTTAAGCAGTTAATAAGTTGCAAATAAGTCCTTATCGGCAATTGAACAGGCGCCTACTTAATGGATATAACTGGAAAAATCTGACCGAAACATTTTTTTATTATTATTATGTAATTTGTAATTCATATTTTAGTTTAATTTTTTATAATATACAAGTAATAAATATTAAGACAATCCTAAAAATATAATAATAGATTAACTAAACTTAAATAAAGACTTAACTCGCCAGTTTCGCAGGTTAACTACTTAAATAGAATAAATTTAAATCAGATTTAAAGCTAGAAAATACTCACTGCACACTAAAACGAACTTGTATCACACGTTATATCGAATTAAATAACAAAACAAAAAACAAGCAGACAATAAAATTAATTCAGCGTGGAATATTTAGTCGTTTTGTCTTTGAAGCTGGTATATCTCAAGGATGAAACAGGAAATTAGGTGTGCTTGGAAGACGGAAGTGAGATGCTTTGACTTTCACAAGGGATGTGTGTAGTTTTCTGTTTCCTGCCAAGTATAACATGGAAGTAATAGGCGTAAGTACCAAATGGTATCCATGTCTTACGATTCTGACGTAGTATTTATAACCCACAAACCTATCACATCTTCTCTACGAAGAATGAGTTCGGTGACATACACACAAACAGAATTTTTTTATACATAAATATTTTTGGGCCACAACCCTCGCAGGTGTCCTCAGAACACCCTACTAAAGTTTCATCAGAATCTGATCAATGCTTTAGGAGCACATTGAGGACAAACATACAAACATTTATTTTTATTCATAATAAAATATCCAAAGATTCGCCAATATTTGACAACAAAAATACATTGTCTGTGGTCAAATATTTATAGTACATCCAGAAATCAGTTTTGTGTGTAATCATCGAAAGGTATGGAAAATAAAATAGTAAATACTTTTTTTAACTTTCTGTTTATATTTTTCACCTTTTAAACCTTCCTTGGACTTTTACAAATATTTCAAAACCAAAATCAGGCAAATCGGTACAACTGTTCTCGAGTTTTTGACTCACAAACGTCTATTTATTTTTATATATAGATAATACATCAGCGGAATTCCGCCGCGTCACAACGTGTACAAATTAGCGCCGTCCTTCCGTCGCGGAACGTTCTGCAGGTGTGTCGCTATACTTAGGCACCATTCTCCGCAATTCCTTGGAACCCTCAGCATTATGTACATACGGGACGGAGCTCTGAAAAGCTTCAACACCATACATGAGTCAAGCAGATGTCGCCACAGCTATTTTGTATTTCAGTTTTGACGTTTTATTGCTTATTATTTATTAATGATACTCGTGCGGTGACTATGGTAAGTCCTCAACTTCTACTCGGGCTTAAATTCGTCTGCACGTTTGTAAAAACCAATAACCACACGTGTGTCATATGTACAACGTTTTTCAAAAAATTTGGAATAAAACAGTACAATAGGTAATATTACTAAAATAAATATAGTCGAACGGTCGCAGAAACAAAACGAAAATTTGAATTATATCTTTTGTCTTATTTTCTCTATGGTATTAAAATGAGACAAACGTAGTAATCAAAAGCGCTTTCAGAGATTATTCAGCTTAGTTTATTTTCGTAATGTAAAACTCCTTGGTGGATTTCTTATATAATTTCTCACCAAGTACCTATTTTAGCGCACGTTCTATTGTGTGGTGTATAATTTTTAACATTGGCACAATGCATAAAAGCTTGGTTAATGCAATTTTTGAGCATATGCATTGAATAATACATTTATTTACCTTTTCAAATTTAAGTTAATTACTGTTGATTGTCATTCCTAATCTTCTTATACTATGCCTCACTTACTCAAAATAGTCTTATGGGACTCGAATTAAAATGCCGTTGGAATTACTAAAGAATTTAATAGAACTATAGAAACACAGGCACAAATATAACTGGACACAACCAGTACAAACTGCACGATTCAATAACATGCGCAAAGTTCGTATATCGCTTATCGAATGTCGTCGTCCTCTTGCTCGTATCGTAATCCTGCTTGACTACCTCACCTCTCTGTTCGGGCATTGTTTTATACTAAACTGTGCAATACAACAATCGACCACGTGTACTAAATTTTTCCAAGAAAACGTAATCTGCACACCTGTGGTCATAAACGGGTACAATAACAGTAGGATGTTTTTCCTTAATTGCAAATTTTAAACACAAAGTAAACATTCAAATGTGGGATAGGTAATAAACTACAGGTGTGCATTCACTTTGTCGGCGTGTAACAGTAGTAAAATTTTGATACGTAACACTATTTAATTCAGGTAACAGTTCTGTAAATACCTCAGTATCCTAAATATGATTAACTTTGAAAGAATTTCGTACATGTAATGTTTATTATGTAGAGGAATATGCATATGTTTATATTAAACAATTTCTTTCATTTGGGTTTGAATGCTATATTTTGATAGGATTTCGTCTAAGAGTTGGGTTGTTTTTTAAATCACCTGGATTTAAATATAAGTTATGACTGAATTATTTATCTTTATTACTGTATAGTTATATATTTTAAACATTTTCCATGATCAATTTGATCGTGTACTAGCAGAAGGTGATGTCAGGAGCCTTAAAAACAGGCGAGCGTGCATGACAAGAACCATGAATGTCAAAGAAGCAAGTGAGGTGTGTAAGAATAAGCCTAAATGGCGCTCTGTTGTTCGTGCCTACCCCGCAAGGGACCTGGCGTGAAGTTATGTATGTATGTATATTGCTAAATACAACAAATAATTCTAATACAATACTTATTTTTTAATCTGATAAGTTATTACATCAACCCAAGTGATACGACCGCAGTCACAGTACAATAACTATTAATTTATGGAAATCTATTAAATAATAATTTATTCTACAGTTTATAATAGATATATTTACATATTTAATTACTATCTAATAAAGTTCAGAGTTTAGCGTTGAGTTTGTTGAACAATTACATGAATGACAAATTTAAGTAATGGAATAAAATAAGAATTAAATTTAGCAATCAAAGTTATTTATACATTATCTGTCTCTGTGTGCGGCCAGTCTCAGGATTATAAAGAACATAGAACTACAAGCGGATTAATACACATCTTATACTTGAACGACGACTACCGTTGAATTCACAAAGACAAGACAAGTGCTTGGCATGACGGCTTGCTTGAATGGTTATCACGTGACAGAATGTGACATATAAAGAGCTTTTGGTATTAGATGGTGAAAATATAGGCATTAAGGGCGATTTAGACTTTTGAAAGGATATAATCTGATTAGTAATCGTGCCTTAAAGTATATTAATAAGTACGTATAACTGGTATCTTCTTTGAGATTAATTATTTGAATAAAATTGTTATTATGTTTAGACGTTTAATTTAAACAAAATAACTTTAATATGTAACAACAGGCATTTTTTACATTAAATAAAATACTTAAACAATATTAAATATGGTATTTCAGTGCAAAAACTTGGTCTGTGAAGTAACAATATTATCTTCTAAGAAACTATAGTGTACTAGCTGTGCCCGCGGTTTCACCCACGTGGTTACGGAAAATCGTTATATTTTGGTTAATTCAAACTATATCTTTATAAATTTAACCTAAGTGTTATTCCGATGTGTAAGCTATATTATTGGAAAGTTTCATCAAAATCCCTTCTGTAGTTTTAGCGTGAAAGAGTAACAAACAAACAAACATCAACAACAACAAACAACTATACGTATATACATTCATACATCCATTCTTACAAAATTTCGCGTTTATAATATTTATAAAGATTATAGAGATAGAGATACATACGTACAAATAAACAAACACTAGTAGATCTGGTTATCAAAGAAGCTACACTTTTAATAAATGTAATAATGCTAATAAATAATTAATTCTATTAGAAGAAGACACATCTAATGTAAATTTTTAAGCAATGTTATATTTTTAACAAACTACACAGAAAAAATTACTCTTAAGCCCCACCAAAAACTCTACAGATCTTGTAGATAAAACCATCAGCATTCAAGGAAAGGCATAACTTTTACTTCCCATTACACTAATGCTGTAGAGACCAAAATAATACCAGACTGCGGGTCTGCGACTGCCCCCTAGAGGTTTGCTCTTCTGGCGTGATCGAGGTTTCCACGCAGTCTTTCGTATTCAAGATTTCAAAAACGTGAAAATATTTCATTTAACTTTTTAAAGAAAAATGGGCTAATTCAATTCTCGAGAGAAATTTCTGTTGATTCTTGGATAAATAGATAAGATTAAACACAAACTTCAAAATTAAAATATTCCTTAAGAAGTTCTATGTATCCTAAAATATTTCTTGTTACGTGGTGTAAGTATAATAGTTGATTGTTATTTTGCAAAAATCTCATAAATGATATCAATAGCAGCAACTCTAACATAGGAAACATATTATTGGGTGTAAGGTTAAAACATAAATGAAATAAATGAGAACTTATATATAAGATATATACGAAGTTTATCTGTTGATTCTTGAAAACGAGTCGAATATGAATCAGTTTTTATGAATTTTGATGTGAATTATTTGTAATGATACTACACTTTAACGGTTTTTTAATTGAGCGGTATTTTAATTGATTTTTATTCCAATGTTTGATTTTAATAGCAAACCAGAACATATTGCGAAGCGGTGATAAATTAAATAAGGCTGCCAAAGAGTCAATAATAACCATATAAAAATTAAAACTAAATGAATAAGTGAACAAGTTGGCAGTAGGTTAAATAAAAACTTTAATATTATTTATTGACAGTTGACGGACTTGTCTTCCTTGATTACGGCTACTGAAAAGTAGACGAAACGTTGGAATAAAAATAAAATAAAATAATGCACTTAAAACCGTTAAAACGTCGTGGACTAATCGCGAAAACTTAAGAAAATACTATATGTACTTTATAGGCGAAATGTTCATTCGTTTCTAAAGTTTACACACATGAAGCCACCGGGAATGCCCTAAAGTTCTAGCCTGCATTTATATTCAATTTAACGACCCCATCATTTTAACGCCTTATGTAAAGTAAAATACCTGAATGGATGTGACGTAACCCTTAATTCGAACCCAAGCCGCAGATACAGTGACAAAGAGGGATTAATTCGTAATGTCTGTAGGAGTATTAAACTATTAAAGAGCATCGAGTAATGTGTATATGCTGCTATAATTAACCGATTATTGTGCTCCTTTGTTCTCTATTTATATCCTTAGTACATACTTGATTATTTAGATTATCTAATCTATGAATTAATTTATGGCTGAAATTGCGTCAAATTAATCGTATATGTAAGTGTAGGGTACGGTATGGTAAGCTTAGTGTCGTACGCCCTCCAGCCTTACGGTCCCACGACCTATGTAAAGTCGCCGGTAGGTGCTGGATGAGGAAGTAAGAGGACGGATGAGGGATACCGACTTGGGGACGCCTAAGTCCACCAATGGACTGCGAATGGCTGACAACGAAGAATCGTATAAATTCGCGTAGTTCGTAGAACTTGATGCACAAAATTACCGTTACTTTCTTGACATTTAGTGGCAATCAAGGCACGGTGATCATCAGTAAGTTAAAGAACAATTAACTAGATTAATTGACAATGATACCACGTTTACAGCATGACGATTATTTCAGCAGATTGGTAGAATGTAAAGTGAATAAATTATGGCTACGGGTGACTTGAAATAAAATTCATTCATATTTGTTTTTCCTTTTTACCCAATATTCATACTTAGGTATATAAAAAGACGTTCATGTTTACATGTAATCATCATAATTTTAGCATAAATCCCAAAATCAGCTCAATAAGTTTCTGTTTTTGCACAGGAATCAACACTGTTTAACATTTTCATTTTACCAATACAAATTACAAAATTTATAATAATTTTAACATATTTCATATTAAGTTATGATAGCGTGCGTAATGACGGCTAAAGTGCCTGCGGCTCATTTTATTAACGTGTGTTTGAAGATTATCTAGGAAGCGTTTAGGCAATCTTTCAAAATTGATATCACCTATTATAACAATGATGATGCTGACTGTGAAGAAAAGCATCATAAAGAAACACCATTAGACGATGATGCTAAATATATCTTCCGCTCTCCTATAAAATGGGAGCGCCGAAGCCTACCAGTGCAACGTTAATGCATTGTTACTATTAAAAAAAATATATCAATAAGTCTAATTTCGACTGTTCTCATGATTTCAACTTATTTTTTGCATATATTGCATTTTATTTCTAGCATATGCATAATGTGTTTTTTTTTATTGCAGGAGATCAGCAGACAGGCAGACGGCCCACTTGATGGACAGCGGTTACCATCGCCTATGGACATTTGCAACACCAAAGGTGCTACGAATGCGCTGCTGCTCACTTTAGGGAGCCTGGAACCTGGTCACTAATGCCGGAACACAACACAAGGTTGTTATGGCGACATACTCTAGACCAGGGGTGGTAGCCATCCAGTCGGGCAAATGCCCTACCACCTGGCTGTGGGTTGTTTTGTCGCCTCTTACGACAGGCCGCCGGGCCGCAGAAAATTGTATTCTTTCTCCGTTCCTGCACGGATAATGTCTGTCTTGAATATTTGAGATTATTGAAATACATTAAATAATCTATAAGTTTTAAGCCCATCGAAAAGTGACACGAAAGCATTTCATTGTTTCTCAAAACTTGCGGGGAAAAGGGACGCGCTCGACGTAAGCTGCTTAGCGGTTTCTGATAAAGGCTGTGTCAATAGTTCGAGGTAATCTGTCCGGTCTTCGAAGGACCTCAGTATAAATTTATGAACAGTTGAAATGTATTTTATAAGAGGTGTAAGGTGAGTGAGTGAGGAAACCAATCCTTTGAACAATTAAGACTTATCATTCATCCTAAATCATATTTCATAGCAGTCACAAACATGCACGGGAACATAGATGACCGTAACGATAGATGTTAATTTTTTGAAATACATAAATCTAATTGTCAATTTCACACAAGACGCCGTGGAGGGGTTGATCTGAGGAAGCGCCAAGCTTGTAATGGGACAAAGAGAGTAGCGTACAAAAAAGGGAAAGCTTGTAGTTTTGGGGATCAAACTCAATTTGTGTCATTGAGTTACAGAAATCAATGTGTTAAAAATCTTGTTTGGGCTAATTAAATTATATTTTCCAATAGTATTTTATGTCTTCTCTTAATTACTAATGTATAAAATTTGACCGATATGTAGTTCTAATTGATCAAAGATAAACTGTTTCAACTGTTGAAAAAAATTGACTTCTTCATATAATGTGTATTTTGAATTAAACATATGTAGCAACGGTTGCTATGAAAGTAATTAAATAATTATACATAAAACCCTACCTACCTATTTGTTTATTACAATATTGTTACATACTAACAAAGAAGTGTTTCTTTTAAATGCGGAAAAAGTAGAGTAGAGAGAGTAGAAGACCTTTTTTTGTTTGCTTTGTGTTTAATATTTACAATTATACAATAGCCTATTGTTTTTGTTTATGACCGTTCGCAGGAATAATTAACGAGGTGTGCATATTACGGGTCCTTTATTGTATTTTATAGTTAATATAAAACAATGTCCGAACGGAGGGGTAAGGCAGTCAAGCGAGGATCACGATACGAGCAAGACGTGTACATTGATAAGCTATATAGTGACGGACACTGCGAGTGTTATTGAATCGTGTAGTTTGTACTGGTTGTATCCAGTTATATTTGTACTTGTTTTATACATGTTTGTACAGTTCTAGTAAATTCTATATTAATTCCAACGGCATTTTAATTCGATTCCTGTAGCTCATAACAATGTTATAGATATGGATGATCTATCCTACTTCACACTGTCCAGCAAAGCGGTATATTATGTTGACTGATTCCTTCCGTCGTAGCATGATATACAATGCATTATATTATATACCTCATTCCGACTGTCGACATCGGATACAGAACCTATTTGTTTGTCTGTTTAGTATTCATCAGAATAGTACTAGTTGTTTGCATACTGCCACTACATGTTACTTACATATGGGAATATATTGTTTATTTAGATTCTCCACGTTTTTTTAGAGTTCCGAAAATATTTTGACAAAAACATAACCGTTAGGTATGTGCCAAAAATAAAATAGAATTAAATGGAGCTAATCAATTATGTCATGACATACGGTGAAATACGGTACAAATTCAAAGTCGCTCAACTAGCTATGGAGCAAACTATGTTAGGTGTTTCTCTTACGGATAAAATCAGAAATG
Organism: Dendrolimus punctatus; assembly: GCA_012273795.1. NCBI lineage: Eukaryota > Metazoa > Arthropoda > Insecta > Lepidoptera > Lasiocampidae > Dendrolimus > Dendrolimus punctatus. The sequence goes on from CM022535.1 coordinate 7,970,603, forward strand.
AGGACATCCGTAAGAGAACGAAGGTAACCGGCATAGCTCGCAAAATTAGCAAGTTGAAGTAGCAGTTAGCCGGTCGCGTCTGTCGCAGGACCGACGGTCGATGGAGCAAACGTGTCCTGGAGTGGAGACCACGTCTCGGTAAATGTAGTGTAGGATGCCCGCCAGCCCGTTGGACTGACGACCTGCGCAAGATCGCCGGCAGGGGCTGGATGAGGAAGACGGGTGATCCGGATATATGGCGCGTACTTGGGGAGGCCTACGTCCAGCAGTGGACTGAAGTTGGCGGAAGAAGAAACAATAATGTAAAAAAATCCAAACAACTAAACATTTGAAGTAACCACTATAAATTTAATTGAAGATTGAAAAAAATAATCAATGTAAACACATAGCGAAGTATCATCAGATCTTAAAAGTCATGACATTGTTCTTGATTGACTTATTATTTAAGTCAGGTATAGATATTATTATCATTTCCATCCTAACTTTTGAAGCAATAAATTCAAAAAACGAATTTAGATTATCAAGCTTCAAAACTACCTACCTACTTTTAAGATATATTGGTTTCGTATTTAAAAAGTTTTTAGATTTTTCTTCTTTTGAATTAGCTGATTATTTTAATTACATAAGTATTGGAATGGCAATAGATCCTATTACTAAGCTTTAATCAAGCTTTAAACAATGATCATTTAATGTAATTCTTTGTAAACTTTATAATTTTGTTGAAAGCCAAATTTACTTCACTTACATTAAATCTAAGTAGAATGGATGCAAGTTGCTACGTTGTTGAACTTCCCTAATTTAATTCTAGCTGACAGGTAAGATAGATAGGCTCTGCAATGCAGGAACACTTGCGGACTACATGTCACTGCACAGTCAAAAACTAAATATAATATATTTTTTTGCGTATTAAAAGTATTATAATTAAATATTCTAATTAATTTTATTATGCTTTGATTGTTTTCGGTTTTTTTTTTCTTTGTTAATATTGGTTTCACGTACCTATATATTGACTATGATTTAATAAAATTTGGTTGTTTTCACCGTGGGTCGCATGACTTTTGTGATTAGTGAGAAGAGCACTGAAAATCATGGCAATGTCGGACTATGTTTCGGCACAGCAAAATACTGAGTGCCAATTTCATTTCGCCGTTCATTGGCAGCGGGGCCTAGGATCCAGGCTACCAGTGGCTAGGGCTCCACAGACAAGAACTTCTTCATAATACGTGCCTGCTCAAGAGAACCACCTTCTGTTTCTGGCCCTTTACCTATTTACCAAGCGAGAGCTTCTCTAGGTGTCAGTCGACGCCCTTCGCAATTAGACCGTCAACAAGCACTGGTATCGGTACGATTGTTATTGTTATTCACATATATATTTAATATCTAAATCTTTTACTTTTTTTATAAATATCTTATAAAATATATATATATATACATTTATTTATAAAAAATATGTAAAAAACTGATCTTCGCCGGCAGTGGGGCCGGTCCAGACTACCGGTGGTTAAGGCTCTTGTTATTATTATTATTAATTATTGTTAAGTGTCACATTTTTAGAAATAATTATATTCTCTTTTTCTTATTATACTTATAAGTATTTACGAATAGTTGTAAAAAGTGGCGAATTGTAGCTCAAAGAAGAATTTAGTAAAGGTGACAAATGTTCCTCGTTTATGGTTTTTATATACAGAATTAGAAACAAGCTTAGTCAATTAATCTCTGTCCTCTACTCGACGTAAGCTACTTTACGTCGGTTATTCCCATCCTCCGATTTCCTCAGCTAGCCTCAACTGGCGATGTTATACAAGTCATCGGTCTACCAGGCTGGAGAGTTCCTACACGTTTGTCGAGTCGTCGTCTCTACTCCAGGATACGTCTGCTGCATCAGTCATGTTCCTGCGACAGAAACAGCGATCTTCCAACCACACAACTTGGTAAGTTTATGAACTACGTCGATTACTTTGATTCTTTTACATTTTTTACTTTATCCATGAAAGAGGTTCCCAAAACAAGCTCGCTCCGTAACCCACTGAATGACCGTGAAGAAATGTTTAATCAAAAATGGCGCATGTCTCAAAAATTACCCAACAAATATTTTTAAAACTTATTTTCTATAAAAGTATTTTAAGAGCTCTAGAACAATATTTGGCAACATTTGACACTCGATAGTTGAAAAAAACTTTCATAGTTCGAAATTTCAGCTATACAAACCTAGTTATGCAACAAACATGACGAAAACTTAAGTTTCCGTATTACCAAAATGGCCACATACGTATTGTAGAATTGACTAATGGCCGACTTCTATAGCTTATTATCTCACCATCGGTAGAAATTTGACATTACTAGGTACCTGGGTGTCTTCAAGTCTCGTGCGAATAGGTATCTTATAGGTAAGCGTGCTCGATCTTAGACCATGTCTCCGTTCAAACCGAGCGAGATAATGGTCAGACGCGAACCCATACGTCATAAAAAAAATACTTGCATGGAGCTTAAATTAAATTTTAATCTATAGTAAGGCAAATGAACGGTTAGTAAGATATAGGAACCGGCAATAAAAGAGTAAAAGGCGACCAAAAAAACACCTAAATTTTACTAGAGACGATGGTTGGCAAGTACCACCTGTTTGGGATCCGATCATCAAAACTATAAACACCCAGACCCAGCAAAAACCAGATCTCAAGACACTGTGAGCTCTTTCTGCGCGCAACGGAACACAAACCAACTTGACTGATTTGATCTTTTATTTTTCCTTCCACCCATTTTAATATTATATAAAATTTTTAGAACTAGGCATGTTTGCTGAAGAGTTTCTTGCGTCGCTTTTTCTCGTCAAGTCACAACATGTTGTGAAGTGGTGGTAAATTAGATTAGGCTCCCATAGTAAATAATAACCATAAACAAAATTAAAACTAAATATTTAAATGAACAAGTTGAAATCAAATAAATTTCCGCGCTTAAAACCGTTAAAACGTAGTTTTATTAAGTAAAAGACGAGTTTAATCAATTTAGAGCGAGTGTCGACAAAGTCAACAAAGTATTACCTGACTCTACTCTCCGTGCAGGCACTGAAAAAAATACTAATTCCTGCGGCCGGGCGGTCTGTCGTATCAGGCGAACAAACAGCCTAAAGCCAGGTGGTAGGGTATTTGCTCGTCTCGATGGCTACAACTCCTGGTCTACGAGAATGCTACCACAACATAATTGAATTGTGTTCCAGCATCGCTGGCCAGGTTGCAGGTTCTCTTTGACTGGAGAACATTGACAGCACCTCTGATATTGCTAATTTCCTTAGGCAACGGTAACCACTTTCCATCACAGTTGAGCCATCAGCCTGTCTGCGGCGCTTCCGCAGTAAAAAAAAGACGGTTATAATACGACCGCTGTAACTTGGCAAATGTGAACATAGGCTCTGCGAACTTTAGAGCATGTACACTCGTGTGATGAGTGGGTATACGACTCGTCAGTGAATACAATTGGTCGCCCTTCATCCCTGTATTTTTTCATTGCTTTGTACTAGTTGGTCACTGTATTTTCTTCACAAGTTTACATGCGCTAAAGTTCGCAGAGCCTATGTTCACATTCGCCAAGTTACGCCGGCCGTATTATACATAGTATACCAGAAATACAGCTTCTAACATTCTCCGTCTAGTAAATTATTACTTGTTGACCTGAGTAAAGTGATTCTGAGGTTATGCGGTTGGCTTTCCGGGCTGTGTTGTTGAACTAAGGAGAGCTGCCGTGCATTTATAGTGCAATAACAACGAGTAATGGACTATTTAGGGCCATTCTAGGTGAGATACGCTTATAATTAGAGGATATGTAGGTAATTTGTACTTTGCTATTTAGTCAGTAAGCTTTTAGCATTCAAAGAAATGCGACTTCCATGTCTTGTTTACTTGTATTGTAACTGTTTCTTGACGATCTCTGTAGTTGAGTTGGCTATCTATACCTTTACCAAAATTCCCGGGTTTCCGTTCTAATTCAGTTCTTATATACCCCTGACTCGGTTTTTAGCATTTTTTTCATTATACAGAAATTCGACCTCTACAATTTTATTATGTGTAGGTATAGATTGTAAATGTGAATGGTGAGTTTGCCCCTTTATGAATTTATAGTGAACATATTCTTGAGAAATTTGGTTTCTAGGTTACATACATACATAACTTCACGCCAGGTCCCTTGCCGGGCAGGCACGAACAACAGAGTGCCATACAGGCTTATTCTTACATACCTCACTTGCTTCTTTGACATTCATAGCTCTTGTCATGCACGCTCGTCTATTCTTAAGGCTCCTGACATCACCTTCTGCTAATACACGATCAATTTGATCATGGAAGGTGTGTCGTGGCCTTCCGCGACTTCTGCATCTATCCACTTTTGCATTGTATATCTGTTTAGTCATTCTCTCATCATACATTCTTTCCACATGCCCGAACCACCGGAGCATTCCTTTCCTTACCTTTATCCCGACACTCTCTTTCAGACCAACTCTCTTTCTTACTTCAGTATTACGAACGCGGTCCGCGAGCGTCACTCCGCAGATTTTGCGCAGTGCTCGCATCTCGACTGCGTTTACTCTACTTTCATGCTCTCTGTTCCATACCCAACTCTCGCTTCCATACGTGAGCGTAGGTACTAGCACCGCGTTGTGTATGGCAAGCTGGGCCTTCTGGCTGAGGTTCTTAGCACCTAGAAGTTTACCTAACGCTCCATTCGCACTATTCCCCAAATTTACTCTTCTTTCTATGTCAGCGGTGTACCTTCCATCCCTGCTAAAAGCACATCCAAGATATACAAACTCATTCACTTGTTCCAGCATAACATCATCGACCATTATCCTTGCAATCGTTCTGGTTGTTTCTCTTTCAAACACCATAACCTTTGTTTTCTTCGCATTCAAATGTAAGCCTCTCGCCTGACAGTCATCTTTCATCATTGTGACTAGTGTTTGCAGTTCCGATGGCGATTCGGCTAATAGCACGGCATCATCTGCATAAAGCAAAGTGCTAACAACTAGATCACCCATCCGCACCCCAACATCCATCAATCTTAATCTCTGGAGACAATTGTCCAGATATAGGATGAACAGCACAGCCGACAGCACGCAGCCCTGTCGGACGCCAATATTGACGACAAACCAGGGCGACAGGCTGCCGTCCACCCGCTCGCATGCCATACAGTCCTGCACAGCACGCAGCAATTGGCCATTAATCCCATATCCGGGCAATATGTCCCAGAGGTGCTTCCGCACAACCCTGTCAAACCCTGGTTTCTAGGTTATAACTATATTTTACGGTTTTAAATACAATTTTGTATACTAAACGGAATTAGTTAAAATCTAAGGCTCCGAAGAAGTAAGAAATAAACTACTTACTGTTATAATAGAGAGTTGAAGTTTGCGTGATTGGTTATCTAGTCTGTAGTCCATAGCAAGAGTACACGAAAGTTCTTGTTTAATAATCTTCAAGCAAATGACTCACCCAGAATATGTTGACATCAAACGAGGGAGTTCTTGTAGCACTTCGAAAAGGCACATTTCAGTTCACGTAAAAAGATATCCAACACATGTATAATTCTTTAATAACTACGTAACTATGTATTGCTTACTTTTAACTAATATTACAAACTATTTAAAGTGAAACGACACAGCTAAAAACCACACTTCAAATTCCATTCAATACTGGAACAAACTTAATCAGTGCAGTGCTTTGTCAGTATACCAATTTCGAAATTCAAATACCGCATTGTAAGTTCGAATTTCAAATGCAGCGACCAATCAGATTCACTTCACTATAGACGCCATTCCTCTTATCTCCGCGCTAGTTCCTTTGATCTAGAAAAATATCAACGGAGAGACCGTCGAGAAGTTCTTTTAAAACGCAAACTTTGAATTTCGATTTCGATCTGCACGTGATCCGGGTGCTAACTTCATTCTTAGAATCCCTACTACGTGTTTATACTAAATTTAAAATAACATTTTCTGGAATCTTCTTTCACTGGATACAATTTTCCCAATAATCTTTATATTGAATTTAATATGTTTGTATGTATTTAATTTATAATATAGTTTAAGTACTTACATGTATTCAAGTCATGTCCTATGTAATGCTCTTCTTCACCTACATCGCCAGAATAGTTTAAAATATTCTTTGAATTAGGATTCCTGGAAGAGATTACTTTAAGCGACAATTTTTACCATGACAGTATTATAACCGTACATTTTTTTTGTTTTTGGTAATTGTTTATTTGGTGAGCAACAAAGTGTGTTCCATCTATCTATCTATACTTTATTATACCTGTGTATGTCTAAAAACACTTGAGCCTTGTATCATCTCGTAGTTATGTATCATGTTTTAGGCAATAAATCAATTTGAATTCAAAAAGGATTTGGTATTTGGCACTGAGCTTCTAAACCACAGCCAAAATTTTGATGACATTTTTGTATATGTTTAAGTGTTGTTTTTAGAAAGAAATCTTTGCTTTTCTTGTACCTATTTTAAACTGTAATAAGTGTAAATAAATACAAAGCTGAACTTTATCAGAAAAATAATGTATTGAAGCAATGGAAGATGTTGATTGATACCTCACAATTTCCCCACTGGCAGTGATCTGCTACATAATATGTATATGGTGCGTCTAAAAAAATGCATCTTCGATATTCATAAAAATTATAACATTTCAGGATGTTTATACAGGTATAACAAATAACTCACACAAAAAATAACTTTAATAATTTTATTATGTCTAAATAAATTCTTGTGTCATAGAAAGTATAATTTATTGATTATCTTAATACTAATATACAAAATAACATAGAAACTAATAATATAAATAGTGTTTGTCTGTGCACAGTTCCTGAAACGAATAGAAATCATTATAATCATCAATAAATAATATATTGATTATTCGTCTGCCTTCCTACTTAATATTTGTTGCCTTTCGTGTTTTTAAACATATTTTAATCATGCGAGTAAAATTGAAGTTTTAGGCCAAATTTGTAAAAAATATTAGTAAAAAATCTTTTTACTGTTTTAGTTAGTATTATAAGATTTATAATAATAATAGCGTCACGCCACCTTTAGATTAAATTTGTCAAGGGGCCTCTACGTGTGGGTCTACCCATGGTCCAAAGCAAACCTTTCTAAAGTCCGGGGCATTTTTATGGCCCGTGGTTTTTAAAGACACACAATAATAATCTTTATTTAACCTGCAGGGCAACTTTGTGGCGAAGCCTTAGGTGAGTAGCGACACCTCGGACCTGACTCCGGGGGCCAAAGCAAGGCCCCCGCCTCCGCGCTTGCCTTAGCCAGACGGCACGGAGCGGAGATTGATAGAGTTCTCAATCTACAAGGGTGGAAGTGATAAATGCTATAACATCGAAAGTAGCTTATGTGAACCTGTAGTCCACCTCTCGACACCCATTAGTCACTAACATCCATGTTTCCCCTCGCCAATCTTAGCATTTTTAGGGGCCCATGCAGTGAGTGGTGAGTCACCGTCTGTCCATTTTTTCCATGTCCCTTGAACATTGCGACGGGCAGAGCAGTTGATCCCAATAACCCGGTAATTTGTTCTTATTTCCTACAATAGTCCTATACTTACCGGGGCTTATTCTTGGGTGCATTTTTATATAGTGTAGATAGGGAAAGTCGCCGGTAAGTGTCACGCCACATTTACATTAAAGTCAAGAGGCCTCTACGTGTTGGCCTGGCCCACGCAAGCCCTCCAAATTCCGGGCCATTTTCATAGCCCGAGGTCTTCAAAGACATACATTATCTTTATTATTATTATTATAAATCTATTTAAATAATGAACAATCTGTAGCGCAATGTAGTGGTCTTGCAAGCTTTTATTTAACTTGTTTCGTATCTACGAGTAAATGTATTCTATCAATAATTCTATCAACAACAATCCCATTTACGGGATAAATGTCGTATGTTGATCCCCGTCACCACAAGTACTTCATATAACAAATTTAATCTCTCAAGGCCATAAGAAAGAGACAAACGTTTATCTTTCAACCGCAAAATAATGGTAAAAGCAAATGTTCAAACTATGTTGGTTATCTTTCACATTTACATAATATCTCGCATAATAAAAGACATCCAATACAATAAAGGGTACTCTAGAATTTTCTATTCAATTTCAATATAAATATTTAATAGCTTACCATTTTCTTCATCGGGCATCGTGATGCTATGCATTTCAGAGTCTCTCAAGAATATATAATCCGCTTTAAAGCCCGATGCGTCCAACCTGTCATTGGACTTAAAGGTGATTCTTAGGAAATTCTTGTCAGACGTCGCGTGGAGCTCCTTCAGTTGACCGCAGTATCTGTGACTTTGGGTGTCTATCATTTTACTAGAAAATTGAACGTAGTCACTAGCTGATACTGCTTCACATCTGAGTTGAAATAAAAAAAAAGTTCAATTTAGAATAACAACCAATTCCTATAACTTAAGCCGAAATTTCACATGTTCATGTATGTCTTTCCATTCGCATTGAAAGGAAACATACTAAAAAAAGTTTTTGAAATACAAGCTTTTGAGATCCTGGATATCATGTAGCGGCTGAGTGCTAGCCAAGACAAGTAAAACGAGCCCAAACACGACGGGTCTATCTTGTTTATTACAGGAGTTCCTACGGCTACCCTCCGAGTCCACGATCAGATCAGTTCCATGGTACCATATTATTGCATTGTTACACGATATAGATATGTGTGCAAAATTTCAGCTCAATCGGAAACTGGGAAGTTGGTCAAATTTAACTTGCAAGATTCCACCCGATCTTATATACATAATTACATACATACATCGCTACATCCATTGCAAGTTAAATAAAAGCTTATAAAAAAATAAGACGAACTTTATAGCTAAAAAGGTTTCTGAGGTGCCTTTTTAACTGTTTATGGAATGACTAGTGAGCTTTTGATTTTTATCGTTTTTTTTATTTTATTCTAAAAGGTTCCAAGTCTTGTTACTTCAATTTCTATTAGTATTTTATTACTGTAAAAAAGTTATCCTTGAAAATACTCTATGATCTAGGAAACACCATTAAATAACAAATAAGCAGATAATCAATCAAAACATTTTTTTTATTTAAGGTCGTTTGTTTTTATAGTTGACAAATACCTCGTTTTATCAAAATTGGAAAACAGAAACGAACCTTCTATGTTCATCATTTATATACACATTTCTGTCCTTATCTAATAATTTTCGAGAATGGCTATGTCGTGTCGTGAACAGGCGAACATAACATTTTTTTTATAAGGCTTCCATTTTTGCCAAAATGAGAACGCTATAAAAAATGTTTAATTCAACTCACGGAATAACTCCTTCGACGTCGAAGTATGTAAACTGCAAATGGACCCTTTCATTTTCGTGGCCGTAGAAGAAGTAATTGCATTCAGTGTCACGCGGATATAGGCCGGGGTAGTTCGGTGACGTCACAGAACCCCGTCCCCATTCGCTGCTATTAAATACGAAGGCACATGGAAATTCTAAAAGTTGACTCCCAGTCGCGATACCGTAATCTGAAAAAATATTTCAAAATTATATTTCTTTTAGAAATTGTTAACGCTGACCTATTTAGTCACCGCCTCTTTGTTTCCTTTTTCTCTTTCGCCGCATCTGTCACTATGTGATGTGACCGCGAAACTACCTCGAAAATCTCGCCGCGTTTTGTTTGTTGTGCCGCATTCTACATCCGCTTGCTGGAAGGTACATCGGCTGTGACGTACCCAGCTGGTTCACTCGTCGAAAGAACCGCAAGACCGAAAAAAAGGATCACGAAGAAGTCCCGCCTGCCGCTACGAAGACCCGCGTCGTTCGTAGCGTGTCTGGTCCAGTGACCTATCCTATAAGTCCTTCCTTCTTTCTTGTCCCCGTTCCCGCCCGCCCGCATTAACAGAAAGACGGAGTCTCGGAGTTTAAAAATGAGACCGGCTAAAGGATGCTGTACGAGGTAATATTGCTAGTACAGCGTATTTTACCTATAAATACGCAATAAACAATATAATAAAACAGACGTAAATACATCACCATCACGTGCAGCACTAGTGCACTGCAACTTGCGTGTCTCATCAAACGACCTTAATAAACAACATACAACAATACATTGTAGTTTGGCTTGGCAACACCCTTCAATTATTCAAGGTCCATTGTTAACGACGATTAATCCCCATCATCTTTGGAAGTATATAAACCGTACAGATGCAGTTTTCGTAATAGGATGCCGACCGCGCTGCATTGCGTTATGAGCGTACTCAGAAACGCTACACAGGATTACACTAAAATGCCCCACTGAAGTGAAGCATTTTTTTACAAACTTGTGTACTACTGCGTAAACAATCGTCAAATTCATTGACTTTTTTTGGTTACACAGTCTTCGTTAGTACATGATGCCAATAATATGTTTAAATAGTCAATTTTCAGATTTTCATTGGAAATTTGATCTGAAGTTTGTTTATCTGATTAGTAATCATTTAAAAATTAACAAATCGGCAGATAAACAGAACACAAGTTATGCTTATATTATGGATAATATATGACAGACAAATCTGGACCGACCCAAGAAACCTAGACCATACATATGTATATTGACCATTCTATAAAGCTTTTTTACGGAAATTTAACCATCTCAAAATTTTCAACCTTTTTTGAATATCATGTAATATTTCATTGGCGTTTTTGTTTGTGCTATTTGCACTGATATATTATTATTAACTCAATTAATTGAAGTGTGGTAATATGACTTATAAAAGTTATATGTAGATAATAATGATATGCGTTGAAATTTTACAAGAAAATAATAAAATGTAAAGTTAGCTCAAAGCTTACCTTCAACAAAAGAATAAGATATCTTAAAACCTCTACTATATCTGGCGGAATATATCCCGCGAAACTCCATAGATAACTTTGGTCCATTCGACATTATCGGCTTTGGCTTTTCGTTCCCGCAGAAAGATACCATTTTCTCCAGTCGACCATCCACGTATAAAAATATATCTAAAGCATCCATGCTTTCGCAGCTGCAACGAAGCATATTAGTATTGAGCGACATTATAGTATTCATTTCATAAAGTATTTCTAATATATTTGGTGGACTTTCACATTGAATTAACACACAGCTCCAACATACGATACATTTGGATAGATATATAAAATATAAATAATATATCAGTCCATAAATTTCCCACTGCTGTGATCAGGCCTCTCATTATAGGGGTAATGTATAGTATACCGGCCACGCTTGTCCAAGGCGGCTTGGCAGGTTTGACACATCGGTTATCTTCATGTGTAGGTTGCATCATGATGTTTTTCTTCACCGTTGTGGTAATTGTTACAGTATGCACATTAGATCAGAAAAGTGACTAAGTGGTGCATGCGTTCCGGCCAGGATTGAACCCGCGCCCTTTGAGTTTGGGACGCGTGCGGTAGCCATTCCGCTACCACGAATTATAGATATATAATGAATAAATATTGAAGAATTACAAATTGGATAGATACATGTTGAATGAATACAAATTTTGTAGCTAGATGTTAGATAAATAACATACATACATACATACATAACTTCACGCCAGGTCCCTTGCGGGGTAGGCACGAACAACAGAGCGCCATTTAGGCTTATTCTTACACACCTCACTTGCTTCTTTGACATTCATAGTTCTTGTCATGCACGCTCGTCTGTTCTTAAGGCTCCTGACATCACCTTCTGCTAGTACACGATCAATTTGATCATGGAAGGTGTGTCGTGGCCTTCCGCGACTTCTGCATCCATCCACTTTTGCATTGTATATCTGTTTAGTCATTCTTAAATCATACATTCTTTCCACATGCCCGAACCACCGGAGCATTCCTTTCCTTACCTTCACCCCGACACTCTCTTTCAGACCAACTCTCTTTCTTACTTCGGTATTACGAACGCGGTCCGCGAGCGTCATTATAAATAACATATTACTTTTATATCTAGTCCACAGTCTTTCTGTACTAAAATTCAAGTATATTTATCCATATCCAAAACGTGAGGATGATTTAATAATCATAAGTACTTTTAAATTTAATAAAACAGTTTTAAAGGGGTCTTTATTTATAATGCCACAAGTTACAATATGAATATAAAAAAAGTTAAAAAACCAAAAGAACTTGATGTCCGTTTTTTCAAATTTCAACATACAACTTAAATATAATTGGAATTTATTGGTGGATGATGATTATTAGCTTGATAAAACAGCCTTATTTTTAAATGGACTGTTAATATATACTAGACGAGATCATAAAGTCTCGTCATTAAAGTCTGGTTTACAATATGGTGCTACTAAGGTAATAAAAGTATAATTTAGATAATGGAAAATGAATTAAAATGTCTATAAAAAATGGAAATACGTTCCCCTAAGCTGTAAAGAAAAATAGCTAATTAATCAAAATGGTTTCAACCGCACACTAACCCAATTAAGTCAGGTACTCACTCAATGATATTGTCAGATATCCTTTGCAGGCTGAAATCTTCGAACACCAATCTGACCCTTTCCCTGCCTCGGGCCAGAAAGTCATAGTGACATTGCGTTTTTTGGGGATACGCCGAAGGGTAGAGCGGTGACGTCAATTTACCGCTTTTGCTCTTATCACTGCTGAATACTTGATGGCAGGACGACGCTGGAAGTAAAAGTTTGATAGTCCGGTCTAAAGCTACGCTATAGCTATATTAAAAATATATACGATGTCGCATGAGACCTGTTTCACGTTCTCACATGTCTCTCAAATATAGTAAAGACTATTCCTTGTCCTAAAATAATATATTATAATAATAGAATAATACAGACTGAAAACGAATTACTTCTAGGTTATACATATAATAATATTACGTATCGAGTATTCTTAAACTTTATCTTAGTGAGGTGTAAAGAATATTATTCTATTTTCATATAATTTTTTATTATTCCGATATTTACATGATCTTATAAAACACTATATGTAAACTATGTCCTTCTTACACATAAACTAAATATTATTACAAGCTACAGGACTCAAATTAAAATTAAATTGGAACTACTATAGAGTTTATTAGAACTGTACAAACATGTATAAAACAGGTACAAATAAAACTGGATGCAACCAGTTCACACTGTGCGATTCAATAACACGCGCAAAGTCCGCCACTATATCTCTAATTGAAAGTACTACACACGTCTTGCCAGTATCGTAACCGTCGCTTGACTGCCTCAACACCCCTCCGTTTGGGCATTGTTTTATATTAAACTGTAAAATACCGACAAAGGGGCCGCGTTCATTGAGTGAATCCACACAACTGGCAAGCTTCGACGCAATGCAATAAAAAGGAGGATTAGTTCGACACTAATGACGGCCATAAAATAATTAGGACAACACTAGATAGTTTTAAATTTTAAACACGAAGTAAATAAAAGAACTCCGAGTGCAGGAAAGGCAATAAACTGCGTCTTACGACAGCCAGGTGTGCGTCTTTTGTCGGTATGTTACACTTTAATGGTCAAATACTCGTATTAGCAAGGTGATGTTTAGGATCTTGTACAAATTCTTTAGTTTAAATGCAATACTAAGAATATGAACAACCACTTGAAGCTTCATCGCTTTAACGCTTATCTCAATATACACCATTAGCCTAATTAGATTGTATACATTACTGAAACGCTCGTGTCACTTCACTAATGCCTAACCTACTTCAATTTTCATCGAGTACTCTACAACGACTCTTTCGCGCGTGAGCGGTATCGTAAACAGATAACTTATTCAATGAACGCTGTACAGATCCATGTATTTTATTTATACAGTAGAAATATTAAGTAATGTTTGCAGAATAAAAAGAAGGAAATTTTATTCCCGAAATAAAATGAATGCTTATGATGGGTTAAGTTATTTTTACATTTATAACATGGCCATAAAAAAAGAATTTATGTTATGCATAATGCATTGAAAAGTAAATGATAAAGTATCGCTATTAGATTTAATTTCTGAAAATATCAAAGTAGTAGAGCTTAAAGATACATTCAAACAAAATTGATTTGAATAACTTCCACAATTTCTTAAATATGGGCTATTTTTGGATATTTTTTTATATCTGAAATATCATGAAATTAGTATTAACAATGTAGTGTAAAACTTACAAGCCAATAGATGGCGCTGTGCAATAATTGAGGTCGCAAACGATTCCCGAGTTGCAGGACTCTAATTAAAATGCCGTTGAAATTATTAAAGAGTTTATGAGAACTATACAAACATGTATAACACAGGTACAAATATAACTGAACGCAACAAGTCCAAACGTAATGCAGAAGATCATCGATCAATAACACGCGCAAAGTCCGTCACTAAATAGATTACCGAATGTACACGTCTTGATCCGCTCATGCTTATCACTCAATTGCCTCGTCCGTCAATCGAGGCCTTGCTTTGTACTGTACAGATGCAATATATCTGCCCGGTCGAGTGAACCGAATTTCCTAGAATCAGTTTGTACTTTATATCCGACACACCTGAGTAATGACTGCCATAAAAGATTACAATATAGAATGGGCTGTTTTCTAATCACAAATTTTAAACACAAAGTAAAAAAAAGAAGTCCTAATGCCGAATGGTAATAAAATGTGTTTCTATAGGTAAGCAGGTGTGAATTTTTCTTTGTCAGGGTCTAGGTCGTAACAGTATAAACCGTATATACAATTTTCCAACAATAATAGGTGGGCCTAGGTCTGCTAGGAACCACAATAGCCTTGCGTGAAGATCTTTCTTTGAGGCGGAGGAGCAATCCATCTCGCTCGTCCACCCTATACGAGGGTGTTAACTTTTCAGTAATAACTCTGTAGGGTAGTTTGGAGGAGATCACTTGAGGCGAGACTTGAACCATTATGTACGTGCAATAAAATGAGGCATAAGTCTATTCTGTTCTGAACTGCCAAACATTTGATATTGTTTAATTCACATAATAACTAAAACAATCTGAATTTAAGTAAAAATATTTTCAAACCTCGCAAAAATAAAACATATTTGTTAAGAAATTTCAAAGACATTTTTAATATAATATCATTAGGTAAGGATATTAATCTCAGAGACTTTAATATCTTCATCATGTCGTCATATGGTATTGACAACGCAATATACACGACAATACGTAATATAGTCACTAACTGACGAGACGTGGTCTGGGCACAAAATACGTTGGTTCAAAGAGCGTCTTGGAGAGATAGATATCTTGTACGTTTTGTGTTGATTTGGGTGAAATTTTCCGAAATCAGAATTGCGACAGTGTAAGAGTCACGTACATACATTCTATTGTATACATTTTTACATACATTATTGTCTTTGAATTTTAACTGTTGGTTCAGTGAGCTCAAGTCTATAAAAACTGTAGCACAGTTTTGAGTTTGGTACAGCCTTACAATCCAAATTGTCTAATAGGAATTTTATAGCTTTAGAGACCGAGTCCGGCTAATTATGTAGGGAACAAATGCCTAGCCATGCCATCTCCGCCAGATCCCGGTCGAAGGGGAAGGCCCAAGAAATGTTGGATTGACGTTGTGAAGGATGACATGCGTAGCAATTGTCTCAAAATGGAGGACGCTAAAGATCGCGTGAAGTGGAGTAGAAAAAGTAGGAAAGCGGACCCTGGGCGTCGGAGTGAATGCTCCGAACACAACCGGGATCTAATGCTCGGATGATGATGAGGAATTTCATAGCTTTAATCGTAAAAAAGGGGATCCTTGTAAAATATTCATGACCGTCCGTCCATATAAGAGGCACTTTAGGCAGAAACAATTGAGTCTATATTTTTTATTTATTTAAAACATTGTGTCTGAAATACGTAGTCATAATTACCATTATGAAAAAGTCTAATTTACAATAAACATTATTAATTTTACAAATATGTCGATGGGAAGGTCGAAGAAAATCATAATATTATTTAAGCACAAAAATAATCGTCAACTGAATATGCTTGTTCAAAAAGGTTTTTTTTACTTTACGCTTTAAAAGTAGTTTATTGAAAAAAAAATTCCAACTCCTTCATCACGCAGGCTTTCTTCCTTTGGTACTCTTTGCCCATAGACTAAAATCTTTGCAATATTTAAAAATTCACTGAGGAAACATTATGTTAACCTTACGTAGCAAGGTGTTTGCTACTTTACTCTATATTAAATTGTACTCTGCTGTCCATGTGTGGTTTACCATTTTCTTTTTTCATTAATTTATAATAATTAGATAAATCAAGAATTTCCTTTGAGGCGTGAAGAGGGCCTATTTGGGACGATCGGATGGGCAACGTTCGGTCGGTCGCCCCAAGTACCGGTAGAGGGACAGAGTGGAGGCTGACCTGGGTGAGCTTCAAGCCCTTAACTGGCAAGAAATCGCACAGGATAGGACAAGGGTGCGTGTTCTCGTTTCGGAGGTCTAGACACATTTTGGGTCACTGAGCCAACGGAGTTAGAGCTAAGAATTCCCTTAGAGTGAGTCAGGTTGCCTGGAAGAGATCACCTTTTGTTTAGTAAGTATGTAACTATTGTCTTGTTGTGCATTTTTGTAATTCGTGTTTTGGTGAACATTACAGTGTTATATCTATTTATCTATCTTAGTCAAGTTTTCTTTTAATCTATTAATTAATTGTAAAAAATATAATATTGATATTATTTAATAAATTAACTTGAAAAATAATGTTTAATTTTTATTTCTCTCTAAAATATTACAAAGTACATTGAAGTGGTCTTTTCTCTACCTACACATTTATCTAAAGCAACTCAATTATTTATGAACTTTCGAAAGTCGCGGATGAAAAAGAAAACAAAAGGAAGAATCCTTGAAACTACAAACGACTTTTTATGATTCCCGAAATTATTTACAAAGTAAAAGGGAACGGAATTATTTGAATGGGATTGTCTAAAAATGAAAGAAGTCACGTTTCTATTTAAAAATAATTATTATTTACATTTACCCTTCGAAAGTGCTGAACGATATTCAAATACTTTGTTACAATTTCTATAGATCGTATTACCTTTATAAATTGTTCAAGACGAAGGATGGTTTTCATTTATTTTAGTTCAAATTAATTAATTACAAGAGATTATTAATTAATTTGTTTAGTTAGTTTATAAGCCTTGAGAAAAAAATGTTAAGGTATTTACAAACATTATCATCGACAGAAGACCAGAATCACACATATCCTGTACTTTATAAAGATATAGTGTTCATTATCCAAAATATATCGATTTTACATCACCACGCGGGTGAAAACTCGAGCGCAGCTAGTATACTGTTACGAGCTACAGGACTCGAATTAAAATAAATGCCGTTGGAACTACTATAGAGTTTATTAGAACTGTACAAAACACGTATAAAACAGGTACAAAATAAAACTGGATGCAACCAGTTCACAATGCAAGATTCAATGCAATTCAACACGCGCAAAGTCCGTCACTATATCGCTAATCGAAAGTACTACACGCGTTTTACTCGTAACGTAATCGTTCCTTGACTGCCCCACCCCTCCGTTTGGGTACTGTTTTATACTAAACTGTATAATAGAACAAAAGATCGCGTTCGCCGAGTTCATTTCGCACACCTCCAAACTAGGGCCATAAAACAAGTTCAATAACACAAAGTAAACAAAAGAATCCCTAAATTAAATAAGGCAATAAACGGCGTTTTACGACATGCAGGTGTGCGTTCTTTGTCGGTATGTAACAATACAATAATTTGGCTATTAATTATTGGTATTATTTTTAACTCTATAAATATTCAATACTATGATTTTATCCAATACTATGATTTAAGTGTTTGTGATTTTAAAGTAAAGGTGACAATTTGGCCTTATGCTTTTCATCTCTTAGTTTGTCTCGGATAGACTCTGAAATTGCACAACTATTTATGATGAAAATTTAAGGGATTTAAGATTGAATTTTATCTTTCATTTACGTGATTAATTCATTTTACATTTTTGCAAGGTTAAGAAGATATGAATAAATCAAAATTCTTGGTTTGTTATCAATAAAACGTAGAAACTTATATTATCAGTGAAACTACTCTATATATGAAGACTAACTTGTCACTGTCATAGCCCAAAACGATGATAATTGACAGGTTCAAGCACCGACAACACAGTTCTAAATCAGCAAGGCTGGCACAACTAGTATATAATAATACTAAAACCAAAATGCTGATGCAGGTCTTTCCCACAGGCCAAATTCGGTGTCATAATAAAATATCGGAGTAATCCAGTATTAACGGAAACGCGAGCTTGGTGTTTTTAAATGCGGGTATTTGCCGGGGATGTACCTTACTTAAGGGCAATTTAATGGGCACTTACTGTGTGAAATGCTTCCCCCTAGATTAATCGGTTGATTTAAAATTCTAACAAGACGCTTACGCCACTACTTTTAGTTTTAGGTTATTACCAAGGAGCTGCAAGAACCCGCCCTAAATGATTGTGTAATGTTTAAGAATATATTTTTAAATCTTCTTGATATATAAAAATGAACGTCTGTCTGTATGTCCTTTATAGAATCGTAAACTATACATGCTATTTTGATGAATTTTTTTGTGTGTGTTTGAGTGGGCTCCCGGACTGTTTAGATTCACATTTAGAACTGGTAGGTGGCGCTGAGATCGGGTTCCTATTCACCTGGACCGATTTTGGTGATAATGTTTTGTGTCATGAAACAAAGTCTTTTAGGAATTCAGAAAATATGGTGGTACGAAGAATTTGTTTGTTTGTTTAAACGCGCTAATCTCAGGAACCGGTAGCTAGGGATCGGGTACTAGAATCTTCCTAATCACCCGGACCGATTTTGGTGATTTTGTTTTTATGTGTTTGAGTGGGTCCCCGCATGGTTTAAATTTACAATTGGAACCGGTAGGTGGCACTGGGATTGGGTTCTAGATTTTTATTTTTTCATAGCAGGACAACGTCTGCCGGGGCCGCTAGTCTAATATAAGAAGGACATAGCAAATTGAAATTAATCCAATGCTATCGCAGTTAAACCGAAACTTAAATTAGTTTTCCCAGTTACAATATTGATAGAATGGCTTAAGGATTTACTTACTGGCTGCGCTAACCGCCGGTCCCAACCCAGCTATTGCTTCCGTATTAGATTTCTTATTAACATCTGCATCTGTTAAAGATAAAACTTATTAATTTAACCCTTGTGTATATAATAAATTCTTTATTGAACAAGTAATTGAAATTCTGTTATAATATATATAATATAAACGTAAGGGATATTTTTTCTGAATGTTTTTTGGTTCCTTCTTCAAGATGTTCAATGTGACGCGATTATTATTACATGCATATACTAGTGTTTATTATATTTCTGCACTCTTTGTTTATATTTTTTGCGTTGCCACAGGTACGCGTGTCGGCTCTGCTAGTATATCACTCACAGATAATAAATCATCTTGTCTGCAATTGACACTGACACTATTCACTGTAAAGATAAAGAGTTAAAGATATAAAAGAGTGATATATATCTTTGTATCAAAAAGATATATATGTCAGAGGGAAGCTATAAATCGGATTTATTGTTTGGATGTATAACGCACAATATTATTTGTTTACATTTTAACTACTTTTGAAATTCTCAATTTAATTTTATATGATTTGTTAAATGTTTCTATAACTTAAAGATCGTCCTAACCTAATAAAAGTTATGAATATTGTAATTTAACAAACGACCAATGAGAGCAGAGCATATGGCTCGGAGCGGGGTCAGACGCCCTCTATACTTTAGTAGTATCTACTTCGGTAGACGGAGGAATTTTTGTGACACATTTAGTTGGTGACAACAGGTCGAGTTGGACCTTTGAGAATTTTAAAGAAAGTATTGAAGTTGGAAGTATGAGCGGTGCCCTGAACCCGCTGCTCGGTCTAAACTATGTTAAAATGTGTTTTAAATCTAAATTAAAAGTGTATAAACGGTAGCCATTGTGTTTTACGCTCGCATTTTATCCTAATGACGCCCACTAAACCTGCAATCTATAAAGAACATATCACAAGAACGAGGCCTTCTCCGAGATATATAACTCTTTTCTTCTTGGTGATTAGTATACAACCAAAATCAAAGTACAGTAGTAATGCGTATTCCACAGGTGATGTAAAGAGTTATAGACTTTACAGTGGTCAGCATTTTTCATTGCGGTTGACCGTTTTTTCCGTCTAGCTCCCATTCGCTGAGTAAGATGCGATAAGGAATTTTATTCCAAAAAGAACGCATTATAAAATCGTTTAAGCAAAACAATTTAAAATATTCATCTAAGTATATGCTTACTAAACCTGAACTAGATTTATCGTCCATCTGGAATTGGAAGCTCGCTTTGAAGCCTTGCCCGGGGTTATTAGAGTTCGCAGTGAACTGTACCATCAGCTCAGAACCTGTCGATAGTATCTCGTAACCTATTGAACAAAAGGTTCACCGTGAATGAAATAATGAACAAAAGAATGACAGGCAGTTTCTATATCTCAATAAAATTTGAATGAAATGTTGACATAAACGCCGTACAAATAATTTTCAAGATCTTTCTGTAGGTCTGGCAGAGATCTCGCGTGACTATCAAAGCCAGTTTATACCTGGACCACCGCATTAGCGTTGCGATTGACCAGAGACCATAAGGAACAAATAAAAGTACATTGACATTTTAAGAATTTGACGGTTATCACTTGTATAGTATTGTTTTGTAATGTAATTAAATTGAATTTATCATACCGATAACTTCGTTGCATAGCATCGCGAGAACAGGTGCTGCTGTACTACGACCATCAAACACTTTTATTATATCTGCACGGTTGAGGCAGCTGAAAATAAAATAAGGAGATTTATGAAAGCATTCCAGATAGCTTTTATGAGGAAACCACTAACTGCAGCTGGGCTTTTAAATGAATGTTTTCATAGGGATATATGAGATTTATAAATTCCAAAACAGATTTACAGACGAGTACAGTTGGCACATCTCAATATTTTTTCACATTATTGATATTTTTGGTAGACAAACATACAAAATATATATCCCCAAATTAAGCAAGTTATGTTTGTGTTATGGGTAATATACTACGGACTACTCTGGGGCAGATCCCAGACGCCCAGACTATAGTAAATAATCGAACTCAGAGCCTCAACTTTTCAGTGATGTAAGCCGGCAAAGGCATCACCCGGTCAACCACAAAAGCCGTCGAATAATATACTATTCATTGTTGTTTAATTTATTAATAGATGTTGCTGCAGCGCATCGTCTTGTGCTATTCAATTGACACCCATGAGTATACATGCATGATAAAATGAGTATAAATTCACATTTGAACACGAAACATATTTTCGTGTTATTAATTCAGCTATAACTCGCCCCTATATTAAGGATTAACACACTCGCACCCCAAACAAACGACGTAGGCTTGAATATAGCAGGAAAAACATACATTAAGCAGTTTTCTGACCTAATGTGTATATTGTTATAATTGGCCCGTTGTTATAATGTGTATATAATTGCTTACGGTGAAGGAAAACGTCATGATGAAAGCTACACATCGAGATAACCAATGTGTCAAACCCGTCAAACCGCTTTGGACAAGCGCAGCAGGCATACTGTCCGGTCACCTAGAAAATTGAAAGGCCCAAGGCGGGACGATTATAGTTTGTTATTATTATTTGTTATCGATAGATAAGGATAGAACGATAGATGTCACTAATGTGCATCGTCTTTATATCTGAAATAGGAGGTGAAAATTTAATATAACAATATTAGGAATTTTAGCAAGAAATAAACTTGCCAGGGACAGTTGTTTAATGTTGAATCCACATATTTTTAACACTGTAGGTATATATCATGTTTTGTATTATAATCAATTAACTATTAAAACCCATAAACATAAATAAAACAAATCGAAGTAGTTCTTTGTTAGAAGCCATCAACACTTACCTCTCATCTCCTTTCTGCAAGAACGACTCTTCAAAAACTAATTTTATCCTCTCGTGTAATCTGCAAAATTAATTATAATAAGCATAACGAATTTTACACATAATAAAATTGTTTTCTCAGGGATATCATTTAACTACAACATGTATACCAATTATTATTAATTACGCTACACAGCCCATTATTGGTTCAGTTGAATGAGAATATTATATTTATGCAAATTAAGACTGTCACAATCTTATTCATATTGAGTTACAGTTAGTTTGAACGCTTTTTTTTTCTTAAGATTCTTAAAGAATCGTTCAAACTTATTATAGTTTAATATGAGTAAGATCGTCAAGTCTATAACAGTACTCTCTCTCTCTCTCTTTTCTTTCATCATATCCCAATTACTTGGGGGTCGGCACAATATGTCGTTTCCTTCCACACTTCTCTACTCTGACATACATCTTCTGTCACACCTGTTACGGAGTCTCCTAGTTGCTATACACTCCTTTGGATTTTGTTTTATTGAAAGAACAATTATTATAATATTTAGTTGCGTTTATTGCGTTTTACAATTCTAGAGGTATTAGAAGAAAAAAGTAATTGAAAGTTGCCAGAGACAATAACAAAAAAAATACTTTTTTACACAAATATTATGGCGGGAATTTAAAGCGTAGACACACCACATGTCGTCATATCATCCTTTACACAATCCATCCATCTTTTTTTGGTAGTCCAAAAAAAGATGGATGGAAAAGAAGTAGACTTCTACATTTGTATCCATCAATCTTGTAGTTCAAGATTCTTTTTGTCACGTGGCTTTCGTCCCTCCTCATTATATGCCCATACCAACTTAATCTTCTTCTTCTCAACTTTTCAGTCACGGGTGCAACTTTCAAAGATCCCCTTATGTTATGTTAAAATATTAAAACTTTAAAATTCTTAATTAATTATTTGGAATACATTGTAGTATAGTAAGTAATACGATGTCAGTCATTTGAGTGGAAATAGTATAGTTTACCCTGCTTACTTAATTTGTTTAATTCATCTTTAGCAATTAAACGTACCTCGCATTAAAGTGGTACGTGCATCTGACGTTGCTAGGATAGCTGGATGGGTAACGTGGACTATATAAGCGACCATGAACTGGCCGGTTTGGCTGCGAGTTAAACACGTAGTCACACCACGTCTCCGGAACTTGAACGCCGTCAGTTTCAAAGTTACCTGGTGAAAAATGCCAAATTGCTATTAATGTTTTTGGGGTTCAAGAATCGATTTTCCCATAAGGACCTCGTTTTATGAGAAGCGAAATAATAAAAGCGTAGGTGCTACTTTTTTATTATACAATTTTGAAATCGTAATTGTCACTCACAATTACAATTACGAAGTGAACTTCAGGCGTGCGTCGGAGCTGACTCACATATCTTTTTTATTCCTAGAGTAGGTAATGTATAAGTCGTACGCAGAAGGTTAGCCGATGATCACCTCTCCCGCTACCTACGACTGGGACCGGTGCTTGTCTAAGTATTACTAAGAACTAGACGATTTCTGCTGATCGGCAAACCATCTGCGCGCGACATATACACAAACTGACTGTCCACATAATGTAAAATATCTACTGTCGCTCATGGACACTTGCAAGAGCTGCAAGAGAGCAATCTGATACTGGTCTTAAATGGGAGACTGGAGACAATTCGAGATTGTCATGGAGGCATAATGTAGACCAGGGCCCCAATAATTCTCAATCGTAGGTTTGCCTTTCTATGATTTCGGTATTCTGTGAATTCCAATGGCATGTTCGTGGCACGCCACTCAGTCCTTTTAAATAAGCGAAATCTCGCGAAATAAAGGTTTAAAATTGTGGAAGTTTTTTAATATTCTGAAGGGAGTGCTCTGATGCTGGACGTGATGTAAGACTCTCGAATAAATATAACTTTGATCTTAAATTTTTCAACTCTTGTAAATATATTTTAGTAGTACAAAAGATCTCTCGTAACCGATTCCAAAAACCCGTGTCTTTTTTACATTTTGAATTACAGCCAATGTGAGTGAGTTTTACGAGTATTCACAACTGTCATTGGTTAGTCGTATCCTTACGTCCTTGCTAGTAATAGTCAATGCCTTTACAAGCATTGATTAACAATAACAAAAGTAGATCATTCAGTATTTGACAAATTAAATTTTAATAAATAAATTGGAATTTAAAATAGATATTTAATTTATTTTATGATTGGTAATTATAATTATGAATAATGAACATGGCATGTTTTTCTTAAAATAGCATTTGTCAAACAACAAAAGTCAAATGCCAAAAGATTTACCTTGAACTTGGTCTGCTTTTGTTTACATAAATTAACTAGTTTTATTGCGAATTTCTAGTAAACATGTATATGCGAATAATTGACTTGGGAATCCGAACGCGTGGTAACCAGGTTCATGGTCTATTAAGCAAAGTAAATAATACAAAAAATCTACAATTATGATCGTGGTAAGTATGTTGGTGATCGTGGAAAGACCAGTATAATTCACTTCGTCTAACGCCATTATTGCTACTGGCAATACCAACATTTTTCTATTACTCCGCCGCGATGATATCGAGAAGATACTGTGGACTTAGTACGATACAAATTTTGACACTATCGCAATGAAGTCGTATTTTTAATATATTCGCAACGCCAAAATAATTAAATTGCAGAATTGGGCTCCAGGGTATCCACCCAGTCGGACAAATACGTTACTAGCAGGCTGTGAGTTGTGTATTTGCCTCTCACGCCAGGCCCACGAGCGCAGGAATTATTCTTTCACATTTTACGCAACTGTCTTTTATTGATCTTTTAAGTATTATTCATACACCTTGTAAGCCATACCCATTACTTCTATTGCGCAATATTATATTAAATTTAATATCATCTGAACTTTAGTAAGATATCGAAATAGATCATACAGAAAAAAATACGATAAATTATGATACACACTTTGAATTTAATTATTGAAATCGTGATATGAATTCAGACAGACAAAACTTCTGTAAACAACCACCTATGACAGATCTTGAAATCATACATCATGTCATGTCATCAATCACACATAATGTCTCCTTAGACGCCTGGTTGTCGCGATAAGTGATAAGGCCACCCATTGTTCTAAGGAAACTGTATTTATATTAAATGTCTAGGTTTAAGTTATGATGAACAATAAAGAGTTGTCATTCATTCATGCGGATAAATTGTTTTAAAAGTCTCACAGAGTAGGCAGCCCTCACCGTATAACTTAGCCACAAAAGTCCATAATTTATTGTTACCTTAATATAATTACGTACATACGCGACGTAAAAAATGGCTCACTTAACAGTATCTTTTATTCATAAGGGCCCGAGTCGGCTAATTGATATTTTATTCCAGTTATTTGCGGCAGAAAGCAAATTAATTGCCTCGTTTGAAGTAAATGATACTGTTGGACAGAAAATCAATATTAAGTAGTGTAATAATATCTCCATAGAGAGTAGAGGAATAGTCTTTAGTTTGATACTGGTTATAGCCAAGACAAAAAAAGTAACTATGGGAAATCAAAATCATGTATGGGGAGTTCTGATATAAAATGCAATGCAATTTTTTTGATATTGCATGAGTTCAGCAGACAGGCAGACGGCTCACCTGATGGAAAGTGGTTACCTTCACCTATGGATAATTGCAATACCAGAGGTGCTACAAATGCGCTGCTGCTGTCTTAAGGGATACTAGAACCTAGCCACTAATGGTGGAACACAGCTCAAGGTCGTTATGGCGACATACTCTAAATCATCCCCATTGACAAATACCTTAGGACCTAGCTGTGGGTCGTTTAGTCGCGTCTTACGACAGACCGCCCGGCCGCAGGAAATTGGATTCTTTCTCCGTTCCTACACGGCTAAAAATAAACTAAATACTGCTACTAAATATTATTTAGTTTATGTTTAAAAATAAATACACCTGTAAAAATATTTTAAGTAAGATTTCATTAATATTTGTACGATTACTGTAGTCGGATGGATGCAGAAGTCGCGGAAGGCCACGACACACCTTCCATGATCAAATTGATCGTGTATGAGCAGAAGGTGATGTCAGGAGCCTTAAGAATAGACGAGCGTGCATGACAAGAGCTATGAATGTTAAAGAAGCAAGTGAGGTGTGTAAGAATAAGCCTGTATGGCACTCTGTTGTTCGTGCCTACCCCGCAAGGGACCTGGCGTGAAGTTATGTATGTATGTATGTATGTACTGTAGTCGGGTCTGAAACTCACGGGTCGTTATAATTGCGTGAGGGTGTAAGTACCGTTTTATAATTTTAATAAGTAAGTAAGTACCTTGAACAAAAGAAAAATAGTTCAAAAGCATAATATAAAACATACAAATACCAATTTAGGATTTTGATAAATATATTCTCCTTTATAAACATATCAAAAAGACCATAGATAAATTTTCAAAATTTTGGCTATTAGAAGGAGGAACGAGGACTTTTTTTTAATGTCCGTAACTATGATAGCAAAACAAATTAATGACTTTTTATTTACAGTAGCTTTTACCCAAAACCAATTATACTTGTATCGATGAAAAACAAAACCTAAAATGAAAATTTATTCCAATTTTCTAACCAATTTTTCTTATAGAAGATAACTCGATTTGTCCAAGACGTAAAACAATTTATAAAAGAATCGAAGTTAATAAGTATTGATGAGAGTTACTGATGCCATTGATTTAATAAATAAATATTTATTACTTGAGGGTTGAATAAACAAGAAAATTGTTTTTCTTCATAAAACACTAAGGTTATCCACTTGGGTCAAACTTATTTTGTTTATAGAGTAAGCATTCACACAGGTTACGTTGCATTACGTTTTTATTAAGGTGTTATACGCCCCCAGAAAAATGAAACTTCCTCAATAAATAAACTATCCCATTTTTTGGCATAAAAAGTATCCTATGTCCATTCTTGATATTGAGACTACACATACTATATATACACATATATACTTAAACTAAATTTAAGTATTGCACATAGACAGACAGAGTTACTTTCGCATTAATAATTCATTAGTGTTTATGATAGATAGGTATTTTTATGATTGGTGGAGTATAGCAGACATAATGATGTACTACCTAAAAGAAAACCCTCGTCTATTAATATTTACAATATCAGAAATTTTACCAACATGATACCAACCTTGAAGAAACTTTATAGTATTGGAACAGCATACATCTTGTCATCGCAGCGGACAACGAACTACCGACTAACACAGCGCGAGAGCGTAGATATTAACAGTTGCTCTATTTCGCTCGCACATCATCCGCCCACTCACACTCTGTTATACATTGTACTAGCAGTACGACTTGTTAACATTTATACTTAAGGTTACAATTTCCAAAATAAATCATTTCACATCAGCACTCGACAGTGAATACTACTACTCTCTGCCATCTGAAGTATTATTTAACCTTTTACCTCTTGCTGCTACAATAGCATCTCTTTCTTAAAACCAATATCATAATGCTGCGGAAAATTTAAGACTAGAAATTCATTTCAGATACCTAAAGTAAGCATATTCATGTCCATGATACACCAAACAAGCTATCAGAGAGCCAATCGTCTACGCTGATATGGCTACAATTTACGGTAACTGGTTAATTACTAGTATTCATGTAAATTATGTCCAGCCATGCGGTCTCCGCCAGGTCCCACGGTGCAAGGGCTAAGCTCAAGAAATACTGGCTTGTCGTCGTAAATTTATTAAAACTGGGGTTAACCCCCGATGAAGATTCGAGTGATCTAATGAATAAAGAAAGAAATACTCACGTCTATCAATAAACCTGTAATTTCCGATAAATCCAGTAGCGTTTGAGGCTTTACTACCAGTATGAAACTCCAAGATCAGCAGCGGCCCATGAGAGTACAGGGCTGGTGGTGCATCAGCCCTACTCCCACATATTACTCTGGACCAGGCAGAGTACTCGTTGATTCCAGGCGGACCTGGACCTTGGATACCACCTTCTGAGTATACTTTGAGGTAGTCACCGCGGATACAACTGGTGAAAAAAAGATAAAAAGTAATAAATAACCGGGACAAAAACACTATGAAGTTTATTATTCCTATTAAGTTAATGTAAGCCTATCTACTCTGTGCTCTGTAACAAATTATATAGTGCGTCACTGTACTTGTTATATAACTTCTAAAAGTACCTATTTTTTTTAAATCCTGAAATAATATATAAATATTTATGATAAAAATATTTTTTAGCTAGTCGTGTTGCTGGCGAGTTTCTTTCCGCTTCTTCTTCTTTGATCAGCGATAAAACATCGCAAAGCAGTGTACATAGAATAGGAAATATATTTAAATTTTGACTTATATGTATGATATTCAAAAAGTGTTGTTCACCAGTGGTACTTATTTTGAATAACAAAAAAATTGTATTTGAATTATGCTCAAAAACTAATTGAGATAAAATTGTAATTAGTGTGGCATTACAAAGGTATGTATTAAAATCTTGAAAGAAATAAAGATTAGCTGAGGCCGCCTGACTAAGGGTTAAAAATTATTCAATGTATGTACATAGTCGTTTGGGTTATTTATACTATAATTATAAAGAGGAAACATTTGTGTTGTTCTATATTTGTAACGAATCATATCAAAAACTACTGGACCGATTTCAAACATTATTTCACCATTGTAATGCTGAATTATCCCTGTGTAACATAGGCACTTAATTTGAACAATCTGGTTCTAAATTTGTTTCAAGGAAGGGCAATGTCTGCCGGAACTGCTAGTCATGATTAAAGTCTTAAAAATATAACGTTCTTTGTCAAAGTCAATATGGGGTATACTCGTATAGTGGCAATGTATTAACCTCACAAAATCGTGTCACAAGTCACAACCTTTAACTTTTCTACTATGAAGTGGAGAATAAGAATATTCTAGATTAATAATAATGAACCATTTATATTTCTAATTCGTGAAAGAACAAAACATGCGTTATACCCGCTTCTTTTATACTGTGTTAGTTTTGTAACGTATCTACAAATCTCATTGAAACATTTTTGAGGGTAATCAAGTAGACAAATGTAGCTATTTTGAAACTAGTATTTATTCTGTGCCACTCTCGACTGGTTTATTGGCAGCGGTATTTAGCTAATGTACATCATTTATCTGTTAGTTTTCCACTCGACCTGCAGCCTCGGCTTTCGGCTTTAATTAATTTATCCCACTTATTATCGGTTATTATCTATGATGCCTCGTTTAATCAATTAGCTTATTATTTATCTGTATAGGTACGTACTAATTTTGTTAACAAATATGTACATTGTGGAAGGTATTATTTTGGTATATGAAAATGAATGTTTGTCGATGTGTTCTTTATAGAATCGTAAACTATACATTTGATCATGTAATGATCTGCAGCAAAAATATTGTGCATCAGCCAAAGAAGTCTCTGAAGAAGAAGAATCTGAGTTGGTTCACAATTGGACCCGGTAGGTGGCGCTGCTGTCAGCATATTGATGGAAGATTTCCGAGCAGAACGACGTCTGTCGGTACAGCTAGTATATTATACATATTATATACACCTAAATACTATCCTTGCGACTTGAAATACCTCGATAACTGAGAATTTTTCCAAGACAATGTGTCATGTATTTTTGCATATGATTGTCACTCGTTTAAAAGTGAAAATCATACACAAAAATTTAGACAAACGCCGACTAAAAACGAAAGTCTGAAAAGCTTTCTTAAGCTCTCTTTCTTTTGATTTCTATCGTAAATAATCAGGATTACGCGTTTTTCTACTCTCAGAACCATCCTTCTGTCCAAAGTTAGTCTTAAAAATTTCAACTTTAAAGCCGGATCGACACGATCATATACACGGACATTGTTTTCTCAACGCACTTGACCACAAACCCCTTGCGATCTCATACGCTCGCCTGATCAGAGTGATGTTACGTCACGAAGACCATAAAGCCACCGACCGGCCACGAGAAGCCAGCGATGGCCACTCAAAGCCCGAGATAGCCATCGAAAGCCAAGGAATGGCCAACTAAGCCGCAGGTGAAGCCAACGAAAGCCGTTGAGAGACCATGAGGAAAGGTTCCAATGGCTCCACACCGCAGACGGGTAGTTGACTGTCAAGTACAAGTTGAGACAAAGAGGTTTCCTCAAAGCCCCAACCTTCTCACTGCCTCAAACGGCCGAGAGAAAGAAGAACACGGAAAGAGGACATTGTTTGTCTACGAAATCTTAAAAATCTCCTTAGTATTAAACCCGTATGGAAATAAATATTATCACACCAAACTTTTGGAACGAAGTTCCTTATTGCGCGTTGCGAAAGGGGGCTAGACGGAGAAAAACTAAGACCAAAAGTTGTAACGACACTTTTTGCTATAGTTGTAAGCCGTGCGGCGTGTGCGTGTTTCTCTGTCTGTCTCTCTCTCTTATTATTTTTAATATTCTCTGGAACTACTCAGTTTATTTACAATCATACCCAAAGTTCCCGTATTATTCCAATACATTGTATGAATAAAAAAAGGTACGTTTGAACAATTTTAATGAATTGTATTCAATGAAGTTACAAAACAATCAAAAGCTAAATTTCCATAGAAAGTCCTACATTCGATGCAAACTTTGTATTTTATGTTTTGTTAGTTCAGTCCTGACTCAAATACGGGCAGCCAACAAGGTTTTGTGGGGAGTGACCAATAATTTTAGAATTATTGCCTTTGTGGTCACAGATATGGTACTTACATAAGAATACTTTCAATGATTTATACTATTTACGCTGGTATAATAATTTGCGGGGATAAACTGTTTTATTGCGCCAGTGAGATTTTATATCAACCAGCTGACCTAATAGAATTACGGTATCCTGTCTAAATACCGGTAGACCGCGAATTACTACAATAAAATCGCAGATGTCTTAAAGACCAAGAAAAAAAGGACCTAAAACAAACTTGTATGTATGAAGAGATTAATTAAAGTAGATTATAGATAAAGCAAATATATGTTAATATCGTAGCAAGTGGATATCCATTGTCTCTGTCTACCCTTATGACTTGTCTTTTGGTCATATTGGCTCCAACGCTTTTTCGCATTGATTTTGCAAATGTCGCCGTAAATGCGAAAAATGATAGGTGAACTAGCGTAGCAAATAAATCTTTAGAGACGAATTTTGGGCGCTACATTGTACAGTAAGGTTTTATGAATACCTGTGGATAGAACAAAACACATTATAAGACTAACTACATTAAAGTGCCAATCGTTATAGGAAACAGGCATGATAACATGTATGAATGTTTTTGCAAACTAAACGAGTAAATAAATTATCATACAGCAACTCTGAATCCATATATAAAACAATTACGAAAATATTAATTATGAAACAAAAACATACCTACAGAAAATATGCGTGGACATTAAAAACAGAATTAGCAAAGAACAATGTTTGCTCGTTGAGTTTTAATCTCATATCGTGTCAGAAACAAATGAGTTTCTTTTTGAACGCCTCCCCATTCGGTATTCAATTTGGTTGTCCTGTTGTTACAGCTGAAGGATTTGCTGGTTCCATCTCATTTTGTGGTTGTATTTATAGGGCGTTTGGGAAAGAGTGTGTTGTGTGTTTAATCTTGTATGTAGGTGCCTTACATAATATGTAGGATTTTAAAATAATACCCGTAGTACATGTGTGGGAAGAAGCGTATATTATTAATAATACGTAAAGATACAGGTCATCAGTCGAAATACCGCCACCCAGAACACAAGTAAATCATGGTTCGCTGATACCGTAACTTAAGTATTGAGTAGCACATTGTAATGGCGACATGTTAAGGATAAACAACGTATCCTACAGTATCGTAATAGTAGTATTAGTTCCACTAGTTTCAAAATTAACAGTGTGTTATAAGTAATAACATTATAATAATAGAATCATTAAGAAGTTAATGAGTTAAGGCTACTAAAGTAGTACTATGTCTCACCTCTAACTTGTTTATAACAACGATAATTATTTTAAGTTTTTTAATCGTTTTACAACACATCAATCTTGCTTTAATACAATTTTATTATCTGTCTAGGAGTTTAACAAAACAGTTTTTAGCAGAATTTTAAGTAGATAACTCAAATCTAAATACAATATTTTGAAATTCTAAAGTTCGATTTGAGTAATAATAAAAATAATAACAACAGCCCATAACTGTCCCACTGCTGGGCTTGTGCCTCCCAATGTAGGGGAATGGACAGTATATTCGCCACGCTTGTCCGAGGCGGCTTGGCAGGTTTGACACATCGGTTATCTCGATGTGTAGGTTGTATCACGATGTTTTCCTTCACCGTTTTTAGCACGTGGGAATTGTGACAGTATGCACATTAGGTCAGAAAACAGCCTAAGTGGTGCATGCGTTCCGCCCAAGATCGAACCCGCGACCTTTGAGTTTAGGACGCGTGCGCTAGCCATTACGCTACCACGACTTTTTTATCACGTATAGGTTCGCGTTTGACCATTATCTCGCTCGATTTGAGCGAAAATATGGTCTAAGATCGAACACGCTTACCTAGAAGGTACCTTTTCACACGAGACTTGAAGACACCCAGGTTGTAGGTTTCGGGAAAAACAGACTCCGGCAGTGTATTCTACTCCTTTGCGGTGCGTATAATGAAGGTGGACTCAAAGCGCTTAGTTCGAATAGGAGGTATGTCCACCATATAGCGGTGCCGCATGCCAGTGCGTCTGGTTGTCCGATGATGGAAGGGAGACGGCGGGATAAGATTGAAGAGCTCCGATGCGCATGACTTATTGATTTAAATAATTATTACAATTTAATGTGGAGACGGCAGCTCAACAAACATTTTTGTTTTACATGGAGATAAAAAATATTTATCAGCATAAAATGTTAACATTTTATTTTCTATATGACTGAACCTGTATTTGAACACAATTTATGAAGGCCTTATCCAAAGTATGAAAAAAAATTAAAATCAGTTTAAATATGTACATGTTTTTTCAGATATTTTAACCCTAACACAGATCATATAAATTTGCAGATAAGCGAAGAAATAGGTATGATGTAATGATTGAATCTATCTCTACGCTTATATGTCTGCGTGAATTTGAAAAGACTTATGACACGGTTGATACCTATTATATACATATTTAGAACTTAAACAAAAAGTCTTACTTTGACTAAGTGATTAAAACTATTACAGTTCTATGCATTAGTTTTTTTTGTATTAATAAAAGTTTAAAAAATAATTTTATAATTAATTTTTAAAGTACTGTACATAACTTTCAGAACTAACGCGTATTTTTGTTCTTATATACTTTCTTAAATCTTTATGTAACCATTGTAAATATACAAAATCGTTCTTTGTTGAGTGGAAATTCGTTGAAAGCGCCCTGGGGCATTTGCTAGATGTAATATGCCCCGATGGTGATTGTCGGATTATGTGCGTTGTGTGACACGCTTGCTGATAAACCGACGAACAATTTCGCCAATTTGTTGTAGATATACCTATGTTAATAACATTTTTTATAAATAGTCACATCTATTATAACATTTGTAGCTGACAGTTTGTGCTGATTCGATATTTTACAAAATTATTTAAATTATTACAATGATATAAAATGGATGATAGCTCCCGCATCCGCGGCAGTCTTCATATCCGTGACATAGCAGACAAACTGCAAGAGTGTCGCTTACGCTGGTACGGCCACGTTTTACGCAGACCGGCTAATTACGTGGGGAACAAATGTCTAGCCATGCCACCTCCGCCAGGTCCCGGACGAAGGGGAAGGCCCAAGAAAAAAAAGCTGGCTTGACGTCATGAAGGATGACATGCGTGCCAATGGTCTCAAAACGGGGGATGCTGAAGACCGCGCGAAGTGGAGTAGAAAAAGTAGGAAAGCGGACCCTGGGAGTCGGAGTGAACGCTCCGTACGCAACCGGGATTTGACGCTCGGATGATGATGATGAGCGTGCGCTATGGATTACTTAAGAAAAAGAAAACGAAGCGAAAATGGCTGCGGACCATCTCGTGCGCATTAACTTCACACCAACTTCAAACTTCGCGCTATATCAACGCGTGCTTTCGCAAGCATCACTCATTTCACCATAAAGCTTAAGGCTTTTTTATATATTACCACACAAAATTAAAAAAATAATTACATCGCTCACAGCACTGATGTAATATTTGCTTATTATAATATTTGTTTTGTTATCGCTCAAGTATAAAAGCGAGCGTAGCACTTCGGTCGGTTATACGTCATAGTAGCGCTCTAAGGTAGTATAGCTAATTATTTTGCGACAATCACAACTTGTAATTCATTGTACTTCAGATCAGCAGTTTTTGTTAAAATCTGATATAAAACAATTCTTCAAGTTCTACTTGTTTTCTTAAAGAAATACCTCACAAATAATATAAGATAGTACTTTTGACAAACAGAAGATTCCCAATTACGGACTTGTAATCATGTGGGAATCACACTGAGGCCATGTGAGACTCGCCGGCCTAGTCCTACCCTAGTGGCGGTAGTGTGCTATTGTCGGTAAACCCACTATAGCTTCCCGTGTTCCTTCCATTCGCCTTTTTTATTGCAGGAGTTCATCAGACAGGCAGACAGCCCACTTGATGGAAAGCGGTTACAATCGTCTACAGACATTTGCAACACCAAAGATGCTACAAATGAGTTGCTGCTCTCTTAAGGGCGACTGGACCCTGGTCACAACGCCAGAATACAACTCAAGGTTGTTATGGCGGCATCCTCTAGACCAGAGATGGTAGCCATCTAGTCGGGCAAATGCCCAACCACCTGGCTGTGGGTTGTTTTATCGCCTTTTACGACAGGTCGCCCGGCCGTAAGAAATTGTATTATTTCTCCCTTCTTGCACGGATATTCGCCAATAGCCCGGGCTGCGAGAAATTTCCATCCCCTACTCCCTGATATACGCAACAACTTTTCGTGCTATGTTTCAATGCATTCCATGTTGTATTTAGGTACATACTTCATAGTGTGAAAGTATGCACTAGATCAATAACGTATATTTCAAAATTGTTTTAAAATGGTTTTATCGGTTTTACAGACCAAATTAAAAATACACAACTAAATGTTATATTGTATGCAAAATTAATTTCTTTCCAAGTTAAAATTGATTTGAACAACTGGAAAATTACGTTTACTGACGTACGAGTAGAACGACTGAAAACAAAACAATCAAAACAATATTTTATAATTAAGTTACTACAAAAAATTACAACTTAATACTATTTGCAAACTTGTTTCCCAGTGAACTGATTCGATGCTAGAATCTGAAGTGCATGTTGGCGAAAGTCATACTACCAAATACAAAAAAGAAACCTTTAAGAGTAACTAAAAAGCAATAAAAAATTTCTAGAACATCATAAAGTCTGTGCGAAATAAAAAAAATATGACTGTATTTAGCAAAAGATGATGGGCGTGTGGGATGCACTTCAATAATAAATATTAATAGTATTATTATTTAATAATAATAATATTATTCTAAAATGTAGAAAACGTCACATACTGAAATATTTTAATA
Source organism: Dendrolimus punctatus (assembly GCA_012273795.1). Lineage (NCBI taxonomy): Eukaryota > Metazoa > Arthropoda > Insecta > Lepidoptera > Lasiocampidae > Dendrolimus > Dendrolimus punctatus. Next base: position 8,006,079 of record CM022535.1, read on the forward strand.
GAAAGTAACAAAAAAGCTCATCAAAAATAAATAACTTTCAAGGTAGGATTACTCCAATTGGACAGTGAACCGGGACAAGTGCCACCAAGTGGTTTTCCTTATTCTACACCAAAGTACCTTTCCAATGATGTATCATGTGCATTTGAATTCGTGCCGGTACCAGGTTCCATACATGGATGCCCGTCATCTTTTGTGGTTGTTTTTTATGTTTTACTTAGCACCAACTTCAAGATGTTGTAGAAAATAATTATTTTATGCTTCTAAGTTACTCTAGAAGCCAGTTTCTTTCAGTCCAGTTTCAAATTATATATTCAATTTTAAATTACGTATATATGTTTTGCAATAATAATGAAATTTATATGAAACTATCCTGAAGATGTAATGAATCTAATGCAAAAAAAGGCTTAATATAAATAATAAGAAAAATATATTTATATGACATCTGTTATTGTAAGTTTGTGCTGGTTCGTGATTTTAAAACGTTAATCAAAATATTACGTGCAAATAAATACATAAGAATAAGAATCGAAACAAAATGGCCGCGGACCATCTCGCGCGCAGCAAGCTTCACACCGCGCTCTATAAACGCGTGTCTTCGCACGCATCCCTCATTTTACTACATATAGCATTAATGATGTTAATTTTATTAAAAAATACAATTTAATCGCTCACTGCATCTAGAAAACCTCCTTTTTTGAAGACGTTTCTTTGTAATGTACTTTAAATTTAATTGAATTATTGTGCACACAAAAAGTTCGCCATACCAATGTACAATGTACACCGAAATAACGAGTTGCGTAGAGAGAAGCAGCGAAATGCTGTCGTCCTTAATTAACGAGTGCACGCCATTTCACCGGGGAGATATTCTTTCTCGGGCTATTCGCACTTATTTACGGGCTGGAGTTATGGTCTAGACAAGACTATAAATGTGATTGGTGTTAGCTAGGAAATTTGCACAGACTTATTGCAAATACAAATCAGGCAAAGAATTATGTACTGAATTAAAATAGTTTTTAAAATACTCCAGGGTAAATAGATAGAGTGATATCAAGTAATTTTTTATACAAATTTTACTTGACGCAATAAATGTATTTACTATGTAATCTAATAAAATATTAACGCTTCTTAATCAAAGTAAACTACTTAAAAGAATTCGATTCAGATGACGCTATTTATAACAAGAAGTTCCTCGTTTAGTGTCATTCAAAGACCTGCAAGTTAGCTGAGGCGTTTATATAATGGGTTCGACTTTGGCGAGGTGCTTAATCTTTTAAAGATTATTTTAAAATGTATCTTAAGTACTTAAAACTGGATAGATAAATATTTTTGAGGATATTATTATTACAACAAGAGAAGATGTGTAATTTGAAATTGCAATTAAATTCGTAATTTCAGTAAGTAAGAATTTGTACCGGGAACTGAAAGAGGACATTGTAGTACATACTGTGTACTTAACAAAAAACAATTAGAATAGAATATATAAACGATGAAGAATATGATACATTATTTTTAAGATTTATTGTCTGTTTGTTCGGGAATCCCGAACATTTTTGCTCAGCTAATTATTCTAAGATTTAAATTTTACTTGTACAGACAATCCTGCGGGAATGATTTAAAATGGTCACAGTAAAAAGAAATAGAAATCTAATGTGATTTCTTCACTGATCGACTGAAAATTTAATGTAATAAAATCTGTAGTATTTTTTTAAATGATGCGATAGTTTATGTCCCGAGAATTTCATGTTGAGCGTGAACGAAGGCACGGGTATATCCTAGTGTTTAGAAACATATGTAAAATTACTTTAACATGAACAAAAGTAGTATGATACTGGTAGTTTTGGATTAGTAACAGGGGCGGATTTAGACATTTGCCGCCTGTAGACTACTCAAATTTTGTTACCTCTACCGACCTCTATACCCTAGAAATGAATTCACTAATTGACAGTCCTATTAATTACTTTTATCTTGTCAATGAAATCTTTATGATTTCTACACTATCAAGTCTTAGAATTTAAGTAAGACAAAAAAATATTAAATTAATTAAAATATTTGCCGCCCTTTCAAAATCGGCTGCCCTAGGCTCCAGCCTACTCAGGCTATTGGTAAATTCGCCACTGATTAGTAATAATATGTTTTTACAAGAACTCCGTTGATTGGCATGAGTCAAAGACCTACAATTTGGGGGAGCTTTACTGAATACATAACATAACTGACAAGACTATATGGACTAAGTTCCCTTGCCTGCCATTATTGTGAATACTACTAATTTTGCATTGACATCGCTATTAATTTCATAATTAGAACGTCATGACAAAGGAATAGAAAAAGTATTTATCACAATTGCAATTCCAAATTCGAATACAGTCGTCTCCGAAATACGAGCTATGTGTCATGGCGAACGAAATTCACATTTCCCGATCGACTATATGCTGCGTGTTTAACAACAAATTATGTGCGCTACACACACATAGTGGCGCTATACACAGCTGTAGTGTTAATTACATAAAACAGTAATTCTACTACAATGTGGAATATACGCTGTTATTCTTTAGTTTAAATAAGGACAGACATACGTAAGTCAAACTTACAAATAAATAAAAGACAAAATGCATTTATATTATTTAATATTATTATTCGTGCAGGAATGGAGAAAGAATATAATTTTCTGTGGCCGGGCGGTCTGTCGTAAGAGGCGACAAAACAACACACAGCCAGGTGGTAGGGTATTTGCCCGACTGGATGGCTACCACCCCTGGTCTAGAGTATGCCGCCATTAGCAACCTTGTGTTGTATTCCGTCAATAGTAGCCAGGTTCCAGTCTCCTTTCAGAGAGTAGCAGCGCATTGGTAGCACCTTTGAGGTCGCAAATGTCTATAGGCGATGGTAACCTCTTTCCATCAAGTGGCCCGTCTACCTGGCTGCTGAACTCATGCAATAAAAAAAATAAAAAAATATAATAGTCTAACGGTGTTATTCATAAAGAGTTAGAGTAAGATTAAACCCTTCTGTATGGTTCTTAAAGAAGCGTTCAAACTTACTCTAAGACCGTTAGTTGATATTTAAATTCCAACTTTAGAAATCAGAAATTTCTATTTCACAATTTCATGTCCGTGTTGTTGATTATACAAACGAAATTAACGTCAAAGGCTTTGTGCCAAAACCCAATAAGAACAACAGTTGGACAACAGTCCAGTATTCCAAGTCGCTAAGCGTCTAACCTTATTCATAATAGTTATTCGAGTATTATAAGCTTTGTTAAAAATCGTCACAAAGACGTTTTTCATAATCGCATTCAGATAAAAGAAATTAACGAGCCTATAAACCCCATATAACTATAATGAATAGGGAGGTAAATACTTTACATTAACGACTACACATCAGGAGGTCTGCCAGTTTAATTGAAAAAACATTGTTCAATAAAGTACATACATACAACATTAAAAAAATATTTAATTAGATAACGTTGAAATAAATCAACGAAAGGCTAATAAAAATAATATTTAGAAAAGTATTTCCATAAGAGATATTTGTGTACGTAAAGCACACAATAAACATGATTATTGATTATATTGTTCTCACTGTATGACGTTCTTATAATTTGCTAAAACAAAAGCTTGTACATTTTTATCGCAAAAATACATGGGTATTAGCTGATACAAGTTTCTTTAGCATTTCTTTGTTCAAATTAATTAAAGATTACGTCTCAAGGGAAGTTACTTTGAACGCGCACATAAAGGAAATTCATGACTCAATAAAATGCATGTCCATGAATTTAGGTATAGTATTTAGGTACAGTAGGTGTTTAGGTATAGTAGGTAGGTATTAAAAAAGAATAAAAATACTACGGTATACAATCGCCCAATAAAAAAATGTAATTCGTAAAGGTGCAACCTCATCGCAAGCATTGCCTTGTAATGTAATGTTACAGATCTGAGCATTACATAAGAGAAGGCATAGAACCGAGCATTACAGTGCGGAACCTGAAATGATACAATCGAAACTTTTGATATAACAAACAAATTATATCAAAATGTAATATTTCGATATAACTAGTAACACAACGACCGCTTCGTCTGAAATTCTGGTATCAAATAAATGCTCAAAATCGTATCATAAACGTTATATTACAGGCGAATGCTCGTCAGTCAGGGAGGCAGTATCGTTACGTTATGCTCAAAATCGAATCATAAATATTTCGTTTCAGGCAAATGCTCGTTTTGCGCCACCAGTCTGTTCTTGAAATTTTGATAAATCTGTATTTAATATTTACATCACGACGTCATTTTTTAAAACATATTCATATTTAAAGCAGACAGCTTTTGACGTGATAGAGATGCTGGAATTATGACCCCGATTATATCCCTTAGGCTGTCTTAATCGACGTGTAACAGTTAGTTTTGAACTACTCCTATTTTGTACGATGAATGAGAGTTCTCATGATCTATTTCCTCCTCCTCTATCTCATCATCTCGAGCTAATTCTCCTACACCATCCCTTCTATCGTATTCCTCCTTTGTAACCTCTCTATCGCGTTTTATTTATCCCACTCTCTATCACATCTCTTTATCTCAACTCTTCTATTTTAAATTTTAACCTTGTTTTACATCCTATTTTAAAACGTGCTAACAATATCTTCAAATAAAACACGTCTTCCTCTCAACCCACGCACGCTCGTCTCTTATCTATTCTATCTATTCCTTTATTTTATACCGTCTATTGTTTATCTTTTCTTTGATTCATCATCTACCTTCCTCACTCCCACATCGTAAACGTCGTTTGGAAACACTATCCACTATTGCAAAATGAATGACCACTCATGCGTTCGGAAATGTTCATGAAATTTATGAAACTGAAAAAAAAAACAACTACGTTCAGTTTACGATTGATATATGTTTAAACAATATGTTTTAAATAATAAGAGGTTGGTTAAAAGTTTAAATCGAGATATTCTATAAAAACGAGAAGGGACAGGTGGCGCCAACTGTGATTGCAGAATGTTACGAGTTGCGTTCTTTACTAAGCGAACCCCTTAGTATTCTTCTATTGTAATACTTTCTGAAGAAAGTACCAGAAAACTTTTTCCCTCCTTTAATTGGTTTGAGTTCATTGGAAGACTTGAATGGGCCGAACAATCAGATTGGAGCCGTAAGTTTAACTTCTTATCTTAAGGAGAGTTCATCCAAGTATGTCGTCAGAAAGTGTTTAGGCATAAAATGTTATGTACTCAAGTATGAGTACCAAGTTGAAAAGGAAACATGAGTTTTGATGATTACTATATTGCGGTTATGACATTGTATTCAGGCGTTCCAATGACATATTGTTACGACCTAGGTGCCGACAAAGATAAATTCACATCTGCAGCCCTGTAAAAATAAATTTTATTACCCTTTTGGCATTTGGACTTCTTTTGGTTACTTTGTGTTTTGATTATAAAAACAACCCATTATGTATTGTAATATTTTATTGTCATTAGCCAGGTGTGATTATAGGAAATTCGATCCACGCGGTCGAATAGACATATTGCATCCTTGCAGTATAAAGAAAGGCCTCAATTGATGGACGAGGCAGTCGAGCGATAACCACAAGCGGAGCTATTTGTACCTGCGTTATATGTGTTTGTATAGTTCAAATTAACTCTATAATAATTACAGCGACATTTTAATTCGAGTCCTGCAACTCGTAACAATATTACAAATGACTAACATAAGGTACATCCAGGCTGGAATCAAAATTTTTACGCGTGTAGATGTGTACTCGTGTATGTAATGTTAGTGCGGGATTTAAATAACATAACACGAAGCACTTTGAGAACTGTTTTATTTGAATTCAGAACGAATAATCCCCGATACACAGCGGGTTTGCAGTATTTATACAGTGTTGGAATAAAAACTACCTTCATTATTTTAAATATGAATAACTGCACAATTTACTCTAATTATTTATTACGTATATTATAGAAATATGTCTAACAACAAATTCTAGTCCAAACATAGATATTTAGAAATAGCCTATTTAATGTTGTATTTGTAAAGACTATTGTTTAATACTGAAATAAAAGTACAAAAATGTCATTGCAAGGGATCATCGCATTTTAATTAAGAATTTACAAATGTAGTTTTAAATGTTGTATAATACTATAAAAGGGTTTAATAATTGTAAAATTAAGTTGAAATAAAGATATCTCACGTCGACACAACGCAATGTAATTATGCTATTCCTCCGAAACTACTCCCATGAAACAGGTGCTATGCAAATATTTAATTTCTAGTGAGAATCCGAAACCATAAACCGAATTTTATCGAGTATTTATAATGGTCATTAGTTTTTTAATCAACTTAATTTTTTTTAAATATGAATTATGTATTTAAGTGTGTTAGCAAAGAGCAGTTCATTGTAACTGAGAGTAATATGTTGTAACCCAGACTTGCTTACTTATCACTTCAATTATTTCAAACCCTTTGATAATGTCAGATTTTGGATGGTATCTTTTTATTTTTCAATAAGGCTTGATTCGGTTTCTGAATTCAATCAACTAATAGGACCTAGTTGAAAATTTGACCCCTCATCTCAATCTCACCCAAATTATCTGACGCAGAACGTCAGGGCCTGAAGCCTATGACCTATATTAAACTTAGATTACAAAAAAGATTTGTTTTCAATATAAAACTATATACCGCAACATTATTAACCAAGTTTATTATTTGGCAGTCAGTGAACTCAAACAAATAAAATTCAATAGTCAATGAAACTAGAGATTAGGCTAAAAGTTTCGTAACCAAAATTGCAAACTTTCGCAAGATAAATAACATTCTAAATTAAAAAATACTATATCACTATTTTACCCCGGCTTCACTCATGTTAAAAAAGTTTATGCTATGTATGTCATGACGTGAACATGTTATAACTCTTAAAAATATCGAAATTTTCCATTTAAAGTACCTAACTCATTATAAATTCCCGTGATGCCATCTAGCGAAGGTGTGACAATACATTAAAATTTTCTATATCGTTATTGTGACATGACGATGATGATGTGATGATGAATTGTAAGGTGGCGCTAATGAAACCTAGTTTTTGGCTATATTTAATTGTCCCTCCGAAATAATACTTTTTCTTGGATGAAAGATATCTTATTCTATACAACTAACTTGATAATCTGTTGCTTACTTGACCTTTTAAAACGGAACCTCTACAAATTTGTGGTTAAATACAGATAATTGAAACGAACGTTGACCTGATGCTTTCTCCCTCTAACTACATAGAATTTGTATTAGAGTAAAAGAGACGATATAATTCTCTTAGATTTGGCGCGGCAATTTTGATGGCAGCTTTGGACACAAATAATATTAATTTCTACCCTCAAAATGGTTAAAACGTGAAAATTAGTGAGGATGCTATTATTGCTTCACCTTCAATTGATTTCAGTTAAAAATAGAAATATCAGTGTTTGTTCTCGAAATTTTGTTCGATTCGAATGCCTCATAGAAATAAAATAACACGAGTGTAGGTAAACAAGTGCTAAAGAGGGGGTATTAGGTCTATTTTATTCTCACTTGGCACGCTATGTCGAGTGTAACGTCTCTATCGGCAATGGCCACAACGTGAAATGGGCAATGGGCACTTTACTAGATCGGCCTTGACAATGGGGCCAATGGGCTGGTAATTGCGTGTATAAGTTTCCCACACAACCTTACGGACACGCTTAACGCCGGAATAAATCAATAAACCACGGTTCTTTATTAGAAAAGTTTTTCCAAGAAATCGGCTCTTGTTTTTGCGAGATCTGACTCGGTCTGATTGCAGAATGATTCTCGTATTTTCGAGGATCAAGATGGGTTATTATTTTCGTTCGGTGTTCCTTTGTTTGCTGACGATTATGCTTTCTGTTTGGATTATTCTCTTATGGACGGTTGCGAAGTGATTCCCGCTACTTTAAATGTCGTAGGATGAAATGGATGATGGAATGAAGTGTACTTTCGATAGCAGATGTGAAGATATTATTCATTTTATGACGGAAAATGCTAAAAAAACATATACTCCAGACAACGTGTATGCAACTTTGTGATGATTTATTCCGTTATTAACTCGTGAGAATGACACAAATAACATATATACAAATGCCTGATTCTTATACTGTTAACTTAATAAAAATATATATCTGAAAAATATGTTTGTATATATTTTAATTCATAAATAAGTCTGTCATTTCGAGATTCACGTAAAAACTACTAGGCCGATTTCGAAGCAGTTTTAGCTTATCGCCAGCAAATTCTTAAAATTAAAATCTGCGCTATTTTATATCCTAGGAATTCCGCGAGAAATTTTCTGGGAATTATCTAAATTGACCAGATTAAAACAATTGAATTCTTATGTGATTTTTTTCACTGCCCGATAGCAAATTTTATGTAATAAAATGTGTGATATTGTTTTATCCCTGGACTCCGCGAGAATATTCCCGAGACCAATTTGTAGTTTTTCGGATTCATAAAAAAATTGCTTATTCCGATACAGTTTTCACTAAAACGATAGCTTCGTTAGCGTCGTTAGTAACGATAGCGTCCTGGGAAAACCACGGGAATTCCAAGTCAAGCGTAAACGAAGTTGCGGGTGTTGGAATCGTATTTGTTATTGTAAAGTAACCATATGACGAAAGTAGTCAATAACCGGATAGTATTCTTTGATGTAGTAATCGGAAGTTAGATAACCGGAGGTCAACGTAGAAGCATTTATTATCAAGCCAGCGGAAATCGAAAATTGAGTAACCGGCAGTTGGAAGTTATACGGCTGGCGGAAGTTGGTGAAAATGAAATGGTGCCAAAGTATTACAGGATAGTGTCACTGCAGACGCACTACGAGGATATTATAAATACTCGGTGTTCGGGCAGAGTGGAGCTAGTCTACAACCAACAGTCCAACGGTCTACAACCAGCAATATACCACGACGGTAGAACAGAGCGAAAAGACTGTTGGGCAAGAAGCTCATAGTAAATTGTAGTAGAAAATTACTGTTCGATAATCGCAGAATTGTTTAACGGCAAATTGGTGCTCGACACCTGACAAGCGTGGAGACAACTCTTGGGGTTTTGTAATTGTAATAATTTTAGTGTAATGAACTTTGATTATAATATTTCAGATATATTATTATTTTGCTAACACGGGCATGTCTTAGCATCAAATATCTGTATAAGTCCGCGCATTGTATCTGCAACTCTGCTATAATCTACAACCTGCACCTTATTAGAAAGAACGAAGGTTTGTAGTTTATTCAACCGGATTAATTAAATACGAAGTTCCGTCCCCAAACATAAATAAGAACTAAACCGAACGAACAAATAAATTCCGACATAAAGGCTAAATTAAGTGAGAGCGACAAAAGGATATTTAAAAACATTCCGAAATACTTTTTTGGCAAAACAAACGATAAAATGCGGTACTCTCGCGAACTACATTATTATGTCGAAAACAGTTTTGTTTTGCAAATAGTTTGAATTATTTTGCAATCTTCCGTCAGTTATTGTTTAAGAAGCAAAACCATAGAAGAATACTGTAGTATATTTCAAATAACTCTATGGGAGTAATTACGTAAATAGAGAAATAAATATGGTGATTTTATATATATTTTTTTTATTGCAGGAGTTCAGAAGACAGGCTGACGGCCCAACTATGATGGAAAAAGTTTACCGGTGCCTATGAACATAAGCAATACCAGAGGTGCTATCAAAGTGCAGCTAACATTGAAGGAGGAATTGAAACCTGACCACTGCGTTAGAACACAACCCAAAAACATTATGGCGGCATACTTTAGGACTTTAGCCCAGGGATGGTAGCCAGCCAGTCGGGCAAATGCCTTACCACCTGGCTGTGGATTATTTTGTCTCCTCTTACCAAAGTCCGCCCGCACGGAAGTTACTGCACGGATTAGATTGGTTTTCAATTTTGTATTAAATCAATCAATCAAGGCCTAGATATAATGCCATAAGTCCTTCTTATTTCGTATTTTTGAGATTTTATGGCATAAATCAATAAACTGTAAAGTAGTGAAACCAAAAAAAATATCCTGAATATTTACTCCCAAATCGCGACTGTTACAATAATTTAAACTACAATAATTATACTACTCATATAATTATACAGAAAGATATAATATCTTATGATGAATTTTATACTAGATATTGAAAAAAAGATGTAAATGAAAACTGTAATAAATAAACGCGCTTTATCTATATATCAGTCAATGTTTGTTCAGCTTAAATACTTTCATCACTTCTCCGCCAATACATAAACCCTTTTGTCCCTATAACGAACTGGCCCGGTTCCCGACAACAATATGATTATTCCTATACGATATATATTTCCACACATCACAGGTGTTTTCTATGATGTTGATTGATGATGCGAGCGTGACTGATGGTTCAACGGAATTTTATACAAATTGTTTTACCTCGTTACAAATTTACCGGACGTTAAAACAACGAGCACAAAGGGACTTTCTGTGTTATTATAAATTCGGGGATCGCTTAAAATTACACATTAATTCGCAATTTCCGCTTTTGCGCTTTGAGATAAATATTAATTTCTGTTTTGTATAACATTAGCGTTTTCCTCGCAACTACGGCGCGTGAAAAAACCTAGATCCATGTTACTTATATAAATACTCTCTCTGTCTCCCTCTCTTTCTCTCTTTCTCTCCCTATATATATATATATATATATGTATATATATATATATGTATATATATATATATGTATATATGTAGGAGGGTTGGCTGGCAAGTAAAACAGCACTTTACGAGTTTCTGTTAAAGCGATGCGCGTGCGTTTATTTTGATATAGTTTCAATATCACATACAATATTTTACAATTAATCGGAGTGTCTTGTTCTTGCGTCGCGCGTACGTCGACTATTCTAATCTTACTACTTAACTCTCCCTTTCACTTGTCATCTCTTTCACACAATGGCTTTGTTCTGTAATATCACCTTACGTTCATCACATCATTCCCACATATTTATGTATATATCAAGCTCGGGCGTCTTCAAAATGTTTCTATAAGGTTCATATTTGGTTTAAAAAAAATTGACCACGTTTCTCAATATCGCAAAAAACTCTACTTTTGCCATCTCACTTCGCTGGAATGCTCATCTTCTCGATTTCCTATTTCGTATACTATTTATACCTTATACTCCTCCCTATCTTAAGGAATATTTCAACTTCCTTTATATGCCACATACACTCAATTTGCGCTCCACTAGTAATGTCCTATTAATGGCACCTGCAAGTGTGCAGGTCATATTCAACTTTTTATTCCAACTCCTCCGCCATGCAGGCTGTCTTACTTTGGAACCCTTTGACGCACTGACGCCAGATCAGTTAAATCTTTTGCCATATTTATAAATTCACTCAGAAATCATTAGTCTTACGTAATAAAGTATGTGCTAGTTTACTATACTTTAAACTGTTAATCTGATGTCCACGTATGTCATTTTTATTTATTTTTCATTGTCTTTATTGCATAATAATTGCAGACAATTCAAGAATTTCCCATGAGTCAGGTTGCCTGAAAGAGATCACTTTTAGCAATGAGGCCGCCTTTGTTTTACCAAGTAACTATTGTCTTGTGGTGCATTTTGGTATTTTTTGTTTTGGTGAACAATAAAGTGTTGTCTATGTATAGATAGATATATATTGAATTAATGTGCATATGTATACTGTCCGTTCCCCTCATAATGGGACGCCCGAGCCCAGGAGTGGGACATTTATGGGCTGATATTATTTTATTATATCATATGGATTATATAGGTATTAATCTGAACCTGTGTGGCGCTCTGTTGTTCGTGCCTACCCCGCAAGGGACCTGGCGTGAAGTTATGTATGTATGTATGTAATCTGAACCTTGATATTTTAAAGTATTTCAACACCACTTAAGTTATGAACTTGAACGTTTTTATATCTGAAATATGAAACTTAGAGACACTTATATCTCGCCTTGTGATACAAAGGCTTTAAAGAGAGACATTTTCAAGCCCGTTTAGTGTCAGTTATGGCTTAATAAATGGCCACCCACTTTCAAGCTAATGGTGTAAAAGCGTAACGTCGACGGGCTTTTATCTAGGTGAACGGTAATACAACTAGCTAGGTAAAAATAAAGGCGGTTAAAGTGTCGGCTTAAATTATTCGGAAGCAAAAGCAATTGGTTTAGCGATTGTACAGATTGTGGATTAGGTTGTCAAAGAAATTGTCTTCACGGATGCGTATTCAAGAAGACTTTATTTAGCCCTGCCACTCTTATAAATACAATTTGAGTCACCCGTTTTGGAGTTACCAGTCTAAGGAATCAAACTTGCGCAATCTTATTTAGTGTTGCCACTTAAATATTGGTTTTATGCTATCACGACACCTTGTCGTAGACACAAAGTTATGAAAGTGTTCAACCTTCAATAAATAAGTTTTATTATTAAAATCAACATTTATACCTATTATTTGTCATTAAGATGTATAAAGTTTTATTCATTGTGTAACAAACGGATAGAAATGGAACGGATATGATTTAGATTGATTAAGACAAATAATAATATAATTAGTGATTAAAATTAAAGCGTTGCCATATAATAAAGAAATGATGCCTGCATTTCGGGAATGTTTCCCACCACCAAGGATCTTAACAAAAAAATTTACTAGTGTGCTTACAGTAGTTTTAATCATTTTTTAGTATAGTTAAATTTTTAAAGTAGGTTATTATGTAATTTAATTTTAAATTAAACCACTTAGTTTAGTAATAGTAGACGCACGAGAGATAAAAGTATATGTTACTCTATGTACATGTCGTGAACAATAAAGGATTTTATATCTATCTATCTTATCTAATAAAATCAGATGTTAAGTCCATATCTGAATTACCAGTATATATAAAGTACTCTGTGATCTGAATCTGATGAACTCATTTAAAATGACACATGTGAAACGTCAAGTAAATTTCTTTTTCTGTAGCATTCTAGCGGCCAGTATTTTTATTTTCACAGATGATAGGAAATATTTCGCTCCTTATGTAAAGTACATAACAAGCGAAAAGTAATAAGTAAAAAGCATTTTACAAAATTTATATTTTTTTAATTAATTTTTTTTATGCCGCTATTTAACAGTGGCTATAAAAAAAGTTGGAATATTAGTCGCATGTATTGTCTACGGTTCGCGTGGGTTTAAATTTTTTTTTTTGACAGCAGAGCCAATATTTTCCCAGAAATGAAAGTACTGTTTTCATTCCTGTGATTAGGCAAATCAAAGTGTACTTTCAGAAGATGAGGTTTTTATCTTTTTTTTTATGGAAGTATAGGTTTGCGTTTGACCACTGTCTCACCTGATGTTGAGTGATGATGCAGTAGGATGGAGCACGCTTACCCAGAAGATGCCTAATCACTTGAAGACTCCAAGTCTGGTGGAAAACACTTACGATAACGGTCGTTTTATAACACGAACGTTTGTTAAATCATTATAGGATTCGTGTCAATCACGTTGAATCCTTTCCAGATTGCTTTACAATTTTGTCTTTAAAGGCATTGTTATCCTATCTCTCCAGCAGAAACAGATCGCCGAAAACTGTCAACCCTTTTCTTATCCTCATTTCGATAAGAAAATTAATTACACGTACATTTTACAAAGCTAAATGGAATCTAACAATGTCCGAAAAGGCATAATTTTGTTTCTTGTCACTGAAACTTTGATAATTGACATTGTTAACGTTATAAAATTATAAAAAAGCCACGTCTATACATTAAAGCTAATTTAATAAGAACAACTTGAATACACTATATAAACGATGAAGAACGTGGTGCATTTTTTTATAGTTTCTTGTCTGTTTGTTCAAGGTTCGCGCAAAAACTACTAGTCCGATTTCGATATGGTTTTCCTTGATCGATAGCAAATTTTTAGACTTAAAATCTACGTTATTCTTTATCTTGAATTTTTCTAAAATAATCAGCTTAAAAAATCGAATTCCAATTTGAATTTTTCAATAATCGATAGGAAATTGTATGTAATAAAAGTGTATTTTCCCGGTGAATTGGTTTGTAGCTGTTCGAATGCATAAAAATTTGCTTATTCCGACACAGTTTTCACTAAAACAATAGTTTACATTCTTTTTTAAATGCTGCGTTACTTTGTGTCCCGGGACTCCAGTGGGAATCTCGAGTCAAGCGTTGACGAAGTCGCGGGTATATTCTAGTTGTATAAATAACTAGTTGACCCGTGCCCACTTTGCTGGGCATCAGAAAAAAAAAATCTTATTATTAATCACAATGAAATATATGTATGTAATATGTAACTCAGGAATAATGTAGCTTTCCAATGGTGAAAGAATTTTCAATCGATTTCATCGGTTTTAGTAGATCCAGAGTTTACCTCCCTACAACTTCACTTTATATGTACACTAGCTGTCCCGGCAGACGTCGTCCTGCCCGGTAAATATAAAAAAAAAATTAGGGGTGGACTACCCCTAACATTTAGGGGGATGAAAAATAGATGTTGGCCGATTCTCATAGATACCGGATAAGCACAAATTTTTTTATCAAAATCGGTCAAGCCGTTTCGGAGGAGTATGGCAACGAAAACTGTGACACGAGAATTTTATATATTAGATATACCTCTTTATAATATTATGGTTTAAAAAGTTTTTGATAGCGTAAAAATTCCATGTTTATGTGGGACCTCGTGCTATAATATGAAATGTGGAATAGAGTTATAAATATTAGTGGCTCAATCATATTACAACATGCCGACAAAGTGAATGCACACCTGGTTTTTACCTTTCCCGCATTTGGACTTCTTTTGTTTACTTTGTGTTTAAAATTTGCAATTAGACAATAGCCTATTGTTATTGTACTTTTTTATGGCCGCAGGTTTGCAGATTACGTTTTCTTGGAAAAATCCAGTCTACGTTTTTTTTTATTATTGCAGGAGATCAGTAGACAGGCAGACGGCCCACTTGATGGATAGTGGTTACCGTCGCCTATGGATATTTGGAACACCAAAGGTGCTACAAACGCGCTGCAGCTCTCTTAAGAGAGACTGGATCCTGGTCATTAATGCCGGAACAGAACACAAGGTTGTTATGGCGGCATACTCTATACTAGGGGTGGTCGCCATCCAGTCGAGCATATATATGGTATATAGCCTTACCACCTGGCTGTGGGTTGTTTTGTCGCCTCTTACGACAGGCGGCCGGCCTGGCCCTGTTCCTGCACTGATAAGCTTTATGCTAAACTGTACAATAATAAACATACAATACCACGTGGTAGAGTATTGTATTGTACAGTTTAGCATAAAACGATGCCCTCTCCCCCCATCCCCCATGGGGGGAGAGGCAGTCAAGCGACAATTAGGATACGAGCAAGTCGTTACATTCGACAAATTATACAGTGACGGACTGCGCGTGTTATTGAATCGTGCAGTTTGTACTGGTTGTGTCCAGTTATATTTGTACCTGTGTTATAAGTGTTTTTATAGTTCTACTAAATTCTATAGTAATACTGTAGCTCGTAAAAATATGTAAAACGAATTTATTCTCTAGAAATTACTACATAAGCCACACGTTTAAAATTCTCCTGCATAATTAACCTACTTAAGATATCCGCATACAGTAAACACACATCACTGTCTGACAACTTACCTATAGTTATATAGAGTGGGTAAATAAATACGTTAAACATTTCATATTTTTACAGGGAAATAACACATTCAATATTTTATAGGTTATGAAGTAGAATGTCATTTGTTTTTTTTTTATTTTTACGGCTTGGCAATGTCAATTGACTCTTTTGCAGCATGTCAGTGACGTGGCATACAGAATGTGGTAAGACTCGGCAAACACTAGCAATTTGTATTCGAATAAATGATTCGATACAAGTTGTCACACGAGTATTTATATTAATATTTTTTTAAGTAACGTTAATGTTAATTTTAATTTAAATAACGTATTTATTATTGTTTTTTAATAAAACTTCTTTTACGTATTACAGTATTATTATTAAGTATTTACATAAGTAGTATTAGTTATATTCATGATTTTTATATTTTATAAACAAGATTGGGTCGTTTTCGTCTTACGCCAAAAGTAAGGCTTGCACTGAAAATCAGCGTTGTGTCGGATATAATTCGGCACAGCAATATGCTGAGCGCAAACCTTGTTTGCTGAAAATACGGCGTAGAAATGTTCAAAACTGTGTGTATAACAATATATATGGAATTTAATTACGTCGCTATTTTTTTGCAAATAAAGTTTTTCTTTTTTTCTTCTTTCTTACTTACTTTAATTGTAATTTCATTTGTCTGTTTTGTGCAACCAGGCACCTCCAAGCGTACTTTCAGAATATTAGAGATGAAATATAAATTTTAGTATAAGCCTCCTAGTAGAAACTGTGCGAAAAGCATACGAGTAAACGAGATATTTGCTCCATTTTTCACGTAGCTAAAAGAGAGATTGCCCGTTGTATGTTCCCATCTAAGACCTATTTCTATTCTGAATACATTTTCGCTCCAGCAGCATTCAATACAATTTAGGTTTCCTTGATACTCCACAAGCCTTATTGTTCTTGAATGTCTGAATATCTTTGGTCCAAACAAGCTTTATATATTCAAAGGAAACTAGAAAAATAAAGTAGACTGCGACTTTGTATACCTGTTTGTGTTGAGATTTAGGAATAATTTAGCTTTCGTGAAAATCGTTGGATTTATATATGGCCTCGTAAACTATCAGATACATACATACATAATTTCACGCCAGGTCCCTTGCGGGGTAGGCACGAATAACAGAGCGCCATTTAGGCTTATTCTTACACACCTCACTTGCTTCTTTAACATTCATAGCTCTTGTCATGCACGCTCGTCTGTTGTTAAGGCTCCTGACATCACCTTCTGCTAGTACTCGATCAACTATCACTATCAGATATTGTTTGAGAAATTTACATTTGAATTTGCATGACATTTGACGATTAGATTAGATAGCACTTTAATGGATGAGTATGCGGTTTTAAATTTAATTTCAAATGTAGCCGTATTTCAAAACAACTTAATAGTTCTTGCTAGGAGATTTTTTGTTAAAACTGTTTTTGATTTCTACTTCCCCGATTTTTCCAAATTTTTCCAATTCATAGTTAGAACTTTAGAGCATGGGGATAATGCTATGCAAGCAATGGTAGAGAATATCAAGAGCTAGATTAATATCCTGATTATCTTTTTTTTAAAGTAGATATGTACTTTTAACGTCCATAAGTGACAGTAGCCACTTACCATCAGGTGTCTATCAGTTTGTCTGCTATACTTTACTTATTAAAAAATACAGGTATACACGCCTCTGCTTGAATATCGTAATAAGTGGAAAAACCATTTTTTATTCAATAAGCAAAACAGCCGTGTCTATTTTATTCTTCTAAAATCAATCAATATAAATTTTTGTTATAAAAGATGCACGGTTTTTTTGACATATCCGTAGATTGACAGTAAAACGGTTTTTCGTTTCAATACAATTGACATATTTTAATCAAAACAACTCTTCTAAAATTTCAATTTTTAGCTAACATATTATTGAAGCAAAGGAAGATATATTTATATATACCGAAGACTTGTATTTTTGTATTGAAAAATTCTGTAGTCCTTAATAGCAATCTCAGCTTTATCGCTAAATTTGCTTAATACATAGAAATATATTTGATTAGAATATTTATAAAATAATATCCACATTTAAAGTGGAGTGGAGCGTAGAGAAAAACTAATTTCTAAAATGCAAAAATCTTTATATAAATACTCCATAAGGATTGCCCGAGGCTGATTGTATTATGAACGTACTTTATCCTTTGTGCGCTTTTACAGTAGCATACATTTTCAGCACAAAGGAAATTTGGCTCATATTTCGAAATTCCATTTTTTTCCAACCAAACTCATTGTTCAACAAAAATGTATACTCCATTAAAAATGGACCATCGTTAAAGCTATTTTGTGACTTCTATACGACTATGTAGCATACCAAGCAATTATAATGAATTTGTAAATTTTTTATTGCATAAGTTCAATAGACAGGCAGGCGGCCCACCTAAAGGGAAGTGGTTACCATCGCCTATAGACCTTTGCAACACCAAAGGTGCTACAATTGCGCTGCTGCTCTCTAAAGCGAGATTGGAATGGATGGATGGCCACTAATACCGGAACATAACTCAAGGTTGTTATGGAGACATACTCTAGACCAGGGGTGGTAGCCATCCAGACGGGCAAATACTCTACCACCTGGCTGGAAATTGTATTATTTCTCTGTTCCTGCACGGATATTAGTGTAGTAGTTATAGTATTGTTACAAACCAAAGAAATGCGCAAACCTGTCCGTCGTAAAACGCAATTTATTGTCTTCTTTGATTTAGAATTTTTAAAAAATTTGTAATCTAGAAAAACATGTTATTGTTATTGAACTTGTTTTGTGGCCGTCATTAGTGTCGAACTAATCCTTGTTGTTACTGCATTGCGTCGACAATGCCCGAACAGAGGGGCGAGGCAGTCAATTAACGAATACTATCCTAGCAAGACGCTTTTAGTGCTTTCGATTAGCGATATAGTAACGGACTTTGCGCGTGTTATTGAATCGTGCAGTTTATACAGTGTCTTGTTATATTTGTACCTGTTTTATACATGTTTGTACAGTTCAAGTAAGGCTATACGTAATTCCAACGGCATTTTAATTCGAGTCCTGTGTAGCTCGTAACAGTATAGACAGATTCAAAAATATTTCTCCGCGAGATCTCGGTGGCGTAAGTCTATTATGCGTATAAAAATTATTACCGAATCCGGTTTACTTTATTAACACGTCAGCGCTGTCACCCCTTCCGTTCTTTTGTATAGAAAAAATATACGATGTTTATTTCACCGACATTCCCGCCAAGATTTACGGTTTAGAACGGTATTGGGAATAATATTTCATACATGAATAGACTAAACATTCACGTACAATGCCAGTGTAAGGTGTGCGCTCTATTCCGCGTTCGCCGTTTGTTAGTTCCGCACGATTAAAACCCGCGATGCGAGGGCGTGACGTCACACGAGCCAAGATATATGAGCGTGTGAAATTTCACAGATTCTCACATATTTTATACTATTAGTAGCTGTCCTGGCTGACGTCGTCCTGCCCGGAAAAGCTTCAATCGATATGCCGACAGTAGCACCACCTACCGGGTCCAACTGTGAACCAACTTAGAAACCTTCTCTGGCTCATACACAACAACTTTGCTAAAGATTATCACATGATCAAATGTATAGTTTACGATTCTATAAAGGACATACAGACAAACATTCATTTTTATATATAAAAGATGAAGATAGCTGTCCCAGCAGACGTCGTCCTGTCCGGAAAATCTTCAATCGATATGCCGACAGTAGCGCCACTACCGGGACCAAACAAAAAATGTGAACCAACTCAGAAACCTTCTCTGGCTCACGCACAACAACTTTACTAAAGATCATCATATGATTAAATGTATAGTTTACGATTCTATAAAAGACATACAGACATTCATTTTATATAGAAGAAGAAAATGTATGGCAAACAAGAAATATGATATAAGAATCGACTCAATCAACTAAGACATTTATTGGGTTTTTTTAATTGCATGAGTTCAATAGACAGGCAGACGGCTCACTTATGGAAAGCGGCTACCATCGTCTGTGGACATTTGGAACATCAACGGTGCTACCAATGCGCTGCTGTTCTTTTAAGGGAGACTGAACCTCGTCACTAATGCCGGGACACAATTCAAGATTGTTATGGCTTCTAGACCAGGGGTGGTAGCTATCCAGTCAGGCAAATACCCTACCACCTGGCGGTGGGTGATTTTGTAGGTGTATTTTACGACAGGCCGTCCGGCCGCAGACGATTGTATTATTTCTTCGATGCACGGATGATAACTAAATCTTCCTCTTCACATAATTCAGCTATTACTAGTGCGTCAACATCTCTAGACACAATCGTTTCAATTGTAGGTTTGTCTGACTTCAGTACTTTATTAATGGTTAATTACAATGGTCTAGTGGGACTGGTCAGATTTTATTTTAGACTAGCTTCTCTTCGCGACTTCGTCGGCGTGGAATAGTTAAAAAAATGTGGTCTTACCGTGATGGTATATAGCCTATGGCCTTCCACGATAAATAGGCTATCTAACACTGAAAGAATTTTTCAAATCAGACTAAATAGTTCCTGAGATTAGCGCGTTCAAACAAACTAACAAACAAACTCTTCAGGCTTATATATTAGTGTAAGATATGTTTTTTGTACATTTGTAAGTTTAGTTTATATTATTAAAACATGTTTTGAATAATATAAATTCTGAAAGAAATGCCTATTAACTTAACTAACTTAACTAAGAAGCACTAGCTTTTATCTCTGACCTTTCAGTATAAAACAGTCTTAAAAAGGAAAGGTTAAAATTTACATACAAAAGTAAGGCAGTAAACCGACCATTCTAAAAAGTAAATAGACTCTCAATGCAGAAAATACGTGTGTATTTATTAAACCTTTTATATGGTTTCCTTATAAACACAATTGATGAGTTCCGTTTGTAGCTCACAGCGCCCAAATTGCTCCGCCAGCCGTTTCACATGGCAACCACGGTCGCCATGGTTGTGGCCAAAACGTCACTAACGATGCCATTAGATCACACACGCTCACAGTGACCCATGTCAACAGGTGGATCGAAGTATGCGTTGACCACAGACTATCTATAGATTGTGACTGAAAAAGGCGCGATTTTCTAATCAACCAATGACATTTGAGCACATCGTCGCTTACGACATCAGCGCTCCATGAACCGTTCCACTGGAGTTTATGATTGAAACGTCCGCAAGCAAGTGGAGCGGAAAAAATTGCGGTCGTGAACGTGGTCCTTGTGAGCCTCTTGTTGAATGTAGCCGCTGAGGAAATTCTTTTGAAACAGACTAAAGTTGATTATAAATCATCTAATAGACAATCGATATTAGATATCCATATAATATATAGTTATAAACGTAAAAATAGTATATTTGTATATTCTCTTTTTGCGATCTGAGGTATATGAACGGATTTTTAGGGAAAAAATAAGAAATGGAGCGAGTTTTATGCGGATTTGAAAAAATGTTTTGCTGTGTAGTTTCATTTTCGTAAACATTGTACACCGAACAGGCAAAAAACATGCTGGTCTCTGCGAAAACGTCTTTAAACCACCTGTTCTATCATCATATCATGTAACCCATTTTGTTATGTTTTTGTGTGTATCTGCTTATTTACACCCAATGGAAGGTTCTGTAGATATTACTTACGTCAACGATTTTGGTTGTTTTACTGTGGAACATTCAACATTGCACTGGAAATTTACCATATCGATCCTATTATGCATTGTTACGAACTACAGGACTCGAATTAAAATAAATGCCGTTGGAATTACTATTACTACAACTTTAAAACACAAAGAGATATCAAACATTGTCAAAATACATCACACGTTTAAAGTATCACCGTCACCACCGTCAACCGAAAAATACCATCTTTGTCTAGAGCTGAACAATTTCCACTTTCACGTGAACATGTTATATTTATGACCCACTATAGCTGTAGGGGACAGAGACAAACGACGGCCAAACAAAAGATAGTTTGGAAATAGTCCCTACGACGATAACTCACTAACAATTCACCGAGGTGATTCGTGAATCTTCAAGTTTCTGGGACAAAAGTGTTGTAAGTTTCTGCAAGTCACAGTTGTAAATAAGCGGTTATGATATGAGAAACTGTTAGGTGAAGTATTTTGTCACGGGTATGATAGTTATATCGAAGGTTTACAGTGTGTTTTGAATATGAGACTTGTGGTCTTACTTTTCGCTATATTATACATTGTAAAGGGCTAATGACGTGAAGCTTACTTACTTAAAGTTCCTTTTCTTCACAATCAAGATAAAGTTTATGTATCAAGATAGCCGTGGCTTATTTTTTTTAACAAATGTTGCGTGTCATACACATGTTTGCGCACGATTAATACTTTGTTGGCTTCTACGTCTGTTACATGAAATATTAAATTGGACTTCGATACAATTTTAACTTTAAAAACTTGGATTTCGTATTCCAAGAAGTGACCGCATTTTTCAAGACAATAATTTCTCTTTAGTCATAAATATAATAAAATGGTTCATATACCAACCATTTTTTTTTTTTTTTTTTACATGGGAATGCGTTGCCGCACGTCAGCCGCGCGGATCATGCGCGCCGGTGTGGCCCCGACGCCGGTTCATACGACCTGCCGTATACCACTAAACCCATGGAGCCTTCCTTCCGCTAGCCCGGGTCGCGTACATGCGGAGCTTAACCGCACCCGCAGCGGCCGCCTCGTAACAGAGCGCCTCTGTGTGCGGCGGGGAGATGTGTCCCGCCTGAGAGGACGCGCTACCTCTCGCCCTCTCCGCATTATGCGGCGAGTCTATATTGATCCAGACTCGACGCTGCCGGGAGGGAGCTCAAGAATACTCCTGCGCCATCACCCCTCCCTCTCCTTCCTCCTCCCCCGCCGCCTCGCGCACTCAGCAGCGTCAGCGGCGGGGGGAGTGTCTTCGCGATGGGGGGGAGGGGAGGCTGCGAAGGATTGCTCCTGCGCCAACACCCCTCCCCCTCTTCTTCCACCCCGCCCCCCACCACCTCGCGCAATCGGCAGCGTCAGCGGCGGGGGGGCCTCGCGATAGGAGGGAGGGGAGGCCGCGAAGGATTTCTCCTGCGCCATCACCCCTCCCTCTCCTTTCTCCCCTCCGCCGCCTCGCGCTCTAGGCAGCGTCAGCGGCGGGGGGGGCTTCGCGATGGGGGAGGGGGAGGCTGCGAAGGATTGCTCCTGCGCCAACACCCTCCCCCTCTCCTTCCTCCCTTTTCCCGTCGCCTCGCGCACACAGCAGCGTTGGCAGACGGGGTCGGGAGGATAGGTCGCCTGTCAGGAGGGCGGTGGTGGGGTGGACATCACCACCGCCGTCCTTGACATATATATATATATATATATATATATATATATATTTATTCTAGTTATATTGCAAAACCAACATGTTACAAATTTTTCCTCTAATCCATCCTAAGGTTGTCTGGAAGAAATTGTTTTTAGTGATACGACCATCTATTGTCTTCTGTACTTAAATTTCTTGAATTGTATCTTAATGCTTTACAATAAAGTATACTACTACTCTACTCTATTCTAATACCTGAAACATCTTAGTTCAATAAGAAATATAATTATTTAATTTAAAAAGTGCTTGTTTTGAGATGTCCATAGGATCAAGTGTTACAACTAATATTCGAATTTGTGAGTCCCATGGTAAGCATTCGTAACTCGCGTGCAGGTTACATTAATTTTCGTGTAATTGCTTCAGGACCCAAAGTGAACGGAACTATTTCGGGATGAGATTTTATCTAATACTGTTCAAGGTGTATTGAATTTTTTTTGCTGAATACATTATCCTTTTGAAAATGTTATCATTACTAAGTATATTAAAATAATAATTACGTAACCGCTAATGCATACAATTTATATTAATTTGATACCTACATAAAACTTATTATAATATAACGCCTGTTGGAACGAAGTTCCTTATCGCGCCTTGCGAAAGGTGGCTAGACGGAAAAAAAAATAAGACCAAAAGTTGTAACGACACTTTTTGCTATAGTTATAAGCCGTGCGGCGTTATTTCTAGATGGTTACGAGGGTCTAGAAATTTCCCGTTGTAATAACACTTTTTTTTAACAGAGATGTTTATGTAAACAGAATTGATTTTGACATAAATAAAAAGCTGCTCAAATTATATTACCGTATATTTACCAATCTAATATATTAAAAAAGGCGGACGAGCGGATGTTTCAGCCGCGACCAGGATTAAACACTAGGATGATGATATTACCACAACGAGATATCCAAAGACATTCATTTGGCAAGTATTTTGAATCAAACTCGAAAATATGTCATTCATAACTTGAGAATATATCGTTCATTGAAAGAAAATTGATAATATTTTTGAAATACCTAATTTGATAAAGATGTCTTTTCACTGAAGACTTTGTTGAATAGAACTATTGAAAGATCTATTTATAAATAGCAAGTCTTTGATCATGCTTATCTAATAGTTTATATCTCATTTTTCTCCAGCTGTGCTCAAATACATCTTTGTACTTATATAAGAATGATTGGCAACTGTAGATATATTTTGTAAATGCCTAAACGTATTTATTTTCTTGCATAAATCTTTTTTTGTTTTGTATTCTAATATTAGGAAAATATATACACAAAGATTGACAAAGTTTTTGATAATATTTTATTATATTTATGGAATTTGATTGGGATTTAGTATTATATTTTAAATATTTATTTTATTTATGTAAAATAAATATTTCAAATTAAGGTTCTCCCGCGGCACGCCTCGGTTCAAGCCCTGAAAAGCAGCGTTATTTCACTTATAATTTCATATAAGTAAAATATAGCTACTTTTCAAGGCAGACAGGAGAGCTTATTAAATGATGGTGATAACCGCTTAAATATCCGTTGCGTGATTTAGGAGCAGTTAGGGATATACAGAAGTGGCCCATGATGTTGTTTTATACTAGGTAAATAAAAATGTATATAGTAAACAACCAGTGCATTTCAACAGAATAACAGGCAAAGAAACAAATACCTATGGATGGTAAATTTAAAAAATCTTATAAATTACTAGTCTTTTTTACTTGTATATGGATTTTGTTTTAGCCAAAACTACTATGGGACTGTAAAAAATATATGTGACTATAAACAGAAAAAATAACAGCCTATATTCGTCTCATCGCTGGGCTCGGGCCTCCCACTATTGGGTAGCGGACAGTTTACTACCCCTTACGCTTGTCCAAAGCGGCTTGGCAGGTTTGACACATCGTATAAACATAGGTACGTGAGCAATGAACACAAAAAAACAAAAACTTGAGAGGTGTCAAGGGACATCCGGAACGAAGTTTTATTATTTATTATAATACAAAAAACCCGTATACAGTCAACAAAAATAATCGTCGCGACACCACACTGTTCAATGCGAAATAGAAAGACGAAACGAAAATAACTGAGTTGCTTTTTATGAGAGAGAGAGATAGACAGAGGAACACGCGCACGCCGCACGGCTTGCAACTATAGCAAAAAATGTCGTTACAACTTTTGGGTCTTAATTTTTTCCGTCTAGTCCCCTTTCGCAACACGCGATAAGAAACTTCGTTCCAAAAACCTTTATAATTCTTGTTACATTTTTTTTCCTAATTACATTATTATATGCTCATATATTCACTTTTTTACACCTTTTAAAAATCAGTATGAATACATTTCTGTATAAAAAATATATGAACAATATTGTTTTACAATACAATATTTGCTAAAAGAAATATATAAAATCTTGTCGTCTTCGGCAGCGGGGCCTGGGATCCACACTACCGCTGGTTGGGGCTACACAGACAGAAACCTCCTCACAATCCGTGTCGTGTCTTAGAGTGCAGCCTTCTATATCTGATAATTATGATAATGCAATCATAAACAATGGAGTTTTTGTTACGCCTATCTACAGAAATGTCAAAGAAATTAAGAAAAGTTACCTTTACGTCATTGATATATTTTATATATAAATGCTTTACGTCAATAAAGACCATTTTACAGTCAAACATTGTATTTACAGTCTTTATTTGAAGTCGAAACACGAATAATAAATGAAACCCGTCGTATAATTTCAAAGCAGCTCATTCAAAATCTTGAAGGTTGGATGAGCATTATTGCCATCACAACTGTCTTCAAGCGTTTATGTCCTCGGCTTTATTGGTACAAATGTGACGAAAATGTAAATAGTCCTAAAGGCTTTTGTGCACTACCGTCTTTGTAGGAAATTTACGGTCGAAATATTCACACTACGAAGTAACGGTTTTCAAAAGTCGGCACATTGTTGTTGTAAAACAAAATTGGTAAAGAATATTCTTTTAAGTTTCGTAAAATAGGTAATGTTAATTTTTTTAATCTGTTTTGAGTGTGATTCATTTTCATTAGAAGAGCCGGTAGCCGTTGTTCTCCCTTAGAAAAAAATATAAAACCCGGTTACATACCACCTACCGGATCCAACTGTAAATCTAAATCATCCCGGGACCTTCTCAGACAGGCATAAAAAATTATCAAAATCCTGGAACCCGATTGCAGCGCCACCTTCTGGATCCATTTGTTAATCTTAACCATCCCAGGACCCTGTTTCAGTGCCACCCACTAGATATAATTGTGAATCTAAAACATCCTGGGATCCGCTCAAACAAAATTTCATAAAAATCGGTTCAAAACAAGACTAATATTCTACTCGCGGCCTTGTCACGGAACAACCCCTGGTGAACAATTGTAGTTTATTTAGAAACATACATACATAACTTCACGCCAGGTCCCTTGCGGGGTAGGCACGAACAGAGCGCCATACAGGCTTACTCTTTATTTAGAAAGCAAGCACTCAAAGATGTTGTATTCCATTATTTTTTTATTTAGATAGTGTCTAAATTCATTGTCTAGTCATTTAGTTTTAGCTGTTATATGTATTTATTAATATGTTAAGGTTACTTAACCATACTTTGATATTATTCATATCTACATTGAGATAACCAATATATACTTTTTTATATATTATTGTCAAATAACTTCGAAAACACATTCCTAGACTAAAATATCTATGTACCGATTGCTACGCCTGACATATAGCTGTTGTAAAGTGTAATCCATCGTCTCGTGGTCCCGTTAACCGTTAACACAATATGTGTCTTAGTGAAGGACTATTTATTACTTCGTCGATCTATTTAACCTTTGAAATAGGACCTCTTTATAAAATCATTGTAATATTTGAGATAAGTTTTCTATCATATTAGAACAGTAATGACTAAACATACTACTATTTTTTTGCCTAAAGTCTGCAAATAGGTAAATGGGTCACCTGTATCAAAAGTGTGCGTTACATATTGTGGCGAGTGATGGTGGAACAAACTAGTTGGTTTGAGAACTTTTAGAAAAAGGTAGATGATTCTCGAAAGAAAAGACAGGGACGGATGCATTGTAGAAAGGGATAGACGATGAACGAAATTTCTATAATAGAAAGACAGAGATAGATAGACGTTAGAAAGGCACAGATAGTAAATGAAAGAATAACGAAAAAATGATTTATGAGTTCCAGAAGATTCTTCTGGGTGTATAAGCAGCGTAAGGCGCGCCCACCGGATAGTTTAGAGTTGAGTTCAAGTTGAGACAGCGAAGCGACAAGTGAAATACAAAAGAATTGGAAAATAAGTTTAATACAAGACAGCGACAGTTTAGTGATGAATTTAGTGAAAAGCTCATTTCACTAAATTCACCAGTTCAGGCAGTTCAATGAAGAAGGAGTTTAGCGTAGTTTGAAAGAAGGTACAAAAGCAAGCGACGTGCGGTAAATTCGGAGGTGAACACCGCAGCAGCAGCAGGTGGTCTACGAAATATCGGCGACCGTATTGTAAGTGAGACAACTAATCGTTGGAACAGTCCGTCCGGCTGTGTGAGTCAATAAAAGCGTTTAGTTAAAAACTGCTGTTTTCTTCCAACCCTAGGTGCGTACCCGCTCGCACTTAATAATATGGATGTTAGCGCCATCATGAGCATCACCAAACCGTTGTTAACGCAATAAAATTTATGACCCCTTTTTAAACTTCCTTGGTAAGAACTTCCTTCTTTAGATCTTTATTATTCACGACGTAAATATTCTATAAAATATTTACGTATTGCATAAATTCTATCCGTGCAGGAACGGAGAAAGAATACAACTTTCTGCGGCCGGGCGGCATGTCGTAAGAGGCGACAAAACAACCCACAGTCAAGTGGTAGGGCATTTACCCAACTAGATGGCTACCACGCCTGGTCTAGAGTATGCCGCCATAACAACCTTGAGTTGTGTTCCGGGCATTAGTGGCCAGGTTCCAGCATCCCTTAAGAGAGCAGCCGCGTATTTGTAGCACCTTTGCTGTTACAAATGTCCATAGGCGATGGTAACCAGTTTCTATCAAGTGGGCCGTCTGCCTGTCTGCTGAACTCATGCAATAAAAAAACATCTCCACTCAGCTAAGATGAAAACGTTGAGATGGATTTGTGATGTTAGATGAATGGAGAAATGATGTACTCATTGGGATCTTGTTGCACCCGTGACTGAAAAATTGAAAGGAAGAAGACTAAGGTGATATAGGCATATGATGAATAGGGATGAAAGTCGCGTGACAAAAATAATGTTAAACTGGAATGGAATGGACTATGTAAAGGATGATGATGATTTGGTTGGATGATATGGTGTGACAGAGAACCTACGTCAGAATAGAGAAATATGGAAGGAAAAGAAATATTGTGTCTCCCAC
Source organism: Dendrolimus punctatus (assembly GCA_012273795.1). Lineage (NCBI taxonomy): Eukaryota > Metazoa > Arthropoda > Insecta > Lepidoptera > Lasiocampidae > Dendrolimus > Dendrolimus punctatus. The sequence goes on from CM022535.1 coordinate 8,034,497, forward strand.
TTAAATAAGAGAAAGAAAATAGAGAGGTAGAGAGAGAGAGAGAGAGAGAGAATATTTGCGTATTTAAGTGTGGAAGCTCAAGGAATTGGGAGTGATCATCCCGTCATTGGCAAACAGTGCGGTTCTGGTACAATCGCGGAATGAAAAATATATTCGTCACCTTAAAGTTGACTTTGCTTGCACAAGTTTAGAAATAACAATGCCAATATTTAAATAAATGTTTCGTTTATAAAATATAGAGACGTGAAAAAGAAAACTGCGGAAAGAGGATTAAACAACTACGATTAACATAAATATTAAAACCAATAAATAGATTTCACATGCCTATTCAGACACAATACGCCAATGTCGTTTCTAGCTCCAAGACCTTTGGCCTTGTGGATAGTTGCCATCGATAATCACGACATTCTCCACACGTAAACGTCACACGAACAGTGACAATTAAAACATCACTTTACGAAGTTCAAGTATCTACGAACTTCATCAAATTACTATACGTTTAAAATTTACCAGCGTTAACGAATAATCGTAAAAACGATATATATGAATTTATACGAGGAAAATCTCATCTCATCATTTTGGATATCCTCCGTTCCTGTATCTACATATCTAAATAGTCTTCTTAGATAAGATAGAAAATCAAACAACTTTGATATAAGTAATTTAAACTTTATTGTCACTAACTACTAGTTCTGAGACTTAGTTTGAAAAGGTAACATGTGCTCGCGGAACGTTAAATGAATTAATTTAAAAACCGGCGATCATTTTCATGCCACTACTGTACAATACGAAGTGAGACGTAAAATGTTTAATAGGTTCATAATAAATGAGAAGTGTCCCTTCTAATTCATTTAATGAAAATTCCGTAAATATTCTACGATATTGGTAGGTAAAGCCGTTGTCTTTTATTGTAGTGCTGTAAAATCTAATGTGTCTGCGAAGTACCAAAATATTTCAAGGTCGATAAACAAAATGCTCATTCCTCTTTCCTAAAGTCATAAAAACAGTCGTTTCTTCTTTAATTTGGAATAATAAAAAGTTGATTGTTTGTTTGGCAAAGGTATATTGAGTGGTCGTCAAAAATCACTTTTAGATTTTCCGGTAATTGAAACAAATCATGATCCACTTTGAAAACAACAGGAAATGTATAAATTTTATTAGAGTTTCGTAGCTATACAGCAAAAATAATACCCTTATAAAATGACTAGCTTCTGCCCGCGACTTCGAACGCGTTTAAAAAAAGTAAGTTAAAAAAAACCCCCAAATTTGAAACATTCTTCATTTGTGCTCCACTCCTATTAGTCTTAGCGTTATGATATATAGCCTATAGCGTTCCTCGATAACTAGGCTATCTAACACTGGAAGATTTTTTCAAATCAGACCAAAAGTTTCTGAGATTATCGCGTTCAAGCAAACAAAAACAAACAAAATCTCCTCTCTACGTGTTCGTGACGTACAAACGCACGGAATTATTTATGAAACTACTAAGTTAATGTAGATGATACTTTTTTATTTTTTATTGCGTCAGTTTAGCAAACAGGCAGACGGCCCACATGATGGAAAGCGGTTAGCATCACCTATGGACATTTGCAACACTAAGGGTGCTACAAAAGCGCTGCTGCTCTCTTAAGAGGAGACTGGAACCTGGTTACTTATGCCGGAACACAACTCAAGGTAGTTATGGTGACATACTTTAGACCAGGGGTGGTAGCCATCCAGTCGGGCAAATGCCCTACCACCTGGCTAAAAGCTTGGTTACTTACTTGGTAGCAATATGTCGCTAGACAATTCTGTAGAAAAATCGTAAAAAATAAACAAAAATTAATTGCCGGTTCCTATATCGTATTATTTATTCATACCGATTAAATTTTGATCTTACTTGTACGCAGCTTCTGTCAAATTTTAACCGATAACAAGGAAAATAAACGGTTGGAAAGACATAGTAACCGGGCGTAAGAGTACATGTTACTAGGGGGTTAAAACTTTTTCACTGTTCATTGTCTTATGGAGTATGGTTAATCAGAGCTTGAAAAACTCTGCACATTTGTCATCACGACTGTTTCCCATGGGGGTAGGCAGAGATTATAGATCTCAACTTGCGACGATCTACTTTTATTAATCTCGTCTTTCTTTCTTTTAGTTTTCTTTCTGCTTGAAAAGTTATAACCATGGTTTTCAATGATTTAACGTACTTTTAAGTGAATAGGTAGGGAGATTTTGGTTTCCAAGTTGTATACCCGTATGTAACTATGTTTAACGAAAATTAGTTTAAAAAGTATTCATTAACTAGTTTTTGAGACATGGTATATTCAATTGAATGCATTTTTATTTGTAGAAGACGAAAAAAGTGTGAGTTCGTCGTCTCTACAGGTATCCTTAATTGTGATTGGTCAGACACGTATTTGTTCGATTTTATTGCTATTAGCTTACAGGATTCAAGTATTACTTACTCAAGATGTTCTTTATAAACGTCGAAATCAGTGAATACTAGCTCGACGATCTCGTGTGGCGATGGCAGGAATGTATAGAGCAGGCAGTCAATATGCGGCGGGTAGGGCCTGGGGTAGTCCGGGCTGCTGAAGGTGCCGCGCTCCTTGCCGTAAGTCGATGTGAAACGAATGCATGTGCAACCTGAGAGATAAATAAAAAATAGTTAATTGTAATCAAAGAGTGAATTTAAAAAATTACAGGAAAATACAAAATAGTAATTGATATATATGGCAAGTGTAAACACCTGTAATTCCACGGGTTCAAATAAATAATTAAAGCTATTTCTGATATAATTAATATATTTAAATCAATGTTGTTGTAAAGTATGTGTATTTTTTTTGCCAACAAACTTAAAGAAATATTTTTTTTCATCATAATAAAAATAAATATCAAAAATGACTACTCGAGACACTTGAAAATAATTCATCTTTTAAAATTACTTGAAAAGATTGTTTACCTTAAATAGATGGAATATATTATCGAGACCGATATATATGTACTACCTTGTTTTTTTAAAAATAAAATCTGACTAAGTATAATTATAGTGATGCAACCGGATGGTATTGATACTTCAGAAACCGAATGAACATCGAGACTTGACTAATGTAAAATGCATAATATTTGTGAAATGTATAAAACCTATCCCAAAATGTATAAAAAGCGGCGAGGGAATGGTCCTAACTTGTCATACATTCCGGGCAGTGTGCCTTAGAACTGCACGAACTGGTTCCACCATCCCCATTTTACCATCACATAACCACGCGCCGGTTTGCGCCACCAGTCAGAACCAAGCGCTTCTTTGCATATTTATTGGTGCATACTGCCGAAGACTGGAATTTGCCGGAGTTTGTTTTTCCTGACAAACACAATCTTGAAGTCTTCAAGTCACGAGTGAATAGGTATTTTTAGATAAGCATGCTCCATCCTAGGCCGCGTCGTCATTCAACATAAGGTAAAACAGTGTTCAAACACAAACTTATACATCCAGAAAAAAATATATTTGAAAACTCCTATGTAATATTATATAGCAACAAATTCCTTCGCAATTATAGCTTTTTCATACAAAACCAAGTTTAATAAACCGCAGATAGGACGGTAGGGTGTGGGTCCAGTGGCTTCACAGCGTGCTACTATAGGGTAGTAGGCCGATGAATAGAAGCCAGGGTAAAGAGCTTTCGCTTGAAACCCCAGGCTGCCTGAATCTGAGAAGAGAAGGCAAAAAGACCCTTATGTTAAATTTTGGTTTAATTACATATGCTAAGACCTGAAAAGACGTCTCACTGCTGCGTTCGGGCCTCCCACTATAGGGATACTCACCACGCTTGTCCAAGGCGGCTTGGTAGGTTTGACACATAGGTTATCTCGATGTGCTGGTTTCATCACGATGTTTTCCTTCACCATTGTTAGTACAAGGTAATTGTAACAATATGCACATTAGGTCATAAAACTGCTTAAGTGGTGGATGCGTTTCGGCCCGGATTCGAACCCTTTAAGTTTGAGATGCGTGTACTAACTATCACGCTACCACAACTTAACAAGACCCAAAATCATTTAATTAAAACAGAAACGCTGCTACCGTAGTTTAAAAAAATCCTGAAAATTGAATGATAACATATTTTTGCAATATTAAAATTTGTCGTAATATTTTTATAACGTAAGAGTATCAAAGTGATGTCACCGTGAAATTGGGAAGCAAAGTTATGACAAGGAAAATAGGGGAAAATTGGAAATTTTCAGGAAGAAAAACTGGGTATGTTTACTGCGTTTGTTTACACCTGATGAAAAACTTGTTTAACGTTTCGCTTCTTTTGAGATCCAGTATTTTATTTCATAACACGACTAGTCTGTTAAACATACATACAGCTTTTCATCTAATTCCCTACAATTACACCTTTTGACGTGTTCAAAGGACGAGGAACTAAAAAAGCGATTAAAATTTGTCACTAAATTTGTACAGCTTATAAGTATTTTATATATTAGATACATGTAGGTTTTTATGTTTGCTTATAGGCAAACTGGCCAACGGGACCACTTGATGGCAAGTGGCTACCGTCGCCTATGGACATCTGCAACTCTAAGGGAGCCGATGAGTTACCTATCTTTTTTTATTTTATTCCAGGAGATCAGCAGACAGACAGACGGCCCACTTGATCGAAATCTGTTACCATCGACTATGGACATTTGCACAACCGAAGGTCCTACAAATACGCTGCTGCTCTCTTAAGGGAGACTGGAACCTAATCACTAATGCCGGAACACAACTCAAGGCTGTCTCGTTGAGAATTTTAATATTTGTAACCCTTTTTGCAGAGCCCCATATTGTAGCGCTCTGGTAAACCCGCGGGAGGGAGCTCATTCCATAGCTTGCTCACGTGCAGCATAAAAGAGCGAGCGCCATGTACAGTGGATAACTACCAGGTGTCAGTCTCCGGCGAGCAGTGCGGCGGTAAAATGGCGACGTAGGTACCAAACCAAATAGCTCCTCAGAACACTCTCTATTGTACAGACGGTAGAGCGCGAATAGAGCGCCAACGCCGAAGGTTTAGTACCTGAAAGTTATGGATCGTAAGCTACAGTGCCTCATGCCACCCAATACTGCGAAAAGCACAGCACTTAAATATTTAGAACATTTATAAATTTGCTCAGAAAACACTTTTTCTCTACAAATAGCTATGTCTGATTAACAGAATACAATCATGCTAAAACATTTATTATGATAACTTAAAATATGTATGTATTCGCATATATACATTTTTTAAATTAGTTTTGAATATTTATGTATCTATTGCCTTTTTCCTGCACTACCTGTTTCGCCTGATTCAACTTTTTCTCATTTAGGTTGCCTGGAAGAGATCACTTAGAGAGCGATAAGGCCGCCTATTGTATTGCCTAGAAAATATTGTAAATATGGTCTGTTTCTGTAATTGTATATTTTGGTATGCTTTAAAGTGTTATCTATCTATAATAATATATCGATTTAATATATAAAGTTAGACACCGCCAAAGAAATGCACACACCTGCCTGTTGTAAAGCGCAGTTTATTACCTCCCCGCATTTAGGAATTCTTTTGTGTACTTTGTGTTTAGAATTTGTAATTAAGAAAAACATTCTATCGTTATTGTACTTGTTTTATGGCCGTCATTTGTGTCGAATTAATCTTTGTTGTTATTGCAGGGCGTCGAAGCTTGCCAGGGATGGCATCGGGTGCATTATAGAGCAATTGCCCCATGCGGGGTGAGGCAGTCAAGCGAGGACTACGATACGAGTAAAACGTACATTCGATGAGCAATATAGTGACGGACTTTGCGCGTGTTATTGAATCGTGCCTATATACCTGCTTTATACGTGTTCGTAGTACAGTTCTAATAAACTCTATAGTAATTCCAACGGCATTTTAATTCGAGTCCTGTGTAGCTAGTAACAATATGTTTATTTTTTGATATTATTTTATATATTTACGATATGTATTTGATAAGTATTCATTCAGAAGTAAATGGCCATACATATGTTACGTCATCACCTCTTTTTGTGCCTGTGTATTTGTTGACCGTGTTTCATTAACCCCTGTTATAGCACACATTGTATTCTGGTAGGCAATTAAGCAGTAAAATGAGTTGCTGCGTGGATTTTTTCATTGTTTTCCTGCGACGCTTAATAGAGGTTTCGCTTGATTTGTTTTGTTGTTTCTTTTTTGTTTATTATATAAATATTAACATCGGACCATAAACTTTCTATTGCTGGGTTATATTGGTACGAGTTGCAGGACTTGAATTGCTGTTGGAATTATTATAGAATTTATTAGAACAATACAAACACGTATAACACAGGTGCAAATATAACTGATTACAACCAGTCCAAATGTAATGCACGATTCAATAACACGCGCAAAGTCGGTCACTAAATAGATTCCCGTATTTACACACGTCTTGCTTCGCTTGCGGACATTGCTTTATACTGTACAAATGCAATATGTCTGTTCGACCGCGTGGCCTGAATATCCTACAATCATGCCATGCCAATAGCAACTGTGATAAAAGATTACAATGCACAATAGGCTGTTTTTCTGATCACAAATTTTAAACACAAAGTAAACATAAAAGTCCAAATGCCGAAAAGGTAATAAAATGTGTTTCCACAGGGCTGCAGATGTGAATTTGTCTTTGTCGGCACCTAGGTCGTAACAATATTTTAACTTATTTCATTGTTTGAATTTTCACTTAATATGCTCTTACACAACACTTGGGTTGGGCTATGTGTATATTGCTTGTTTGCGCGTGAAGTGATTAGGGAACTGAAACACGTGTTATCATCACGACGTTTTCTTTATATACAATGATTACATACATATACACTTCTTGCGCAAAAATATTCCGATCATTTGATTGGTCCATTTGCTGGAGATAAGACTCCCCAAGTTACCGCCACATATCCTAATCATCACTTTTACCGCTCAATCTACTGTGATGGAGGGCGTCATATACTACGTTTGTCAATACCCACTCTTCACTCCCTGCTCTTTCCAATAGCGGTTTGCGACAAATGTTTCGGCCTACTGTCATATGTCAGTTATTTTGGTTCTCTTACAGATATCTTCTTTTCAAAATTGGGTCATTTTGGTTTACATCAATAGGAAGGTTTGCACTGAAGCGTTGTGTCGGATATAATTCCGGCACAGCAATATGCTGAGTGCAAACCTTGTTTGCTGAAAATGCGCAGCAAATTCTCAAAACATGGAATGTAAATAATTTCTTTGTTTTCTTTATTTATTGCTATATTCCAGCATAGAGGTTGCTGGTCCACCTGATACAAAGCAACTACTGCGTTATATCGGATTGTATTCGATTAGATTTCATTAGTTAGAAGAGTAAGCAGTCTACGTGTGCATGTTTCCAACCAGGATTCGAACCCGCCCCCTTTGAGTTTGAAGGTCTCACGGCTTCACACACTTGAATTGATACTATGTAAATTACTCGAATACATAATCTACTGTAGTAAACCTGCCTAGTATAAAAATATAATATTCCCTTATGCTAGACGTACAATTCGCAGGTGTAACATAGTACATTTACGCCCAAGAACTCGGTGGAATATCAGTCGATTTGGCTTCCATGCGTGTAGGCTGGAATTATGTTTTGTGTTTATACGTGGTAAGAAAATTCTGCTTTACCTCATGCAATATGAAATTTAATTCTCTGCTACACTTTGTGTTTGGGGCAAAATTCATCTTCGGTCGAATCACGTTCACCGAGTGCTCCAAAATGTAGTAACCTTGTTAAATTATGCGCCTGTAAATGACGCAAATATAACATGTGGAGTTTGGGCTATCCTTTGTTGTTTCATCTCTAGAACGTGTCAAGATTACCTATTCATTTTGGCGAAAACCAACGGTGTCATTCATATTGAGTTAGAGTAAGTTGACAGGCTTCTTCGAGGTTCTTAAAGAAGCTTACAAACGTACTCTAACTTAATATGAATAAGGTCGTCAACCTTTATGTAATTGCTATATCAGTCTGTCCGTCTGAATATATGTCACATGTATTTTTTTCATAAACAAGTAGATTTACGTAGATGAATTTTACAGTAAGGTCTGGATAGCGGATTACTGACTGGCTGACTACATAGTGGTTACTTATAATTGTAGGTGACTGCTATACATTTAATTCTATATATACTTGTGTGGGGTATATTAGTCAAAACAGAAAGAAATTAACGTTGTTTCGTAATTACTTTGGAAAAACTTAGGTATGGATGGCAGTAGCCATTTCATTACTGCTGAAGGAGACTCCGGATTTCAATATTGAAAATTATAGATATTATTATTTATTTTAAAGAAATTTTAAAGTTCTAGTAATTATTATTATTAATTTAGTATTCTACTTACCCCAAGACTATTCTTATGAGTGGCGCCCTCTTGGGAGGCCTACGTCCAGCAGTGGACTGTGAATGGCTGACGACGACGATTCATAAGGGCCTATAGGTAGAATACAATATAACTAAGTTCTTTTATTGTATTAGTTTATAAATTCATGACAATAAAAAAATATTTAAACTTATTTTTCCATGTTTCGCCATTAATGGCGAAATACGAGATGAGATACGATATACAAAATATGACGTATGACAAATGAGAGATGAGAAATAAGACAAGATATAACCACCCAAAATCGAGAAACAAAAATAGGGAAGTGATCATTTACATCCTTATGAGAATTTGAAGCACCTATCATCCCTGCTGACCACAGAAGCCGTTAAAAAAAGAATAATGAATAACTTATAATACTCAATCACCTGGAATAAGTATCAATTTTGCTTCATCAATAAAAGCGTTATTCAGTATAAGAAATTTATCTCAAAATATTTCAAAAGAACATCTACGATTTTCATTAAAGTCCCGCCTCTATTCAAGGTAATCTTCTAGGGTGTTAAACGAGATATTCAAGAGGTTATTTTGTGAGAAATTGAAGATAAACTTGCGTTACACCAAATTTTATTTGTGAAATTATTTTCTCAAGAGCTGCCTCCGTTCTTCACGTTGTAGATTTTGTACCGCGATGAAATTATTTTAATGTAGGAGAATGAGAAACGTTAAGTGTGTTTTATTCTAAACGAAACAGCTATGTTTATTTTGAAGATTAATTTTGAATTTGCCTGAATTAAACTGTTTAGTAGTTTTTTAATGTATCACGTCAGCTTTGTAATAACCATACTTATGTTCTCTTTCTATTCCATAATGCCGAAGATGAAAATCTCGTCTTCAAGTTGTGCATACTACTCGTCATGAGGTAAGTGCCAAGACATGGACAACGAGAGTAGGGTTGGTTTACCAACTGAACGTAGCTTAGTAGATTATGAAGCAAGCTACGTTAGATGTAACTCATATCGATAAAATTAGAAACGACTTATGACCCCTGCCCGCTTCACTGGGTGCCATTAAAAAAATAGACATGCAAACACACATGCACGCACGCATATCAAGGTTTAATTAAGCTTATACTTTAATTAATTCATAAACGTAGAGAGCACTCCGAGTGCCTTGTACGAGGGTGTGCACAATTTTAAGTGGAATGTTATTACATACATACATACATACATACATACATAATTTCACGCCAGGTCCCTTGCGGGGTAGGCACGAACAACAGAGCGCCATACAGGTTTATTCTTACACACCTCACTTGCCTTTTGACATTCTTAGTTCTTGTCATGCACGCTCGTCTGTTCTTAAAGCTCCTGACATGAGCGGAATGTTATTGCTGTAAATATTTAACAGACGTTCCCGTGCCCACTTCACTGGGTGTAAAACATTTTTTTTAATCAAATAAAGCCTATATTACTCCAGAATAATGTAGCTTTTTACTGGTGAATAAAATTTCAAACTTGGATTAGTCGGAACATCCTAACTCACAAACTTTACTCTTCATAAAATTTGCATAAATGATATCTGCAAGAGAACCAGGATCACTGACATAGTTCGCAAAATTAGCAAGCTGAAGTGGCAATGACCCAGCCACATTTGTCGCAGAACTTATGACCGATGAAGCAGACGAATCCTGGAGTGGAGACCGCGTCTCGGCTAGCACCAACCAGCTCGATGAAGCGACGATCTGTGCATGCCCTGCTCTGGGAGTTGGTGACGACAGAGGACTACCGGGGTAGTTGGTGCAAACTTGGGGAGGCCTACGTTCACCAGTAGACAACACTTAACTGATGATAATATGTTCTCCTTGTTTTTAAAAATATGTATATCTGTACATTTTGTTTATTTTGACAGGCGGGGAAACTAGCAGCCGGACATGGCATAACATAAGGGTGCTATTTTTGCCAAAATCGAAGTTAAGTCATTTACTTTCAATTTTTGTTTTAAATTTCCGTCTAAGGTACTTCTCAAAGGTAATCTGATTTGAAATACCAAATTGAATACATTATCAGTTTAGCTCGGTTTTTCGAGTATTCTTCTTTTCCCACGTCTTGCCAAATATGCAAATATTCGATTCTCTGGCAGGACTGCTGACAGTTGATTGACGTTACCTCTTATCAAAAATACGTGGGAAAGATACGAAACGGAATTTCCTTTTGTAATTTCTGTTCCTTTTTCGGCTTCCGTAGTTATGTTTGGATATCATTATACAGTCATCAAGTCTATTTATATGTTCGTATGTTTATGTATGTCACTAATTGTGTCTTAGAAATTACTTGGTCTGTCTACGTACATGGTTAAAATTTGCAATATTCTATACGCTGCTATAGTGATGTAGTCCACTCGCGAATAGAAAACATAACCATTTTTGAAGTGAAACTTCTTTAAAATCGTGGTGATTCGAAAAAAGATGAAACGAAAAATGACACTAAAAGAGATAAACACACAAAATTCAATCTATTTAAACACATTTCTCTTTACCCGTTAGTATCAATTTATATAAAACTTAAAACGCAGATATATACCTAGAAGAAAGGAAATTGTGCGTAACAGTGTATTGAATTTTGAACTTTAAGTTAGTGGTTCAAAATGTAATTAGATTGAATTTTTGAATTACATGTTGACGGATGTACACTAAAGAAATTATAATAATAAAAGTTAGAGAAAAAATATCTGTGAGTTCTCGAAAATTTCACTTCTGCTATGTGAAATGCAACACATACAATATTAATTTTAAAAATATCATGCGTCAGTAACATTTAATTTTATGACGGTCACCTGTAATTTTTGGTCATTTGAGTAAAGCTTTGTGTATGTTACGTCACGTACGTGGAATGGTTTATTGCTACACTAGCTGATGCCCGCGACTTCGTCCGCGTGGTGCGGTTTTTTTAACTATCCCACGGGTATTCTTTAATTTTTCGGGATCAAAAGTATCCTATATGTTGACCAGGGCTATAATCCATACAAAATTTTATTTAAATCGGTCCAGTCGTTTCGGAGATTAGCCGGTACAAACAGAGAAACAAAAAATTATAAAAAAATCTAAATTAGTTCACTTCTTACATCCCGCGACTCGGTTTTTAGTTTTTTGCATTTTTTCATTGTATAGAAATTCGACCTCTACAGTTTTATTATATATAGGTATAGTATAGGTGCATTCACGATTTTATTATATGTATAGATATTAAGCGAGGTAAAAACTGAGTAGTCTGAGAGATGCATCAACGGACATATTTAGGTTTTACATATTTTCAAATAGCATTTGAAATTACTGTATTCATAGTGTTGGTAACCTAAATTTATGGTAGCTAAAATATTTTTATACAATATTATGAAGCTTCAGTTGTATTTGTAATTTGTATAATTATGTCATAATTCAATAGATATTAGATATTTATCCGTGCACGAACGGAGAAAGAATAAAGTTCCTGCGACCGGGCGGCCTGTCGTAAGAGGCGACAAAATAACCCACAGCCAGGTGGTAGGGTATTTGCTCGACTGGATAGCGACCACTCTTTTCTAGAGTATGCCGCCATGACAACCTTGTGTTGTGTTCCGGCGTTAGTGACCAGGTTACAGTCTCCCTTAAGAGAGCAGTAGCGTATTTGCAGCACCTTTGGTGTTGCAAATATCCATAGGCGATGGTAGCCGCTTACCATCAAGTGGACCGTCTGTCTCTCTGCTGAAATCCTGCAATAAAAAATAAAAAAAATATCATGAAACAATGGCTAATTAAGGCAGATGTTTATTGATTTATTAGAGTGAATAAAGGATTAGTTAGTAAATACGATATCGTCATAATTACTAAATATTTTGGTGGCATTTGAACGGATATTAACAAGTTGGACATTTTTGATTGCGAACATTTAATTTACGGTACTTTGAAGAAATGTTTAATATACAAGCTATGCGTGAAGCCAGGTGAATTCCATTTGTTTTACTATTCGCCAGGCGATCTTCGATAAATTGAGTAAGTTAAATGTTTATTAATGGAAATTTCCTTGTCGTATGACTTGATAAATGTTTATAATGTTGAGATGACATAAAGACTTTGAAATACTAAGTTGTTGAAATTGCAACGTCTAGAATGACTACACACATTTTCACTAAAACGATAACTAGTTTACTCACCCTTCCATCATCGGACAACCAGACACACCGGCGGCATGCGGCTTCGATATTTGGCGGATATTCCACTTATAAGAACGAAGCGCTTCGCATCTAGCTTCATCATACGCATCGCAAAGGAGTAGAACTCATTGCCGAAGTCTGTCTTTCCCGATACTTATAACCTGGGTGTCTTCTAGTTCCGTGTGACCTATATGAGGTACCTTCTAGGTAAGCGTGCTCCATCCTAGACCACATGTTCGCTCCACATAGGGCAAGATTGTGGTTAAACGCGAACCTATACTACAATAAAAAAATAAAATAGCATCCATTTTTTGTTGCTGCCATACTTTGTGTCTTAGGATCCCGCGTGAATTTCATGCTAAGCGTGGATGAACTCAAGCATATTATCGTATCCAATAAAAAAATGTAACTAACTACAGTTGATAACATGCTATATATAAAACAAAACAAAGCAAACCAAAAGATAGCTAAGTGCGGCTTACTTAGACGAAATGCTAGCAACAGTGTATCTCTATAATACTATCTTAAGTCAAAAGGTAAGTGCTGAACTTCCTTACTTGGATTTATTGCGTACCCCTCGTCAACTGTGTTCAGAGATAAGTGCAGTAGCAGGATCAAAGTTGTCGACGTCTGCAAAAGAAAATGGGAGTTAAATTATAATCACAATAAAATGACTTATGATATACAATATACCTACAAAGTATAAGTAAAGTTTTGCGCATCAATAATAATAAACAACAGATGATGTGCGTCTCGAGATGAAACGAAAAAATGACACTTAAAAGAGATAAACACATAAAATTCAATCTTATTTCTCTTTACCCGTTAGTATCAGTTTATATAAAACTTAAAAGGGGATATTTAATATTGAAATTGTTTAACTTAAGAAAAGCTTAGGTTATTACTTAAATTTATGTATAAAGCGCGTGGGTTAGAGTGAGAGAGGAGGAGCCTGCCTACCGCTGCCGTATGCGTGAAGAAAGGGAAGCCATGCAGACTGGCGCTGTAACGCGTTACGTAACGAAGCGGTTTACCCTGCCATAAGAAGTTATCACTTCTAAAATAGATTATCTTTATATTCAGTCCTTTTTTATATTAATTCATTATAAAAAAGACGATATGCGTCTCGGAATGCCCGACAGAAGTGATAACTTGAAATAATCTAACGCGAGAGAAGGGAAAACCAGACAGACTGGCGCCGTAACGCTTTACGTAGGTAACGAAGAGATTTACCCTCCCATAAGTAGATATCATTTCAAAAATACTTTGTGTCTGAATATAAATACGTATTCATAATTACTATTAAAATTTCCAAATATTATAATAAAGATTTTATTTATCAAAAAATTTTATGTCAATAGAAAAATTTTTATAAAAGATATTAAATTTAATAAAAATTTTTTTCTATATATAGGTATTTAATAGAATACCTTATTAATATTACCATCTAACCTAAGAAGATTAATAAGTAATTTAAATATAACCTGAATTAACTAAAAGTATTATTACTAAGAAAGTGTCCATTAACACTTTCTTTTGTCTCTATTAGCGAAGACACTTGTTCATGTGTTCTTTATTAATAGCAAGCACATTACACTACACTTTGTTTTGTTAACCACTAGTTCAAAATGGTTTTGATATTAATATTTAAGAACAAAATAATCAACTGAATAATACGCTTGCTTGAAAAGGAATGCTTTACCGTTACACTTAAAATATTGCTTGTTGTATATATTCAACTTTAGGTCAATAGGTAGTTTGTTAAAAAATGTCAACAGCCTAACACATGAAACTGTTATACAACATTCAAAGATGACATTATTGTTTTTATCTTTCCTTCTTGCGGCTTCTCTATGTTTCCTTTCTTCCTGCGTTTTGGACTCTAATATTTTTTGCGAGATAAGTGCGGAGAACCAGTATACGAGTATAAAGACGCGTGACCGTAAGTATACCCAATTTTTTAAATGTTCTCTCTCTATTATCGCATGGACAGACATCTACTTACGGGTAGTTCTTATATCTGAAGCACTATACATGTAATAATGTGAAATTTATAATAATGGTAAGGCAAGTGAATGTATATTAAGATATAGAAACCGGCCATTAATCGACAACTTACTAGTTAATGGAAAGTTCTGTTTAAAAAAATATAAGGATTAAACACGTAAGAGTAAATAAATTGTTCGCTTTGGATATAAATGCAAATATTTTAAAAACCTTTTCACGTGATCCCTTTTATTTGTTCGCGTTATAGATATCACGTTGTCTGTGAACTTTGATCATACTTTGCACATAAGGTTTTTTATGGCATATGATCTATATATAAAAAATATTGTCTGTTTGTAATGTCAAAATAACAGCTTTTTACTAAATGCATATGAAAGTAATTATATCAAAAACAATTTTTTAAATTGTGTCTATCTATCTGGACGTTCCGGCTACCGACCGATTTTGACGAAAATTTCACTGGCAGGTAGCTGATGTTGTAAGGAATAACTTAGGCTACTTTTAGGAACATTCTTTAAACTTTCGCGTAAAAAAAAAACACGCGTACGAATTTGTGGGCACAGCTATTTATAATAATAATAAAAATCTAAAACTGAGAGAGCATTGTTGTGCATTGTCGTCACATGTCGGAACCACAGGAAGAAGACAGTTCCAACAATTCCAATCTCTGGTTAATATAAAGTCACCCAGTCTGCGGGCGAACTTCACCTTGGGCAGTGGAAGTTCCCCTCTCTCCTCTTCCCACTTGACAAGTCCAATTTGGGACGGAGCGTCAGCTAAGCTACCACAGCTCAATCAAGTAAAATAATACATATATTTCTCATAGAAACAGGATATAACAGGCAGTTGTTCCTTCTCAAAAGTGTAATGTGGATGAAAGATTATCTATATATAAAGTATAAAGTGTCGACTCCGTCACTTAGCTGTTTGCCCCAGTTAACTTGGCGTCAAGATAAATTCCAATTTAAATCATCTACAGAGTAATTAAAAGTTATACAAATGAAATCGGATAATCATGATTTATATTTAGACTGTATAAATTAAGTGAGATGGCGTAAACAAAATTTATGAGTTAAGGAGATTCATGAGAACTCAAGCTGTGAGGGGATTTTTGTTCCATCCTAAAAAGGTCAAGGAATTTCTAAAGTGGTATGAATTTTGAAATTTACAAGCCACTTAAGTAAACAACGTCAAAAATTATTGGAAATGCAAATTCACACACCTAATTAGATATGGGATTTTTTACAATATTCAGAGACTGAAATCATTTTAATATGACAGACATAATATTTCTTAAGTTTTCGCGACTTTTATACATAACAAAACTTTGATTTTGGTTAATCCAACGTTTCGGCCGCTTTTCAGTA
Organism: Dendrolimus punctatus; assembly: GCA_012273795.1. NCBI lineage: Eukaryota > Metazoa > Arthropoda > Insecta > Lepidoptera > Lasiocampidae > Dendrolimus > Dendrolimus punctatus. Next base: position 8,050,413 of record CM022535.1, read on the forward strand.
GCTGTGGTCACGGGCGACAAAGATGACACTTGTCCAACGAGTATTGTAAAATTTTTATTTAGCCTACCGCCAACTTATTCATTTTAATTATTTAGCTTTAATTTTGTTAGTGGTTATTATTTACTCTATGGGAGCCTAATCTAATTTACTGCCGCTTCACAATATGCAGTGGCTTGAAGAGAAGAAGCGGCGCAAGAAACTCTTCAGCAAACATGCCTAGTTCTAAAATTTTTATATAATATTGAAATGGGTGTAAGGCAAAATAAAAGGAAATTATCAGTCAAGTTGGTTTGTGTTCCGTCTTGAGGTCTTGCAGTTGGTTTTTGCTGGTTTGGGTCTTAATAGTTTTGATGATCGGATCCCAAATAGGTGGTACTTGAAATTTGGGGTTTTTTTTATTTCAATAGCCTCACTGAATGATGAATGAAAAGATTCTCTTTCGCGAGGATTTGTGGGTTATCGAATCTAATGTAGTGGTTGGGTTTATCCAGCGTTGTTCACTGATCGCAGACTGAGTAGACCTTGTGTCTTTTATGTCACCAATGTGTTCTTTACCCTTTTTTAATCCGTGACGGGAACACATGACTAGAGATCTTCAGATTGAAATGAAAACTTTAACAATACTCGTTGGACAAATGTCATCTTTTTCGTGCGTGACCACAGCCACTGAAAAGCAACCGAAACGTCGGATTAACCAAAATCAAATAAATTACCGTGCTTAAAACCGTTAAAATGTAGTTTTATTATGACATAGACAGCTCTCTGGCCAGTATGGGGCCAATTACAGACGCACAAGCTGTTGAATCCTCACAATTTATACTAATGTGGGTAGTTTTATAAGTGTCTCTGGCTTTCGTATTTTCCGCTATTTCGTGGTGGTGTAATAAGTCCCCAATGCACGAGAAGTCAGTACGGACGTTCCACGTGCTCCGTGCAAAGACTAGAGAGAACGTTTCCTTTTAAATGTTCCACAAAACTCTAATGGCTTTTATTGCTTCACTTTTGGTTTGGGTGTATGCCATAAATCAAAGAACTAAATGCCACCCGAGGACTTGGCGCCGTGTACTCTCAGGACCTGTCTAGCTGCCCCATTGGAGGTGGATTCGAGGTTAGTGGTGCTTATTAATACATTGGTTTTTGTGCAGGATGTGGCATGTGTCTCACTGCTATATACCCTTAAAATACAAAACTACTACTTAAAATACCCTTAAATTACAGTCCACTTAAACGTAGATACTGGAACGAGCGGCTGTGCGGGATCCGTGATCCAGTATTGGACATAAAACATCTTAAATAAGTCAAATTTGGTTTAAAAGTAACTAGATACGTCAGTACTTAGCCCATTCCACCTCAGCGACGAAAATATCCAGTCTATTAATTTTTGTCAATTTGTTATGCAAATCCTTTGCAGGTGCACTTTGTGACATTCATTATTGAATTCTAACCACATCTTTAGCTAACATTTTCGATAGGCACAAAATTATAAATTTATTATTAATAAATGAGTAAATAATGCTACATAAAAAACATTGTTTGTCAACTCGAATTAATTTGAATTTGGTACGCGTTTTCTATTTCACCACTTTCAAGATTGTTTTTTGAGAATAGAAGAAGCCGATGATTTTTTCCAGTATAAGCCAAAGTTCAATTGTATAGTTGTTATAAAATTACAGAGTTCCGGTGCTTCTATAATATTTGTATGATTTGTTACAGATTGGTGAGTATATTTCTGTTTTAATAGCAACAAAACGTAGTCCAGGGTCTTTTTCGCAATCGAATGGACCTATAGTATATATATATATATATATATATACCTACATGTAATAAAATTTGTAGAGGTCGAATTTCTGTACAATGAAAGGAAATGTTAAAAAAAGTCAGGGGGGTGTAAGAAGTGAAAGTGAACTAATTTCGATTTTTATCTAATTTTTTGTATCTCTGTTTGTACGGGCTAATCTCCGAATCGACTGCACCGATTTAAATGAAATTTTCTATGATGGTAGTTTATATCCCTGGTCAATATATAAGATTATTTTGATCCTGAAAAATTAAAGAGTTCCCATGGGATAGTTAAAAAAACTTTCCACGAGAACGAAGTCGCAGACAGAAGCCAGCATGTCAAAATATACGAAAATCAGCTATGTAAAAATATATGATATTCTAAACGAAAATACGTAAAAATCAATTCAAAAGAATATTCCATTTGATCTTACTATCAATAGAATGAAAGAAATTGCTTTTATGGAAAATTTTACCCATAAATATTCCTAATAAAATGTAGACAAGGGCGTCTGTAAGTTAAAGTGGGGACGTTCAACTTTTCTAAGCAGCTTACAAAGTTACTTGTAATAACTATTCCACGATTTCTTCTAAATTCGTTCTACACCTTCAATAAATTAAAAGCATACTTCATAACGTCCCTATTATTTATTATTATTTGCCAGGTAGTAGAGCATTTGCCCGACTGGATGACTACCACCCCTGGTCTAAAGTATGTCGCCATAACAACCTTGCATTATGTTCCAGCATTAGTAACCAGCTTCCAGTCTCCATTAAAAAAACAGCAGCACATTTGTAGCACTTTTGGTGGTACAAATGTCTAAAGGCGATGGTAATCGCTTTCCATCAAGTGGCCCGTCTGCACGTCCGCTAAAGTCCAGCATTTAAAAAAATATTACAGATAATATGGAAAATAAACAACGGACTGGGAATATTGTACTTCTGTACAACAATAGTGGAGATCATGGAGATTATAATATTATTCAGTAATCAATAACATCTTATATGTATGATCTTCAAGAAGTGTTCTCCAGTGGATCTTGTTTTGAATATAAACTTTTGAATTTAGACTCTTTTAAAAAAAATATCTGTTTTAATTTACATCGTAAATTACGTTAATCATAAATCTATTACATTTTATATATTATTCCAAGGTTTAATAAAAGTCTACAAATATGTAACCCCTTCCTAGGGTTCCATATTTATGCCGTTTGAAATCTTCAGCTGTCGAAGCAGCGTTGCCATCTGGCTGGTACACCGACGCTGGCAAGAGTTCGGTGGATGATGTATAATGACATAAGACTATATGTAGAATACCGAGCCTAGGTCATGGAAGTCAATAGGTAAGGTTCCTAGAAAGCTGGCTACCTTACCTCACTGGATCGCATATTGATCCATTGTCCAAAGTAATGTATAAAAGTAGTTTTATATATTGCTACAGCAATCTTATAATTTTAATATACCTTTTAAATCTTTATATTCTGTAACTGTATGTATAATAAATGATCTTCCCCCATAAAAGTCGTGGTAGCGTAATGGTTAGAGCACACGTCCCAAACTAAAAAAAAACGTTTTTTGACCTAATGTGTCTATTGTTACAATCAACACGTGCTAATAACGGCGAAGGAAAACAACGTGATGAAACTTACACAGCGATATAACCGATGTGACAAACTGCCAACCCACCTTAGACGCGCTTGGCTTGTATATTGCCCGAGACCCTATAGTAGGAAGCCCGTGCCCAGCTGTAAAACATACCTATATATGGGCTCTTATTATATGTACAATAAAATAGGAACGTTGCTACCCATACAATACAATAAGACGTGTTGACAGGTTTGTGTATAAATGAGCGGATTTCTGACAGGGGTTGTTAGGATAGTGCCATGTGTAATCTACTCTGAACCTCGATCTATAATAGGTATTTGTAATATTGGATATTTAATTAATAGATCGTTTTAATAACTTTTATAGCTAGTATTATAGGTAATAATTAGACTCTAATTGCGGACTGTGATTATATACAGACCATATTTTTTGGTAAAATATGACTTTCAATGTGACCACAATACAATGATAATTATATATAAAGTAAATGTATAACAATAACTATATAAGCTAATACAAAAAAGAAAACTCAAATTAGTTAATAGCCCCTCAGGACTTATAATCTCCTACAGGTAAGGAGCCCAGAAGGTTGGTTACGTTTCCTCGCTACTGATCCTTTGTCCGAGGTAGCCAGCTCTTTAATCAACTCAAGCCTTTTACTATTATTACATGAGTTCAGCAGACACCCAGACGGCCCACGTGATGAAAACCAACGCCTATGGACAATTTGTAACACCAAAGGTTTTACCAATCTGCTGCCGCTGTCTAAAGAGAGAATGAAACCTGACCACTCGGAACACAAATCAAGGTGGTCATCGCGACATATTCTAAGCCAGGGCTGATAGCTAGCCAGACGGGTGGACCGTCAGACAGACCCTACCACCTGGAAGTGGGTTGTTTTGTCGCCTCTTACGACAGGCTACCCGGCCACAGGAAATTGTATTCCCTCTCCGTTCTGCATGGATAATATGTAAAAAAATTGAAATATATTCTACATATTTTTAAGACAAAAATATTCTTAATGTGCCAGCAAAATTGTTTAGATCTTTGGCATGTTTATTTAATCCATCTGAAATTTCCATTAAATTTGGCATATAAGATACTTCAAGTAACAAAGACAAATATGAGAATCGTTTGCCTTAATGATATCCCACGGGAACCGTACAATTTTCCAGAATAAAAAATATATCTCTCTGCTTAGTTTTATCTAGACCGTTCAGTCAATCTGGCTTGATTGAGTAACAAACATTGACCCAAACTTTCATATGTATAATATTATAAGTATCGATTTTTGTGCCAGAAAATGTAAGAGATTAACAAGAATTTAGTACACCTCTTATACGGGTAAAGCTGCGATGGAATCACCGATAGTATCAGTCATAATTGATATTTAATATTAGCAGCTCAGACGGCCAAAATAAATAACAGAGCTCTGAGCTCTCAGAGTGAAGCTGACTAAAGCAAGTCTATTTTGGAAATGGAAGTCGATCGCGCCGTATTGAATTACGACATTTTAGTATTAAATTATAATCGAATTAGTACGGATAAAGGGTGAACTTTCAATGAACTACTATTACCACACAAACTGTAATTAATATATGTAAATTGTGGGTAGTTTGGTATTTCACAAAAGCAGTCGAATGAACAGTCTTGTCACCGCTGCCATTGTTTTATAATCTAGAAAACACAACCTTAAAGCTTTTCAACTAAGTAATAATCTCTTAATTTCAAGTGATAAAATATAATCACTGACACAAACTACATTATATTATTCCTTATTAATATCTTTGAAATATTTCAGACTAACGTTTAAAACTCGATTGTGTCTTTCGGTGTTAAAAAATAGATAATAATATACGCCTAATTATATAGTGATTACAGTGATTGCCAGAATGTCTTTATGGAAATCTACTACAACTACATCTATTCTACATACTAAATTAACGCACACAAGTCTTAGTAAATGCTTCACTCCATTTGACGCTTTCGTTCAAGTAGGCTCCGTCTATATTTTCATCGTCCGTCTAATATTAAGGAGCAAAAGACAATAAGAATATTTTTTGCTAATAAAGAGTCTAAGAACTATAAGAATGAGTTGAACAAATATTTGTCTGAATCCCTAGAAGTCTAGAAAAACACAATACATTGACACATAAAATACTAAAGTAATTGATATCAATGTTTAGGAATAAAGTTACCATTCCGGTCACGAACATTTGATCACTGTTTCGAAATTCGTTCTACGTGCAGTAATTACTACTCTGTAATTGTATCTTTGGAATACTTTAGACTTCAATTTCCTTTTTTGCATATCGACGTAACGTGTCGGTAGTAAATTAAATTAACATAAAAGACTTTATTCTACCATAACAAGTACAAGTAACGAAACATATCATTACATATTTGAAGTTCACAAGTAGTAGAAGCAAAATTTTTCTCTAATTTTTATTTATAATATGATTTATTTAGCCTACATTCGTCAACATATTATAATTAAAAATAAACTTCTTAAGTATCACTTTCAACTTTTCACTGATTTAGTCTAAAAAATATTATGATCGATACTATTTCGGTCCAAACTGGACCTACGTTTAATCAGCTGTGGTGCACAATGTAAAACTCGTACCTCATTCTCTTAGCTTAGTCCTATAGGTTCTTGTATTTATCTCTTTTCATTATCGCTTTTTCGTTTCATCAAGTTTCTAAATAAGTATCAATGAAAAATAAAACTTTTTTCTTATAATTCTTGTAACTTTTATTTGTAATCAAATTCTAAAAATGCTATTAGCTTTAGAATTAAGTTACTAATGAAATATATATTTAATACATAGTTTCGTATTTTTGGGTTTAAAATTATTTATGAGTACAATGACGGTATAATATACTGTTTTTATTATTAGTCATATGACTGACGTAAACCTACTTACATGTAAGGCTTCACCGAGCAAAGTAAGTAATGCATTAGTCGTGTTTCACCGTCTTAACAACATTACCCGTGAACTATCGACATTGTATGTATAATATAATACAGGGCACATTGCTCTACATACTGGTACTGCTGTTTGTGTATTAATACATATTATTTATACACCAGTTAACTTGAGCAGTGGAGCATATTATATTACAAATATAGACTCATATGTGAACTATAAATAGAGTAGAAATTATTTTATGACTTTGTACAAGTTCATATGTCAAAGAAGCAAGTGAGGTGTGTAAGAGTAAGCCTAAATGGCGCTCTATTGTTCGTGCTTACTCCGCAAGGGACCTGGTGTGAAGTTATGTATGTATGTTTATGTGCAAGTTCTTTCTGGCTGCGTCGGAACACACCCCTACATTGATAACACTGGCTCGCAAAAAAATGGTCTGTACCTTTGACCACACTTATTTATTCTTGTGTATTTAGATGCACAGAATCCGAATCTGGTGTCAGTTTGCTCCAAAGACACGCCATTCAAAATTATAGATCGCTGTTTTGTGAGCCGGTGTGATTTTCTCTTTTTTTACTTTACCACCTACCACGTGTTTGCTGAATAAAGAGTTTCTTCTGCCGGTTTTTCTCTTAAGCGACAGTATGTTGCAAAGCGGTAGTAAATTAGATTAGACTACTTTAAAGTAAACAACAACCACAAATAAAAATGAAAATATTAAAATGAACAAGTTTAAGCCTCAAGATTTTTTGATATACAAAAACACTAACTACAGTGTAATTAATATTTAAAATATTAATATTAAAGATTACAAGCGTAATTTAACACACAATGAAAAATTATTACTAGAAGTTCCAAATATTATTGAGACTGATCCAATGACCATATCCATAACATAAATACTTTCCTGAACACTTTTTGTCATTGCTACACTTGATAACATTTCTTACGACTCTATTACGATCTTTGTGTGAAATGAACACGTTCAAACTTCCACAAAGAAACTTCTCCACTGAAATTCTTAATACCCTGTTCATAACCCAGACTATTTTTATACGTCGTTAAAGAAGGATACACAAAGGAAATATTTCTCTTAAATAACGATGTGGAACAATGTTTCTTGAAATTTCCAAAATATAACTTTGACAATAGTAAACACTAGCGGCCCATCCCAGCTTCGCAGGGGTGGACATTTTTTTTTTAATAATTTTGGGGTGAACGTATAAATATGATTTATCTTACTCAAGGATAATGTAGCATTCTAATAGTGGAATTTTTTAAAATCGGTCCAGTAGTTTTTGAGTTAATTCGTTTCAAACATTGTTTGTGATATATTGTAATTGTAGAGGGTATCCATACGCGAGCACGATTCGCACAAGGCCACTTGAGCGAATCTGAATGAACTCCTAAAATACAGTACAATGATATTCGTTCGCTCCATTCGTAGCATGCAATGCGTCCATGAAAAGGTTTCCCCGTCTCATATTAGGATAAGCGGATTAGGAATGGTGTCGAGTTCTGTAAGTACCACATGATTCCGGTTCGTGGCTTCTTTTAGCGCATTACGGCTTTAATATTTTCACCTTTGAAATGGATTTTATTTTTGTGTATATAGGTTTTAATATTTTTAGAATATTATATAGAAATTGTTGATAAGCTTATGCTCTACGGAGCATGTATTGTATATCTCGAGTACGACGATATATCTGACATATCCCATAGAACGTAATTTGCAGCAATATCTTATACTTTACCTATGATTTAGATACAAATTTGAATTATATAGAATAAACTAATACTTCTTTCTGTTTAAAAGTAACATTATAAATAGATCCATAATAATATAATATATAACATAATAATCACATTTTAAAATTACATACTAAGGCAGGCATTGAGATAGTGAAAAGTATGAAATGAAATTATTTATTTGTCACAAACATGACATGAGAGATGTTGTTAGTAAATTCTTATTACATATGCCCTACGCACTAACTTTAAAATTTCAGATAATGAATACAATATTGCATGAAAATTACGTAACCACAGAAAAACATCGTGAATTTAATTATAGTTATACTTTTAAACAGTAAGAATTATTAATTTATTTATGTGTAATTCAAATTTGTATATAATTAATAGGTCAAGTTTAATATATTGCTATAAGTTACGTTCTATGGCATATGTCAGCCATACCGTCGTATATGAGATAAAAAGTATAAAGCAGCGCTTCTCATATGTCTCAATAGTTGAGACATCGACATTCAACGGATATTTCAATTTAAGTTTGAAAGTGAATACTTTTTTGTATGACATTCTAAATATTGATATTGATCCGATAAGAACATTTGACCACCACTTTTTATAACACTACTGGACTTAGAGCTAAATGCTCTACTGTCATGAAAAGTGGTGCATGTTTTGGGTATTTATTAGCTGCCGACACAACTAGTAAAAAATAATATTTTCAGTACAGCAATAACATTCCTAGTCGGTGAGATTCTTCTACCTTCACAAACAAATTAACAAACCCAGTCTATCTGAGGAACAATTTCACCAATTATAAAAGGACCCTTGATCTTTTCGCTTGACAATTCTGTTATGCCATTCCCAATTAACAGCGTTTGGATCCCGAAAGGCACTAATTAAACAAACAAGTTCAAAAAGGGCCGCGATTCACGAAACGGTTGTAAATTAAACTGTCTTTTTAATAATTAATTTCGAGCTATGAAAATGGAGATGGTACTGTTATTGACTGCTTCAAGTGTTTAAAATTTCATGATATGAAATTAATGAATAAAAGCAAAGCCTGTGTTTTTTTTTCATAAATGTATACGAGTATCTTTGCGTTTGACCACTGTCTCACCTGATATTAAATATTGTTACATACCGACAAAGAAATGCACACATGGTTTATTACATTTCCCCACATTTGGACTTCTTTTGTTTACTTTGTGTTTAAAATTTGTAAATAGACAATAACCTATTGTTATTGTTTTCGTTTATGGCCTTTTGTAGGAATAATTAAGCAGGTGCGCAGATTACTTCTTGGAAAAACTCAGTCCACGCAGACGATTTTTGTATTGTACGGTTTACTATAAAACAATGCCCGACCGGAGGGGTAGGGTAGTCTAGCGAGAAACACGATCAAAGCGAGACGAGTACAGTCGATAAGCGATAAAGTGACAAACTTTGCGCGTGTTATTGAATCGTGCTTTTTGTACTGGTTGTATCCAGTTATATTTGTACCTGTTTTACACGTGTTTGTAAAGTTCTAATAAATTCTATAGTAATTCCAACGGCATTTTAATTCGAGTCCTACAGGACTAGCTACAGCTTGTAACAGTATCATGCTTACTGGAGCCGCAATCAGGCAATCTCTGCGGGTAGGGGGTATCTGCTCAATTTATGGCCATCCCTTATTACCTAATTAAATACTGGTGCCGGGAGGATATTGAATCTTGCACTTACTTTGCATCAGCCACCAACCCACGACACCGCTGTTTCACGGGGTCTGCCGCTGCTTATCACTTGGCGATACACAAAGGTGGCAAGGTCCTTCTGCACGAGCCTCTGGGCGGAAGGGACGCAGATACACTCAGTTAAGTTTATATTGGTTGCTGCGATTGTCATAGTACTAACTGGACGCGGAAATCTGCAGCCTTGCTCCGCTTCAATGGACTTAAGTACGCCATTTAATTTGATTTTTATTTCAACGTTTTAGCCACTTTTCAATATCCGTGATTACTGAACAAGAAAGTTGGCTGAACGATGGCCTTTAAATGTAGTTTTATTTATTTATATTAGCGAATTATTAGAGAAGTTAATCCATTGACTACTTTATGAGTTTTGCAGACAAAAAAATATGGACGATAAAAGAGACAGATACTTTTTTGGTCAATAAAAAGTGATAAATTGAAATATGGTTTTAAAAAGTGCTCATAACATTACGTGCATTTATTATATTATTTATACATTAAGTGCTCATGACATTTGCAACACCAAAGGTGCTTCAAATACGCTGCTGCACTCTCAAGGGAGACTGGAACCTGGTCACTAATGCCGGAACATAGCATAAGGCATGCTCTATATAGACCAGGGGTGGTCGCCATCCAGTCGAGCAAATAGCCTTTCACCTGGCTGTGGGTTGTTTTGCCGCCTCTTACGACAGGCCGCCCGGCCGCAGGAAATTGTATTCCTTCTCCGTTCCTGCACGGATATTGATTACCATAATTGATTTATATGAATGAATTTCATCAATTAATCATATAAAAACTTACACCATACGATTCATTCAAAATAACTAAACCCACTTGGTTTAAAAACGGGCTGGGCTGTATGAATGCCTGGTCTTTATATGAGCTTTTGTGTGTAATTTAAATACAAGAATCTAAAGGAATAAGCTAGTTAAAGATTAATGATATATACGTTATTTTTACCAATGTTTTACTAAGTAATTTTAGTTAATTGATTGATTAATTTGAAATTGAATCTGTTTGGCTTTATGTATTCTTACGAGTTGCGAGACTCGAATTAAAATGCCGTTAGAATTGTTATAGAGTTTATTAGAACTTTACAAACAGGTATAACACAGGTACAAATATACCTGAACACAACATAGCCAAACGTAATGCAGAAGGTCGTAATTCATTAAACGCGCAAAGTCCGTGACTATGGTTCCCGATTGTACACATGTCTCGCCTTGATCGTGGTTATTGCTCACCTGCTCTCCCTCCCTCAGGCCATCGCTTTATACTGCACAAATGAATATACCCGCCCGGCAACGTGGACCGAATTTTCCAGAATCAGCTTGTACTTTAAAATCCGTAACACCTGGCTAATGAGAGTTATTTTAAGATTTTATTATTATATTGTTACAACCTAATGTAACAATATAATAATAAATCTTAAAATAACTCTCATCTTTTTATAATAATGACCTAAGAATGTATAAAGCGTTTCCATCTCTTTTTGTATCTATAAAGAAAGAAGTCTTATTTACAAAACAATTCGGTTTAAATTTCTACGAAAAAGTAGCTACTGGAACTGGCCGCTATTTTTCTATGCCCTTGGGTCTTTAAAACTTCCCGGCTAGTTGTAATTGAGGAATTTAAACGAGTCTCCGAGCTATAAAATGTTCCCTGTCCGAGTTAACTCACTTTTAGTTTTTGTTTGTACCTTGATGACTTGCTGGAAATTAATTAGGTACCTTCTTCTATTTGTGTTCTTCGGTTGTACAATTAAATTCAGTAAAAGTTACCATTTAAGGTATTGCTAAACAATTTGGACCTATGGACCTATTTATGCCATAATTTATTATACCCTGCCCAACCGTTTGTCTTACTTTTCATAGGTCTATCATTAATCAATCAGTAAAGCGTTACCGATTCGGTTTTATACAAAAATCGAGTTTCTTTTTGCATAAATTTTCATCGTATACCTATAACAATTACTAAAAATACTATATTGTGTAACAAATAAGCCTTATTGGTTATTTAGCTATGTCTATACTTTTAAATCAGATATATATAAAATTACGAGGTTTTTTAATTGATTTTCAAAACTTTAGGTATGATAACGGTAGTTGATAGCCTGTGTATTAGCAACTCACAGACATTAAGGCCGGAGAGGAGGGACGTGCGTTCATCCGCGCCCCACTATCGCCTCGTGGTGAGATCCGAGAGATACCCAGCTCTCCAGCTAGCAAATGGGGGCAACCCGTAAAGGGCCGGGTCGTTTATCCCGGCTGGAGGAGAAATCGCAAGCGAGCCCACAGCAAGGGACGTTCGAGGATCGTACAGGTTTTTTAGTGGGTATCTCTAACTACAACCTGGTGAATCCCACACACGGGCCGCGACCATTCCCCTCGTGCGACCTGTGGTTCCCAATCAAATTTTCCCTCAATAAAAAAAATAAACACACAACGTTACGAACGTATGTAATGAGTAAATAAAATAAATCGTTGGACTGAGTATAGTTACATTAAATTCATTCCGACATAATAGCTGATGTGGTGTCAAGTTTGACTCATACTTGGACTCATGGTCCAACTAGCTAATTTAAAATTATGTTAATGTCTGTTATACTCTTTAATTCAGAGTTCAATTACATACGTATTTAACTTGTTTCTACGTTTATTTAAAACTTTCTAATCGTAAATGAATGCATTTGGTATGTTTTAACGCAACTCAATTAAGAAATTGCAACTTAATTAGATATTTCATCTGCGTGTGTTGATATCATTTACATTTACATACGTACTGCGTATTACAGTACATTATAAATATTCTTTAAAACCACAACGTTATCTGTGATTATATTATAATAGTAAGTATGTGATCTATATATTTTAATTTGAAACCATTAATATGTTTAATGCATAAGTAAATTAAATTAAATTAAATATATTTTTTCTTTATCTCTTCTTTCTCTTCTTTCTAAATATGGAAATCCAGATTAACTCTTTCTAATTAATTAATTCTTTCAAGATACGACTTAGAAATTTATTATTGAGCAAATGTTATTCTAATATTCAAAATTCCTTAAATGACAAAATTTAAATGTTGACTATTTTAAAACAACTTTATATTATTACTGATACCTATTTGTATTTTATTTACAAAATTGGGTCGTTTTCGTCTTACGCCAAAGGAAGGTTTGCACCGAAAATCAGCGTTGTGTCGGATATAATTCCGGCACAGCAATATGCTAAGTCGTGGTAGCGTAATGGTTAGCGCACGCGCCCCCTATATCGAAGGGCGCGGGTTCAATCCTGACCGGAACGCTTGCACCTCTTAGTCAGTTTTCTGATCGAATGTGCATGTTGTTACAATTACCACGTGCTAAAAACGGTGAAGGAAAACATCGTGATGCAACCTGCACATCAGATAACCGATGTGTCAAACCTGCCAAGCCGCCTTGGACAAGCGTGGCGGGTATACTGTCCGTTCCCCCTGTAGTGGGAGGCCCGGGCCCAGCAGTGGGACATTTATGGGCTGAAATTATATAATATGCTGAGTGCAAACCTTGTTTGCTGATAATGCGGCGTACAAATTTTTGAAATAAGCTCTGTGTATAACAATATATAAGGAATGTAATTAAGTCTGTTTTTTCAAATAATTGTTTTCTTTCTATACTATAATTTGTTAACTATAAGACCTTATAATTATCAAATACCTGCAAATATAAGTCGCGCGCAAGTTTTCCGATAACTACTTACTATTATAGAATTGCATAACTTACTATTGCTATTTATGTAAAGTATATACAATAATAGCAAAATCTATTTATGTAACCTTTTTTGTCAACTCTAGTGACCATCGACGCGTGACTTCATGAGGATACCGGCAAACCTGTGCACGGATAATAAACTAGATCTTATCTTATTTATCCCAAACAAACCCCATAAGAAAGGAAAGTTAATTAAAAATCCATTCACGCAAAGGTCACAGTATTCGCTGTATTTATTCGTATTCTAACCATATTTCTAACCCAAAACTAACAATGCCTTAGTTAGACCCTTACAAGTAGCCTTTTGAAGGACTGTGACATACAGTAGTCGATTCGTTCCTCACTTGGTTAAGGGTGTTTTACACTGTCGAGTATTGTCGTGAGCATTCACAAGGAAATTCACAGGGAAATAATGGAACTAAATAATAAATTAATTAATGAAATAAACAATAACTTGTAATATATGTATACATGATTGTATATATTCTAAATTATGCGCACGAAATACCGACCCATTATCAAAAATGTAAAATTATCTCCAGAAGGTTGTCTGGAAGAAATCGCTGTTAGCGATAAGACCACCGATTGTACTAGTTGTAAGATTCTTAATTCATGTGTATTATTATTTTCATGTGTGCAATAAAGAATATTCTATTCTAACTTTAACATTACTTACTGTCACTTGAGATCTTTGTCTTCCGTAATCACGGCTACTGAAAAGTGGACAAAACGTCGAAATAAAAGCTAACTAAATAAAATAACACAGTTAACCGTTACAAAGTAGCTTTCATATAAACATAGTTGTTCAAATAAACAGGAATGTTTGTATAATAATATAAGATTTTATTACACTAATAGAGAGTAAATATTATAGTTTACTCATTTTGAATTCATCCAAAATAAAAATAACCTCAACTTCCACTGCCAAGATTGTGCTGTGTGATTCAAAGAAAACAAATAACTCACATAACAGAGTTACCTAAAGTGAACTGGTAGGTTTAAAATATTGATGACTTGTCTTCCGTGACCACGGCCACTGAAAAGCGGCTGAAACGTCGGAATAACCAAAATCAAATAAATTACCGCGCTTAAAACCGTCAAAACGTAGTTTTATTCAATATTATAATTTAATATGTTTATATACAAGTTTATTAATGATTTTCAAAATTTAAGGAAGTTATTTATTACAAATAAAGGTGGATGAGTGCTACCTTGTCGATTAACAAGGTAGCACTCATGCACCTATAATTAGTTTAAATGAATGAGTGAATTCTTTATAAAAATTTGGATCTTTAAACAAATTTAAACCATTTTCAAATAACATTATTCTATTTTTTATCTATTTGATAAATATCGAAAGAGTCAAAATTTCAAAAAACATTTTTTCTGAAAACCCATAAAACATTTGATATCTGTTTAATTTTTTATTACATTTCACTCGTGTTATTTTAACGATTGCATTGAAAGTAAATAAATCAAACAAGTATCTGAATATTTAGCTTCCACTAAGCCATCAAGCGAGCCTTTTCTTTCAACCAACATACAAATTATTAAAAAAGATTCGACAGTGAGTCATCACCTTAAGGTTGAGAAATGGACAGACGAACGTCGTGATTGGAGTGGCAAGATGTTCACGACATTTCTAGGTCAAATGTCTACCATTGTTGGCTTTTTCTAGAAAAGTAACCATAAATTGTGTGGTATGTGGTAAAGAATAGATTTCATACGGATTATCAATGTTTTATTTGCCTGACTTAGCTATATCTAATTATACATATTTTATTATATTTTTATTATACATGGTAAATATAATCAACTCTATTAAATTAAATTTACCAAAAAAAATTACAAATAGTATATAGGTTTCAAAACGCCATCGGTGGGAACGTGCCCGAAATTCTGTCCGCATTCTAGTGCTGGATGGTAACGCCAATGCGTTGCCCCAAGTACAGGTCAGCCTTTTGGTCTCGTGAGACTTATATCACGCGGGCTGACAGTTCTCGATAAAATCGATATGACTTAGTGACTATATTTGTTTTACAAACAAAAGCTAAGGTCCATTTACAACCTCGGCCCTCGGGAGTCTCAAAATCGGAACAATGACGATCGCCTCCAATTAAAAAAATATGATATATACTAAAAAATATATTGATTTGAAAATACTTTTTATACAATTAAAGTGGTGGTGGTTGGTGTCAAGTAAAACTTAAAAAATCAACAATAAAGCAAAATATATGATTTCTATGTTTTACTTCACACCAACTTCAAGATATTGCAGAAAATATGTAGGTATAATGTTCTATAAATGTTTTGTTATTCGAATTTAAGTTACGTATATGGTATCCAATAACAATGGACTTTATTTGAAACTATCCTAAAATTTTATCAAATCCAACTCAAAAAAGATTCATCAAAATCGGTTCAGATATAAGAAAGTTATGGCTGAACATAAATAATAAAATAATTTACATGACGAATTGAGAACATTCTCTTTTTATGTAGTTGGTTAAAATAAGCACAGAACCATACCAGCATAAAACAACTAAAACCATATTTACGTGCATATTATAATGTTATACATTAGTACTTATTCTCAGACATGTATTAGCATACATGAATGGATATTCCAAACAAAATTGTTCAGTCAAAAATCTTGCCTAAAAAAGGTAATGGAAAAAGCTTTGTTGAGTTAATACTTAAAGCCCGATCAGTTTCGGTCTGGCTGAATGAGCACAATTCTATTCTATCATCCTGTCAGCTTTGCCACCTATGCTTAAAACAGATTAGAACCTACACAAAGGCTTTAAAAGATACTGTAGCTATACCAAAATAAACACTCACAAAGTACCTTTTGTGTTCTATTTTGTATTTTTTGCTTTATGTTAATTTACTTCGCAATTTTAGTGTCAGAAAATCGTATGCCGATTTGGAAAAAAAGTGTAATATATACAAAAAATATATATAAATTCAGCCCATAAGTGTCCTACTGCTGGGCTCGGACCCACCATGCTTGTCCAAGGCAGCTTAGCAGGTTTGACACATCGGTTATCTCGATGGGCAGGTTACATCACGATGTTTTGTTAGCACGTAGTATTTGTAACAATATGCACATTAGGTCAGAAAACTACCTAAATGGTGCATGTGTTCCAGCCAGGATCGAACCCACGCCCTTTCAAGATTGGGACGCGTGCGCTAGCCATCACGCTAACATGACTTATAAATGTAAATTATTTAATTTGACATTATCGACATAATTAAATAATACCGTTAAAGCTAAAACTAAATTATGTAGTTAAGCATCTTATAAATATAAGCTACCAACTAAAGATTAAACAAAATACAAAGAATAGATAAAATCGCAGGTAAAATATTGGTCCCTAACCAAAAACCTCCACGTTTATCGGGAACGTCCTCAAAAAAATAGCGGCGTTGCCACGTTTAATGTAAACCTTTTTAGGTTTTATCGTTTGTTTAATATAAACACCTATATGAAACCATATGTACCGTCGTATTAAATCATTTTTAAGGCAATTTTTAAGATAATATTAATAGTTATTTTGGCCATTGTTATATGTCATTGTGACTCACAGACAATTTTTTTCAGAAAATACTAAGACTTTGTTATTGAAATTTATCAAAAATTTATTGTTTATACCTATCATAATAAATAAATAATCGGCAGGCACATATTATATCTTATCACATATTAGCAGAAGGTGACGTCAGGAGCCTTAAGAACAGACGAGCGTGCATGACAAGAGCTATGAATGTCAAAGAAGCAAGTGAGGTGTGTAAGATGGGCCTGTGTGGCGCTCTGTTGTTCGTGCCTACCCCGCAAGGGACCTGGCGTGAAGTTATGTATGTATGTATATGTACATAATGTATCCCCAAAAAATTAAGCAAGATACTCGTGTGTTATGGGTATAATAGAGCGGACTACTCTAGGGGTAATGAAAAGTTTGTTTTTCGAAATTTACCATTCCAGGATCGAATCCAGAGCCTCTGCGTTGCAGTGTGGTAGCCTTTCCCCGGCTTAGCCTGCTCAACCACAGATGCCGTCGCCAATGCTGAAGCGAGTAGTAAAATAAAGAAAAAATACAAATATAGTAGCTGCGCCTGCGGTTTCACGCGCATAGTGATGGAAAATCTTTATATTTTGGATAATCACACTATATAAATTAAATATTATGTGTTATTCTGATGTGTAAGCTTTATTATTGTAAAGTTTCATCAAAATCCATTCTGTAGTTTTTGCGTGAAAATGTAGCAAACATACTTTCATACGTTCTTACTAACTTTTACATTTACAATATTTATATTTATAGAGATACCTACAAAACATTGTTGTATGTAGAGGTTTCTTAATAGCTTTTCCTTGATTACGTTTTAGGCCCTCAAATAAAAGAAACAAATAAAACAAACTAGTATAAACAATAATAAATTTTTTTTTAATAATCGTGTGAAAAGGGACCTACACTTCTTCCAAACATCATTAACTACTCAATATATTAAATCCATTACAAACATATATTCACATAAATTTATAGATGAACACCAAATCAAGCGTCAAGATATAAATTGGTAACATTTTACGGGGTTTGCACGTACTTTGATCAGAATTTAATGTTGCCGTTATGAAATATTGCTTCCATACATCAAGTTTATATTTACGAATCAAAGATCAGTGAGAAAAAGTAATGAGTGTGACACATATTTAAAGATGTGAAAATGTCTTGAATAACAAGAAATGTTGATGAAATATTGATACCAATAACACGAGTAATTTATTCTTCGAAATGGTGAAAAAGTTTCTTAGTAGTATGAGGATGGCTTGAGGATGTATTCGCAATTTTTTTTATTGCAGGAATTCAGCATACAGGCAGACGGCCCACTTGATGGAAAGCGGTTACCATCGCCTATGGACATTTGCAACATCAAAGGTGCTACAAATGCGCTGCTGCTCTCTTAAGGGAGACTGGAACCTGGTCACTAATGCCGGAACACAACTCAAGGTTGTTATGGCGACATACTTTAGACCAGGGGTGGTAACCATCCAGTTGGGCAAATACCCTACCACCTGGCTGTGGGTTGTTTTGTCGCCTCTTACGACAATCCGCCCGGCCGCAGGAAATTGTATTCTTTCTCCGTTCCCGCACGGATAAATTATAATAATTTCGGCTCTTCATCAGACAAGAATTAATTATAAATAGTTATAAATAAGAATCACCATACAAACACACATATTGCATATCCCCAATTTACGCAAGAGGTCTTGTGTTATGGACTATGTACATACAACAAACCACTTTGGGGCCGATGCCAGACACCTAAACCATGGTAAATAAAGGAGAGTTCCTTCACGAATACCATGCTAGGGATCGAACCCAGGCCTCCGCGCTGCAGTGAGGTTTCAGTTATTTATTACAACAAAAAATAGGTATCACTACCCTACAAAATGCAAACTTTTTAACCCATACTTGCATTTCGACATTAGAGCATTGCTAAACACGGTGGCAAGGCAGCCAAAAAAAATTCTGTGCTCTCTCTGGTATTGGTATGTTACATAATGTGCAATTTCATAGTTAATATATAACTCAAGTGTAAATGTATGTATTTTTATAATTATTATTATTTTCAACCATTATATTTAAAAAATCTTAAAACTAACATACACCTAATAATATGTATAAACAGCTTAATATACAAAGAGATATGAGAAAAATTACAAATAGTAAATGTTTCCTAAGTCACTGACAGCTGGCAACGCTTTTGCGTTACCCAACATACAGATCAGCATTTTAGTCACATTTATACTACCTATATTTATTGTTAATATAATTATATAAAACTAAAATTTTATTTGTGTAGGTTACCGCGTTTTAGTATATCTCGGACATATGCTATGTACTTAATCGGTTTTACTATGTAACCAAAAAACCTAAATTAGTTATATTGAAAACAAATCTGAATGGAGTATAAAATTAGATTTGGAATATATAGAGAAAAGAAAATGCGAAGGGAGCTTTTGTACGATTTTAATTAAAAAGTTTCAAAATATATACAAAAAGGCACTGTAACTTAATTTAGAGGCACACAATTTCATTACATTTAAAAGACTTAAGACTAAGAAGTTGTCGCTCCGTTCTTAAATCTTTTTAATATCATCCCCTATATTCATTTATCTCAGAAATGTTTTATTCTGTTTGAGATATTAGATTCACTTTAAAAAGTAAAATGGAATGGAAATTAAGAGATTAAATTCTGTTTTAGGTAATTCAATAAGCTGCTTTAAATTTTTGAAAGAGAAGAATTACATAACTTAATTAGATAGATAGATAGATAACACTTTATTGCTCACCAAATATACAATTTCAAAATATACATAACAATAATGACAAGGTAGAGACAAAAGGCGGCCTTATCGCTGAAAGCAATCTCTTCCAGGCAACCTAACTTAAGGAATAACTTAATCTAATCTGGCGATGTAGGTGGTGCAAATCATTAATATCATAAATAAACATACTTAAACTACTTTATAAATTAAATACATACATACGTATCATACATATATATTAAATAGTCTATAATATTAGAATTAGGCATAATTATTTAAAGAAAAGTAGTGTTTTCTGAGTGCGTTCTTAAATGTATGCGATGATTTGGCCTCTCTGACAGTAAGAGGCAGCGCATTCCAGAGTTTGACAGCCTGCACTGTAAAAGAGTTATCATAAAAGGATGAAGAGTGTGCAGGTGTAGTGAGTTTACGATACGTATGAGTGCGCAAATTGTGGGAAGTAGAAAAGCGAAGGAAATCAAAACGTTCCTTAAGGTAGGGAGGACTACTAGGAATAAATAATATGTTATAAAGTAATGTGAGAATGTGAGTATTCCGGCGAAAGCGAATAGGGAGTTATTAATATAATAATAGGGAGCGAATTATTTACTTTTTAAAATAAAATGTGTACCATTTTATTTAAAAAGTAAATAATTATCCTTCTTTCATTCTCTATTATTAGTGCTAATAAATCCCTGTGAAAGTGGTAAAAAAGGAATAAAATGTAGTAGGATGCAACCCATTGGAAAAGGAAGAGAATATAATAAAAATTAAAGGAAAAATAATTCACGTGCGATCTGAGTTCGGGAAGGGGAAGGAAGCAGTGAGGTTTAAGGGTGAAAAACGGTTTATCTCGATTCCGGCAAAACTACAAGTCGTATGAAATAAGTTAAACAGCAAAGTTGTAGGTAATACAAATCTACAACTTTGTATTAACACTTTTTTTTTATATTACTCCAAATTCATGTGAAACTTTCAAATAACCAAGTTTTTGGTTTTTTTATTGTTATCTTTTACAAAAAGAAAATCACGAAATTTGGTGAAAAGTTGCGTTTTCATGTCCCAAATACACTGTAATATTTTGATTAAAATTATTTATATATTCACCTTATTATGACTTAGGTAGTATCAAAACACCATCCTAATTTTCAATCGAAAATTCTCGCGTCAAAATATCAGTTTTTTAAAAGAGTCGGTGAGTTTTTTGTTCGTTGGAATCTCTTCTTTCGGATGGTGTAAAAATATGTATTCATTACTATGGTAAATGTTTTCAGAAAAATTAAAGAAATAACAGGTAGTAAAGCCCAAACACTTCTAGTCCCTTCCCTACTTCTCTATGAAATACTTTTGGTGGGCTAAAATTAATGCTTTGTTATTGTAAATTAAGACGAATCAGTAAATTTCAGGTGTAAAAAATTATCCAATATAACCTCTTTTAATAATATATGTTATTTAAAATAAAAAAATCTAATCAGAATTCATAAGTTTTTTTAGTTTACCATCCATAGTATTTATAGTTCCTTTGCCTGTTATTTATACATTCTGTTTAGTTCATTTGTAATGCAATATTTTTATTAATGGTTAATAAGGTTACATTGTGATAGATAAATATGTATCTACATCATCATCATATCGAGCGTTAATCCGTTGGTTCGACATTCACTCGACCCAGGTCGCTTTCCTACTTTTTCTACTCCACTTCGCGGTCTGCAGCATCTCGTTATAGACATTGACGATGTCATTCTTCACGACGTCAAGCCAGCATTTCTTGGCCTTCCCTTCGACGAACCTGCGAGCGCATGCTAGACATTGGATAATGTTATGTAGTTAGTGACTGTCCGCATCATTAATCTTGCTTATAGCGTTAAATATATATAAATTAACTCTCATGGTTTAACCTCATTAACAATTAATACCAATAGTGTATTAAACCCATTCCTACATCTGCGTGAAAAGAACAGTATACTAACGTTTTGCCATATAGAGCAGTAACATGAGCAACAGAGGAGCGTTATTCCTTTGCAAATAATACAGTCCATTGAAGTCACATCCTATTACAATGGTCACTAATAAGTTTTTATTTATTCCAGTCCTCAATCAGACGCAAAAAACGATTACAACTTTCCCAGCAAAAGATACGAAACTTTTATCTCGAATAGGGACATCAGTCATGGGTATTTAAGGGTACTAGTAGACTAGGCGATTATTTTGTAGCTGAATTTATTAGGCTAACAGTTTTTAGATATATTTAGTTGTAGGAAAATAAAAAAAACTTTAAAATGACTGGTGAATGTTAGTTTTCACAATTTTAATAACCGAACGACAACTTACGTGATAACTTCTGAAAACACTGTTACTGTTAACGCCAACCGGTTACGTCGAGGAGGGAGGGTTGTTGCGAGCAGTCCACCTTACACCGTCCGGCGACGCATACATAATACGTGCATGACGCATACGTGTATTTAATAATGTAATAAAGCTCATATACTACAACATCCGCTAATCATTAAAACACCTTACTATCATCAAGGAAACAACCAGAAGAATTTATAGTTACGACTTGCAGGACTCGAATTAAAATGCCGTTAGAATTACTATAGAATTTATTAGAACTATACAAACACGTATAACACAGTACAAATATACCTGAACACAAGTAGTCCAACGTAATGCACAATTCAATAACACGGGCAAAGCCGTCACTAAATATATTATCGAATGTACACCAGTCTTGTCTCGCTTGTGCTTGTCGCTCGACTGCCGATCTCTGCATTGGGGCATTGCTTTTTATTGCACAAATACAATATTTCTACTCGATCGCGTGGACTGAATTTCCAAGAATCACAATACTAATGCTATGGCTAATGACTACCTTAAAGATTACCAATGGGATGTCTTTCTGATTACAAATTTTAAACACAAAGTATACAAGAGAAGTCCAAATGCCGAAAGGTAATAAGCGCAGGTGTGAAGTGGTCTTGTCGGTCGTAACAATACATTAAAGTAACAAAACCTTTACAGACAAACGTTATATAACCTTGAGTAAAAAAATGTATAATGGTAAAAACTGCTAAAATTCAATGTGTGGTTTAGAAGGAGTTAGTGGATATATAGACTGACAAACTCGAGAAGTGACTTGGTTTCATACTACGTAAAGATCTAATATATAAAATTCTCGTGTCACAGTTTTCGTTGCCATACTCCTCCGAAACGGCTTGACCGATTTTGATGAAATTTTTGTGCTTATCCGGTATCTATGAGAATCGGCCAACATCTATTTATCATCCCCCCAAATGTTAGGGGTAGTCCACCCCTATTTTTTTTTACCGGGCAGGACTACGTCTGCGGGACAGCTAGTATTAATATAAATTATTATATAAAATCGCGCGTGCCTTACATATGCTATTTTTAAGTAGACTGGTGTGAAGGCAACCTAAAAGCGAAAGGACTTTTTCTAGAATTATGCATCACAATTTATCATCTCTCGGGGCGAAGTATTAGCATAACAAGAGATCCGAATGTTCACGTTTCTACGCCATTAAATGTCCTCGGATGCCCATTTGTTAGTCACAACTTGTCCAACTACCTTTGTTACACAAACTGAACCTAGCAAAGTACTTTAAAAGTTTTCGGAAACCGAAGTTTCTGGTGAATAAACACCGTAAGTTGGCTAAGTTGGAATCGGTGGTTGTTAGTAGATAGACTTATATACAACATGCGGTTCTATATTCCTCTGATACGTACAAACAAATGTTTGTTTGTTCAGATAAACGTTTTCCTGTAAGCAACGTGATATTATATACGGGGTATTGTTTACTGCATTCAATTGACGTATCTCGCAAAATAAGAAAAAATTGAAACTACCCCTTAAAATTTTTGAGGGTTTCATAGACTTTTTCCAAAAAAGATACGTTTAAAATACATCCATGTGCATCTATCTGTCCGTAAATCTGAACATACGAGTCGCAAGAACCTTTCAAAGACATGAAATATGTAAATATTTCAATTAATTCTTACGCATTGATAAAACAGTATCGGTCACTTACACAGAGGGCGCTGCCTACTGAAAATCATGTCGGTAAAACAGCTCTTCGGCTTTAGAAGATCCATCCTTCTTCTGTTCTTTACATTCCCCCAATCATTTGGAACTGACACAACACGTCTTTTTCTTTCGTACTCCTCTATAGTGGTATATGTCTTCTGCCACACCAAAAATCATCATTCCTTCACACAACTTTCAACAACACTCAAATGATACTAGTGTCATTCTTTACCAACTATTATCAACATATCACTGTACCTGTATATCTGCAAATAAAGATCATTCATTCATCTACCCATCTTTAGGCTGCACCGAAACTTAACCGACGGTTAACCAAAAATAATCACTTTTCCATGCATTTTTGGCGATTATTTTATTTTAACCATCGGTTAAAAGTCGGTGCACACCAGCCTAAGTATTCTTTTTCCACGGCTGAATATTACAGAAAAATCCTAAATGTATAAGTTGAGCCGTTCTAAAATACCCATTTGAAGTTTCATATAAATACTGACGAATTAACTTTATAGCAGTTCAATATTAAATTATCAAAGTATTTTGGCTAAAAATATTAATTATTTGAATAATAGCCTCTGTAGTTAAGAGGGCTAAGTATTCGCCGTCCGAAATCACTGGAACGCAGAGGCTCCGGGCTCGATTTCTGGCATGGTAAATTTTAGAAATGAAGTTTGTGTTATTTACTATGATTTGGGGGTCTAGGATCAGTCTAAGAGTTGTCCGTTATATATCTCACCCATAACACAAGCGTAACTTGCTTAGCTTGAGGATATGCAAGGTATGTGATATCTGCCGATTTATTATTAATCAATTTATATAAAATTACAACATCAAACTAGCTTCTTTCTTTAGAAACGAAACACATGACGTCACGTATGTCAGCACTTTTTATTCTTAAACATTAGTGACGTGACCTGTAGAATGATGTATAATCGAAAAATTAAAACATAAAGTAAAGGTAATTAAGTTATTCATATTTTCTAAATTTGAAATATAAAAAGGCAAAGAAACGGAGAATATACATACATACATACATAACTTCACGCCAGGTCCCTTGCGGGGTAGGCACGAACAACAGAGTGCCATACAGGAATATGGAATGGAATATGCCATACGGAGAATATGTTTTATTAAATAATGAATCGATTTATTTTAATGGATTCGGTAATATGTGACTTTCTATATCGATTCGAATTTTAATTGTCAATCAAGTTAATCATCATCTATAGTTCACTTAACTACCAAAATCTGTTTGATAGATGCCAAATGTAATCTTATACAACAGCCGAAATATAGAAGCATAAATATTTTTTCCTTACCCCTTGAATAAATTAAATTCGTATACATTCGTGTATTTTAATATTCTCTGTTATCGACAAGGACGTTAACATTCCTTCGAAAATGTTCTGATTACATACGAACGTACCCACGTTTAAATATATCGGAAAACCTTTGAAAAACTCTTTCTGAAATGAAAATAAATATCCACCTCTCGTATTGTATTCTTAGACAATATTATATATTTCCGAGCAGATGTTTCGCTGGGAAAATATATCAAGAATTCAAAATGAGGATTACGTTTATTCTGTCCATGAATTCTTTATTTTTCATCAAAGCTCTTAGTTGGGGGTGCCTGAGTAATTTTATTATGAACGGCAGAAGGTTGTAAATATATTTTAATTTTTCAGGTGTAACGTAACTTGGAAATAATATGATAAGGGACCCGATGCTAATGAACAGGGAAAGTGGGTATGAATTAATAATGGGACCGTATTCGCTGAAATAACATCCGCAAGCCTACCTACTCTTAACTTCATTAGGCGATGAAGGTTTATTTTTATGAAAAGCAAAACAGCTTTACAAATAAATTTAGGACTAAAAGAAAAACATTCTGAGCTAGATATGCTTGTCACTTTTCGCGTGGCTCTGGGGCTTAATAATGACTAGCTGACCTATGCCCATTTCGCTGGGCATCAGAAAAAAAAACTTATTATTAATCACATTCAAATAAAAAAAAAAAAAAAAAAAAAAAAAAAAAAAAAAAAAAAACTTATTATTAATCACATTCAAATATACCCTGTCACTCAGGAATAATGTAGCTATTAAGTGGTGAAAGAATTTTCAAAATTGATTTAGTAAATCCAGAGATTTTTTCCGGACGAACTAGATTGTCCGGGCTTATTGCTTTTTTGTATGTTTTTTGTCTTTTTTATTTCCATTTGTTTTATATTTCTTTATTTTTCCAATTTTTTTTAAAGAGTCCTTACATTATATACATTACTGAGCTATTTCTATAAATATCTTATTTGTTTGTTATATGTTTTTAACTACTATTTATTTATCTCTGAGGTATTTTGACATTATGTACTTTTATTTTTTTTTTTTTTTTTTTTTTTTTTTTTTTTTTTTTTTTTTTATTTTTATCATCTATCACCTATTTTAATATATTTTCATAGATCCAGAGATTACCTCCTACAACGTCACGAACTCACAAACTTTACCTCTTTATAATATTAGTATAGAAGTATAGATTTAGGATAATATTATTTAAGACTCGAGGTCCTTTCAGTAGTACATATTTTTATTGGTCAATATCATTCCGAATCTTTCTTAATATCTATATTATAAAATTCAAAAATTCTGTCTGTATACTGAAGCTCTTAAAAAGCAATTGGAATAGACTATATAAACAACGAATAACACAATGCAATTTTTATGGAGTTCTTGTCTGCTTGTCGATTTGTTCGGGATTAAAGTAAAAACTACATGGTCGAATTTAAAGTGGTTTTCGCTGATTGATAGCAAATTCTTGGACTCTGTGGTACTTTTTATTCCGAGAATCCGGCGGAAATTTTCCCGGGAGTGATTTGAAGTTGTTCGGGTGCATAAAAATTTGCTTATACCGACATAGTTTCAGCATAAATTCCTTTTTACATACTGCGATACTTTATATTCCGGGAATCCCGCGCAAATTTTCCCGGGAGTCTTTTTAAGTGGATGGTATACATAAAAATTTGCCGATTCGAATCCGATTGATACTAAAACGATATAATCCGGGATTTTTTGCATTCCATGACATTTCCTAACGTCGAAACCACGTGATATTAGTACTTGCTTGATATGACTGTTTTTATTTTTATTAGATGATATCGTTAGTAACAACACATTACGTATCCAGGGTTTTAACGGGAATCTGTGGAATTCATGTATTTTCATATTAAAAAATACGTTGCTCTGCTGAATACCTTTTGATTTTAAATACTGGCAAGATAACAGTAATTTACGTTATCTGTCAAACGCGGACGAAGTCGCGGGAAAATCGTAGTAATTTATAAATGTGCAAAACGAGCTTGTTTATGTATTTGGTAACATATTTTCAATGGTACGTAATGTTTGATATTACCTACATATGTTATATTATACTCATTTCTTTATTTTGCGATTACACACACTTGACAAATTTAACGCATTTGGCCACAGTCACGAGCATTATGATATGGTGTAGTGTAAAAGAGTTTGATGCAATGAAAGACATGTGCATATCTAATAAAAAAAACTTTTTTAATAGATTATATACATCGTTGTTTCAAGTATATGTATGTCTTAACTTAAAAAATAAAACTAAATTATAAACTAAACCATCTTTAAAATTAAATTACACAACAAAAAACGTAAAAATCAAATACTATTATGTGTTAAGGAGCTAAAAATAAAGATCGTTTAAAAAGAATAGAAGAAAGTGCGTTCTGTATAAAGAGCGCTTAAAACGCTAGGCTGCTGTGAAAAGACAAGGATTATATCTGCAAAAATAAAACGATGCGTACGATACGCAAATATAGCGTTGACATTTAAAGCCGATGTGGCGATGTCATCAGGCAGAGTAAATGGTGAAATTTCCACAAGAGTGCTTAACAATCCAAGAGCACCATTGTTCTAAGACCAACAAAGTTAGAAATTTCAACACAACTGTCGGATATTACGGCTTATAATACACAACAAACATTTTGTTCGATATATATATCTTAGGTTTTCGCGATTGTTGAACATAACAAAAACATCATTTATAAGACGTGATATTTATTATTTCATAATTCTTTTTAATCTGATGTTTCGGCAACTTTCCAGTAGTAATAATATGTTATTAATAATTAAAAAATGATTAAGGTGCGACTAGGATATCATTAATAGATGGCAAATATTAATGATGTTAAAGTATGCCTTTCAAGACCACGGGTCATAAAAATGGCCCCGGGTCTTGGAGCGGCCTTGCGTGGTGCCATGGGAAAGTCAACACGTGAAAGCCCCTTGATAAATTTAATGTAAATATGTCGTGACACTGACCGACGATTATCGATAACTGAAAATTATTATAGTCTACCTTCAACTATTTTTTTATGTATTTCATTCATTACTTACGTTTATGATTGCTATTTTATCCTACAAAAGACTA
This sequence comes from Dendrolimus punctatus, assembly GCA_012273795.1. Taxonomy (NCBI): domain Eukaryota; kingdom Metazoa; phylum Arthropoda; class Insecta; order Lepidoptera; family Lasiocampidae; genus Dendrolimus; species Dendrolimus punctatus. The sequence continues at coordinate 8,078,801 of CM022535.1, forward strand.
ATGTAATTAATTTGTTGAATTTATTCGTTTCCTGGGGTTTATTGTGTCATTTCTCTCTAGGCCAAAATACGTCGTGGAGTGGAAGTAAATTAGATTAGACTCCAAGAAAGTAAACAAAAACAACATATAAATAAAAAAAGACGATTCTAAATGCCTAACGAAATATTATTGTTCTTGCGTTCTATGCAAGCTTGCAGTTCTATTTCCTATATTTTCCCATCTTTCAGTTTGGTATTTCTATATATTATATAAAGATCTGGGATTACCTATTCTAAATACAATTACTGTTCTAGAGCTTTACTCACATTAAATTACTGCCCCAATCCGTGGAGCAGATACTGTGACCCTGCGGTTTTAAGCTAACCTAGGAATCGAATTATACAAATTTCATAAAGGAATAGCATTATCTGATATAATGGCGTTTAAACTCATGCAAAATCGACTATGTTCTGTATTTTAATGTAATTGACTATCGTTCTGGAATAACTTCTTTCTCTCACTAGCCCGGTGGCCCGACGACATACGTAATATTGGAGATAGTCATGTATAAGAAAGATGACCAGAATACATCATGCTAACTATGATCCAACGTAAATGTGCCAATACCCATGTCTGCGATAAACAGAACTTTGTCAATCATTACAACCTTATTTCTCTTCTCTCTTACCTTCTACATAATATTATTATAAATCACACATACCTTATTGCTTTACATACGTCTAACATAAATATTACAAATAAATAATATATATAAATTAAATACATAAAAAGCTGTAAAATAAAAAATATACATTCTGAATTCGCAACCGATGTTAAATTAAAATATTAACAAAACAACCCAGCACGGTATTTTTTCAGGTAACGTTTTGATATTTTGGCTTAGGTCTATGGAGGACCTCAAAGGTGGTTCTGAAGGGTATTCGGTAGTTCCCCTTCCCCCCTTGACAGTAGACTTAAATCTCACAGTGAATTGTTATAAACCGACGACAGCAAAATGTTCATTATAATAAAAAAGACATATTTTGTATTCCCATATAAAGTTTGTCATTTGTTGCGAACCTAAACAAACCAGCTGGGCATCAAACGTTTACTTTGAGTTGCCAACAAATTTGTTTAACGCGTGACTTGGTACAACCGGCTCCCTGTTTTGATATTAACATGTAACTGTCGTGAACTCGGTATAATGTGACTTGATAAATTAATCTGTCGTATTATTGAATACACTTGAGTGGATTTAATACAATGGAATGGAAATGAACGGTAGAATGTTTGTTATATGTATGTATGATATGTGATAATTGGTTGTATCCAGTAAGGTTGTTGACTGTTAAATCAACTATAATACCACTACACTAGATTTATATATCTCTTATGTTCATGTGTATGTTACTGAACTCCTTCTAAATGATAGGACTGATTTTGGATAAAAAATGTATGTTTGTATGGGTCAGAGATAGTCCTAATATTATAAACGCAAAAGTTTGTAAGAATGTATGTATGTTTGTTACTCTTTCACGCAAAAAGTACGGAATGGATTTTGATGAAACTTAACAATAATACAGCTTACACATCAGACACGTCTTGCCTCGCTAGTGGTAATTGCTTGACTGCCTCACCCCTCCGTTGGGACATTGCTTTATACTATACAAACACATAATGTATATAGGCTTAATTTTTAAGAATCACACCTGGCTAATGACTTTCATAAAGATTAAAATACAAAATGGGCTGTTTTTCTAATTAAAAATTATAAACTCAAAGTACACAAAAGAAGTCCAAATGTGGGGAAAGTAATAAACTGCAGATGTGAATTGGTCTTGTCGGTCGTAACATTATGTTGGTATTCTTCTATATAAAAATGAATTGCAAAATGTGTTGGTAAGCGCATAACTTGAGAACGACTTTACCGATTTTTATGAATTTGTATGCGTCCCGTGATGGTTTAGGTACACAATTAGAACCGGCAGGTGGCGCTGAGATCGGGTTCTAGAATCCTCCTTATCACCGGGAGCGATTTTGGTGATTTTGTTTTGTGTCATGAAACATTTTGTTTTTTAGGAATTCGCCGGGTCAGCCAGTTTATTGTAAATTATCTTTCGACTGAGATACTGCAGAATATTAAAGCTTCCAGATCATTTATACTGCAAGTGGTATTAACATTGAAAGCTTGAATGATCTCCGAATATCAAACGGAGTTAGAACAATGGGAACTATTGGCACAGTATTGAATACGTGCCTGCACTGTTCATTGTCAATAGCTAATATTCTCTGATATTCCACTTTCGAATGAATGGAACGAAACTGCCCAACTAATGGGTATTGAAGTAACGATTTCCTTAAACCAACTTTATTCTAATAGCTATAGTTAAATTCTAGATTTTATTCTACTAATAATCCTTCTGGTACTAGAACATGCTTCGGTTCGCATAAAATTCAAATTTGTGTCTCTAAATACTGCGCAGTTTCACCCGCATGGTGATGGAAACTCGTTATATTTTGGATAATTCACACTGTGGGCTGCTGTAGCCCGCTAGTAGTTTTCTGGTTTGATTGTTCTGGACTGTAGGGAAGGGATATGACTCAGACCCTCGCACTAGAAAAGCAGAAGCTGCATCAACCTTGATAGCAGCCCTCTCCTGGCTTTGTTCAGGTTGCACTCGGGAACAGCGCACGGCACTATGGTTTCACTTGAGAGTTATCACTTTGTAAAGACAAATTAGGTATAAAATTTATTGGCATGGCCAGTAATTACAATGATTTGGTTTAAAAAAACAGATGAGCGCACGGCGCGATGTCGTAGAACGTTGACAGTGAATGAAGTCTGAAAAAGTTGCCTATAACCTCCTGTATTAACCGTAACCTGGCACAGAAAGGGGGTAGAATACAAAATTGATGGAGCGATGTTTTACCTACGTTATACTAGGCAAGGACGGAACACACAGTATATCTTTATAAATTATAGCCTGTGTGTTATTCTGATGTGTAAGCCAAATGATTGTAAAGTTCCATTAAAATCCATTCAGTAGTTTTTGCGTGAAAGAGTAACAAACATACATTCATACATTGTCACAAACTTTCGTGTTTATAATATTTATAGAGATTCATATTTAATTTACATTCCTATATTAAATTATTAGCTCCAAAAGCAACTAACTTGAAATTAAGCCATTTTTTATTAACAGAAATAAAGATAAATATTTACTGTCGCAAATAAATGCACGCACATAAAACACAAAGATTTTATATTATAATATACAAAAAATATCTAATATAATAAATATTAGTTTATTTTTTTTGACATTCATTTTTTATTATTTGTGTTATAGTCTATGTTAAGTATATTTAATTTCAATTATTTTTAATTACAGTATAGGTGGCCTGGAAGATATCGCCGGCGGCGATTAGACCTTCTATTTTACATGTATGTGTATATTATGAATGCAAAAAAGAATTTAGAAGAATAAAGAATTCATTCATTCATTTACTTATTATAAATAGACACAGCTTAAGAAATGTACGTACATAAAATTCACAGAAATGAAGCTTGAAACTTAGCATCACGCTGTCAGCAGCGAACTGATACTAAAACTACTTGTTTATTTAATAACCTTTGTTTAAAAAACTGCGATACCGGGGTTGGTTATTTTTTTTATTTTTAGAATAGAAGGTTTAGATTATATATTTAGACAGTAAAGAATTTCTGGGACACTGCGTATATACAAAATTTCAAAAAAGTAGGTTAGACATTATGATTAAAGGTAATTAGTAGGTGGTTGATAATAAATAAGTAAGCATTCGCTTAACACGTTTGGATGATTGTCGAATAATCTAAAGCAATCGTCATTATCTTTGCCTTTAATCCCGGTTGCATTCATATCGTCCTTCAGAGACCGGGATCCTATTTCCTCTGCATTTTCTTCGACATTCTCTATTGGTAGAGCATTGGCAAGTATAATATCCTTCAAAGCATAATTTTTTGGGTCTAACTCTTTTATCAGGACTATAATATAACTTAACTCTACTATATTCTATACATTTATCAAGATTTATTTCAAGGGTAGGTAATTTTACGTTTGATTTGTGATATAAATTTTATTGATCACAATCCTTTTTCAAAATAAATACTTTTACATTTACCTAATCAGTTTAATCATCATGAAGTCGTGGTAGCGTAATGGTTAGCGCACGCGCCCCTGAATCGAAGGGCGCGAGTTCGATCCTGACCGAAAAGCATGCACCTCTTAGTCAGTTTTCTGATCTAATGTGTATATTGTTACAATTACCACGTGCTAAAAACGGTGAAGGAAAACATCGTGATGCAACCTGCACATCGAGATAACCGATGTGTCAAACCTGCCAAGCCGCCTTGGACAAGCGTGGCGGGTATATTGTCCGTTGCCCTATAATGGGAGGCCCGAGCCCAGCAGTGGGACATTTATGGGCTGACATTATTAAATCAGTAGAGTTTGTAAAACGGATTTTAAAAAAATCAGGATTCGGCCCAGAAGATTGCAATTTTTTTTTAATTTTTGGCTGTCTGTTCGAACATCACGTGAAAACTATTGAACAGATTTATATTAAACTCGATACTGAGCCAGTTTATATCCCTAGTCAGCACTTAGGATAATTTTTAACCTGGTTATTGACGGTGTTTCTGAGGATATACAGCTATAGCTAAAAAGGTAAAGCTCTCGTCGCTTATTTTGTTGCCGCTGTTGCAATTCACAAAAAAATATGTCGTTTTCACGACAACGCTAACAAAGTTTCGCTGTCACTGCCATTAATAAAAATTACTTGCCTTCATATTTTTGAATCCTATGTGCTGCATCTGTAAAGAAATTTCGATAAATTAGTGAAATTAGACAAGAGAATGATTTCGTAAATTAGGGAATAAAAATACATTTATATTGAGGTTACAAACGACTACCTCTAGGCTCTGGGTTCGGTTCCTGATATGGTAAATTTTGAAAACGAACTTTCCGTTCTTTATTATGGTTCGGGTGTCTGGGATAAGACTCAGATTGTTCAGTTATAGCCCATAACACAAGCGTAACTTGTTTAGCTTGGGCATATGCAATGTGTGTTTGACTTTGGATTATTTATATTTATTTATTAAATTACCAAAAAAACTCACACTTTTATATATATTAATACGTGAAGCAATAACTTTGTACACCTTTTTACGAAAATTGCGCCGACAGAGGAGTATGGAATTTTGCACACTTATAGTTGAATACTTTTAGTTAATTTAGGTTGTATTTAAATTACTTATTAATATTCTTAGATTAGATGGTAATAATGCATTTGTTTTTAAATACCTTATTTATAGAAAAAGTTAAAATTTATAGTTTATATAGAGAAGAAGCGACGAATGCTAATTATATTAATGTGTAATATATAACACGCATATATATAATTTTTTGTTTATTGTTCAAGTCAAATTAACAATATAGCTTTGGTGAAATCTGTAATTAAATCATAAGTATATAGTCTATGACAACAAATGTTTATGGTTGGATTTCGACTACGGGTGACTACACAAGTACATATTAAATTGGATTATATTATACGTCATATGGAAGACAAAGCACATACGTAACATAAGACTAGAGTTCACTACCTTAAACTCAACCCAATTCCAAACGAAACCTTAAGACCTGGTGTCCAAATTTGGTTAATCAGATCAGACCTGCATCAAGAAAGGTCCTGTCATTTTAAGACAGGCAAGGATTTCCCTATTTCTCTAAAGGTTATGATGTAACACCCGTCTTAAGCGTTCCATTAATTGGAGACTGCAAAGTTATTTTTGATTTATGCGTTATATGATAGGTATTGTATATAACGGTACATATAAAATAACAGATTTTCAACGTATCTTTATAGAAACACTTTTTATTAATATTAAAACAATAATCAATACGCTATTTAACTTCTTAACACTATTTGACTAATAGCTATTTCTGATTAGCACAATATAATCATATATTACAATTAATTATGGATTTTGAAATATACTATTATATATGACTATGTATATATGTATGTATTTGTATATTTATTTCTTAAATAAGTTTTAGTATCTATATATCTATTGCCTTTTTCCTGCACAACCTACATCGCCCAATTCAAATTTCTTTGATTTAGGATACCTGGAAATGATCGCTTAGAGCGATAAGGCCGCCTATTGTTTTGCAATAGGCGGATCGCCTTAAATTGTATATTTTGGTGTGCAGTAATGTGTTATGTCTCTCTCTGTTTCTCCTTATAATTGTGCCTTAAGTTGGTACACATTATAAGGTACAAATAGTAGAAAAATTCCAGCCGAAGAGAACGAACAATTTTTTTTGTAGGCTAAGTACTTACCGAACCACCCTCGTATATTAAGTCAAAAAGTCCCATTTTCCAGATTAAAATGTTACCCTATGTACCTTTCCTCTCTGCCGAAGTAAAATACAAAATTTCTTTATAATCGGTTAATTCAGTTTCACGTTTGTAATTTGTTTTCTACGAAAAACTTTCTCCGTTTCCAGGAAAAATATACGTTTCAGAGATAAATCTTCCATTCCATTGTAGAAGTTAAAAGGATTATTTCTTGAGGAGATGGGAAAAAAACAATAAAGCTATATATATTTTTAAAAACTTTTGTACTTTACTTAATTATAGTATGAGTTAATATGCTTCGACAAATATCAATAATTGTTTGTCCACAATAACCAGCTAGTCACGTAGAAAGTTTGTCAGGTAACGATAAAAGACCCATAAATCTATCTTGTAGTTATAAGTGATAATGTGTTTGCAAATGGTGCCAATCTAACAATCCACCATACTAGGGCCAGCGAAGTGAATAAAAAGTATATAAGAGAACTACGGGCTCCGAAGCAAAGAATACGGATATGTAATAAGTTATTTAATAAAAAAAAAACTGACAATTATTTATCCATTAATCAAAATTGTTGTATTAAACGCCGATTTTTCAATTATCAGAAAAAGTTATCAGTCAAATAAATTATAAGCTGACTGAATCCGAAAATGATTGATCTGTTTTAAACATGCAAGTGACATTTTTAATTTTTCCATGTTATACCTTGATAGGGTATACCGATGACTTAGCACTATTAGGGGAAAGCCGCGAAGAAATTATAAAAGCAGCTAAGATCTTAGAACAAGAGGCAAAAAAGGTTGAACTCGAGATCAACACGGATAAGACGGAGTATCTTCACATGAAGCGGTACAAAAACAGCCGCATTGCGAGAACAAACCTCCATGTTGGAGATACACTGCATAAAGGGGCGAGCAACTTCAAATACTTGGGATGCACCATCACAAACACGAACCCCCGAGAGGAAGAAATACACATTCAAGTCCAAAATGCCCTCAGGTGCAGCGCTGCCCTACATAAGGTGCTAGTGTCCAGGTTTATACGCAGGAAATCTAAAATTCGTGTTTACAAAACTGTCACTAGACCATTTTTGATATACGACTGTGGACATCTGATGCCTGGATACTGACAATAAACAAGGAGAACCAATTGTTGGCCACAGAGAGGAAGGTTCTCAGAAAAAGCTTGGGCCCAACAGTAAAAGAAGGCAGCTGGAGGGTCCGAACCAACTCCGAAATAGAAGACCTTATGGCCGAGCCCAACATAATTGGGAAGATAAAATTTCACCACCTCCGCTAGCTTGGTCATGTAGAGCGGATGGAGGAGGATCGAGGAGTGAAGAAAGGCGGACCGATATGTCATCCCAAGTATCGCTGTAAGGATAAAGTGGAGGCTGACCTGACCGCACTAAAAGCCCAAAATTGGCAAGACACTGTACAAGACAGAGGAAAATGGCGTGCTCTCGTTTTGGAGGGTCACTCACTTCGGGTTGGCAACGAAGTTAGTTAGTTATGTTATTCCTTATTCTATGAATAATTTTTATCTAGTGATTGAAAAATCGGTCCTAATAGAATTATATTATTGTTCACATGAGTTATATGTAATTTAAACTTCGCAACAAATATTATGAGAGAAAAATAATATCCTAATTTTTTTTGGTGATTTTGAACAGTCTGTAACTTGGAGAAAAATAGCCGTACAGCTAATTTCTAAAAAACAAATTCTAGCTCCAAGTATTTAGTTTTCAAATGTAAAATTAAAAATTTAGTCAGATGTTTTTTATAATTTTGAGAAAACAACCTACAAAAATCCTGTTAGTTTGTGTTTTTAATCAATGGACTTCGACCTGTTAACCTGTTTGTGGACCAGATAACTTCTTTACTCAATTTTAATTTATCTCTGTCAGAAACCTCGGTACGAGTATTTCTCGCTAAAATATCATTCTGTGAGTGGAAAAGGATAATTTGGCCTTTGATTATCAATATCTCAGCAACTAATGATTGCACATAAAGTTCAAGGTAGGTTTCAAAAATTGGAATGAATTGTCTACAAGGAGTAGTTATTGATTCTTCGAAAAAAATTGATTACAATTATTACATGAATTTCAAATGCAACAAAAAACTTTTTGTAGTTAGTAGTAGTTTTTATTTTTTTTTAATTTTATTTTTTCTATATTATAAAAAATGTTCGCATTAAGTCACTTCATTAAAACAGACATTTGGAGTCGGGACGGAGGTCGGGTACTACCAAATGTCTTGAATTAATCTTGTCCTAACTAAATGGGCGTTTTAAACTGCCAAACTTCAAGCCGGCTATTTTTAAAAGTAATCACCACTTGAAAGTAACTTAAAATTCAAGTTTGGATGAATATTAAATGTACTATTTTGGTGGAGATTTTATAACGCTACAGAATACTGGGCATTAGAAGTTTGCAGGTGCCTTCTTACTCATAAACGTTCGATCTTTATTATCTAGAGGAAATATTATTACGAGTTGAGCGGGACTCGAATTAAAATGCCGTTGGAATTATTATAGAGTTTATAACAACTACCATACAAACACGTATAACACAGGTACAATATAACCGAACACAACAAATCCAGACGTAATGCAGAAGGTCGTAATGCAATAAAACGCTCAAAGTCCGTCACTATTAGATTCTCGTTTTGTACACAGGTCACGCCCGTATCGTAATATTCGCTTGACTGCCCCCTCCCTCGATCAGGTCATCGTTTCATACTGCACAATTGCAATATGCCTGTATCTTAGTCGACGTAATCCGTAACATTTGGCTAATGATTCGGGCGCAAGCCAGGTCATAAACGAGTACAATAAAAAATGGACTGTCCTCTAGTAACATATGTCAACAAATGAATAAACGAAAAAACATGATCAAATAAGAATTAGAATTAGTTCAAATGCCGACAGGTAATAAAATGTGCTTCATGGAATTTGTCTTTGTCAGGGGGCTAAGTTGTAACAATATTTTCCGTCCGTCCTTTATTCAAAACAAACGTAGATCAAACTGAAGGAAGATAAGCTGTATCAATGATGCAAAGAAGTGTGTGATATTACCAAGATTTAGGCTGGTGTGCTTTTTTTCTTCTTTTTGCACCGACTTTTAACCAATGGTTAAAATAAAATATTCGCCAAAAATTTATGTAAAAACAGTGATTATTTTTGGTTAACCGTCGCGTCGGTTAAATTTCGGTGCACACCATCCTTAGATGTTAAATATCTTTCTGAATAGAAACATATTAATTGTTCCGAGAACAATGAATGTAATATAGATACATACAGTTTAATGAATAGTATATGTATGCATAGATCTGCAAGACGACCGGAAATAGACCCAAGCCGCAGGGGTTTCATGAAGACATAATGACGTCATACAATACCATGTCAGCCAAATTAGAAATTTGTCGTATGTACAGACAAATGTTTACCCATATTTATGTATTACATACATACTCACGAACACAATATCGCACGTCCATAATAACATTGACCTAATTCTTGTTAATCTACACTAATAATACATATATATTATTATATATTATACGAATGTGAGCCTTGTTGTATGTAAGTTAATACAGGTTATGTCATAGTATAAGTGATCGGAAAAAGTGAATGTAAATTGAAAATGTGAATTGTAGAGTGGAGACTGATGTAAAAACATAAATATAAGATAGGTAAGTAGGAATATTGTAAAATAAATATGTAGTAATAATAAATAATAACAGCCCATAAATGTCCCACTGCTAGTCTGGGGCCTCCCACTATCGGGGAACGGACAGTATACCCGCTACGCTTATCCAAGGCGGCTTGGCAGGCTTGACACATCGGTTATTTCGATGAGCAGGTTGCATCACGATGTTTTCCTTCACCGTTATTAGCACGTGGTAATTGTAACAATATGCACATTAGATCAGCAAACTGCCTAAGTGGGGCATGTGTTCTGGCCAGTATCAAACCCGCGCCCTTTGAGTTTAGGATACGTGCGCAGGCCATTACGCTATCACGAGTTGTAAGATTACGAAGCATGTGAGATTATAAAATTAATTAAGGAAAATATATAACGCATAAAATAAGTAATATTTGTAAAATTATCTCTGAAAACATGTAAGGACTTTGTAATGTTTGGAGAAAAAATGAGAAAATTTTATATATATATATATATTATATATTGGGTTTTTTTTCATGGTATAGGTTCGTTGTAAATTTGTTAAATGTATTTTTCTGTTATTTTGGTAAGCAATGAAATGCAATCAAAATGTTCCCTGAGATCGGAGTTGACCGCAAAAAACACTGCGTGCAAAGCTGCTATAAAAAATAGTAATAGTTTCACGTAAAGAAAATATTTTCGTCGTATTTTAGGTACCTACCTAGTAAAACAAATCTTAAGTTCCAATCGTAAGCGTGATCCTGCCTCGCTAGCTTTAATTTCACGCGTCAATGATTTTCAGTATAACCGAGCACATAAAACATGCCGACTGATATCAGTTTCAAAAAACCCAATGCGGAGTCAAAGTGTTGTGTTTTGTGTGTGTTTACTTTGTAGTTTTATTCGTTCAATGAATCAATTCCGTTCCGTTCGTGTAGTGACCCCTACCACAGGAATATATCACTAAACCTACGCAGCACTCGAATTAAAATACCGTCGGAATTACTATAAAATTTATTAGAACAGTACAAACACGGGTACAAATACAACTGGATACAACCAGTACAAACTGGACGACCCAATAACACGCGCAAAGTCCGTCACTATATCACTTTTTGAATCTACGTCTTGCTTGTATCGTAATCCTCATTTGACTGCCCCTCTCCACCTTGGGCCATTGCTTTATAATGCACCGATCCATTCTATAATAATAGATAATAAGGAATAGTTCGACACTAATGACGGCCATAAAACAAGTACAATGACCATAGAATGTTTCTCTTAATTACAAATTCTAAACACAAAGTAAATAAAATAATACCTAATTTCGGGGAAGTAATAAACTGTGCTTTACGATAGGCAGGTGTGCGTTTATCTTTGTCGGTATGTAATAATAGGTTTACTGGATGAAAACTCTTTTAAGGTTAAGTATAAAAAATGAAATATAATTCTTCCAAATTACGAAGGCGTGTGGGTTTTAACTTTGGTAAACATTTGCCTGGGTTGTGCATGAGATGAAAAGCGGGTATGATTGGACAGCACGCTCGCAACTGACCCCGTCAGACACGTACAGAATCGCAATATGTATGTACACATTTAATCAAGGATAATAAGGTCTGTTCACCTTCGAAATTAGGGATGCGGGCACATGGTACAATAAATTATAATATGTTTACAAATAAAAGAACAGGTTTTAAAATGACATGTTGCTGTCAAAGAAATGCGCACACCTACCTGACGTAAAAACGCAGTTTATTATCTTTCTTGCATTTGGAGTTCTTTTGTTACTTCGTGTTTTAAATTTGCAACTAATAAAAACATTATATTGTTATCGTACTTGTTTCATGGCCGTCATTAGAGTCGAACTAATCCTTGTTGTTATTGCGTCGAAGCTTGCCAGGTGTGCGGATTAACTCAGTGAACCTTTTGTTGTATTGTACAGTTAAGTATAAAAATGAGGGGTGAGGCAGTCAAACGACGACTATGATACGAGTAAGACGTACATTCGATGAGCGATATAGTGACGGACTGTGCGCGTGTTATTAAATCGTGCAGTTTGTACTGGCTGTGTCCAGTCATATTTGTGCCTGTTTTATACGTGTTTGTTCAGTTCTAATATACTCTATAGTAATTCCAACGGCATTTTAATTCGAATCCTGTGTAGCTCGTAACAATATCATGATAGAAACGATAATTATTACATTTCAAACAACAATTAATTAGTTATTTGACTTATTTACATGTAGCTCCTTGTGACATCATTAGTAGTGTTAATAACATTTGTTCCAATTACTACCATCAATTATTTTAACATTGTAGGTAATATTTGCAGGTCGTTGTGTTTACTTATCTATACTAATATTTTAAAAAGTAAAGTTTGTGAGTTTGGATGTTTGGGGTAATCTCCGGTACTATTGGCCCGATTTTTTTCTTCTTCTTCTTCGAATTCTTTCACCAGTAGAAAGTCGCATTATACCCGAGTGACATAAGCTAATTTAACTGTGATTAATAGATCAAAAAAGTTAATACGTTTTACACACAGCGAAGTGTGCACGTGAACGCCTGTCAAAATATTACAGCATTAACATTCTACGCAAAATTACGCACATACTCGTATGAGGCACTGCGAGTGTTTTCTGCATTTATGTATTAATTAAACATTACAAAGCTTACTTAAATCTTAATAATATGCCTGCGTGCGTGGGTGCATGTGTATTTTTAATAACGACCGCGAAGTGGGCACGGGTCACCTAGTCGGATATAACAGCGAGCGGACTAAGTGATAAAACTCTCATTTATAAATAATGTAATAAAGTCTTTTTTTTCATTAATTGATTTGGATACATACACATTAGAGAAAATAAAATATGAAACACACTAAATACATAGCAGACATTATGTCTCGCCATAGTACCAAATCCCAGACACAAGTGTCTGAAGCTGGTTTTCAACTGCATTTCAACTTTCTTCGGATACACATGTCAGCTTTCAAGGTTGGCTAATTATTGTGCGAGAATAATAATACTTATAATTGATTAAACTTTTAACCGACATTCTCCTTTCGGAAGTCGAATTTAACAGTTCTCCAAGTTCTATCTATATGTTGCTGTGTAAATTCCTGACTGTAGGTACTTTCTTACAATAACTATAAGACGGCGACGTTTTTTAAGTCTTTAAAAATAATCTCATTTGGTATGACTCTCCCCTCCCCTCTTGCAAGGGCAATAGTATAAAATAACAAATAGTAGGGGTATCGTATATTTATTATTGATACCATATCGCGTTCCGTACAACCAAGGCAAAGGAAAAAATACAGAAAAGCGGAACGACGACTGCAAGTTGTGGAATCGCATCCACAATTTATTGTTTGCATATATTTTTTCCAAGAAGCGTTTTTTCATTTGCTAATGGTTTTGTGCTAGTAGAATATTTTAAGCAAACATTGTGTCACTATGTTTTGTTTCTGACTATTATAGCTTTTAATCTGACAATCACTTGCAATAACGTTGTATTGATAATACTGTAGTCGTTAAAGAATTGGTCCACATTTATATCGTTTGGACATCAAACTAGACACAGAGAGATATATTTTTTTATGCTTTAGACGCTTATCTACCGCAACAATGTTCAAATCAACCAGAACCTGCAGATGTGGACTTATCATATAATTCAGTATAATTTATATATCATTCTTGCTGAACCGGCAAACTTCGTACCGCCTCAGAATCAATAAATAAAAAAACGTTGATTTCTAAACGACGGAACGAACATAACACTTTCAAGACTATAACAGGGTAACTAAAACACACATTTAGATTTAAGTATGTATATTTTGAAACCGTTTTTTTATTGCAGGAGTTCAGGAAACAGGCAGACGGCCCACTTGGTGGAAAACGGTTACCATCGCCTATGGACCTTTGGAACACTAAAGGTGCTACAAAAGCGTGTTGCTCTCTTAAGGGAGACTGGAACCTGGTCACTAATGCCGGAATACAACTCAAGGTTCTTATTGCGACGTACTCTAGCATGGTAGCCATCCAGTCGGGAAAATTCCCTACCACCTGGCTGTGGGTTGTTTTTCGCCTCTTACGACAGGCCGCCCGGCCGCAGGAAATTGTATTCTTTCTCCGTTACTGTACGGAGGAATTTCTGTAGCTTATGCTAATATTGATATTAGATGGAGGAATCTAATTGAATCAATTTAGTCAAAACACCAAACAAACATAAAGCCACAATACCAAACATACCAATACCAAACATAAAGGACACAATTATAACCAATGACATTGAATGATTCAAATTTATGTTCATACGAATCACTGTTTGATTCATCCAATGTGAAAGAAATGAACCGTTTAGTCGGCTTTGTGCCCATAAAAGTAATTAATGCTAAAAAGCGAAAAGACATCTCTATTTCGAAACAAAAGCGATCTAATTACCCAGCGAGCCAAATATCATTCTTTGTAATCTGACTTCTGAACTAACAAACATTAAGGTCTTTGGAAGTTTGTAATATCCCATTAACATGGCATGGTTCGGAAAGGACTGCCCCATTTGGTGAGACTACAAGCAATTATCCCATCTCGCCAGTCTAATGCTGATTGGCGGGTCTCGCATATCTGTTTTCATATGTTAAACATTTTCGCGAGTAACGGCTTTATGTTGCTGTGTCGTTTTCAAGCAATATTTACTATGTAATATTAGTCGCTCAGTGGTCGAAACTCGACCATAATTAATTTTAATTAGAAGTTTGAACATTATTAAGGTTCTGTTGGTTCAGTTCGCTGGATTTTGACTAAGTATCCCTCAAAAACATACATTATCTGGAAAAAATTGTGACACAATTATCTCTCTTCTCACTTAACACAGCAACTTCACTGGTTTTATTTCAATAAAGTAATTTGCAAGGCTGCATATAAGGAAGACCCTAGCAATCAATTAAACACACACCAATCAAATATTTAGTATCAAATTTAATTTTAACCATCAAGGATACATGAGATTAATGAAACTATTGGTTAGCCATGGTCAAAATTCGCCCATTAATTAATTTAAATTATAAGTTTGAACATTATAAAGGTTCTGTTGTCAAAGACTACACTTCTATAATCACAGATTTCGCCAAGGCTATACTGTTAATTTGACTTTAACAATAAACAAAAGAGTATAATATATGGGTGTGTGTGTCAAACACATGGTAGTTTTTATTGATTTCATGTATTCTTTATGCATAATTTAAAAAAATTGCATTCGTCGCTTTTTCTCTTTATAAACTATAAGTGTGCAAAGTTTCATACTCCCCCGTCCGCGCCATTTTCGTAAAGACGGGTACAAAGTTTTTGCTTCTCGTATTAATATAATGATAAAGGAAATAATTTTGAAAATTTACCCGAATAGGTACAAAAATATATTTTATTTTATTTTAACAACAAATATAGTGTCTCATCACTAGAGGCGTAAAACATATGAAATATTTCATGTTTTGAACAGAATGCTGATTCTCATCTATTAATTTAATAGGGTTTAGTTACAATTGTTTTGATCGCTTTTGATATTAGACTAATTTAGTTTAGCATTACTTGTTAGAATTGAAATTGTTACGCGTCAGTTATTAATGTGTATACATAGAGAAAATTAACACTGCTTCGAAATTTATACTCACGCATTAAATACATTTGAACGGGTTTAATTAAAATTTTTAACGTTGTTGAAAATCTAGCCTAGGGCTAATTGTTTAAAAAGATTGGATATTTAAAAAGATTTGGATATTAAATATATATGTGAATAATAATAATAATCGGCAGACATACACACACACTGCATATCCCCAAATTAAGCAAGTTACGCTTGTGTTATGGGTAATATACAACGGACCACTCTGGGGCCGATCCCAGACACCCAGACCGTGGTAAATAACGGAGAAAATACTTTTCCGAAATTTACTATACCGGGAATCGAACCCGGAACCTCTGGGTTGCAGTGAGGTAGGCCGACAAAGGCTTAGCCCGCTCAACCACAGAGGCCGTCAATTGTGTTTCGACTATGAGTGAGAGTTGCTTTGACCAACTTTTTCATACATACATACATAACTTCACGCCAGGTCCCTTGCGGGGTAGGCATGAACAACAGAGCGCCATTAGGGCCTATTCTTGTACACCTCACTTGCTTCTTTCAACTTTTTCATCCACCATCCATCTCCCTTATTTTTTGAAACGAGGGAATTTATTTTCTTGGGACACCATCCTCAGTCCCGTATACACAACAACAGCAACAGCCTCGGGGATGTCAGCCATCAAACTACCCACTAAACCTAAACCTAACTTGCACGTTTTTACGGAGCGCTAAATGAACTAGGTCTTGCAAGTTTAACGCTCCAACCTTGTATGACGAGCCCAAGGTGCCCTGCTGGGGAGAATACTCTTTTCAACAACCATTCCACCATTCCACCTCCCTACGATAACCACATTCCGTCAAGGCCTCCAATCTGTTTTTCCCGTTTAAAAAATCTTCTTCTTTAGAATCGTTATGATTTGAATCTCGTTGAAACGAAAAAGTGACACTAAAAAGAGATAAATCTATAGGACTAAGCGTGCGAGAGAACGAGATACAAGTTTTACATTGTGCAGCACAAATTAGATTCAGTACGACTGATGGTTAAACATAGGTCCGAATTGGACGGAAATAAAACTGATAAGAATAATTTTTAGACCAAAACCGTGAATTTTTTAAATTTATTTTGAATTATAATATGTTGACGAATATAACCTAAAGGAAATACCTATATTTATATTAATAAAAGTCAGAGAAGAATTATTATCTGTGAGTATGTTCTCTGAAGTTTCACTGCGAGTGAACTGCACACACACAATTTTTTTTAAACATGACACCAGTAGTTCCATTTTTTATTTCCTTGGATAATTTTTTGTCTTATAGAAATTACAAGAAATATTTATATATTTCAATTTTAATGTAATATGTTCCAGTGTTTAAATACTTTTTTCTACCATTTCTGTATGGCAACAAACTACGGGAAAAGGGTGGTGTAAATAGGACGATAGTGGGTATCATAAAGTTACAATTTTACTAACATACTAAAGATTTTAAAACCTAATATATGCGACTCTATTTTACTTACATAAAAACTTAAACAGGTTCGTCTATATATCGTGGCCGAAGCCGCAATAAAACAAAAGATGTTATATATACAGATGAATTTTCAGTGCGCCTTCAGGGCTCCTAAATTATAGAGAAAACAGTCAAAGGCGTCTGAAGGCCGATTTTGACGAAAAGTAAATTGGAATCATTATATTTTAGAAAAATGACTTTCCCTGGTCAAGAATCGAATCGGTTGATTTTGCATAACACATTTCTAAATCGTAGTGCAGCTTGTAAGGGTCAATTTCTATGAAGGAATATAAAAGGGAAAATCAAGGAAAAGGGTTTTTTTAACAAAATGTTCTATTTTTCATAGATTAATTAAATATCAAATTGAAAATATAATTCAAAAATAACCCTTTCCCTAGGTTTGCCGTTTGACATTCCTTCACAGAAATTAATTCAGACAAACTACACTACAATATGATGGTATAATAATATAGAGTGTGTATATATTTTAAATCAGCTGATTCGTTTCCTGAAAATGGTAATTGATTGATTGAACCGGTTCCCATCAGGTGGGCCATCTGCCTGTCTGCTGAACGCATGCAATAAAAAAAAGCAGACAGGTGGCTAAGGACTTACCTGTATCAATTGTAGTTGTTTGGTCTACATACATTGATACTGTAACAACTTAGCCCCCCCCCCCGACAAAGACAAATTCCACGAAGCAACGAAGCACATTTTATTACCTATCGCCATTTGAACAAACTGTAATTGTTTTATGATCGTCTTCTTTTGTTTACTTATTTATTGGCATTTCTAGGGAACAGCCCATTGCTTTATTGTACTCGTTTATGGCCGTCGGCTTGCGGCCGAGAAATTAGCCAGGTGTTACGGATTACTTAGACTATAATACGGACACATTGTATTTGCGCAGTATAAAATGGCCTGATTGAGGGAGGGGGCAGTCAAGCGACGATAACGATACGGGCGTGACGTGTGTACATAACGAAAATCTAATAGTGACGGACTTTGAGCGTTTTATTGAATTACGACCTTCTGCATTACGTATGGATTTGTTGTGTTTGGTTATATTAGTACCTGTGTTATACGTGTTTGTATAGTTCTAATTAACTCTATAATAATTCCAATGGAATTTTAATTCGAGTCCCGCTAAACACGTAATACAAATACTGATTTTACAACAAGGTTGAATAGTGTGCAAAGTTGCCTTATAATAACCCAATGGAAATCCTCTGTTGGGTACAGACCGATTAAAAGCAATAACTCGAAAAATAGCCCTCGCCTCATGTTAGGTTGCGTAATACTTAAAGGAAATAGGAAAAGTTTAGGACGAGTTAACAAGAGAAATATCTTTACGTACACCTATAAAACTAGTGCCCATTTATGTAAGTAACTTCGCCAAACAAATTTCACGGTACGTTAATAGAGAGAATTCAAAAATTGAGTAGTGTAAGTTTATTGACTCATTTGTCGTTACGCAGAATTGTACGTAGTGCAGAAAATGGAGAAAGTTTGTGTTTCACTGATGTAAGTCTAGCTTTCTACATCTATGCTACAATCGCCTTATGGTTAATGGTATCTTCAAACTATTTTTGACAACTAATAAGCTTTGTACAGTCGCGGAATAAAAAGTTCGTCACCTTAAAGTCGACTTTTGTTTGCACAAGTACAATCAACAATACTGCCAACATTTTGATACATGTTCCGTTTAAAAATATAGAGACGTGATAAAGGAAATTGCAATGTTGACAATGACAGATGCTGAGATTAACAATAAGACCACGAAGAGGATATAATCATTACGTTTAACATAAATGTTAAAATCAATAAAAAGTTTTACAAGTCTAAACAATCTTCTCCGACAAGATAGAAAATCAAACAATATTCATCAAAATTATTTTAAACTTTTTTGTCAAATAATGAAACATAATTTTCTGTGGTTCACAGTCTGTTCTGTGACTTAGTTTGTAAAAGTAACATGAGCTCGTGGAACGTTAAATGAATCAGTATGAAAACTGGCGAAAATTTTGATACTACGACTGTCATATAAAACTAAATGACTTTTCTTAAAATTCGTATAGTGTTAGTATATCTTTTAGTAGTACTGCATAAATTGGCTTGACTAAGTCTGAATAATATCGCTCAGAAAAATTCGTGTAGTAAAAACAATTATATTTGTATGGTTATATTTTATCCATTTTATTTTTTGGTAATAATAGTCTGTATTTATTGTGTGAACATTCTTTAGCATCTAAGGTAAACTTGAAAACGATGTATATTAATAATTAAAATAAAAACGAAGTTTCTTTCGATTAATTAGTGAAGGAATTGTAATAAAATTTTATTTTTGAAAGTTATAAAAATATAATGTAATATAAACTTAATCAGTAGGCTCAATTTTAGTAATAATTGGCTTGTGGTAAATGAAGTAGGAAACATATGTTCGGGATTATATTTTATTTAAATGATAACCTTTACATAAGTCTATCCCAAATCTATCCCATTATCCGGGATAAAAAGTATCCCGTGTCCACCCTCGGTATAAAATTTACATAATATATACTGAATTTCAGACAGATCGGTCCATTACTTTTTCCGTAAAGGCATAACAAACAAAAAGACAAATATACATTTATCCCGGAAACTATCCCATTTTTCGGGATAGGATAGGATACTTTCTATGTTAATTCTCGGCATCGAAAATACTGAGTTTCAGCCAAATCGGTCCAGTAGTTTTTCCGTGAAAACGGAACAGACAGAGTGCATATATATATATATATATATATATATACATCTCCCACTTCGACCACACCGACCAATTGCACCAAAATGACAAAAATGGCAAATCACAAAAACGTATCGTTACAACTTTTTTGGTCTTAAAATTTTCTGTCTAGCCCCCATTCGTACCGCGCGATAAGGAACTATGTTCCAATAATCATCATATAATACGTTAAGCAAAAACTTGTACCCATTTTTACGAAAATTGCGCGAACTGAAGACTATGAAATTTCGCACACTTATAGTTTATAAACAGATGTTGCGACGAATGCATTTTTTTTATTATGCAAAAAAACTACATTAAATCAATGAAAAACATAACACACTACTATGTATTTGACACACACATGCATATATACTCTTCTGTTTATTTTGTTTATTGTTAAAGTCAAATGAACAGTGTAGCCTTGGCGAAATCTGTGATTATAGAAGTTATAGTCTTTGACAAGAGACTAAGTAATCTTCAAACTTAAATTTAAATTAATTATGGTCGAATTTCGAATACTGAGCGACCACGAGTTTATTTAAATATATATAATTACATGAATGACAATTGTTTCTTTACTAAATCACGCAAACACGATCACACTACTGATGCATAATTACAAATACGTACACTGGTGTGTGATCATTATATTACTATATTTAATGCGAGGTCATTTATATTGATTGTACAAGACAAGAAAATATATCTTTAATCTACCTTAAGAAATTTCAGTTAAAAAGTATGAATTTAGAACAATTATCCTTAACTTCCAACCAACCTTACACCTGTAAGCTTTGCTCGCATAAGATACACTTAAGCTTTTAAAGCTAAACAAACACTACGGTTTGTCAATAATGGACTCACTTATCACGCTCAGTCTTAGAGGCTTATGAGCAGCTCACGCCAGGAAACTTACGAGTGTACATAATGGGTTAGATCTACTGTTACTAACTGTTAACCTACAAATAGTACCAAAACTCGCCATTGGATGGATCTATTTAAGAAGGAATATGTAATATTCATTTACATCAAACAAAAACGTCAAACAAAATAAGTACAATGCTGTATTTTTGTCCAAATAAATAAAATTTAAAAAAGTTTATGTAATAAACGGCTAATACTGGTCAGTTATGTTGAACCTTTTTTTATCAGGGGAAATCCGATTGAGGACTAAGCCACGACAAGGAGACAACCTTGGGGGGATAATTCGCGACCTAGTGTGGGATTCGCCAGATCGGGGTGGCACTAGCATGCCCAGTCAGAACTGGTGCCATGCTATTGCCACTCCCTGGTTAGGAATACCCACTAAGACCTCTGAGTGTTCCGTTCTTCGCCTTATGCCATGGCTACGGGTATATGACCTAGCCTCTCCGCAACCTTGGCAGAGTTAAGTCGAACCTAGGTTAACTATCGTACGATGGTGTGTTCGAAAACGCAATTTTATAAGTTATTAAACCAATAGCGCTAACAAGCAGATAAACTACAGTTAAAAGTACGTTAGAATCCGGGCATCAGTGTAGTCATCCCGTTTGAAGAAATATTGGAAAAGAGGGCAATAAAAAGCAGTTCGATTTTCAAAAATTCCGGGTGGGTTATTAAAAGGGAGGCGGCGTGAGCAATATCGGAAACTCATTAATAATGCTAGCAGCCTGCGCCTAATTCCGCCATGACTCCGGCATATTTTCTAAATGGATCAATTTGGGTGATGCTATCTTGGTTTTGAGTATTGATAGATTAGGTATCTTAGACGGCGTTCGATATTTCTTACTTTACCGCGGTGGTCTTGATTGGATATTTTTGAGGAGCAGATGCATCTCGACACCAACAATTTATACTACGCTAACTCGAATTTTAGGTAATCGCAGAGAAATATACAAAAATAACGAAGTTATAAATCTTAAATTTCAAATAAGTATCTTAATTAATCTAAAGTTATCACGTTTTTGCCTTTATAAGCCTCTACTGTAAAGTATACTTTTATAAGTTAGCGTAGTATAAATTGCTGGTGTCGATCTGATGTTAGTATTTTGAAATGTTTATTGGTCATTCTGTAGAGGAGGTGCTCATTGTCGAACAAATTTAGGTTTCATTACATTTAATGATGTGTTAACACTGATTTCTGTGCTAGATGTTTACTAAAAATACTAAATCAGAGATGAAAAAATAACAAAAAAAAATCAGTCCTTTATGTATGTTTGTATCCGTGCAGGAACGAAGAAAGAATACAATTTTCTGCGGCCAAGCGGCCTGTCGTAAGAGGCGACGAAACAACCCACAGCTAGGTAGGGTATTTGCCCGACTGGATGGCTAACCCTGGTCTAAAGTATCTCGCCATAACAATCTTGTGTTATTATATTTATTTAACAAAATGGGTCGTTTTGGTCTTACACCAAAAGTAAGGCTGAAAATCAGCGTTGTGCCACAGATTCCGGATATAATTCAATTTTAACAATATGCTCAGTGGAAAGCTTTTGTGCTAAAAATGCGGCGTACAAATTCTCAAAATATTCTCTGTATATAATAGTGTATAAGGAATGTAATTACGTCACTATTTCTTCAAATAAAGTTTTTCTTTCTTTCTAATAAACATTTTACAAATAGCATAAGGCTGTAATATTTAGCTATTGTTTGTAAAAAAAGATTATCAATATATGAACAAATGAGTAATACAGTCGACTGTCCATAATTTAACACTCGTTAATTTGAATCTCTCGATAATTTAAATTTTTTCCGTCTCTTGAAAGATACTCAATAAATTGAAAGATATCAATATTAATTAGTCCCCTCGGTAATTTAAAATTGAAGGAATAGTATCTTGCTCACAACGTACAATAATTTGAACTCTAGGTAATTTGAAAATTTCCTCTTGTCCGTTGTCAAATTATCGAGAGTCGACTGTAGGTGTTCATTCATAGATATATTTCAAACTCCAAACCTACTAAATAAGTAATACGGTATAAATTTAAAACAAAATTCAAGATACCACAAACAGAATAATTAATAGAAATGCATAATTGAAAATCTCATCCCATAAATTTTGCAAGAGTGCTTTGTAATTCCGATAAAAGCTACTTAAATAAAGGTGAATCCAAAGCTACTTAGCATAATAAAATTTCAAGTTCAAAGGTTCGGAAATCCGGCGATAAGGCACCATTAATTTCCCCAAATAGGCACCCTATACGTGCTCCTTCGGAGAATTATGTTCTTTTGGTGAAATAACGCACGGAAAAAATCGCCCAACTATTCGGTCAACGATATTAAAGAGTCTATATATAATATTTCGTTAAGTTTCATATTTGATTCATGTTAATTGGCTGATGCTGAAGGTAAACATCTTGATGAAACTTACACATAGAAATCATCGGCTTTTTTTTGTCAAATCATGGGTCATGTCTTTTCTTGTGTCAGAAACACGGGTCTTGAATATAGGGGAAGACCAAAAGCGCCGTATAGTGCCGCGCGCTTCATGTGTGTGAGACTCTTGCACAAAACGGCAAACGGGATCTCTTCCATTTGAGGAGGAAACCGAACAAATTACCCACTAAACTTACCTTGGACCCTATGAAAGCATATATCTAGAATAGGGACGTATAACGTAGTTAAATTCTTCTTATATCCTAGTGCGCCGATTTTTTTTATCACTAATAGGTTCTCGTTTGACCATTATCTCGCTCGATTTGAGCGGAGATCGAGCACGCTTACCTAGAAGGTACCTATTCACGCGAGATTTGAAGACACCCAGGTTATAGGTTTCGAGAAAAACAGACTCCGGCAGTGTATTCCACTCCTTCGCGGTGAGTATAATGAAGGTGGACTCAAAGTGCTTAGTTCGAAAAGGAGGTATGTCCACCATATAGCGGTGACGAATGCCAGTGCGTCTGGTTGTCTGATGATAGAAGGGATTTCGTATTAAACTCTGGGAAGCAAGGCCATACCACTTCTTATAATAGAGGTGATTCCACCGATACCCCGTAAACAATGGCCCACTACCATGGATAGTGGGAAACTGGATACAAAACGTTATGCTCAAACCTCAGTAAAATTAAATAGACGACCGCCCAAGACTGTCTGCACCGTCCTCTCCTACGCTCTTCTCTAAATCATTAAAATAACTCACAAAGAGGGTCCCTGCCAGTGTCAATAACCGCTGTGTCAACCCAGCCAATCCGCCTTGGACATGTTGTTCGATCCTTAAGAAATTGGGGCGCCCAAGCCCAATAGTGGGACTATGGGCTATTGTTATTACCCTATTGTTACTTGAAAAGTAATAATGGATAAAACATATTTTTAGAGTTCAGGTCCCGACAAAAACAAAATCCACCGGCATATTTTAAACAAAACACATTTTATTACCTGCCGGCATTTAAACTAATTGTAACTCTTTTATGATCTGCTTCTTTTGTTTAATTTGTGTTTAAAATTTGTGATTTGAAAACAGTCCATTGTTTTATTGTACTCTTGTATGGCAGTTTGTGGTCAAGAAATTAGCCAGGAATGGCGGATTAAGTCGACTTAGATACGGGGATATTGTATTTGTGCAGTATAAAACGAATAGAGGGGGAAGTAGTCGAGTGGTAGCCACGATCGAAGCGAGACTTGTGTATTACAATAATTGGGAATCTAATAAGTGACGGACTTTGCGCGTTTTATTGAATTCCGACCTTCTGCATTACGTTTGGACTTGTTGTGTTCGGTTATATTTGTAGCAGTGTATACAAACACGTACAAGTGTTTGTATAGTTCCAATTATCTTTATAGTAATTCCAAGGTAAGGTAGGTAAGGCATTTTAATTCGAGACTCGCACTCGTAACAATATTAAAACTATAAAAAACTTGATAGGTGTCAAAGGACACCCGGATGGAACAAAGTTCCTTTCGATTAATAATTAGTGAAGGAATTGTAATAAAATTTTATTTTTTTCAAGTCATACAATAGAAAGACGAAACGAAAATAACTGGCTTGCTTTCTATGAGAGAGAGAGAGACAGACAGAGAAACACGCGCACGCCGCACGGCTTACAATTATAGCAAAAAGTGTCGTTACAACTTTTGGTCTTAATTTTTTCGTAACGCGTAATAAGGAACTTCGTTCCAAAATTAATTGCAAACACATCGATTGATCGTCTTAAAATAATTAATTATTCAAAGCAACTAAAATGTATATTCGTAGAAAACTACCTTCGTTCTTGGGTTATAATTAAATTCATTTATAATTCAATTCGGTTCTAATCGAATTGGATTTGATTTGATTTAATTTAATGGAAAATTATTGAGCTTATTTGAGCTTTAAGGGAGTATTTCGTGAATATAACAATGGATGAAGTATATTAAGGAATATCAATCGCATACAGTAAAAAATGTAATTCGTAACAAACTCGTATGCCAAGTGGTGTCTGTTTTTGTTTTATTAGAAAATTTCGATTGGAAATTGGAAGTCATGGAAGTCATCAACTGCACGTTGCGCGAGTTATGAAATGAACCCTCCCGTGGTTTTCCCAGAGTGCTACAATATGGGTCTTTTCGTTGAAGACGGATAGGGAATGTAGGGCATTGTCAGTCCGGGTAAACATGTTGGACCGCAGATTTGCTCGGTGTACAGACACGGTTAAAATAACGTTATTTAAGGCTTACTGTACCTTTTTTTGCAGGAGTTCAGCAGACAGGCAGACGGCCCACTTGGTGGAAAGCGGCTTCCATCGCCTATGGGGATATGCAACAGCAAAGGTTCTACAAATACGCTGCTGTTCTCTCAAGGAGACTGGAACCTGGTCACTAAAGCCGGTACACAACTCAAGGTTGTTATGGAAACATACTTTAGACCAGGGGTGGTAGCTATCCAGTCGGGCTAATACCCACCACCTGGCTTTGGGTTGTTTCGTCGCTTCTTACGATAGGCCCCTCGGCTGCAGGAAATTGTATTCTTTCTCCGTTCCTGCACGGATAATGTCTGTACTCGGCAAGTCTGTGGTTCCAATATACTCAAAGAGCTTACTTATGTTACAAAGTCCCAATACAATAATTCCCTTAGGGTGCTGTTGAGGCGACCACATTTCTGCAGTGCGTCGTCTATGTTCGCCGAAGCACACATAGATGGCTTTGATGCTTTATAGCGTAAAAAAACAGCGCGGTATCAACAACAGCATCCTGAAGGAAAAAGCTGATATATTTGACTACCCACTGATTTGGTCCTTTCAATTTTTTTTGAGAACTGCAATAAGTTAATGCAGGAAGTTTTTGTAATGATGTACAATAGAAAGTTATCTATTTAACTTTCGCATGCTAATAGCAAATAAATAAATAGCATGAGGAAACGTGTGCAGTGAGATTTGTGAAATTATCTAATCCGCTTTATTTTAATTAGTTCAGCAGACTGACAGTCCACCTGATGGAAAGCGGTTGCAATTGCTGGCTGCCACTCGCTAAATGGTGACTGGAACCTGGCCATTAATGCCAGAACACAACTCAAGGTTGTTTTGCAGCATACTCAAGATCAGGGTTGGTACCTATCTAGGCGAGTAAATATCGCAATACTAATCATAATAATAATTACTTAAACATATAACGGAGAGGCCCAATTCTAGCAGTAAGGGTAAGGAATATGTATTATTTTTAATCTTCAAGCACGACATTTAAAGACTATAAATATATCAGTAGCATTGGAGTACAGCCTTGTCTTATAATTTTGCTTTAGCCTAATTAAAACGTAATTGTATCATCTTATTTAATTGTTGTATACAGTGGTCATTTTTAATTTTAATTAACAATCTATTTGATTTAATAAATATAAATATCAAGTGTATTTGTCGTTGCAAATTTTCGTACTCAATCGGTATATTCATCGTTATTTTTTTCTTTAAATTGTATAACCAGGATAATAAATTAAATTTAAATTAGTGTGATCTTTATGTGGAAGGCATAAAATATCTTCATTAAGATTATATATTGAACTAGCTTCTGCCGCGACTTATTCCGCGTGGAAAGTTCTTTTAACTATCCCACGAAAACTCTTTAATTTTTCGGGGTCAAAAGTATCCTATATGTTGCTTATGGGCATAGGCTACTACCATAAAAAATTTCATATAAATCGGTCCAGTCGTTTCGGAGATTAGCCCTTACAAACAGACGAACAGAGAAACAAAAAATTTGAAAAACAAATCGATATTAGTTCTATTTTACTTCTTACGTCCCCTTGACTCGGATTTCAGTTTTTTTTTCATTGTACAGAAATTCGACTTCTACAGTTATATTATATGTATATATTAATAATTATAATAAGCAGATTTTATTAAATAAAATACTATATATATGTAATAAATAAATTTACTTTAATTAAAATGTTTATTAGTTATATAACTATTATTAAACATATTAACTGTAATTTCGTAATACGCTATTGAACATAACACATTAGTTTACTAGTGTGCAGAAAATTTAGTTTATGTGACCGAGATTTTTTTAGCAGATTGATAAATCTGTATAGATTTGAAATTAATACTTATATCTGTCTATTTTAATATCCCATAAAATTAGCTTTCTATAGATTTATTTATCTTTAGAAAGCGCATCCATAGAATTTATTAGTTTAGTTAAGGTGCAAAAACACACAGACAAGCTTGTTTATAATTTTATCAAGAGATAATTTATTTAAAAAGAATACCTTCTGATTTCTCTGAAACCTTCTTCTTTCTTTTCCAATCATGTGTTTGGAATTAATTTATAATACAAAATATCCATAGTAAAAAAGTAACTAACTTTCATAAAAAACTTCATAATACTTACTTTCGACATAAATTACTTTATCTCCAACAAATTCACAACAATAAGTCTATAACAGTTAGTTAATAAATAAACGATAAAGATACAAAGTAAACTGTTAACAAATATGTCATACTAATTTCAATTAAGATTTGTTCACAATTTCAATTTTACGTCCGAACTACATTGCTACGCAGTTACGCTATCCCGAGGCTACGGCGTAGACGTCCGCGTAGCCAAGCTTTAACGCTAGACTGGCCCTCAAATTGCGCGCTCGATCCGCTTTCGGGTGAGATAAAGTGGACTCTCTTACTCTACGTACACATATTTACTTTACTCGAGTATTTTTTATATTACACTAATTAACAATTCAACATAAGGCGGTTTGAAATTTGAGCAATCGCGATCGTCCATTTTCTTTATCCAGCGCCTACCGGTGAAAATTTAAATTAATTTTAAATAATGGACAGATATGACATTGCATATCCCCAAGCTGAACAAGTTACGTTTGTGTTGTGGGCAATATACAAAGGACCGCTCTGGGGCCGACGCCCGACACCCAGACCGTAGTAAATAACGGAAAGTTCGTTACGACAATTTTGAAATGCAGCGTACTGTTGAGTTTGCAAGATGGAAATGAAATACCATGTTAAGGGAAAAGTACCCTAAGTCTATAACAGCTAGGAATCATTTTTGGTAATAATCAGATTAACACAGATTATACCTGAAATGAGAAGCTTTACGATATGTCTTATAATAAATAAAGGAATGTATCTTCTCAGTAAAATTTTCTATCATAAATAGTTAGGGCACTGTTGTCTCTAACCACGGTATATTATTGTACCAACTTATGTAAGCTAAAAGTTTCTAGCAAAAATCGTTAGGCCTAGACCTAATAGCAGTAGCACGGGGTGGAAATTCGGGTAAGCTGGTAACAACATACCGTATGATGCAAGTGCCGATTACACTGCTGTTGGAAAAACCTCGAACTCGCGATGTATTTTCTTATATCGTTACAATTTGAGCCACTTGCAAACAAAGCACATTTATTACCCGCCGACGTCGTTTGAGCTAATAACATTTAAGCGTTTTTATGACCGTCTTCTTTTGTTTGCTTTGTGTTTAAAGTTTGTAACTATAAAAACACCATATTATGTATTGTATCTTTTATGGTAGGCATTAGCGAGGTGTGATTATTATAAATTCAGTCTGCGCGACCGTGAGACATATTGCAATTTTGCTGTATAAAACAATGCCCTAATGCAAAGAGGGGTAGTCTAGCGGTAGTCACAAGCGAGCCAAGACATTAGTGACGGACTTTGCGCGTGATATTATATTTTTACCTGTGTTATACGTGTTTGTATAGTTCTAATCAATTCTATAGTAATTTTAACGGCATTTTAATTCGAATCCTGTAACTGGTAACATTACAACTTGTATTTTTAATTTCGCGTATACTTTGAAACAAAAACCGGTGCCCGATCGGATTATGAGTTGCTATTTCATCCATAAAGTGTAAAAAGTCGCCTAGCGTAAGAGATAGTAATACAATTATAAAATATGCTTGAATAAAAAACGCAAATGCCAATACATTCATGGCGTTTTCGACTTTAATTGTATTAAGTCCACGCCACTGTCTAATAGATATTTAAGTTGCCTCCTTCACTTACACAGAGTCACTATTCTAGTACTTATTCAGTCATTCAGGTGACCGCTGTTTTTTAGTACAACTCTGTCACTGAACTAGTTCAGCTCATAGTCTTTCTCATCACTAAGTACTATTGCGTCGGTAGAATTTTTCGATCATCGATCTAATCAGTTTCTAATAGTTCATCGTTCGTAACTACACAATATGTCTAATCGCTGATTGGTGTGCCTTTAAGCTAGTGAACTAATAGAGTGGTTATAGTTTGGTGATTTGAAACTTTTCTTTTAGTATAATGTAGGGAACCGATTCCTAATAGTACATAATTCGTGAACACAAGACTAGGTCACCAATTAGCAAATTTCACTTTATTCCTCTCCGGTCTCTAAAATAGATGGAAGCCTCTTAATTAATAATCTAATAAACCTAAAGCTAAGTTACTAATGTCCCTCTTTACAATTTAAATCACACTTCATGAATTGTATTCATGAATATAAGGAGGACATTTTTATAGCATTCCAAATTTTTTTATGGGCCATGAATAAAAAATAGTTTCGTCAGCCTTTTTGGAGTCCCGTAAACTAATAGCAAAAAGAATACAAACACGACAAAAATATTGCATTACAGCTCTGCATATTATAGGTTTTTTTAAATTTATTTTTGAGTTCAGCGGTCAGGCTGATGGCCCACCTAATAGAAAGCGGTTACCATCGCCTATGGACACTTGCAATACCAAAGGTGCTACAAATTCGCTGCTGCTCTTTAAAGGGTAACTGGAACCTGGCCAAAAATGCCGGAACACAATTCAAGGTTGTTATAGCAGTATACTCTATACAGAGGTGGTAGCCATCCAGATAGGCAAATACTCTACCACCTGGCTTTGGGTGGTTTTTTCGCCTCTTACGATAAAATGTCTGGCCGTAGGAAAGTGTATTCTTTCTCCGTTCCTGCACGGATAGTTATATTCATCTATCCTTCGGGAACTGTACGTTTTTCTGGATACAAGGTACCCTATGTCCTATTCTATACACCTGACAACATGTTTGTAAAATTTCGTGACCGTCTGTTGCGTAGTTAAGGTATGAATACGTCACAAGCAAACTCACATTCGCAATTATAATACTAGCTATGGCCCGCGACTCCGCTAACGTCAATGTTATCCCAGGGAAGCGTACATTTATTCCAGAATAAAAAGTAATGTATGTGCTATTCCAGACTTTGAGCTTTCTCCGAATTTCATCCAAATCCATTCAGCCGTTCTGGCGTGATTAAGCAACAAACCTCAATCCAAGCTTTCCATTTATAATTTTAGTATGTAACATATGGCACTAGTTAGTTAATATATATAGGACATAAGGCACACACTGTATATGCACTTCCTCACAACACCAGCTTGTAACAGATACACTCTACATTAGTATAGTTTAATATTAAATTAGAATAAATTAGTATAATAAGTTATTCCTAAGGTACCAATATCATTAAATAAATGTCACATACAATAACAAATAAGCGTGTATAAATTCTAAAAACTTTTTTCTAAATTAAGTTGTAAAAAATGGTAAGAATAGAGTCCGTAGAGTTGTTAAAAAAATGCAAAAAGAATAATAATCTGAAATATAATTATCAAAGTTTATTACACTAGTATTATTATAATTACAATATTAAATACAGCACAATAATACACAGAAATATTAGGACAACTCCAAGAGTTGCTCCGCGCTTGTCAGGTGTCGAGCAGCAATTTGCCCTTAAAGAATACTGCGATTATCGACAGTAATTATCGACCATAATATGGTGGTAGACTATCGTGGTAGACTGCTGGTTGTAGACTAGCTGTAGACTCTACCCGAACACCAAGTATTTATAACATCCTCGTAGTGCGTCTGCAGTGACACCATCCTGTAATACTTTGGCGCCACTTCATTTCCGTCATAACACCAACTAGGTACCGCCATCCGTATAACTTCCAACTTCCGGTTACTTCATTTTAGATATTAACTACTTCCCTCATATGGTTACTTTTAATACGATTCCAACACGTGCGTAGTAGAGAGATTAATCGTTACAAACAATATTGAACAAAATGTTATTTAGAGATATGTAGCTAAATTACTGAATTTTTTGTTTCTATTACAAAACCCTTCACTATATGTGAACCAACACGAACTTGGCCAATGTCTTAAGTACTTAGATATTCATGTATTATTGTGTAGGTCACAATAATACTTGAATACCCAAGTACAATTCAAGTATTATTGTGACCTAGACACGAAGCCTCATAATGTTGTTAAGTCGTGCCTCGGTTTGTTTTCCTACGTTAATTATGTAAGGCGGTACAGTACGTATATTAAAGATTAGGTTACTTTGTCAGCTACAACAAGATGGTTCTGAAATTACATCTATTAACTACCTAATTTCTATGTATTAAATGTACACAGTTTAACATCGCACTTTATTGCTGGCAGCGTATGAATGACCTATTTTCAAAATATTTTTACACAAATTTTCATTTGTTTTTACTTATTATACAGTAATTTATACTTTAAGGATGTATGTCCAGACTAGGTGGAGGAGCGAGATGGAATGCTCCTCCGTCTGAAAGGGAGTTCTTCTAGCGAAGCAATTGTTATGCCCCGCAGGCCTAGCCCCGTTTATTATTGTTGGGTTGAACTTGTGTATTCTTTGTACGTGTCGGAAATCGTTTGCGACCTCAATTGTTGCACAGTGCCACCTATTGGCTTGAAAGTGTAACATACAGTGAGGCAATGCAGCCGCACTGTATGGAACACAACGGCAGCGATTTGTTACACAGTCTTTAATTATATTATTTGTACGATTTATAAATTCATTTATTTTTAGTTTAATTTATATTTTGGAGTTAGTTCTAGTTTCTATTTTTATTATATTAACAACTCACTCACTCATATTAATACAAAATATTATATTAGTATTTAATGTTTGGTTTAAAATATCAGCGAATAATAATTTAAGAACTAGACACATACATATTTAGATATTGGATATAATAAGGTGGTTTTTAAAGTAATTCAAGGTCAAATCCTAAAGTATACGAAATAAAGAAAAAATACTCAAAGGTGTTTCAGGACCGGTTTTGATGAAAACTAAAGATACCGATTAGTTTTTAGAAAATTCAATTAATGAGCATAGTTTTGAAAACTTGTATTTCTCTTCTGAAACATACAATATAATTATCGAAATACACGACAATTTAATATAAATTTTCTGTATTAATCTCTAAAATTCTCATTGAAATCCATTGAGCCCTTTGGGAGCCCGTTTGAGACAAACTTTGTGACGGATAATAATTCTAATAACGATATGTAGTTAATGACTTAACACCGTTTAAATTTCATACTTAAATAATGATTTTATTATTTTTAAATCACAGCCAAGTACTTTAATTTTATTTATTCGTATAAATGTATCTTATTTAATTAGATTTTGGGAATAAATACTTTTATGACATTATTCCTTATCAAAATAAATAATTGCATGAAAAGTCATTGTTGCAATACTTTCTATAATTCGTGAAAAAAGAATTTGTTCTTACCTATTAATTAATAAAAAAAATATGACACACAAAAACTCCTATCACAAAAACATAACCCTACAAAGTAAAGTATAAATATTTATACTTGAGGCAAATCCCGCATCCGCTATCCCTAAGGAGAGTCAAGGAAATCAATTGATAAAGTTGGCATACGTCGGTATCCCGGTAGGGCGATATGTTTTCATTTGCTTGTCGCATACAGGCCGCGACTGTACCCAAATAAGGGTACACTTGGCGAGAAAATTTATTCAGAAAAGAGTCCGTCGTACATATGATTATATAATAATGTTATTCTCGACGTTCTTCTTGGTGAAATAAAAGGAAGCGATTGCAGTTTAGATAGTAAAAGATTTTGAGTTTTAATCATAGTAGAAGATTTTGAGGTATATGACCGAGACAGGTGACAGCGACACAAGACAGGGATCGTAACACATATCTACGCTCTGTATGTAATTCTATGTAGAAATGACCATCGATTCGATACGCTCGTCTTTATTTTGCGCTCCAAGTATTCTTTATATGCATATAAAGTGGATAAGTCGTATATCACGGTTCTTTGTCACGTGTCTTACTCGCTTGTGTCAGTCACGTACCCCAAAATCTGACTTAAGAAGAATTTTATTACAAAACTTGTTACGTAATAGTAAAGAAGAAAACTATTGACGATTGTTTAGAATACGCCGTCGGTCATCCCTACAGCTTCTCCAGCGCTTTTTGTGTTTCTTATCAGCAGAAATATTCCAATTTTTCAACCACCTTCGCTATTATATAATCTATCATTGTACGGAGAGACCATCCCATTTCATACATAGTCTTTGTATATGATATCGTATGAAGATAACAAAAACACTAATTATATCTGTGCACAAAATATTTAAAGCACACACAGAGACGAGCGACTGGATACAGATATGCATTAATTTTCATACAAAACAAATGATTTGTGTCACGGTCCTTTGAATCATGTCTCGGTTGCCTGTCTCATGTCCCAGTTGCCTGTCTCTCTCACCCATCTTAAATAATACATTTAAATAAATGTTAAATACTTTTGTTTAGAAAAAATTACGGCTATGAAACCACAAGACTCATTAAAAGAACCGCATTGTGAAATTCTTTATATGTATCGGATAAAATTTCCCGCGAGTACTATATTTTCATATACGAAATTAATCCATAGAAAGTAGAATAACTTTTCGCAAATTCAACAGTTCAATATTCAACCACAAAAATAGCACTTTAATGGAATCATCATTAACTGTTAATTTCGGTTCAATTCAGTTCTCTTGTAGACCGGTGGCCGCGGTTAACCTGCCCAACGCTGCCCGTTTAGATTTATTGGGTTTTCATACGTAATTTACGAGTGTCATTTATTATTCAGTATCAGCCGTACAATCAGGATTTATGACACACTTTCGAATAGTGCTGCTCAAGACTCGAGCCCTACTCCTAATAACGTACTTAAAATGAAATGGGTCGAACTTGGAAAGCGTGAAACTCGCGGTATACTTATAAGATAATCTTATTACTTTTCATCGTAATCAACCTGACATCATTGTTTGTCTATACTATTAGTTATAGTAATTATCTTTAATTCCTACACAACTTACTTGATATAAAGTTCTGGAAGAGCAAAATCTTCTGATACAGTAAATGTTGCTTAAAAAGAAATTCCAATAATAATACATCATTCATTATACGTGTATTAAAATCTATATAATTGCATTTTTACTAATAAATAGTACCCATTATAATATAAATGTGAATGTTACTCTGCTTGAAATGAAAGGACATTTGTTATGCCGAAATTCGGGTAGCAATTACTCAAAATGTATTCAAAATTACGTGATCAACAATGACGAAATGACTAAAATTTGATTTACGATAACCTTATACGTATTAAAAAGTAAGATGTTTTCGTCATTTACTTCTATAATGGGATGATCCCATTATAGAAGTATATTTCTTCACAAATACATTGGGAATTTACACAAGTGTAGCTGAAGAAGCGATATTGTTACATACCGACAAAAAAATGCGCACCTGGTTTATACCCTTCCCGCATTCGAAGTTATTTTGTTTACTTGGTGTTTAAAATTTCAATTAGACAATAGCTATTGTTATTGTTTTCGACTTTATGGCCGCTCGGTGGAACAATTAACCAGGTGTGCATGTTACGGGTCCTTTGTTGTATTGTATAGTTGGTATAAAACAATGCCCAAATGGATAAGGCAGTCAAGCGAGGATCACGATACGTACAAGACGTAGATTCGATGGGCGATATAGTGACGTACTTTGCGCGTGTTACTGAATCGCGCATTTGCACTAGTAGTGTCTGGTTGTATTTGTACCTATGTTATACGTGTTTTTATAGTTCTAAAAATTCTATACTTATTCCAACGGCATTTTAATTCGAGTCCTGCGTAACTTGTAACTATATTATAAAATCCGGTAAAGTATTTGGGATAACAGTGATTGGAAAAAAATGCATCATATTATAAAAATGGAAAGTTCCTAAGACAAATAGATATACATAAGAACACGCAAGCGACCGAATTGCAAGCCTTAATCTTCAATAAAACTTAAGTCTCGTCTCGATCTTTCTCAACACTATTTTATCAACACTTGCGCCGAAATAAATATACCATTTTATTGTAATATCTCTTAGCGATGTTATGATAAGTGTTTACTGGACGGGCCTCGCCTGCATATCATAAATATTAACTTGTAAAAATATCTCCTATAAAAGTCATGGGACGGTAAATCTCGCGTCCTTTTTCCAGGGAGGTGTGGAAGAAAAAAATTGACTATTTTTGAAACTACTACGATTTATTTTGTTAAGTTCGCCGGAATAATGAAAATCAAATAAATTAACGCGCTTAAAACCGTTAAAACGTAGTTTTATTATACTACATTTACCCTCGATTTCGTCCACGTTGGATGGGTAGCAAAGAATCCAGTGGTTTACACAGAGAATTCAAGTCAATGAATATACTGCATCGGAATCAGATTTCTTTCGACCTGGCTACTTTAAACCACTACCAAAAAAAAAAATCTCGCGGGATTTTCGGGATCAAAATAAAGCAAATTTAAGTCCAGGAATTTAGTGTCGGTCAATGAAACCGAATCGAAATCAGCCCAGTTGTTTTTGCGTGAAACCCAAACAAACACATTACGAAAAATATAAAAAAACAACAAGAGATACATCTTATCTATATGTATATTTATTTATCTTTATTTATATCGCCTATTGTATCGCCTAGAAAATATTGTAAATATTTCTGTTTTGTAATTGTATGTTTTGGTGTGCAATAAAGAGTTCTCTCTCTCTCTCTCTCTCTCTCTCTCTCTCTCTCTCTCTCTCTCTTCTTTACAATTTTATAATATTATAGATGTTTCAATTATTTATATAGACCATTATTATAACAGTAGTATAAAATTAAAAATGGTCTCCAGCGGAACTTAGTCGATTTTTTTTTCAAAATTAATTCACTTTGAACTTAAGCCCAATATTAAGACGCTTATACGCTGTAGTGGTAACATAATGTATAATATGTACATATAAGTTAAATATTAAGTTTACATCCTTTTACGTGCTCAACTTCGCAACATGCACAGCTTATTTCAAAAAGAATAAGTGGCAAGGAACTATCCAGCAACACATCTCTGTAAAATTTTATTTGCATCCACTACAAAAACATATATCTATCTCACTCTTTTTAACTGACTTCTCAATTCTTTGCATAATTATTTTTTTACAAACATGTTATATACTGTTACGAGTTTAGCGGGACTCGAATTAAAATGCCGTTGGAATTATTATAGACTTTTTTAGAACTATACAAACACGTATAACACAGATACAATCATAACGTCGTAATTCCCGCGCCAAGTCCGTCACTATTAGATTCTCGTTATGTACACACGTCACGCCCGTATCGTAATCGTCACTTGACTCCCCTCTCCCTGAATCAGGCCATCGTTTCATACTGCACAAATTCATGTGCCCGTATCGAAGTCGATATAGTCCGTAACACCTGGCTGATGTTTCGTCCGCAAGCGGCCATAAACGAGATCATTAACAATGGGCTATTCTCTAAAAACGTATGCCAATAAATAAGTCAACAATAGATCAAAAGCCGATCATAAAAGAATTACAATTAGTTCAAATGCTGATAGGTAATAAAATGTACTTCGTGGAATTTGTCTTTGTCGGGGGCTAAGTTATAACAATACAAATACTTTCAGAGAATTAACAGAGTAGTAGCAAAATGCCGTTGGAACTACTATAGAGTTTATTAGAACTGTACAAAACACGTATAAAACAAGTCCAAAATAAAACTGGATGCAACCAGTTCACACTGCACGATTCAATGCAATTCAACACGCGAAAAGTCCGTCACTATGTCGCTAATCGAAAGTACTCCACGTCTTAATCGTATCGTAGTCGTCGAGAAAAGTCCGCAGCGAGTTGCAAAGCTTACTAGGGACCTTGATTTGAAATCATTACGCTCCGAAATCCGCAAATTAAATGCACTCGTTTAGACTAAGTATAAATTGGATTCGAAAGTAATGAGCTTTGAAAAACATGCATTTCATTCGATGAAGGCTTCATAAGCATATGTTCGGTCTTCATTAAAACCCAATTATAAATTAATGAGTTTTATTTTCAGCGTTGGAAAATAGGTACGTATAATTAAATACAATACAAATTATAATCATCATCGCCGTAGGAGTTCACGGCACAACAATTAATTAATTAAACAAATACTGGGGCATTACACCCGCGTCACAATAATTATTATAAATGTTTCTACTCCACGGCGGCGAAGAGACATGTATACCAAATGTTTTCAATTCTGGAGTTTGTCACCGGGCCGCGAGGCGGCAGAAAACAGACAAACTCATGTATTTAACTGGGTGTGCAGTTGCACCCATTTACGTAGCAGTGGCAAGTCCCATCCATCTAGAAAAGACTGAGCATGCTGTTGGTGCGGTGCGAACGCGGGCCAGTAGGGATGCGGATCTCTTTCTAATGATGGCCGCAAAGCCATCGTTTCGCGCTTCTGTGAACATCCCTGACGCACTGCACCGCCAACAACACTCTCAGCCCATTATTATACTGGACACGTATGTCGCTGTGTGCCCGCTGTGTATAACCGATCCACAGGCTGCACGTGTAGAAGGACTGACAGTAAGCTCGGAAAAGCGTCCTCTTTACCCCTTGCGTACAGCGTATAATGAGAATATATTTTTAGGGAATTTTAGACGGTATGCACGCTTAACACGTACAAAGGCCATTTAGCCGCACTGCCGACCTAACGACTCGGGGTGTACACGGGCGGAACCCGTCGCGTTGCGCAAGCGCACCCGGTGTTAAGCTGCGCTTGTTCATCTTCGTTGCCGTTTGTAGCTACGACACGCTGAGACGACGGTGTGATCATTTTATGTGACGGAAGGCCACAAAAATAATTATTTAACTATCCTGTTAACAAGAGATTGTTTAATATGGCAGTGACACATCAGATGTCAAGTTATTTTTAATATTTTAGACAGTACCTTTTTCTCTGTCCTTTATTATTTTCATTGCTGTTATATTATGTAACAAAATTATTTTAGAATTATCACGTGCTAACAACGATGAAGAAAAACATCGTGATGCAACCTGCACATCGAGATAAACGATGTGTCAAACCTGCCAAGCCGCCCTGGATAAGAATGGCTGGTATACTGTCCGTTCCCCCTATAATGGGGGCCCGAGCCCAGAAGTGGGACGGACTTTATGGGCTGATATTATTATATTATACATATTATGTAGTCAATTGTCTATTATGTTATTTAATAAACCTATATATTGTTTGTTTAACTAATGCAAACAGTAGACCACTGCCAAACCCGATATACTTCCTACATATCCCACAAACCTGGTATAACTGTTAAGAATAAAAGAGTTATTATTTAAAACATACATATTTTACAATATTTTGTTGCGAAACAAGGACCGTTGCAGGTGTTTTATGACCCCTTTGAATTTAAGTTATCTATGCGCGCTACATTCTTCGTACGCGTCCCGGTAAAACGTCACAAATCCTTCTGTCTATTGTTTGAATTTCATGCGCATTCTTTGAAGCCATTAAGCTGACAAGTTAAGAATTCGAAGGACTAGTAGGCACGTTGCTAGGATATTTTACAAATCATAACGTTGGTCAGTCGGGGACTGAGATAATTATGCTTCAACTGCGATCGAGGTGTTACCTATTGTACTTTCAGAGCGAGTATCTTATAACGACGGACTTTGCGCGATTTACATGATTACCATTCTCTGTTCTACGATTTGGACTTATTGAATTTGGTTGTACTTGTAAGAAACTTGAATTACGTGTGTGTACTTCTAATAAACATTGTGATAATTCCAATGGAACTTTAACTCGCAGCCCACAAATTGGTAACAACATTGGTAACTTTGCTGCCCTTTTTAAAAGTCCGGTCGACATAAAATACCATAATAATATTCTACTTTCCAAAATCAAAATGTGTATAATTTATGTCTCTAGTTTTAATTAATATTATATTTTTTTTATTCTTGTTCAAGTTAATTATGAATTCAGATGTTATTTATATCATTTGTAGTCAACCGATGTCAAATACTCAAATACTCTTGAGCATAAAGCTATTGCTCAAAAACCTCAAATTCCAGAATAACATTAGGGTACATTTACAGCTGGTCTCTATTCTTACTAACAATTATTAAACTTTCTCTTATTTACCTCTATATTATAACTCAAAATAAAAAAAAACCTCCAAAATTATCCCAATCACAAACGCTCTTCAAAACAACATCAAAACATTAAGGAAAAAGTATCCCTCAAAAATCTCTCGACATGATCATCCGATAATCCAATTAACGAAGCAAAAAGAAAAGAACTCTGCGTCCAAAGCCAATTTTAATAAAGTTACCGCAACTTTGAAAAAACTCCAATGAATTGAAAAGTATACTTACTACAACAGACTGACTAATTGGCGATTCGAGACTCACTTCTAAACGAATATTTGTTCCATTTCGAATGACAATTTTAATATTATTATATAATAACTAGCTGATGTCTGCGAATTCGTCCGTGCGGTGCGTTTCTTAACTATCCCACGGGAGTACTTTAATTTTTCGGAATCAAAAGTATCCTATATTTTGACCAGAGATACAAGCTACCACCATAAAAATCATTTAAATCAGTACAGTCGTTTCGGAGATTAGCCCGTACAAACAGACAGACAGTAAAACAAAAAAATGAAAAAAAATAGTTCTATTTCACTTCGTACATCTCCCTGACTCGGTTTTCAGAATTTTTTTTCATTGTACAGAAATTCTACCTCTTCAGTTTTATTACATGTATGGATTATATGATTATATTATTACATAACATATATTTGAGATCTCTCGCTCGCTCGCTGTGGCGAAAAAACATATTAAATTTCATCCATAGGTATAGACAAAGAAGCTTCCAACAAAATTGATTGTGATAAAGACAGAGTCGGACGTGTCGATTTTATATCAGCTCATTTTTATGTAAAGGTCAAAAAAACCCTCATAAATCAGAAAGAAACAGTATGAATTGAAATATAATTTCGATACAAAAATCCGTATATGTATTATTAAATTTAATCTATGCCATTAAATTAAATCAAAATGACTTACTTATATTATTTAAAAAAATATCCTAACGTTTATGAGAAAACTGGTGTCTTTCTTCTTTATTCATTTAGAGGTTTAGCCCACTCTTAAAATTGTGAGGAAGAAGATTAGGTGGTATGGTATATGGTATACAAATATAAAAGTAGAGCGAAAAATGATGGATGGATTTTGGGAACGATGATATGATGATTTGTGTTGTCACAAAAGATGTATGACAGAATAGAGGAGTGTGGCAGGAAAAGACATATTGTGCCGACCCTTATAAAAGAGAGAAATAAATAAATATACGTTACAATAAAATCGCGC
Organism: Dendrolimus punctatus; assembly: GCA_012273795.1. NCBI lineage: Eukaryota > Metazoa > Arthropoda > Insecta > Lepidoptera > Lasiocampidae > Dendrolimus > Dendrolimus punctatus. Next base: position 8,119,700 of record CM022535.1, read on the forward strand.
AATATACAATGCCTAATGTATTAGAACTGACTGTTTTTAGAATTTGTTTGTCTGTCGGAATGTTTGCTCATGCGTCATGACTCGTATGATTTCTAACGTTGTGGTTTAGGACTGTAATATTATTATACACTAGGATTTACCCGCGACGTCGTTCGCGCTTGACATTTGACATAGATTACAGTTGTTTTGCCTGTATTTAAAATCAAAGGGTATTTTTAGCAGAGCACTGGATTTTTTAGTAATTCCTAAGATTCCCAAAAAAACTCAGTATAACTAATGTTACTAAAGACATGAAATGGTTTAACTAAAGATATCTAACATAGATGATAAATAAACATGATGAAATAATTATCATGGTTTTGTGAAAAAAACCACATTGGAATTACTGAATACTTAAATACTCGAATAAAAGTCCATAAATCACTTATTTCCAAGATGAAAACTTTGTAATTGTCTGCAAAATTTGTTTGGAAACATGTGCAGCATATTGGTTGAAAGTTAGCACATTCTACGTGTACGTTGGATGCATGCCACTTCCCACTTACGAGCACCCAAAGGAAATTGACCTGCAGTTTGTGCGCGTGCTAAATTAACTATCTTCATACGTAACTTCAATCCGGTAATTACATTAATAACTTTTGTATTAATAACTTTTGTGTTTCACTAAAGTTAATATTTTCAAAGTTTTCGCGACTTATATCTTAATACTAGCTGTCCCGGCAGACGTCGTCCTGCCCGGTAAAAAATAGGGGTTGATCGTAGAGGGTTGAAAATCTAGGGTTGTATGTATTTTTGTATGTTGTATCATAAAAAAATAGAAATTAAAAATTTTGTCTAAAAAATAATAAAAAAAAATTAGGGGTGGACTATCCCTAACATTTAGGGGGATGAAAAATAGATGTTGGCCGATTCTCATAGATATCGGATAAGCACAAAAAATTTCATCAAAATCGGTCAAGCCCTTTCGGAGGAGTATGGCAACGAAAACTGTGACACGAGAATTTTATATATTAGATATATAAATCTCGTGTCACGATGTTTGTCCGCGATGGACTCCTAAACTACTCAACCGATTTTAATCAAATTTGCACACCGTGTGCAGTTTGATCCAACTTGAAAGATAAGATAGTTTTTATACCGTTGGAAGCGGTAGGTGGCGCTGAGATCGGATTCTAGAATCCTCTTAACAACGGGGAGCGATTTTGTTTTTGTGTGTTTTAGTGGGTCCCCGGATGGTTTAAATCCACAATTGGAACCGGTAGTGGCGCTGGGATCGGGTCATAGATTTTTATTTTTTCAGAGCAGGACAACGTCTGCCGGGGCCGCTAGTACATAATAAAACTACAACTTAACGGTTTTAAGCGCGGCAATTTATTTTATTTTTATTATTCCGATGTTACGGCCAGTTATGGTCAGTACGGTCAGTAGTGATCACGGAAGACAAAAATGTCAAGTGTCAAAGAATATTGTTAAAGTTTTATTTAGCCTATCGCCAACTTGATAATTTTAATTATTAAGTTTGGTTATGGTTATTATTTACTCTATGGGAGCGTAATATAATTTACACGGCTTTGCAACATAGTTTGGATTGAAGAGAAGATGCGGCGGAAGAAACTCTTCAGTAAACATGCCTAGCTTTAATATATATATAAAAGAAATTCGTGTTAGTTACACTATTTATAACTCAAGGACGGCTATACCGATATGGCTGATAATTGGTGGGGAGGTAGATCCTGGAAACGGACATAGATACTTTTTATCCCTTTGGAACCGGTAGGTTGTCAATTAAGGATCTTAGCGCTATCTCGAACTCCTTTTAAGTATCCTTAACTGCTATATCATGGAATTAAAAAAAAAAAAAAAAAAAAAAAAAAAAAAAAAAAAAAAAAAAAAAAAAAAAAAAAAAAAAAAAAAAAAAAAAAAAAAAAAAAAAAAAAAAAAAAAAAAAAAAAAAAAAAAAAAAAAAAAAATATTTACGATGAAATAATATAATGTGAATGATAATGGTCTATAAGATAAGTTTATATTTTAATTATTTATTGTGATATTATGATTATAATGTAATTATGCAGGACCATTAATGCCTTATTGTACGTCGAAGGACAACTGTCTTCCAATAAGATACTCGAAACTTTGTAATTTATAATTGTGACATTTATACAATAAATGTTAAAAAAAAATCTTACATGTCGTTAACGAACCTTTCTAATAAAGATAAATGAAATTTCCTAAATAGTAAATTCAATAGACTTTAATAAATATTAAATAAGAAATAAATAAAGTACTGTCTGTGTTCAAAAATATTTAATAAACATTTACAAAATTAATAAAGCTAACGCGAAAACTTCTTGATTCATTCAAACGTAATTATATCTCCTCTTTGCAGACATTCATTAGAAACAAAGTTTACGTTTCCATTAAACAGACAGTAGACGACGTTCTTAATGTTTTTGGTGCATATTGTTCGTGTGTATGACATCATTTTTTCATTAGTAGTTTATGATTACGATAATAATATTTACATGAAATCTGGTTAAGTGAGAAATCAAGGGATCTGCAATGTGGTTTCACTTATAGAGGTATTCCACTAACCCAGTGTCTCAGATATGTAGGTATAAATAAATATCTATCTCATTTACAGAGGGTTCCGTTAATAGAGGTCAGAATACAGGTTATTTTAGTTATAGAGGTGCGATTATTAAATAAAATAAAGTGTTACGTAAATAATAAATGAGTTTTATTCAAAAAAAAATAACAAATGTAACCATACAAATGTAACAAACAAAAATATTCAAGCACCTTTACACGCATCTTCTTTTTCCAATGAAGAAGACGATAAGGCATGAACAATATCACTTTTAGTAAGTTAAGTGCGGAATCTACGGATAGAATAAGAATAAGTAAGTAAACATACAAAACGATGTTATCTCAGTTACAGAGGTCTATCCATATAAAATTCACTCGCTGTCTCAGTTATAGAGGTAACTATGATGATAAATCGAAAGAACGAATCCCAGATATAGAGGTTTGCTTCGTCCTACTAACAGGTGTAATACAGTGCAGTGTTGGGACCTCAGCATGAGTTCCAGTTATGGAGGTTTCTCACTTACCCAGGTCCCACATAACCAATTTTTAGTGTATTATTTTAGTTTATTATACTACCAAGGCATTTAAATGTTCTTGTAAAACCTTCGTGGTCACCCGGTCGGCTGGAAGAGATTGCTACAAAGTAGCCCATCATTTTAAGGTAAATGTATCCATATGAACTGTCCAAGTTTACGGTTAACAATAAAAAGTTTACAGTCATTCATTCATAACAGTGCTTTGTCAAAACCGTGTTACTGCCTATCTTTTACACTGACACCTGTACAATTAAAACCTGAATTTGACAAAAAAATAAACGCTTGTTTATATAATTAAAAAATGCGTGTTACCACCGTTCATATCGATCTTCATGCTTATGCTTTTGAAATATAATATGAGTCTTGAAGTACAACAGTTGATATGTGTCGCATTTTTAAAATACTACACAATGCATAGACCAATACGAGATTGGATATTTTTTATAATTCAGCAGTGCAGGAATTGTGATTAGTATTAAAGTTTTCAATGAAGACCCTACCGCCAACGTTTTCGTTTTAATTATTTGCCTTCAATTTTGCTTATGGTAATTATTTACTCTATTGGAGCCTTATTTAATTTACCACTGCTTCGCACCATGTTGTGGCTTGAAAAAGAAAAAGGTCCGGCGCAAGAAACTCTTGAGCAAACATGCCTATCTCTAATAATTTTATATAATATTATATTAAAATGAGTGGGAGGTAAAATAAGTAGAGAAGTAGATAAGTCGTACAAGAAGAACGACATCTATTAAATCGCTTATATTAATATTTCAAACTTATTAATTAGGTGCGAAAACTTGTTTCAGCATTTGAGATATTCGTCTTGAATGTATTTGTGAGAATTTTCATGAAACACAACTTGGGGATTTGAGACAGCCGTAGATAAAGTGGGCTTTGTTCGAATCCGACGTAATACTCTGAATTATACTGATGTTCTTTGACTATTGTTATTAATGGAGATTGTTTTGAGAAAAATGTTTCATTAATCAAAATGTATTAAGTATATAATCTGTTTGTTTTGGCTTATAACAGCTTAAGATTGACCATTAAAATCTGGTATTCAAAGAGTGAAATGTATTTAAAAAATGAGATCTAGGTATTTTGGTTATTTTTTGATTATAGAGAAATTCCATGAAGGCAGCACAATATCCAACAAGATAAAGTCTGTATAAAGAAATAGACTTTCCATAGATTTATAATATAACTAGAATATGCCCGTGACTTCGTCTACGCTTGAATTGATATTCCCGCGGGATTCCCGGGACACGAAATACCGCAGTATTTGGAAACTGTGTCATAACGAGCTAATTTTTACGCACCCGAATAACTACAAACCGCTTCCCGGAAAGTTCCCGCGTATTTCAAGAATAGAATATTCACAGATATTATTATATTAAATTTGGTATCGAGCCATAAAAAAATCACATTGGATTTTTTTTGGCTCATTTTAAATCATTCCCAGAAAAATTCCTGCGGCATTCCGAGGACAAAAAGTAGCGCAGAGCTAAGTCTAAGAATTAAATGTCTATCAGCGAAAACCGCATCGAATTCGGCCCAGCAGTTTTTACGTGAATCCCGAACAAAAAGACAAAAATGTATATAAAATTGCATCGTGTTCTCCATCGTTTAAATAGTCTAATCCAGTTGTTTTCTTTAAATAGCTTCAATGCGTAGCTACAGCGTGTTAAGAAATTTATAATATTATACATACAAATTGACAGATTTAAAGGATTTTTAGATTTTTGTATCTGTGGTCATGTTTATCGAAACATATTTATATCCGTAAGTTTACCTGTGGAAATTTACTTCATATTCATAAGAAAAATAGTTATTTTCACAAGTAATGTTATAAATTATTTGTTTGTTATTAAAACTTTTTGGGTACATTTATTTACTGATTCTAATTCATATTTGTTGACTTTCATACAATGCGTGTAAGTAAGTTTTCTTTATTAATTGCAAACCCAGATGTTTCATAATCTTTTCAAATACGCCCTAAAGTTACTGGAAGAAATTACTTTTATGCTGGTGTGCACCGGCATTCAACCGGTGGTTAAAATTAAATAATCACTGTTTATGCATACATTTTTAACGATTATTTTATTTTAACCATCGGTTAAAAGTCGGTGCACACCAGCCTTAGTGATAAAACCGCTTACTGTTGATTCAACTGTATTCTCAATAAAGTGTAATATAATATTTTCTTAAGTTTTCGCTACTTGTATACATAATAAAACTACGTTTCGGCCGCCTTTCAGTGGCCGTCGTCCGTGACCACGCTTAAAACCGTTAAAACGTAGTTTTATTAAGTATAGTATATTCTAAGTGAAACACATTTTTATGAGAGTACGAAAATCGCACTATATATTATCAGAATGATTAGACAATCGGAAACCACAATAATTTTAACCAACATCCATTGAATGGAGAACGTAATGAGTCGAAACTTTCGTCCTTTGTAAACACAAATTATTTGTGAACCGGGAGTTTTTAAGGGCCATTCTGTATCCAAATTTATGCCCAATGAGAATGAGGGCCCTCGAAAAAAGTGAGATTTTATTAAAAAAGTTCCCGAGCTCTCTAAACGGTCACCGGGAACTCTTAATCGCGAGTTCAAGGCTCTCACGGTACACTGACTTTAGTTTACTTTATCATTCGTAGGGTTCGTAAACCCCTATCATTACACAGCTTTCATACAGTTAAGGAGAAATAAATTTCACGTCCATATGGAAAAGGTTTGGGTATTTCAACCAAATGTATTTTTAGAATTTCACTAGTACGATCTTGTATTTTGTATAAGTGAGCTAAGATCAAGTTTTTATTTATGGTGACTAAAATCATGGCCTCTTTACAATTCAATCTTTTAGACATGGTAGTGCCATACTAGAATCATTGCCTTGATTAAAGCTCTCAGGACCATAGGACCAGCTTGATACCACTGCCCCACAGAATGTTGGCGTTAATTGAGCTAATTGTGGATGAGAGCACTTATTAAATGCCTCTAAAATCATGATCTTGATAGGAGGGACCTATCTCATCTCTTCTATTACAATTCCTCCTGTTTGATGCTCTTATATCATCTTTCTTCTATACTCCCACTGCTTCTTCTAAGTCTTTCCCTCGCTGCTGAAGATCATGATTTTAGAGGTATTTAATAATTGCTCTCATCCACCGAGATCGGTTTTCAACATGGTGGACGGCCGAACTTATCGATGTGTCAAGCTAGTCAATCTACTTGTTTGAAGATCTATTAGGAGGTCTCTTGCCTGCAACTTTTCTCGTCACCACAAATCTCTCCTTGTTATCTGGGTTCTTGGAGGCTAAGTGGCACATAACTGAAAACCTCTAATGATCTCCAATGCTAAGCTCTTCCAGTATGGAGGCATTAGTGTAGCAAGCTGTCCATGAAATTTCTAACATTCGACGCCAACATCACATTTCAAGAGCGTTTACCTCCTATCTCATCCTAAAGGCTGGTAACGCATTTGGGTCGTGATGTTGGAAACGTCTATATGCGACGGTATCCAACTTTCCAACAGATGGGTCATTTATATGTATGCCAGTTTTGCAATAAAAAGTGCCGAAGAGTAAATTGATTCAAATAGGAAGGTTTCTGTAATGATAGTGAATTTCATTTGGTAACCTAACATACAAACAAACAGAATTCACAAAATTATAAGGATTTTATTACAGATATTTGACTACAAAACCTTGTTAAGGTGTTTTGAATTACAAGCCTAGTGACACAACTGCGGAACATTGGTGACGCGCGACGAAAGGATCACCACTAATCTGAACTCGACGGGATTTCCGCTGATGTGTCGTAACTTAATGACACTGCGAACGTATTTAGCCGACTTTTCCGCGCGGTGCGTTCCGCAGGTGTGTCGTTATACTTCATGTAGCGACACACTTGCGGAACGTACCAGAATCTACCATTAGTGGAAATTACACCGAGTTCGGACTAACGTCGTTCCTTTGGTCGCCGAAAATTCCGCACGATATACTCTGCAGGTGTGTCGTTAGGCTAAAACATAAATTTTGTCTTATTTTAACCCTGTGCACTGTCACTGTTGTTACTCCCACTATCATATAGTGCCCTTAGTACTTCTTCTTCTCATCTAATGGGGATTGTTCACTTTTTATCAATCTGGCTATTTGAAAAACCATTTCGAGGAATAGTGTCCCTAATCATTTCTGTCTAAATATATATATAAATCTAGCTGTACATTATTTGATTTAAGTTATGTAACATGGATTTCCCTAAAGACTACTTTAAAAAATTTAACGATAACTATAGAAAATAATAATGGTTGAACACGACCATTGCCTAGCGACAAAATATACTAAAATGATCACGATACGTAATGAGTAATGACAGTGATATTTAAAAAAGTAGCATAGATTACTATGATTAGATATAGATAAAACTTGCTTTTATTATTTTTGTTTTCTAGGCAAAGAAATCAATGTAAATTGTGCCTTATGACGTCATCGGAGAAATAACTTTAAAATCGAATTATAAAAAAACCAACGCTTAAAATACAAAAATATTCAAATTGGTATCTTAAAATACCCTATTTTACGTAATAAAAATATAAAATCAGAGGGTAATTTTTTGTGAACAATCCCCATTAAATAAACTGATAGTACTTCCTCTTTAGATTAATAGAATTTCTTAAAATGTAAAAACACAATTTAAAAGAAAATAATAAAAATAAAGCTATAAAATGCGAGGTTTTGCTTAATTATACTGAAAGACCACGAAAGGATCTGAAAAGTTTAATTCTTGCTCGTTTTGACGGTTCCGCATATAAATTATACATAATATATGCAATGACAATCAGCAAATTAGAAACAAATAGATATGTTATTTTCGTTACTAATATATATATTTTTTACAATTTAGTGTCTAAAATCTTTAAGAACCGCTAAAACCGCATTCTGGTGAAGTTAGAACCTACCAAGTCTAAATAATTTGTGATTTGTGTTTTATAAAATACTAGCTAAGCCCGTCACGCTTGGCTATGATTCAGTCTGATACCAATTAAACTATTTCTTCCCCCTCCTTCTACTCCATCTTGCCTATATCCTATTCCTCTATGCCTGCATTTTTCTTTCTTTCTTTCTTCTTTAGATATTCAAAGTAAGGCGATAGTGTCAAAAATTTATATTCTACTAAATCCAAAATATTTTCTCGATGTTGTCGCGTGCTACGGGCACGCCGTTAATGTTACGAAAATACCGAAATCAAGCAAACTTACAATTGAGACAATAGTATCCGTTGATTTTGACGAGATAGTTATAGCAATTGGGCCCTTGGTATTACAAACGTCCACATGCGATGATAGATAATTCCTATCAAGTGGACCGTATGTCTATTTGCCAACTATCTATCTACCTATATATATTAAAGATATTAAAGAAATGGAATAGGCTATATAAACGATGCAGAATACGATGCAACTTTTTATGTAAAACTATTGGGCCCATTTCGATGCGGTTTTCGATGATCGACCGCTAATTCTTAGACTAAAATTCTGTGCTAGTTTTTATCCAGGAAATCTCAGTGGCAGCGGTTTGTAGTTGTTCGGGTATATAACAATTAGCTTATTCCGACACAGTTTCCAAGAAAACGATAGTTTACATTCTTTTTTTAATGCTGCCGTGTTTTGTGCCCCGGGAATGCAGCTATAATTTCAAGTCAAGCGCGGAGGTAGTTGCAGACATATTCTAGTAATATTCAAAAATTGTAAAAGTGTATTCATCCGTTTCCTAGATTTTATTATTTGTCTGTTTGTTCGGGATTCACCTAAAAACTATTGAGCTGATTTCGACATCCCTTTCGCTGATCGACTTAAAATCTACGGTACTTTGTATTCCGGGAGTCCCGCGGGAATTTTCATGGGAATCATTTAAGGTGGTCAGAGTGAAAAAGAATTGGTTTTGATGCGATATTTTCACTGATTGATATCAATTTATTAGTCCAACGTGGAAACGATGTCGCAGTTAAATGCTAATAGGCAATAAATTGAACAAAAAAACTCATATAATTTATAAGAGAGACAAAAAGAGGCTTTATGCCTGTATATGTCAAACAATTGACTTACCATTTTTTTAAATTTTAGTATAGGTATCAATGAAAAAAGAGATGGTTGTGGAGGGTCCGAAGCAACTGCAAAAAAGAAAACCTCGTGGCCAAGCCCAACGTAATTAGAGAGAAAAAAAAGCACTGTCTCCGCAGGCTTAATCACGTTCAACGGATGGGGGATGGATCGGAGCGCGATAAAATCATACTTAGGGTATAGAGTTGACAGGTTAACCGTCCTAAGTACCGGTGGAAAGATAGAGTGGAAGCTCATCTAACCGAGTTTCAAACCCATAAGTAGACACTGTGCAGAACAGCGGAAAGTGGTGTACTCTCGTTTCGAAGGCTAATACTCACTTTTGATCGCTGAGCCAACAGAGTTAGTTAAATAAAGTCGCGCATTCCTCTTCAAGGAACCCTAAAAAAAGGCGAGTATAAGATAATAATCTTGGAACTCGTTTTCGTCTGGATAAAATACCTAGAACGCATTAAATTAAATATTTCCTTTTATGTCAAATAATTTCCAACTGAGGGGCGTTGCGGTGAAATTTCGGATAAAAGAAAGGGAATGCTGAGGGATAATATGACGTCATTACTTCGACCCTTCAACCAAATGTCGCCATTGTGCAATAATGGTCACAGCTAGCGGCGGAAATTTACATTTTATTCGCAGTTCACGGAAACATGCGGTTTTGAATTTCTATTACATTGTTCGACGTGACATTTGAGTGGCTTCAGTTGTGGGAGAAAGTAGGATACAGTTCAGGTTTCTACTTATCGCTTAGTTTCCTCTGAGATGGATAATGGAATAATAATCATTATCAAATGGTAGAAGTGTTAAAGAGAGATCAGGCAAAAAGCATCTCAAATAAACGTGCATGAACATTGTCAGTATGGTAACAAGTGGAGATCCATAGTCTCTGCCTAACCCCATGGAAACAGGCGTGCTAATTTTATGTATGGAGTGATTATGACACGAACGACAACTATAGTTGACCGTTCTAAGAAGCCCCTATGAACCAAAATAACAACTCAGTATCAAAATAATTTATATCAAATTAAAACACCATAATCAGCTTATTTCGTTAGAAACATAATACATGATAACGTTATGTTTGTCAACTATTTTTTTAAATATAGAGACGTGACCTCGAGATTGATGTATTATCGAAAAGTTTAAACATAAATCTTAATCAAGTTAGGCATATTTTTCATGATAAAAAAGTAACAAAATGTAAAATATGTTTATTATAATAATAAATATATATGCGTGTACTAGTGTACACGCGTAAGAAGTGAAACTTCTTTAAATTGGTTAAATAAATAAAGCCCAAGTCGAATCGACCGTGGTAGGGCAAGAAAAAGATGGTGTGTAACGGAAAAAATGTGACGCGTAACCGAAAAATGTGACGGTAGTTTTTTTTCAACGCCGATAAAGAAGTTTCACTTCAAAAGGATGGCGCGTAACGGAAAAATGTGTAGGCAATATTTTTTACCAGCGCCGATAAAGAAGTTTCACGTAAGTTATTTTATTTTAATTGATTCAGTAATGTCTGAATTCCTATATCGATTTTAGTTTTTATTTGTACCATCATCATATAACTACTAAAATCAGTTTGATAGATGCCAACTGTGGCTTTATAGAACGGCTGAACAATGATACAAATATTTTCTCAAGTAATTTCACAGTTTATTACAGTTCCGTGGTATTTTACAGAATTAAGAAACTTTTTTGAACCTCATGTCGGCATGTCTTCGTTCACAGTCATTTCTTCGGAAACTGCTGGGTCTGTATGAATGAAACTTAGCAGAAATATGTAGTATAATTAATGCCTCTATATAAGCCTGTTTTGTCTAACACAACCAAAGTCGCGGTAGCGTAGTGGCTAGCGCACAAGTCGCAAACTCAAAGGGCGCGAGTTTAAATCCTAACCGAAACGCATGCATTCTTAGACAGTTTTTAACCTAATGTACATATGCCTATGTATGCTAATGTACATATACCACGTGTTAGCAACGGTTACGCCTTGGAAAAGCTTGTCGGGTATACTGTCCGTTCCCCTATAGCAGGAAGCCTGAGCCCAGCACTGGGACTTTTATAGTTATTCTTTGACGACCACGGGCCATAAAAATCGCCCGGACTTTTGAGGGCTTGCGCGTGGCCATGGAAAGACCAACACGTAGAGGCCCTTTGACAAATTTAATGTAAATGTGGCGTGACACTGACCGGCGATTATGGTTATTATTATTATTACACTAGCCTGGAGTGAAATTTTAATGTATAAAAAATGCGTGTATTGTTCATCCTTCTAATAAAACTGGCAATAAATTTTGACTCTAACCACATCTAGTAGATAAATCGTTATTAATTTAAAAATAAAACAATAGTATTACCTTAATTATGCATATTATCATTAATTGAAAATTATTTATAAATGCAAAATTCAACATGTCTTCATAACAAATGGACTGAAACGATTCATTTCCTGGCGTAACTGTTCATAATTTTGCTTATTCAGTGATGCAGATTTTTACGACAATTTCTGCTTGGTCGCAGTGTTTAACATAAATTATGATGATCAAGAACTGTAATTTCGTTCCTTGCATCAACATTTTGAATAATTTCATGTTAACAACATTGAAATAAGTAGAATATTTTGACTTTAATTTATAATACTTGATTATTGTTACGAGTTCGGACGACTCGGATTAAAAGCCGTTAGAATTACTATAAGAATTTATTAGAACTTTACAAACATGTATAATTCAATATTAAAAATAGAACTGTTCACAATTAGTCCAAACGATTCAATCACATGCGCAAAGTCCATCACTACGCTTGTGGCTATCGCTAAACTGACTCCACCCTCCATCAGGTCATTATTTTGTACTGCACAAATTCAATAGGTCTGCCGTATCTAAGTCGGCTTAATTCGCAACACCTGCCTAATGATTCGACCGCAAACTGCCATAAAAGAGTGCAATAACAATAAGCTCTAATCACATATTTTAAACACAACGTAAGCAAAAGAAAGCAGTCATAAAAGAGTTTCAATGTTATTAGCTCAAACGCCGGCGGATAATAAATGAACTTTGTTTACAGATATGCAGATGGTCCAAATTGTAACATTATTTTTACAATCTAGTCATTACTACTATCTACTACTATCATCGTTAGGAAAAAAATGGGAATACCTGCATACCAAGATTATTTTACGAAATGCGGAATACAAGTCCATAAATGATGTCTTTATTTGCTGTAGAATTACATCTCTAACGTTATTTTTATAGAATTCCTTTAATTTACATATTTTAATTAGTAAAAAGTGTTAAAAATGCGCCGGATATTAAAAATCGCAAAACGGAACTCCCTTGAAGACAGCGGAATCAATGGAATGGCTATTCCCTAGAAACGTATGTCGATATATAAGTAAACAAAAGAAAACGATCATAAAAGAATTACAATAGTTTCAATGTTATTAGTTCAAATGCCGACGGATAATAAATGTGCTTCTACAAATCTGTACATGCAATTTGTCTTTGTCGGCGCCTAAGTTGTAACAATATTTGTTTACATGTGTTATATTTTACGGGTTGTCTGGAAGAAAGAAAGAAAAGAAAGAAAGAAAAACTTTATTTGCAAAAAAAATAACGACGTAATTACATTCCATATATATTGTTTTACACAGAGCATATCAGAGAATTATATCCGACACAACGCTGATTTTCAGTGCAAACCTACCTTTTGGCGTAGGACGAAAACGACCCAATTTTGTTTATAAAATACAAAAATAATGAATATAACTAATACTACTTATGTAATACCTAATAATAATACTTTAATACGTAAAAGAAATAAATGAATTAAAAAACAACAATAAATACATTACTTAAATTAAAATTAACTTTAATTGAAGAGATCGCTTTTTAGCGATAAGACCCCTTTGTACCCTACTATAATAATACTAGTTCGTAAGTTTTTCTGTAATGGTGTACAATAAAGTGTTATCTATCTATCTATCTATATCACTATCTGTGTTTATGTGGTTACGATATATGTATTTATTGATTTCCTGTGCGAAGTTTCGATGACGCTTCACAATACATTATACATTTGTATTCAATATTCAGTGAGAAAACAATAATAATTCTCAAATGTTGGTAGCTGTTTGCTTAAGATTATCTCAAGCTTCATTCAAAATAAGGAAATTCTTAACATAAAGACAATTCCGTCCCCTAATAATTTCAATTTCTACCAAACCATTACTTGCCTTTCTCAAGTTACCCGAGTCCTTTGCATTTCGCCAGTCCCGTTCATTTACAGTATCTTTTATCGCCCAAGAGATTGCTTTGACGCTTTAGATACGTACCTAATTGTACTATTACCGCCAATTCCATCTCATTTCAAAATGCTCACTTTGTTTTGTGAGAATCTGATTCGAAAATTGCATGTATCCACCGGCTTTTTTAAAAGTTGTATGTTGATAAAGGGCGGATTCCTTCATCTTACCGACTGTTCATTTGTCTTAATAATCGGTTAAAATTTGACATAAGCTCTATTCTTAGATAGGGATCTGCTAAAAGGCTAATTTACATTTTTATTAGTTAAGTAGGGAGTTAACTTTCGAAATTCATGAGTTAAACCCTTATAATCATGTGGCAAAAGAATTCACCAGGTATGTGATAACTTGTCGATTTTTTTTATTGCAGGAGTTCAGCAGACAAGCATACACCACTTGATGGAAAGCGGTTACCATCACCCATGGGTATTCGCAACACCAAAGGTACTACAAATGCGCTGCTGCTCTCTTAAGGGAGACTGGAACCTTGTCAATTAATCCTGGAACACAATTCAAGGTTGATATGGCCATGTATGTGGATACATACCAGACAGGCAAATACTCAAAGTATCCAAATACGCAAACTACACGCTACGTACCCTTGCTGGATTATCGTAATGATTCGTTGTCCGAGATTAGCGTCAACCCTCTGATCACCTCAAGAATTGATGAGTCAAAAATTCAAATAAATCTCAAAAGAAGAAAACCGTTTTAAACACAATAATATAATAATTAAAGTTCATGTACGGTCCAACATGTACATTGGTAAAATTACAAAGCAGATTTCAACTAATTTCATAATCTAAACACTTCAAATAATTATAATTCCCAACAAAGTACACATTACATAGCCCACAGGCACAAGTACTAGACTTATAGATATAAACACATGATCAAATACATATATAAAACAGAGGAGTAACTCTGTAAGTGTGCGGCTTATTTTATTTAAAAGATTTTCTTTTATTTTGGAAATCTTTCTTCGATGAGTAATACATAAATATAACTAGCACCAAGAATATGTAGCAAAGTAGTTTTTATAATATTTTTATAATAGAGGAAAGTTGAATCGGACTTGTGTCTGAAGTAGAGAACTACTCAGAAAGTGTCTCTGAATGGGCTAGACAAAGCCTTGTCTAATTTAACCCTACGTATTATCTGCCAAGAAAATTCTATTCGGACGTACTCCACAGTTCCAAATAACACCCCTTACTGTCACCAAGAGAATTGCAATTCTAGATGTCAAGACCGCGAGTGATGTGTAGTAGTTCAGGGGTCACCTTGAAGGCAAAGCCACACTTACCTCCAAGAAGCTGGATGTTTTAGATGAGTCCAACAATACTTTACACCGTGTCAGCGCCTTATATTTTGTGAAGCGCTGTTGAGGCCTCATATGGAATATTGCTCACACAGATGAGCTGGGGCGCCTGCTTACCAGCTTAACTCTTGAAGCCTAACTCCCCTATTTGGAAGTACATAAAGTCTTAACATATGTCTCAGAGGCATACAACTAATAAAGACAACATGTAGGTCTAAATATCACGCCATATATTCTAAATGTAGAAGAAAACTTAAGAAAATAAACTGAAAATAAACTGCAGCAGAGGTTTTCCTGAACACTGGTAGTATTCAGGGAAAACCTCTGCTGCATTTTATATATAGGCCTTTTTAAAATTACTTTTCATTGCATAAGATCAGCAGATAGGGAATCAGCCCATCTGATGGACAGGTCCAACGCCTATGGACATACCAAATATGTTACCATTGTGCGTTGCTCTCTTTAAAGGGGAACTGGAATCTGGCCACTAATGCCGGAACCCAACTCAAGGTTGTACTGGCGGCATGACAGGCAAATATTTGGGCTGTAAATGGCTTTGTCTCCTCGTATGACAGGTCGCCCACCGCAGAAAATTTTATCCTTTTTCCGTTCCTACACAGGTTTTTTAAGAAAGGTGTCAATACATTTCTTAAAGACCGCCAGCACGTTGGTAGCGCCTGTGATGTTGCAACTGTCCATAGGCGACGGTAACCGCTTACCATCAGACAGCGTATCTGCTATACTCAAGTAAGAAAAGAAAATGTTTCTACTGAAAAAAACAGACATTGAATTATTTAAGATATTTACGATTAATCTATTCGAAATAGGTTTTTCTGTTTGAAATATTTATTCACGCACTCAAGGTAACTACTTCGACATTTAGGTTTGAACATAACCCAGCAAGATGTTTCTGTCCCCTACGTGATTTGAACACAAAATACCTAATAATTTTATATAAAGCAATTTAGCTAATTGCACCAATTGAAATCCGAATAAAATTAGGTAGGTTTAAGTGATTACACAATTGTTGAATCATTAAAACTATCATTTTCGTCGGAAAGCTATAAAATGTTCAATTTAAGTAATGGTTTTACCTTTAAATAGTGATATTAATAAAGTTTTTGTAGATATATATGTAACGGGCAATTGGATAAATGTGGTCACTATGAATAATGAACGGTTTGTATACATAATCCTTGAGTGAGGGATGACATGCGTACCAACGGTTTCAATACAAGGGATTCAAAGATCGCGCGAAGTGGGGAAGAAAAAGTAAGAAAGCGGACCTTGGGCGTATGGCTTTGAAAATAATGATGATATAAAGTGAAATTTGTGTGGTTATAAAAAATAACCACGAAGGCTAAGGTGGGGAGCTCCGCGTCGGCTCGTTCCTCCTTAACCTTCTAACCAATATATAAAAGAATCGGATCTATTCATAATAAATAAAAGCACCATAATATAACTATATCGAACTCTTAAATGAATTAAACTTTCATAATGCTTGGAAAGTAACTGAATTTATCATAATGTCCGGTTAGAAGAAAGGAAGTTTCATACTGCTCGGTGTATGTGATAAATTCAAGTTATCTCAAACCATAGTTTTTTAAATGGAACATGGGCCGTTGTCCATTATTAATATAGGCCGACTAAAGTAATTATATCAAATTGACCGATGCTCATGGTCATTACTCATAATCCAAGTCCATATTAGTACTGCTCGATTAATCATATTGCCCATAACACATAGGTATATAGAATTATGATGATAATTTTTAGTACATTATTACCAATTTAACTACTCGCTTCAGCATTGTCGATGGAATCTGTGTTGAGCGGGCTAAGCCTTTGCCCGCCTACCTCACCAAACTGCAAAGGCTCCGGGTTCGATTCGTGGTAAATTAATTTTACGTTATTTACTATGGTCTGGTTGTGTGGGATCGGCCTCAGGTTAGTCGGTTATGTGTGCCTTTTTTATTGCAGAAGTTCAGCAGACAGGCAGACGGCCCACTTGATGGGAAGCGGTTACCATCGCCTATGGACATTTGGAACACCAAAGGTGCTACAAATACGCTGCTGCTCTCTTAGGGGAGACTGGAACCTGGTCACCGATGCCGGAACACAACTCAGGGTTGTTATCGCGACGTACTTAGACCAGGAATGGTAGCCATCCAGTCGCGCAAATGCCCTACCACTTGGATGTGGGTTGTTTTCTCGCCTCTTATGACAGTCCGCCCGACCGCAGAAAATTGTATTCTTTCTCCGTTCCTGCACGGATAAAAGTGGCTGTCCGCCAATTATAAAAGATAACTTCTATTAATATATAAAATTAACGGTACTTATGAGAAAACAAGAACGGTAAAATTTAAACACATAACAAGTTAAAATTGGTTCTGTTTTTTGGTGGTGATGTCAAAGCTAATTTCAGCTGTAATATGTAACATTAAAAAGTTGTGGTAGCGTAATGGTTAGCGCACGCGCCCCTAAATTGAAGGCGCGGGTTCGATCCTGACCGGAAAGCATGCACCTCTTAGTCAGTTTTCTGATCTAATGCGCATATTGTTACAATTACCATGTGCTAAAAACGGTGAAGGAAAACATCGTGATGCAACCTGCACATCGAGATAACCGATGTGTCAAACCTGCCAAGCCGCCTTGGACAAGCGTGGCGGGTATACTGTCCGTTCCCCCTAGGAGGTCCGAGTCCAGCAGTGGGACATTTATGGGCTGACATTATATATTATTATTATATATGTAACGTTAAAATACCATTATTAAACTATGAGCGCGGCAATTTAACTGCTAAACTGTTATAGAATATTCTTTGCTAAAATATTGTGGAACAGGTCATGTGGATTCTTTTAAAATTATAGCTTTAATAAACTTAATGGTAAAAGCAACTAAATTTATTAGGGTTATATTAAAGTGTCATTGAAATATTCGCCCTTACACCTTTTGACCCCGACTCTAATAAATAAGGTTCGCAAATACGGGATGTATGTGGGTGTATGAAATTGGAGTTATTGTATTAAACATTAATAATTAAAAGACCGTTCTCATAATTATGTTGATTTAAGCAAGTTAACATCAGAAATGAATATTATGTTTATTTTACAATCATCTTATGACATATTTTATCTCTTCTTCTCAGACAGACGGATAATAAGTCAATAAGATTATGTATGCTGTCCGTATATTCCACATTGCGTATGCTTAATTTCGCATTATACTTTATCTTATCTCTACAAATGCTTTAACATGATTCTGAGGGTTAAAACACAAAAATGAACGAGAATAAAACACACAGGGCAAATACCCTACTACCAGCCAGGTGGTAGGGTATGCCTACCCCCTCCATCAAGTCATTGTTTTATACTGTACAAATGCAATATGTCCGACCTGCAACGTGGATCGAATTTCCTAGAATCAGCTTTTACTTAAAATCCGTAACACCTGACTAATAATCACAATACAACAATAGGCCATATGCCAATAAGTAAACAAAAGAAGACGACCATATAAGAATTTCAATGTTATTAGTTCAAATGCCGATGTTTCAGATATGCAGGTGGATTTTGTTTTTGACGGGACCTGAGTTGTAACAATGTAGACGGGAAAAAGGTACATCTAAATACATTGGAGAAAGTTATTTTATTACTTTATATGATTCAATACTCCAATCGTAAATAGTACCCTGATTTAATACAGCTTTGTCATTGGAACTCATGGAAAACCCCCTGGTGAAATGGGCCGATGACCTTAGAAACATATCTGGCAATAATTGAATGAGTAGAACTAGAGATAGTGGGCTACAATTGAATGTTCAGTATTTTAATAATTTTATTTATAGCTGGTTCCTATATCTTACTGTTACGAGTTATGTGACTCGAATTAAAATGCCGTTCGAATTACTATAGAGTTTATTAGAACTATACAAACACGTATAACAGAGGTGCAAATATAATAACACGCGCAAAATCCGTCACTAAATAAATTACCGAATGTAGTACACACGTCTTACTCCGCTAGTGGCTATCGCTTGACTGACTTGACTGACTCCGTTGGAGCCTCGCTTTATACTGTACAAATACAATATAACTGCTCGACTGCGTTGACTGAATTTTCCAAGAATCACACCTGGCTAATGACTACCATAAATATTACAATACACAATGGGTTGATTTTTTCCAATCACAAACTTTAAACACAAAGTAAACAAAAGAAGATGGTCATAACAGCGTTTCAATGTTATTAGCTCAAACACCGACGGGTAATAAATGTGCTTTGTTTACATGGTGTCCCAAATTGTAACATTACTATTCATTCACTTGCCTTACCATCGCTTGATTTGGATACTACTTAGTTTATGTCAAAATTTAACTGATAGTATAATTGTGTAGTATAATTAATAAAATGTACGGTTGGGAACTTATAGGAACGGATCATTACCCGTAATAAAAGATTTCGGATTCATTTGATGTTATAATTATGTCTTATGTTTGTTATAGTCACTTTAATCACAAAGACGGGTTCTTTAGCATCAACAAACGTCCAATATTTATGTCATTTTGCAACGAAACCCTAAAATTAGGTTTTAAGACAAATATCTTTTGAAGCCTTGTACGTATCATAGCCAAAAGTATTTAAAAACTAAACTGTAATAAAAACAAACAACAATAAAATAAAAACACTACCTCCATAAATAAAACAAACTAATAACTTCCACTCCGATCACTTAACCGTCGCTTTTCACGCACTAAAATATTGCGGTTGTAATTTTTAAAGAAACCCCCTCAGCACCAAAGGAGAAACTTGTAACAAGTTGGTAGTAAATATTTCTAGCTGTAGCTTTCATCCCGCTCTCTAGAGTGTCTAAACAATTGTTCGATATCCATTGCGGTAAATGTAAAGACTTGTGAAGTTATCATCATTTACAGTTTCCAATGGATGTTGGTTTATGGCAATTATCGCGGGTACTTCGCTGGTGAGGTGACAAAAAGGTTCGCATAAAGAGTCTTTATTGCAACTTAGTATTGTAGTAAATTGGCGCCAACTGTAACCAATTTACTAGTACATAATTATCGGCCTGGAGAAGGTTTTTCATTTCGGAATCGTTTATACTGAATATTAAAGTAATATTTTACAAGCTGGAGCAAGTTGTGACTCAGTGAATTCAGTGGCGGCATAAGTTTTCTTTCATAAACGTGAATTCAAAATCTTATAATAAGTATCATTTATGCCCTGGGGTAATGTTAGTCTTAGTGACTTAATCACGCAGATGTAGCGGGTTTAATGGGTTATTATTAGACATACGACATTGTTAATGACGTCAAACATTCACAGATAACTCATGCGAATAAAAGACTTAAAATATGCGCTACTTTTTATCCTGCAAATCCCGTGGGAATTTTCTCGGGAGTAGTTTATAGTTGTTTGGGGCATAAAAATGAGCTTATTCCGACCTACTTTTCACTACAACTATGCTTACATTCCTTTTACATGCTGCGGTATTTTGGTTCTCGGCACTCCCGCGGGGACTTCAAGTCAAGCGTGGAGGAAGTCGCGGGTATATTCCAGTTGATATTTATGTACCTAATAACCTGTAATATAAGCATAAGTCATTTACTGTGAGAGTATAAATGCGCCTGCGCAGCCCGTGGACACTTGCGTCGTTCGATCGGCGTCGCAGCTCTATGATCTTGTCAAGTGTCACGCATACATACCGTCTTGCGATCGGAATATATTTCTGTCTTGTGTTTTGTTGTTGTTAATATTATATAATAAATTTATACAACTTGCTTCCTAGCTTGATATTCGCTAATAAAAATGTCAACTCCTTCTATTTTGTGAATGTCATTTGATGTTGAAAGACTACGCCGCTAACGCCGCACTACCCATCAACACCCACACCGACCCCTACATGCTTATGTTACTTTGTCGGTTTTTACTATTATTAGACAATAAATGAAAAATTCGTATGGAACTGTATATTACAATGTGTCAAACCATCGTAGATAACCATAGCTTGTATGTTTTTACCAGCATAAATTAGGTTGAAGCAGCGTGATAATTGGCCGTATTTTTGTTACACATAATATGATCAACCGAAGGTTTTTCAAACTTATGAATCCATTTTTTTATACATAAGTGAACAGGCATAAATATTCAATATCGGTAAATCCATTACACATTTATCTATCAATATATTAGTATGTATATAATATTTAGAGCTAGACGTTGAATTATTAATAAAAGATAATATCGACTCAGTACTGGTCGGTACACTGACAGTATGTGGTTCCGTAGTAGCGATGAACGTCCACTTTATATACAAATTTTTACAGAACCCTCCTAAAGCATTTAAGGGACAATATTTCGCATTCCAACATTTATTCACTTTTCTATAATTATTCAAAGTTCTTTTTTACGACCACAGCCGTATAATTTATTTTTTGGTATTAGTGCTTTTTAATATTCTTTATTACTTTTTATTTTTAAGTATTTATTTCAATTTCTTATTAATTGAGAGAAGTAATAAAAGAATCAAACTAAACTATCTTATAAATTAAACTACACTATAAAAGAAACTTAAAAACTAAATACTATTATAAACATATTTAGAAATAAAAATATAGACCAGATAGATGTCGGTAGGGAGCGTTCCCAAAACTCTGTCCGCATTTCCGCGTTGTATGGCAACGCTAATCCATTGTTATATCTATATCTTTCAATTGCCTTGAAAGGATTCGATAAAGTTGACAAGCCTCACGTCCCTATGTCCCCTAAGTCTCAGAAGTATAATATATCTCAACATATATTGACTTAAATAATTAGATCTGCATTGAACAATATTTTGTCGCGGTGGAACTGCTTAATGCAATACCACTACTCGGGAACAAATAGAGAGCTAGGACTTGTTGACGACCGCACTAAAAGTTGTTCGGTATTTCTCCAGTAACACAAGCCAGGGTTCTGGGATAGCAGCTGAGCGAACGCTGTAACCCCGGCCGATTTAAACTACTCTTACGGTTAATTAATTATATGAGGCAGGAATTTTCACAGGGCATCAACGCCGCCGGCATGTAATTAGACGATATCCATCTGTGCCAGAACTGAGAAAGTATATTAATTCGTAGGATATTTCCCTGACTGGATGGACTATTACCCCTAGTCTAGAGTATGCTGCCATAACAACCTAGAATTGTGTTCCAGCATTAGTGGCCAGGTTCCAGTCCCATCTACGAGGTCGGTCGCATATTGGTAGACATTTAATCTTGCAAAGGTGACGGTAAATATTATCCCCGCAAATTGCTATTGCGCCTGGCCGCCATTTTGGTAACGTAACCGTAGTCGAACACTCAGTACTGTTAGCATCACTGGCCGGCGAGTACGCGTACATATCGAGTGACAGATGACGTCACGTGAATGTTAATTTGACAAGGTTCCAGCGCATCAGCAATTTGCAGGGATAATACTTTCTATCATTGTTGGGCTGTTAGCCTGCCTTCTGTACTCTAGTAATAAAAATAAAACAAACAAATTAAACATGCGCGGAACAACTTACAAACTCCTCTCTACGACCTTGACGCACACCTTGATGTACGACTGTACGTCCTCAGAGAGACGTCACCTGCAGCCATGTGTGCCATACCGCAGCCAAAAGCTTTTAAGCCGCGCTCTAGTTTCATTTACTCCTGCATGTGTGAAAGGGAACCCGAGTGGTACGATCTAGCTTATTACCCGCCTTTTTAGCGAACATTATTGTCTTCTTAAATAGGTACTTCAAAATACATCCAGATTTTTATATTTCTCTACAGAACCCTGACAACTTTATGAATATTAAAAATGTGTCTGTTAATAAATGAGCTTCATCATAATAAAGTTTTTTCTGTAAAATAAAATTGTTCTCAGTCTGATCCTTTCAGCAATTTTACATTCATAATTATCTACATCATATACTGAAGGTCGTTGACATGAGATTTTAATAAAGCAGCCATTTTTGTCATACTTGTATTAGACGGTTAAATCGATGAAAGAACGAATCATTGCATCGATTTGGTTTAAAGGAATCGATGTTATTCAATGACATTGAATGACTCTAATGTTATAGATATTAATATGGTTCACTTTTGTTGATTTATCCAAATTGAAAAACAGAAAAGAACCGTCTCAAATTGCCTTAAGCAACTTTTTAACGCATTTTTCATGACTAGAATTTTCCACCTCCGTTTATTAAGTTAAAAAACAACTTTATTAAAATCGTGATAATCTCGCAAAATCTAGGCTGGGAGTCCATTTGAAGTAATTAAGGTATACTATATATACTTATATAATATATAAGACATTTTAGATAATATTAAAACAACGCTTTTATTTTAGTTAATTTTTCTTAGTCGCCTTGAGCAAATATTTCAACGATTTAAAAGTTTTAATACAATCTACGTAGATATAAAGCATCAAGATGTTTTATTCAAGTATTACATAATTTATTATATATAGCTGTAAGCTCGAAATTTTAATAAGTGAAACAATTTATAATTTTCATTATTATAGTTAAAATTATGCTTAAATGAAACTGAAAACTGAACTTAAATATATGAAACTGGACTTAAGAAGTACTACTAGAAAATAAAATCTGTTCTGCGTATTTTTTTGTATTATACATTTGAGTGTTATTAAAAAAACATGTATGTTTAAAAATTATAAACTAAACTGCATCATTCCGGCTTTGGGCTACCTGATAGAGGTCGCTTTTTTCCGAAAATACCGTCATTTGTGTTCATATATAATAATTCTGCGTAATTGTCAACTATAATCTATGTCTAAGTGAAAAAACAATTCATCTTTATTATAAATTTAGTATATAGATTCATTTAGGTACATTTATAGTAACTGATAATTTAATAACCGTTTAATGTGTATAGCGTGGTTCAATTTATCATTGATATATTTTAATAATTAATGTTTTAACTGCTCCATGACGCTTCCAGAATTCTGCAAATCCGAGTCATGTCACTGATATATCCCGGGTCTCGCGATGGTGTTGACAGAAACAAATGCATAACGTCTAGAAGCCGCTGAGACAAGAATGGGACAGTAATCATTTTCCAAGACAAACACGGAGTCAGTTTACGAAATGTGCGAGGAAATACCGTGATTATTTTTTCAGTGTAAAGCTTAATATGATGTATTATGAATGAACGTTTCTTGTATTGTTACTTTGCTTATGTAGTGTTCCGATGGCTTTTATAAAGAAATACTTAGAGAATCAGTCTATATATAAAAAAACCATTAAAATCGGGTTCTCCGTAAGCTTCTGGGTCCAACCAAAAGAGAGGATGGTAGCTGGAGGGTCCGAAGTAACCTCGAAATTGAGAATCTCGTGACTGAGCCTAACCTAATAGGAGAAAAGCTCACCGCCTCCGCTGGCTCGGTCACGTAGAACGGATGGGAGAGGATCGCAGCGTGAGGAAAGCATATTTGGGACGGCCGGTTGGTCGGTGTCCGGTCGGCCGTCCTAAATATCGCTGGAAGGACAGAGTAGAGGCTGACCTGTCGGAGATAGGAGCCAGCAATTGGCAAGAAACCGCACAGGATCGAGAAAAGTGGCATGCTCTCGTTTCGGAGGCCAAGACCCACTTTGGGTCGCTGAGCTAACGGAGTAAATAAGTAAGTATTAAAATCTTCGCTACGTCTATCTAAAACGGTTACTAACTACGATAACACTATAACATTATCCCAGATATAATTAAAGTGGCATAAGTTAAATAACGAATAATGGTAAAAGCCTATGACCTAGACTGTCACTATTGTTTGTTTAAGTTGTTCCTTTACTTGTTATTAAACAATCATATTGCACATACAATAATGGACCAAAAAAACTTAACTTCTGTATGGTAAAATACAAAAAAAACTTATGAAATATGAATGACTATTTCTAATGAGATTGTATTACTATAAATAACGTATTTGTTCAAAGGAGATTATATTCTGTAATTTTTTAGACCCAAAACGTAACTATCTCTTGTTAAACTCACTACAAGAACAAATAAAGTAAGTTCATATATTAAAATCTACACAACTGCCCAGCAAAACATAGAGGCGAGTTGTAGCCAAACTAATCTGAAGTAATATAGCGAATGACAAGTTATTTATGACAACGTAGGTATTTGTTAGTGAATTGTTTATTGATCGGGATATAATCTCTCGGCTTATAATGCAACACTGCCGAGTTTGATTCATATGCGTTCAACAGTTTCTAAAAGAGATGCGTTAGCAGCGCCTTCTTTTTCGCTATCGTCTATCCCACAGAAACCACGTAATTTATGGGGATAAAAAGTATCCTAAGGTATGCCCCGGAATATAAGCCAGATCTATGTTAAATTTCATTTACATTCGTTCAGTAGTTTTCACGTGATGCTCTAACCAACAGACAGACAAAAAGACAGACAGGCGTCTGTCTGTCTTCTTCTTGTCAAATTCTAAAAATTGCCATTTCGAATCCTCTTGGTCTGAATATAATGTTCTTAGTCTAATATGCCTCAGGAGGCATATTAGTCAAAGACCATTATATTCAGACTTGCGCTTAAAATGTGAAAACATCAGAATGTTTTCATATTTTTAAGTGTAATGCATTAACTCGCACAAGTTACATATTTTTCATAGTATAAAAAGGTAGGAGGTAGATAGGAAATATATAGAAAAAGAAGAAGATAGAAGATTATTAGGTATATAGTTTACGGCCTCTGTGGTTGAGCGCAGAGCACAGCAACACAGAGGCTCCGGGTTCAATTCCTGGTATAGTAAGTTAAGTAGGTAAGGTAGGTTAGGTAAGTTTCGGAAACGTATTTTCTCCGTTATTTACCATGGTCTGGGTGACTGAGATCGGCCCAGAGTGGTCCGTTGTATATTGCCCATAACACAAGCATAACTAGCTTAATTTGAGGATATACAGTTTGTGTGTTTGTCTGCCGATTATTATTATTATAATAGTGGAATATTAAAAAATGCAAACTAGTCTCTCTCAAATATACGTTATATAAGTTGTCTCATTAAATTACTAGGGGCTAAAACTAGAGTATCACGAATGATTAGAATTTCAAGGAATCTTAATTAAATGAAACGTAAATTACAAACCACTAAATAAACTTAAACTTGTTTCGGTACTTGGAACCCGATGAATACTTGCAGGACGAAGCATTGTTCCTTAATTTCACCTTTACCTATGTAAATCAACATTGGCGAAGGTCTGCCAACAAAAGGCCAATGGAACAGCCTTATTCTGATTGCAAAAGAGGTTCAAAAACGAAGTAATTACAAACACGTAATGGCGCAATTTCTCTCTATTTTTAACCGACTTCAAATAAGGAGGAGAAGATTCTCTTTTTTTATTTCACCTTCTCCCAACCGTTTTTATCCGTGCAGGAACGGAGAAAGAATACAATTTCCTGCGGCCTGGCGGCCTGTCGTAAGAGGCGACAAAACAACCAACAGCCAGGTGGTAGGGCATTTGCCCGACTGGATGGCTACCACCCCTGGTCTAAAGTATGCCGCCATATCAACCTTGAGTTGTGTTCCGGCATTAGTGACCAGGTTCCAGTCTTCCTTAAGAGAGCAGCAGCGCATTTATAGCACCTTTGGTGTTGCAAATGTCCATAGGCGATGGTAACCGCTTTCCATCAAGTGGGCCATCTGCCTGTCTGCTGACCTCCTGCAAAATAAAAATAAATAAACCATTTGGGGTCGGCACAATATATCTTTTCCTTCCATATTCCTCTATTCTGACATCAATCTTCTGTCACACCACAAATCTTCATATAAAAGAAAACAGAAAAGAAAGAATGTAAAACTTTATTTGCAAAAATAGCGACGTAATTACATGCCTTATATATTGCTATACACAGAGCATATTTGAAAATTTGTACGCCACATTTTCAAGCAAGGTCTGCGCTCTGTGGAATTATATCCGACACAACGCTGATTTTCCGTGCAAACCTTCCTTTTGGCGTAAGACGAAAACGACCCACCCATATCATCCTTTACACAACCCATCCATCTCATCAGCCATTCTTTTTACATTTGTACCCATCTATGTTGTAATTTAACATTATTTTGTCACGTGACTTTCATCCCTCCTCATTACATGCCCATACCACCTTAATTAACTAAGTTAACTTTCAAAGATCCCCTTATGTACTTATTTCTTACATTATCATTTCCTGTAACACTACACATCCATCTCAACATTCTCATCTCAGCTGACCAGAGCCGTGACCAGAGCCCAACATTCCGACCAGTATAGCATATTGTTACGAGTTGCAAGACGCGAATTAAAATGTCGTCGGAATTATTATAGAATTTATTAGAACTATACAAACACGTATAACATAGCTCAG
This sequence comes from Dendrolimus punctatus, assembly GCA_012273795.1. Taxonomy (NCBI): domain Eukaryota; kingdom Metazoa; phylum Arthropoda; class Insecta; order Lepidoptera; family Lasiocampidae; genus Dendrolimus; species Dendrolimus punctatus. Next base: position 8,146,960 of record CM022535.1, read on the forward strand.
ATATAACCGCACGCAATAAGTCCAGATGTAATGCAGAAGATCGTAATTCAAATACACTCGCAAAGTCCGTCACTAAACAGATTACCGATTGTATGTACTACAAGTCTTGCTTTGATCGTGGTTCTCGCTTGACTGCCTCAGCTCTCCATTGGGGCATTATTTTATACTGTACAAATACAATATGTCTGCTCGGCCACGTGGACTGAATTTTCTAGAATCACACCTGGCCAATGACTACCATAAAATATTACAATACACAATGGGCTGTTTTTCTAATCACAAATTTTAAACACAAAGTATACAAAGAAGTCGCCGAAAAGGTAATAAAATGTCTACAGGTATGCAGTTGTGATTTTTTTTGTCGGCGTTCAGGTCGTAGCAATATGTAGGCTATAAATATGAAATAGAAGAAGAAAATAACTAATAATGTTATGTATACTATACTAATATTATAAAAAGATAAAGTTTGTGACGTTGCAGGGGGTAATCTCTAGATCTACTAAATCGATTTTGAAAATTCTTTCAAAAGTGGAAAGCTACAAGCTTTCTGAGTATTATCAGGTATATTTGATTGTGATTAATATTTTTCCTGATGCCCAGCGAAGCGGGCACGGGTTGGCTAGTTAAATATAGAGTTATACCAGTATCCATGTAAATTCTCGTATGGAACAAAATACTTTTCAGAATATGGTTGCCGCAAGAACAAATTCCCCTTTTCTATTCATGAAGCAATTTAAATATCTCGGCCAACACAGCTGACTGTTTATGAATTACACGAATTATTTAAATTCCTTATTCGTGTGTTTGCGCAAAAATTAACGTGTAGGTTAGTGAGATATTCACTGGTAATCCGGTCTTAAAAACACATCTTGCGCTCTGGACTTTTTACATTGTAGGAGTTCCGGTAAAGGTTAACAGAAAAATGCGCATTCATTTCCGCGAATGGAAATTCACGCTCAGACATTGTTTCACATTAAAGTTTACATTCTGAAGTCAGAAAATGTAGAATGTAATTTATTTTTAGACTTTCATAAATTACAAACAATCACGGCTTATGTGGTTGAGTAGGATAACTTTAGCTGACCTACCTCACTGCAACGCAAAGACTCCGGGTTCGACTCTGGCAATATTTTTTATTTCAGGAGTTCAGCAGACGGCCTACTTGATGGAAAGCGGTTACCATCGCCTATGGAAATTTGCAACACCAAAGGTGTTACAAATGCGCTGCTGCTCTCTTAAGGGACTCTCGAACCTGGTCACTAATGACGGAACAGAACTCAAAGTTGTTATGGTAAATTTTGTAACGAACTTTCAGTTACTTTGGTCTAACCCATAACAAAAACGTAACTTGTTTAATTTGGGATATGCAATATGTGTCCTACTGTCGGTTATTATTATAATGTATTTATTAATGATGAAGCGTAGGCTTCAATAAAGCATCTTTTGCTCGAAAAATCGTTTTGTTTCGTAGCGAATTTTTTGAATATTGGCGGTTGGCCGTAGACAAATGAGCGTTTGTAGGCATAACATAGGCATAGCATAGGCAATTTTGATATTGCGTGTACTCACCGGCGCGAGTGTACTGATTTCTTGCCCAACTTGACCGGTGTGGCATTTGCGGCGACAAATGTTACATGGTGCGGCGATAAATGAATCATCATTAAATTTATTTTTACATAAAAACATAAGTAGGTAGTCTCTAGAATTTTCTTAAGCATAAATTTTTATAAGATTTTTCTTCTGTGAAAGTGGCGGTACCGCTTAGCATTAACGAAAAACCAGCGTTAGTTTTTATCAATTATCATTTACTAAATTACGGCTTGTTTAGAGTTAGTTAACCTTTATCTTTTTTTAAATAAGTATAATTAATATAAATTATAATTAAGTAAATTATTAAAATTAAAAATTTTTTTAAATATAATATAAAAAAATAAAAAATTTTAAAATTAAAAAAGATATATTATTTTGTCTTCCGCCGCCAGCGGATCCTACAACCCATCCGGTGTTAGGTACTGTATGGCCGTTTTCCAACAACCTAGCGAGAGCCAGTTCTAGGTAATGATTGAGTATATTCTCTATAAACCGTTATTATTATTAAATCTTTCAAAAATAAAACCAAGCCCTTCCTCAAATGACTGCTCTGACGAAACTGTCATCGACTTACAAATTCCAATTTAGAACGCGTATCTTCAAACACGGGACCTAAATATACTAGAATAAACATGAATTGACCAATAAAATATTTGACCCAAAACTTGGACTTGATAAAGTCCATCATGACAAAGTAATGAAAATTCATTTTTATTTGAACTTTCCCTTTCGCCTTACAGATGTACCCGAGCCATAAAAGTAATACGATCACGATATTTTGATGGTACTTTTATCACTTTTCTTTACGCGACAGTAATAAAATAACAGGCGTGTTTCTATGAAAAAGTTGCAATCTTCAAGAGAGATGACATAGTTACGTCGAAGCCTTGTGTAACACTTAGATGTTTCTTGACAAAATCGATTAGTTTTATGATGTGACAATAATAAATTGAATCTGGAAAAGGTTTTAATCAAATAAGATATTTTGTGGCGGTGTGTGTCAGTTGTGACCAGTTTTGTCTAACACTAGATGACGATATGGATGAGTATAAAACAGTGGTTTTTTTTAAATATAATTTTGCACTTTTGTGCATTTAGTTTAATAATGTTCAAGTAAATAGAACGCAGCATGAATCAAATTATAGGTCTTTGACTGATGCCAAGCGAAGGTATGTCCTTGCAGCATGAAAAGGCATATTTACTAACAGTTTGATACATTCAATTAAACATATCGATTGTCATTCTTGGAAATTATCTCAAATAACGTTATTCAAGGACTCATGTGGTTTGTATGCTCATTCCTTCCACTTTTATAAAACGTACCACTGTGGAGTTGGACTCCTTAACCGACGTCTGTTTTTCCTGAAACAAAATCTACGCGTCTTCAAGTCTCGGATAAACAGATGTCTTCTAGGTAAACGTGCTCTATATTAGACTGCATTTCCACCTTCTGCAAGGAGTAATGCCGATCAAATGTAAACAAATACTAGATAGATACACGGCACATTTATGTAATATGAACAATCCCGAACTTTTTTAATACAGGTTAGAGACTAACGCGGGTGCTCCGTTTCGCTTCGCACCCGTCTTGGCCTTCGTGGATTTTTTTTATAACCAAAATTAATTTTATATCTCAAGTAATAAATAAATATGCCGTGTATCTATACCGCACCTATAAAAACTCCTTTAGCGACTGAGGCCATCAAATGTTGAATTATGAAAACATATACATAGTTTATCTTACGTAAACGTTAATACTATGCAAACAAAACTTGACACTTCTAGTTGATTTAATTCCAAACACCACATGCTACAATTTTTCACCCCGTGGACACATTAAGAGGAATATCATTTCACTAATGGACCGTTGTTTATATGTTATTTATACGTATGTGTCCGCAAAAAACTCGCAAACAATGTGCCAAGGGTGCTCTTTTATTGTCGCTTCGGGAAAAAGTGTGAGAAAATATAACAGTTATTATTGTCTCGTATTGTCCGAAAGGTTACAGGATATGTGAAAGTGCCACGGAATAAAGTGATACTATAACATAATATTTAAGTTGTTTATCTCGTTGAACAGGAATATATTTTATTAAGTTTCCTACTATTTGTTTAGTTAAATTCTAGCTGTGTTTAAGAGTTGCTGATAAGTACTCGGTTTAGTTTTTTTGTTATTTATTGCACGAGTTCAGCAGTTGGGCAGACGGCCCACTTAATGGAAAGCGGTTACCATCGCCTATGGAGATTTGCAACATTAAAGGTGCTACAAATGCGCTGCTGCACTCTTAAGGGAGACTGGACCTGGTCACTAATGCTGGGATACAACTCAAGGTTGTTATGGCGACATACTTTAGACCAGTGGAGGTGGCAGTGGTTGTTTAGTCGCCTCTTATGACAAGCCGCCCGGCAGCAGGAAATGGTATTCTTTCTCCGTTCCTGCACGGATAAATTCACTTGTTGTTACATAAAAACAATATGAAAATATAATATGATGTACGAAAAAATATAAACACTAGGAAAATGTGGCTTAAATTCACGATATTAAGGCTGGTAACTCGGCGTTATGCTGTGGCAGGAACGGACACAGCGCTTATTTTCAGTAGCAGCCTCGTTCCATCCGTTCAGTAAGATTGGACCCAAACAAATAAATTACTGTTTACTAAAGCGAGCGAAAGCGGTTACCATCACCTATGGATATTTGCAACATCAAAGGCTTTACAAGTGCGCTGCTGCTCTCTAAAGGAAATCTGGAATCTGACCACAAATGCGGGAACACAACTTAAGGTTATTAAAGCGGCATACTCTAGACCAGGGCTGGTAGCCATCCAGACGGGCAACTATCTGGCTACGGGGCAAAGAGTACATAGAGGGGTGTTTTGTCGCCTCTTACGACAGGTCACCCGGCCGATAGAACTTGTATATTTTCTCCGTTCCTGCCCGTATAAAACACATGACAAAATTACTGGTGTAATAATACTATTATGCAAATAATGTAATAATGGAGCTGCTTAAAAGAGATCGTTTTAGGCGATAAGGCCGCTCTTTATTCAACAATTATTGTAAATAGCTTTTAAGAATGTAGTTCTAATTTTTGATTAGCAATAAAGTGTGTTCATTCAGCCCTATTCCCTAACACTGCCCATTCTTTTCTTAAATTGTAGGCATTGAGGCATCGAATTTATATAAGAATTTTTATTTTTATAATGTAGGTATATTCAGAAAGTTGGTTAAATATTACTTAATATTTTTGATTTTTAAATCCAAAGCAGAAAAACAGTACGAAGTAGATCATTTCAATTCATAAATTTTCATTGTAATAATCCTAACTCTCTTTGGTGTAAATTTTGGGAATGAATTTTTTGATATTTTGTCTGATGTAAGTTATCATCAGGTGTGTGATAAAAATGTTTGTCATTAAAAAAAATATTTTTTACTATTTTTATTGCCTTTGGCAGTCAAACAAGCAGATGACCTGCGTGATGGGAGGTGATTACCGACGCCTATGAACGTTTGCAACACCAGAGGCGTTTCCAACGCGTTGCCGGACTCTAAGTGCCCTCTTAAACGGCCCCATGTCACAGCGAAGAGGGAAAACCTCGGTGCAAAGTTCCTCCAGGCAGGAAGTTTTATCACTATTGAGTCAGTAAATAATGTCATTTATCACCATAATACTGGGAAAATACTCGACATACAATAATACGTTGTCATATTCGAATTTAGTCTCTAGTAATAAGCTATTGCACATATTATGGCAATATCTACTTTGTTTACTCACTTATAAACCAAAACAAGAAAACATAAATCTACAATTCCGAACAAATCTTTTTAAATAACTAACAATATAATGTAATCCCAGCTGCTTTTTCATACAGAATATTTACATAATATATTCAAATGCTTGTAGTGGAGATATAAGAACCTACCAAACCACAGTGGACCAGAATTACTACCAAATTATCTCCCCAATCCACTCACAGCATACGAGACTCTTGACCCTTCAGTGTACACCTCAGTCCAAAGACTAATAGCGTATCTATTATTTATTGTCAATTGCAACCAGTCAGTCTGTTTTACTACAGCTGCTGCTAGTAAATTTTAAAAATCGTATACATGATACGTGTATGGCGGATCTGAAGTTAAAAAACCTCGGATATTCCGTACACACGAAACGGTTGAAGATAATAATATAATTTGGTTGCCTTCAGTCGTTTTGTAAATGTTTGTTGAATAATAATAAATAAATACAGAAATTAGATGGGCTTACCAAAACTCATGTCCAAACGTTGTCAGCCTTTGACTCCAGAAGTATGTGTCTTACACATATTTTGAAAGCATCTCAATCAATCAACTCAAGGCAAGGCAAGGAGTAATTTTAACGTTGCCCCAAAGAAGTGTGTGTTTACGTGTGTGTCGTGCATTATACGAGACTAATCTTGGAATTTTCTGTTTTCATTTGATGTATATCTAAACTGGGACGAGGTTTAGTCGCTAGTCTGCTACGATCCGACTGGCGACGTCTGCATTTTGAAATCAACTTATATTAAAGTAAAAGTAATATCCAACTGGAATTAGTTTTCTTAGTAACAAGTTCAAGGGTGAATTTTTTATTTAATGAATAGAAAATTTTAAAGTTAACAGAAGATATTTATAAACTGAATTAACACTTTTTAAAGCAAAGTTGGTTCACTTTTTAAAGCAAAGTTTCTTATCACATTTCTGAATGAATGAATGAATGAAAACACTATTGTTCAACAAAAACTTAAACTACGTTCTTAAAACTAGGTACAGTAAATATTGAACAAAGGGCGGCCTTATCGCTTAAAGCGATCTCTTCCAAACAACCCCTTAAACTAAGAAAATATTAAGACAACAGTGGCGGTAAAGACAATAAATATATGATAATATACTTTATCTAATATATATAAATCTCGTGTCACGATGTTTGTCCGCGATGGACTCCTAAACTATTCAACCGATTTTAATCAAATTTGCACACCGTGTCCAGTTTGATCCAACTTGAAAGATAGGATAGTTTTTATACCGTTGGAACCGGTAGGTGGCGCTGAGATCGGGTTCTAGAATCCTCTTAACAACGGGGAGCGATTTTGTTTTTGTGTGTTTGAGTAGGTCCCCGGATTGTTTAAATCCACAATTGGAACCGGTAGGTGGCGCTGGGATCGGGTTATAGAATCCTCCTAACCACCGGGAGCGATTTTGGTGATTTTGTTTTTGTGTGTTTGAGTGGGTCCCCGGATGATTAAAATCCATAATTGGAACCGGTAGGTGGCGCTAGGATCGGGTCCAAAATTTTATTTTTTCAGAGCAGGACAACGTTTGCCGGGGCCGCTATTTGCACACTGTGTGCATTTTGATCCAACTTAAAAGATAGGATAGCTTACATCCGGCAGATGGCGCTGCAGTCGAGTTCTAAATTTTATTTCTTCAGGGCAGGACAACGTCTGCCGGGACAGCTAGTATACTATAAAATATTGGGATATATCATACTATATATAAAATCAGCAGCATGTTTTAGACTTGTGAGGACCAAAGATATTTATTTATTACTTACTTTATGACAAATCCGTTTCTTGCCATTTAGGGCCTTACTTATAATAATCTCGTTAAGAAACGATTAGCCATCTCTTAAATAAGAGAGAGACTTTTAAGCCCCTAATCAATGGCTGTTTCAAATAAAACTGGCCTTCTTTCCCTTAGCAGTCACTTGAACTACCTCGATGTTGGTTATTTTTGACAGTTATTTACGAGTTACTTAAGGACCACCTCTTATCCTCAAGAGTTTATGGGTAAGATTTTCGTTCTCAGTTGCTGAGCAGTTTCTTAAAATTTAACAAACGATTATAAGCAATGCCATTAATTATAAAGCAATCAAAACTTAATCTTATAAACACATGAAGGAATTCTATGCAACATATTTTAATGAGGCAATTACCCGAATAATTGTGGTGGTCGGTGCCAGCGTACAACGCTCTGGATTATGCCGTACCATCCATTTTGCACGCTTATTACCGACGGTAATGCGTGTTTTAAAATGCAAAAGCTTCGTTAGTACAATCCATTTTACTGGGAAATAGATACCCCACTTTTTGTATCGAGTTTTTTATAAGGTTCTTGTGAAGCACCCTTTCTTTTTTAAAAACAATGTTATGTGTAGTAGCTTTTGAAATTTTGAAAATTTAAAGGGTTGCTGTATCTTACCTTTAAAAATTTTGTACATTAAAATAAATTACCCTAATAAGAAGAAAAATACCTACTTGGAATAATAGGTAGGTAATCACCCAAGAAAAATATAACTTGACAAGGCCCCAAATTCTTCATGAAAATATATTGCATTTATAATATTAATAAGGATTAGTCAAAAGTGAAAAATAATAGTAGAATAGTGATATTTTTAACGAAGGATAATGCGTGTTTGCTGAATATCTGTCAAAAGAACTCCGTCATTTGGTTAAACTACATTAGGCACATGTCAACCACCTTTTTTTTGCCAGGGGAAATCCGTTTGAGAACTAAGCCGCGACAGGCACAGAAGCCTGGGGGGATGTTCACGACCCGTGAGAGTGTGGAATTCGCCAGATCGGGGGTGGCACTAGCGTGCCCAGTCAGGACTGGTGCCACGCTATTGCCACTCCCCAGTTAGGGATACCCACTAAAACCCCTGGGTTTTCCGTCCTGCGCCTTATGCCAGGGCTACGTGTATGCGGTTTTCCCAACTCCGCTGCCCTGGCAGGCGTGGGCCCCGCTCACCCGGTCTCTTCCAATGCCGGGGGAGCTACTCCCCCGGCGACAACTGGATCCTTTCGGCGTGGGGCGGTCTGTAACGCGCCCCACGGGAAGAGAGATGAGCGCGCGCGGAACACTCGCGCTCTCATCTCGACGGCATGTGCGGGTGAGTGAGAACCTATATACTCCTAGAGGCCCCACCTGCGCCGCCCGCTTACGGTGGCCGAAGGTCTAAACCAGACCTCCGGCGCTGACGCGTCCTTCTTTGTCGGGAGCGGAGCAGGGAATTACGCTCACGCTCCCGTTCTGCCTCCTCCTTCGCAAACATGACTTGCTCGCAGAAAGAGGAGACGGCGTCCCATCCAGTGGAGCTTCCGACCATGGTGCGTACCACGGCCGGGAGCGAGGTGTCAAATCCGGTATGGGCGACGAGCTCTCGGCGCTGCTCTGTCCACGCTGGACACTCCTGGAGTGTGTGCAGCACCGTGTCCTCGTCACCCGTGTCACAGTGATGGCACCCTGACGTGACTTGACAGCCGAGGCGACACAGGTACCTTACGAAGCAACCATGCCCCGTGAGGACCTGTGTCAGCCTGAACATCAGGGTGCCGTGACATCGTCCTAGCCATTCGTGCAGGACGCGCCTCACCGCCTCAATGGTGGCGGAGCCCGCGCTGGGGCGTCTTAGGCGATTTTCCCAGACCCCCATGGCTACCTGGCGGAGCTCCGACCGGCACGCCTCGATCTCGCGAGGCGCGGGTCTGGTGCCCCTGGCCAGGGCTTCTTTGCGCCATGTGTACAGCGACGCTAGGACCCTGGCTTCCAGGTCCCATGGAAGGGATCTGGCGAGTAGCGAGGCCGCTTCGAAGGACACCGTACGGTATCCTCTTATTGCCCTGACGGCCAATATGCGTTGCGCTTGACGCAACAGCGCCGCGTTTTTGGCCGTCAGGCGGTCTGATCATACGGGGGCCCCGTAAAGGGCCATCGAACGTACACTGCCTTCGAAGAGTTTCCGGCACGTGGAGTTGAGCCCCCCAACGTTGGGGAGCAGGCGCGAAAGCGCACCGGCTGCCCCTTTGAGTCTGGGGAGCAGCAGCCGGAAATGTGCCAAAAAATCCCACCGGCTATCGAGGACCAATCCCAGGTACTTCATGGTCTCCCCGATGCCGATGCAGATGCCTCCTACTACGATGCTACTGTCCGGAGGTGGGCGGTTGCGAGGGCCATGAAACATCACGGCCTCGGTCTTCTGTAACGCCACTTCCAGACCAAGACGCCGGATCCTGCCTACTATTGTCGACACCCCAGCCGTGCCTAAGAGGCACGCCTGCTGATGGGCGCGTGCGCGGCGATCAGCGTGTCGTCTGCGTAACATACGAAGCTGATGCCCGGGAGGACCCGACACCTGTGGAACACCGCACACCATGGCTCGCCGATTCCAACCCTCGTGGACCGGGTAGACGATGGCTCTGCTATTTAAGTATGCCCCGACTATATGGCGGAGGTAGGTCGGCACCCCGAAATATCGGAGCGCCTCCATGATGCATGTCCAGGGCAAGGAATTGAATGCGTTGGCGATGTCTAAGGACACCGCCAACAGGACCTCACCCTGGGAAACTGCTTCCTCCGCCAGGTTTTTCAAGCGCATGATTGCGTCAATCGTGGAGCGCCCTGGGCGAAAACCGAACTGGTTGTCCGCCAGGTCCGGCCCCGTCGTCGATAGGTGCTGGGACAAGGCGGTCTACAGTGATACGTTCAAAGAGCTTTCCGGCCTCGTCCAGCAGCACAATGGGCCGATACGCGGACGGGGAGTCCGCAGGGCGCCCCTACTTCCGCAGCAGGACCAGCTTTCCTGTCTTCCACCGTTGTGGAAACTGGCCCTGCTCTTAGCATGCGCTGAAAAGCCTCATCAGTCGGGGCTCCAGGGCGTCGTAGGACAGAACTCACGCACGCCCTGGTATGCCTTCAAGGCCGGGGGCAGCGTTCTTGGCTTTTAGCCGTAGTATAGCCGCCCCCAGCTCTACCCGGTCCACGGGGGGCACAGGGTCTCTATCCGCGCTGGGCTCCGCCTCTGGCGGTGCCATAGCAGGAGGACATGTCAACCACCTACGGCAATCTCGGCACATCACACTTTTTATATGCCATGTTTTGTGAAACATTCGTAATTTATACATATCTCTCTCTCTCTCTCCACGAGCCATAAAAATGACTCGGACATTTGGAGGGCTTCCATGGGGCCATGAAAAGGCCAATACCTAAAGGCCCCTTGACAAATTTAATTTGTCTATAGTATATAAAAATACTCCCAAGGACAAGCCCCGGTCAGTAGAGGACTATTGTATGGAATGAGAACAAAAGGTACCGGGCCTACTGGAATGATCTGCTGGTAGAACTAGACATCTCTAGTTACGAGGACTGTGGCGTCTACCTGTCGCGGAACATAGACAAATGGGCAAACGGTGACTCGCCACTTGCTGCATGGGTGTCCTAAAAATTCCATACAAGATTGGCGAGAGGCAAGATAGGTGTGAGTTGTTAAGGAATGTACAGAGGTGGGCTGTAGGTTCACCGAAGCTACTTCTGACGCTTTGCATTTATCAATTCCACCCCTGGAGCTTATGTCTAAGCTCTAGCGATCTGCACTCCCTACAGGCTGGAAAAGGCAAGCACGGAGGCGCAGGCATTGCCTTGGCCCCCAGAGTTGGGTTCGAGGTGTCGCTACTCACCTAAGGCGTCGCCATAAAGTTCTCCTGCAGGTCCACAAGCCGCCCCCCCTTATGATTTGTGGAATAAAGATTTGTCATAAACTCTACGAATTTTTATCACCATATATGTGATAAAAATTCAAATAAGGTTATACTCAAGCGAACTTGATTTAGGTAGTCATTTAAGTAATATATTATACGATTCAAAATACCACCTTGAACAGCCCTTAAAAGTATATTTCAGTAAAATAACTCTTCTAAAATATAATTGTAGGAGTAAATAACAATATTTATTTAGCAAACTCGTTACTAGAATTATTCTAGTGTCTGAGTCGAATAAACTAACAGACCTACGCATACGTCGAGATGAGAATGTTTTGCTTTGATTATATAAGCCTGTGTTAAAGAGAATTCTAGGTTGAATTCTTCTTATAATTTCATTATTTACTCAGCTTTTAATTTACATAAGCTGTTTGTTTTACGTATGTTTTTCTGAAAGTAAGAATAATTTTATAATGAGAAAAGTCAACCAGTTCTAAAGATCTTTAGGGACATGACAAAAAGGGAACTTTTAGATATTTGTCACATACATATACATTTGTGGGTCTATCTATATTTTGTCATAGGCATTAGTGTTGTCTACTATTATTGCCTCATTAAAGATGTAACTGGGATAGAATATAATGGGGTTGTAGTTTAATTTGAAAATAATTGTATGCTAACATTATTTATGTAAGGATTGATATAAGATGTGTAGTGTGGCAATGATAGTTATCCCGATGGATGGGGTGACGCACTACTAGGATAGAGCTCAAGGCTTAATTGCTGTAGGAGCTTAGCTCGACCACTTAAGAGGGAATTACCGAGTCATAAATGAAATGCTCGTAGAACAAATTTTATATTTTTTTGTTTCTCTGTTTGTACGGGCTAATTTCCAAAACGACTGGACCGATTTAAATGAAATTTTGTTTGGTGGTAGCTTCCTGGTCAAAATATAGGATACTTTTGACCCCGAAAAATTAAAGAGTTCCCGTGGATAGTTTAAATACGCGGATGAAGTTGCGGGCAGAAGCTAGTGTTATATAAGTCTTCATGGTACTTACATTTGTATAGTTCTTATATCTGCACGTAAATTAATTTCTTTGGCTCGTAAAGTATGATATATTTATATATATGATGACCAAGTAATTTTTCGTATTCTGAAATAGGCACGTAGTTTGGCTGAATTTAAGCTTCTTTGTAGGTCAATTAATATGCGATGATGCTCCCATTATTATATCAGCATCTAAGTAAGTATCTTCGCAATGTCTTTGACAGGTAAATCATGTTTGATATCATAGTGCAGTCCATAACGAAACGCAAGCCTTCATCTGATTATATGCGTTATAATTGCGGCGAAAGAAAAAAGGAAACAAAACGACGGTGACCATTAGCCAAACAGGTCGGCTTTAACAACACACTTTAAAACTAACAAGAAGTGGTTGCATTAGCTCGATTTATCGCTTACATTTAAATAACATAAAAAGAAAACCATTTTCAAAATATAAAAGAAAAAATACACGGGTATGGGATAGCAAAACTTTTACAAAGATGAGTTACTGCACTATTTTCTCGGATCACTTATTAAAAACTTTTCATGGAAACTAGCCTACGACGGACCATTGGAACTTCTAACAAGTTTCCCAAACAACTTTTTCTTTTTTTCTGTTATACCTTTATTAAAAAGTAAAGAGAATAGGGTTGTGAGTTTTCGAGATTTTCCCCTTATTACTTTTTGATGTTAAGTCTATTATACCTTTTTTATGAGGTGTAATCCGTCATGGACACCCTACTCTTCGGGGCATGGTAGAGTAGTGTTGGACTCCCGATGGCATGCTCGGACCTACCAACTAAACCACCTCTTGTGCCATCTTGACGCCGTGTGTCAGGACCTCGGGAACCAAAGATACATCCGATGGCCTGACGGAAGTCTACGATACCTAGTCCAGCCTAAGTTCTGTTATAAATGAAAATGCATTTTTTTTATAGAGGTAATGTAATACTATTAAAATTTATAACTACATATTTATTAGTCTCAGAAAAAAGTAAAAAAAACATTCTATTTGAAATGGCCACCTTTCACTTTTATACAGACCTTTAATCTGTTTGGCCACAGTCTGGGGATTTACGCACTGTTGTGATTGTACTAATTTAGTACAATCTCAAGTATTATGACATGAAAAAGTTGTGATGTCGTAATGGCTAACGCATGCGTCCCGGACTCAAGGGCGCGGGTTCGAATTCTAGTCGGCATGCACCTCTTAGGCAGTTTTTCGACCTAATGTTCACATTGTTATAATTACTACGTGCTAACGACGCTGAAGGAAAACATCGTTATGAAACCTGCACGGAGATAATCGATGTGTCAAACCTGTGAAGCCTTGAACAAGCGAGGCGGGTATACTATCCATTCCCCTTTAGTGGGAGGCCCGAGCCCAGCATGACATGACAGACATGAAATTCGTATATTGAATAAAGAGTGGGCCCATCTTTTCTAACCTGCTTTAATAAATAATAGATTTTACCATTTTATATTAAATCACCAGCAGTTACAATTTTGCCTATTCCACTTTCAGTATATCCCCACCTTTATTACACACAATAAATGAGGCTTTACGTTGACCTAAAAATTACAATGATTAATTTTGCGTCCTGCTAAATGAAGAGAGTGCTTTATGAACCGTTGTTTTTTGTCATTTCTATGATTGCAGTTTTTAATGTAATTAAAATGTTTCACACTAATTGGCTTTCATTTGAGTAGTAGCATTTCAGTATAGAGTTTGTATTTGTAAAATTTCAATTTTCTTTCAGCTAAAATCTGTTATTGAATACGTCATATAATTTTATATTACAGTGTCAATTCTCATATCATCTTCATAAAGACAACTTAGGGTGAAAACATTGTTCTCCAGTTTCAAATTTTCATTAAAAAGAAATTCAAATTAAATAATAAAAATTCAAAATAAATATCTGCCCATAGATATTATAATCAAAGTGGCTGTTGGATAAATGTTTTACCCCGGAAACAAATTTTGATAAAATTTGAAGTTATAAACACAAATGTATTTTCTTTCGTTGTGTTTGTAATGAGTATTTTTATATGTATATATAGATGAAATTTAGTAAAATGTAGGTATTGTAATTCAAGAAATATTTTGCTACACCTAATCGTATAAAAATTGACCAAAAAAAATCATTAAGTCTTCATTTCTTTAGCGACCTGTTTCCAAGAATAATAATAAAAAATACATACATACATAACTTCACGCCAGGTCCCTTGCGCCGGTTGCACGAACAACAGAGCGCCATACAGGCTTATTCTTACACACTTCACTTGTTCTTTGACATTCATAGCTCTTGTCATGCACGTTCGTCTGTTCTTAAGGCTCCTGACATCACCTTCTGCTAGTACACGATCAATTTGATCATGGAAGGTGTGTCGTGGCCTTCCGCGACTTCTGCATCCATCCACTTTTGCATTGTACATCCGTTTAGTCATTCTTTCCACATGCCCGAACCACCGGAGCATTCCTTTCCTTACCTTCAGCCCGACACTCTCTTTTAGACCAACTGTCTTTCTTACTTCATTATTACGAACGCGGTCCGCGAGCGTCACTCCGCAGATTTTGCGCAGTGCTCGCATCTCGACCGCGTTTACTTTTCTTAAAAAAATAATAGGTTATTATATTATTGTTATTGTAACAAAAGTTTACGGTAAATATAAAAATATACAATAGTGGTGACGTACAAAGGCGAGATTATCCTGAAAGGTTTCCAGCAAACCTACGCGCCTAGAAAACGAGGTACAGGGTTATACACTAAATTTTGTTGGTATAAAACGAAAGACTACTTCGTAGAGAAATTGCAGTGACAGGCTGTGTGTCTGAGTGCTCACGACTCACGTCTTATGTTTTATGAATGTACATATGTGCTAATATATATATATTAATTGTGTCAATGTTTATATATATTATATGTACCTATTTAATATATATCGGTAATTGTGTTTAGGTGTGTCTCCGCGTGTTTATAACTATATAACACGTCTTAGTTTTTAACTCGAGGATGTGCTGCATCACACTCAAACCTCATAGGTTTGAGTGGTACCTTATTACTTTTGTATTGTATAAATTTAAATTAATAAATAACAAATATACATGTTATTATTTAGCCTCAAATTATTTACATTTTCTTTAAACACATACTATATACAAAAACTTATATCTATTGGTATTTATTACGTATTTGAACATTATGACTGTACAGTTGGTACAGTTGTTCTTGTTTGTAGTTAGTGGAGTGCTGGTGCTTTCTTATAGTACAGTGAAGAAAATACACTTGTTGCTTTCAGGGATTTATTGTAGTATTATTATTAGCTCTTGGATGCTGATCCCTAGGTTCAACTTAGTGGTAGTGGAAGTTGTATGTTAGATAGATAACACTTTATTGTACACCATTACAGAAAACACAAATGAACTTATAGCCTAAAAATATTCTATATGTGCACAATGGGCGGTCTTATCGCTAAGAAGCGATCTCTTCCAGACAACCCGAGGCAGGAATAAAAACATATTAAATTGGTCAAAGGTGGTATACATAAATATTAGAGGATATGCAGCTACTTACATAAATTTATACTAAATAGACATATATACATACTCCTATTGATATTACATACATCAATATATACATACATAAATATATAGATACATATATTATTATACGTAGAAATATCAGACATCATTAAGTTGTAGGTAGTGCTTTTTTGTCATATTCTTAAATATTGTTAGAGATTTAGCTGTCTAACAGTAACAGGTAACTCATTCCAGAGTCGAATAGCCTGTACAGTAAAAGAATTATTGAAAAAAGATGAATAATCTTTGGGAGTATTAAGTCTGAGATTCGTAGAAGGTCGTAACTTATCAGAGGAAGAGATGAATTCAAAGCCTTCTTTGAGATAATACGGGGTTGTGGGGATAAACAATACACTGTACAGGAGTGAAAGAATATGAGTATTCCGGCGAAAGCGAATTGGCAACCACTTGAGTTTTTTACGAAATTCAGAAACGTGGTCATATTTGCGTAACCCAAATATGAACCTTATACAAAAATTTTGGAGGCGCTCAAGCTTATTAAGTTGCTCTTGAGTCAAATCAATATAGCTGGCGTCAGCATAATCAAGAATGGGGAGTAGTAAGGACTCTGCAAGCTTAACTTTGGTGGCTATGGGCAGGATGACTGTTACGACTAATAGCAGCTCTTAGCAACTTGATAGCAACTGGATTGCAACTCAATCACATATTTGTGACATCGATCACGTATTAGAGATCGATGATTTGTGAGCATTATTTATGTTTATTTATAATTTTACTTTAATATTAAAGTAGGCCGCAGCGTCAGCAAAACGCTGCACGTTGAACCTAATCTATATAATAATATTGGCATAATAAAGTACAAACAAATGGATAAACATATTTTTCTTCCATGATAAAAAATGTATATTTTAATTAATTAAACAATTTTTTTTTTCATTTTAATAACATCCAAATTGAAACACATTTCAAATTCATAGGGTAAACCGTAGAAAATCTAAGATATTTTTTCTAAACATTTTTTAAAAGTTTTATCCATTTATGCTTTACTAACACACTGTTTCCTTTCCATGTTTTTCAATAGAAACAATATAAAGCCTGTATTTATTTAATTTCCATTTCTCACTTGCAGGCTTTGTTTATACAGTTGTCATATTAACAGTTTCGATGTACTATTACATGATCGTATAATTCTAGCGTGTAGTAAAAAACAATTTTCATGTTTTTACCCTTATTTTTTTGAGTTTGTCCAAGGAACAAAAGTATATTAAAATTTTGTAAGTTCAAAAGCATATTAAAAACTTAATTTTATGTTGAATTTACAAATTTTGAACGTATTGTTCCTTTTCTTTTGCGATTTAACAGGATTGAAAGAATGTTAATTATTTCAGGAACTAAATTGTAACACGTAAGTTCGGTCCTGAAACTAAGAGGTTCCTCAAAGCCGACATTCAATTGAAATAATAAAATTAAGAATCTTTGTTTGACTAAGTACAAAATATGCTTTAATAATGTGGTATCGCCAACTCACCTACATTATTACCTCATTAAGCCATGCCAGCTCAGCGACTAACACTCTCTAGTCAAAACTCGCAATTCAAAAGAGGGGTGAATAAGGGTTCGAATTCCGGGAAACATGCATCACTTAGTCAGTTTTATAACCTAGTGTATCTTTCATATCTATTGCTCCCATCACCACATTCTAATGGTATGAGCCCATGCCAGTGAGCGAAACCATCGCGATTGCTAATGTTGAGCTAAACCATCGCGATACCACCTGCACATCGTGATAATTGATGTGCCAAACTCGTCAACCTACGTTGAACAAGCCTGGCAGGTATACTGTTCCTATCCTTAAAAAATGGGAAGTGTAAGTCCAATAGTGTGGAGTTATGGCTGCCATGCTTACTGAAGGATAATATCACAAACACATTTTCATAATCTTTTTTATTTAGAAATGCACTAAAAAAATTACAAAACTTTTATTATGTGCAATCGAACTGTTAATATTTAATTGCAATATTTTATTGTCTCGGTGTTATGCTATAGGCAATTAATGCAATGTTATAAAAGTCGCATTAGAACTTGAAAAACAGGTATTTGCACAATGTTGTTCAACATATTAACCTTGTTAAGCCTCACTTGTGCATGTTACGCATTTCCAAAACACTTCACACGTTCTAAACCTGCAGGTATGAATTTTATCATAAGTTACATATTGTATTATTATAAGCTTAATATCAATCGTGATGACAGCTTATAGACTGGTAAACAAGTGCCTTTTGGACCAACTTTTTTCAGCAGTCTCCGAAAATTATAAATGAGGTGTCATTCGATTCGGAATGGCATCTAGATAATTTTTGAAAAAAATCAAGTTCCGCTTGCAAAAATTGTAAAAGTTATTAACAATTAACTTTAAAAAAAGGCGGGTTTAGTTTTTTGCAAATATCTCAAAAAGAAATAAAGATTTTTCAAATTTAAAAAAAGATTCGAAAAGAGGAGATTTCCTAAAAAAAATCTTGACTCCCGAAACTGTAAGATCAATATTTATAATTTTCCCAGAGGGATGAAAATACGGCCGATCTTCGTTGTTTTAAACTTTTAATTTTGTAACAAGGAAAATTATTAATAAAAAAATTGAAAAATAAGTATTTTCTAATTTTTCCAACGGGGTTCTATTCTAAAGCCTTCAGAATTGTTCCAAGAAAGGAAAAAATCTTAAATTTATAGTTTAACAATTATCACACTTGCAATGTTTATGTTCAAGCAAAACAAAAATATTTTGTAACAACGAAAATTATTAATTAAAAAATGAATAATAAACATTTTCTAATTTTTCCAACGGGGTTCTATTCTAAAGCCTTTCAAGAATTGCTCCAAGAAAGGAAAAATATCTTAAATTTATAGTTTAACAATTATCACACTTGCAATGTTCATGTTCAAGAAAAAAAAAAATATATAACTATTGAATAACTAAATGAAAAATTGTTATTAAAAAATTTTCAAGCAGATTATTGTTTATTCATCTATTCAGTTAGTGCTTGACTTTTTTCAATTTTTTATTTTCATATTTAGTATGTTTAAATAATATTTATTCATTAGAGGGCCGATGTGGGTGTGGCTTGCGTAAGCCAGAGTACCCGTTTTCGGCCGTATTTTCATCCCTCTGGGAAATTATAAATATTAATCTTATAGTTTCGGGAGTTAAGAATTTTTTTAGGAAATTTCCTCCTCTTTTCGAATCTTTTTTCAAATTTGAAAAATCTTTATTACTTTTTGAGATATTTGCAAAAAAACTAAACCCCCCTTTTTTTAGTTAATTGTTAATAACTTTTACAATTTTTGCAAGCGGAACTTCATTTTTTTCAAAAATCATCTAGATGCCATTCCGAATCGAATGACACCTCATTTATAATTTTCGGAGACTGCTGAAAAAAGTTGGTCTAAAAGGCACTTGTTTACCAGTCTATTAGTGATTAAGAAACCTGCGTGTCATTCTAATGATTGTAATTTTGACTAGAGAATATGCAACCCTTAGGCAGTTACCTGATCAAATGTACATATTGTACCTACACAAAAACATTGCAAAGAAAACTACAAATCAAAACTGCTGCCTTATAAAATTGTAGTGAATTAGATCTTTTATTATAACTGTTCAGAATGGTAGGTGCCCGTCTTCTTTCCACCACCGCACCTCCCGCCATCGCCAGTGCGTTTATTCTCATTTGCTTAGCCATTTAGCTCATAAACGCAACGGTTCTTAAAGACGTTTCTCTTTCACAACTTAGGTATTTAGAATTAGCTACCAACAGCGATTTTTCTTCATCACTACGATATAAGGTTTTTTAAGTTCTTCTTTTTTCTTCTTTTTCTTCAAGACCGTTAGCATATTGTACACTTGAGGTGTTGCAAATGATGATAGGCGACGGTAACCACTATTATCTGGTAGACCATTAGCCTGTACGCCATTGACAATAATATAAATTTTCGTATAATAATGTAAAAAAGCATTATAAGAGATGCGGCCAAGAAGGCAGGTGAAGCTAAATTCGCCAGTACTATGTAAAGTAATAATAATTTCACATATTTTTTATCTTCATTTCATCTTTTCATTATCATTTCATTCTTTCATACCTCCCTAATTTGACGTAGTCGCATTTAAGTAGGAACCAACCCATAAAATCAGCAATATCTAATAAATAATAGAACTGTATTTCTGGTTACCTGTTATCCAACATATATTTTAGAAAATCAATTATTTTAGCTTGATCTACCCAACTATTTAGGACCATCTTAATTATGTCCAAGCAGCTGCTAGTTCTGTTTGGCTGATTTCTTCAATCTTCAACATTTATTTTTTGTTCATCAATAGGATTGATCTGCAAACAAAATGAACATTTCGTGCGTCATAACCGCTACTGTCCGATCACTTGCGAAAATAGATTCATGATGAGTCTTTTTGAAAAATGCAAGCCTCACACGGGGTGTGTTTGTAACTATGGTTATATCAGATTGTACAGCAATGCTACAGGACCTTGTATACCCGATAACTCTTGTCGTAAGTACATTATTAATATTTTAATAATAATTTATTTTCATCCATATTAAAATATTTTTTTATCCGAATAGACAATTTTAATGTGATATATTCACATTTGCAGTTCGATATAATGAAATAGAATTTATATATTTGAATTTTGTGTATATATGAATATTGTCTGTGGTAAGTGGGATAAGATAAATGGAAGATTAGTATTTGGTAATATTTGATAATAATTACTTTATTATCTCTATTTATTATGTAATTATAATCACCAAGTTTGTAAGGCTTCAAAACCGGTATCTTGAAATAAACGTATTGTGGATAGAATATACTGGTAGATGCGCTTATGGTTTAAACAGTTGTCATATTTCTATTACGAATTTGCGACATTGCTGTTTTAACACTCCTCACCTCACTAATATCTGAACCTAATAATCTGCATCCAAATTGACTAACTAACTACTTAACTAATGCAAAGGTTGATTTACATTTGCATTAGTTAAGTAGTTAGTTAACTTGCGAACATCATCATGGTTTCTACAAAAATTTACCAGCAAAGTTATAGATTATCGATTAACTGCATGTCGGTTGCGACACTAAAAAGGTACCTTTTACTTTGCCCAAAGAATTAGCATAGCTATCCAACGTGGTAACGCTGCCAGCTTATTAGGAAGGTTTCCGAAAACCTAGTGCTTTGAAACGAATTTTTTATCTACAGTTTTATTATAAGCATTATTTATTGTTTAAGAGAGCTTACATTATAATAGTTGTTCAATAACGTAAATAAAGTTTTAACTTTACTTTATATTTGTAGCACCCGAAACAATACGATGCGGACTAAATGAAGAACCAACAGACTGTATTCCACGTTTTAATGAGACCTGCGAGAGTTTGTACCGGGAGTGTCCTATCACCAATCAAAGTTATACGCCTGGCTGCAAATGTAGAGAAAACCATCTCAGAAATGAATTGGGGATTTGCATACCTAAAGAATTGTGTCCAATCCGTAAGTAGTAGGGTAGTGACATGGAAGAGGAATGCTAGGACTGACAATCATCTATTAAACATGTAGTTTTATATTATTTTAGTTGATAAACAAAATGTAGAACAAGATAAGAAAGAAAAGGCCTGGAAAAAAATATTATTCTAAGAAAAAAAATACAAGATATAAACAGGCATTAAAAATATAAACAGGCCTCTGCCCCTGAGAAGGCAAATATAAAAAAAACATGTAGCGTTATATAATCTTAGTTGATAAAAAAATTTAGAACTAGATAAGGAAGAAACATTTCTGTATTAATATCCTGCATAAAAAACACAAAATAATAAAGTTAAACAGGCCTCTGCCTCGCAAAGAGAGAGATAAAAGCGAATTGAGAAATGTACTTCTGAAATACTTTTAAAACCTAGATGGGACCACAAGATGTTCCTCTCATGTTTTTTTTATATAATATGGCACTGGAGTTTTCAACCAACATAATAAATAAGTTATTAATTAAAAATCCAAGTGGATCTTTCAAATTGTTAATGTAATACAATATCAGGATGAAATTAACACTCATATATATCAGTAATATCTAGTGCGAAAACTGGATCTAGCCATCAAGATAAAATACTTAATGATTGACCTACCATTCTTTTCCCATACTTCTTATTGTTTAGTGCTTATATTGTAATGTTTAATGGTCTCTCAAGATTAGTCGTAGAAAGATGTAAAATATGTCGTTTACTGCATTAAACTAAAAATAAGCTGAACGCTGAAATTAGGTATCTCAAACATACATAAAGCTCATCATAATCGCCTTCATCTGAGCGATAAAATCTGCTATCTTACTTTTTCTTCTCAACGTTACGCGATCTTCAACATCCCTGGTTTTAAGACCATTGGGACGTATATCCTTTACAACATCAAACCAGCATTTCTCAGGCATATCTCTTTTACCAGGGTCGGGTTACGGTGGCATGGCTAGACTAGCATCTACTTATATCTGAACATATATGAAGCTCGTGTTGACAAAAACCTATATGTGATGGGTTGAACAGGCGACTAATAAAAAAACAAATTATTAATTTAGCGAAGGGAATTGGTTTTATTAATATATTATATGTCAAAATGCTAAACTTTCCTCGGAATACAGAATCATATTCACACGGACGAAACCGCAGCGAAAGTTTTAGTAGTTAATATGGTGGTTAACACTAGGTGAATCACATGCCAGATACATACTAAATTAGGTCATACCACCGCTAACAACAGGAAAATGTAATATCGTAGCCAGAACATAGCCCACATTACTTCACATACACTCACCGGTGCCCTACATATATGTATGTAGTTATTATTTTCAATACTGAAACTAATATTATTCAGATGACATGGTAAAGCTATATTCAAATCTTTAAAATTAATTTAAATTTAATTATCTTGATTCAATCCGCTGGAATAGCTTGATCGGCGTGATACTACGCTCTCACTGAATATCGACCTGAAAGGGTTAACCTTCAACAAATCGTGTTTCATATGAGAGCACCGATGGCTCCTCTCCATATCCAACCTTCTCTATTCTATAACCCTACTCCAATCCCATATCTTATCCCTTGCAATTTGCAATAAAGAAGTAAGATATAACCTTAACATTATATGATTAAGAATCCTCAGGCAACATAACGTATAATATAAGTGCACGATTACGATATTGTCTTAGTAAAAACAATAGGTGGCCTTATCGCCTTAGATCGTCTCGAAGTGATCGCTTCAAGACATCTCTTCCAGACATCCTAACAAAACCATACTTTAAACTTATCTGACGATGTAGATGGTTCAAGGTATTACATATTAAACACAACAGTTCAATAAAAGCTGCCTAAAAATAAATATCTATAGTTAGATACCTAAGAAAATCTTTTAACATTATTTTTTGAGTAAAAAACAAAGACATTTATTTAAACTAAAATACATTTTGTAGCAGATCACTGCCACGGGGCGCGTGCCCAGAAGGCTGGCTGCATTGCCACACTGTATGGCAATACTTATTTGTTATGCAAAATATGAGCCAGCCTTCTGATCACAGTAGTGTCAAAGAGGTTCTTAAAGACATACATTTAGAATTACGCCTATGAAATAATTTATTCAGGGCATTAATAATCTTCTCAACACTAGATACTTCAGTGAATAGCGCCATGCATATAAAGTAGACATAGAATGTTCTAACTTTCAACTATATTGGTTGTTTGCTGTACATGTTTCTAAAGAAATTTTACAGACAATTACGAAGTTTCGGTCTTGGAAATGAATAATTTATAGACATTTATATACCTTTCAACAGATACACAAACGATAAGGTTTGAATTTGACAGTTGTAATTCAATTGTAACTTGCTCCGTCACTTCGCTCGCGCGTGACTTGCATTTTATATTCATGTCCTCTTTACCCTGCATGACATTGAAATGAAACGTACACAAAAATTTAAATTAAGGATTCTGTTTAGATCCCAAAATTTTTTATTAAAATATATTTACTCTTTTTAACCGACTTCGAAAAAAGGAGGAGGTTCTCAATTCGTCGGGTTCTGTTTTTTTATGTATGTTCACCGATTACTCCGTGATTTATGATCCGATTTACGTGATTCTTTTTTGTTCGACGCGGAATGGGTTCCAATTAGTCCTCTAAAAAAATTACATACTTTGGTTCAGTAGTTTTCATTTTATGATCATTTTTTATGCAAACAATTTCCTTTTCGTTCCATATGTACACCGATTACTCGATTACTATTACGAGATTTTTTATTCAATTTACGTGGTTCTTTTTTGTTCGACGTGGAATTAGTGCCATGTGGTCCCCTAAAATTTGACATAGTTTGACCCAGTAGTTTTCATTTTACGAACATTTTTTATTCCCGTTTCTCAAGACCTATATTTTTTAAGAAGCGCGGCACCGTTCGTCGATCCACCCATACATAGCTAGACACTAAAAAGTAACAAATAAAAATAAAAACTTCGTTTAAAAAATCGACTTTAAAAACTAAAAAACTAAAATGTATAAAATAACTTATTTCTAAAGCTATTATTATTAATGTATATTATCTAAAACATCTTCAAGTCGGTGCAAAGTAAAACATAAAAATTACTATATTTTGAAAATTACTAAGCACTGACTTTAAGATGTTTTAGATAATATATATTAATAATAATAGCTTTAGAAATAAGTTATTTTATACATTTTAGTTTTTTTGGGTCGATTTTTTTAAACGTAGTTTTTTATCGGAACAAACTTTCAAACAGAAAATAAAAAATGACAACGAGACACTAATAAAAGAACATCAGAGCGTACCATTAGTAGCTCACAAGGTCCAAAATCCTCCGTTAGCCGTTCCACAAGGCGACCGCGGTTGTTGTGGTCGTGGCGAAAACGTCACTAATGACGTCATAATTTTCGATCACACAACGCTGACAACGACCCATGTCTACAGGTGGGTCGAATAACCGTTTCACTTGGGTTTACCATTGTAACGCTGGCAAGCAAGTGGAACGGGAAAAATGGGGGTCTTGAACGTTGTCGTTTTAAGTCCCTAATGGAAGGTAGCCCATATTAAAAAAATCATCGTATTATTTACAATTTTATGTAACTCTACAGATAGCAATAAAACTATAAAATAACCTCATAAATTATATTTAAGTATGATCATTATAGTCATTATCAATACAATGGTTCTCATGAATAATAGAGCAAATAAACGTTATTAATGAATAAAAAAAGTAATTAAATTGATTGATTTCAAACAGCTATCTAAATACGGCAAGTGTTTATATGAACAATTATTCTGTGTAGGGAACATTATTTAGTGATAGGGCAATAGCAAAATATGCAAAATCAATTACATTTTGAAATATTTTTGAGGCTCTGTAGATAAATATGGTATCTTTATAAATTCGTCATGGTTGTCTGTAATTTTTCGCCAGGCCATGGAAGAAGCATGGATGTGTGGAGTGAAGATTTAATTGTAAAACTTTTAATCGATATCTTATTACGGCATTTTAAACCATTTGTAAATTGAAAGTCCTAGTTACTTATTTTTTATGCAATTACGTAAATTTCATAAATTTTAGGAAATATATAATAGGACTAGCTGTTGTCTGTGGCCTCACTCACATAGATTAAAAATAGTCATAGTTTGAGTACTCAAAAAAAGGTGTGAATGGAGGCCCTGCAGTGGGATAGAGTTTCAGATAAATTTTCATCCCCCTTTAACCCAATAACCCCTTTAGGGTTGTATTTTCCAAAATCCTTTCTTAGTGAACATCTACATTATATATAGAACCGCAAGTAATTTTTCAGGATCCTAGCCCCAGTAGTTTAGACTTGCTTTGATATGTCCGTCAGTCAACAAATACCAATCATAAATATAATTTTAATACAAGTAAGTATATATCGAGGGCTTCATAACATATAGGTGTATACGCATAAACGTAATTTCTGTTATTCAGTGTATTTTGTTTTAGAAAGTCTTTACCAGTATGTAAATGTAAACAAAGAAGGGCATTCCAAATTTCAGCCTTATACAATCAATTACTTATGTTTTATTCACAATTTTGTCCCTTGTGTAAAACTGCACTTTTGTTTGTGCGTCCGTTTGTTATGAATAATGTTTATGCAAGTGCTATTGAACATAAATCAATAATGTTGTACAATCGTTATTCATACAACCCGGTTAATTTACCATACCGTCATTATTATCAGCCAAAACATGCTTTATCATCTTGTTTTTTTCTTCATAGCTCCTGATATTTGTGAGGACAGATGTATACCAACGTGCGCCAATCCAAATCCACCCGACTGCCCCTATAGAGAACAATGTGAATGTGAAGCTGGATATATAAAGGCCAAAATTAACGGACAATGCATCAAAATTGAAGATTGCCCGAGTAAGTAAAGGAATAATCTTAAATATTACATGAAGATATATTTTTTTATTGCAGGAGTTCAGTAGACAGGCAGACGGCACACTAGATGGATAGCGGTTACCATCGCCTATGGAAATTTGCAACACCAAAGGTGCTACAAATACGCTACTGCTCTCTTAAGGGAAACTGGAACTCAGTCAGTAATGCCGGAACACAACTCAAGCTGTTATGGCGACATACTTAAGTCCAGGTTTGCAAAAGGGTAATTCCCTACCACCTGGCTGTGGGTTGTTTTGGCACCTCTTACGACAGGCCGCCCGGCCGCAGGAAATTGTATTCTTTCTCCGTTCCTGCACGGATAAAAATATATCTATATAAATATTTTATACAATTTGAAATATGTATTCCGACTGAATGATATATGAGACTGACAAATAGGGACGATTATGTGAAATTGAATTTATAGGAAATGTGATTATGGGAATAATTTAGTATAGGTTGTCATCCTTACTTTTTAAATATCCTATATTATATATTTTTATCCTATATTATATATTTTTAATTAATTTCCTATGGCATACTTAAAACTGCTAAACTAAGCTACTCAACTAAAGCACCCCAGTATTCCACCGCATCTCACGCAACGGTCTCGAAAACAGAACCTTCCCCTTGATTACCTATTTTAACCCAAAAACATTGTTTTAAAAACTTGTTATTATTATCATTTTTTAGAAAACATTAGCTGCAACGGTGATGCACACGCAAGAATAAAGGAATGCCCACTACCATGCCCATCGACATGCGAGTCACCAAACGCAGGTCATTGCTTAAAAACCTGCGAGAGAGTGGGTTGCGAGTGTGAGCCAGGTTATATCCTATCTGAAATCAACGGCAGGTGTATCCGTCCTGAAGAATGCAAAGGTATTATAAAATTTACAATAATGTTCAGTAGTAGTAGTAGTAGTAGTAGCAGTAGTAGCTGTAATAGTAGTAGCAGCAGTAGTAGTAGTAGTAACAGTAGTAGTAGTAGCAGTAGTAGTAGTAGTAGTAGTAGCAACAATAGTAATAGTAGCAGCAGCAGCAGCAGTAGTAGTAACAGTAGTAGTAATAGCAGCAACAACAGTAATAGTAGCAGCAGCAGCAGCAGTAGTAGTAGTAGTAGTAGTAGTAGTAGCAGCAGTATAAAGTTCACGAAACCATCTAGTCAATCATGGTAAGTGTATGAAAAGTCGTGGAATGAAAATGTTCGCCACCTGAAAGTCGACAGTTGCTTGCATGAGTACGTGAAACGTACTCGCACTACAAAAACACTCCAATGTTGACAATGACAGACGCTGAGATTAATAATAAAAAACCAAGAAGATATAATCACTAAGCTTAACATAAATATTAAAACCAATAAAAAGGTTTTACATGTCTAAACAATCTTCTTAGACAAGATATCAAACAACTTTGATCTAAGTAATCTTATACTTTATTATCAAAATTTAAACATAGTTGTCTGGGGAACAGTATGTTCTGTGACTTAGTTTGAAAAGGTAACATGTGCTTACGAAACGTTCAGGGAATCAATTTGAAATCTGCCGAATATTTTCATAACACAATTCATTCGTTCTTCTGAAATAGAGAACCACACATCTAGCATTGGAATAACTCCTCGGACATCAAATTTACCTTTACTTTAAAATGTCTTTTGTTTCTTTCTTTTCTTTAAGTCTTACGAGTATGTCCACAGAGCATGGAAATTTGCAACAAATGCGATGTCAAAAATTAAACTCTTGAAATATAACATGTCCCATTTCCTTTAATTAATAATAATAGTATCCAGGCTCATATAAATATATTTACTACTAAACAATACGTATAATACATAAATCTCAAAAAATGTGGATAGATGAAGTAAATATACAAAATTATCAAGTCTCATATCTCTCAATAAACCGTTTGAACTTCCATCAAACAAAGCAAAGGTCCCCGAAGTTATTTCCGATGGCTAACGTATCATAGAACCTGAAGATGCGTGTAGAATGCTCAAATAATTGATTCTTGGTAACTTCTAAAACAAAGGTCGGGTTACAAAATTGGTTTAGTTAAAGCTTACTCTTCGTAATAACGTAGGTTTTCGATATCATACAGTTCGATTTCAGAAAATTTACGATATTCATTTATTTTCTCAGTATTTCTTGAAGAACCTTCGTAGCATTTTAGGGTTTTCATATACAAAATTAATAAGAAAACCTGTTGGTTTCACTCCGTTGTCTATTTGTAAATTGTGTGTAGGTTATATGTAAAATGATTATCTCAGAAATTTTATGTGTCTACAAAATGTACGTATTTTTAAATTTATCAAAATATTTGTTTGTT
Organism: Dendrolimus punctatus; assembly: GCA_012273795.1. Classification (NCBI taxonomy): domain Eukaryota; kingdom Metazoa; phylum Arthropoda; class Insecta; order Lepidoptera; family Lasiocampidae; genus Dendrolimus; species Dendrolimus punctatus. The sequence goes on from CM022535.1 coordinate 8,175,438, forward strand.
TCTTAATTACTTATTTCTGTAAGTAGTTGTATTATTATTACTACGATGTATGTCTTGAAGGTGGTCTTTATGAAGGTGGCCATAAAAATGACCCAGACATTCGGAGGACTTGCATGGTGTCATGGGAAAGCCAACACGTAGGTGCTCGTTGACAAATTTAATGTAAATGTGGCGTGACACAGACCGGTCACTATCCTTGTCTACATTATATACTAATGTATCCAAGGACAAACCCCGGCCAGTGTAGGACTGTTGTGGGAAATGAGAACAAAAAGTACCAGGCTACAGGGTGAACTGCTAGTGGTACTAGGGGTCTGGAAATATGGGGACTATGGCGTCTGTCCGTCGCAATATTCGGAGATCATGCAAAAATGGGCAAACGGTGACTGTCCACTTCCGTATTATTATTATTCTCTGTTTCCACTGTACTTAACCTTTGAGTGTAAGCGTCTACTTTAATAAATAAAAAATTACCATTTTTCACTGTCTAAAGCGGGCAAACTAGCAGACAATCTACTTAATGGAAAGCGGTTATCATCGCCTTTGGTCGTTCGAAAGACCCAGGGACGTTGCCAACGGTTTGCAGATCACTAGGACGACTAGAACTCATCTGGTCTGATGCTGGAAAACAACTCAAGGTTATTATGGTAGCATCCTCTAGACCAGAAATGATAGCCATCTAGACAGTCAAATGCTTCACCTAGTTTTATAGCCTTTTACGAAAACCTTTTCTTTCTCCTTTCTTACACGGATAAACATCTCATATTTGATATGAGATTCACACTTTCTTGGCTCACTAGCCTCATAATCAAATTAATATTTCAGGCGGTTATCCATGCAAAGGAAACCAAACCTTCGTTGCTTGCAAGAGCCATTGCAACACCAACTATTGTCCAACCGACGACAGTGTAGAAGAAATATTGTGTGATATATCATCACGGTGTATATCTGGGTGTGCTTGCAAATTTAACTACAGACGAATAAGTAATGATGACAGCTCTTGTATTGCCGCTAGAGAATGCCGTAAGTGATTTTTATAGAGTTCTTATAATTAGGGATACCACAAATTACGCGAAGTGGAGTTGAAAGTGTAGGAAGGCGATACGTAATATGTTATAACAAATTATATTCTCCAAAAAATGTTTAGCTTTTATTATTAGATATAGTTAATAATATTTATGACAAGGTAAATTATAGATAGAAAAAGGTACATGCGTGTGCGAAATCCTAAAGTAAAAAAGAACCCCGGCTATTACTTACACACGAAGCCGCCGAAGATAATAGTATAACTGTGTTGCCTTCAGTTGTTGTGTAAATGTTTGTCGTATGATAATAAATACATAGTCTCACCCGAACCCTTCTAAGAATCCGCCTTGGCTTCAGAAGTAGATATCATACATGCATAGAAATTGGAACCCCTAAATTAATCATTCTAACACTAGCAATCACTTTTCAGGGCGGCCGCCATAATTATAATTTGTTCAACAACTCACTGCACATGCCAAAAATTATAATTTTTTCACATGTCTGTCTTTTTGACACCGCAAACGAATCCAACGATAACATTAACGATAACGTTTCCCAAATTTTAAGGGGAAATTAGGGAAATAAAGATAGAAATACATACATAGTTACTATACAAAAGGAGTAGAAATATGTATGTATCAAGTATGTCTATTGTGGTTTGAATAAGAGATGACGGTACCATGAATTGGAAATCATGGTTCCATTAAATAATACATAACATGAGTTGAAAAGGGTATATAAAGATGGTTTGAGCAAGTAAAGAGATAAAAGCATAAAACATATGACCGTAGTTCGGAAAGTACAATTTGTGTCGGTAGACCGCTACGTAACTTCCATACTCCTATTGTAATTATTTTTAAGAAAGCTTAGGTATAAATCACCTCAAAGAAACGTGCATTTAAGAAATATTATGAAAGTAAATGAACGAAAGATGCGTGTCAAGATCCTAAGTGGAAATCCATCATCTCTGCCTACTCTTATGAGAAAGAGTTGTGATAATATGTATGTATGTATATAGATAGATAATTCTTTATTGTACACCAAAGCTTAAATAAACATAATTTTAAAAACATACAAGGTAATACAACAGGCGGCCTTATTGCTAAGAAGCGATCTATTTCAGGCAACCCTGGGCAGGGATTAATAGAATTTTAATATAGACGGTGGTGCAGTTAAAGTTATAGTTCCAACACCAAAAGTTACACGAATATATCCATCGCCAATCGAACCATATTTGCCCTTACATCCCTCTTGATGTTGAGAAATTGTTTTACCTTTAAATTTTTTTCAATCTTTTCAGCTCCTGTCACGTGTACCAGACCTAATGAGGTTTGGAATCCTTGTCCTTCGCCTTGCTTAAAAGAGAATTGCGAAGATATACTAATAGACTATCCACCAGGAAATTGTGAGACAGGTCCAAGATACTGCAACCCACGGTGTGTGTGCAAGAAAAATCACTTCAGAGACGAGACTTCCACTTGTGTGACTCTTGAGGAATGTCGTAAGTTCATTGTATTCATTTGATTTATACAAATAGGGCGTGATAGCTTAGTAGTTGATTACTTACTATCAATCTATTTTTTTGTTTCTATAAATAAGGTATTTAATAAGAAATACCTTATTAATATTATCATCTAACCTAAGAAGATTAATAAGTAATTTAAATATAACCTAAATTAACTAAAAGTATTATTACTAAAAAAATGTCCATTAACACTTTTCTTATTGTCTCTATTAAGGAGACTTTGTACATGTGTTCTTTAGAATTCTGTCAGGCTTTCATGTACCAGTTAGGTAATTTTACTGACCACATGCGGACATTGTTAGCAATACCTCGTGCTAGCGGTGTTGTAGAACGTCTTGAAGATAACTTCACATCAAGATTGCCGGTGTCTAAAACCAGATAGTTCTCCTTATACAAACGCTGAGGGTATATCGTCCAATCCCCTGAAATGAGTACCTAATCGCAAGTCCAAAAATGGGATGTTTATAGGCTGATCATATTATTTCAGGTTATAGGTGCTTCTAACTACAACCAACTTCAAGAATTATAATCAAACCTCACTATTTCAGTTATGGCTCAAAGAGAATCAGACTTAATTTCAAATACCGTCTCCTTTTGCAATATGTAGCGTATTTATGTAAAATTTTATGCCTAAGTGATAAACGTGCAAGCACACTTACTTGTACCACTTCACCTGTGAAAGTTTGTTCACTTACGGTGACACACAGGTGGAAAAGATCGTTAAGCCATAAGTATAGTTACTCAAAAGTCTACCACTTGCTTTATAATACTGTTGAAAAATATATACTACACAGTTACTGTATTTGTACTCATATTAATCATTCATAAATATATACATCGAAAAAAATTCCTAGCGATAGACTAAAGGCACTGCTTTAAAAAAATATTATTTATTTCTAGAATCTTCGATTAATATAAAATGAATTTGATAGTTTTATTTAGTAGTAAACTACATATACGATGATCTAGTATACTGGGACTTGTCTGAAACAAAGATATCAATTTGTGGTTAATCTGTCATTTATTAGGCAATCAACACGTCTGATTATAATCAACAAATCTACCTTACCTTAAAATTTATAATTATTACTTGTAATTTAAAGTAGATAATTTAAGGAAAGTATAGAATAGAAAGAATATATAACACTTTTTTGCGCATCAAATATATAACTACAAAAATATCAAATTATTACAATATTTTATGGTAAAAACAATAGGCGGCCTTATCGCTTAATGGCAACCTCTTCCAGGCAACCTAACGAAAAGAATAACTTAACCTAATCTGCCTAGTTAGGTTATTCAGATAAAGTAGATATTACACAAACATACTTAAACTACATATTTCATAAATTAAACACACATACTCAAATTACTTTATAAATTAAATATATGGAAACGTATTTATAAGATACTAGCTGACCCGGCAAACTTCATACCGCCCAGAATTATTAAATAAAAAAGCTGAATGATAATTGCAGAATGTTTCAACTTTAGTAAAAATGCGGTCAAAATTTTTATGAAAGAAAAACCTCAATTTAAATGTAATTTAATTATTATTTCTGAACAACTTTTCAATTTAATTGCTTTCTAAACGACGGGACGAACATCAAATATTTGACAGGTAGGAAATAGTTTCTAAGAGAAAGCGGAATTGTTCTTTTTACTATATTCCAAGCATTTTTTTCATATCTACTCACCTTTTAAACCTTCCCTGGAAATAATTCAAAACCAAAATTATCCAAATTTGTCCAGCCATTCCCGAGTTTTAGTGAGACTAGCGAACAGCAATTGATTTTTATATATAAGAAGATATCTTAATTAGTCTATAATATAAGAATTAGGCATAATTATTTAAGAGAAAGATTATTTTGACACGCATTTACATGCATATAACGTTTTTGTTTCAGCTTACTACTTTTTCGACCGATAATGGAGTAAAACACGGGAAGAACCTTGTTATTTGACTCGCGTGAATTCTAAATTGAATTATATTTATCAGAAATAAATAAATATATCCATATTTTGTAGTTTACTTCTACTTTTACTGTTAAAATTATATTGTGTAAAGGTTTTCAGGGTTTCGTAGCTATGTTGATATAATTGCAACCTCATAGGATCACAATCGTCCTGTTCGTCTGTAGATATGTATGTATACAACGTTACATTCGACTCAAAAACTACTGGGTTTACATAATATTGATGTGTCTATGGCATATATATGTTATATTATATGTAAAAAAATTAAAATGTTATTTGATTGAAGGATGAGTATAGTGAATTTATAAATACTAAAATGAGGGATCGTCGCCATACATTTAACTGAAGAATGAAATTTTTAGTTTACATCAGTGGCTAATAAAACTTTTCAAAGTTTTAAAAACTCGTAAACTATTTTTAGTTGTTAAGTTTTTCAAATCAACAGATGGTAAAATGTTGTCCCTAACTTTTGTACCAGTTATTCAGAAAATTAATTATCATACCGTTTAAAAATACTAACAATGAAAATTTATTTAACTACATCCATTACATAGTTTTAAGAAAATGGGTACATGTCATTGGCCGTGTTGTTTCTTCACGATAACGCTCCCGCTCACCGATCGGAAGTTGCGCTCAATGCAATCTGCTGTGCTGGTTCAATCACCTCGACCACCCAACATGTTCTCCGGACTCAGTCCCAAGTGATTTTCACTTATTCCCAAAATTAAAACAGGATATTCGTGGAACAAAATTTTACAATAATAACGCAGTTATGGCTGCCACAGAAGAGTTTTTCGATATTCAAGAAAAAAATCGCAATAAATAAGGTAATTAAATGCATTGCATTGGGGAAGATTATGTAGAAATATAAAATATTTTTTCTAGATTTTTGCATTTTTTAATAATGGTTCCAAGAACTTTTTGATTCACCCTCATACGCAAAACTTTGCTAATCTGATATCAACAGGCGCAAATAAAATACGAGCAGCATTGATTGTCATAATTTTTCTTAAATGAAAATTATAGCAATAGAAATGCAAGTTTGTCCTTTTAAATCATTTTCCTCGAATTCTATAACATCACTGTACTACTATATATATGTATATAGACATATCTATTGTCATTGTCATTAATACGACTGTAAACTAAAAAAGCCTGAGATTAACAAATAATGATGATGAAAAATGTGTGTGTGTGTGTGTGTCTGTGTGTGGGGGGGGGGGGTTTCACACGCAGTAATACAAAGTGTGACAAAAAGTGGGAGGGATTCTAAATTTCCTGACCTCACATTTCATATATACTATATTATATAATATATCGTTATTTTAAATACGAAGCTTTGAATAACACAATTTTTTTAAACATTTCCAACTCTATCTCTATGAGCACAGTGTTTGAATTATGGAATATAATATATTCTATCTCATTCTCTAGCAGGCTTAAAACTTTAGGTTTATAAGTGTTTATCTCTTTTTAGTATCGCTGTTTCGTTTCATCATATTTCAAATCACAACGATTCTAAATTAATTCTATTTCTTTTTTTTATATATAGACGTGTATTTAATTTTTTACTTTAATGTACAACCTTCTAAAAGTGGATCTTATTTTGAATAAAATAGCTCCAGAACTCTAAAAACAAAGATAATGAAACTCCAACTGGTTTAATATTAGTATTACACCGTTCATGTACTTTTATTAATTTCTTCATAAAAGAACACCAAAGTGTAATGAGAAAGAATATAAAATATTAAATTAAAAGATCAATAGATAAAAGTGTAAAAGTATATGAAAAAAGAAATGGATAGATTTTATGAAGGATGACATGATGATAATGTTACGAGCTACAGGACTCGAATTAAAATAAATGCCGTTAGAATTACTATAGAGTTTATTAGAACTGTAAAAACACGTATAAAACAAATACAAATAAAACTGGCCGCAACCAGTTCACACTGCACGATTCAGTGCAATTCAACACGCGCAAAGTCCGTCACTATATCGCTAATCGAGAGTACTACAAACGTCTTACTCGTATAGTCGCTTGACTAACCCACCCCTCCGTTCAGGTATTGTTTTATACTAAACTGTATATAATACCGACAAAGGGGCCCCGTTCACGTACATCTGGCAAGCTTGAAGCTTGCAATCGCATTGTAATAAAAAAACAAGGATTAATTCGATCGACACTAATTACAGCCATAAAATAAGTACGATAAAAATAGATGTTTTTAAAGCTTAAACACGAAGTAAATAAAAGAATTTGTTTTTAAAACATGCAGGTGTTTGTCTGTATGTATAATCATTAATTGTGGTGTGACAGACGTATGGCAGCATAGAGAAATATGCAAGCAAAAAACATACCGTTGCAACCCCAAAGGATTGGAATAAGGTGAAAGAAAAATATTAAAAGCATATGGATACAAAATACTTAGCATATATCTCATATAAAACTATTCAAAACATCGCAACATGTAAAAACTATCACAGCACGGGGAAAATAGGATAAAAGGCTTCAAAAAGGAATTTGATAAAGGTCGAAGGTATAGTAAGGCGAATAAAGAAAAGAAAATTGAAGGAAATCTGTCGATTTTTGTGGCTTCCGGATATTTCCGACCGCTGAAAACATTTATTGGTTTATTTTAACAGCATGTTGCTTTTGACAACAGAATCTTTTGTATTTCTTTGTGGAAATTGCATATTTTCTGGGTTTTTTTTGTCGATTATCGCAATTTTACTTATATTTATATATGACAACAATCGTTGCAAATGATCTCCCAGACAACGTCCAATATTACTAAAATAACCACAAATCGACCAAATATAATCTGAAAAGATTCTAATTATATTGATTCCCAAAGCGGACCATTAGGCTCACATATGAAGACCTGGGACTAAATCAGAAGTAAATATTTGAATGATGATACTGTTACAATTTCGGCTACCTGCATATTTGTAAACAAAGCGCATTTATTACCCGCCGGCGTTTGAGCTAAAAACATTGAAACAATTTATGATTGTCTTCTTTTGTTTACTTTGTGTTTAAAAGTTTGTGATTGGAAAAGATGTGTATTGTAATCTTTATGGTAGTCAGGTATGATTCTTGGAAAACTCAATCCACTTGGTCAAGCAGACATAATTATATTTGTGTAGTATAAAGCAATACCCCAATGGAGAGGTGAGGCAGTCGAGCGATAACTAGCCGCGAGACAAGACTTGTGTACATTCGATAATCTATTTAATGACAGACTTTGTGCGTGTTATTGAATGGTGCATTACATTTGAAGTGATTATGTTCAGTTATATTTGTGTTATACGTATTTGTACAGTTCTAATATAAATTCTATAGTATTTCCAACGGCATTTTGATTCGACTCCTGCAACCGGTAACAATACGAATTCCTCGCCTCTGCTCCTACACTTTTGATGTAACATTAACATTATGTAAATTCAATTTTAAAATGTCACTATGTATCGTAACTCTCTGCGGCACGAATAAGCCCCTTAGGTTTCCGTGCCAGAGTCGAATAAGTTTTCAATATATATGCATGTAAGCAAATATATAAGCAATATATATAATAATAAGCAATATTGATAAATAAAAAAAAAAACTACAAAGTTAATTGATAAGATTTCCTTTTGTCCGAATACGCTATTTCGGTAAATCTGACAAGTACATGTGAGAACAATCGCTATAAAGAGTCTATAGAGCTGTAGAACATCCATCGTTTTTGTGATGTGGCTATGCAACCATAATAAAGCATTTAATCAAAAATATCCTATATTCAAAGTCGATACACCATAATGACGCACGCGTCCCAAAAGTCAAAGAGCGCGGATTCTATATCTGGCTGCAATCCATGCACTACTTAGGGAGTTTTGTAACCGAAGTGGTGCATGAGTTTCAATTATCACGTGCGAACAATGCTGAAGGAAAAGATCGTGATAAAACCCACACATCGAGGTATTCAATATGTCAAACCGGCCAAGCCGACTTGGAGAAGCATGGTGGGTATTTATGTCCATTCCCCAATAGTGGGAGGCCCGAGTCCAGCAGTGGAACGTTGACGGGCGGTTATTATTATATATTCTATATTAAGAAAAAATGTTTAATGGAGGATTTACAAAATAATTTCAACTGTAATTAATTTGAACAAGATCCAATTAAATTATAAACCTAAATATGTTCTTGTATATTATATTTATAACTATGTATGTATGTATGTATTTGTATATTTATTTGTTAAATTAGTTTGAGTATTTATGTGTCCGTTGCCTTTTTCATGCACCACCTACATCGCCTGATTCAAATTTGTTTTTCATTTAGGTTGCCTGGAAGAGATCGCTTTGAGCGATAAGGCCGCCTATTGTATGGCCTAGAAAATATTGTAAATATTGTCTGTTTTGTAATTGTATGTTTTGGTGTGCAATAAAGAGTTATCTATCTATCTACCTTCTTGTTATTCAAAATTGAGAGGGGAAAGTGCGATTTTTTATCATTTTGGAAGCACATCTTTTTAAGTTAAATTAAAAAATACCATTATTATGTAGGCATGATTTTGTAAGATTTAGCAACAATAAATCACATCAAAAATTCTATCCCACTTTCTGCGTTTTTCCGTGAAAGCATAACTAAAAAAGAGACAAATACATTTTTGTCCCGGAACATACATACATACATAACTTCACGCCAGGTCCCTTGCGGGGTAGGCACGAACAGCAGAGCGCCACACAGGCCCATTCTTACACACCTCACTTGCTTTTTTGACATTCATAGCTCTTGTCATGCAAGCTCGTCTATTCTTAAGGCTCCTAACATCACCTTCTGCTAACACATGATCAATTTGATCATGGAAGGTGTGTCGTGGCCTTCCGCGACTTCTGCATCCATCCACTTTTGCATTGTATATCTATTTAGTCATTCTTTCATCATACATTCTTTCCACATGCCCGAACCACCGGAGCATTCCTTTCCTTACCTTCACCCCGACACTCTCTTTCTTACTTCGGTATTACGAACGCGGTCCGCGAGCGTCACTCCGCAGATTTTGCGCAGTGCTCGCATCTCGACCGCGTTTACTCAACTTTCATGCTCTCTGTTCCATACCCAACTCTCGCTTCCATACGTGAGCGTAGGTACCAGAACCGCGTTGTGTATGGTAAGCTGGGCCTTCTGGCTGAGGTTTTTAGCGCCTAGAAGTTTGCCTAACGCTCCATTCACACTATTCCCCAAATTTACTTGCATTCGTTCTGGTTTCTTCTCTTTCAAACACCATAACCTTTGTTTTCTTCTTATTCAAATGTAAGCCTCTCGCCTGACAGTCATCTGTCATCATTGTGACTAGTGTTTGCAGTTCTGATGGCGATTCGGCTAAAAGCACGGCATCATCCGCATACAGCAAAGTGCTAACAACTAGATCACCCATCCTCACCCCAACATCCATCAATCTTAATCTCTGGAGACAATTTTCCAGATATAGGATGAACAGCAAAGACGCCAATATTGACGTCAAACCAGGGCGACAGGCTGCCGTCCACCCGTACGCATGCCATACAGTCCTCGTAAGTGGACTGGACAGCACGCAGCAATTGGCCATCAATCCCATATCTGGGCAATATGTCCCAGAGGTCCTTCCGCACAACCCTGTCAAATGCTTTCTCTAGATCCATAAAACCGCAGAAAACCTTCCAGCCCAAAGCCAGCTGCTTCTCCAAGATATTGGGGAGCGAGAAAATTTGATCCATACATCCCCTTCCATTTCTGAAGCCCCCTTGTGCATCCCACAGTAATCCATCGGATACCAATCTCATTCTCCTTTCAATAATCTTCGCATACACTTTAGATGCTGTGCTGATCAAACTGATGGCCCTGTAGCTGGCGCACTCCATGCGTGACCCCTTGCCTTTATACAAGGACACGATGACAGCGCGCCTCCAGTCCTCGGGAACCTTTCCCGTCCTCCAACACAAGTTGCATAAGGACAGGAAAGCGTCCCGGACGCAGGTTCCACCATATTTGATCATCTCAGCAGACACACTATCGATTCCTGTCCCGGAACGATTCCATTTTTCGGAATAAAAAGTATCCTATGATCATCTTCGGCATCAAATAAATATATATTCAGAATAATAATAATTATTTACTGAGTTTCACCCATATAGGCCTGTAGTTTTCCCGTAATAACGGAACAAACACTTTCGCATTTACAATATTATAATATAACATAATAGGGAAATAGAGATTGTTTGTTCTGGTAATTCCCTCAAACACGGAACACGCAACAGGAAAATAAACTCAAAATTGAGTCACGTGCATGTTACAAAGTGAGAGGATTCTGTAAGAGCGTCATTTTACATTAATAATAATTATATAGGTTTCGCAAAATATACAAAGTGGTTTTTTTAACTACTCTACGAACTCGAGTTCTGTACCCTATTTTAAAGCTTTATTTCTAGATTTAATTTTAAAATTTTACACACTTATTATTTTACTTAATTTTAAATTTTACTTATCTGAAAGAGAGTGTCGGGGTGAAGGTAAGGAAAGGAATGCTCCGGTGGTTCGGCTATGTGGAAAGAATGTATGATGAAAGAATGACTAAACAGATATACAATGCAAAAGTGGATGGATGCAGAAGTCGCGGAGGGCCACGACACACCTTCCATGATCAAATCGATCGTGTGTTAGCAGAAGGTGATGTCAGCAGCCTTAAGAACAGACGAGCGTGCATGACAAGAGCTATGAGTGTCAAAAAAGCAAGTGAGGTGTGTAAGAATAAGTCTAAATGGCGCTTTGGTGTTCGTGCCTACCCCGCAAGGGACTTAGCGTGAATTTATGTATGTATGTAGTTATGTATGTATTATTTTACTTTTTGTGTTTGACATTAATTAATTTGTGTTGAATTTTATACTAGTTTACCTTATTATATATAATGTTTAAAATTTACTCAACACATTTATCATCTTATTAACGTCAATTGTAATACATGTTAAATTTTTCCAAAAAATTTACCGCCTTGACGAAGCAAGCATTTCATAACTTTTAAATCTCGTTGATTCTTGACTTCTTGAAATGTTGTTTTGTAATACTGTTATAATTTTTCAAGTCCTACTTAACATCGGTACACCATGTGCTTATTATTTTTTTCATCCCTCGTTAATGTATAATGTTGTAGTGTTAATATCCTAAATTATTATTTTTTCTTTCTAAAGGTACAGCCACTCAGCCACTGTACATCGGTCTATCGCAAACAGCCTATTTTCAAAATTTATCTACTCGTATGTAACAAACTAACAGTTTGCAAACAAAATATCGATGACCAGGGCAACCATATTAGGTACCGGGTTGCAATAATTAGCCTTCGTTGTTTTGGCATTTAACATAATCTTGATGTATAGTATATAGCTACAGATAGCTTATGAATCATGTCAAACGTATGTCTGTTTTTTTATTTTTTTATTTAATCGCCTTCTCCTCTGTATTTGTTCAGGGTAGTCTATCTTATATGTTTTGGTATCTATATCATTTTTTATGTAAGTGTAGATAAAATATGGTCTTTGCGCCCCATATACATTTGCGCCACGTGGGCTTTTGCGCCCGTTAGGCCTTTGCACCCCATAGGCCTTTGCGCCCGGGTGCCAACTTCCTCTTGCATCCCCGCGTAAGAAGATCCAGGCATAAAATTCAGACCGACATGACGAAACTGGCGGCTTTGGAAGCGGCGGTAGACTTATGACTTTCTAAAAGTAATTTATGAGATTGTTTTTCATAAATACATTCATTTTCACATTAAAAACCCATTTTGATATAGTTAGATTCATTTTATTTTTTTTCATTTTGATAACGATAACGACTCCGTTTGTGATTTTACCACGGAACTTCAAAAACCCGACGAGTATGAATCAATTTAATTTGAGTTGAGTCAATGAATCATTGGTCTAGCTTTAAGGAAACTGGTATTCAAATATTTACTAGTGCATTCAAGAGAGTGTTGCAACAAAGTTGTGCTAAATGAAATGTAAATAAATAAAATGTCGAAAGTCACTTTTATTTGTTTTCTGTTTTCGTTTTGGATATACTTTATTTCGAGCGAAGGTAAGTTTCATAATATTTTGCAAATGACAAATTACTTATATGCTTTTATACGTATAATAAGAATTATATCACAGTTCAAATAAATAATAAGTTCTATTCTTTTTCAAATAAATATGACGTCTGCTGTACACAACAGACTACAGATTATAAACTATAATGAAATTAAATTGTTATATAAAAAACGTTATTCAAAAGAAATATATTTTAGTGCTTATTTTTCTATCAGTAGATAATATTTATTATTAATAATAAATTTTATTCTAATTTATAAAGCGAAACCAATTAAATATGTATTTTTAAATTTAAATATTATCAATTTTACATATGGATGATATACACTTAATGCGAGTAGACAATATGCTCAATTAACTACATTTTAAGGCAGTTTAAATACAGGATGTTTCAAAAAAATGTATACACACTTTGAACTTCCATAGAAAATTTATGTACCGTTCTATAAAGTTAAATTTCAGGAAAATAGAAAGCTGAAAGTCCAATGTAAATGAAACATAAATAACAAATGTTAATACTGTTCAAATTGGTGACCTGCAGCATCAATACAATTCTGAGTACGAGTCACCACAGATTCTGTACATCATCAAAACGTCCAATGAGATTTCTCTACACACTGCTTGAATCTCATTCCAAAGAATGTCTAGGTTACGTGGTTTACGTTTGTACACCTCATCTTTTACTGTGCCCCACAAGAAGAAATCCAGTGGTGTAAGGTCTGGAGAGCGTGCTGGAAACTCGATTGGCCCCCTGCGTCCTATCCACTGGCCCGACAAATTTTGATCCAGGTAAGCTCGTACGTCCCTGTGATAGTGCGGCGGAGCACCATCTTGTTGAAAATAAAAATCATCATTACCGTATAATGCACGAATGGCAGGAAATATGGAATCAGCAAGCATTGTTAGGTAATTAATACCAGTTACAGTGCCTTCAAATCGAAAAGGTCCAATGAGTCCCCTTGAAGACAAACCGCACCACACATTTACACCAGGCAAATTTACAGCTTTTTCAATTGTAATGTGAGGATTTTCTTCACCTCAGTAAACACAATTGTGCCTATTGACAGTTCCATTAAGTTTGAATTGGGCTTCATCCGACCAAATGATGCTACCCATAAATCCCGGTTCACGTATCACCATCTCCTGAATCCATTCACAAAATTGCAACCTTCGATCTGGATCGTCGTCATTTAGCTGTTGCACCAGCCTTGTAATGTAAACACGATACTTACCTCTCTTCAGAATGCGTAGCACGCTGCTAGCACTTACATCACTTTCACGTGCCCCTTGCCTTGAAGATTTGTTAGGAGAGCGTTGAAACAGTTCCAAGACTGCCGTTGATGACTCATCACTTGTAGCTGTTCGAGGCCGACCTGAATGACCTTTATGCACATCACACACTGTTCCATGAACTTCGAATTTGTTTCGTATGCGTGTAATTGTTAATCTTGAAGGTGGTTCTGTATCATACTCCCTTCTCCACTGTCTTTGAACTTCATTTACATTCTCAAACTTCCAGTACCACTTAATAACCTGCTTACGTTCTTCAAAACTCAAACGTACGTCCCCCATGTTGATATTACAAATTCCAACTGATAATATAACATAGAAGGACGATTATGCTGGCACCTGGCGAAGAAATATAACATTAGCCTTGTAGAGCGGGAAAACTACAATAGTTTAAAGTGTGTATACATTTTTTTGAAGCACCCTGTATATATAGTCGTAGATGTAGATTTTATAGATAGCTTATTATATAAAATATTAACTATCGCTGTCTAACTTTAAAGTAGCCAGAATTATATTTTCAATCCCACCTAGTATTAAAAAAATGCTTACGAAACTAAACTTAGTGAAAGAAGAATAAATATACTCTTAGTTTTAATCTTCCAGTGTCAAACTTTGTATAATGCCCAGGCTAATTTAAGATCCGAATTTCTCTCATCTTGATATAAATGCCATTACACATATAAGATAATTACATAATATTTTGTATGTAGTTCGCACTCAATTTTTTTTAACAACTCTACGGACTCGAGTTCCGTCCTCGAGTTTTTTACAATTTAATCTCTAGATTTAATTTTTAGAATTTAATCACGCTTGTTAGTGATTTCGGTTCTTGTGTGTGACATTTATTTCGTAATGTTTGTGTTGAGGTGTATGTATCATATGAATAACTTATTAATTTATCCTAATTTTAATACTAAACTTATACTAATGTAGAGTGTATCTGTTACATGCTGGTGTTCTGAGGAAGTGCATGTACAGTGTGTGCCTTATGTCTATACCTATATATTTATCCTATCTAGTGTCATACGTGTTGTTTTTTCCTTTCTGTACCTGGGTTATTAATTTTTAGGCTCTTTGTGTGTCTTGGTTTATTTGAATTGTGCGTGTAATGCATTGCGGTGATAATGTTCGTTGGTTTGAGTATGTGTATTTCACTCAAATATTTAAAACTTCTATAATTTTGTAAGTACAAAACATATTTTCCACAGTAACAAAACGATCAACATGCAGCTTCAACGAGATGTACATTGAATGCACTCATTGCGGACCAAAAACCTGTGAAGATTTAGGCCACCCTATTCCTTGTGGGGGCGCCACTGGTCTTTGTAATCCAGGCTGCGTCTGTAGCGACGGCTTCGTCAGAGATGCTAATGGGACTTGTATCTCTAAAACAGAGTGTCGTAAGTGTTCCTTTTTTTAATTAAAGTGGATTTCATTTATAACGACCTGGATTGTATCTACGTTTTGGTTAAAGGGATGCAACACTTAGGTTGGTGTGCACCGATTTTTAACCGGTGGTTAAAATAAAATAATCGCTTAAAATGTATGCATAAACAATGATTATTTTATTTGAATTACACATGACATTAATTAATAATTAATGTCTGTAGATTGAGTAGGTTACAATCTACTATTACTAATTAGTTGATTTCAACTTTTAAATACTAATTGTATGCCTGAAAGGGCAAAAACATGTGAAACAAAATAAAATATTGTCAACCAATATTTTTACTAACCATGTTTTTACGCAAGTAAATGATTTGATTTGATTTAATCGCCGGTTAAATGTCGGTGTACGCCAGCATTAGTCCCTTAAGTACTATGGGTAATTTGTCCTAAATACTCAACAGTGATCAAACTTATGCCATTAGGGAGATTTTGGGATTTTATTTTATTTACTAGCTTCTGCCCGAGACTCCGTCCGTGTGGAAAGGTATTTTAACTATCCCACGGGAACTCTTAAATATTTCGGGATCATAATTATCCTATAGGTTGACCAGTGATATAAGCTACCACCATAATAAATTTCATTTAAATTGGTCGAGTCGTTTCGGAGATTTCGGAGCCCGTAAAAACAGACATACAGAGAAACAAAAAAATTAAAACAATCTAAATTAGTTCTATTTATATTCTATTTCGTTTTGACGATTTTAAGCGCTTCGATTAGGTTATATTTTTACTTGTGTTATGCGTGTTTATATAGTTCTAATAAAATCTATAATGATTCCAACGGCATTTTAATTCGAGTCCTGCAACTCGTAACAATAAAATAAACAAAGGAAACTTCCGCTAAGTTATTTGAAATCTACTTTTGAAGTTTACTTACTCAGCTTTGAGTGAGTAGTGACGAGGATTGTGGTATTTGGACTTTAGTATCGAATAGTTGGAGTTTCCTCTACTCAATAGTTACGTAACTTGAAACATACTGAAACAATTCAAAAGTTTATTGAAGTGAAACAAACGTATTAACGAATAACTTCAAAGCATTTCTAACTTTATCTTTATGGTCACAAGGCCTTAGTTATTATAATCTCGATAAGAAACGATTAAGCATCTCTTAAGTAAGAGAATCAGAATCAAACCCTAATCCATTAAAATCTTTTTTTTCACTTATAAACTTGTATCACCTATTGTTTACCTAACAGGAGCATAGATAAACGAAATTTGATTGTGTATGGGTAAGATTTTCACTAATCAGTTGCTGAGCAGTGTCTTTAAATTTAAGAAACGCTTATTAGTAGGGCCATAGTGTTTAAAGTATAGTATTTAAATCTTTATAAATATTATAAACGACAAAGTTTGTAATATGGATGTATGTTTGTTACTCTTTCACGTAAAAAGTACAGAATAGATTTTGATGAAACTTTACAATAATGTAGCCTACACATCAGAATAACACATAGGCTATAATTTATAAACATCCACGGCCTTACTTATAATAATCTCGATAAGAAACGATTAGGCTTCTTTTAAGTAAGACAATCAGAATCAGAGCCTAATCAATTAATATCTTTTGTTACACTTATAAACGTGTATTACCTGTTGTTTACCTAAGATGAGCACAGATAAACGAAATTTGAGTGATTAACGTAGATTGCACCCAAAAAAAATCGACTAAAGAGGAGCTTATGAGTAAGATTTTCAGTAATCACTTGTTGAGCAGTTTCTTTAAATTTAAGAAACGATTATAAGTAAGGCCCTTAGTGTGAATTATCCAAAATATAAAGATTTACCATCGTACGCGTGTGAAACCGCGGGCGCAGCTAGTTATTAAATATATTATATCTCATTCTCTCGCAGGCTTAGTCCTGTAGATTTATGTTTGTTTCTTTTCAGTGTCGCTTTTTCGTTTCATTGAGTTTCAAATCACAACTATTCCAAAGAAGTTTCTGTTCAATAATAGTAAAAATATCATAAATAAACATACTTGTATAATAAGGTGTTTAAGAAATTAAAGTTTTATTAACTATCCCACGGGAGCTCTTTAATTTTTCGGGATCATAAGTATCATATATGTTGACCAGGGATATAAGCTACCACTATACAAAACTGCATTTAAATCGCTCCAGTCCTTTCGGAAATTAGCCCGTACAAATAGACAAACAGAAAAACAAAAAAATCTAATTAGTTCTATTTCACTTCTTACCCCCTTATCCCCCTGACTCAGTTTAAATTTTTTACATTACATAGAAATTCGACCTCTACAGTTTTATTAAATGTATAGATATGTTTTAGCAAGTTGCGATGGTGATTTCAACGCTACCAGCGGATGCGGCAACCATTGCCGCAACTCTTGCTCCGACTATAATGACAGAAACAAAACATGCTACAGTGGTTGCCGGTACAACAGTTGCGACTGCAAGACTGGCTTCGTGTTTCACGATGAATTAAAATTATGCGTCTTGCCAGTAGATTGTGGTAAGTATTGTTACGACCTAGACACCGACAAATACAAATTCACACCTTTCGGCATTTGGACTTCTTTGTTTACTTTGTGTTTAAAATTTGTGATGAGTAAACAGCCCATTGTTGTATTGTAATATTTTATGGCAGTCATTCATCATCATCATCCGAGCGTTAAATCCCGGTTGCGTTCGGAGCGTTCACTCCGACGCCCAGGGTCCGCTTTCCTGCTTTTTCTACTCCACTTCGCGCGGTCTTCAGCATCCCCCGTTTTGAGACCATTGGCACGCATGTCATCCTTCACGACGTCAAGCCAGCATTTCTTGGGCCTTCCCCTTCGACCGGGACCTGGCGGAGGCGGCATGGCTAGACATTTGTTCCCCACGTAATTAGCCGGTATGCGTAAAACGTGGCCGTACCAGCGTAAGCGACACTCTTGCAGTTTGTCTGCTATGTCACGGACATGAAGACTGCCACGGATGCGGGAGTTCCTGACCCGGTCTTTCCGCGTCACTCCACACATCCATCGCAGCATATTCATCTCCGTGACACGCAGCTCTTGCTTGTGTCGCTCAAGTACAGGCCACGCTTCACTGCCATACAAAAGGACAGGTCTGATGATGGATTTATAGACCTGTCCTTTTAATTTGACCGGCATTTTGGGGTCACAAATGACACCTGTCACCTCACGCCACTTGGCCCAAGCTGCTGTGATACGGGCCTTGACGTCGAGGTCGATATCCCCGGACGCACTAAGGACAGATCCCAAGTACTTAAACTGATCCGTGCGCTCGACCGTATCTTCGCCTATGCGCACGGATGTGGGATCTGTAGTGTTGCAGGCCAAGTACTCAGTCTTCGCCACATTTAGTTTCAAACCGCCGTTCTCTAGCGATCTCTTCCACGCATTTACACGTCCCACCAGGCGCCCCCTGTCCGAATCTGCCAGCGCGATATCGTCAGCATACATGAGCAACCATGGAGGTTGCTCATGCGCATCCCTGATGCTGTTCGACACTTCGTCTAATATCACGCTGAACAGAAACGGACTAAGGACCGATCCCTGGTGCACGCCTACGGTAATGGGGAAGGGTGTGGTGTCGCCAACAGCGGTCCGAACTATGGAATCGGAATCACGGTACATATCCCGGATAATGTCAATATAGGTTTCTGGCACCCCTTTGGACCTCAGTGCCCACCAGATCATCACGCGAGGAACACAGTCGAAGGCCTTCTGCAGATCCAGAAACAGGAAATGCAGAGGCGTATTCTTCGTCCTGTATTTCTCCATGATGATCCTTAGGGCAAAAACAGGGTCCATGGTTCCATGCCCAGGATGAAACCCATATTGACATCCCGAGACAGTGCACTCCTGCCGGATCCGAGAGTCGATTATGCGCTCAAAGAGCTTCATGGTGTGGGACATTACCTTTATTCCGCGGTAGTTTTCGCACTCCTGCACCGATCCCTTACCTTTGAAGACTGGAGTGATAACACTCAGTCTCCATTGGCTCGGGATGTTTCCGGTGAGGAGTATGCGGTTAAAAAGGTTTGTTAAAATGCCCACACCACGAGGACCCATCGCCTTCCAGGCTTCGATGGGGACTCCATCGGCTCCGACAGCTTTCCGATTCCTCATGCGGCGAAGAGCCCTATGGACTTCATCAGGCGTTATCAGTGGCACTAGTCCTTGATTCGGAGGGAGGTTCGGTGGCTGTACCTCTTTGTGCTGCTTATTCAGCAGTTCGTGGAAGTAAGAGCGCCATCTCTCCTTCACTGCGAGGTCCTCGCATAACAGGTTGCCGCCAGGATCTTTAACACAGCGGCACTTGGAAATGTCCTGTGCCGCTTTGATCCTGGAACGTGCCAACTTATAAATGAGCTTTATTGATGAGCTCATTAGCCAGGTGTTACGGATTTAAAGTACAAACTGATTCTAGGAAATTCAGTCCACGCGGCCGGACGGACATATTGCATCTGTGCAGTATAAAGCAATGGCCCGAGGGAGGGATGAGTCAGACGAGCGATAACCACAAGCGAAGAAAGACTTTTAGTTACGGACTTTGTGAGTTTTATGGAATTACGACCTTCAGCATTACGTTTGGACTTGTTGTGTTCGGTTATATTTTAACTGTATTTGTAAACCCTATAGTAATTCTAACGGCATTTTAATTCGACTCTCGCGACTCGTAACAGTATTCTCAGCCAGGCATGCGCAGAAGGTTTGCCGATGACAACCTATCCCGCCTCCTACAATCGCGACCTGCGGTTGTCTAGTGCTTAGTACTACTTAATCAAACCCCGGTCTCAGTCGTAGGAAGCGAGAGGAGTGACCATCAGCAAACCTTCTGCGCACGACTTATAATATTTTTCTTCCTCAGCCAATCAGGTCCCACTACTGGGATCGGACTTATATATTTATGAGATGAACGCCATGTCCATGTTTCATTGTCATCAATTCGTGGTAATTGTACATTATGGGTATTAGGTCAGACCTAACTGCATGATTCCCAGCCAAGAATTGACCCTATATCTAATTTAAAACGCCAGTACATGAGACACTTATCTACAATGGCTTTAAATCAAACTTTAATAATCGTCATCATTTGGTTTACATACACAGTATATAATATTATAAATTACATTACATTTTAGCCATAAAATTCACTTAATTATTCAAATTTGAGCTTTCTTTGATACTTTACCTGCCTATACTCAGTCTGTTAATAAGGAGACTCTCATTTTTCAAAGCGTGTCTTCTTTGGGTATTTGACGTCAAAAACAATTTCGTCAAAATTAGCAAAAGCGTTAAATTGCAAATAAAAGTTTATGAAAATTGCTTTATATCAGACAAAAAAGAAATTAATTCGGTGTTTGTAAAGATCCTTCTTTCTATAAGTTTTCCAGACATGATACTTTTATGTCAAGTTTTGGTTTTTCAATATATTATAGTTAATTTTATTCCAATTTTCTTATTATACTGTTACATGCCAACAAAGTGAACGCACACCTGGTTCATTACCTTTCCCGCATTTGGACTTCTTTTGTTTACTTTGTGTTTAAATTTTGCAATTAGACAATAGTCTATTGTTATTGTAATTGTTTATGGCCGCAAGTGTGCCCATTACGGTTTCTTGGAAACTTCAGTCCACGCGGTCCTTTGTTGTGTTGTACAGTTTAGTATAAAACGATGCCCGAACGGGGGGGGGGCAGTCAAGCGTGGATTAAGATACGAGCAAGACGTACGTTCGATAAGCAATATAGTGACGGACTTTGCGCGTGTCATTGAATCGTGCAGTTTGTACTAGTTGTGTCTAGTTATATTTGTCCTGTGTTATTCGTGTTTGTATACTTCTAATAAATTCTATAGTAATTCCAACAGCATTTTAATTCGAGTGTTGTAGCTCGTAACAATACTTTCACTTACTAGTAGCCGCTCTCTTTAACCAGTAAACCAACTTAACATTAGGTAAGTGTAATAAAACTACGTTTTAACGGTTTTAACCGCGGTAATTTATTTGATTTGGGTGTCACGGACGTTTGTCTTCCGTGACCACGGCCCTGAAACGGGAAACCGAAAAACCAAAATCAAATAAATTACCGCGCTTAAAACCGTTAAAACGTACTTTTATTATGTGTACAAGTCGCGAAAACTTAAGAAAATATTGTTAGGTAAGTGCTTGACAGTACGCGCAGGCTCGAAGGATTGTATTTGGGAAAAAACTTTAGTTCCCATTCATTTATGAACTGTAGTGAACTAAAGTAGCTTAATTTTAATAAGCATTATATTATACAATTAATAACCCAGCAATTAAAATTTAATAATACCTTGAAGTATACAAAGATTAAACGAACTTCGCTTGGAACAATCCCAATTTCATCTTATCGTGACAGCAAAGAAACATTTAATAATTTTCTCCCTTCTGCGATAAACCGATACGATTTTATTCATTCTTTTAAGTGTATAATTTATTTTTACAGGAAAGAAAAAAATTGGAAATGACAGCTATTAGACATCGAAAGTAAATCCTAAGAAAGCTTTAAAATGTACAGTTTATTAATAAATAAATAAAAATAATGATCTTCCTTTCAACATAATTTCCAACCTTGGACCAGTTTTTCCCACCATGGTTGAGAATAATTCACTTAAGGTTATCACATATAGACAGTGGTAGCCATCAGTCGGCAAATGCCTACCATGGCTGAGGGTTATTTTTCGTCTCCGGAAATCATGTATGTTCCAGGCAGAGAACTCTGGTCTGACTGTTAGTGGATTCTACCTAAACGGTGTTTGCTACATCTTACACAGAGTAAATGTGTCATTTTCTAAAAACAAAATAGACGGGTCTTGTGCGCAGCTCCTCGCTCATATATAATAAATATTTGTTAGCACGCTGATGTGGTGGGCCTAGGATACCCAGGTCGATGTAGTGGTGGAAGATAAAACACTGTTATAGGGTGAAAACTTGTAATTAAAAAACTTTATACGAAGGCGTCTGCCTTCGGCTACAATCAAATCGGAATGGAATTTTTTTTAACTACAATGTTGCAAGTAATAAAATTAAATAAAATCCTATGTTGGTGTTGCCAACAGGTCTTGTGTCTTAACTTGTGTACAATATTTAATATGTTGGTTGTAGAACAATGTACAAGTTTGTGATGAGCTTCTTGTCTGTGGGGAACTTATCACAAACATTGTCACAGACAAATTAAGATTCATGTAAATATTATGTTTAACATAAACTATAATCAATTAAGAAAAGGTACGACGAGGCTGATACAACCGAAAAGGTTCAAAGTCCCTCTTAATATTAAAAAGAAAAAAGAATGGGATCTCTGTTGAGTATTTATTAAATCATTTAGTTTTTGTGTAAATAGTACACACAGTAATCTAACAAAAAAAAAACACTAAAGACCATAGTAATTATAGTTGTTTTTTTAAGATCTAACCTACAACGAGGCACACAACTACGTAAATGTTGATTGAAATAAAAAATGGTTCTATATGGTAACAGGATTTAGTTTCTTTTTTCGTTTACGTGTAGTGTGATGTAGATTACACTCTCCTGATAAATATAGCAAAATAAAGCCAATGGTTTTAACAAAAGTCACATACAAAGGCACACATGGATATTCTATGACTCAAATGTTACCTTTTTTAAAGAAATACTTCAAGATGCATTTTTGATTAATTTCCCATTCGTGGGAAATATTGAATAGCAAACTTTGTCTCGAAATTCACGATAAATTTCCGACTAAACTTGTTATCTGTTACTCAGCGTGGGTCTTAGCAAAAACTCCCTGAAGCTGGCTTGGGAAATTGACCGAAAGATTGATTTATGAGTTGCACGAACGAAATCTATTGCCTTAATAATGTAATGCTCAAAAAGCTATTTTTTTGACAAGTACTGTCCAATATTTCTTGTTGTCTAAATTTTTTTTATTGCTGAAGCCTAGCAGACAGGCTGACGCCCAAAACGTGATGTAAAGTGGTTATCGTCGCCTATGGACATTAGCAATATCAAAGCAGCTGCTAATGAGCTGCCGGCCTTAAAGGAGGAGCTGGCACCAGGCCACTGATCCTGGAACACAACGGAAAATTGTTTTCGTGGCATACTCTAGACCAGGGGCACCCATCCCCTCAAGCAAATGCCCTACCACCTGGCTATGGATTGTTTTGTTGGCTCTTAGAAGAGGCCGCCCGGCAGTAGGAATTTGTATTATTTTTCTGTTCTGCACGGAGAGAGAAACTGACTTATATCACGTTTGAGTGAGATAAAAAGTTTTTGTTATACTCAATCTCGGCAACATTTCTTAGGCTCTTAATTTATTTAAGTATGTTAATCAGTATTCAATTCAATGCAGCTATCGTTTTAGTGAAAACTATGTCGAAATAAGGTATTTTTTATGCACCCAACAATTACAAACCGCACCTGCAAACATTCCCTCGGGTTTCCCAGAACAAAACGTAGCATAGATTTTAAGTTCAAGAATTTGCTGTCGATCAGCGAAAATCTCATGGAAAACGGTCCAGTTTGACATGAAGACACGAAATCTAAAAAAAGCCATTGTATTCTCTATCGTTTATATAGTCTGTTCCAGCATTTTTTTTAAAGCTATAGGACCTTACTTATAACAATCTCGTTAAGAAAGGATTAGCCATCTCTTAATTAAGAGACTCTTAAGCCCCTAATCAATGGCTGTTTCAAATAAAACTTGCCATCTGGCCTCCTAGCAGTCACTTAAACTACCTCTCGATGTTGGTTATTTTTTACAGTTATTTATGAGTTACTTTACCACGTCCTCTTATCCTTAAGAGCAGTTTATGGATAATATATTAGTTAATCAGTTGCTGAGCAGTTTCTTAAAATTTAACAAACGATTATAAGTAAGGCCTTTAATGTACACGGCGTGCTTTGAATTTAACTTTAGTTATTATACTGATAAAAACTATGTTTACACGTTAGCGCCTGGACAGCCACCATTTTGCCAGTAAAAATAATATCGGATAATCTCACAAAAATATTATCGCGATTGAAATATACAAACTCAATATTTCCACCTCTTTTGATCTCCTTTTACTCGTGAATATTAAAGTTATTGAAATATCCCGATGACACCTATATTTCGCTCTGAACATAATAACTCTCGAATTTTGCAAAGTTATAAAACTCTCAAAGTACCGTCAAGTTTGTTGGACGTTAAGGCGTAAAATTGATATTTTAATATTCCCCTGTGTTGTCAGTTTGAATCAAATTTCAAAGTAATCTTAGTATTATTTAAGTTTCCTTTTGAATTTATGAAAGATATTAGATATCATTATTATAGTAAGAAAGTAATGTAAAGCCGGCTCGAAGGACCAAATTGTGTATATAAAAAACTCACCCAATTGTAAATGTGAGTCGCAAGCTACGCTCACTTCTAGTGAAGTAAGGTTTCACTTTTTCCTATAGAAAAGTTTTATGAAATTATATTAAATGGTAAATAGAACACAACAATAACTATTGCGTGCTCGTAACTTCCTCCAGGTTAGATACATGGCAAAGAATGCATAGGATTGTCGCCTCTGTTTATGCTGTAATGTCCCTTTAAAAGGCGATGAGACGGAAGACCAAGCGTATCACCCTGCTCACCTCCTGCTTATTTCACTGCTCACTTTTAAGGGCTTTTAGTTACGATATCATCACATCAGATGGCAAAAGATCTAGATCTTATAATTTTACGTAATTTTAAATAATTTTTATATACACGTTGTCATCATTTTATATATGACATGCGACTTCGTCTACACTAGATTTGAAATTCAAGCAGGTTCCCCGAGACACAAAATACCGCAGCATTTAAAAAATAATCTAAGCTATCCTTTTAGTGAAAACAATGTACAAATTATTTTTAATCACCCGAACAACTGTAAACTTCTCCCAGGAAAATTACCCGGGTTCCCGGGAATAAGAGGAGCACAGATTGTTGCGGCGGCGCTGGATTTTGCTGGAAGTGAACTGCTTAAAAGTAAGAAATATGGGATTGGGTCAATTTTAAAGTGGGAATCAGAGCACGCACTCACCTGATAAATGGACGTGAAAACAGCTGCTCCTCTTCTCAGTCCACTTCACTTCAGTATAAACAATATATTTATAGTATTTTGTATTTGCGGTGTAGGTTATAGTTTATTATATATTAAAGGTATTTATTTTATAGTATGTAGTACAACTAAGCGGTGCGGCGCGGAGCAATATTAATTACATTATATATTTATTGTATGTTATTTTATTTATATATATTAACAATGTGCGGATCGTATTTTAATTAATGTCATGAGATGAATGATTGACGTGACGTGCAAAAAAGGGAACGCGCCGTCAAATTTAAAGGAAGAAATTCAATTAATACAAGAAAAGTTTGTATGTGCCGAAAGGAGGTTAATTGGCGATACCACAGATTGTATGGATAAACACTGGGCAGTGTGCTTAGGAGGCTGGCAGTATTACCTCGCTGAAAACATGCACTAATACTTTGAGTGAGGTAAGATCCTGCCTTCCTGTCGCCAGTGGCCTGCAGCAGTTTTTAAATAATATATACTCACCCGTACGAACACGTAGCTTTTGCCCGCGGTTTCGCTCGCGATACAGGACAGCCTAATTCAAATTAAGACCTACTTACTATGGTTTGACAATGAAAAACTCTAGTTATATTATATGTCTGTATGTAACAGTAGGGAAAACCTACGAAAATACGGAATTTAAATTTTACATTTAATCCTAAACCCATAACTCAACACGAACACAATTTTCATTAGCCTGAAACTTGAAACCAATTTAATTTAGACGAAGAAACGATATTCAGACTTCCTTAGTATACAGTTATACAAGCTCTCATTGAAATTGTACTCTGATTGAAACACTTTGAAGGCAAGCTGAAGAAATTGTGTTAATGATAAATGATGTTTTGTTAGGATTGCTTTGAATTGTAAAGACAGTGCTATATTTGAAAAAACTTTATTATTTCTATTATTATCTTTATTATTTTAAAATGCAGTTACACATTTAAAATAACAATTAAAATACGCATGAATATATTTTAATTGTGTTGAGTTCTTCGATTAACATCTTGCATTATTTAAAATAACTTAGAAGTAATAATTAGCTCAATATTTCACGAAAACTCGCATTTCTCAAAAAGCACAAGGAACAATTAACTTTATCCCAAATAGTACTAATAGTACATTACATAAGAATATTTAAAAATTTGTCAATATTAAAGACAAAACATACGAATATAAAAAAAACAAGTTTTCACATGTTTATGGATTCAAATTGAGCTCATAACAAAACGAGTAGCTAGTCTGAACTCGGGTTTAAATTTCCGCTCCCTTATTTGATGTTAAAGTTTTGGGTATCACAAAAGCACCTTTCAAAACTAGGCCTTAGACCGAAGTAGACTGTCGACATAAACAACGTCTTTGTTGTAAGGACTTTGTACAATATATATACATATATATACACAATATATACACAATATATATATATATATATATATATATATATATATATATATATATATATATATATATATATATATATATATATATATATATATATATATATATATATATTGTGGCGAATGATGGTGGAACTATCTAGTTAGTTTTAGAACTTTTGGAAAAGTCTAGTCAAAAATCTAGAACGAAAAGACAAGGACGGATATATTTAGAAAAGGATAGACGATAAACGAAAGAAAGAGATAGATAGATGTTAGAAAAGGATAGATGTATAAACGAAAGTTCCCGAACAGAAGGTTCGGTAAAGGAAAGACAGAGGTAGATAGATGGGTTCTAGAAAATTCTTACAGGTATATAAACAGCGTAAGGCGCGACTACCGGGCAGTTCAAAGTTGAGTTTAGTCCAAGACGGTGAAGCGATAAGTGCGATACTAAAGAGTTGGAAGAGAAGGTTAATAGAAGACTGAGACGAATTAAGTGGTGAATTTAGTGACAAGTTTGGTGAACGGATACGGGAAGTAGGTGTGTAGCGTAGTTCGAGAGAGGAATCAGAGGTGAGCTACACGCGATAATATCGGAGGAGGTCTATGCAATATCGGCGACGGTATTGAGGGTGTGTTAACTTATCGTCGGGTCTGTGCATCGTTGGCCGTGTGTTTAAGGACAGCAACCCTACAGGGAGGTTGGTAAATATTAATGTTGTGTCGTATGTGAGGGCAAGGAAGGAAAAGGGACTCACCCGGCTTTGATCCTCGCACCTGGACCCCGCACAGATTTGATTATTTTTTGGTTTTAACTTGCACGTACGTGTCGTGTCGGTTGAGAGAGAATTAGATGATAATTTTGACATTTGCAGTCGACCGCGTAGACAGATGGCGCCATCTCTTGATATCTTCAGGTTTCCCTTTTGTTTCTTTTTTGCCGAGTTTATGGACAGGGAAAGGTTTAGAAGGACAAAAGGAATTAAGGTTTAGGTCGACACATGTCCCCCCTCTAGAAATTCCTTTAGGGATTTATAAAATAATATGAAATTGGCATTATGCCAGAGGTGATATCATTTTAATGGATACAACTGAAAATTCTACCAAAAGTAATAATGGCGGACACAAATTTAAAATATTAATTATAACTGGAACATCTATCTATCTAGTGCTTAAAGAAAACTTAGGATTATGTATACTATACTTTGAAACTAAACTTAACTTATTATGTAAACTAATTTTATATTTGAATTTATATTAATTTTATTTTTTAATCGGATAGAGGCAGGGGACATACTTTTACAACCGGTCGTTTGAAAACACCCTTTTCAGTGCGTAGTGTAACAACACGTACTATACCGTCCGAACCAGGATGAATAGCAATTATTTTTCCTAGTCGCCATTCTAGCGGAGTAACATTTTGATCCACAATCACTACTACATCTCCAATTTTTAAATTTGCCTGATTATGGAACCATTTTAATCGTTGCTGGAGGGTATGAAGGTAATCCCGTTGCCAAATACGCCAAAAACATTGAGTAATTTTTTGTACCATTTGCCATCGTTCACGAGCAGATATGTGTTTATTTTCCAATTGAGGTTCAGGTAAAGCCACTAACGGACCTCCAGTCAGAAAATGACCAGGTGTCAGAACATCAACTTCATTAGGATCTGAAGATATCACACAAAGTGGACGTGAATTTAGGATAGCTTCTGTTTTTGTAACTACTGTATTCAATTCTTCGAAGGTAAGTACCTGTAAACCCACTACACGTTTTAAGTGATATTTCATTGATTTCACACCACTTTCAAATATTCCACCAAAATGACTACCTGTGGGAGGATTAAAATTCCAAATTATTTGACGTTTTGTTAAATTTTCACAGATTTCCCTTTTAGAATTTACTAGGAAATGATTAACTTCACTCAAGTACCGTCGAGCTCCTACAAAGTTAGTACCACAATCTGACACGATCTGATTGCAAAGGCCACGACGGGACACGAATCGATCTAGAGCTGCGATAAAGGCAGGGGTCGACAAATCCGAAACGACTTCTATGTGTATGGCTTTTACTGCCAAACATACTATCACACAGAGATATACCTTGTTAATACGAGCGTTTCGTCTACGACTTTCCTTAATATGAAATGGTCCTGCAAAATCAATTCCTATATTTTGAAAGCATCTTGAAGGTCGAACTCTGGGAGGTGGTAAGTCACCCATCAAAGGTTGATTAATTTTTGGATTCACCTTGAAACAAGTCACACATTTCGACAAACGCGAGCGAATCAAATTGCGGATACCCAATATCCAAAATTTCCTCAATATCAGTGATTGTAAAGTACGCGGTCCACAATGTAAATAAAGTCGATGAAAATAGTCAATCAACAATAAAGATAGACGAGACGATTTTGGTAATAGCAAAGGATTAATCGCAGTTTGTGGTAAAAGAGAGTTTTTAAGTCGCCCACCTACTCGTAGAAGACCTATTTCATCAATATAGGGATTAAGCTTCTGTATAGCACGGCTACAGTTTTCCTGCCTCTTGATACAATTAATTTCTTCAGAAAATCCTTTAGTTTGTGCTGTTTTTACTAGTGTCCGAAGTGCCACTTCTAATTCATCAGTAGTCAACCCAGAAGTAACGCGTACTAATTTATTGCCTTTTGCGTTGTTAATAAAGCGTAAACACCAAGCTACAACGCGCTGTGCTCGTGAAAAAGATGAACTTCTGTCTAGCATATTGGAAATTAAATTGGTCTCTTCAGAATTAATAAGGAGAAATGATGAATTAGATAGTTTTTTGAGTTCTGGTATGTTATCCATTGATATATGTTGTTTTTGAACGGGCCAACTCTCAACAGGATCAACTAGCCATTTTGGCCCATTCCACCAGGTTGAAGACGATATGATTTCTGAGCAGCTCGCACCTCGGCTACACAAATCTGCAGGATTATCATGCGAAGAAACATGTTTCCAGTTTTCTATTCCTATGTTGTCAGCAACCTTAATGACACGATGCGAAACAAACGTCTTCAGCTGATATGGAGGAATATGTAGCCAACTTAACACAGTACTGCTGTCTGTGAACGCGGTTACTTTAGCAATTGCAATTAGTGGGTGAAGCAACTGAAACATATGTTTCAAGACACGAGCCAACAATACTGCGCCAAGAAGTTCCAAGCGGTTAACAGTCAATAACTTCAAAGGTGCGACTCTGGACTTGGCGATAAGCAAGTGAGAGAACGTTCTGATGTAATCTGATGAGCGCAAATAAATACAGCACCCATAAGCCTTCATAGAGCCATCGCTAAACCCAATAAGTTCGAAGCTGGTCGTAGTGGAAGTACTAATTCTACGAGGGATCTGAACTTTATGCAGATTTTGTAATTCAGAACAAAAGTTAAGCCACTGTAGTTGAATCCCATTAGGAACAGGCTCATCCCAGTTCAACTGAAGTCGCCAAAGCTGCTGCATTAACAACTTTGCTATAAGTACTACTGGTGTCAACCAACCAAGAGGGTCATAAATACGAGCGATGTTGGACAAAATTATGCGCTTCGTACATTTCTTGTCCAATTCTGACATTGTATAAGTAAACTTATCTTGGGTGGGATCCCACTGGATGCCAAGTATTTTAAGGGTATGTTGATTGCTTTCATCACAAAAGGGCTTCGGTATTTGGCAGTGGTCTATTGGTAATTCAGATAAAAATTCGAGTGAATTACTACTCCATTTTCTTAGTTCAAACTTTCCACAATCTAGTAAGTCAACCAGTTCAGTCTTTAATTTAACGGCTTCTTCCAAAGAAGGCGCTCCAGCAGTAATATCATCCATGAATGTATCGTGTTTAAGAATGGCAGCCGCGTGAGGCCATTGTGCTCCATGGTCATCCGCTAGTTGATGTAAAGTGCGAATGGCTAAATAAGGCGAACTACTCACGCCATATGTAACCGTGGCAAGTTCGAATTCACTAACAGCATCATTTGAAGAATCACGCCATAGAATATGCTGACAAATTCGATCTTCAGGTCTTAGTTCAATATTTCGGTACATTTTTGAAATATCCGCTGTAAACACAACCTTTGGAATTCTAAACTTTGTGACTATATCCACTATGTCATTTTGAAGTTTTGGACCAATATAAACGAGATCATTTAGAGCCTTGCCATTGGAAGTCTTCGCGCTACCATCAAATACAACTCTAAGCTTTGTAGTAGAACTGTCTGGTCTCACGACGCAATGATGGGGTATGATGTTTGAGGTACGCATGGGTCGCTCGACGAGTTTCATGTGGTCTAAATTAGAATATTCTCGCATAAAGTTAATATAATTTTCTTTTAACTCACTATTATGAACGAACCGTCTCTCAAGATTGAAAAGACGTTTTAAAGCTGAACTATACGAGTTTCCTAAGACGTCAATAGGTTCCTTAAGCAATATAGGAACTACGTATCTACCATCTGGATTCCGGGTCACTAACTTAGAATACAACTGTTCGCATTTTTCATCGTCCGGGTTTTTAATTTTTGCCACCGGTGGTTCTTCAATTTCCCAAAATCGCTTTATTGTCTGGTCCAAGGCAAGTGTGGTTAAAAGCGAAGAAGTCGAATTATGTGGCGGTCGATGACTTGACTCTAATTTACCAGTAATCACCCAGCCAAACACACTATGCAATGCAACTGGGAGACCAGGACCCAATTCCAGACGACGCCCATCGTAAAATTCGTGAAATAATTCAGCACCCAGGAGTAGATCGATATCGTTCGGTTTATCAAACTCATCGTCAGCAAATACCAAATGCTTACACGATTTGCGAACATCGTGACTTATTTCTATAGACGGCATCTTATTAGTTATTGTATCCATAATTATTGGGTTAATATCAAAACTTGGATTATCAACATCTTGTGGCTGTACAGAACATGATGTTATACCCTGGATTTTATGCACGGTGTTTTGACCTAAGCCTGCCACGGTAATATTACATCGTCGTATGGGTAAACCGAGACGCCTTGCGCAAGCGGTTGTCATAAAGCAGTCTTGCGCCCCGCTATCAATAAGGGCACGAATTTTCAGGGTGCCTCCCGGACCACGCACGCGTACTTTACATGTACCGAGAATTACCATTGCCAGACTGTCGCCGACATATGCACTAGTGCTCGTGGAGTTCATAGTAACCCCGGAGTTTAATGGCAGCGAAGAGGGTTCTAAATCACTACTGGACTTACTAGTTGCGGCAATCACTGGATGAGATTCATGCAACAAAGAATGGTGGCGTGCATTACACTTAGTACAATTGGATTTTGACTGGCACTTATCTACACTATGGTTTGGACGTAGACAGTTAGTGCACAGTTGCTTTGCCTCAACAAGTTTTTTCCGGCCCAATAAATTGTATGCATAAAATAATGGGCATTTATAAATACCATGATGAGAAAAACCACAACAAACACAGTCAGGAAATTTATTGATATTGTATGAAACTGCAGCTGAGTATGTCCCTGTAGGTGGGTGGTCATATGTCAAATTATAATTTAGGTTTGCTTCTTGGTATGGTTCGCAATCAGAGTGTGGCCCTGTATTGTTACATAACATGGAGTCGAAGTACGGCCCTGTATTAGAATATGGCATGGAATCCAAGTACGGCCCTGTGTTTTCAGGTGTCATACAATCCAAGTACGGCCCTGGGTACGTATGCGATTCCACATTAATTGTGTTCGAATCTGCATATGTATCTGTATTAACTGGCAAAGATACAGAACGTTTTTCTTGATTGTAAGTCCTGGTACGAGCGTCTGGATTTCTATAGTTAGTTGTTCGCTGTTGAATCCTCTGCGGAGTGATCGTGTGATGTATTCGTGTAACACTAGGTTCGCTTGCCTCCAATATCTTGACATAGCTTTGTAAAAAACTTAGTAAACTCTCAAAAGTGGGAAGTTGTTCATTGTTTTGAGATTCAAAACGTTTACGGGTATCATTATCTAGGTTGCATGAAGCTAAATAAAATAAAATAAATTCCCCTAAGTCTGGGATGCCAATAGCCTTGAGAGCATTAGCTGATTCATATAATACACTAGTCATGTTTCTCAATTCATTTAAGTTACAAAATTTCATTGTTGGATAATTACAAATTTTATTTAAATAATTAGTTGCCAATATACGTTTATTTTGAAAACGGTTAACCAGAGCATCAAAAACTATGCTATAATTGTTTGCTGTTACTGGCACCCCCTTAGCCACCGACAAGGCTGATCCTGAAAGGCTAGACAATAGGTAATGGAATTTTTCAATAGCTGACAAGTTTAGGTTATCATGTATCAGTGATAAGAATGTATCATAAAAAGTTTGCCATAATTCTATGTTTCCATCAAATTTGGGCAATTCAATTTTAGGTAGCCTTGCTTGAGCGCTAGGTTTCAACGTTGCGCCTGTACCCGCGCTGGCGGAGGCTAGCGCGCCGGTGCCGCCGCCTCGATCCACGGGCGACGCGGTCGGCAATAATTCCTGCGCTGCGGCATGAACGGCATAGTACAATGTATCGAAAGATTCTACACATTTGTAGTCAATTGTTTGTTCTGGATCCAGTTTTAAGATTAACTTATTAATTTCGTTCACTACCTCTATGAATTCTGAACGAATAGATTCAATACGTTTGTATCTACTTTTAAATGTTCCTATACCAGTTTTGTTTTTTATTAAAATATCATTCGACAAATCGTATAATATTTGTATTTCACGAAATATGTATTCTTTTCGCGTAGTAAGAAGTAATAATTGCGAGTTATCGTTTGGAGCCATTGTAATTGTAATATAAAATGATCAGTACTAAAGTTGAAGTAGGTAGATATGAAATTTTTTCTTTAAGCATAGATTGATGAAATACAAGTAATTTACACTTGAAAAACGTTAAACTATGATTGAATATTGATTTTAGAGAATGTTTGCAATGAAATGAAACTGTATATTGGAGTTTTCTTATGAAATTGAACCCAAAACCCATAAGATATTCGCGCTCGAAGTAACCACAAAATATGGTAAATATTAATGTTGTGTCGTATGTGAGGGCAAGGAAGGAAAAGGGACTCACCCGGCTTTGATCCTCGCACCTGGACCCCGCACAGATTTGATAATTTTTTGGTTTTAACTTGCACGTACGTGTCGTGTCGGTTGAGAGAGAATTAGATGATAATTTTGACATTTGCAGTCGACCGCGTAGACAGATGGCGCCATCTCTTGATATCTTCAGGTTTCCCTTTTGTTTCTTTTTTGCCGAGTTTATGGACAGGGAAAGGTTTAGAAGGACAAAAGGAATTAAGGTTTAGGTCGACACAGAGGTACTGCGCGCGGCTTTGTAAGTCAATAAAAGCTCTTAGTTAAAAACTGGTGTTTTCTTCCAATCCATAAGAGCGTACCCCCGCTCGTACGTAACAATATATATACCAATACACACGAACATGACTCACAGCTTGTGACGCATACATTCCAGCACTTATAAGTTTATCACTTTGAAATACGCAATACTGACACAGTAAAACCTAAATAAACAACCATACAAATTTGTCACAAAAAAAATTAATAATGGCAGACAATGAAACATTTCTTTTACTGCCGTAAAATGGCGCCATTCAGTTGCTATCAGAGTTCAAAGGTGTCAAACATATATTCTCTATTGTTTAATCTACAGTACAGTGCACAGTTTCTTATACTTAAAATCGACGCCAAACATTGACATCGACTAAACATTTTTGAAAAAAAAGAACACAGAATTGTACGTACGTAACACGTGACACAACTTATACATAGGGTTGCAAACTATTTTTGAGAAAAATAACGTATTACGTTTTTTAAGTCGGGAAATAATAAAGTATTTTTCAAAATTTTATCCATTTCATTTTCTTGTAGGCACTATTTATGTATGCTTCAACTTTCATTATCCTTTAATTATTGGAAACTATTTACATTTCCAAGTTGAATAAACAAACAATTCATTTTTTATTAAATATATAGCTGCCCTTCCTTTCTTCTTGCCATTTTAGATTCATGACTAAATAAACTCTTTACGTGAAAGCTGGATCGGTAGTTCAGTAACTATCTATTTAAGTATTTCATTTTACGCAGCAGAGTAATATTAGAAATAAAATATTATTACATGCTTTATTTTTATGGAAAGTATAAAGTATATTTACCAAAAATAAAGTAGGATACGTTATTATAAAGTATGGTTGGCAACCCTACTTATACAGTATCTGGAAAGTTTGAAATCAGAACTTATTTTAATTGATAGGAATAGATTTTTAGACCTCGGTAGTAGTCGGTAGGTGGTAGGCCGATTTCGACCTGAGGTGGTCGATATCGACCACTTTATGAAACCTTGGTTTACGATTTGGAATATTTTCAATAGCATATTTTTAGCACTTCGTAACCAGCATACATAGTATACATTCGTTGGTTCTACGAAACCTTTAATCGTGTGTGGATATTCAGATTTTAGATACCTATCTAGGTATCTAAAATCTATATTAAAATGTTTCACAGTCTATTCTTAGACATATTTATGTAGATGTAAGAAATGAAGGTTAAATGGTTATTATTGCGGAAATCTCCATATTTAAATTTCTGTATGATTGCGAAACCCACTAATTCGCTACGATAATAAACTTGCAGTAAATATGTTTTTCTTTCCATAATATGTATTCATAATTATTATTCCTGGTAATAATAATATTTAGCAACTTTAATATGTTCATGCCAGAGTGGCTGAACGCATCTGGATGAAATTTGGCAGAGAGATAGATTATGAATGATCTGGAATAGTACATAGGCTACTTTTTATCTTGAAAGTTCCCGTTAGATAATATTGCGCGAGTTAAACCCCGGTCAAAATCTACCAATATATTAAACTGTAGAGGCTTCGAGTTCGTATAATAAATTTAGAAAATAAAAAACCATATAATTTTTCTATTCCGAAAATACAGTTTTTATTTATTCACGTAAATATACAGGTACAGTAACTAATCACTACATTTTTTATTTTTGTTAATCTCACGACATTCTTGAGCTGATATACACAAATCATTCGAATCCCTGAAGTAATTCTTCCTGCACACACATCTCGGACTGCATAAGAATATCAAAGTATTACAAACAGTTGGCTGTTGGTCTACGTCTTGGCAGTACTCAGCCAGACAAGCCGAAGGGCAGCTATCCCATACTTCGTTTTGTCTTGTGCAATTTACTTGAGCTGAAATATAAGAATGATCTCTTTACATTATACGTAAAATGGATTAGCAAGTTTACACGCAGCCATCTACGAATTACGTCACACGAATTTCATGGTTCTG
Organism: Dendrolimus punctatus; assembly: GCA_012273795.1. Classification (NCBI taxonomy): domain Eukaryota; kingdom Metazoa; phylum Arthropoda; class Insecta; order Lepidoptera; family Lasiocampidae; genus Dendrolimus; species Dendrolimus punctatus. The sequence goes on from CM022535.1 coordinate 8,211,586, forward strand.
TGACACATTCACGAGACTTCTCCCTCCCTTCTGGAACATCATGTATTTTGCAATCTACATCAAGACATTATAAAATTAAAACAGCAGTTTCATAATTACTTTTAGTTCCATTTTTTTCAGAAGTTCAGCAGACAGGCAGATGGCTCACTTGACGGTTACCATCGCCTATGAACATTTGCAACAACAAAGGTGCTACAAATGCGCTGCTGCACTCTTAAGGAAGACTGGAACCTAGTCACTAATGCCGAAACACAACTCAAGGTTGTTATGGCTACATACTTTAGACCAGGGGTGGTAGCCATCCAGTCGAGCAAATGCCCTGCCACCTGTGACATGGCTGTGGGTTGTTTTGCCGCTACGACAGGCCGCCCGGCCGCAGAAAATTGTATTCTTTCTCCGTTCCTGCACGGATAAATTATTTTTAACAATTTTAATGCCTATAGGCATGTAACAGAGTTGTATGTCTGTATACAGAGTTGGAAATATTTTGAAGATTTTCGGTAATATTTCAAATGACAAATTAGATTGTGAAATGTGACGTCACGAAATTTACGACCTCTCCCACCTTTTGTCACACAATGTCACACTTCGCCGAGACCCCGCCCCCTCCATACTTAATGTATGACGTAATTAATGGAAGGCTAGGACCTCTCTATTTTTAGAGAAATACCAGGCTTGCATGTAAGGATCAAGGTTATTATAATTTAAGAATAAAGCTAAGGTACCATCCTCACTAAACTACTACAAAGTGCAAGTGCGTAAACTGACGTTAAATAACTTACGACACTCATACGAGGCAATACACGTCGTGTCTTCATGACTCAGGCGCAAATAATTCAATCTGCAGGCACAACCGGGAAAACTGCGATATGTAGGTTCGCAGATAACTGCATTCCGACTGTCATCGACTGGACAATAATTTGTTGGGCAGGAGTATCTACTGGGCACGAATGTTCCGTTTTCACCACACGGATTGCCACCTGAAATATTGACCTCTGATGAGTACTGTCATTATTCTGTATCCAAGCGGTTTTTTTGTCTCGTTTGCACGTCTATCAAGTTACGTATTTCTAGACAGTAAAGTCCATATAAAACAAATTACATAATTGTCGTTCTTTATTTTTATGGGTGACGTAATAGTGACGTTCTGTGAGTTATGTACGCATAGACTATTACTAAAACGAAAGTAAAAGATTTGAAATTTAAAAATTATCTACTTTAAAGAAAAATAATACAGCAGTTATTTAAAGTGCCGTTTTAAATAGCTTATTTAATATATGTAAAATATGTTAATTGAAATGTGGCTATACTTATAACACGATATAGATAAGTTAAAATATATATAATAATTATAATTTCAGCCCATAAATGTCCCACTGCTGGACTCGGGCCTCCCATTATAGGGGGAACGGACAATATACCCGCCACGCTTGTCCAAGGCGGCTTGGCAGGTTTGACACATCGGTTATCTCGATGTGCAGGTTGCATCACGATGTTTTCCTTCACCGTTTTTAGCACGTGGTAACTGTAACAATATGCACATTAGATCAGAAAACTGACTAAGAGGTGCATGCGTTCCGGTCAGGATCGAACCCGCCCCCTTCGATTTAGGGGCGCATGCACTAACCATTACGCTACCACGACTTATAAATATATATAGATAAGTTAAATTGGTTAAAACTAATTTATAACTGAAGTGGATTTTTATAACAAATGGAGTCGGTAACGCTTTACAACCTTACTAACTAGTCCTTTATCCAGCAGTGAAAAGTAAAATAAATATTTGGAAAGTGTAAAGGTCACCACCATCGACCAGAGCACTGTTAAGCTCTACTCAAACGCTGATTTCTTAAATGTTTTTTGTGTCAAAGTGGAAATTCACTGCATCACGTTTCTCGAGGACAGCAGGTAGGCATAAATTTTACCGGACCGCAATAAAACCAGTTTCAGCTTTAGTTCTTCCAATTCACAAAGACTAGCGAGCTTTGCTTGTGGTAAACAAGTACAGGGTGGCAATATAAAGTAGAAAATAATAGAGGCGCCACTTTCGCAAATTTGTCTAAGCTCTTGCAACTTCAATATTAGATCAAGAGTAATTTTGATACTTACTAGTAATTTTCAGTAGGATATCAAACATCGTGTAAGTATCAAGTTGTTTTAGTTACAACGTATGCATTTTATCAACATAGCCTACGATGTTTACTTTAATAATATTTACTATAATTTTGTAAGCAAGAACATTGCACCTTGTAATAGTTAATAGTACAAATACCTAATTAAAAGTAGCTAAAGTAACTATTATAAATCTATAATTTGGCTGTGTTTTGCAAAATATCGATGAATTATAACGAAAATATATTTTTGCTTAAAAGTCCACTAGACATCCTTGATAAAGTTTAAAAATCACAGTTCACGTAAAACTTGATATTGTTACATGCCTATTCTTTTTTAACCAATTTTAGACTCGGATCAAGGATCAAATTTAAATAACATTGACAAATTCGCTATGTTTATGATCCAGTGACCTTGACTATAGATGAAATAAAATATTTTCAAAAGGAAAAAATATAGTTCCTTTTCTAGACTTTATGGTCAGGTTATATGATTTTAGGTTGTACGGTTGGACGACTCGCTCGCAACTGATCGTTCCGTCAGATACGCTTCCTATCGCCTTGTGTACACGTTCCACTACGAATAAAGCACGATTGCCTTCGTGGCTAGCAAGAACTATAGCTACCACGTATGTTGCATACTCGTATCACTCGCTTATATATCGCATTAAAACAGGACGCCACTACAAACGCAAAAATGTCGAATTAATTACTATAACAAGATTAACGATCATTACTCTGCCGGATATTTATTAAAATCTCCCCAACATCATTAATTTGTCAAATTAAAGGATCTTATAAAAGATGTTTTTCTAAGTCTTGTCCTAGCTTTCGTTCTGCACTTGTTCAAGGCCTCAAGTTAGCAATCGTATCGGTCGGTTTGGTCAGTTAAAGGTTTCAAATGACACCATAATGGCAGTATAGAAATTAATACACAATTAAAAACTAAAAATAAACCTAGTTATAAATAGTTCAAGCTATTATAGACTTTGTAACAAATGGCTGCCCGATGAGAGCGTGCCCAAAACGCTGGCCGCATTGCCGCGCTGTATGGCGATGCTATTTGTTGGGCAAAATATAAGCCAGCCTTCTGATCACGGGTGGCACCAAAGAGTTTCTTACAAATCTCTTTGAAGAAACTTTAATATAGGTTGATTTTGTATTTGACGTCATTATTGGATTATTCCGACACGATTCTAATAGCAAACTTGGGGTTCAGTTTATATCCCATAGTTCAAAGTTCAGAGGAGAGCGACTCACATGATTGACTTTGAAATTTAATATTTCCAAACTTATTAATGGTATACTTAAATGTAGTAACTGTCAAAATAAATTTTAATATCGGTATAATAAAACCGGTAATCGATTAGTTTGGAAATAATATTAAGCAATGATTTCCGATATGTCAGACGACTTTATTTATACGAGTACCTACTAAGTAACTACCTAACTTCATAGAAAATCTATTTCAACTATATCTTTACTATCAACTAAATTTTGGTTTCAAAAGCTTAATGCGCCCCTTTTAACTTGATCCCATTATTCAAATCATCATTTGATATTGAACAATTCAAAATGGCTCGAAATGAGCACAACTCTCATCATTATAATAGTATTGAGTCCAGAAATTGAACGCGGCCTGTCGCCTATATAACTGATTTATGCAAAACGTCCTCAAATTTCGCAGGTCACATATTCATCCTGCATAATCAACTTGCGACATCACATTTGGCTGCAGTATTATTTGACTAATTTAGACGATACATACTCGTATTACCTTTGAAAATGAATAAAGGAACTAAATATGTTTTTGCGTTTGTAGTAGCGTTCTATCAGCATATAAATAAGTAAACGAATACTTTCTAAGCTATTTCATAGCTTTTATCGCGGAATTTGAGCATGGCGACCGAATCAAGAAATTCCGTAACGAAAATAAAACCGAACACCCCCCCACACCGCCTACCATGTAGCTCGGCCGAGCGTTCGCTTAACGTGTATGTATATGGTACGACTGTACGAAGCTCGCACGGATCGAGACGAGCTGCTGCGAAATCGGACGAAGCAGCTGTTTGCTAGAAAGTACTTATATATAGGTGTATAGGTGTGTATCATATCTTTATAATGCCACACTCACCTCATGTGCGTCCCGTAAGTATACATGTAGTTATATATGTATACATAGGTGTACCTATGTAAAACAGTGAATAGCAGTTGCTGGTGAATAGCTGTACGCGTAAAATTTGTGTATAAAATGTTTTAAATATGAATAAACAAGTGATGAAAAAATAGTGAAAGAAAATGAGTGATACCTTAAAAATACTGCATAAATAAAATAATAAAAATAATTATAATTGCATAAGTTGATAAAAAATGCTATGCAATAGCTTTACCGCGGCAGTCCCCGAGTGCCACAATGAATTTTTTTTATAGGCAGGTACTTAATATGAAACTAATAATACTATTACGAGTCACGAGACTCGAATTAAAATTCCGTTAGAATTACTATAGAATTTATTGAACTATACAAGCACGTATAACACAGGTACAAATATAACCGAACACAATGAGTCCAAACTTAAGGTCGTCATTAAACGCGCAATGTCGGTCACTTAAAAGATTCCCGATTGCAGTACACACGTATTGTTTCGCTTGTGGTTATCGCTCGACTGCCTGATCTCTCAATTGGGGCTTTGCTCTATATTGCACAGGATGCAATATGTCTGCCCGGCCACGTGGACCGAATTTCCTGGAATTAGCTTGGACTTTAAATCCGATATACCTGGCAGTGATCACAATATAATAATAGGTCGTAAAAAATTACAATACACAATGGGCTGGTTTTTTAATCACAAATTTTAAACACAAAGTAAACAAAAGATGGTTCCGAAAGGTAATAAAATGTGTTTCTGCAGGTATGAAGGTGTGAATTTGTCTTTTTTCGGCGTCTAGGTCGTAACACTGCTAAATGATATTAAAATAATAAATATTAATATTAAACATAATTTTTAATATTAAATTTCAAAGAATATCAATTTCATGTTTACAGGTCCTGTACATATGCAAATACTACTACAAACGCAAAAACGTCTCGAAGCTAATTTACAACCCGCAAGAGTTAACTTGAGACTCCGCTCGGATGACGTAAGCGCGAGGTATTGACGCGTCGATAGCGGGAGCGGTAAGAAGGTGGGGGTCGGGAGGGGAGCGCTTCCGCTTAGGTCTTAAGTTAACTTGTAGACTATACCTGTACTTTATTGCTTACAAATATAAACTATAACAAAGAGGAGTAATAATAAATAATATACATATATGTCCACATACATTAATTTGCACAACAATACTTGTATCGTGATATTTGCAGAGTTTATTTTAAGAGATAAGATTCATTTCCTCTTTTTCAAGCAACAAACGTATACCTGCAGAATCTATGAAAAATGAATTGATAAAGTTTTTTTTTATGTTTACCCGTAATAAATTTTATATCTTACGTTAAACTTGCATAAGTAAATAAATAAATATTTACCTTTACATTCTTCCGGTAAAATGCATTTTCCTTCCTTCTCCGATAGAAGATATCCTGGAGCACATTCACAACCTACAGTCAAGCTAGCTTTTTTACATGGGGTCGCGTCGGGAGAATTGCATGTCGAAGGGCATGGTAAAGGTTGCTGTCTGATAATTGCATGTTCATCGCCATTACAGCCGATGTCAGCTGAAATGTACAATATAGTTCTAGAGACATTTTTTCAGCATAAACTGCAACATAAAACCAGTCATAAGTTAACTTAAGACTAATTACATCTAAAATCAATAAATACATCAAAATGCGAGAAAAAGATTTCTCTATTTAGTAAAAAGATATAGCATTTCGGGGTTATATTTTACCGAACAATTAATATTCCTGATATTCTTCTTTAATACTAATATTGTAACGTTGTAATTTACACGCTCTGCTCGTTAATCTTTGACGAACATAACTTGTCTATTCTGTTTCGTTGTTCCTTGTAACCAATATTTCTTGTCCATGTAAGGCGACATTTTCGGCCACAAAGGCTGCTCATGTGTAGTCAAAAGATACGCCCCGACGTGTAATACCCACTATTTAGTAAATCTGATTACAAAATTCATAGGAACACTTACTAGGACATTCCTCAATCTTGATGCATTTTCCTCCACGTTCCGACAGTACGTAACCAGTCATGCACCGGCAACCATCCTCGTTAGTGCTTGTTGCAGGAGCACGATCGCAATTTTGTGGATTAGGCACCGCGCAGGTCGGTCTGCATTCTTCTGGTACGGAACATTTCTTTGCTGTAAATAATAGAAAAGTTTTAACAAATAGAACTATACCAGCCATAAAAAAGAAACCATATTTTAAGTAAAAAATTACAAGTTTTTACCCGTGGCTTGGCCTGGCTTGGGACGGGGAAAGAAAACAGAGAAAGATAAGAAAAATTTCCTACGGACCGGCCTGTCGTAAGAGGCGAAAAAACACCTCACACACAGCCAGGTGGTAGAGCATTTGCCCGACGGGACGGCTACCATCCCTGGTCTAAAGCATGTCGCCATAACAACCTTGAGTTGTGTTCCGGAATTAGTGACCAGGTTCCAATCTCTCAAAAGAGAGCAGAAGCGCATTTGTAGCACCTTTGGTGTTGCAAATGTCTATAGGCGATGGTAACCTCTTTCTATCAAGTGGGCCGTCTGCCTGTCTGCTGAATTCCTGCAATAAATAATGTCCATAGACATTAGTTACACCAGAGATGTTGCCAGTGTGCTGCCAGCTTCGAAGGAGAAGCTGGAACCTGGCCATTGATGCCGGAACTCAACTCGGCTATTTATTATGATGGCTTATTCTCGACCAGGGGAAGCCAGGGGTAGTCCAGCAGAGCAAATGCCCCACAAACCTGGATGTGGATTATTTTATCAACTCAAATGGCAGGCCACCCGGCCAAATGAATGACTATTATTTTCCGTCACAATACGTAGACTATGAAAGAAGACCCATCGCAGATAGGCATGTAAGACGGAAGAAAAAGTTGTGGTAAGCGCACTCGCGTCCTAAGCTTAAAGGGTATAAGTTGAGTTCTGGCTGGAAAACAAGCACGACTGAGACAGTTTTCTAACATAGTGTGCTTTATTGTCGGTGGTGAAAGAGAACATCGTAAGCCCACCAATCCACCTTGGAGAAGCATGGCGGGTGTATTGTCCGTTCCCCTATAAATGGGAGGCCAGAGACTAGCAGTGGAAAATTCAGGGGCTGTTATTTTTCTTATATATGGAAGAAGAATAGTAGGTAATTATTAGTCAAAGTTAAACATGGGCGGCATAAAACGTGTTGCATACGCGTTCAGTAAGGCTGCCAGTGCGTCTGTGTATAGAAGACAAAATGGCATAACATAAAAGAGCTACACACAACATTTATTAAGATGTATGCAATCGCCAGTAGAGTTTCTGTAATATCCTTTTCTACAAATGCATTGTGGTTCACAATTGGTTCCAGGGATGTCGTCGCAAATGTTTGGAACGTTGTAATCCTCACACCTTTCTGCGAGACAGCGAGGGCAAGAGTTCCATACTTCGTGTGGTCTGGTACATTTGACGGGTGCTAGAAGAAATTTAGTATCATAAACAAGTATCCCACGTACTTTCATGCTAAATATATATATATATATAGGTATGCCAATATTAAATAACTAGATAAATGGCTTGCTCAATAAACAATACTGTGTTTATACCAGCTGGTATTTGTTCAGAAGTAATCAGGAAAGTTATAATTTGATTGAATGATAAACACGTTTGGACCGAAAATAATATTGTTACGACCTAGACGTCGACAAAGAAAAATTCACATCTGCATACCTGTAAAAACACATTGTATTTCCTTTAGGCAATTGGACTTCTTTTGTTTTGTTTGTGTTTAATTTGTGATTAAACAACAGCCCATTGTGTATTGTAATCTTTTACAGCATATTGTTGTATTGAGATTGGTTTGGCTAGGGAAAGAGGTTGCTGCTGACTGTTGTTGATTGGTGAGATTTTAACACTGCACTGGGTATATTTGTTTGTCGCAGAACCGTTATTTGACACACTGACTCGTGGGTGGTGTGGGGTGTAGAGATGTCACATTAGGGATGTGCCTTTGTCGCGAACAGTGATCATTAGCCAGGTGTCTCGGATTTAAAGTACAAAATTATTCTAGGAAATTCAGCCCACGTGGCCGGACAGACATATTGCATGTATGTATGTACAGTATAAAGCAATGCCCCAATTGAGGGACGTGGCAATCGAGCGAGAACGACGAGCGAAGAGACACGTGTGTTCTACAATCGGGAATCTAATAATAGACAGACTGCGCCTTTATTGCATTACGTTTGGACTTGTTGTGTTCACTTATATTTGTATCTGTATTTGTATAGTTCTATTAAACTGTATAGTAATTCCGACGGTATTTTATTTCGAGTCCTGCAACTCGTAACAATATTAAAATAATATTGTTTTATGTATTTTGAATTTCATATTTTTCTTTAGTCAACGGTTAATCTTTAGAGTGAGCGAATCCTCGTATATTACAAATTGAAATATTTCTGTTTACTTACGACAATCCGACGCAAGAATACAAGTATCGTCGTCATAACTCTTTCTTCTATTATCGGAATTACAAACACACCCTGGAGGGCACGGGCGTCCTGGTTTACAAGCAACTTTGACAAGACTGTCGTCTTGGGGACAGTATTGGTTTGGACAGCGAAAACTGCAATCTGAAAATGATGCATTTCTTCCACAGGGGTCTCCACCTGTAATCCATAAATTATATCTTTTTTAATAATACAGGTACTCCACCACTATTCAGTACTAGTTTATAAAATAATAGTAATAATTATATTTAATACATATTTTTAAACTTTATTAATTATACATTTGATATAAAATGCAAGTGGAAGTTGCTGGAAAGCTTGTTTAGCGTATTTCAGATTAGTGTAAAAGTTATTAAATCTACATATCGAGGGGTGAAAGGCTATTTGTTTTAAGCGACATTTTGTGTGATACTCAACACGATGGATTTTTTAATCCTAATGTCTCAACTTAAAGAAATATAAAGAACCTGATATCTAGTTTCAGTCTACAGATGTGGTTTTTTTTACATATGGGACATAGTTCGTTAGTGATGTGTTTTTCTGGGTCATTAGAAACTTTAAACTTTTCTCTCGACAATTTATAAAAGTGTCGTTTAAAACAAATAGCCTTTCACCCATCGATATAATAAAATTGTAGAGGTCAAATTTCTGTACAATAAAAAAAATGCTAAAAACCGAATCAGGGGGATGTAAGAAGTAAAATAGAAATAATTCAGATTTTATTTCAACTTTTTTGTTTCTCTGTTTGTCTGTCTGTTTGTACCGGCTAGTCTCCGAAACGACTGGACCGATTTACATGAAATTTTGTATGGTGGTAGCTTATATCCCTGGTCAAAATATAGGATACTTTTGATCCCGAAAATTAAAGAGCTCCCGTGGGATAGTTAAAAAAGCCGCACCACGCGGACGAAGTCGCGGGCAGAAGCTAGTACTGAAATAAAGAATCGTACAAACTTTTCTACAGAGTGGAATATATTTTCTATTTACGCTGACTATTAGTGTATAGTAATAATAATAACGAGGTTTTCTTACAATTATATCAGCAAACATTGACTAAAATTTATTAAAAATTAATTTTACTTCCATACGACTTTAAATTTTGAGCAATCTAGCAGAGTTTTAAGTTTAGTATTACAATGGTAACATAAGCAACCATTGTTGTACCATTATCACGTACACCACACGTCACCATTAGCAAAATTGCTGCACGGAAATGATGATCACCCAAAAACTCAACAGACCACAGCCATTCTGGTCTTGTTATTTGTGGCTTTAGGTACTAGTTTTTAAAATGACCCTTTAAAAGGATGGAACATGTAAGTATGAAAGTTGCGTATCAGCGTTTTGTATGAATGTGACGTGTGCAAGCACGGGTGGTCAATTACTGCGCGCTGGCCGGTCAGCATGATCGTTCTGTAAACTCGGGGTTCAGTGAGTGAAATAAACACGTATCTATAATTTCAGTCTGTCGAGAAATTCAGGCTTTAATAACTTCCTGGTGAATACACCAGCATGCTCAAGACTTTACCCGCAATTATTATAAAACGAGTTACACAAAACAGTTTACGACTCAGATCTATTATATATTCCTACGTACCTAGACATTCATTTGGCAGAATACATTTTCCGCCTATCTCATCAGACAGGATGTAACCCGGTGCACAAATACAACCCGGAGCCTTGCAATTCCCTACGTATCTTGCGTTTGGCGATTGGCACGTCGCTGGATCTGACCAGGGACAATTTTGGATGATAGCGTTAGGATCACCGTTGCAGCCTTGGTTTTCTGCAAATAAGGACAAAGGAGAAAATCTATGTTAAATGGCTTAAGCGTGGATCTGAAGCGTGTTAGGTTCTGCCATAACATGCTTGCTTATGAAAATGCTTGTGTAAAAAATAGGGCGTCCGGGGACGACCGGCAGAAATGATAACTTAAAATAATTTTAGTTGAACTATTTAATATTGAAATTGTTTAACTTAGAAAAGCTTAGGTTATTACTTAAATGTTATGTATATTAATATGATAATGTAAGAAAAGGTTATTTATTAATAAAGCCTATTACTGATTATAAAATATATTTTATAATAATGGATTAACAAATGCACAAGTCGAAGTCAACGATCGTTGACGTCGATAATATGTCAAGCATATCTATCCAATCATACAGAGTGGACGAAAAGTTTGACACCCGTTTACATGTTTCTGGAGTGACCATCAGTGTAACGTCAATCCAACGCTGAAAGTGGTGTCCATGCTAGAAGTCGCTTTCAGAATCTGTGAAAGACCACGGCCTCATAAAGTTCAGCAGGAACTTAGAGTCATATTTTTAAATATGTTCGTATGTATTTAATTTATAAAGTAATTTAAGTATGTGTATTTCATTTATAAATTATGTAGTTTAAGTATGTTTATTTATTGCACCACCTACATCGCCAGATTAGGTTAAATTATTCCTTATGGTAGTTTGCCTGGAAGACATCCTTTAATCGATGTCATTGTACATTTTTGAAATTGTATCAGAGTGAGCAGTAAAATGTTATCTATTTATTTTAAAAATAAACAATCTTTTGAAATGATTATCTTATTTATATTACTGGGCCTCACTAGGACTCGCATCACGCTCTCAAAGAATATCAGCGTGAAACGGTTAGCCTTGAGTTAATTATAGTTCGTACGAAGAGTGAGAGTTCCGGTAGGTCACTTCTCTCTTCCCTTATTCTATCCCCTCTATCCCACCCTAAAGTTTATCGACCTGCTAGCTTTGGCCCTCGTGTTACAAACAGTACGACGATAACCATTTTCAATTTAGTGGATATTCTGCCTGTTTGCGAGCTGCACAATAAAAAAAATTGCCTTGTGTATTAATTTTGTACTATAATATTATAAAGCTGACCCGTGCCCACTTTGCTGGGCGTCATTTAAAAATACAAATGCGCATGCATACACGCATGCACGTCAAGGTTTAATTAAACTGTGTAACCTTTAATAAATTCATATAGGTACGCAGAAAGCACTTGCAGTGCCTCATACGTGGGTGTGCGCAATTATTGCATGAAACGTTATTGCTGTAACATATTTGACAGGCGTTCCTATGCTCACTTTGCTGGGCGTAAAACATTTTTACTTTTTACATTTGTTAATCACAAACATCAATCAAATATAGCCTACGTCAATCGGGAATAATGTAGCTTCCTATTGGTGAAAAAATTTCTTAAGCGGATCAGTACTATCGGAGATTACCCCGAACCCATAAACTTTACCCCTTTATAATATAGAAAAATATTATTTTAAATTACTTACAAATTACTTACAATGAATCATTAATAACAATTTAAAACTGTCTTACGTGGACAATCTTCAATTTTGATACATGTTCCTCCCAGCTCTGAAAGTACGTAGCCTTCTTGGCAACCGCAGCCTGCATTTTTTGCAATAAATACCCGACAGTTAGTCGGATTTGGGTTTGCGCAAGTACGCAAACAATTATCTGATAAATCACATGTCGGTACTGAAAAATTAAAATATTACGGTCATCCGCAATAATTTGGGCACAAACGGAACGTCTATTGTGTCTATCGATCTTTTAATTCGATCAGTTAATTATGATTACGAAATCAGTCGTGGTATGGTTAACGCTGTTGTGTTCCAGACTCAAATAACAAGGATTTGAACCTGGCCGGAAAAGTATAATCTTCCTAGACAGTTTTCTAACCTAATGTGCATGTTATTATAATTCCCACATGCTGGCGGTGAAGGTAAACATCGTAATGAAACCAAACTGCTTCGGTCTAGCGTGGCTAGTAGATATACTGTCCGTTCCTTATAAGAAATTGGATGATTCGAGCCACGTTCTGTTGTTATGCCATATAAGATATTCATTTCTCAAGTTACAAAATTTTGACCCTTAAGCTTTTCAAGTACATACATACATAACTTCACGCCAGGTCCCTTGCGGGGCAGGCACGAACAACAGAGCGCCATTTAGGCTTATTCTTACACACCTCAATTGCTTCTTTGACATTCATAGCTCTTGTCATGCATATTCGTCTGTTTTTAAGGCTCTTGACATCACCTTCTGCTAGTACACGATCAGTTTGATTATGGAAGGTGTGTCGTGGCCTTCCGCGACTTCTGTATCCATCCACTTTTGCATTGTATTTCTGTTTAGTCATTCTTTCATCATACATTATTTCCACATGCCCGAACCACCGGAGCATTCCTTTCCTTACCTTTATCCCGACACTCTCTTTCAGACCATCTCTCTTTCTTACTTCGGTATTACGTACGCGGTCCGGGAGCGTCACTCCGCAGATTTTGCGTAGTGCTCGCATCTCGACCGCGTTTACTCTACTTTCATGCTCTCTCTTCCATACCCAACTTTCACTTCCATACTTGAGCATAGGTACCAGCACCGCGTTGTATATGGCAAGCATTTTGTTGGCTTGGCATACTTTTCAAGTATAATATTTTTTACTACTTACTCCCTGGACATTGTTCACTAGGTATGCAAACGCCATCAGAATTTCTCAAGTAGCCATCCATGCAATTGCACCCAGGTTCACAAGAGTTTGGCTCTGTCTGAGCACATAAATAAGACGTGTATATACTCTCACAGCTCTGCGGCGGGCAAGTAATCGCGCAAGAAGCCCACACTTCGTTTGTTCCGCACTCTGGTCGGCATTCGACTCTCGACTCTGGAACCGAAACCAACAAAAATAAATAAATAGCTATTTATTATTTTAAAATCATTTATATTATTCATAAATAGCACAACCCATTCAGATGTAACCTTAACTGGACTATTGGTATTCTTTGAATTTTTCTTCCATACTCTCTCTCTCGCTCTCTCTCTCTCTCTCTCTCTCTCTCTCTCTCTCTTTCTCAATAATCAAGTGGTCTCAATTTTCAATAACTTATTTGTTTATGGCTGGTGGAGATGGGTTTTCCAGTAAAAAAAATCCCCATCTGTCTAATTTTATTGCATTTACAATTTATCCAGTATCTTTGTTTTAATATGTTATACTTGTTGTTTATTTCTAACAAGAGGATGCTGACCCTTAAATTACAATGAAAACCAGTTTAAAGGTTACCATTGCTAAGTCATGTATTTCCTTTTCAATATACTTGTAGAATCCAAATCATAACAGCTAATATTATAAATTAAAACATAAGTTTATTTGTTCTACTTTAAAATAATAGCAACTTGACCAATCATCAGAAAAGGACATAGGTTACATAGCTAGATAACTCTTTATTGTACACCAAAGCATATACAAACAAAAGTACAAAAATACAAAAGATAATATAACGGGCGGCCTTATCGCTCAAAAGCGATCTCTCGCAGGCAACCCTTGCCAGGGATTAATAGGTTTTTAAAACTGACGTTGAACGTATGAATGAAAACTCTTTATTTTTCATCATAACTTAAACCTAGACATTTAACATAAATACATTTCCATTAGAACAATGGGCGGCCTTATTGCTTATAGCGATCTCTTCCAGGCAACGGTCTTGCAGTTGATGCAGTCTATTAATAAATGACAAGTATACACAGTGCATACAATTAAAAAATTATATAAACACATACCTATATAATAGTGTTAAGAATTATTATACACAATAGAAAAGTAATGCACCTGAACCTAATATGAAAGGTATATTTTATCGAAATAAGAGTATTGCTCCCGAGAGAAAGATAAATAAAGCCAATTAGATGTTGCGGTCACCATCTTTAGTATTTGAAGTCATCCAATCATCATGTAATGATAAGTTGCCATAGTTCACAGATCACCATGAATGACAAGTAGCATGATGAATCACAGGTCGCCATAAATTACATGTTTGTTAAGGGTGGTGTAATGCAAACTTGACGCGAAGTATATCTAGTACAACTAGTTTATTAAATTTTATTATATTACTTACGACACGGACACTGCTCACTAAGTATGCAAATACCATCATCATTTCTCAAGTAGCCAGGCTTGCAATTACAGCCAGGCTCGCATTTGTCTGGGTCTGGCTCAGGGCAATCATATATCGCGTATTTACTCTCACAGGTCTGTGGTGGACAAACAATCTTGCAAGATGAAAATTCTTCGTTCAATCCACAGTCTGGTTGTGTGACTGGAACCCATTAAACATATTTTATTATCATCTCATCCATAGTAATGTTAGAAATGCTAAAGTAATTCTGTCTATTATGCTTTCACGGAAAAACTACTGGACCGTTGTTGCTGTAACTTGGTATGCATTGTTGCAAGCCGACACTTATCCTTTGCAGGTGACTTATTACCCCTTTGAATTTGAGTGATCTATTGTTCGTGTTAATCTTTTTGTTCAAGCCGCCGTAACATGTCATAAAACCTTCTTCCTTCCGTTAGTATTTCATGAGAATTTTTGGAAGCCATTAAGCTGACTATTTAACGATTCAAGAAACAGCAGGCGGCATGTTGTAGGAGGCCATGTCTAATTTACAAATGGATCAAGGTCAATCAGTCGGGAATGCGCCAATCGTATTCTAACTGCGAAGGAGGCGTTACCTAATGCACTTAGGAGCGAGTATCTTACAACGACAAACTTTGGGGCATTAATGTGATTACCATTTCTTTGACCTACGGTTTGGTTTTGTTATATTCGCCTTTACTTGTAAGAACTGTGAATTACGTGTGGGTACTTCTGATAAACTTTGTTATAATTCCAACGGCATTTTTGAATTTATATCCCCCACAGATTCGTAAAAATATTGTCACAAACTACATTATGTAGTCTTAATACCTATAATGGATATAAGATTTTTTATCTCGTAAAATAGCCCGTAGATAAAAATACAATCCACTGTAATATGTGCGAGTGCTTGCTCTCTAAATAGCCTAGGGTCATCAGGGTTTGATCTGCATCAAAACCAGGGGGAAAACCCTAGTCATTTTATATTATAATGGAAAAAGACATAGAACGAAAAACATATACTATTAAGCCTATTTTCCATGACGGAAAGCAGAGACATTGGATCTAAATAAGAATAATCGATAAGTGTAGATTGGTGCATTAGGGTCTTAATGAACCCGGCTGCAGAACAAACATCTGGCAATGTTGCCTAGTAGTAGGTTTGACACATCGGTTATCTCTATGTGCAGGTTTCATCACGACGTTTCTTTCACCGTTATTAGTTCGTGGCATAGACCTTTCATACTTCAGTGGTTCGTGGTAATTGTTATAATATGCACATTAGCCCCCGGTTTCTATATTTTACCGGCGGTTGTCTGTAATAGTAACTGATTGAGTTTGAAGCTACCAATAACCGACGGTTGAGAGGGCTATACGAGCATTTCACAAGCTCATTGTCAGTGAGAAATACTGTCGGTTATCAGTAACTAATTTCCTCCCAAGCGTTTTGTTACCGCGACGTAGTTGTGGTCGTAGTTTACGCAACTTAATTAAATGAGTTGAGGTATACGTACAAAATAATACATTTTCAATACAATTGTCATTAAAAATCAAGATTTCAAACAATCTGCTTTAAAATTACTTACAATTACAGAGCCATTTTATATGAATGTTGAACGAACAAAACGCAGTAATGTAAACAACATATAACCTTTTTAAAAAATGATTGTGTCGTGAAAAAAAAGATGAAACAGTGTTGTCACTTCAGAAAATTTTCGATATGTTAATGATTTGTGATTTTGGATCGCAATTTTTTTTTTAACTAAAAACAACGGTTTTTATGGTTTTAGAGTCAAATGACGAAAACTTTGTGGGAACCTGGTCCGATTTTTTGTTGCACTCAATTGTTTTTTTTTAGGTAACTTTTTGTAATGCTACTGCTTCTTTTGGGATAATGTTATAGTTATAAAACGTTTCACATAGATGTAATGGTAGATTTAATGTGTTATTTGAAGTGATGTTGTTATTTATTCTTAATGACATTAAATATTGAAATTTAGTAGTACGTACTAATACGTTATCTATAAATAATATAATATTCATTGACAATGTTATTTTTAACGCTATATTTAAGACGCATTAGGTCATAATCGACAACTATGACGTTATCGCAGGTAAAGTTCAAGAATACCAAAAACTAGTCTAATAACATTCGAACCTTTGACCTTATTATTAGAAAGGTGGCATTAATCATATAAGTTTAATATGTGCGGGCAACAACTTAAGGACTAAAATGATGAAGATAACCAAAGTGATTAAAATAACGAAAATGATGAAAATAACCAAACTGACAAAAAATATCGAAAGTGACGATATTGACCAAAGTAATCGAAATGACCAAAATGACCAAATTGTCAAAAATAACATCCCAAAAAACAAAACCTATCCTACTTTCTGGAATAACCTTTACATAAATCTATCCCAAACTCTCTTTCTCCGAATGAAAAGTATCCTATGTCCGTCCTACATAATGAACTTACATAATTATATTCCCTAGTTACAGCCAAATCGGTCCAATAGTTTTCCGTGAAAGCATTACAACAAACAGAAATATATACTTTTATCCCGGAATCTATAAATATTTTCGGGATAATAATATGCTATGTTTATCTTCGACATCAATAAAAGTATATACATACTAAGTTACAACGAAAGCGATCTAGTAGTTTTTCCGTGAGGGGTAAAAGACAGACAGACAAAGTTACTTTTGCATTTATAATATTAATAAAGATGAATAGTAAACCAATACTGGGATTGCAATTAGAACTGTTAAAGATAGAAATAGTAAATTTGAAAGATATAAATAAGAATTAAATCCAAGTCAAAACAAGGAGTGAGTTGAGTTTAATTTAATTTAAAATCACGTACGACAAAAAAACCGGCAACCCAAAACATACCGGCAACCGGCCGAAATCGGGAGTAAAATTCCTACGAACAGATAGATAGATAGAATAGATAGATAGATAGATAGAAAATACTTTATTGTTCACCACATACACATAAAGTAAATCATTTACAGTAATTTCGTGTCAAGGCAGAAACAAAGGGCGGCCTTATCGCTTTAGAGCGATCTCTTCCAGACAACCCGGGCTGTGGATTGTATGAAAGGAATCAAAAGTGTATGACGGTGGTGTGCAAATAAAATATATGTAATTAATAGGATACCTAGATATTAGACACAATACATATAATTACGAAAAAGAAAATAGACAATATCACATATTAATATTATATATATCCAAATATATACATTATTAATATGTGTATAGCAACAAATTTAGCTATACAATATTAATAATAGCAATAAAACAATATATCAATATTATATATATTAATATAATATATACAATATTAATAAATATATTTAGAAATTAAAATACAAACAATTTGATATTAAATATTAATTAAAGTGAGAGATAATATTCTTTTACCAAGTTTTTGAAAATCTGGAGTGATTTTGCCTGTCGTATGTTTTCGGGTAATGAGTTCCACAGTCGAACAGCCTGCACAGCGAAGGAGTTGGTGTAGAATGTAGAAGCGTGTGCAGGTATTTTTAAAGTAAGATTATCAGAGGAGCGCAAATTATGGGTATGAGAAGTATGGAGGAATTCAAAACGTTCCTTAAGATAGGAAGGGGTAGAGGGAATAAATAGTATGCTATACAACAGTAGTGTTGACAACCAGCGGTTACAATATAGAAACACTTCATCTGTCGGTTCCATACAAAAAATCTACCGATCGGTTAGAAAATCCCTCCAGTCGGTAGTTGGTACTTTCATGAGTAGCTACGAAAAGTTCATTATAGAAACATCAGTAGCGCTACCAGGCGGTAACATTCTAACCGTCGGTATCAAAAACGAATTTTTGCGATATTGAAACCGGGCATAGGTCAAACTGCCCAAACGGTACATGCGTTCTGACCAGCGTTTGCTTTTTTTTATAGCAGAAGTTCAGCAGACAGGCAGACGGCCCAGTTGTTGGAAAGCGGTTACCATTGCCTATGAATATTTGCAACACCAAAGGTGCTACAAATGCGCTGCTGCTCTCTTAAGGGAACCTGGTCACTAATCTCTACTCACCGGAACACAACTCAAGGTTGTTATAGCGACATACTTTAGACCAGGGGTGGTAACCATCCAGTCTGGCAAAGGCCCTACCACCTGGCTGTGGGTTGTTTTGCCGCCTTTTACGATAGGCCGCCCGGCCGCAGGAAATTTTATTCTTTCTCCGTTCCTGCATGGATAAATGCACGCATGTTTTACCCGATTTATAATAAAGATAATTAATTACCAGGAGGTTCGCAGAGATCGTTCGAAATGCACACGCCACTTGCATTCCTCAAATGATCCTTTATGCAATTACAACCAGGTTCACATTTAGGTTGGGCGGGACACATGTATTCAGTGTAGGCTATTTCACAGTTTTGAGGAGGACATGTTGCTCGACACAATACCGGTTCTTCGTTATACCCGCATACTGGTACAATTTTCGCTGAAAGGAGTAAAGACACGATTTCTTGTATTTTCACTTGAGCAGCTATTCAGAAATTAAGGGGATAGTGTACGGACAGAAAATGAGTTATAGCTAATGTATAATTCTACGTTACAAGGTTTTTAAGCACACTGCCTACTGTACAAGTACGGCGTATAATTTAAATAATAAACATATCTACTTCTTCTTTATAAAAATGAATGTTTGTCTGTATGTCCTTTATGGAATCGTAAACTATACATTTGATCATGTGATGATCTTTAGCAAAGTTGTTATGCACGAGCCAAAGAGGGTTTCTGAGTTGGTTAACAATTGGACCCGGTAGGTGGCGCTACTGTCGGCATATCGATTGAAGCTTTTCTGGGTAAGACGACGTCTGCCGGGACAGCTAGTATTTTATAAAGGGTTTTGAATATATTAAAGTATTATAAAATATATAAATGGGTAAATACTATCCGCAATTTAACTCCTGAATTTCAAAGTTGTCCAGACACGCGTTAATCGTGTATAAATCTATATAAAATTCTACTATCATTGTATCAACAAACAGTCCTGTATGAAAGAAACCACCTGAAATGTCATGTTTTTAAGATATAAGCTAATAAATTCTAAAAACACTGAATGTCATTGCAAGTTAGTCATTGAATTTTTCCCAATTACGTTATTTCTATAAGATTATGTTTCTAGTCCTAGTCGAGAACAAGCAGTTTTTAGAGTGCATATTTTTATGGTCCCTCCACATTCTCGCCGCAACAAGAGACCCATTCTATATTCATGTTATTCGGGTTCTCGCGCAAATATGGTGGAATCATTACAATTTTAAGTGCAAACGAAGAAGGAAAATATCGTCAGATAACTGATACATTGAAGTTGTTATTGACAAGAATATGTAACTCACGTCTAGGTGTCCAACCGGCAAGTGTCAATAGGCAAACCTCACTACTGCTTCGAAACATTGTTGCACTGATAAACTTATTAATTTAGATTATAGAATAATGTGAGATAATTATAAGAATACTAGTTTCTTATTATCTGACTTTCAATGTATTTGCTCTATAACTGACATCTGGTTTCTTCAACATTTTCTATTACATAGTTTCAGCAGACAGGCACACGTCCTACCTGATGGAAACCGATTACCATCGCCTATGGACATTTGTAACACCAAAGGTACTACCAAAGTGCTGCCACACTCTAAAGGGAGACTGGAAGATGGCCGCTAATGCCGGAACCAAACTCAAGGTTATTATGGCAGCATTACTAGACCACGGATGGTAGCTATGGAGGCGAGCAAAAGGCTATGGGTTGTTTTGTCACCTCTAGCGGAAGGCTGCCCAACCGCAAGAAATTGTACTTTTCCTCCGTTCCTGCACGGATAAGATAAAACACTATAACCTATTTACATACCTTCGCTATATAAACTCGAACATTTTGAATATTGAAAACTTTTAACTAATATAATAAAGACAGACAAAAATACGTAAGACATAATGAAAGTACGATGTGCCTGGTCGGAAGCCCCCTACAAACTGTATTTAAAGTACCAAGTAATGTATATTATAATATATATAATTATTAGGAAAAGGGGATTTTTTATTTTTAAATCACCAGGCGTCGTCATCGTGTCTACACCGTCTTAACGTGTCATTATTTTTATTCGCGAACTGGTTTACTAATTGGTTTACCTACTATACTGATATGTATACAAGATAAACGTACTGAATAAATATGCGATTAGCTTTATTTGAATCTTTGTCCCTTATTTTCAGCCGGTTGATTAATTCAAATTATATGAAATTTAAATATTAGGTATATCACCAAACGAAATCAAATAAAAATATTTTTTAATACCATCTCGTTATTGAGCGTCTAAATCTTATTTTACTCTATACCAATATGATAAGAGCTTGATTAAAAATATATTCCATGAGCTCAGCACACATGCAGATGGCGCACCTGATGGAAGGTAATTGCCATCGCCTATGGACATAAGGCACTACTGTTATCCAAAAGGGAGACTGAAACCTGACCACTAATGCCGGAACACTACTCAGGGTTGTTGTGCCTTGGCTGCCTTACCCGGGGTAGGCACGAGCCTTCTGATCACCTGAATAGTTGCTCAATTGTTTTGATAGCTCTTTCTAAATGCTGTATTAATAAATATTGATACCATGATTTACAGTATTATACTATACTATAGAATGCTCTATTTTATCAACTTACGACATTCTCTAGCTTCTACACACTCATTATTTTTATTGCGGTACATGTTTTTCTTGCAAACACATCTAGGTTCGCAAGTGTTGGAATCACATTCGCTAACATCGTGGGTTTTGTAGAAGTCTGAACAATATTCTGCGAAACAGGGTGACGGACACGAATTCCATACCTCGTTCTTTCTTTTGCATTTAACTTGTGCTAAAATTCAAAAAACGTTTTAAGGTTAAATAGATTAAACGTAAAATTAATTCACCATAAAAAATTTAACATCATCACAACAATAACAGTTAGACAGCCTGGTGCTAATATGTACCTCATGTACTATAAAATTCAATTATATACAAAAATGTAAGTCCTGGTAGCGTAATGGCTAGCGCACACGTCCCAAGCTCAAAAGGCGCGAATTCGATCCTAGCCGGAACACATGCACCACTTAGGCAATTTTCTGGCTTAATGTGCTTTAAATTGTTACAATTACCACGTGCTAGCAACGGTAAAGAAAAACATTATGATGCAAGATACACATCGAGATAGCCGATGTGACAAACCTGCCAAGCCCCCTAAGACAAGTTCCCTTATAATGGAAGCCCGAGCCCAGGAGTGGGATATTATGGGTTCTAAATAATAATAAAATTTGAAAACCACAAAATTATGGCTACACCAAACAATACGGAGGAACAAACGAGATTTCAGGACGACAACGAACGCCACACAGCCACCATCAGCTGTGCCCGCCTTTTTGGGTTCTACGTCTCCTTCATCAGCGTCCTATGAAGAAATCGGCACGCTTGGGGCCTGCGGGACTCTACCGGTGGTGTTGTGCGCCGCATGAGACGGACTCAAGAATTGAATGAGTTATTGAAACCAAATATTCTTTTTTGGAGACACACCCAGGTCAGCAGGGATATGATAATAAACATTTATATGGCCGGAGATCTTTTGTTGGAGAATAATTTTTTGGACAACCTAGCACACATGGTAAGAAAGTTTGATTTACACTGAATACATTTGCCCCATTATAAATATATTTCTGTGGAAAGAAATGAAAACATGAGAAAATTACTTGGACAATCTTCTAATAGTATGCAACGGCCTTTATGTAAGACATAGCCTGACTTGCAACTACACCCTGCTCGCTTGCATTGATAGGTATATGTAGGATTAGGGTTTTCGGAAGTTGGAGTACAGGTTGATAGACAATCTGTATAGGTCGCGTTCCTATCTTTACATGTTGCACCTGGAATCATGCAGGTCCATTCTTTGGCTTAATCGTTTTCAAAATGTTACATGTATACTGTCCTAGTATCTCAATATGATAAATAATGTATTAGATTTTAAAATCAAACAGGTAATTTATTCTAGAACTATTTGAGGGCTATTTTAAAAACCTTCACAATAAAATTACTGGTTGTAGGTGTGAAATGTGAATTGCACGTCTGCGTAGGTACCACCATCTTGCTTATTTCCTCCGTGAGTTTTGCTGTATTCAAAAAAATGGGAGAAGGAGGAAGGAGAATGAGCAATTAAATTACTGGCACAGAGACAAGTTACGTCAACAATAATCAATTTCCATACAGAGGATGGTCTGATTGTATGCTTCTGAACATATAGTGACAGATAGATAGGTACCGGAGTGAGGTCCCAAGGTTACCTTTTTTACTTCTACCAATCGAAACCGTAAGTAATAAAGGTAGGGTATTCCAAAAATCTTGAAGAAAATATGCGTACTCGAGAGACAAATTAAGGTCCGGAATTCGAATGTGTCAGCTCCCATTTTCACATCAAATTACGTCTTCTTAAATGTTACACGACAAAATGTTACAAATTGTTCCCCTATAGTAAAAAGGAACCCATATGGTCTGTCATGCCTGTTTGTGTGCCACTATTTTCTATCTATCAGTATATATCAGGAACTATTACGATTAGAGATACTTTTGTATCGACAAAGGGAAGAAACAAATTAATTCAAAATATAACGAGGGTCCGATTTAGGAAAGTGCAATTTAAAAATTGTCGATTTCATCATTTCATTTTCTTGTATGTTTTAAAGTTAACTTTTTGTATTTTCAACTTCTAAAAGATTTATTGTTTGTAAATTGAGTGAAAAAATGCCATTGAGTTTTCGGCATCACTGCGAAAAACTAACTATACATGTTCGGAGGCCAGGACTCATTTTGCACCGCGCTGGGTAGCGGATAGGGGATTGATCGGTGGTAGAGTCTAGGCTACACCCTGGCTAAGATCGATGGTCTCTCTGGCCTAAATAGGGTGTTGTCCAGCATTTTGGGGGTCGTGCGTCGGGCTAACAATTCTCCCACGGAAAAAACCTTTGTTACGAATCCGAAAAAAAGATAATAAAAATGTTTAACCTGAAATGACCATGATACCTTGCATTTTCAAAAGTTATACTCGTACTTGAACTTTCTCAACATTCAAAACTTTTAAGTAATATAACAAAAACAGCAAACATTACGTCAAACATAACGAACCATTACAATAAAGCTAAAAGGAAACATTTGCAAATTGTATTTGAAGTAGCATAATTATAATTGTTATGAGATACGGAAAAGGGAGTTTTATATTTCATAAATTACCCGATGAATAAGAATGCAAAGAATCGTAAACACGTTTACGTCGATTTCGTGTACCATTATTTTTTATTTACAAACCGGTTTATTTACGAATTAATTTTCCTGCAGTTTGATTATGTTGTTTAAACGTAGATTGACTTGTA
Organism: Dendrolimus punctatus; assembly: GCA_012273795.1. Classification (NCBI taxonomy): domain Eukaryota; kingdom Metazoa; phylum Arthropoda; class Insecta; order Lepidoptera; family Lasiocampidae; genus Dendrolimus; species Dendrolimus punctatus. The sequence continues at coordinate 8,235,724 of CM022535.1, forward strand.
AATGTACATCGACACCAGCAGAAATTGTGTCACGAAGATAAATATGCTACAGAGGATGTGTTGGCTTTAGGTAAATCGTCGTTACATTCAGAGCTGGGGCCTACTTTCGTATTTGTTCTTTTTCTAGACTTCGAATGATTCTAGGCAGTTATCCCTGTGAGGCTATTGGTACGCATATCATCTCTTAGTATATTAAGGTACCGAATCATAGGCATATTTTATTAGGACTAGGCCAACTAAAGAACGTCACGTGATTCACGAATTGCCAGGGAGTAAGTACCTAAAACTCCTAGCAGCTGGTTGTCTCTATTGAACTATCACCTTAACTAACAGATGAAAAATCAATATGCATAAGCATATGTATTAGAATAGGTCTTCAAAAATCTTTATATGTTTCTTAATGCCTTTTTTATAGATTTCTAAGTCATAAAAAGCGCACTCCCCTCTAACATTCTAATAAACTTATGCAGGTAGACAGTTCTAAAAAATCATACCAACGCCACCTCAAACCGTTGTCAAATTACAAAAGGACGGAGCAGGAAGATATAATCTTAGCATTCACACTATATTCATTAAGAAATGTATGTATGTATTTAAACTTACACGGTGCAAAACATGAATCATTCGGTATACATATTCCACTTTCATTCCTGAGATGACCTGAATGCAATCACATCCAGGTTCGCATTTTGGTGTGCCCGTACAAGCGTAATCCGTGTATGCAATGTCACAATTTTGCGGAGGACATATTGTGCGACACTTCACTGGCTCTTCATTGTACCCGCATTCAAGTACAGGTTGAGCTACAAAACAATAACAAAATGTTTTTGAAGTTATTACCCTAAAATATTGTATATTATAATAAAGATGGATACCCATCCAGACAGACAAATTATGGCATCCACCACTATTTGGTCTAAAGTATGCCGCCACAACAACTTTGACTTGTGTTGACACATTGACAGCACCTTCGCTTTTACAAATTTCAGTGTACGACTGCAACCACTTTTCATCAGGTGGGATGTAAGCCTGTCTACTGTCTTTTTGCAATAAATATAAAAAACATGTACTCACGACATTCTTTCGCAGGTACGCAATCGTCAGTATCGTTTCGATAGAAATTCTTCTTACAAACACATTGCGGATTGCAATAATTTGGATAGTCACTCTGACACTCGCTTAGCTGATGCTCGCCATAAAAGTCACTGCAATATTGTGCTAAGCAAATTGAGGGGCATGAATTCCATTCTTCGTTTGGTCTTGTGCATTGGACAGGTGCTAAAATAAAAGCCTTTATTAACAATTATTATGTGAAGAATTGTGTTATAAAGATACTTCTAACCATATCAGTAGGCTCAATAAAATCTAATTTACATTTACACGAGTTATCAGGCCGAGTAAACTGACGACTAATCCCTTAAAATTATTGGGAGAGAAATTTCTAAAAACCAATAAGCTGTCGGTTAAGAAAATGTCTGCCCAAACGATGATAAGGGTTTAAACTCGTCAGTTTTCCAAGTTAACTCTCTATATAACAAATGCAAATATAAACAAGGCTTTAGTTACAGTGGTATTCCAACTTTTTATATGCTTTAAGGTATAATTGTAGTTTGCCCATGAGATTCAAAATCAAAATACGCTTCTTTCAATTGATAAGGCTTTAATCATGTTAATTTACATGCAGTTTGATTATGTTATACACATAGATGAACTTGTAAATGTACACCAGACACAAGCAGAAACTATCGACTAATGTGCGTGATTCAAGGTTGTGCAGTATTATTGAAATTTTAGGGACTTGAAACAAAAAGTAGTAAGTTTTCTAAGAAATACAACACAACATACGAAAGAACATAAATAACGATGATTAATAATACTTACGACATTCCGAAGCTAAAATACATTTTGGGTTTTTATAGCTTAGTTTTCGATAGTTTCCTTTACACACACAACCAGAAGGGCATGGAGAAGGAAAATCACATGCGTAAGCATATCGACCATCATCTTCAGGACAATATTGCGTTGGACAATCTGCAGTGCATGGTACAAATGTCTGGTTTACACTGCACGATTTGGCACCTAAAATATGTTTGATAAAATTAAATAAGTTGTGCAAATTTAGCTACCTCAGGATGTTTAAGTAGCAAAATTGCCCTGAACATGTACTACAAGAATCTTTGAAAATAATTAACATGAAGTATTTTCCAAATAACATATCTTTATTCGCAAATAGTTATGTTTGCTATAGTTGCCTTTGCCTATAAATATTATACCTACAATATATTATATTGGATTAAAAGATTATTTAGACGTTCGGTTAGGTTAGGTTAGGTAATTATTCATGCGGTTAGTGGACGATTGGACACTTCCATATGATATTATTATATTTAAACATACTCCTTGACGCAACTTCCTCTGCACCTCGTAACCTCTCTAACTTTAAAGAAGAACCACCTGTACCACCGACTAACAAAGGCAATGTCCACAATTAGGTCATTACTTTTAATTTAACGAACAAGGATCGCAAATTGTAAATCAGTTACGTAAAAAATTAGATACTTTTTAAGAAACTCACGATTCTTACAGTATTCCGCTGACATTTTTATAATAATATGAATAATTATAGTAATACATGATTTATGAGGCCACGTCAAAGTTCAGAGCTGTTTCCATTCACATCAACCTAACATCCTGGCGAAATAATTTATAATTCATAAATCCCATCAGTAGTTCCGCAGTAAGTACTCTGAGAAAGCCCCTTTGGGTTGACTTCCGGGTCCAAATAGCTTTCTCTTAAACTATTGTTATATTTGTACATTCTATCAGCTTATCCTTAATTGAGTCTAACATCATGGAAATGAATGCTAGGAATACATTAATGTGTTGCTTTTGTCCGAACCTTCATAAAATATAGGTCTTGACATTGTCATTGCTTTTCAACAATTAATTGCAGTTTTATTTAATTTTAATTAATAAATTATTTTTATTATGACCATCCTTGCCCACATCTATTTATATGTTTAGTTTCACGTTATTAACTCTACTGATTATCTACGTCACTCGTGTCTATCATCTTAATTTTATCTAAATAACAACACCAAAACACAAACAGAGTAAGCCATCTGAAGAAAGAAGAAAAGAAGAAAGCCATCGCCCTGACCTTCTCCCGGGAATGAACAAAACTTATGCGGTAAAGAGAACACCGCCATCTAAAAGGAAAGACGACACCAATAGGTCCGAAGAAGCAAAGAGTTACATAAATAAGGCAAAACAGCATCTATACGACCAAAGAAATCTGAAGACAGAGATCAAACAGGGTGTGCAAAACGCCGTAGAACGTCTGTACGCCCTGTTTAAAGAGTCGGAAGACGAATTGGGGACTTTAGCAGAGACGATAAATCGAGGGGCAACCCAGAGCGGAAAACAGAAAAATACTAGAGACGTACAGACCCAAGAAGACAAGACTGAAGAAAAGAAGAAAAGGGCCCAAACCAGGGAATTCGGAACAATGACAGAAGGAAAGGCAACAATACAAGTTGTGGATAACGCTCTCGAAAGAGGAAGAAGTAAACACCAAATTATTGGCAGAAAATAGCAAAAGTATAAAGGAGTTGAAGGAAGTGATAGATTTCCATAAGGAAGAGATAAAAGAGTACAGGATGTCCTACGCGAGTGTAGCGGCAAAACCAAAGGAAAGGCCCAATGAGAGGGCAACACTGCACTCGCTTATAATAACAGCCACGAATAGAGAAGAGACCGGAGACGAAGTTATGAATAAGGTGAGAAGCGCGCTAAACGCGAGAAAAGGTGGCATAGAGGTAGAAAGGGTAAGACGAGCAAGGGACAGGAAGGTAATAGTAGGATGTCGAACGACGGAAGAGAGAGAGCGAGTTAAGGATAGATTAAAGAAGGAACAGAAAAACCTGCAAGTGGAAGAAATAAAAAACAAAAACCCGCTTGTAGAGATACTGGGAGTACTTAAAGTACACAAAGATGAGGACATCTATAGGGCCCTGTTCAATCAAAATAAAAAAGTCTTCGAAGACCTATCTGAAGAAGAAAGTAAGATGGAGGTCATATTTAAGATACAGGGGAGGAATCCACATACCCAAAGAGTGGTCCTGAGAGTGGCCCCTATACTATGGAAAAAATTGACAGACACAAGCACGGTCAGAATAGACTTGCAGACCTTGCAGGTAAAGGACAAGTCCCCACTAGTGCAATGTACACAGTGCCTGGGGTACGGGCACGGCAAGAAGGTGTGCACAGAGGTGGACCCAAGGTGCAGCCATTGCAGCGGCCATCACATGAAGATAGACTGTCCAGAGTATGGTGCAAGCATCCTACCGACATGTATTAACTGCGTCCGTGCCAAGAGGCAGGATAGCGAGTACAACTCGTTCGACAGCACATCCTCTGTGAGGATAAAGTGGGATGCGATAGCACGAACAGCGGTGGCCTACTGCTAAGGGCACCTCTGGGGACCACAATGCAACATACACACAAAGTCCACTCTCGTTGATTCAAGCGAACTTACATCGCGCTAAGCAGGCCACTAACGAACTGGTACAGATGGCGAATCAACGAAAGGTGGACCTCGCGCTGCTCCAAGAGCCCTACGTGGGCGAAACAGGTAGAATGAGGGACTATCGCGGGGTGAAGGTCTACCAGCGTGCACCGTCAGTTGGAGCGGTAAATAAGGCCGCTATTGCGGTCTTCAACGGCGACATACATGTAGGATAGCAAATAAATACAGAATCTCTCTTTAAACTGGTATAATTAAATAACAATATATAATAATGAAAAAATACAACACCCGCTGACAATCTAACTATAAACTACTCGTTGCTACGCAACCACCATCCTACACTCGGCCATCCTGCAAAATATCTGCCACAGATATTCTATAAACTTCAAGAACATAAAATTAAATGTACTTACAGAAAATCCTATCATTACAAATGAAATACAATCTAGACTAACATATAAACAAACAAAGTCAATGACCATTCTTCAATGAAAATAAAACGAAAATTATTCTTATATGACTTAAAAACAAAACATTCACGTCGTCCATTCAATCAATACATTTCCATCATCTAGTTATTCATCATCTGGCCATTTTTCTACTTCATCCAAATAATCATCTAAGTGTCTGGAGCATTTCTTTCTGACTTTATAACATAAAATTATATCTTGAAACTGTCTCTTTCCAATATAAAATTTTACTTTTATAAAGCTTTTACTCAATACTTTTCTTTTAAAGGCAATATCTGCAACTCTATTAACTTCTCTTCTTCTTTTAAAATTACTCTTCTTAGTCAATATTTTTCTGTATTTCGTCTTTTCCTTCAGCAACACAAAACTTTTGTCAAACCCTTTATTGGCGTATTTTCTTTCCATAAATGTTGTATTCCTGCTCTTCAATGATTTTATCCATTTGAAATAAAATTTTCCCCCCTTTTTCTTTAAAATTCCTTGTTTTTTGTGCTTATTCTTAGCCTTAGATTTACTTGGTAAAATAATTTCAGTTTTTGAAGGTATTGGGATACTACTAGTACACGTTTCTGTAATAGTATCAGAATTTTTACATAAAACTGAACCACTGTTATCATTATTATAGTTTTGGCTGTTCAAGTCGTCCAGATTTTCAAACATTGTCATTGGTACATCACTATTTGACATTATACTAATCGCGACTGGTGTAATCACCTCTTGTTGCTCTATTATTTCGTTCTTTGCATGCCGATGCGTTTTGAAAAACCAATAATTTATTTGCTCTTCACTGATCCTACCGTCCTGTAAACCTTGTTTGATCAAATCCCTCGTAAAATTTTCTGGTAGATTTCCTCCTTTGCCTAGCTCTCTTACTCTCAAAAAATAATCGTAACTACTTTCGCCTCTGTTTCTTTTCATCTCATCTATGATTCGCTCCGTATCCAATTTTTCATCGGGGAATTCATTAAACAAAGCGATTTTTAATTCCTCGTAACTGCTGAAACGACTTTCAGTACGTAACCACAAAGCTGCAGTAGAAACCAAAGATCTTTTCGCAATAAGTAATACAAAATTTGGTGACAAACCGTATTTCTCAGTAGCTGTGTCAATCTGCTGTGCCCATCTTAACACGGTATATTCTGGATCGTCGCCTGAAAATTTGGTGACAGAGTCTTCTACTCTCTTAAATCAAAATACATCTTCGTCTTTATCTTCTAAACATTAATTCTAAACATCATAAAAGAATCAGCTTCCTCTTCAACATTCATCTTCAAAAAAAATTGACATCTTATAAATTCGTCTTCAAAACTCTCAACACAACATAATAGTCTTCAAGCCATCTGTCCACATCCCGAACGATTTTTATAATATCCCGGACGATCTTTGTACTATCCCGGACGATCTTTGTACTATCCCGGACGAGCCCCCAAAAATGTAGGATAGCAAATAAATACAGAATCTCTCTTTAAACTGGTATAATTAAATAACAATATATAATAATGAAAAATACAACACCCGCTTGACAATCTAACTATAAACTACTCGTTGCTACGCAACCACCATCCTACATACATATAACACTCAGACCAGAGTTTACGACGACCAATATGGTAGTAGTGACGATTGGCAGGGGCATCTTGTAGACGGCGATGATCTAATTCTACCTGGAATCGAACGCGGAAATCGGGCCATACCTGGAGCAACTTAAGTCTGCGGTTGTAGGTGTGGGAACCAGAGCTGTCCTTATCGGTGGCGATACTAACGCCAAGAGTATCTGGTGGGGAAGTCCTAAAGAAGACAGGAGGGGCAAAGAAATGTCAGCGTGCCTTGAAGAGCTGGGCTTGCAAATTTTGAATAAAGGCGATACCCCAACTTTTGATACCATCCGAGGCACTAAACGATACACCAGCTATATAGACGTAACCGCCTGCAGCTTGGACCTCCTTGGAAGGGTCGACGGCTGGAAGGTAGACACCGGCCTCACATCCTCAGACCACAATGCCATAATTTTTAAAATCAGTTTAAGGGATGTTAGAATAGAAATAAAACGTACAACAAGACTTTACAATACTAGGAAAGCTAAATGGGGACAATTCAACGAAAAATTTGGCCAATTATTAACAGAGGGTAATATAACAAAAGAGGCAACTGACAGACTGACGGACAGGCAAAACTTGGAATCACAAGTCGAAAGTTTCACTTCGGCGATTCTGGGAGCCTGTGAACGTAGCATACCAAAAATAAAAACAGGGGGAAATTCTAAATTACCATGGTGGTCTGTGGAATTGTACAACATGAAGAAGGAGGTGGTCGCCCTAAAAAGGAGGCTCAAGTGGGCAGCGAGGGACAGACAGGATAAGGTGATAAACGATTATTTGCAGACAAAGCAACGCTATAAGGAGGAAATCAACAAAGCTCAAATAAAATCCTGGAAGGACTTCTGCGAAAGGCAAGACCGTGAAAGCATGTGAGAGGGGGTGTATAGAGTGATAGGGCGCACCGCAAAAAGGGATGAGGACAAACTCCTCATCGAAAAGGGCAAGGTACTGACACCCGGGGAATCGGTTAACCTCCTTGCCGAGACCTACCCGAATGATGACGAGAGCACAGACAACAGCTATCACCTCACTGTTAGAGCTACAGCCCAACAACTCGACAAAGAGAGTGATCATCATGAGGATGACCCATCCTTCACCATGGAGGAGCTCAAAACAGCTGCGATAAGCTTCAACCCAAAGAAGGCTCCGGGCGGAGACGGGTTGACATCGGACATCTGCACGCAAGCAGTCCTCCAAGCACTGGATCTCTGCCTGTCACTGGTTAATAAATGCCTAGATGGGCAAGATCTTCGAAAAGATGCTTATAGGGAGATTGCGGTGATACCTGGTGGCACCAGGTACCACCGCAACTTAGCTCCAGACAGTACGGATTTCTGACCCAACGAAGTACATAGGACTCCCTCTATGATTTCGTGAACCACATCCGCAGAAAGTTGTCAGCAAAGCGACTTGTAACGTTGGTTTCACTAGACATAGAGGGAGCTTTCGATAGCGCATGGTGGCCCATGATTAGGGTCCGACTGTCTGAACACAACTGCCCAAAAAATATCCAGACGGTGTTGAACAGTTACCTGCAGAGTCGACAGATAACGGTCCGATACGCAGGCGAGCAGGTCATCAGGTCAACAAAGGTTGCGGGCAAGGCTCAATAGGGGGACCGATCCTCTGGGATCTGCTGTTGGACCCTCTATTGCAAGAATTGGAATGCAGGAATGTCTATTGCCAGGCCTACGCTGACGATGTTGTATTACTTTTCGATGAAGACACCGGGTTGGAGGTAGAGAGGCAGGCCAATGCCACCCTTGCTTTTGTCTAGGAGTGGGGAGTGAGTAACAAACTCAAATTCGCACCGCACAAGACCTGCGCCATGTTGCTAACAAGAAAGCGGAAACACGACACCCCACGCCTGAGCATGGGCGGGGTTGACATTGGCATGTCAAAAGATATTAAGTTACTAGGGCTGACAATAGATGACGGACTCACGTTTAACACACACGTTAAAAACACTTGTGCCAAGGTGTTGGCACTGTATAAAAAGCTGTCGAGAGCAGCAAAAGTCAGCTGGGGCCTCCACCCGGAGGTCATTAGATCTATTTACACCACCGTGATCGAGCCGATCGTGATGTATGCAGCAAGCGCCTGGGCTCCAGCTACCAACAAAAAAGGAGTCCGTAAGCAACTGGGCGCTGTACAGCGGGGCTTCGCCCAGAAGCTGTGCAGGGCCTATCGTACGGTGTCCCTAAACTCGGCTATGGTACTGGCAGGGATACTCCCCCTCGATCTCAGGATACAGGAGGCAGCAGCCCTATATGAGGCCAAGAGGGGAGTACCCCTGCCGATACTTGGAGACAGGAACATCGAGCGGAGAGTTGCTTACGAGAAATCGCCTCATCCTGCCGAATATATGGACCTGCAGTTCATATGCCTGGTAGACCAGGGAGAGGTGGATCAGCAAAAATTACAAGAGGTACGTATTTTCACAGACGGAAGCAAGATCGTTGGGGAGGTGGGGGCATCATTGTCCTTTTGGGACAATGATGCTGAAACCAGGAATCGCCGATTGAAAGTTTCGTCTTACTGCACTGTCTACCAGGCGGAACTGTTGGCCATATACAAGGCAACCGAGGCAATCCTTCAGAACCCAGAAGAAAGCTTTGGAATCTACAGCGATTCGCGCTCGGCACTACAATCGATAATAAATTGGAACAGCACGCACGAATTGGCGGTTACAGCTAGGCAGAACATAAGACGGATTATGGCAATAGGGAAGGGGGTCTCACTATATTGGGTTAAGGCGCACGTCGAGTGAGGGAAAACGATAGAGCGGACGCTCTGGCGAAAGCCGCTGCTCAGTCCCTGAAGATAAAACCTCATTATGACAGGTGTCCGGTTTCATTTGTGAAGCGAATGATCCGTATGGAGACGCTTGACAAATGGAACCGGAGATACAGGAACGAGCCAACTGCGCCGTAACTAAGTTTTTCTTCCCGGAAACGGCTGGCGCTGATCATTAGAGCAATGAAGCTGACAGGGACGATGACCCAAATGTTCACGGGGCACGGGGGTTTCTCCCAGTACTTGCATCAGTTCAAGTTAAAGGGAGACCCCTCGTGTTCCTGTTACACAGGAGAAGAGACGCCCCTTCACATAATTTTTGAATGCCCCCTTTTTGCGAGGAAGCGATACAACGCGGAATGCGCCCTAGGCACAAAAATATGCAGAGAGGAAATACATGAGCTACTTGGCAAGAAAAAGAGGGAGGTGTTTGTAGAATACGCAATAAACTTAATCGAAACCGCAATAAAAAGAAACGCAAACAATTAACATTGCGACATATAATAGTATATGTACCAACAATGTTTAATTTAAAAAGTAATAACTTAAACAAACAACCAATATAAGTATATATTGACATAACAAGAGAGTAGAGAAAGAGAGTTGGTCTGAAAGAGAGTGTCGGGGTGAAGGTAAGGAAAGGAATGCTCCAGTGGTTCGGGCATGTGGAACGAATGTATGATGAAAGAATGACTAAACAGATATACAATGCAAAAGTGGATGGATGCAGAAGTCGCGGAAGGCCACGACACATCTTCCATGATCAAATTGATCGTGTACTAGCAGAAGGTGATGTCAGGAGCCTTAAGAACAGACGAGCGTGCATGACAAGAACTATGAATGTCAAAGAAGCAAGTGAGGTGTGTAAGAATAAGCCTAAATGGCGCTCTGTTGTTCGTGCCTACCCCGCAAGGGACCTGACGTGAAGTTATGTATGTATGTATTGACATAACAATAGTAAATGCGTAATATAATTTAGCAATAAATAGTATAAACATAGTAACACATAGATATAAATACACAAGTGTAATTAGATTAAGTCATACATGTATAACAAATAGATATAGAAAACATTAAAATGTTATTACAAATAGAAATTAAAAACCTAATAGATAAGAAAGTGTAAATTAGAAATAAATATAAACGTAATTAGTATTAAAATGTATAATAGTAATAACCATACACATGTAATAGATATAAGTACTTTGATAAAAGGGCAATAGAAATCCCCTACCCATCCTTGAGTACATAGTAATAAGAAATAAATAAAAGAAAAAAGTATAAAAAGACCTCTGTCTTAACACATGACGGAGGAGAAGGCGAATTAAAAAAAAAACAATTGCACAAATGCGCTGCTGCTCTCTTACGGAAGACTGGAACCTGGTCACTAATGCCGGAACCCAACTCAAGGTTGATATGGCGACATACTTTAGACCAGGGATAGTAACCGTTTATTTGGGAAAACGCCCTACCACCTGGCTGTGGGTTGTTTTCTCGCCTCTTACGACAGGCCGCTCGGCCGCAGGAAATTGTATTCTTTCTCCATTCCTGCACGGATAAAAAGTAATAAAATTTCCTTCACTGTCTTCACCGATGTTAGCTGATGGTAATGGTAAAAATTTGCACAATAGATCAGAAAACTGCCTAAGTGGTGCATACGTCCAGGATTTAAACCCGCAACCTGAAACCGTGTGTTTGGGACACGTGCGCTAGCAATTACGCTACCACGACTTATTACTTAAATGAGTTTAAGTTATGTTTTATAAGACAAGTCAAAAAAATGAATTAAGTTAATCAAAAAGCACATAACTGAAAAGACACAACGATTTTAAATGATATTGAATGATTCAATTTTATATTCATCACTTTAGTTGATTCATCGAGTAGGAAAGATAGAAATAAACCGTCTTGTATCTGCTTAGTGTTAATATTATACGGTTTACTTATATCTTTCAAATAGCTCAAGTCGTGTCATTCAATGTCAGTGTAAATTATCGTATCCTTTTATTATTTCTGTGCCTTTCAACCAAATTTGATTGAACCGTGTAATATCAGCTTCAAAGTCAGATAAACAGATAACAACAATACAAATCTTATTTTCTATACCACCTAAGACGCTAGATAAGCTGGAAAAGATCACTACAAGCGATAAGACGTGCTTTTTTTTCAAAGAAATATTTTGATTTGTTTGTATTTTGATAAGCAATATATATTTTTAAGTGTAATTTACTTATCTTTGTTGTAGATCAAAGATAAATGAACTTTTCATATAGTAATTAGATACCTTTGTACATCTACGTTATCAGGTGATCGACCGTCTGGTGTTGGTAGTTGGTTATTATTTCATTAGCCTTATTAGGTTTTGGTATAGAAATGGCTTAAACTGAATTATCATATCCCTCTTAATTATAACAATAATTAATCCAAACATACATATTATAAATAATTAATATTATATTAAACTAGCTTCTGCTCGCAGCTTCGTCCGCGTGGAATGGTTAAAAAAACCCGATTTTGAACATTCTTCATTGGTGCTCCGTTCCTATTGGTCTTAGCGTGATGATACATAGCCTAAAGCCTTCCTCGATAACTAAGCTATCTAACACTGAAATAGTTTTCAATTCAAATCAGTGCAGTAATTCCTGAGATTAGCGCGTTCAAGCAAACAAACAAAGAAACAAATTTATCAGATATATATCTTATATATATAAGACTCTCTCACCGACACCACACCCTGTCAAAATCTCCGTTTCTAAGCTGTTTATGTAATAAAAGCTTTTTAACTATCACACGGGAACTATTTAATTTTTCGGGATCAAAAGTATCCTATATAGGATATGGGATATGCTATTACCATACAAAATTTCATGTAAATCGGTCCAGTCGTTCCGGAGATTACCCGGTACAAACAGACAGACAAACAGAGAAACAAAAAATTGAAAAAAATCTAAATTAGTTCTGTATCATTTCTTACTTCCCCCTCGGTTTTTAGCATTTTTTCATTGTACAGAAATTTTACCTCTACAATTTTATTATATGTATAGATAAATAATATAATTATTTATTATTGCCCGTACGCCTTCATCGCGCAAGTTGTTATTTCTCCTCCGTATACCACCTGTATATACACCGTTTACCGTTTAACATTCAGAATTATTTTACTTTATCTAATTATGGTATCGACTTGGGCCGCTTCCATAACGTGGTTAAATTTATTTAAGAAACACTAAACGCATTTAGTACCCTTAAATGCAATTAACGTTTTGCACAACGCAAAATGTGCGGCTAAATATGTTTAAAGTGTAAAAGTATTTAGGCAGTTTAATATGATTAACTAATTTTATTTAAAGGCGATCGTTATGCAAGCGGCCATACTTTTAGTATATATGTATGCCATAGAAGTTATTTTTCGCTATTTCAGTACACTATTGTGTATCGGCTATAGGATAGACCTTTCAGCTCAAAGAAATTGTACTCATTCATATTACATTCAGTAGATATTGAACAACCTGGATATTTTAAGACTGCCTGTTCGGCTGTCCAGACAACACGCGTTGGTAACGTGACCCACACACGATCTCCTTCGCTGATTTGTAGCAGGTACATTTTTTAAATTTAATTTTTAATTTATTTTTAAAACTTTTCCTGTTACAAACATTCACTATATAATTTACCATTTCTAGTTTACCATTCTGAGCCTATGTTTTATAACAGGGTCTAGCCGCCATATGATCCCCGCGGACATGCATGTTCCAACCTTATACTTATTTTTATGGCGGTTATTTTGGATGTTACCTGAAAAGCTATGTCTAGCACTTGCTTGTAAAATATTTATCAGGTTTTTGTATATGTCTTGTAATAGTACACGTAACACAGAATAGTACACATGTAATAAATAGTACAATGTAATCGGCAGTCGAACACAAATATTGTATATCCTCATACTAGTCAAGTTACGCTTGCTTAAGTGTTTGGGTAATATATGATGCGCCGATCCCAGGTGCATAGACTTGGTATATAACGATATGAATTATAACTATAACGAAAAGTTTGATTACGAAATTTACCGTGCCAAAATACAAACCCAGGACCTCTGTGTTGCAGAGAACTAAGCGGGTATAAGATTAGATCACTTAATCACAAAGGCTAACTTTGTTTTAAATTGTATATTACCCGTAACAAATGATTCCTTAATTTGGGGATATACAATACGTGCGATTGTCTGCCGATTAATTACTAAAAATTGAATCTTTAAAAAGTAATTTAAATAATATTATTATTCCGATTTCCTTAAGACGCAAGTTGGTATTTATATATAATTTTTTCGAAGACAGTCAAAATATCATTTTACCAAACATACTAAAGTATCAGAACTTACCTTCAACAGGACCTTTTTTAGCCCAACCGTCTCCCACGTACAACAAAAGAACCAAAAATGGCAACAACATCGCAATTCTTACTAATGCATATTGAAGAAGCGTTGTTTTTATAAATTCTGATACCTATACCTATAATACACATAAGACTTGAAATCCACCAATGCTGAGCTACAGTCTGCTATAATTTGCAAGTCTTAATTCTAAATATATATTCAAAATCTGTTCTTATTTAAGACTAACTGCGCCTCCCGGTCTCTCCCGCGTGGTGATTGAAAATCGCCATAATTCCAAATAAAGAATTTTTCTAAAATAAAAGTAGCCTAAGTTATCCTTATTACATCAGCTACCTGCCAATAAAAGTCCCGTCAAAATCAGACCACCCATTTCAGAGATTAGCCGGAACAAACAGAAAGACAGACAGAAATTATGAAAAATGTTATTTTGGTGTATGTACCGTATATATATATTCATATACATGTAGTAAAACGCGGTTATTTCAATATTACAAACAGACACTGCAATTTTATTTATATGTCTAAGCCATCAGTGTGTCTGCTAGACAGGACACTCTTCTGCATGGTCCAATCGACCCGTCAATTAAAAAATAAAACATCAAAAGAAGATATTGGATATACAAGGAGGTCGCCGCGCCCGCATTTTGGATCCGGCTCGAAGGACCATGTAGAAGAGTGGCCTGTCTAGCAGACACACTGATGGTTTGGATGGTAAATGACTGCGGACTATATACAAGATAGATGCTGGTTTATTCGTAGTTATGGTTGTACAATTTATTGCCGTCCGTCGCACTAGTCGTCGTGCGGGCGAGTGTTCGATGATCCCACGTGGACGTGGGTGGCCCTTTCTCCTCCACGCATCTCCCCCCGTGCGTGCTCCAACATATAGATGTAAAAGAAACACATTTTAAGAGTTGCAAATATAATTAAGTATTAATTATAATTGTTAAATACATTATGATCACGGCGGTTCTTTGTAGGTTTTATTTAAAGTCTCAATGGGGTAGGCAACGCGTCGGTTCCATTGGTGTTGCAGATGTCCATGGGCGACGGTAACCATTTGCTATCAAGTGACCCCTTTACCAATTTGCCTACAAGCAAACTTGAAAGGTGTATCATCTAATTATGATGTAAAAAAAAGTGGACAGGAATAAAGCAGTTATGGGTTATACGGTTGTTTGATTTCTACGTTCTCTCTAAAAACAACTAGTATCACATGGTGCGGTACATTATTTTATTCTTAATATTCTTTATTCATAATTTATAAATCATCAATTTTCACTGAATACGTACTCGGAGGACTGAACCTGTGCGTAATATAAAACTGGAATAACACGACGTAACAGCAGAGGATTTTGAATATAGTTACTAAGAATAACGGCCGGTCCCTTTATCGTACCGACCCTTCATCTACCTTACTTTGGTTAAAATTTAACATAAGAAGGTAAAGCAAGTGAAGAATAATATAGGAACCGGCGATAAGTCTGACAGGTGAGTCTTCAAGTATGAGCGATGTTTGAGTTCTTTATCGCTTTTGTATAGCGTAAGTGTGATGGAAATATACCTTTGCTAAAGTACATATGTATATCTATCTACATTATTGTTAAAATACAGGTGTAACTCGTACAAATGTTTTACGGTCGTTGATATATAACAATAAAATAGATCATAAATTGTTTATCATTAATATCATTGTCATGAAAATATTGATTTTCACAATGAATAATTACCTACATGCAAGGTAATAAATACAGTTTATCAGACATTAATTGTTTTTACAGAGGAATTGTATTATCATTTTTTTTTCATACAAAACTTGATATTCGTATGGTTGTTAATTATCAACGGTTAATCAAGGAATTTAGAGCCTTTTTCGTCTACACTCGGAGACAGCTATTAACGTAAAACAGTATAATAATAAATATCAGAATATTAGCTTCTGTCCGCGACTTCGTACGCGTGGAATAATTTAAAAAATGTTTCGTCTTAGCGTGATGATATATAGCCTATAGCCTTCCTCGATTATTGGACTATCTGACACTGTAGGAACTTTTCAAATCAGACCAGTAGTTCCTGAGATTAGCACGTTCAAGCAAACAAACTCTTCAGCATTATATATTAGTATAAATAAAGTCCATAAACGTCCCACTGCTGGATCCTGGCCTCATTTTTTTTATTGGGAAACGGACCAGGGCACCAATCCTGCTACTTCAATACCTTGGCGTTGCAAAGATATGCAAGTTAATATTCCACTGCGATAATATAATTAAAAACTCGTATTCTTTTAAATCCATAATATTTTCTCGATATCGTTATCAGAACGGCTTCTGTGGTTGAGCGTGGTAAGTCTTAGCTGGCTGGACTCACTGGAAGGCTGAGGCTCCGGGTTCGATTCCTGGCACGGTACATTTCGGAAACAAACTTTCTGTTATTCACTATGGTCTGCGTGACTGGAATCGGCCCCAGAGTGGTCCGCTGTATTTTACCTAAACCACAAGCGTAAGTTGCTTAGCTTGGAGATATACAATATGTGTGTTTGTCTGCCGATTATTATAATGGCATCCACCGAATTTAATCTTCAAATGCTACCAAAAATGTATCTGATAGATAGATAACACTTTACATTACTTTATTTACTCTTTTAGACCAGTGCCATTTGAAAATGGTAAAAAAAGAAATAATAGTAGGATGAAATCCATTGGAGAAAAGTATGAGAATATAACAAAAATGGAAGGAAAATAATTTATAGGCCATCTGACGTCGGAAAGAGAAAGGGGTGAGTTTTAGGGTGAAGAACGATTTATCTCGATTTTCGGCAAAACTACAAATCCTGTGGAAAACAAATAACCAGCAAACTTGTAGGTAATAAAAAGATCTACAACTTTTGCATTTGCACTTTTTTCATATAACCTCAAAATTTACGTGAAAATTTCAAATAACCAAGTTTTTGGTTTTTATTTTTATCTTTTACAAAAACATATCGAAAAACCACCCTAATTTTCATTTCACTTTTTCAAAAAAGTCGCTTTTTGTTCGTAGAAATCTCTACTTTCTGATGGTGTACACAAAAATATAGATGGTAAATGTTCTCAAAAATGCAAAGAAATAACAGGTAGTAAGGCCCAAACCTTCCTACCCCTTTCCTCACTTCTCTATGAAATACCCTTGATGGGCTAATTGGTTTTTAGCTTTGGGCTTAAGTTTGTCTGCATAAGTTTTTTACCAAAACGGCTACGAGGCCATAAAATATATTTTGCACGTAATTTATTATCTCTCCAACCATTACTTACTGTAGATAAGATTTTAGAGGAATCTTTTACACAATATTTATAAACGAGTTGCGACTGCAATCTCACTGCCGTACATTTTTAAATTTAATATACTTTTGTGGACCAGTTATGTACTAGCAAGCATTTATTCCCTTCCAAATTACTGAAACGAATCTGCAAAGCTTTTTTGTTAGGAATTTGAAAGGTGAGGTTTGCTGAGCTCGTTTTCAATTTAGCTGTGCCTTCGGTGGGATTAGAAATATTTGTATTCATATCTTATGGATTCTGCAGTATATCGATATTGAAGATACACAATAACTCCAAATTATGACATGAGAAAAATGATTTTCTTTGTCATAATTGATCAAGTCTTTTATAAATCAATATAAAATGAATTATAAAAAAATTATAAGACCTAAACATTTCTAAATTATTTTAAAAAATGCCTTAAAAACCACTATACAATAAATATTGTTTCAAAAGATAATAACCACCTATCAAAATTATTCAAATCATATACCGAATTTGATTTGTAGTAGAGTAAGTATCGAAATATTTCTGTTATTTTTCTTTGGTCTTGGTGTCTTAGATCAACCCAGAGTACTTATATTAAAAGTACCTACGTATACGTATAAATCTAAGCTTATCTTTCTTCTAAGTCTGTTAATGAATGAAAAGTCTTTTAAAAGATATGATCATACGAGGGCTTTCTAACAAATGGGTGTACAGACAAAAGTGCAGTTTTATATAAGGGGCAAAATTGTGAATAAAACAAAACTAGTTGATTGTATAAGGCTGAAATTTGGATTACCCTTCTATTTAGGTACACTTTCATACTGGTAAGACTCTAAATTGTAACATGCATAGATTTTAGTAAACAATAAAAATTGCATTTTTGCACATCGTCCATTTGTTATGACGCCCTCGCTATAGAGTATAGACGGACAGATATGATATGATGAGAACATGATAAGAGTCACGTTTAGGAATTTGACTACGAAACCTTTTTCAAGGACTTTAGACGAATTTCTATTTCAGTAGGTACCGTAAACACGAAAACCTGCAAAATCACTTATTGTAAACTTTTAAAGATGATTTCGCATACCAACTTTACCGCGACAGATAAAGGCTCGGCTAAAATAAATAATATACAAAACTTCAAAGCCCCGCTAGTTTAAGTTACCCTTATGCTGATTTACACGGATCAACTAAGTTGAATCAACTTTATTGAAATGTACAGAACTGAAAGGACATTATTCAAGTTTGTGTTTATATGAAATGAAATTATCAGTTTTGGTGGACTCATTTAAATTAGCTATAAAACCGTGACGTAAATTCCCCTCGCAGAACACACGCGTTTACCAGTACTTCCTAATCAGGGCTTGAAAACGTTAACGTTTAATTATTTATCATAATTACTGTTTATTATCAATAATTACTGGTAATACATACATACATACATACATAAAATCACGCCTGTTTCCATGGGGTAGCAGAGACTATGGATCTCCACTTGCGACGATCCTGACCAACAACTTTCGCTTCACCTACTTCATTAACCTTCATACATGCGCGTTTATTTGAAATGCTTTTTACCTGACCTTTTTTAACAGTTCTGATATTTGTTCATGGTATGTTCGTCTCGGTCTACCGGCAACAGCTCTACCATTGACAATACTGTCATATACCTACCTGTTTTGTGATTATATTTTCATCCATCCTCTCTACATGCCCAAACCACCTTAACATTTCTTTTTTAACTCTTGTTATTACATCTTATTTCAAACCACATCGTTCCCTTAGCACACTGTTTCTTATCCTATCATTCAAGCTAACCGCACATATACTTCTCAAAGCTCTCATTTCAACTGCGTTTATCCTACTTTCATGCTTCTTCTGCCATACCCAATTTTCAATACCATACATCAGGGTCGGCACCAACACTCCTTTATGGACAGCCAAGCGTGCCTTTACAGACACTTTCTGGCTATTCATAAAAGAATTTAGCGCTCCATTCACCCTATTACCTGCCATAACTCTCCTTTACTGGTATTTTCGGAAAAGGTAAGGTAAAAAATATATCGGTATGGCAGTCATACCGATATATTTTTTTACCGTCACTTAAAGCTTTAATGAGTTTAACGTTATAATCTAACGTTAAAAATCGTTTGTTTAACGTTATAGGTATCAGTATTTTTTACGTTAATTCAAGCGACGTTGCCATTTTAAAGAATTGACCTTATTGATTGAAAAAGAACGATGATGGCTACAAAAAATAGTTAAAAAATATAACGTTAAAAGAAAAATATAACGTTAATTATTAACGTTATATTTTTCACCAGTAAATTGGCTAGAAAAAACGGTAAGTTTTATAACGATATTTATTTTTTACAGTTATCTGAAGTTAGCATAAATAACGATACCACATTTTTACCGGTATTTCAAGCCCTGGTCCTAGTGTCCGCTATATCTACAAAATCTTAGATCAGTGGTTTCCAAAGTGGGCGATAACGCTCCTTGTGGCGCTGCAGGCCTAAAGGGAGCGGTAAGAGACCCAGAAAAATGGCATTGCAGTGTAGCCATAAGTTAACTTGAGACCTCAGCCATTGTGTACTGTGTCTAGGTCTCAAGTTAACTCTTGCAGGCTATAGTAAAAGTCTCTTCTAGAATGAATGTTTAATCTCCGCTAATGTAGCTCTCAATAATTAATTAATTTAATTTGAAGTTATAGTGTTTTTAAATAGGTGAAAAAATGGGGGTGTTAAAAAATAATTTATTCTGAAAGTGGGCGGTATACAAAATAAGTTTGGGAACCACTGTCTTAGATGTTCATTTAGAAATAAACCCCAATAGAAAACTAAAAAACATTTTCTTAGTCCGCGTTATAAAGACTGCTGGAGGAGAAAATAGATTTAATTTGTGTAATTCCTTAAGGGTTTTAGTGTGATCACTTAAATTGAATTTGTCACGGCTATTCAAAGGTTTAAAGGGTTCAGGATCCGTGTCTTATAAAATGTAAAAGGCCCTTTCATGCTGCTTTTAGGATTCCACTATTTAGAAAAGATTATAAGGACGGGATGGCTTTAGGGGATTAGGATATTTCTATTCAAAACTTTGCCCCATACGCCCAAGTATATAAACATTTATTTCAAACTAGAGCTTTCCCTGATGGATAGCAATTTCACTTACATAAAAACTTAATTGGATTTTTCTACATATCGCGATAGTATATAAACCTTCCTGGAAAATTATTTAATTGATGTGAAAACCGCTTAAATATTTATTGCTTAGTTGGAGTTAGCGGATATAGAGACAAATAGACACGCGGAAAGCGACTTTGTATTGTGTAAAGATTTGATATCACACATATCGCTAATGTTTTACTACACTAAAATATAGAGTCCTGTAAGTAATCCCATGCGGCCAAGATTTTGGGAATACTGTGAATAATGTTTTTATTTTATTTTATACTTTAATTATATTTCTTTTATATAATTTTTTTTAATGATTAGTTATTAATCATTCTAATATAGTTTGAGATATATAATAATTATTTTATTCAAGAAATACAAGTAATTCCCACATACAATTTAAAAATATGAGAGTACAAAGTAAGGCATTTCTTGGCAATATTGCAAAATGCATTTACCGGTAGTTTCTGAGAGTTAGTTTTGTGACAGAAGAACCGCAAGGGGCGTTTCAGCTAAAACGGTTTCGACACTCTAAAATGGGGGATTAAAACACAAAAGTATAATAAAAATTAATTTATTTAAAAAATTATATTATATAACAATTCTATTCGACAAAATAATACAATTTGTTCTGCACATAGTTAATAAAATTATTTTTACAAGTTATCATACAAAGATATTAAAGTAGGTAACATTATATTATTAGCCAATTGTAATCAATATAAAAAAATGTTGAATCACACATTTTTCATTTTGGCACAAATAAAGTTTAATATATAAGTTGACATGAAAAAATAATAAAATGAACATTTATTTGTTTTTATTATGCTTAATAGTACAGGTCGGGATTTTACAAAATTATCCAAATCACATTGTATAAAAATTGTAATTATATATTTTTTTTTTTATTGTTATTTTAAATATTTAATAAATTGATACAACTGGCTGCAACAATAACAAATACAAGAATAATTATTATTACTTTAGTTATTTATATGAAACTGCTCAGAAAAATATGGCCCTTTATTAATTATATAATTTTGAAGAACCAAAAACTTCATATAATAACCAATGATAATATGGTATATTCCCAAACTATTACGTTTGATACATAAAAGAACTCTTAAGTTAACTCTTAAAACATCACCTACAGACATTCAAACTTGGGATACGATGTGACTTGGATAACTTTGAAAGAGAGTGTAATTTCTTTGATATTAATAATAAAAAGAATATTATGCTCCTTAATTTTCTGTACAGTGACAAGTATTATTAACACCTCAGAAAATCACTATTTTAAAACGAAATTAATCAGAAAACTCTTATTATTAAATTAATAGTAACTGGCACAAAATTCGTACACATTAATATATTCCCATTAAAACAAAATGTTATTTACTATTTCATTTGATATAAAAGAAAAGAAATATATTCATTCAAATTACACAACAAATGGAGCAATGTAATTTATTCAATTAATTGAATAAGTCTATCATAGCTAGAGATTTATATAAAAAAGAAAACTTTTTTATTTATAATAATATTAAAAAATACCTTTAAAAAAAGGACGGAACTTTTTCAATAATTTCACTTAATCAATAACATCATTGCCATTATATATAAAAAATTATACAATCGTACTAAATACGGACCTGTATTTACAATTCAGGTACCTAAACCTTACTTCAAGAATCCTTGTTTATCCTCAAAACCGATACATGTTCTAAAAAGATCCAAAAATATATTTAAAAGAAGTTTGGTTTTTATTCACATGAATTTAAAAAATTATGCACAATTCAATGTCGACTGGAATTCGATTAAACCCAGTACGTTGTTAACTAAACAAATGTAGTTTTATTATTAAAAAAATATTTCAATTGAGAATATATTTCCGTGAAGAACATATTTCAATTAAGAATATATTCCAATTCTCAAACTTCAAACATACGCTCGTTTTCCATATGAGTAGGCAAACACTAAGATCGTCACTCGCTACAATCTAAACATTTTTCACTTCGTTCTTTCGGTTTAATCATATATATAAATATAATTAATCAAAATTAAAGAATACACAAGAGTAGGCAGTATAGATAGAGTTCGAAAGACGAAATAGTTGTTGAGAGTACATTAAGAAGATAGAAATAACAACAGCTCAATGTAATTACATAGCTTAATAAGTTTTTATGAATATGAACATGGAAAATGAATAATAGAAAATCCAATCGAAAATGTAACTGCAAATACGAGTAAGTCCTCAAATTCAAACTTTCTACGGTTGACCAGAGACAAGCGATTCTTCTCACGTTTTCGATATAAAATAAAATAAAAATCTTACATAACATTCTTAATTCAAAAAACTTTTTTAAATATTTATGGCTTGGCAACTAGGCCTTTAAGCCAGCAAACATATTACTAATACGCCACGGAGTACATTAATATAATAGAATACGCGAAAAGTAATATCTTCGCGTTCCAGAGACTCTTGTAGTAGAATTCGTCACAAAGGCATGCAAGGAAATCTAACACCATACAGCCAATTCTGATGTTCAACTTTCATATAGGTAGAGCAGTTAAATTGTAGGCTAGAACTGACGCTATTCAAGGGAGTTCTTGTAAAATCTCGAAAAATCAATATCTTACAAGTATAGTCCATTTTAGAGTAATTTTACACATTTGTGTTATGCAATTTCTACTGCATAACACAACGTCCCTTTTGCAGTTCCTGCCGAAAACTCCCGTTCCTAAGACATTTAAACCGCGACGGATTGACGCCATGATCATACACGATGATCATCATGTATGGTGATAATCATATAATCCTGTGTAATAAAATGAAAAATGAGCCAAAATTACAGATTACTATAAGTTCGTCGGCGATGCATGATCCGCAAGCGACGGGTTAAATTAATAATATGACAAACTCAGTAAACGATTTTTTTAAAGAGGGTTTACTACGTACAATTAATGTTAATTTTCCACAAATAGAAGTAATACTAGAGTGTAATAAAGATAGAAACCCGGCTTTAATTAATTTTCCTGCTAAGCGCGATCTTGCAATGTTCATACCTTCATACCCATGCTGTCATACATCTATCTTCCGTAGATCATGAATGTCACGTATGAACTCGTAGACCTATAGTATTGTAATGCTACGACTCCTATTTACTTGCAGCCTATGAGAAATTCAATTACAAATAACGAAATTAACAAAATTGTTTCTACATTTGTCAACATGTTGAATGGGTTTAATCAAATTAGCAAGTTGACGATTTACTAAAAAGGACTAGCCATCGCTAAGTACTCGTAAAAGTACATCATTATTTATACTAAAAATAATTATATAAAAATTCGTTATTCACATTATACTTTATTTTATAGTACTAAAAATTTGAAGCATTTCTCAGTCGTAGTTGTTAGATTTGTTTTCTTATAATTCGTTGAACACAATTGTATCTTAGATCATAAACTTGTCTAGACGGAGTATTGGAAAAGTCTAGTATTAGAAAATAGGCCTCAGCGACAGCTTCCAGTTTAATAATTTAATAAGATAACATCGAGTATTATAGAAGTATAATTTAAATATTTTTTAACCCTTTTTGTGCGATGACTTCATCAAGTGTACGAAAGGAAAATTATTAAAATGTAACTTTTAGATCAAAAATAATTATAAAACAAATATATAGTAGATATTCGAAGTCACACTGAATGAAATGATGATGAAATACTTATAATGTTTTTCACGATACGTTATCAGAAAGTGTAGCTTTCGTGATGACGTCATTGAAGGTCAAAGACATTTTAATGTCAAACACGTTACCTCCAAAATAATAGAAAATAATATTTTGTTATTCCAACTCAAAATTTCCAAAATGGTTTTTAATAATTCCGTCTATAGCGGTCATGGTAATAACTTAAACATTTATTTAGCTGTTTTCATTTACCCAATATAGCATGTCTAGACAATTTATTATCTAACATTATTATGATAATTACATATAAAAGTATCCGAGTTATTAGGACGGAGTGTCTTTACTGCTTAAAACACTAAGTTGCACTTACTATTGTCTTCGTGTTCACTTATGTATTCACTATTCACATAATAAATTGGGGTTTAAGTTCACTAAGTTATTTCACTTTCCTTTTTATATATAAAAATTCACTAATCACTTTTATAGTTCAGTGGTGGTTTCGACTGGCGATTGGTCATAGTAACCGGTGAAATTTCTCTTGCCAAAAGTCACGTTGTCGTTTTCAGATGCTCTATAACAAAAATAACGCTTAATTACCTTCCTTTAATAAGTAAATTAATATAATGTAATAATATATAATAATAACAGATCAGAGATCCCACTATTGGGGAACGGACAATATGCCCGTCACGCTTGTCCAAGACAGCTTGGCAGGTTTAACACATCGGTTATCTCGATGTGTGGGTCTCGTCACGAGTTTTCATTCACCATTATTAACATGCGATAATTGTAACAATATACACATTAGGTTAGAAAAGTGCCAAGGGATGCATGCTTTCCGGCTAGGATTCGAATCCTCACCCTTTCAGTTTGGGATGCGTTACGCTAGTCGTAACGCTACCACGACCAACAAATGACTTAACCTTTCTATAAGGGCCAAATTATATTATTTTTTACACACGCTGCCAGCTGCCATTAAAACTGCTGCGCCAAAACTAAGAGAATTATATCGTCTCTTTTGTTCCAATACAAAATCTATGTTTTTAGAGGGAAAAAGCATCAGTTCAATTATCTGTATTGACCACATATTTGTGAAACTTGCCAGTGACCCTTTTGTGCCAGTTTAGGCAACAAATTTGAGGTGGTTCCGTCTTGCAGGTTAAATATAATTACGAAATTATAACTTAAGCTCCTTGATAAATAAACTTAATAAATAAATAAACACAAGTACAGTACAGTATGTATATGATGATAAGAGATAAAAATAAACAAATAGGGGAAACTAAGCTATTGTTGACATCCCTGTACAAGGATTGGCGCATATTATTCAATACATTAAGAAATATATTTTTTAGGAGGGCAGCAAGCTAAGTAGTCCCAAAACATCATTCATTGACTATGTTTCCAAAATGATAATCATGTCTCTCTGTAGGTTGGCATCACTTATTAAAGTTGTGGTAGCTTAATGAAAGAAATAAACAAACAAAAACTTTATTTGCAGAACTAGCGATGTAATTATATTCCTTATACATTTTTATACACAGAGCTTATTTTGAGAATTTTGATGCCGCATTTTCAGCAAACAAGGTTTGCACTAAGCATATTGTTGTGCCGGAAATATATATGCGACACAAAGCTTATTTTCAGTGCAAACCTTCCTTTGGCGTAAAACCAAAACGACCCAATTTAGTCAATAAAATAATAAACAATAATAATAATTATTATTATTTATTATTATATTTTTACTCTTTATTTATCTGTATGTCTTTCAAGACGGGCCATAAAAATTGCTCGGACTTTTGGAGGGCTTGCGCGGGGTCATGTGGAGGCCAACACGTAGAGGCTCCTTGACAAATTTAATCTAAATGTGGTGTGACACTGACCGGCGATTGTTACACCATACAATATGCACCCAAGGACAAGCCCCGGCCAGTGTAGGACTATTGTTGGAAATGAGAAGAGAAAGTACCAGGCTACTGGGGTGAACTGTTAGTGGTACTAGCGGTCTAGGAATATGGGGACTATGGCGTCTGCCCCTCGCAATGTTCAGGGAACATGGAAAAATGGGCAGATTCTTTATTTATTATTATTATTTATTATAAAATAATAATTATTATTTATTATCAAAATTGTGTCATGCTTAAATTCGGCAGCAAGCATGTCCTACTCTACATATTGCTACAATTACAAATAAAATTCATAAATTTAAAGTATATTAGTGGACTACCAAGCAAACTATTGTATATTTCTCCAAAGCCCGCTGCCCAGTGAGCTATATAAAAAATATTATTGTCAACGAAATAAATAATAAATTCAAATAAATTAAACAGGGTGCCACACTAGTACCGTTTACCGTATATCCTACATACCTTTGCAGCCCTGGTATCTCGTCATACGCCATGATTGGCTGCGTGGCTTTCTTCTTGTGGTTGTTGCCGCCGTTTATCTTCCTACCAAGAGTGGCCGCCAGCAGCCCGCCGCCGACGTTGTTGTTGTTCACGCGCGGCAATGTGCCGAGCGCGTTGTTCAACGCTTGCGTGTTTGGCATCCGTCGGTTCAACGTCTGAGTGTTGCGAGCAATGGATGCGCTGTTCGAGATCGGATCGAATATCTGGTTGTGGTGATTGTTCAGTGTACCGCCGTTCTCGTTGACACTGGACGCTCTTGCCGTCGTTGCCGTCTCTGATAGTGTCGGACTTCTTTCACCTGTGAAAGAAAGAAAAATATTTATTTTAAAAAATTACCACGCAATTACATTGCTTGCATATTATTATTATATACATTTTAAATTTTGTTTGTCGCATTTTCAACGAACAAGGTTTGCACTCAGCAATATGCCTGTGCCGGAATTACACCCGACACAATACTGATTTTCAGTTTCAAACCTTCCTCCTGGCGTGAGACCCAATAATCCATTTTTCGTTAAACTAATTTTACTATCAAATATATGAAACAACAAGAACAATTAATACGACACTTTATTGTCTTAAGATTATACATAAGTTAGTACAGTAGGCGGCCTTATTGCTTACACATAAAATGCATATTATTGTTAATAGTATACATACAATCATTTATATATATACGTGAAGAAAAAACCTTGTACCCCTTTTAACGAAAATTGCCGGAGGAGGAATTTGAATTTTCGCACACTTATAGTTTTAGTTTATATTGTACATATATTTGAATTTTTATGATAGCATAAATGCTAAAACTTTTAATATAACATCTAAGGGCTCGTGTTTTACCCGATTTAATATAATTAGATTTTTAACTCCAAAAACTGACTCACCATTATCTTTAGACAAGTACTGGACGCTATGAATATTAAATGCATGGTTGTTCGGACTGAAGTCGAGTTGCAGGTCTGCGTCGTCCACTGCCATATTGAGTACCTGAAAAATAAATAAGAACATTGTTTTTCTTGACTAAATTATCTATGAACATATTATATACACAAATTCAAAAGATTTTATTTTTATTGTAAATAAGTTCCACTGGAGAACACTTTTTGAGAGTCAAACATGGAAGTTAACATGTAATTCTTCCTATTCTATGTAAACCGCTTCGCAATGTGCTACCCTGTTCAAAGAAGAAGAATCGGCAAAGAACTCCCCAGTAATAATTGCAGAAAATTACAGCAGCAAAGGTTTTTTCATCTAATTATTTACATATTATCCTCAGGCTCTTTAATTCTTTTTTTAATATATGTAGAAGTTGTATTACAATACTTTTCAAAAACTGAATGGAGTTGTAACAACTCCATTGGCATTATTTAGTCAAATGCTTCCTACGTGGTTGAAAAGTTATAGTGGATGAACCAATCGATCCAGCACTTGTAATTAGGATGGGAAAAGCACTGAACTCGCATTACCGTCACGTCCAAATAAAAAGTTTTCACTTCTGATATACAGTCCTATGACAGTTTTTTTTAAAATCGATTTTATGTAAGGCCGGTATGTAATTGCAACTCAAAATGGTATCGTTTTCTCTCTTTCACACTTTATTAGCACCCTTTTAAACCACCACGCGAACGAAACACAAATACGGAAATCGGTCAATTCGTTTTTGTTAATTACAGTAATTTAAGCTTTATTCTGTATGTCATATTAATGTTCACCTCTCCTACATTTAGCTTGCTTTCCAAGATGATTACTCTACTTGGTACCGCCATGTAAACCTCCTTTCGATCTATTAATACTTTTCTTTAACATATTAAATTCTTCCTTTAAATCTGACGGCGCGTTCCCCTTTCGCACGTCACTTCAGTCACTCATTGTCATATCATTAAAATAAATATATCGCTCCGCATTGTAAATAAATAAAATATCATAAATTAACTTAAAAATATACCGCGTCCGCACCATATAAATATATAACCCGCTCCGCACCGCAATTACAATAACGATGTGACTATTTGTACGGGTACTGGACGAATAAATTATATTTATTCGTACAGTTATTCAATTTTTAAAAAAATTAAGAATGAATTGGATGATTAGCTTGTTGTTTAATTAGGTTAGGTTAGGTTATTTTATTTAATGACATGTTTTAAAGAATGATTGAAAACATGAAAATAAAAATAAATAAATAAATTCTAAAATGAGGGTGGGGTATAGATACACGGCACATTTATTTATTATGAACAAATCGGAACATTTTTAATATAGGTTAGAAGGCCTTAACCTTCGTGGTTATTTGTTTATAACCACCCAAAAATAATTTTCCGACACATACACAATTAGTCCCTATGTGTACTGGCGCTGTACAGCTGTTGTTCGTACAGTACCCGTATTAATAGACTCGGCCATTCCATGTGACTATTTGTACGGGTACTGGACGAATAAATTATATTTATTCGTACGGTAACCGTACGAATAGACTCAGCCTTACAATAAATAATATTATAATAAATTAATATTACAATATATATATAATATAAAATACTATAAACATAAATTACAATAAAGTGTGATAGTGGATAGTGGAGAAGAGGAGCCGCGTTTCATTCCCATTACCCAGGTAAGTGCGTGCTCGTTCCGATTCCCATTCCAAATTGTCCACACTTTTTTTCACGCAAAGTTGACATAGTTCGCTTAACGCTAAATCCAGCGCCGCCGCAACACTACTATTATACTGTCGCTCTGATATTATTACTTATATGATTACGAAGTAAAATTAGGATAACGGTCAAGTGCGTGTGTGTAAAAGCTTGCTCGAATAATAAACAAGAATTACCAGAGTTTGAGTCGCGGTTAAGCCGCTGGGAAAACGCTAGTACTACTCGAAAATATTGGCCGATTTCCTATTTTTTCCTCGTAGGTGACATACAACACTATGTATATCCTTCCACCCGTCCGTATGCCGCTTGTCCTCTTGCTTAGTACTTAACGAGTCAAGTCCAGTCGTGCGTCAGAATTGACAGATTATTTTTTATTATTAATTAATCGGTTTTGTTCAGGCCATGAAGAAAGAACTAAGAAATGTATAAATATGATTACTACCTGAGTTTCGTATCGCGGCGCGGGTTCGTCTTCGCTGGACTCATATCCCGAGGGAGGCCGCGGTGGGGGCATACTCATACTCAACGTGCCGTATTGCTGTATGGCTTGTTCCTTGTGCTTTTTGTACCTGAATATATATATACAACACAAAATGAATTAAATAATTATTGTCCTTGAATTTTCAAAGATAGTAAGATTTATTTTATATTAATTTTATATAACTTCGATATTATGTCACCCTTGAATTCTACGTGCTTTACAAAAATCTTTAAAATATAGTTTTTTTTGTAAAAACACTTAATGTTCATATTGTTAATAATAAAATATGTATACATGTATATTGCTCCCTTTTTAAAATATAATACCATTGTCGAATGTTCCAGAAAAAAAAAAAAAAAAATTCTCAAATTAAAAATTAAGCTTACTTCCTGGTGTTCACAACGTGTTTTTACTGTTTAAGGGGAACCGAAAGAAACTTCATTAAATGATACAATTCGTATTGTGAATTTGAAGTGTAATATTAGCAGACGCAAAATTGCATGATTCCATGTCACTTTTACACTTGCACATTTATGATGAAAAAAGCAAATTGTTGCTCGTAAATGTCTTGTCTGTCAAAAACTAGAAACTTGGAGCTACAATTCACTTTTTTTATTTGCTGCACAAGCGTTTTCTTCAACTTACAGCCTGTTGAAAATCACCTAAAAAAATGTTTTTGCTCCCTATTTAAGGTTAAATTATTATGTGCGTAGTTTTTGTATATACTGCAATATTACCTATTCCACGAGGCGCAGATATAAAACGTAGCAGCAATAGCAGCCACCAGGACAACTGCTGCTAGCCCGATAAGTGCTGCTGGGAGTGCAGTCATTAAGGGCGCAGCAGCAATGTGCGGTTTCCGCGGCGGCTCCGCTGCTATCAACGGCGCACGCACTTCGCTTACCGGCGATTGGAGTTTAGCTGCTACTGCTTTATGAATGCCGTTTTCTATTGCCCTAAAAATAAGACGGGAAAATATAACTTTTAATGTCGAGTGTTTACTTCGCAGTGGCATGGGGTAAATATTCGGCTAGGGTAAGCCGGTTGAAAAAACAATATATGATGCAAACGCTGGTGAAAAAAAGCTAACTTGCGATGTATATTTTTATTAAAATTTGCATTTTTAATTTTGCAATTTTACCGCACATTACGAAACAAAAGCCGGTGCCCGATCGGGTTATGAGTTGCTATTTCATCCAATATGTGTGGAAAGCCGCCTAGCGTAATATATAATATGTATAAATAAAAACGTGACCACCGATAAATTCATGGCGCTTTGGGCCTTTTGTTCGCTAGTTTCTAGTTTCTTAAAGGTAGGCTATGGGGAAAGGAGTTGTATGCAGTCTACGCCACCGCTACCTAAAGATTGTATCTCGTACTGAATAGTTCTAGTTCAAGATAAGAAAATTATACTAATATTTCATCTACTGAGCCTAAATTTTCTATGAATGTTAGAGGCAGGAGCGACAGAGCAGTAAGAACTTGACAAACGCATATCTCAACGTCACGAACTAAGCCAATGGCAGATCAAATCACAAAATCTGCTCAGTGGCATTGAACCCGTACGCATAATTATAAGGACCCCCTAAGCCAAGTAATCAAGCGCAAAGTTGGTTACATTTTAACTCTTATTCTGAATTTTATCGGTCCCTTTTTTACTATTTTTCATTTCATCAGTGGATATTTATCAATAGTTTCTCCTTATCTCCAATAATATAAAATAAAATAAAGGTTCTTTTACCTTTTTTTTTCCCTTTAAATAGATAAGTAACTAAATAGAAAAATACAAAAGATACAATGGGCGGCCTTATCGCTAAAAAGCGATCTCTTCCAGCAACACTTCGCAGGGATTAATAGATTTTTTAAACTGACAGTGGTGGCGTTTATAAATAACTAGTTGTCCCGGCAGTCGTCGTTATGCCCGGAAAAGCTTCAATCGATATGCCGACAGCAACGCCACCTATCGGGTCCAATTGTAAACCAACTTAGAAATCTTCTCTGGCTCATGAACAACAACTTTGCTAAAGATCGCCACATGATTAAATGTATAGTTTACAATTCTATAAAGGACATACAGACAAACATTATTTTTATATATAAGAAGTAGAAGAAGATGATAAATGATAAAAGTATACACAATACTATGTATAAAAACTATAAAAACATACACATACATACATACATAACTTCACGCCAGGTCCCTTGCGGGGTAGGCACGAACAACAACAAAAACATACACAACAAGTATAAAAACAATATATATACATATGACAATACATATATCGAAATAGAAAATGGTATATGTATAATTAAACGTTACTTACTTCTGAACAGGCATAGAATCCCGGACCAATATTTCCCCAGAATTGGGATCAATTAAGTACAGCCACACGTCCGTTCCCTTAGAATCACTTTCAAGCGTCCCGTTCTCGTTCAGGTAATGTCTCGCTGTTAATTTCTCAAGACCAGCGACTAAGCCGGTCTTCTCTTCAATTGTAGAAAGCAGATGGCGCGCGCGTCGACGCATTGCGTCTGCGTTCAAATCCGCAACTTCTAGTATCAATTGGTTTTCTTTTTGTAGAAGATTTATCTGAAATTAAGAGAAATAGTAATGTGGGTTCTATCCGGGCCGGAACGCATGCACCACTTAGGCTGTTTTCTGACCTAATGTGCATATTGTTACAATTACCACGTGCTAACAACGGTTAAGGAAAACATCGTGATGCAACCTGCACATCGAGATAACCGATATGTCAAACCTGCCAAGCCGCCTTGGATAAGCGTGGCGGATATACCGTCCTTTCCCCTACCGTGGGAGGCCCAAGCATAGCAGTGGGACCGTTATGGGCTGTTATTGTAAGAGAAATATTCGTGTAAATAACGGTGGAAAGACTAAAATCTTATACTAATGTATAAAGCTAAAGAGTTTGTTTGCTGAATGAATGCGCTAACCTCAGGCACTACTGGTCTGATTTGAAAAATTATTTCAGTGTTAGCTGCCCCATTTATCGAGGAAAACTTTATATCATCGCTAAGACCAAATATTTTTTTAAGTATTCAACGCGGACGAAGTCGCGGGCAGAAGCTAGTGTACTTATATACGAGGTATATGGCTAAGGATCTTTTTCAAATTTAATTGGATACTGGCATTTTTGGTAAATTATGGTTCTAAATTTGATAAATATAACACTAAAAAGTGTGACGTAGTTTCAAATTATCCGAGATGCACTCGCTTCTGGTAATTTTGAAGCGCTGTACTCTAGTGTAACTTGTGCATGTCAGCGCATCAATATATCGTATAGACATATAAAGAAATTCTGTACTTAAGCGAGTTATTAAACAATCTTATATATAAGATTCTTTTTTTGCGTATATTCACTGAACTCTTTCTAAATCGCTGAACCGGTGATGATGAATTTTTTGTGTACAACACACACAAAAAATTCATCATCACCGGTTGTAGTGGATTCGAGTATGGTTTAAATCCACAATGGGACCACGGGTAGATGCGCTGTTGAACTCAGTTTATAGCCTGGAATGGTGTATAAATAATAAGTAAAAACAAAAATTAATCTATTTGAATTTGAATAATAGAAAGAACAGCAGTTGAATATTTGAATTTTTTTGAAATCTAAATATCACTGAGAGTAGCAGTAGTAATAAATACAATTTGCGACAATGGCAGGCAAAGGATCGCGGTATCGAAGTTTTTGTAGACCTTTATACGATATTTTTTATTTCTGTTGTCTGTATGTCAGTGAACTCCTCTTAAAGCTCTGGACCGATTTTGATGAAATTTCTATGTGTCTTTGAGTGAGTCCCGGATTGATTTAGATTCACAATTGGACTGGTTAAACTGCGTTGCAGTACGTTTCTATTTTATTATTTTTTCAGAGCAGTACGTCTGCTGAGCCTGCTAGTATTTATATAAAAAGCGGGTGTAACAATCCCTTGCCATCATTATATTTTTAAAATATCGTTACAAAATAAAATTACTATACAAAAATCAATACACAATTTGACTCGTTAAAGATAATGACGTCATAACATACTATAATGTTACGAGTTTAGCGGGACTTGAATTAAAATGCCGTTAGAATAACCATAGAGTTTATTAGAACTATACAAAACGTATAACACAGCTACAAATATAACCGAACACAACTATTCCAAACTTAATGCAGAAGGTCGTAATTCAATAAAACGCGCAAAGTTCGGCACGAATAGATTACCGAATGTATACACGTCTCGCCTTAATCGTGGTTGTAGCTCGACTGCCACCTCGTCAATCAGGCATCATTTATACTGCACAAATGCAATCGCCGTATGTATCAATAAAAACTGATAATGAATCACAATAAATAGTACAATAAAACAATGGGCTATTTCTCTAGAAACGTATGCCAATAAATAAGTAAACAAAAGAAGACGATCATAAAAGAATAACAATAATTCAAATACCGACAGGTAATAAAATGTGTTTTGTTTCAGATATGCAGGTGGATTTTGTTTTTGTCGAGAGCTGAATTGTAACAATATATAGTACACTCGTACAAAAATGTTACGGCTTCTTTTTGTGTCTACAATAATATTAACTCTTGCATCTATTAATTATTGTTATTATTCAATGTTATCAGGAATTAATAATAACATTCACAATGTCATTAATTCATAGGAAACGATGTGTATACATATACATATAATCATAATGAACAATCTATTTCATTACTTCATGAAATTCTAATCAAAAGCAATTAAAAATAAAACTCACCACAACAGAAGCCCTCGCAATATTATAATCTTGGTTAGAAGTGGGATTGTCTCTGGCGGTTACGCTGAATTTGAACGGCAGCACTTCTGTTGGCACATTTTCGAATGTCTTCGAGTTAGTTATAACACCAGTGTCATGGTCAAGAGTAAAATATTCTTCAGCGGCTTTTGTCCAAGAGTTCTTCTGATATTCAATCTTTCCGTACACTCCACTGTCTTTATCTTTGGCCTGAAAATTATAATAAATATTTTTTTATAGCAAAAACCGCATTCTGGCAAAGAATACTAACTCCTGCGGCCGGGCGCCCTCTTTCGTAATAGGCAACAAAACAACCCACAGCCAGGTGGTATATATAACAATACAACAACATCGAATTGTGTTCAGTAGCAAGGCCAGTTCCACCTTCGCAGCTAGCAGCAACTTGGCCACCACTGCTGTTGTTAATGTAACCACTTTCCACCACAGTTGGGCGGTCAGTCTGTCTGCTGTGTTTCCGCAATCTATTCTATACATATAATAAAATTGTAGAGGTCAAATTTCTGTACAATGAAAAAAAATGCTAAAAACCGAGTCAGGGGGATGTAAGAAGTGAAATAGAACTAGTTTTGATTTTATAAAATTTCTTGTTTCTCTGTTTGTACCGGCTAATCTCCGAAACGACTGGACCCATTTACATGAAATTTTGTATGGTGGTAGTTTATATCCCTGGTCAACATATATACTTTTGATCCCGAAAAATTAAAGAGTTCCCGTGGGATAGTTAAAAAACCGCACCACGCGGGTAAAGGCACGGGCAGAAGTTATCGTTTATATGGCAAAACAACGTTAGCTAGTAAAAAATAAAAAAAGATAAAAAAATCTGTGGTATACCTTCCTTTACGGTTTACCCTCCGCGCTTAATCAAGGTGAACTGGGGAGTTTGACATAAGGATTTTTTAGGAAGCAGATACGAATGCCCTAATAACCTTAAGGAAATTGGTCTATAGACAATTGTAAAATTAGGAGTGAAAACAATGCTTGCAACGTAGCCAGCCCCTAAGATAGGATAGAGATGATGGGATAAAAGAAATGGAGTAACGGGCTGACCCCTTACTCCATTTCTTTTATCCCATCCTAAAGAAGATGAAGTAGGAACTTTCAGATATCGTACATAGCTCATGTACAGGTTCCTTCGCGTTGTATTCGTTAACCACCAGCAGGTAATGATTGTAACATCATAAACGATCATTCCGAAAAGACAGTATGCGAACCAACATCATTAAGGTGAAACGTTAGCTAATACGAGTTTAATTCATGTAGTTCTGACCATACTAATATTATTCCGAGTGGAGATAGAGCCCATCGACGCGTGAACGCAAGGCAACTACTGTAAACACTTCGCCGACGACGCGCGACGGAACAAGGTCAACTGCGTCTTAATCTTCAACAATATTTGTAGTCTAAGCCACCTGATTTTGTTAAGAGGATATATTGTACAAAATAACTATACAGGAAGTTCACTTGCGAATAATAGGCCTCCTTAGTAGTTACAAGCTTCCACACTGCAACCGTAATGCCAAAGTACATACTTTACGGGAAGGCTACTAATTAATATATGTTTGACTATAACTTTCCCACTTATATATAATGCTAAAGTTCTAAATTTCATACGTTGGGAATGAACTTTAAAGATAAAAACGGCTACGAAAATTTTATGGGTTACTGTACTAAAATCGCAAAAAATTATAAATAGCAATAAAAAATAATGCTATAGTATTATATAATAAGATACATATTTGTACAGTACTAAAAGAATATGCATAAACATAATCTAATATTATTGAACTGTAAAGTCAAATATTATAGTAATACTAGCTGTCCCGGCAGACTTCGTCCTGCCCGGTAAAAAAAATAAAAAATTAGGGGTGGACTACCCCTAACATTTAGGGGGATGAAAAATAGATGTTGGCCGATTCTCAGACCTACCCAATGTGCACACAAAATTTCATGAGAATCGGTCCAGTCGTTTCGGAGGAGTATGGCAACGAAAACTGTGACACGAGAATTTTATATATTAGAAGATAGTTCAAATATAAAGTTGCATCGATTGTTGTTGAACTCGTTAAGCGATAAAATAATCATGTGACAAAAAGTATATTAAACTGGAACATCAATGGATACAAATGTGACGAGAGGCCAAAAAATAGATGGATGGATTGTTTAAAGGATGACATGAACGTTTATAGTGAGACCATGGACACTTGCAAGATAAGATCAGGTGACTAGGGTAAGGTGAAAGAAAAGAAAGAGTGCACATATACAGTAAAACCCCTGTAAGTCGAATTTCTAAAAATGCAAGTTATTGAAGCGAATTTCGAAAGAAAACATTCGACTTGTAAAGGTTAAGATCTATATTTGAGGTTGTAAAATCAAATATTGCTATGTTCAAGATACTTAGAAGTTATTTTTTCGAGTTATAGAGGGAAAGTAAGCACTGAATTTGATTATAAGGACTCAATAATTATATAGACTTATAGATGGTTCATATTTCGAGCAACAGAGATTTTGGGAGTTGAAGGGAAGAAAACAATTTTTTTTAGAGTTTCGGAGATTTTTGTCTTATCGCAGTTCGATTTTATAAATTATATTGTTAACATAGTCAGACAAATAATAAGATGATGAGAAAAAAACAGTAAAAACGTCTGGCGAAAGGCATGCAAATAGAAATATTAGGAAAAGAAAAAATAATATACATATAAAGTAGAAAAGCAGAAATAAATATGCAACACGTGTGAAAGTGCCTTGTAATATTAAATATAGTAAGCATGTTTGTTCACTAACGCACATAGAGCGTGCACATACTATAATCAAAATATTACTCTTGGGAGACCAGTTAAGAAATCCAAATATTGAATATCTGAGCACAACACTAAAAATATTTTGGACTCCTTTGAATACTACATAAACATTAAATAAAAATGCTTAAAAAATAAGTTGTTATGAAATATTACACTTTGTTAGAGTAACTGAAATATTGAACTTGCAACAGTATTAAATTTTTAAATCAACTAAGATTAAAACTATAATCACCAAAGTACTTCTTGAATATTTTTACATTAACACGAGAGGACCACGCTCATTAAATTTTAAAGACAAACTGTTGGAATTATCATGCGGATAGCATCAGTACATCACGGTAATTAAATATTCAATTAAGATTTTTTCAATGACAATGATTCATAATTATGTATTTAAGGCAAGGCATAAGTAGGAGCATTTTTGTAAATGGTTCTGTGTATTACTCTTTCGCAGACTATTAAAACGTTATTACATAAATTGACCTACATATATTGCGATTTAATTAGATTTTTAGTAATTAAGTACCCAGAACAAATAGCTAATTATTTATTCCAATTATCGATGGGTAACTAAATAAAATTCCAAAAACTTAGCCATTCGGCTAGTGGTCGTTCGATAGCAGGTTAAACAATCAGCAGATGGCTATTTGGCTAATAGAAGAATGATTCACCAATAGGCGGTTCCTGTATCTTACTAATCATTCACTTGCCCTACAGTCGGTTGAATTTTGCCATTAGATGTCCATGCATCTAATGTCAAAATTCAAAGCTCTATAGCTTATGTCCAATTTTAACCGATGATAAAGCAAATGAAAAGTCGTTAAGATATAGGAACCGGGCCTTACTAATAGCCGATGGATGACAGCTAAGGTGTAAACGTGTCAAATATCAGTTTAATTCGAAAACCATTAATTAACTCCCCATCAATCCCAACGTCCCCCAACTCGTCAGCTGGCGAGTTGATCAACAACTTAACCGTAGCTTTTTGTGAACAACCGCTGTTTAGTTAGTTGGTTACAATAGCTACCCATCTTAAATGGCAACCATGGAAAATAAATACTTATATCAAACGTCAAAACAAAATCTGTCATTGTATAAAAAAAATGTGTGTGTGCATTTCATAGTCGAAGTGAAACTTTCGAGAATATACTCCCAGATAATTCTTTTCTAACTTTTATTCTTATATAATTCCTTTAGCACACATCCGTCAACATATTATAATTCAAAATAAACTTGATACTTAACTTTAAATTTTTCATTGTTTTAGTCAAAAAAATATTATTATCATTTTAATTTCGGTCCTAATTGGACATATTTTAAATCATTGGTTTTATTGACTCTTTAATCTATGCTGCAATATTTAAAACTCGCATCTCATTCTCTCGCAGGGTTAGCCCTATATATCTCATTTTAGTGTAGCCTTTTCTTTTCAACTAGTTCCACATCACGATTTTAAAGAATTTTCACTTCAATAAAAAAATGTCTAACTTACCTTAACTTGCAAAACGTTGGTACCCAGCAACATATCCTTTGTGACGATAGCAAAATATTTCCCTTTCGCGCCAACTATCGTCGACTGTTCAGGGAACACAAACGTGGGTGTGTTATCATTGACATCGGTAATGTGTACTTTGACCATCGCTTTACTGTTTTCAGGGTTAATCAACCCCTGGATCGACTCCAATTGAACTTCTAATGAGTATTCTGATAATATTTCGTAGTCTACGGTACTTGTATTGAGGTAAATCGCACAGTCTCTCTCTTCTGTTAATTTTACGTAAAATATACCTAAAGCAAAACAAATGTGTCTATATTTAGTTATGTAGCTTGAAGAGTCTGATTTTCATAGCGGAATTAGTATGTAATTATCGTAATAATGCAACTAAACCGTAACTCAAAAAACAATCAAATTTTAAAGGAATTCAATTATAATTAGTAGAAGAAATAACATTTTTTCAACACTTTACTTGTCGTTCAGCACTGTTCCTCTAAATAACCACACGATTCCCTTAAACATTTTCATTATTGATTAAACACGTTTAACTGGTATAAACATAATGTTGTATTTAGCGAACCCATCAGAATTATTGTATAAATTAATATTTTAATGCTATCTAGCGTTTGATATGGTAAAAAGTATCCAATTCATTTTATAGCTTACGTCAATTTAAGGCAGATGGCGCTTTTATTCTTTATTGAAGAGCATCCTCGAAAATTGTCATTAAATTTGTCTTTAAAGGTGCAGTATATACAAATATAAAAATAACGTAACGAGCGTTATCGAGAAATTTAGAATTTAAAGTTTTTTCATAGAGTAGGTACATTATTTACTATGCTGTTGTGGTTCCTAACATTATTCTTCAGCGATATTGATGTAATGGACAGAGAAACTCATACTGTATTGTACATATATTCGCAAGGTAAGCATGTTACGTTTGCGTTATGGGTTGAATGGACACCTCCCATACACCCACACATGATACTGAAAGTTTGTTAACAAAATTTACCATGCTAGAAATCGAAACTGGACCTCTGTTAGGGTGTGCTAGAACGACAATCACGAAGATAGGCTTCAATCGATTATTTATCTACGGATAAAATATAGGAATTTGAGAAGTCATATTATACCTTTCTGGGAAGAGTCAGTCAGCTTGCACTTAAGCGGTGTATCAGGAGAGTGTTCTCTTTTGTTCAAAAGCGGGAGAATTCTTACTAGAGTGCCATTTGGAGAATTCTCTGCAACATGTTCTGTGTAGATCGTGTCTGCAAAACCTAGTCCTACCTATAAATATCAATAATTTGTATAAATATCAATTAAATAATACTACTACTATGGCTAGAATCAGGCTTCTCAATTTCAGGAATATGGGTTGAGTGGTATTGCTTAAGGCTCCACGCATCAGAATCATATTGCGAATCGCAAATGATTTGTTGTAGTGTAAAAGTATACTAACCATACTTTTCATTCTTCATAATTATATAAACCATTTATTAGAAATAAGCTTAATGGATTTGATATTTTTTAAATATCGCAAACTACCTGTTGCTCGCGGCTTCTCTCGCGTTGATTAAAATCTGTCATTGAGCAACCTTTTTACGCCTTTCTTTCAGAATTTGAATTTACACCGATACACATTTGCATTTATTTCTAACCAGAAGCATGTGTCTGTGTTTATAAAATTACATGATTCTTACTTTGAAAATTACGATTTTCATATATAAACTTTCATCGCATTTTTCACCCACTTTAACGGTTGAATTTCCAAAAATTCTTTCTTTGTGCACACTTACAGCGTGGAAAATACATACATGCAAATGTTTTGGTTCCTAGCCCAGTAATTTTTAGGCTGCGCATTGATTTTTCAGTCAGTGGAGTAATTATATATGTGTAGATAAACAAGATTATACGAGGCGAAGGCTCAAGAACCGTTTGATAAACAAAGGCTTAATAATTAAAATCATACAAGACATGATTGTGCACACGCGAATCAATTTATTTAACCTTTCTTTACTGAATACACTGTCAGATAGATTAGTTCACATAATTTTATTCTTAAAAAACTTACATCAGGAGGAACAGTAGCTGAATGGCTGACGTAAACTGTCAGGCTGGTCACTGATGACATCGCAGGCTCTCCTTGATCATACGCCTGCACGTCCACCTGAAAACAGAACAGGATTTCATCTAAAGGTTTACTTTATAAAATGTGAGTCATACCAACATTTTATATTTTACTAGAGGTTAACCTCTAGTGCATGTCTCTTGTTTATAAAGAAAGTGCTACAGGTTATATTATATTACATTTTTATGTATTTGCCCACGGAAGATTCACTTCATTTTATATCGCTAATTATCCCATCCCCCGTCTATCTGTCAACAAAATAAATTACAAAACTTGACCAAAAAAGCCAAAATGGTCAAAATGACCAAAGAGGCCAAACTGACCGACATTGCCAAAATGACCGAAAAGGCCACAGTGACCAAATAGGCCAAAATGACTAAAAAGGCCAAAATGACCAAAAAGGCCAAAATGACCAAATAGGTCAAAATGACGAAAAAGGCCGAAATGACTGAATAGGCAAAATGACCAAATAGTTCTAAATTA
This sequence comes from Dendrolimus punctatus, assembly GCA_012273795.1. NCBI lineage: Eukaryota > Metazoa > Arthropoda > Insecta > Lepidoptera > Lasiocampidae > Dendrolimus > Dendrolimus punctatus. Next base: position 8,276,915 of record CM022535.1, read on the forward strand.
CCATAACGGCCAAAATGACCGAATAGGCCAAAATGACCGAATAGGCAAACATGACCAAAAAGGACAAAATGACCAAAAATGCAAAATAACCAAAAAGGCCAAAATGACCAAAAAGGCCAAAATGACGGAAAAGGCCAAAATGACCAAAAAGGCCAAAGTGACCGACATGACCAAAATGAGTAAAAAGGCTAAAATACCCAAAGTTATCAAAAAGGCCAAAATTACCAAATGAATATTATCCCTTGTCCATCCTCAGTATTTAATTTACATACGTACCGAATTTCAGCCAAATCGGCCCATTAGTTCTTCCGTAAAAGCATAACAAAAAGAAAGACAAATACATTTTTATCCCGGAAACTATCTCACTTTTCGGGATAAAAAGTATCCTATGTTCATTCTCGGTATCGAAAACATATATATATATATATATATATATATATATATATATATATATATATATATATATAATATATATATATATATATATATATATATATATATATATATATATACTGGGTTTCAGCCAAATCGGTCCAGTAGTTTTTACGTGAAAACGGAACAGACAGACAGAGTTACTTTCGCATTTATAATATTAATAGGGATTTAACTTTCATTCGCTCCTATACAAATTTTACAAAAAAAATTTGTTCATAATTCTAAAAATGCATTTAAAATTGACAAAGCCCTTTTTCGTGATGAGTGATATCTGTAGACTTTTCTTCATTTTCAAACTAAATAGACTGAGGGTCGTCATTAATTAGCCGTTGTCCACTACTGGGAGCTCTTTTTAAATTTTCGTCTTTCACTTTTCTCATCCAGCTCCTAATGCCGATATTATACAGGTTAGGTCGTCCTCCAGGTTGTAGTGTATCCAATACTACGTTTACCGAGACACGGTTTCCAATCCAGGACTCTTCAGCCTTCGGTTCTAGGACATAAGCCACCAGTCTATTATTGCCATTTCAGCATACTAATTTTGTGACCATTGTCAGTTACATTAGTTCTCTTACAATTATCCTCTTGTTCCATTATATTTATAAGACTCACGCAATATACCTCGCTCCATAGCCCGTTCAGTGACTATCAATTAGTGAACCAATTTTACTGCCCATGTCTGCACCCAGACAATAACAAAGTAAGAGTACCCTCACAAAACATAAATAAATACAATTAGAATATGATTTCAAAGGAGTAACCAAAACACACACCACTCAAATAACTAAAGCTACATAGTGCCATGCCTACCGTATATTCACTATCAGTCTCCTTCCTGAGATCATCCCTGACTCTCAGCGCTCCACTATCAGGCTCCACGTGGAAGTACTTGGAGGCTTTTCCCCTTCCGACTAGTTTGTAGCGAACTCTGTTATTAGGAGCCGTAGCGTCATTATCCACTGCTACTACAGTCTCAACAAGACTGCCGATGGAAGAAGAATCTTCCACTGTGACTGGTCGAATTGCCGATGTGAATACTGGTGCATTGTCGTTTTTGTCCTGCAATGTTCATTATCATTTACTATTTAATAATAATAATACTGTGACGTAAACGTAAAAACTAAAGTATTAAAAGTTCCTAAATTGGATATTTGCTTCTTGACGACTATTATTGAATTATTTTGAACTCATTTTCAGATATAAGTACAAGGGAGGACTATAAGGGAGCCGAAGCCAGACACCAAGACCAGAGTTATTGTGGTATCGTTTCTACAATTTCGCCGTGTATCGAAAAAAGGGGTAGACATTGAAGTTAATGGCATTAATTAAAGGATTGAATTTATGACCAGAACTTAAAGTCTTACAGGCGACGATATCCACTGGAGGTGGTAATTAGCTTATCGGTAGCACTCGGCTGCTTGTTGCTCAACTTTCTAACAAAAAAATACGAAAACAAATACGGAAACGATGTAACAAGTTTAACACATTTAAACCCCGATACCACCTATCCAAGACGTTAATGTAAATATTTCAAATGATATCGCGATTCTAATATCTGATCCTAAAAACATATTTATTAAACAGTGACAATGGAGACTTACATCAACAAGAACTTCAACTGTCGTCTTAGCACCTGGTCCTTCGTCATTATTCTCTTCAGTTCCAATGATAAGTTCGTGTCTCGCGGCCATTTCACGATCCAAAGGCACTATGGTCCTTATCAAGCCGGATTTTCTGTCTATTGAGAAGATATCCAAATCGCCCATTAGTATCGTATAAGTTATCTCTGTTGTCGTGTCGGGGTCTTCGGCCTGTAATAATATGTAGGAAAAAAGATTTAGAAAATTGTATTATCATTCACGCTTACGAGCTCAAGGTTTGTATGTTTGTGTGTGTAACAGCGCGCATATTTTTGCACGCGGGGTAGGTTTATAATATGTGTGTGAGAACGCAGTATATACATATGTTCGGTCCTTGCCTAGTATGAAGTAGGTAGAACATCGCTCCCTCAATTTTGCTGTCTACCCCCTTTCTGTGTGAGGTGATGGCCAATACAGAGCAGGGTAGGAGCAGCCATTTTTGAACACTTCCGTCGACGTTTTCACGAGACTACAACTCGCCGTGCGCTCATAATTTTATTTAATAACATTATATTTATTGAGATTACTGGCCGTGCCAAAAACTTACTATATGTACCTAGACTTTGTGTTAAAAGTGATAGCTCTAAGGTGGAGTTTAGTGCCGTGTGCTGTTCCTGTGTGTAACCTGAACCGAGCCAGGAGAGGGCTGATCTCAAGGTTGGTGGAGCTTCTACTTCTCTAGTGTAAGGATCTAGGTCATATCCCTCTCATACAGTCCATTTCAAATTGAACCAGTATTTTATCTGTAGGCTACAGCGCCACAACATACAACATACATACATATTTCATGGATGGACTCTCGGACTCTCAAAGTAAAGCCGCGCTCGGCAGTGCGTTAAGAGAACTCAGTTTTAAATAACCGAAATTAGTACGGATTGTTCGTGCCTATCCCACAGGGGACCTGGCGTGAAGTTATGTATGTATGTATGTAGTACGGATAAAGTTTCCAGTAATTGCAAACAACTACGGAACGCAAGCCACGTGTTTACTACATAAATTTACGCACACGAATTTAAAAAAGGTTTCACTTCATTTAATGCTTTTAATCAGTAGGCTCCATCTATACTTTTATTTTGCTCGAGTTTTATTGTTTTATGTTTAGATATAATATGTCAAGTGAACACAGCCAGCAACATAACCCAAAGTAAGAAATACAACACTCACTAGAACTTTGACGACAGGGTAATTGGGCACATTCTCCGGCACGTGTACGGTGTAGAGGGGTGTTTGGAAGAGCGGCACCTCGTCGGCCACGTCTTGCACTTGCACTGTCACCGAAGCTGTGCCCAGTCGCCTGTCGACCGCGCCGTCCATTGCGGTCACCACAAACGCGTACTCCTGAAATATCATCAAAGGTTCAATCATTTAGTTACTTACTAAATCACATCTAAGGCAAGTTTTTAACAAAACCGGCGACCAACCGGCGAACCAAGACACACAAAGAGCTTAAAAATTAATAACCTAGGCACAGAAAGAAAAAACAGCATACATGGCACTAGTTAAGATAATATATATAGGTATAGACATAAGGCATACACTGCACATGCACTTTCTCACAACACCAGCATGTAACGGATACACTCTACATAAGTATAAGTTTAGTATTAAAATTAGAAAAATATATATATATATATAAGTTATTCTCAAGGTACACAACACAACACAAAAATCATAAAATTAATGTCACACATAATAACACATAAACAATAAGCGTGTATAAATTCAAAAAACAATAATTAAGTTGTAAAAAGGGTACGGAACTAGAGTCCGTAGATTAATTAATAAAAAATAAAAAAAACCGGCGACTTCCTTGACTTATGCTGATATGCACCAACAGTTAACCGACGGTTAAAATAAAATAATCACTGTTTATGCATACATTTTTGGCGATCATTTTATTTTAACCATCGGTTAAAAGTCGGTGCACACCAGCCTTAGTCAAGGACAACTTATACCATATTTTCGGGTATTCTATCAAGTGTGTATTTATATTTTATTTGTTGTGTTTAAATCTATTTGCATAGGTATCAGACATTCTTATTAGACCTATATATAGATAGATTATGTGAAGGATGATATAACGAGTTGTAGTATGATAGAGAATGTATGTCAGAATAGGAGTATGTAAGGTAAAATATATTTTGGGTAGACCCCAAATAATTGGGAGAAGGTGAAAGATAAGAGAGTTCAGATCTTTGTATTATCTTAATTATTCTACCAAAAATTACATATATAGCATTCTTGTTTGTTTCTTGTTACTATCTCGTTTTATTGCCTCTATGGCAAACTATGTGTAGAACTAACCCAGGAGCCGACTGGTTTCCTTATTTTCCATCACTTTTCACATGATCTGGTCATTAAGTAACAAACAGTTCTCATAAGATTTGGTGTATACGTTGTTTAGAAATCGGAGATGAACATTAAATATTACAATGTATTTCTTACACAATACTTGTACGGTAGGTGATAATTTACGGCCCTTTAAAAGCTAATAAAAACGGTATGATTTGGAAATATTTTTTCAATTCCTCACCTTTTTCTTTTATACTATTAAAATAACAACTCACCTTAGTTTTCTCGTAATCCAACTTAGTGTTGGTATTGATAAGGCCCGTAGCGTTGTCAATAGTGAAAGGCAAATGCAGAGGAATCGTGTAACTGATCATTGCGTTGTCGCCTTCGTCGATGTCCGTTGCATGGACGTAACCAACAAACTCCCCTGACATTCCTGTAAAACATATTGTCCTTGTTTTATATGTATTACTTGGCACCTATTTCTTATAAAAATGATTCTTTATCTAAGCTTCGCAAAACGCTTAAGTCTTCTTACTCCCGCTATATCTTTATAATTAAACGTACAAAACAGACCTTTATTAAAATGAAAAAAATCAAGTCGGGTTGACTTGACGACTTGATCGACTAAGTTTAGAATTATACGGCAGTAAATAATATACGAAAGCTAAACGTAAAGATTAATGCAAAAAAAAGTATACATATTATATATACCTTCTTTAACATGGAAGAGGTAGGAGTCTTCGTCAAACTTCGGATTGTTGTCATTAATGTCAGTTACTTTAATGTTAACTGTCGCGGTGCTGGCGAGTTTCCCGGGATCTTCAGCTTTGATCACCTAAAATACAGTAAGAGACTGTTTTAGAAAGAATCCTTGGAGAGATAAGAGTTTAAATGATAGCGCCATCTATGAATTTGTTAGGTGTAATTCAATACAGTTTGTCAACATTAATTGATAAGAGATGGCGTTCCATCACTGAACCATTTCTTAGTAAATCGTAAAAAATATGGAACAAGTTTCCTTAGACTTATGAAGAAGAATGCTTTTATTTACTTTTCTGAAACGTGTAAATTACGTGTAAAGTGAAATATCTGTAGGATATATACTGGTTTTAATTTCATGTTTGTATGGAAAATGCACTTCCTAATAGAATGTGATTTTTCGGATTGACACAATATTTCCATAACGACTACAATTTGAATTTAGTGGGTTATAAAGGCCGACATTCGCCTAGTGCTTATTTGCTTGAAGATTATTCTAAAACGAAAATATTCATGAACATTTATATCAAAAAGTGGCTACTGGTTATATACATAATCCATGCAAAGCCATTATTAAAAAGAACACCTTACATGACGCCTGAGAGTCATGAATGGAACATAGAATTATTTTCGCGGAGTATGGATCAAAACCCAACGCGAGCTAAGAAGCGTAAAATACAAGGTTCTTTTTAAAAACCATTTAATAAAAATTTTGTTTATATAACAAAAAAAATTGAATACAGACACGCAGATTGACAGTCAATCTGATGAAAAGTGATTACCGGCGGATACGTTTGCAACACTAAAGTTGTCTATCACTGTGCTGCCGACTTGAAACGAAGACTAGAACCTGGCCATTGAAGTCGGAACACAACTCGAGGTTGTTATGGCGGTATACTCTAGACCAGGGGTGGTAGCCATCCACACAGGCAAATACCCTACCACCTGGTCGTGGGTGGTTTTGGTCGCCTCTTACGACAGGCCGCCCGGCTGCAGGAGTTCACATAATTTCTGTTTCTGCGCAGAATAACATACATACCAGTTGATATCTTGTGAGGACCTCTCTGTCCAAACTTCTAATCACTGTAATGACCCCCGTTGTGGCTCCAATCGCGAACTGGCGTAGATCGTTGCCCGAAACTATTGAGTACGTCACTGGTTCATTTTCTGGATCTTTCGCCTGGAAAGTTAAAAGAAAGTCTTATATAGCACCTTAATATGTACTGCATTGTGTATGTTTAAATATGTCACTGTACGTTATGTACATTGGAATAAATGCGAGTGATTACTGGCAATTGGTGCAAATTTAACTATATTTAAAATGAATTATAATTTATAACGTAAGCATATTAGCTCATAAATATGTCTTTGTGCGCTTCGGATTTCCCCTGATGTTAGAGCCACCCTTTCTGATTCTCTAAAATCTCTTAGCAGATTTCACATAGCAGCAATACTAGGTATGGTCATTTCCAGAAAGTCATCTATAAATTTATTAGTAGACCTAAATCATGTAAGTTGAAAGACAATTTCAAATACGAATGACAGAAAAGCTAGAACTAGAATCTTGAATTTAATTTCTGGCACATTAAATCTCAGCCACGTATCTGCTATTTTGTCTGGTCTGGATGTTACTCCATTCCAATCCATTATATTGCGTGAGCGTTATATATTTGACTCGAGAACATACAAACTGAGTGAACTTCTAGGGATTGAATGTAGCTCAATACTAACAGTGACTGTAGTGACAGTAGAGTTGATAGCGGCCCCTTCAGACACGGGCGCGTAGTAATCCCTCGAAGAGAACTGAGGTGGTCTGGTATTTGGTCCCGGGGCAACAGATAGTTCCACTATTCCCTGGGAACTCAGGCCTTTTGCGTCCGTCGCTCGAATCGTTACACTATATTGCTCACCGGCTTGTAATCGACCCATGCTAGCTGAAGAAGAAACAAGAAATAATAATTTTTAATACCGCTCTTACTTTACTTTGGATTATTTCTCTTTTCTTCCATCAATTATTTGGGGTTGGTATATGATTATTTCATATCCTTTCATACTCATCTATTCTAGCATTGGTGACATTGGTCTGCCTTCACCTTTGGACCCGTCAATCTTCCAGTTTAAAATTTCTTTTTGTCAGGTGATTTTTATCCCCCCACATGCCCATATTATTTAATTTGAATTATCAAGTATACCAAATTTAGATTCAAGAAATGATGAGTGAACAGGGACAAAGAAATAGAGAAAATCCAATTATGTATTTAACTGTTGAGAAATCACGAACATAGAAAGAATTCATAAGAATACGTTAAAATTTACCTCTTGACAAACAAGCTTAGAAGAAATTTCTTTAAGGATTTAGACGCACTAAGCGGCTAGTCGCAGTCCGGTCGATTGTCTACCTAACCGCATTATGCGGTTGAATATACGGCAGCCAAAGAATGACGCGGTTGAGTACCGGCCGCATATTAGGCATAGCTCAGTTCAGACTGGCCGGCGATGAGGCCAAATTGTATATACACATTTTCTTACCTGAGGCCAGCCGGACAATTGAACACACTGCGCCGAGCCACATAGTGCAAACGAGGGTTAAAAAGATATGTTAAAACATTCCTAATAAACAGTGCCAAATAGTACTTTTGAAATAAGGATAAATGTGTACCACGTTGTGAAAATGTGCATACACAAACAACACGTGAACAGAATATAGTGTTCAAAACGGCTAAATTCGAAATACCTTGAAAAATGTGTCATGTGATGGTAGAAAAGTAGTGCAACTTACATAAAACTCCGGTGTTAGGTTCAATAGTGAATTTATTCCCACCGTTGTTAGACACGTGGTATATGCTGTACGATATACGTGCGTTCTCACCCTGGTCTATGTCGATGGCCTCCACCTGATAAAGAAAAAAGTATTTTTTTATTTACAAAATAATTATTAAATTGTAAAAGACAATGTAATATGTCAAAGAAAATCAGTATTCATTGTAAATAATATAAACCATAAGATGAATGAATGATATAAGTCGCATCTATTAAAACAATAACTAGGCGTATATACTAAGTAAATATTTTTTAAATAATTGCGTTACAATCTCATCTATGTTAAAGTTATGTGAACTAACTACATAAATTTTATAATTTTGTTAATGCCTATTTAATATTATAAATGCCAGAGTAACTCTGTTTGTCTGTCTGTTACGCTTTCACGGAATAACTACTAGACCGTTTTGGCTAAAACTCAGTATATATATATTCTATGCCGAGGATGAACATAGGATACTTTTCATCCCGAAAAATTGAATAGATTTATGTAAAGGTTTTCCCAGAAAGTAGAATAGCTTCTGTTTTTCTGATGTTATTTTGGTCATTTTTGTAAGTTACAAATGATACACGAGACTTGACACACAGGCTACTACTTTTTATCGCAATATAAAACTGGACCGGGTTGAAATAGGGTATCAAAGTTTGTATGGGACACCAATCATGTCTCAAGTTTATAGGCATAAATAATCATATCTATAAGAAAAATGCGATAATAAATCGGTCTGTCTATCTGTTAAGTTTCACAGAAAAACTACTGGATTACTGGATCGGTTTTGCTGTAATTTTATACGTACGTAGTTTTAATACCGAAAATGGGCATAGATACTTTTCACCCAAAGAGTTTGTGTTATAAAGTTTGTATTCATGGTAGCTTTAAACAAGGGTTTGACGTAGCTGCGGGGAATTCTAGTTGCGTATTAAAAGTTAGAATGTTTAAATTATTCATCAGCAAAAAAGCTTACTAAAAATTTATTTATGCTTGCCTAAGGCTTTCTAGAATAAATATTTTTTTATCTTTGCCTTCGATCTATTTCTATTACTTATGTCTATCTCTGCCTTGACATATCATAAAGAATTTATCTATTTATCAACGTAGTTTGAGACTCTTTATAGTCGAATGATTCCCATCTCCGATTCCTGGGATGGTAATTTTCTTAACTAACTTTCTGTTTTACTATATGTGGGTGTCTGACCCAGACTTGTCTGATGTATATATTTTGTTTATATTACTTGTATCATAAGCATGACTTGGTTAACTTAAATGTCAAACGTGTAAAGTTGTTTTCTCAGTGCTATTAGCCCCTGAAAATATTTCGATCCATTTAGCGAAAACTATGCTATTTTCCGGGATAAAAAGTATCCTACAACCTTTCTAAGAATTGAGAATACACATATACCTATTTCAGCAAAATCGGTACCGTGGTTTTACCGTGAAAGCGCAACAGAGAGACAAAAGTTATTTTCGAATTTATAATATTAGAACAGATTAACTTACCTTATGAACGGGTGTAGGCTCCAAGCTGGCTGGTACTGTAATGGGTTGCGTCTTCGGTATCACGGGCGCATTGTCGTTCACATCCAATAACTGCACAGCCAAGGAGTAAGGCGCCGATGCTGCAACGCCATTCGCTTCTCGAGCCACAACCTGAAGTTATCATTCATTTTAACTTTATTATTATATTCATATATATTTATTAAATTCACTTATAGTTATTAAGCAACAAGGTGTATATGTAATAAAATAAAATGACACCTGACATTTTACTATTTTTGTAACTTTCACTTGATTGAATCAAGTATGACAAAATTGAACTTAAAACGAATTTGCAAGTTTAGTCCTAGTTTTACTTAACAAAACTTACATGTATTTCTTTTATATTCATATCTAGCAACATTACTAATTTAGTTTCTGAGTTTTAGTAGACAGTAATTTTGATTTAAACCTTTTTTTTATTGCGTGAGTTCAGCAGACAGGCAGAAAGCCCACCTGATGGAAAGCGGTTACCATCGTCTATGGACATTTACAGCACCAAAGACTACAAATGCGCTGCTGCTCTCTTAATGGTGACTGGAAACTGGTCACTAGTGCCGGAACACAACTCAAAGTTGTTATGGCGGCATACTCTAGAGCAGGGGTGGTAGCCATCCAGTCGGGAAAATACCCTAACACCTGGCAAAATGTCTTCCTACAATAATAATAGTAAACTCAACTCGGTTTTGTGCGAGTTAATATCACAGAACATTATAGAAAATATTATTTTTTTAGATAACTCTTTTAAAAGAAAGAAACGTTTATTTGTCAACGGCGTCACACACAATATATAAGGTTAATAGAGCATCATTACATTTTAAAAGTCGTATGCCGCAATTGGACAAATGAGGCTGACACTCAGTATATTGCTGCGCCGAAAGTTAATTCGACACAGCACTGATTTTCAGTGCCTAACTCTTTCTTAGACTATAGACATTATATTGAGACCCTTATAACAAATATAGTCTGTAACTTATTAGTATTAGATATAAATTTGTATTTATTACTAAAAATAAGAAGAACGTTATATACATGTATTAAATATTAACATAAATGAATAAGGACATGGTATATATGGTAATAATAAAATAGTCTATTACACACGGTAGTTTTTAAATACCTAAATATATCTATACATAAATATCTAATACGCACAACATACATGATTATATTTATAATCCCAGATTACATAGTAAGTATATTCATGAACCTGATTTTGGCTAGATACACAAACCGCGCAAAGCTAATAAAAAGTTTTTGAAGTGCTTGCGAACTTCTTATGGGAGGGTAAACCGCTTCGTTACGTCAAGCGTTACGGCGCCAGTCTTTTACCAGTTAAAACATAAAATATATACATTCATTTACCTGGAATCTAAATTTGCCAGCAGTCGGTGTGTCTCTATCTAAAGTTTCATCAGCTACAACGAGATAACCTTCTTCGTTGATATTAAAGAAGTTCGTTGTCAACTCGAAGCTATATTTCGGTATCGGATCACCCGGTCCCTGAAATGGTTTTAAAATATTTTTGCATATTTTTCCACTAAGCTAGTTTTTAATCATTTACTTCAAATTACACTGTAAAACAGAACCTTGGTAGCTATCTATCTACTGAAATATATTGGATCTCGGAAGCGATCTCTTGTTACGGTGTGCATCGGACTTCACAATATGTGTATAACTATATAGTACTAGACGAAATAATTCGGTTAAAAACAGGTGAAATTAGTATTGAATTTACGGCCCGCTCTAGACAAGGCTGGAGCGCCTGAGCAGGGTGAATATCGTGTATACAAAAATACTCAGCCTTGTCATACTGTTGGGGTTGCCAGTGTTTGACATATGCGACAATGGCGCTATTTTTTCTACTCTTTTTAACCAATATCTGTGTCGTAGTTTATAGTAAACTTACCAAGTCAGGATCAGAAACAGTGAGCTTTATTGGGAGTCCTTTAGTATCCAAGACTTTGGTTCCTTTAGGTGAATTCTCTTCCACTTCGCCTTCATCAGCCGATGCTTCTACTACTGGCGGACTTGCATCTACAGGTCGCACGGTGATCGTAAGTTTTGCGGTTGTAAAGCGTTTTGCTTCTGTAACTTCTTCGGCCTATAATTCCAAAACAAAATCAGTAATGTGTGTGGGCAAGTGTGTCTAAGTCTAAATAAAGTTTTTTTCGTCTATTTGTATAGCATGCTATTTATGAATTCACACTCCTTTTCATTGTATATCCATTACCTAGTCGTAAGTAGTATATCTCATCCTTTAACAAGATCAGTGCCAAATTGGATACTTACAGGTTATCTGGAAGAGATTGCTTTTTAATGACAAGATCGGCCTTGAATAGTACTAGTTAGTAAGTTACCTTAGTTACCATTAGTTATCGTAGAAATGTTTGAAAGATTTTGTATTGTCCTACCTTTATAACAAGTTGGAACTTTTTAGCAATTGTGGTATCTACAGGTAACAGCTGTCTCACACCTCCAGTGTTTGGATCAATAGCGAAGTATGTGGCCCAGGAATCAGGTTCACCACTCTCTATACTGTATTTTATTCTTGCATCTAAAGTATCCATATCTACGGCTTGAATTTTTTCCGGTTCAATGGACAATATTCCTGCCAAAACACCGCTGTTGACCTTAAAACCGAAAATTAAATGTCAAACATGATTTTAGACTAAAATAATTTAGTTTGATACTAAAACTATTGGAATAGATTCTGTATTTTTCATTCGCAGCAAGTTGTGAAGAAAATATTGGTGTCGCAATGATTTAAAATTATATACGCTAAACGTGTGATCGCTGTCATAAAAGAAAAGGCTAAATTAATTGTATTGTCTTAATTTCTTTAATGATCACTGTATTGCAAAATGCCCAATATAGTACTAGTATAACTTACATAACTCGTGTATTCGGGATTAAAACAAGCACCCTCGTGCAATGTGCAACCTTTGTAAATAAAGGATGGGTCCTGATCATCGTCGTCTTTAACGTTTACTGTCAAGATTGTGGTACTGGATAGACGTCTTTTAGTGTCACGCGCTCGATCCTAAAAAATAAAGCATAAAATGTCATGCAAATTGTGTATTTATTGCTTCCCTCATTTAGGTTATTTCATAAACTGAATGTTGTGTTCATGAATTTAAATCGCCATTAAAAATAATGGCCACTAAATAGACTTCTGTTAAACATATTATTTTAGGATTATTACTTTAATTTTAAGAAGCAATCACATAGGACTTAAATGTGTCAATTCAAATAATACCAGAGTACTAGCATTCCAAGGAGCTTTGCTGGCGCCAACAAACACTTGCAGGAACTCATTTTGACTTAAAACCTAAATATAGATGGCAAAGATACATATAAAATTACTTACAGAAGCAACAATAGTGACTAGATACTTCTGTGTGCGCTCATAATCCAACGTCCTGTTTACTGTAACTTGGCCAACATGCGGTAAGGGGATTGAGAAAAAACTGTAACCATCAGCAGCGTTGTTCTCTTCTAGAGTTTTATTGTCCGTTTGAATTATGAAGTATTCTGCTAGACCATTAACGCCCGCGTCAATGTCCACTGCCCTGATGCCGTCGAAAACAGTTGTGCCGATGGGTACAAGCTGAAAAAAGTAATGTTTTATGCGTGTCCTCCTGTAAAGTAGGTATTATCTTAAAATTTGCAGCTGGTTAAATTTGGAGTTAGGTTCGGCCATGTTTTAACACATTTTTAATTAATACATAAAAGTTAAGATATTTAAATAACCAAAGGATACTTTTGTAATAATTAATTATTATCAATATAATGCATCAAGTCTTGCTATCATTCGATTATCTTGATGCCTGCGTTGCTGTTATAATAGGGGTACTACATGTATTTATAATATCTCTAAAAAACGTAAAATATCATTATCCCAAGATATATAAATTCCATATGGACAGTTAAAATGTGGATAAAGTTAGGTAATATTCTTGTTTTAATATACAATGTTTATTTTCAAGGAGCAGTAATTCGTGTCGTTTACGAAAACTCAAGTTTATTTATAATCAAGTTAAACATGTTACATGTAAGCTTTTTAGTTATAGGCTGTTGTGTGAAAGATGGGACCTATTAGCAACTAACTTACGTAAATCCTTAAAGATTCGAATATTAAGATACGAATAACAAGAATCCATGTTAATTTAACCAAACATGTTTGCTGTATTGACATTAAGAATTATATTATGTATATTTTAAATGACTGTTAAATTGTCTCAAAAGGCCTGAGTGTGTATGAATCCAGACTTGAGCAATAGCATAAGTAAACATCATTTGTACGAATAATGGAGTTACTTAATTATCCGTGCAAAAACGGCGAAAGAATACAATTTTCTGCGGCCGGGCGGCCTGTCGTAAGAGGCGACTAAAGAACCCACAGCCGGACGGTAGGGTTTTTCCCATCTGTATGTTTACAAACCTGATCTAGAGTATGCCGCCATAACAACCTTGAGTTGTGTTCCGGCATTAGTGGCCAGGTTCCAGTCTTAAGTCAGTCCCTTAAGAGCGCAGAAGCCCTTTTGTAACGCCTTTAGTATTGCAAATGTCCTTAGGCGGTGGTAACAGCTTTCCATCAGATGGACCGTCTGTCTGTCTATTGAACTCATCAATAAAAAAATATACGTAAAGAAGCGCGACAATAATTCAACATCAATTAAACGTTTCATGGCTGACCAATTTTGCATTGCAATTAAAATGTATATATAAATTTTACATGACTTTAATGGATCATAGAGATTTGGTTTTTATATAGTACATAAGAAGTGCTGCATTTTTTCACTAAGAGGTAACTATATAAATAAGTATAATAAATTGTTACCTCTGATACACTTGTCTCATACGGTATATTTTGAAAAACCGGTGCATTATCGTTGATATCGGACACTCTCACTATCACAGGAATCGTCCGCCGCTTCTTCGTTGCTTTCACCTGACAAACCAGCTAAACAACACCCCATTCATTAGTCAAAATCTCTATTAGTTTTGAGATATAATTAATGATGCAGATTGCTGATATGGCTTCGGGCTTACTCTATGCTATTTAAGAATGTGAATCTTGTTACAATGCGTAATGACTTTTAATTGTATCCAAGTAGAGATCATAATTGGTTGAGATAAAAATGTTTCCGTATTATTTAGGTAAGCAGTTTTGAGTGTTACAAGGTTGATATAAGGTCTACATTATTTTTATTATAATTTCGAATACTTAGACTCTTTGTTGCTACTGAATTAGTTGTACCAATAAATTAAGTCTGAAGCTGTAGTTTATTTCTATTTTTATTTATATCATCTACTGATCAAATCATTACGTTTATTACATTAGAAAGTATTATAAGCACATAACTTTCGTTTGTACATTGCAAAATTACTTTTAAGTAATTAATATTTCTGGTGTCTGCATCTTTGATGCTGGCTCTTAAATTGAGCAAAACTTAAATAGTTTGAATGAAATTGAGTTTTTACTAGAATGTGATGTACCTGAAACACCATATGAGATAGATTATCAGCATCCCTATCTAGCGGTTGAAGCAGCTGCAACCGCTTTCCGTCTAGCTGGAATAACGTAGGGCCCTTAGGGAATACTGTGGATAGTATCACATCTACATCTGGTTCACCAACTATTGGCAAATCAGCTGGTACTGTGCTTTGGTTTACTTCTGCAAATAAAGGAAAAACTATTTTTAGAGACGTAACATGCTTTTCAACGTTTAAGTAACAAAATTATAAGCGAAGATTAATCTTTAATTGAATTTATCAAAATTTATTTTCAACGTTACTATAATATTATGTATGTATGTATGTATAAAGCTTATAAATACGTACGATTTCCTCTGCTCTCTTCAATATCGACAATAATACTGGATTGTCCTGTTTCCACTTCACATGGACCTGTAACAAGGTTAAAAGTAAACATTAGTTTACATTTAAAAGTTGCAAAATAGCACAAGACATTAATATGTTACATCTATGTCTTATGTGCGTTAAAATGTATTTGCCAGTTTCAAACCGGCCTTACAGTTGTAAGTTTTGTTTACGTATTATCTAAGGCTAACCGCGTAATACGATTCAAAAAGACTTGATTCAGCTGAGAAAGGAGAAGTCCGGTTTTTATAAACTGTACTGCGAGCTTAGCTTTAGAAGCTTACGCGGGCAAATTTTATAGATGTAAGGCTGGGCTAAAGTACAAAAAATTTAAAACATGTTTAGTGGTATTATTAACAATAAATAATAGAATTAAGCTTAAAGAGGGCTTGCTCTCAAATGTCTTTCGCTATTCGTTTTCGATTTAGAACTGTTTTTGATTTTCTCCATATTTAAGTGCATTTTACTTCGTATATTCCATTTATTTTTGCGTTGTATGTTAATATTTCAAAGAAATATTTGTTCAATGAATACATTGACTCTTTCGAGCTGATGAGACAAACACGAACCACGAAAGACGTTTGCGAGAAGGCCCCTTACACAGCTCGCAAAACTAGTAGGCTTTATATTTAGTGAGGTGATCATATCTGTCTCGAGACCAATGACCCATTCAGTAGGTATATGATTAGATCTTCAAGGACTCTTCTCCTGACGGCAAACCAAAAACTTTATTCTAGAGCCAAAACCTTTTTCATGTCATCATTAATCTTGAGTTAAAATTCAAACTCACGTTGTATGAAGCACGAAAGCTGATAACATAAATTACAGGGAAGAAGTTCTTCATTGTCTTTGAAGCCGTCCAATTAGCGGGAACTGAGAATGATTTATGCTTCCCTGAGAGGATAATGTCTCAATACACGCATAGCACTATAATGTGAAATGCTACACATTTATGCAAAATACACCATAAGAAGTGTTTATAGGTTCTAATACATTTAGTGACTTTACACTGTTTATTTTGTAGAGAAACGATTTGAAAAAGAAACATTTTTTTATGTGAATCGTTGCAAACTGCTGCTTTTTATACGTGCAGGTACGGATAAAGAGGCGATAAAACAACCCATAGCCATTTTGTGGCCAAATGCCGCCTCGAAAGCTGCCACCCCTGGTCTAGAATATGTTGCCAAACAATCTTGAGCTGTGTTCCGGCATTAGTGGCCAGGTTCCAGTCTCCTTTTAGAGAGCGGCAGCACGTTGGTAGCAGTACCTTTGGTGTTACAAATGTGTTTTTTTTTGCTTTTCCTCTATGCGCTCCTAAACTAGTTATCTAATTGTGATGAAACTTTGGTAGGGTGTTTAAAGCACACCCGTGAGGGTTTATGGTCCAAAAAACCTTCTGTCTATAAAAATAAAAATAATTGTTTGTACGTTTGTCCTCTATGCATCCCCACACCATTGATTTGATTGTGATGAAATTTCGGTAGGCTGTCCTGAGGACAGCCACGAGGTTTTATGGTGCAAAAAATGTATATAAATAAATATGATTGTATATAAAAACACATCAATAAACAATATACAACCAAACAATTTTTTACTTAACCCTATTGCAACACATATGATATGGAAGGCATAGCTGTAATTTTAATAAATTATTCAAATATTAAAAAAAATGAATACAACTTCCTCATACTAACAACAGTCAGGTCGTACGGAACCATCAAAATACCATCAAATCAATATGTATTTCGAATAAATATTACCATAGAAACCAGTTGTATGATTGCTTAATTCCTTACTCGGATGCATTTCATACAAATATTAAATACGAGACCGGTGTCTTACGTAATGTCTCTGTAAGATATATTCCGGGTATTTTCACGTAAAGCAAACGTTCAATAAATAAGTAAATCGACAGGTGGACTACGCTGTCGCTTGCTTCGTTAGTGGTTTGTATAGTAATTAATGTTAGGTACGGGTTCCCTTTCAATTTGGTCCCTTTTACTTAATTTTACTTTTAAATTAATGCATTTGGTAACTGTTATATTTTCCGCATGTCCAACTAATAACGGCGGCTTGTTGCTCGGTTGCTGGGAAGTTAAATACATAAAGTATAAAAAACACTTTAAATGACTCTCTTTTCTTTACCTTCTCCCAATGGTTTGGGATCGGCAGGTATATCTTTTTATTTCATACACCTCTATCCCGACATATTGACTCTGAGACGCCACAAATGACCATTTCATTCTTCACCAAATCCATCCATCTCTTTTTTGTTCTACCTATACATTTCTATCCGTCAATCTTGTAGTTTAACTCTCAATTTTGCAATAACGAGTGCAACTTTCAAAAATCCCCTTATGTATTTCTTATAAAAAAAAATTATAACCTGAAGCAGGCAAACAGGCAGAGGGGCCACCGACGGAAAGTGGTTACCGTCTCCTATGATGTTTGCAACCAGGGTGTCCTCAACGAGTTGCCGACCTCTAAGAAATTTTCTAACGCCCTTCTTAAAAAAACCCTATGTGATATTGCAAAGGGAAGCTGCAGCGAGAAGTTCCTTCAGATCATTGTTGTACGCGGAATAAATTTTCTAGAGAACCGTTGCGTAGTTGAGCGTGGGTGCTCAAGGAAATGGGGGAACGTCCGTAGCTCGGACACTCCTCGTTATACAGCCGGTAAAATACGCAGAAGGCCACAAAGTCTCTTCTGTTAATAAACTTCAAATTTAGAAAAGCAATAAAACTTTTAAATTACCATAATTCATGTTAATGGACAAACTTAATAATACTAAAATTACCATAATCATAACCACTTCAATAATTTCAAGAAACAATTTAACCCGTGTAATAAATATTTGAACATTATTTATTTAGTGATTGTCTGATATAATAATTTTGGCCAATTATGTACACAGTTTGGCAGGCCTAAGTTAACTTTAACAAGTTGGTGTAAATATTGTAATAACCGACACTAACTTAACGGAGAATTGTTAGGAAATTTATAATAATAAGTATTAAATATTATAATTGTTTTAGCTTAATCAGCACACAATACTATGGTAGAAATATGTTAAGAAAGACAATCTCAATGTGATGGAGATACTTTTCCGGTAGATATTTGAAATGAAAAACTTATAAAGTTATAGTCGTATAAGTATTGAATAGAAGAACATTTAGATTTTGTCAAGACGGGACACTCCCGGTAACAACCTAACGAAAATACCTATTTGCACGAGACTTGAAGACTCTCAGACTTTTTGGGAAACACGGGCTCTGGTAACGCATTCATTTTTAACGTACGTAGAAGGAACGTGGAGGCAAACGTTTCGTTCGCCCTGGTGGTATTTCCACTGTGAAACGATCGCGAAGACGAGAGCGCCTTGTCGTCCAAAGATGGAATTAATTCGAACAGTTTATAAGGGTAAACTAACTGTACTGTTGTCGGTACCACGGTACAATTATTGACACCCTATTAATTTATTCAGAAGATTAAGAAATCTTTATGATTTTTATTAAACTGTCAGGATACCTATCAGATTGCGGGGGATTATTTTAATTATATAAGATTTTTTTATGTCAACAAAAGAACGAGATTTCACGACATTGACTTATGATTTAGAAGTCTGTAGTAACGGCTATTAACTCATATCATTAACACTTTACACTTATATGGGCATAATAAAAGTACTTAACCATAAAATATCACGTACTACTAATTAGTACGTATGCACTTAATAAGCTCATATATTTTCGTTTTGTCGACGAAGGAGTGGCTAGTTACCGGCGACCATATATGTAACATGGCAGAGATATAAAACGAATGGATAGTGCAAGATAAACTACTTTAATCTAATATGTCTTAACATACTTCCCAAATATCATAATTTTCACAAATATCAAAGGGTCCAATTATAAACTATATTTAAAAGAATGAAGTTTTTTGTAACATTTCAATTTCACTTAAAAACTATCTCAGTTATTAGGGTCACAATAAATAACGACCTAAACTTCATGGTCTATTTATCAAAGCAAAGAGTGTTTGTAGTAACAGCCTTAATTTAAAGAATGCCAAAAAGTACTTACTTAGTAGTAAATAAAGTCTATTGGATCCTATACAAAATTACCTGTGCAGGAAAAAAAGGGAACTAATTCCTGCAACCGGGCGACCTGTGGTAAAAAGCGATAAAACAACTCACAGCTAGGCAATAGGGCATTTTCCCGTCTGGATAGCGACTAACCTTCGTCTGGATTATACCGTCACAATAACCTTGAGTTGTGTTCCGGCATTAGTACCCAGGTTGCAGTCCCCCCTTTGAGGCCGACAGTACATTGGCAGCACGTCTGTTGTACTAAATGTCCATAGGGGACGGTAATTTCAACTTTTCCACTTTCCGTCATATAGCCCGTAAAAATGTCTGCTCTTCTCCAGCAATAAAAAATACACTGAAACACCCGCTACTCCCCTAACACATTGGCTTAGAAAAAAAAACTAAGTATTAGATTTCAATGGAGATCAATGTCACATCTGTTTTTTCTAATTTCGTGCAACATAAAATAGTTATGTATCAAAATGGAAAGCAAGTCTCGTTTAGGTCAATATTTATTGAATTCCAATAAGCTGTCCGTGTGGTCTTAGTTATTATTTCGTTCATTAAATCCGATATCTTTAGGCTTGTATTGGCAATAACCCTAAATTGGATTGATATAGAAAATTAAGCTCGGTCAGGTAACGTTTTTGTTATCTTTAAATTTGAATTTATGAGGAAGTTATTACATTTTGAATAAGCTATAAACTTCTAAACGTTAATTATAAAATCTTAGAATTAAAAGCTTTTAATTAAATTATACGTTCTTAATTTAGAAATTACATAATCAGTTATAAAGTTCAAAGAAATAATCTAAGGTTTAATAACTTATTTTTTACGATATAATGTTGACGTCGTGGAATTTCTATTAACTCGAAGACCGAAGACCCATCCTTCATGCTTTGAGTTTATAAGCACCTAGTAGCCCGACATCTTTTGCTCAGGTAAAAACAAAACCCCTTATTTGTCCTCTCAGCATATCAATTAGAGTGTTATTCAATGGTAGAAAAGTTCAAAATTTAGTATAATAATTAGTTCGTCACAAATTTCAAATGCCAGAATGTAATGTGGAATATATATTGTTGCGAGCTACAGGACTCGAATTAAAATGCCGTTGGAATTACTATAGAATTTATTAGAACTATACAAACATGTATAAAACAGGTAAAAGATATAACTGGATACAACCAGTACAAACTGCACGATTCAATAACACGCGCAAAGTCCGTCACTCTATCGCTTATTTAATGTACACGTCTTGCATTGATCGTGGTTCTCGCTAGAAGGCCTCATCCCTGCGTTCGGGCATTCCTTTTATTCTGTACGAATTCAATATGCCTCGACAAAAACAATAATTAGTTCGACACACCTGCCTAATGACTGCCATAAAACAAGTACAATAACAATAGAATGTTTTCTTAGATACAACACAAATTAAACAAAAGTTCAAATGCGGGAAAGGTAATAAACCAGGTTTATGGAAGGCAGATGTGCATACACTTTTTATCGGCATGTAACAATATATTACTAAGCTGCAGCATATAGGCCCATCTGATGGTAATGTTATCCTATTTAAAAGAACTCACAATATAGCAGTGAGTCAAGGTATGTGTGGAAACTCACTATACATCTCTAACGTAGGACATATTATAAGAAAATTATTGATACCCTCTGATATCATTACAACACAACGGAAACCTAATAAAAAGGGAAATACGAAGCACCACTACTTGAGATTATACGATTATTATGCGACTCTGAGCGCAACAGTTAATTTCTTTTAGATCAATTATCCAGGTAGCAGCCTTGCATGTCTGGAGGGCACCACCATCTACGAGTCCGGCAGCATATTGATAGGACCTTTAGTGTTGTAAATATTTATAGGCGACGGTAACCACTTTCCATCAGAGTTGGGCCGTCAGGCTGTCTGCTGTGCTGTGGCATAAAAAATCAATAAAGAAAAAAGACATAAACAAATTCCTAAACTGTAAACACTTTCACTTCGTTAAATGTTAATAAAAACAAACAACTATTGTTTTATAGCTATTGAAGAATAGAAGCGAACAATGAAATGAGTTACAGTAACAAGACCGAACTACTAATCTCATTAAAACAAACTATAAATAAAACAACAGCTGTATAATCGTTTATTTACAAACATCGATGCATAGTTGTATTAAGTATTGTATTACAATCGTACAATAAAAGTTGTACGTAATTTAGTCTTTCCTTTCACCTTTTCACGATTCTTTATTGTTCCTTACATACTTGTCTATACATAGTATAATATACATCTTCTATCCCATCACAGATCTTTATATCATCCATCATTGTGGAGTTCATAACAAATATCAAATCATTTAAAATTATTGCAAAACCTTATTCATTTAATTGTATATTAGTTCATCGTACCTTTTGGGTCACGAGCAATATACCTGCCACGAGTGTCCAAGACAGCTTGGCGGGTTTAACACATCGGTTATCTCAGTGTGCACGTTCTCCTTTGTAGTGGACACTTACAAGCCAATAGATGGCGCTGTGCAATAATTGATGTCACAAACGTTTCCCAAAAAATACAAAATTTCAACTATAAGAGACGGGCCTAAGCCTGCGAGAAACAACATTAGCATCGCTAGAAGATTCTCCTTTAAGGCGAAGGAGCATTTCATCCAGCTCCTCCAACCCAGTCTGGTGTTCCTACACCTTCACGTAACAATTAGCATAGGTCAGAAAACTGCCTAGTAGCGAAAGCTTTCAACCAGGATTCGAAAGTGCGTCATTGAAGACGCAAGTAGGTTACCTCTGTAACTATTGTTTTGTCTGTTCACGTACGAGTACTAATTTAATCTGTTAACAGGATAACTAATGGCAAAATTGTTTCTTAGAAATTTATGTCACTGTAAAGGATCTTATTGGTACTTTCAGTTTATGACTGATTTAAGTTTATAAAGTATGTTTTAAATAATAAAATGTGGATTGAAATTTCTAACTGAGATTTTCATTAAAAACAAAAAAGTATTGGCACCAACTCTGATTGCAGTGTTTTACGAGATACCTTTTTTACGGACCGATTATATTTCTTTTTAAAAGAAAATTGTTATTAAGTCTATGGAATATAATCTATTTTATTGTACAAAAATGCTATATAAAATAAATAATATTAATATTCTTTATTTTATGTAATATTTTTGCGATCTTATCACCCATGGCGATTTCTTACGGGCAACCATTGGATAGACCAGGGCTCGTGCAATAATAAGTATTTACTGTTTAAGAAAGGTATCATGTGGCGAAAAGAGAAAGGTATCAAGTGAAACTTACCAGGTGTCGCCGTTGTTGCGTGCAGAAGGCAGAAGAATAGGATCCATATCGCTGTCTGTCCATGCTGGATTAGCGACCTCCACCGCCCCATCTCACTGTAACAATCGATATTTTTCTAATTAAGTACCGATACATTATGTACAGTGTAGCATAACTTTCGTTTATTTCAGTTAACTAAATTTCAAAGCATTAAACTCCAAGGCCTTGATTTTGCCATTGTCACCGTAACTGCAAGAGTGACAGAGGTAAAGACAGAAATTAATTCGTATTTTAGACACTTAAGCACTGGCTTAACTGTCCAAAAATAATAGTCATATTAACTACACGATTCATATCCGTTTTTCAAATTGAATGATCCACTAGTGATCCATATAAACATAAACTTGAATCATTCAGTGTGATTGAATACTGTCGTGTCCTTTCAATCAAATTGATTAAATTTGCTGACATTAGACGGTTCTACGGTATTAATTCATTTTGGTTAACCCGTTTAATATCAGCGTAAGAAACGTTTTCTTATAACTTGAGAACAATATTATCAATCTATTGTAATAGACGTCAAGTTCTCCACATTTATTTAAAATTAGTAGCTTCGCGTCTCTTATGGATCTAGCCAGTGTAAATTCAAGTTTTAGGATCGCCGTAAAGCACACGAACCGAATCAGTTATTACCAACCTGCTCAACAGATCATTTGTTTATTTTATGTTAAATACAATTTCATAATATATTAACGATACTTCATAAAAAACGTTCGCCCAGCTTCGCGTGACAGACCAATTCGAAAAACTGTGGTTACAACGTCAAGTGATTGGAAATGAACGTTAAGTATATTATTCAGTCCTTATTCACATAGCAATGCTTCCGTTGTCAAACTAGTTCAAAACTTTTTAGACTAGATTTTTGTAATAATTTCCTTTGCAAGACTGTAAGGAATATAAAAACCATTAAATCACAAAACACCGTTATGAAATAATGCCGATAATTCCACAGAGCGTATTAACAGCAGGGTATCTTTAAATAGTAAATCATAGGAAAATGTTGAAAGTAACATCGGTTGCCAGACTATATCGAGTGGGCGGGCTGGCCAATAAACAAGATACCGCGAATGACGATACTACCTTAACAAGGCTTACGATTACCGGCTGCTTGCACATTATTTTATTGATGAGTCCATGGATATATTAAGACATAGACATGACGTGGATAATCTATATTATACATGCTTTCATAGGAATAAAAATAATAATACAATAATCCTCACAACAGACAACAAATTGTACGTGTTACTTAAAAATAAATACTTTCAATTTTATGAGTGTGTTAACATTTGCACGTCCTTAAATATCTATACAGTTATACATGGCCTTACTTATAATCGTTTGTTAAATTTTAAGAAACTTCTTAGCAACTGATTAATGAAAATCTTACCAATAAACTCCTCTTAAGGATAAGAGGTGGTGGTATACTTTACCACCACCTCATAACTAACTGTCAAAATAACTAATATCGAGAGGTAGTTTAAGTGACTGCTAAGAGGCAAGATGGCAAGTTTTATTTGAAACCGCCATTGATTAGGGGCTCAAGAGTATCTTATTTAAGAGATGGCTAATCCTTTCTTAACGAGATTATTATAAGTAAAGCCCATACAATTTAACTATCTATTTTTAATGTCAAAATAACAGTTTTTACTAAATGGTTACGAAAGTATATAGGATATTTATATAATAAAAAACAAATTTGAAAATTTTCGTCTGTTAGTTCCGGTTAATATCTAAAACGGCGGGACCGATTATTTTACTAGCAGATAACTGATGTTATAAGGAATAACTTAGGCTACTTTAAAGATTAGGGTTCCGCGAAAAATTCCATGTGGACGAATTTGCTAGTTAAAAAATGAAATTTAAACCAACAGACACGTCGTATATTTCCAAGTTTTGCGGCTAGGTTTTAGTAAAAGTGGTAAAGTTAAAAAAAATTGTGAAGGAATTATTTCAATGATTTGCTCTTATATCTTGAACAGAGGCCACATGTTATTCGTGATACCCTCTAGAATACTCTAGATGGCAGTATCTGTTACTAATATTTGAGCCCCGCGAAATACCGAAATGATGTTGCAATCCCCGACAAAGGTTTTAATGTCTGACATTATATCATATTGGCCACTAATTTTGTTTTAAATTTGTGATTTTTCTGTCTAGATTAAACATGTCCTTACTACGTAGATCTGCTTTTATTTATTTAGATAAATTAGAGCTTACTTAGGTATAGAGTTGTTTAACGATGAAATACTAAAAAAAACATAATCAATCCCTAGTATTTTTACTAAAATCCGTTGAACTGTTTCAGGGATTAATCGAAATAAATTTTCAGGCGGATAAACACAAATCCTCAAAAACAAACAAAACAGTGTTCAGTTTTCAATCCAGACTTCAATTTATTATAAATCCATAGAGACGTCAGAAATGCTTTACTTATAAAATCATGTCTTTTGATTATAACATATCTCAATTCTGAATGCCATCATTAGCAGTTAATTCCTTCCCATTTGAGTCCTGAATGGCCGTAAGATTTATTGACTTTAAGCAAAAGAAATTAAAACTTTTACGCACCAGGATGCTATAAATGACATCGAGTAATGGTAGTCTACATAAAGTATAATGTCGCTGTAATATTTGCATAAAGACTCTTCAAATTGCTTATAGAACTTTAATAAACTGGTTCATATCCTCTAGCGATCGGCATAAAGTCCAAGAAATTGAAGTTTAGTATACGCCCAAAGGATATAAAACAAAGTAATAAGTAGTGGTAACTTGAAGAGTTGAGGTTTGCTTTAGTTTTATTTAAAACACAAATTAAAATCTTTTTCAAATGAACATATGGTTATTGTATATTGATTGAGCGATCTTTATGTGAAACTGTAAGAGAGTTACTTATGTTGCTAAGGCGATATGTTATGGGAACCGGCTAGTAAAACAAATGTTTAGCCATAGCGCCTCAACCAGGACCAGGTACAAGGGGCGTAGGCCCAAGAAAAGCCTGCTTCACATGTCGAGGGAAATGTGAGTACCAGTGGTCTCACAACAAGTGAAGACCAGGTGGAGTCGAAAAGAAAAAGAAGGAATACGGACCCCGGGCTTTGACCAGACGCTCTGAACGCGACTGGAATTAAACGCTTGGGTAAAGATCACTATTTTAGTACGTTATCAAATATGATTAATTTTTGAAATGACCACATCATTATTATTAGTTCTTTGTACGATTTATGTCAAAAATCTTCAATTTTAAAGAAGCCTTCGTAGGGAGCATATAAAGCTAAGGGCCTTCTCACATGCATACTACAGTGAAGTAGAAATAAAAGGACGAGTTACATGAACAGCTTCCACGAGGCACGGCAACCGTGCCATAACCGTGTGTCCCGAGCTTATCCATTTCGGCGACCGTCTTTGCAGTAATGTATTGTTATCTACTTCGACCCAGCAAGTGTTTTTGCAGTAATGTATTGACTTGTATAGACTCGTTCACACGGCACGTGCGCAAAACGGCATGGCGAGCGCAGGGAATGCCTTTCGTATGGCGTATGGATAGATGCAATATAATCGTATTTTCTCACGTACGCAATGGAATACACGCTTGCAACGTGGATACAATAGGAGTAAGACTATTTGCTGTTTTCGTTGCATTAATAACAAATGACGTCTTAAGTCTAGTTTATATTTTCCAGGAATTCTAATTTTGAAATTGATTTACTTGCACTTGTAGCAAAATGAAGCTCGTTACATTTTGAAGATGAAAATATATTTACAATCAAAAGCCTATGGTGAAAGTATTAGTTTATTTATTTATGTGCTGACCGTACACTACTACAAACGCAATAACGGCTTTAAGCTAATTTACCGATACTTCGATAATATTGCGACCATGTCTCACCGCCGCCGGGCGACCGTGCGTAATCCGTCTACATGTGAAAGAGCTAAAACGGCACGGCACCGAGCCGTTTAGGCGGCAACCGTATGCATATGAAAAGGCCCTAACTTTCAACGGAACATTTGCTTAAACTTGTATATTAGTGAACACTAGCCTCTGGCTTCAAAGGCCGTACAAAGTTATCAAAGCAGAAAAGAGCAAATTCCACCTTTATTTAGCTAAGAATAATTCAAGTATTCGTGCCGCTGATGCTTTTATTAGACATGGGAAGATATTGAATTAAATTAAACGCCTAAGGTAAGAAAGGTTCCAAGAGTGTTTGGTATGTGTCAGAACTGACATGAAGCGCAGTGTGAGGTTTGATAGTACTGGTAAATATATAATTTCAGAGAAGATTTTAAAGCTGTTATAAGTTCAACCATATTAATTATACTCGTATTTACTTGTTTATGATTATGAAAGTTTATTCTTATTTTTGATTAAACTTTTTCACGTGGCTTTTTTCATGCAACCTTGGAATCGGTATCCCATGAGCAATGTCTGATTTTCGGAATAAAAAGTGTAGATCTAATTTTTATAGTTCAAATAATGATAACTGGTTCATTGAACAATCATAAAAGGGGAATAAACAAAGTTATAAGGACCAAATAAAGTCATTTTCACAAGACAAAATATTGAAAAATTAAGCGGTTTTCAATTCTTATAACTCTAACACATAACACGGTAAGCCTGAGTTAAGATACTTTTTTGAAACACTTTAGGGACCTGGAACGTGTAGTTTAGACTGTCCCTAAAGTTAACACTTTTTACTTAATTTGAATACATAAAAATATTTCAACCTCCAGAAACTATCTCCATTAATATATGTACTTACGTTCATTATACGCATAGCATTACTATAATTAAGATAATTTAGAAAAAACATTATAAGGTGTATTGCCATAAAATTAGAACTTTACTTGATAATTTGTGTCAATGTTATTCGGTATTAAGAAAGTAAGCCTTGATTACTTATCATCGAAGCGTGTAATCTGTTAACAGTATTACGGAATTACGTCTGTATGGATTTATTTACTAAATACCTCAGATAATCCTATTATAAGAATATATATGTATCTATATCTTGTATATCTTAGAAATCTTAGTGGAATGTAAGATCTATATGTTACTGTCTGAGAGCAGTATAACTTTGGATACGACTTTTTATTATCAAAATTAGGTAACGAAATAGCAACAACTGAATGTACATTTAGTTATCACAGCATCCTGTTTGGCGCAAAATGAAATCAATTTATTGGCATTGAATAGATGATTATGTTAAGAATGCTTCTATGTAGTAGGTATATACGTATTAAATTTAGTATTGCACTCAATAAATACATTTTAAATAAACAACAAGAAAAAACAGGGCACATAAGCATGTGAATCTTCGTGACATAATTACAGAAAAATAATGATATTTTGAAATGATATAATATCTTTTATATTATTGAAATACATAATGTAAAAGTAAAAGTTCAGGAAATGTCCAAGATCTCCAATAACTTTTCAACATTTTGAAAAATTAAGACATTCTTAGCGGTTTAGCGAAAATTAGTGTGAAAAAAAGTATTTTGAATAATTTACTTTTGGGTCACACTTTTCAGAGTTTTCTCCATCTTAACTTCTAGTTTTCTTTTATATTACACTAAAATCGATATTACGCAGTTCATTTATGTATTATTCATTCACTTGGTATGAATCAACCAAAATAATCAATACAATATAATAATTATATTATAATAATAATCAGTGTCACGACACATTTTCATTAAATTTGTCAAGGGGCCTCTACGTGTTGGCCTCCCCATGGCCCCACGCAAGCCCTCCAAAAGTCCGGGCCATTTTTATGGCCCGTGGTCTTGAAAGACATACAATAATAATAAACTTGAATTATTCAATGTCATTGAATATCGTTGCATCCGTTCATTTATGTGCGTTTCAATCAAATTGATCCAATTAGAACGGTCCTTATGATATCAAGCCCTGAACTGGCAAGAAATCGCACAGGAGAGGAACAGGTGGAGTGTTCTCATTTCGGAGGCCAAGACACATTTTGGGTCGCTGAGCCAACGGAGTTAGTTAGTCCTTATAATATCAGCATGGCTTGTCTGTATTTTTGCTTTTACAAAAGTATTTTGATGTAGTATATGAAGTAACAACAATGTCTAACTTTAGAATTATCGAGTCCTAAAGGCGTGGAGAACTATAATTCTACTGAGAACAGCATTCTTATTGTACAAGCGTGGTTACGTAGGCTATTGTTTAAAGGATTTAAAGGGCCGCGTACTCTACAATGTCCAGCATGAATATTCAAAGGGTAAAACACAGATATGGCTTTAAGAAAGGCTATCCAGATGTAGCGATATCTGGTTTAACATGAACAAAAATATGAGGGTTATTTTATAGTTTTGTTTATGTCGGGATTGAAAATGATATATTAAACATAAGTTTTTGCGCAATACAAAGAAGCTATATATAAGCTTTGTTGTTGTGGTATTTTGTTTGTAAAACTGGATTTTCAAGAAATGTTGTTGAAGATTTTTTTTCTTGTCATTTTATTATTGTATACGTCTTGGCCGATAGAGTAGATGACTCCTATAATGAACGACATCTCGGTAGATGTAGAACGTGGTGCCTTTTACCCAACTGGATCGATGACCTGTGTACCAAGGTAGGAGTTGAATGAGGAAAGCGAACAGTGCAATCTGGTGACCATGAAATTCATTTTTAAACACCTGATAAATAACGATAAAGTTTAAGACAGATGACATTTACCTATTCATGCACGAATGAAAGACACCCAAATGTTTATTTAGACTCAACAGTCTCCGAGAACAATCGTTATAATAGAAAATAACTAGGCGGACGCACGTATTTCATTGTGGGTATAAAATAAACTATAATTATAGATATAACATAAAAAGTGCCTTTATTATATTTCAAATTTTCCTATACAATGGAAATTTTGCATCAAGTCATAGATTAG
This sequence comes from Dendrolimus punctatus, assembly GCA_012273795.1. NCBI lineage: Eukaryota > Metazoa > Arthropoda > Insecta > Lepidoptera > Lasiocampidae > Dendrolimus > Dendrolimus punctatus. The sequence goes on from CM022535.1 coordinate 8,306,642, forward strand.
TATCTTTGATATATAAGCCTCCTATAGTACTTGCCTACTGATGTCTTTTCTGCCAATGCCTCAATGTCATTCCTCTACCATCTATTCTGTTTACTCCAACTTTAAATTACCCTTGGGCACCATTCTAATCAGAAGTACAATTTATATAATAACAGCGATTGGTTAAAAAAAAACTCAATACCATCATACAACAAACCTGTCAAAACGAAACCTCAATGTGGCAATTATAACTGGTATTAAAAAGATATGCAATTAATACCAATTACATGTATCAATTTTAGGTATAAGAAAAAAGACATCTCAAATAATTTGAGCGACTCTTAACTGTCAAATAAAAAACCGCTTCAACCTAAAACATTTTGACAGCAGAATGATGAACGACTCGCTACTTCTTAAATGAGCCTGAGAATCGTTTATCTCTTTTTTCATGATTATGTATTCACTTTTATCTTCTTCATTAAATTGTTCACATCAACGTTTCACAAGTTCTGTATCATCCATGGTTCTGTTGTTCACAATAAACGAAACGATCATAAGATCTGTTTATCTGTCTTTGTATGTCACTGGCATTTATCTTAAAAATAACGAGTCAATGAGTATAAGTAAGCTTGTGTAAGTATATGTATACAAGATGCTCTAGTCCAATTACAAAAAAAGGGTAGCTGCCACACATATAAATAACTAAGAGTTGTAATTATTTTGAGTGTATGACGACATTGCATGAGGTGTGATAAACAATTGTAGAAAAGACAATGTTCCAAAGTCGTAAAACTAGTGTCTCTCCTGCAAATTTTTCAAGAAAATTCTGATAGGAAACACAACAAGATTTAAATAGAATTTAAGCCAGATCTGCTAAGTAATTTTTCATATATTCTTGTTTAATGCTTTTAACCAAACGAAAAATATATACTTAGTAATAACATATAGATAGAGAATAAAAGAATACCTTTATATGTCGGAATATTCAGGTGTTAAGGTATTTGCCCGACTGGATGGCTACCACCCCTGGTCTAGAGTTTGCCACCATAACAACGTTGAGTTGTGTTCCGACATGAGTGGCCAGGTTCCAGTTTCTCCTTCAAGGCCGGCAGAACCTCTGATATTGCTAATGTCTATAAGCGATGGTCACCACTTTCCATAACAGTTGGCTGAGAGCCTGTCTTCTGTGCTTCAGCAATACAAAAAATTGAAAAAATATCTGATGCTGAAATATGTGCTAAAATCCCTCAAGATGTAATAAAAGTTTAACTTTGACTCCTTGACCTTCATTATTGTTATATTTCAAAAGAAGCCCCCAGAAACAATAGCCCCATTTCATTTCCGTATCCTCCCCCCGATTTACTTAGCTAACGGCGATGATTGTTGCGCCAGCGCATACAATGATGGATGGTTTATTGTAATAGCCCACACACATGAAAGCTCAATCTATTTGGTCTACGGTAATATATTTGCATAATAGCTATCCTTGTAGGTACTAAAAGGTAGGTAATTAAATGCAATTAAACCGTAATTCGACTATATATCATAATTAAATAACAAACCAAAATTCTATAGACACATTACAAAATGACTAAAACATCACTAAAATATTACTTTTGAATGTTATTTAGGTTTGTTACTTCTTGGCGGTCTTTATTAAATATATTTTCCGCGAAATCACAATATTTATGACAACAAAGCCGTGTCTAAAGACAAAATACATACAATTAACAACACAAAATTATTTTGAATTTAAACGTTTATAACATACCTAACAATTTTACAATTAAAAAAATGCAAATATAATAAGACGAGAGACGAGACGCGCGTAAATCCATCGTGATAGAAAAGAAAACATACAACGCAGGGAATTTAATACATCGATTTTGTTTAGAAACTTTATCAAATCATTCTGAGTTAACATTGGTTGTTTTCCATTTAAAACCAATATCTGTGTATGGTATGATAATAAAACGATACGATAAAAGCTTAAATATCGAGCAAACTAGTTTAATAACTTGGCATTTAGCTTTATCTCAATCACTCGATTGCAACATCTGAACAACATCATAAGTAACTTAATTTCCTATATCACTTGAGCCCTTTTATAAATGTGATTTAATGAGCTAGATTTAAGTTTCTTGATCTTAGACAGGTGTAAGACATGACCGCAATGTTGCATATCAAATTGTGTCTTAAATAGTAAAGATAAGTTACAATTTTAAATGTTCTATAAATGACACGATTACTGTCTCCTTTGATTAGCAAAGATATTTCATCAGTTAATTTTGTACCATATTTCGCAACGCATTTGTGTGTAAATAATGGAAGACTGTTTATAAATTATTAAAAACTTTTCAAAGCTTGTAAGGCGTTCGCATCCCCAGGTGTTGCAAACGTACTTAGGCGCGATAGTCCTTAGTAGGCGGAGTACTTTCCACCAGGTGGACCGGTTGCCTGTTTGCCAGCTTATGACATTAAAAATACATAAATAGGTAAGTATAAAAATATCAGACCATAAGAGTTCCATTGCTGGGCCCGGGGCTTTCGTATTTTAGGGGATATTACTATTACGTTATACTCACCATGATGGGGTAGTTGACACACATCACAATGAATTCTTAAACATTATATATTACTATATACTATAGTATATATTACTCTTTAAACTATAATTAATATGCTATTAGACTCATTATACAAATGACGTCATAATTTGCAAAGCTTGTACGAAATCAGTAATATCTTCACTGTTTTGTAAGATGATAAAAAGTATTTGAGTTAATTTTACTGTCAACTACTAGAGATTTCCTCGCATTACCTTCAGCATATAGTTAATAAAATAAGCAAATTGAGTCAGAAACAGTTTTCTGATCTAGGGATTTATGAATCCTGGCTAGTAAACAGACACCACCCCCGGCGTTAGACTGAGATGCTGCTATTTAACATCTGTGCTCACGATTTGTTTCGATTTGTGAGTCGAATGCGACATAAACACGACGAGCTTTGTAAAAGGCCTTTAATATTAAGCACATAATTTAAATAAAGTAAATGGCAGGTGATTATTACTTAAAGATAATGTGATCAAATAGAAAGGGCCACCAATGCGTAGGAGTTACCAATAAATACGTTACCTAGACAAGTGCTCGGGTTATCGTAGCTTGTAAAATCTTATCAGACTATCACATGGATAGATAGTCTCACATGCAACGAACAACAAACTGCTTATCTTTATCGAAAAAGTAAATAAAATATCACTAGGAAACTACAAGTCAACTAAATAGATAGATTAAATATTTATTCTTCATCAGGAGAATGTTGTTTCACTTATAAAAAGACGGTGATATGAACATGCATTATTTAATAATGCAGTCTCTTCTAAACAACACATTAAGGTGAAAAGTTTTACAATTTTATTTTTTGTCGTCAGCCTATTATCGTCCAGTGCTGGACATAGGCCTTCCCTATTTGGCGCAACTTATCCCGGTCGTCCGACCTCCACATCCAGTCCCAACTAGCAACTTTCCGCAAGTCAGCTGTTTGCTTCGCCTGGAGGATATCCAGGCCAACTTACCAAAACGTTTTCTCCACATATAAACAATAAATAAACTAAGTAACAAATTATACATATATGTGAAATTTTAAAAGACTTGTATTCCCTTAGCTTACGCTTGACATACCTACACATACACAAATTCATCTTTACTAACCACATTATGGGTAGGTTGGGAGAAAAATATTATACAGTATGTGTTATTATCTTCTTCAAAATCAGCTTTCTTTGAGTATTTTTTGCCATTTCCTACAATTTTGAATTTAGTCATAGAGAACCACTTTAAAAATTCACCTGTAGAGATAATTTTACACTTTTCACTTGTTAATCAATCATTTGCTTATATATGTAGGTGACTTTTAGCTTCCTTATGGTGTAATTTTTGTACACTTCATAGTTACATCATTAATAAAATCCTATTAGTGGTCTTGACAGCTTCTCATTTAATTAGTCAAATATTGCACACAGACAGTTTATTAGGAACTGTTACTTCTATAGAAACGTGAAAACGTTTACATAAAGCCCCCGTTTGCGGTGCATCTTCACCATTTGTTGGGCTTACGTAACAACTTCATCTGGTAAAGTTCAACAGGTCGCCGACTCATCTTACGTGGCACTTTGAATGCTATAAGCGGTCGCGGGTTGCTTGAGTCATAAAACGCAGGCCTGCACCTTAAATTCAAGCAATCAAAGGTCACATCTTCAAATTTATCAACTACTTGCTATAATGAAATCTTTATGCTTAGTAACTTGAAATTATATGAAGCTTTTTTAAATGGAAACACTAATGTACTTAAATTAAACGATATCTACTAAATATTGAAAATTCATTTTGGATATTCCATATTAATTCAAGGTTGTTTCTAAAAAACAAAATCCACATGAGATTTTTGCCTTTCTGATGTTTGGATAAACCGAGATTTGCGATAAATTTCTAGTGTATCTTATATTATAGTACCAATAATTTCTTCTGAATGTTTTTTGTTTAACTATGATTAATGTCTTGGTATATACGAGCAGCGGAGTTTTACGTTTTTCCGTGTCTAAAATTGGGTACCTTAGTACACAATTGTATTAATTAAAAAATGATGTCAATAAAATTATAACTTTATGATCTGTGCACTATCGTTCTAATTTAGGTGAAAATAAACACGATTTGTTAATTACTGTAAAACAATACAAACATTTTGACCTCAATGTTGTCTACTCAGCACATCGATAAATCTGCCACTGGTATATACTGTAACTTTCATTTAGATGAATTGAAATCTAAATGGAATCTTGTTCGAGCTCTTCCTGATCATCAATACTATCTAAAAGTATTCGAGTCCCGAGTAAATAAGTACCTGCTAGATAACAATGTTTCCAACCTAGACTGCATTATCAAGTGAAATTCCGGTCAAACGCGAGTCTATAACTATGATGATAGGTAAAACTATGAAAGTATATTAGCCCGCTTATGCTCTTGAATTACTAACTAAACTCATAAAACCTACAGTCGTGACCAATGCACCAAGTGACTGATGTAAATTAAACGCAGGTTTCAGAGGTTTTTGCGTGATGTGTCTATTTGATACTATTAAAAAATTACATTAGAACGTGTAGTGTTAACAGATCACTCGACATAAGGTTAGCTTGGCGAGGTCATGTTCGTGTTATTTGATTTTGTAAATGTACCTACTGATATTTGATTGAGTCTCGAGAACTCTACAAGTAACTCTACCACAACCTATAGATCGTTGAGAACTATAATACATAGTCTACTTCAAAGAATTATTTATTTTGTAGCATTAACTTTTTTAAACGAAAACACAATTTAAGAAACATTAAGAAAACACGTAATATGCTTTAGTAAGTATTGATACATATTTCATTGTAAATATAGTGTTGTTCTCAAGTTGATGGTTAATCCACATTAAGCAATGGGATTGATACCTCACGAAACAATTTAAGGAGTTATATAATTTCTAAAGAGACCTTTCAGAAATAGTTGCATGCTGATAAAGTGCAGTTAGAATTATAAGCTATGTAATGCTACATATATAATTGTAAAGTCACGCGCCGAATTCTAGATTTTTAGTCACGTCGTTGAAAACTAGGACGGTGTCTCGCTGTAACGGTAGACTTTGACATGAAAAACGCCATCTGCCGTCTAGATTTTGACGAAGAATCATTTGCTTTCGTCATTCCTAATTTCGTACCTGATAGGGATCATACAGAAAATTTTAAAATTGATAATAATCGGCCGACAAACACACAAATTGAGTATGCCCAATCTAAGCAAGTCACGCTTGTGTTGTGGGTATATACAACGGACCACTCTGGGGTCGATCTCATACGCCCAGACCATAGTAAATAACAGGAAATTCGTTTCCAAAATTTACCATGCCCGAGATCGAACCCGGAGCGAGTTCGGATGGCTAAGAGTTAGCCCGCTCAACCACAAAGACCGTCAAATTGTTCTCTCGATGAAAAAAAAACTAGCCTGTCTAACGATAGTCCACAAGTCCGCCGTTCTCAAAAGTTATTCTTTCACTCGTGTTCTAGCCGAGGCCAGGTGGAAGGGCAGGAAGGCAATGTTCAAGGAAAAGTTTGCTTACTTGTGGTTTAATGAGGACTGATGATATGTATGGTGCACGTAGATGGTGCCGAGATGACGTGATGATGATGAGATGCGGTGAATCCTCTTCTTATAACTTGTAGCAATTAATGGGTTGATGGTATTTTGAGCTGATGTGGTGTATATGCATTAGGGGCGGAATTGTGATGAGGGCGGATTTAGTGTGTGCTGGTGTTTTGATATAAAAATGGATTCACATTCACATATCACTTGTTTACATAGTCCAGAGTGTCATAGTTCAGGAAACTTGTAGCGTAATTGAATAATTGAATGCTCCCAGAGCCGACCCCCCACTGACTGGTGAAACGTAGTGACGCACGGGGCGCTTGCCATGGGCACACACACATACGCACACGTCGCGCAATGGCGCGAACAATTCAGTTACATAATTATGTAGTGTTTTCCCCATATTTCATGCGATTCCACCAGATTTCCAGAACATTTGAAGCGGCATATAAAACAATTTTTATTACAAACCAAACCAGACCACTACTTATCGATAAAATTGAGTGTGATATGGGTACTTAGATGGACTTTTTGCCGTACTGGCTACAAAACCCAGTTAAGAAAATTTCGAACCTAAATCTTATGGAGACCATGACTCGGCAAACGTAATGTCAGCTGGAAAAGAAAGACGGAGGTGCGAAATAAATGGCGCAAACTAGGGGAGGCCTACGTCCAGTAGTGGCCGATAATAAGCTGACGACCGCTAAATTAATTTTACATTTAAATACTAAATAGAGTATAGTGTTCGATTCATTACATAATATTGAAGCATAAGATGTTCTTGCAAAGCACCGGATATTACGAGACTGGTTTCAAGACTATTATAGACTAGTGTTTGTCCCGCGGCTACGCCGTGTGTCGCATCTTGTGCAGTAGCTTTATTTTACCTACACAAATACTTACTTCGGTTTTTACATATAATAATAACAAAGAAACTAAGTCCTTATAGTCTACACAACTGCTCAGCAAAACATAGAGGCGAGTCGAAGCTAACCTGATTTGAAGTAATACAATGAATGACATGTTGTTGCTAACAACAACGTAGGTATTGTTTGTGAATTTAAAAAACGCAATTGCAGCGTCATCTACTTCGCTGATCCGTGTAAACTAAGGAAACTACTTTATTTACGAAATATATCTGAAGTGTTAACTCGGCTTATAAGCCAGCACTATATCGATTTTCATTCATATATGATGTCAAGCAGTAGTCTTAGTATGGTTTTTCGTGCACCAAAAAAGGATGTGAGCACCATCTTTTTCGCTATTTTCGTCTATCCCACGGAAACGAAGTCATTTTAGCTAACTTTATATCGAGTTTCATTTAAATCGGTTCAGTAGTTTTCAGGTGATGCTCTAACAGACAGAAGACAAACAAAGATTCTAAAAACTACATTTTTGGAATCTCCTGCTCCGAATTTACCTCCTTGTTTTTTTTTCACATTTTCAAACTCAATGTATAAACTCGAACCGTTTACAGATTTATTACAGTATTTAGAAGATTCCAAGTAAATGGGATTTGTTTTTTAATTGGTGCTTATTACGCGTAAATAGTTTATTTATGTGATATCAATTTTAAGCTTCTAAACATAGATATATTGCCTTTCCGGTCTAACGTGCACGTGGTTAGCTTTTTGTCGTTGTAAAATTCCCTCAGTGGTTTTGGTACCGACTTTAAAATTATATAAAACAAGTAATCTTACCTAATATTATAAATGAGATTGTGAGTTTGTTTGTGACGCTTTCAAGCCATAATTTCGCAACTGTTCGTTATCAAATTTGGTGTACCACGTTTTCAGGGGTACAAGAAAGACATAGGGTAGCTTTCATCCAGAAAAGTAGTATAGCGCCGTAAAGATGGTGTTCCGATCGTATTTTATTGGTGCCAACGTAACAATTCACTAAGAAATACATCGATGTGGCAACTATAATGACAATTTAACTGATGTTGACAATATTTATTGTTCCTTCGTCAGATGGCTATACGGGTATTTTGATTTAAATATTAAGTTTGACATTTCTAAGGAGGGATATATGGGACCCCCAACAGTAGTTGGTCCTCCACACTGTCTACAAAATTTACGTTAAAGGAAGCGAAGCCGTGGATAAAAGCTACTAATATTTTCTTATGTCAATATGACAACATTTTCTTTTACTTTAATTTATTCTAGATCTAAATACATATCTATTATTATTTCTTTATAAAGAAACCGAACATTTTCAATTTTTTTATGTTAAACAGGTTCGCCTTTCCCATTTCTATTATCAATTAAAATTACCACGAACAAATTACGGGAAATCAATTATATTATTAATATAAAAAAGTCATATTTCAAGGTGTGCAGTTATTTAATAAATTGATAAATGACTTACAAATGTAAAATATAAATCTTTCGAAAATTAATCTGAAAAACTTTTATTATAATAAATAAAAAATACTACCCCGCGTTAAACTTGTCAAGGAACATTTAACGAAGATTGCATATAAAAACATTAGTGTTAAGATTAATATTGTATTAGTTAATAATTCTTTATAATCGCGTTGTAAGTGAACCAAATGTTCTATGAGAAATAAAGTTTTTTTAAACAAACATAAAAAGTAAACAAATTCATGTAGATAACATTTTTATAAGAGAAACATACCTTTTATCCATTTAAATGAAGCCTTTAAACATTCGCTGCAGTTCATTTGCATACTAGGCTTCTTAATTTCTGCTCTAGGTTATTCTTAAACTACAGTCAAAGGCAACATTTTATATACATACAAAGTTTTTATAAATATATGCTCTTTAATACACACATTACTCGTTAAATTATATATTGTTACGATCTGAGTGCTGACAAAAGACAAATTCACGGCTGCAATCTACAGGTTTGGTTTGACGTTAAAGGTAATAACTTTGCGGCATTTGGACTTCTTTTGTTTACTTTGTGTTTAAAATGTGTGATTAGAAAAACAGCCCATTGTGTATCTTTAATGGTAGATTTTTTATTTTATTTTCTTTAATGGTGATTGAATCGTGTATTACGTTTGGACTGGCTGTGTACAGTTATATTTTTACCTGTGTTATACATGTTTGTATAGTTCTAATAAATTCTATAATAATTATAACGGCATTTTAATTCGAGTCCTGCAACTCGCAACAATTTTTTCTGTATATGTATATTTCTATCTATAATAACAATAAATAAAATAGAATTATCTGTTTTAGATTTCATAAACAATATGAAAGCCAACACACACAAGGCCGGACCCCAGTTTCCCTTTAAAGAGCAGAAGCGTATTTGTAGCACACCTTTAGTCTTGCAAATGTTCATAGGCGATGGTAACCGCTTTCCATTAGGCTGTCTGCCTGCTGAACTCATGCAATAACAAATTGAATACCTACTGATTTAAAATTTCCATTTTTATAAATTTCAATCAGGCTGTCTGACTATTTATCTTATGGTGATAATATTAGAGGATCAACCAAATTGATTCATTTCGATTGAAAGGCACAGAACTCAAAGGACCCAAGGGTATTCAATACCATTGAATGCCTGAAGTTTATGTTTATATTGATCACTTTGGTCGATTCATACAAGTTGAAATACAGAAATGAACCATTAATATCTTCTTTAAATAGGTTCCGCAACGACTCAACGAATTTCAATAAAATTTTAGGCATCATAATAGTAATCATATATTAAACTTTAATGCACACGAGAAATCTAAAAAAGTTGCATCGTGTTCTCCATCGTTTATATAGTCTACTAGCTGTCCCGGCAGACGTCGTCCTGCCCGGTAAAATAGGGTTTGTCGCAGAGGTTAATAATTTAGGTTGTATGTATTTTGTATGTTGTATCATAAAAAAATAGAAATTAAAAATTTGTCTAAAAAATAAATAAAAAAATTTAGGGTGACTACCCTAACATTTAGGGGATGAAAATAGATGTTGCCGATTCTCATAGATACCGGATAAGCACAAAAAATTCATCAAAATCGTCAAGCCGTTCGGAGGAGTATGTAACGAAAACTGTGACACGAGAATTTATATATTAGATAGTCCAGTTTTTTAATTAAATATTTCAATGTACAGATACAGCATTATTGAAATGGATATAATTATCTTTCAGAATTCAGAAGATCTATATTATACATATAATATAGATCTTCTGTCCAAGTCTCTTGCGAATGACTAGTCAGATATCTACTGCTAGTTTATAAACTTAAGCTTCTCTAGGACATTGAAACTCCATTAATGAGCCTTCAAGTGTCCATATCAAGTCACCTACGATATTAATTATAATGAAGCGGCCCTCTAAAGATGGGATCGGCACGCGAATAAGATTCGATCTAGATGCTATCTAGACATCGCCACCGGAACCCTTAGAATAAATCTAGACGTTGCTTCTTTTGCCTCAACACATTTGAATTCATGTGTGGGAGTCTCGATACTGTGAGAACTGCTTCTTTGATTCTATTTTAAACCTGATTTATTATTACTAGTTTGATTCTTTATATACCGACTACATAAAATTAAAAACGTACTTATGCCTATGAGCATTATACGTAATTACAGCAGTGAGCTGATGAGCAGTGATACAAATGAAATTCACAACCAAAACTTAAATCATGTCCAAGAAGTCCACTTTCAATATGAAGGATTATCAAAAATAAACACTATTAAACGAATACCTTTCAAATTTGACCAAAAGGCATCTCCATCTCAAATGCTTGATGAATTTGGCTCTAGATTTTATTATATACTTATAAATTAGTCATTTGTATTCAAACACAACACTATTTTTTATAATACATCTATTTTGTTATTTGTAAATATTATCATCATTCTAATGCTTACACAAAGTCTTGCACTTGTACATATTTTCTCTATTCTTTGGATATTCAGTACGTAGTAGCAAAACCGTTTGAATATCTCATACATTTATCGATACCAAGTAGTAAGTAAGGAAATAATTCATTACCGTTTTCTTTGGCTAGATATTTCACTGGTATTCCAACCGAATGTAAAGGGGCAATTTATATGCGATTAAAGCAGTTTAATTCTATGAGAAGTTCACGGTGTTTAGTTGGGCGAGGCTTGCAGTTTCCTTGTCATGAATAAGTGCTATTATGTGGGAAGGTAGGAGTGCCAGTCTAATATTTACTAGAGATACAGAGTCTCATTTGTATTAAAAATAAAGAATATAAGAGTATTTCATAACAGCATGTGCCAGCGAAACGTCGTTCGCGTTGCTATAACGGCCACGTGTTTGTTGATGAATTGCAATGGCAGAACAAAAAAATGCAGTGCTACTTGTTTTACTATATTCGTCTATTCCAAAGAAATGGCGGCATCAATAGGGACAAATATAATTGACTGGAGTTAAAAACTATCTTTGTGTCAAGTTTTATTTAAATACGTTCAATAGTTTTCACGTGATTGCACTTATAGAGGGATAACATTCAAAAAGTTGTAGTTTTCGAATCTGCTGGTCCGAATTATCCTGATTTTATTTTATTTTAGATAGATAGATAATTCTTTATTGTAACTCACTAAGAAGCGGTTTCTTCGAGGCAACCCTTGGCAGGGATTGATAGTTTTATAACAGATATATTATAATAATAAGATGATTTTGTATTGTTCAAACAACTGGGAAAGTAAAGTTTAATGTCGAAATAAAACACGTGGTTAAAACAATATCAGACCTAAGAACTGGTTTTTTTTTTAATTTACCTAAAACACCTTTACAATATCCATTGACAAAACACGCAACAGCAACTAAAGCAAGATCGATACATGAAGCCTCGAACGCGGTAACAGGCAATTTAAATCCAATCTTAGTACTTAAACACTTAAAGCGGTAACAACGAGGTAAAGGCGGTATACTGGTGTTCAATGCACCTGATACAGTGCATTAAGCAGTACCGTACACGAGGAGTTCATAGCTAAATACATGATATATATAACATTTATAGTTATATATATAATATAATATATATATATATATGTGAATAAGTGTGAATGTGAATATGTGTGTATGTGTAACTTTTTAAATTGTGTATTAATTTTAATCTGAATAATGTAATTTAATATGTATTAATACTATGGGACATGTTTTCCTGAAATAAAATTATAAAAAAAGCAAAAATGGAACCGTACCTACATTAGATTCCATACTGACACAAGTGTCATGCGTATTGTTATCTATTTTATTAATTGCAAGAATATTATAACACAATATTTCAACGCCATACTAAATTAATTTCACAGTAGAAAATTAACCTTTGTCCTAAAAAGCGATTGGCTTTCTAGCACTTCGCCGGCCGCTATCACGGCACGCTCGCTTCGCTCACTCTGCTCGTGCGTTGTTTTTCATGTTCTAACCTAATCAAACCTATTTATCGTTTAGTTTAAACCGATTTTATATTTTTTTAGAAGCAATTTCGATGGAAAATGGTTTTATGGCATATGCTAATACGCCATATAATGATTGTAACAAATGATGTTATTGAAATAGACTTTATGGGAAACAAAGTTTCTAGCACGTGACTAATATAGTAAACAATGAGTATGACGTATAAAATTATGATAAACAGTATTATGTCTGTTGCCCAGTATATCACATGAAATTATGGTAAATGAAATTCTGGCAAGTGGGTGTATTCGCAAGCTTCGTTACTACTAGTAATTTTAACTCATTTATAAAGTAATGATACGACCACGTGCGTCGTGTTCGTAGCCTTTAATTGTGAAACAGGTAGTCTCGCTGATGCAGGATATGTCGCTACTCCCAGCAATAGATGTCCTGTATATTGTTGTTCAAGAATGTCGTCGGTGGACTATCGGTTATGAACAAGAACGTAACCGTTCAACTAGTAACATTAATTAAATGTAACTCCATTGATATTTTGATAAGTAACTTGAACAAAGTGTCTCCAATATTTGAGTGGGTAGCACTGAATAGCATGCTTATTGGTAATTTAGATTTGAATTATTTAATAAAATATTTTGCAAGTAAGTTGACTCAATATTAAACAGATACCGGACGGCTTTACCAGCGGGCTAAGTATACGTTCGAGCTTAGAGCGGCAGACTTTAAAATTAAATTTTGTTTTATCTCTTATTTAAATTAATATATGTGTATTATATTATAAATGTCATTTCACCACTTAGATAAGTATTTCTACTTATGTTCTAATTCTAAAGTTACAATTTTATTAACAAAGAATTCTAAATATGGTTGTGAACTACGATATCAAATTGTAGAGGTCGGTAGGGGGGAAATATTTTAATAACCTACTGGCGGCAAATATGCAGGAACGGACAAAGAATACAATCTCCTGAGGCCACGCGGCCTGTTGTAAGAGGCGACAAAACAACCCACAGTCTTGTCCCCTAGCAGCCCTGGTCTAGAGTATGCTGCCATAACAACCTTGAGTTGTGTTCCAGCATTAGTGTCCAGATTCCAGTCTGCCTTAAGAGAGCTGCAGTACACTGGTAGTACCTATAGTGTTATGAATGTCCATAGGCGACAGTAACCGCTTTCCATAAGGTGGGCCGTTTGCCTGTTTGCGAAACTCATGCTATAAAAATAAAATAAAAATAAGTAATGACAAAATTTAACACATGGTAGGGCAAGTGAATGGATAGTAAGAGATATAGGAACCCGCTATAAATGTGATAAGCATACCAAACGTTACTCTGGTCACTTGTATCATATAATTCTTAAATTATATAGACGCAAATAATAAGAGATTGTATGGTCCCTATCACTTATTATGTGTCGAAACGATTTCTAAAGCGATAACCCTCAAAGAAATAATATAATAACATACATTTACATACAGAGATCCGATAAAGTACTGTAATAGGCCCTGTTTACCATTTAGGCGGAGAGGAATGATTATAATAATTCTGAAGTCACAGCAACAACTATGACTATAAATAGACTTTCTTATTATGTGTCAAGGCACGAGAGCCAGATGACTGAGAGTAAGGACGTTGTTGGTAATACATATAAATAAAATGGAAAAAATAAATGTCGAAAACAACTATCGTAATAACAGGTAGTAAGTAACAACGCATATTATTCCAGAATGCGCGACATGGGAAAGCCCGAGGAGAACAGTCCAGACAAATTTAGGTGCCAATATAGCAGCAACTACAGTGTTGCATGTAATGCTCAAGAATTAAGAAAATTGGGACAATTTCTACAGTTATGACCGAAACTAGGTCCAAAAAGGCTCGTGACGAATTAGAAAGGAAAAATTCCTGCCTTCCCCGCTGCAGTGAAGTAATGCCTAACGGTATACTAGTGCAGTGCGAAGTTTAATATAAGGTAGTACGATCATCATACTAGAGCTACGTTAAAGAATTGCATTAGAAGTATTTAACATCTACAAAGCCGAGGTCCGGTCTTCCTCTTTCTGTATTTTAGACATGCTTCATATTGTCACTATTAGCACTCTAATGGGAATATTATACGTTATATAAATATATATAGTATACGGACCAACGAAATGGAATCAATTTCATTAAAAGATAGAACTGAAAGAACACCACGGTCTTCTGTCAGTGAGTAATTCAAGTTTGTGTTTATTTTGATCATTTTGATTGATTGATCTAAATTGAAAGACACAATTGATCCGTCTAATATCGGCTTAAAACTCTCTACATCGGGCAAGTATCTATATACAGTGTAGGAGTTCTTAGAGGTTTAGGCAAATTTAATTCAATTGGTCCAAAATTAACATAAAATATTCGAAATGATATATCGAATCAGACCAACGGTTATTAATTCAGTTAAATACAACGTTATCTCAACTAGGGTATAAAGCAATACTTGAGCTCTCGAGCAAAGTTCAAAAGACTGAGAAACCTGCTATAATAAATTACTAGGAAGAAGAGCCGATCGGGGCGGATACCGCAAGCATAATTTGCTCAGTCATCCTTGGACATTTATAAATATACTAAATAGAAGTAAAGCTACTCAATGGCCTACAGCAAGGTTCAGGATGTAAGGTGACATTAGTTAGTTAGTTTTCAAAATTGACTGATTGATTAATAAGATTGAAAAGGAATGTATTATTTGTATTTAGGCCTAACAATTTAGTTGTGTTTAGTTTTTCCGTCAGAAGTTTCACTGTATTAGATATATTGAGTAATTTATTTTAGTGTAGTGTAACACACTATCTCTTTCTGTTCTTTTTTTTAGATTATAAGTATCCAGTTTTGGTTTAGATTTATTGTATGTATTGTTAGGCCTTCAAATTATGGATATACTGCTGGATCTTTTAATAATAAATAAATAGATATTGATATTATGTAATTAAAAAATCATTCAACTTCGCTCGCGTGAGTTAACAGTTATGTTGTCGTCATCCTCGTTATTGTAAGAACTTTATCTACTAGTAAACTAATAATATTATGAAGAGGAAATATTTGTATTTTTGTGTGTTTGTAACGAATAAACTCACAAACTTCTAGACCGATTTCGAAAATTCTTTCACCGTTATAATGCTAGCTATATTAATTACCAGAAAAAAATAGGGATCTCTACTAAAACTTTAATAATGTAACTCAAGGTGTTAAAAAGCTTGTGTTTAGATTCACAATAAGACCCGGTAAAAATCGGGTTCTAGGTTTTTATTATTTCGGGCCAGGTCAATGTCTGCGGGAACCGCTAGTATATCATATTTTATGACAGGCACATTTCATTTTCGTTTGGGTAGTCAATTTGTTATTCTCAGAAAGAGGGGGACGGATAGATAGTCAAATAAATTGACCTACTTTTTATAAAATTATAAAATATCGCAGCTTCATAGATTTTGTACGAGCGTTCCTATTTATGACGTCAAAAACAACAACAAAACAAAAAATTTCTATAGTGGTATTTTAAAACATATGACTATATTTTATTTTAGCTCCTGTTTGTTTATATGAGTTGTGTATAAATTAAAATTTATTGTAACATATATCATACATACATAACTTCCCGCCAGGTCCCTTGCGGGGTAGGCACGAACAACTCTTAATCTCAATTCTTACAAACCTCACTTGCTTCTTTGACATTCATAGCTCTTGTCATGCACGCTAGTCTGTTCTTAAGGGTCTTGACATCACCTTCTGCTAGTACACGATCAATTTGATCATGGAAGGTGTGTCGTGGCTTTCCGCGACTTCTGCATCCATCCACTTACCTATTAAGCATTATTGTGGTATGAACGTATTCTGGTATAATTTTACCCGTTATTGAAATTGTTAAATGTTAGATACCTGATAATCAATCAGTTTATTTTGCCAAGACAATGAAAAAGGAATGAACAATCATTTGTTGCGTTTATTTATTAGTATAAACTATAAATGGATTATAATCATCGTAAATGTAATAATAAATTACTAACTCCTAAATATTCAAAACAATATATTTATGTAAAACCATTGCGTGTCAAACGTGAAGATCAAACCAACAGATGGCTGCACTCGACAATTTATAGTAGACTGGCGCAGGAGAGAACGGTCCACATATCGATGAAATAAATATTTCAGAAAATTGATTGAAGGATTCTAGAACCCGATCTCAGCGCCACCTACCGGTTCCAATGGGATAAAAGTATCCTATGTCCGTCTCCTGGTTCTAAGCTGCCTTCCCACCAATTTTCAGCCAAATCGGTAGAGCCGTTCTTGAGTTATAAATGATGTACTTACACGACATTCTTTTATATCTATAGAGATACTTTTACGATAGTAATTAATTATGCTAATATTAAACATACAGGAGACGTTAATCTTGTTACAATTTTTAGTATCAATAAACTTTTTATTATAATATTTAACACTACATTTTATGTTTTTAATCAGCCTTAGATAAATTTATAGATTATGGACTAGCTGTGCTGGTCCATGTTATTACTAGATCAGCCTTCCTAAGATATACAGATAGATATTTATAAGTAACTAGCAGTGCGCCCGACTTTGTTTGCCAGTGGGTAACTTTTATCATCATAATTCAAATATTTGAACATGACCCACGTGTAAGAACAATATAGAGACAATAAGTCTTATACAGATATACAATGCAAAAGTGGATGGATGCAGAAGTCTCGGAAGGCCACGACACACCTTCCATGATCAAATTGATCGTGTACCAGCAGAAGGTGTTGTCAGGAGCCTTAAAAACAGACGAGCGTGCGTGACAAGAGCTATGAACGTTAAAGAAGCAAGTTAGGTGTGTAAGAATAAGCCTAAATGGCGCTCTGTTGTTCGTGCCTACCCCGCAAGGGACCTGGCGTGAAGTTATGTATGTATGTATGTAAATAAGTCTTCCCCCTATCCCATTCCCTTTATTCCATTCCGCCTGTCTGATCTGGGATAGGGGGATCCTACCTTTACTCCATACCTCCTAAACGCTGGCAATGCGTATGTTTTCGCTCCTGGTGTTACAAACGTGTATAAGCGACGGTAGATACTTTCCATCAGGTAGGCCGTCAGTCCGTTTGCCAGCTTCGCAATAAAATAAGAAATAAAAATACCCTACAAGTTATCGAAACTAAACATACACAACATTCTAATAGGATAGACTTGCTCTCATAACTCCTAAAACTTTGATTGTAATCTGTTGAGCCGTTTCAAAGTCAAATATTCAGAAAAACTGACACTAACATTCTAAAAAATGGTATTTATGACTGTTATGAGCAATAACAGCTACATAACATAACAAATTATTATTATTATAAGCAAACGGCTCACCTGATGGAAAGCGGTTACCATTGCCTATAAATATTTGCAAGATGAAGGTGCTACAAATGCGCTGCTGCTTTGTTAAGGACAACTGGAACCTGGCGACAAATGCCGGAATACAACTCAAGCTTGTTATGGCGGCATAAATTAGACCAGGCTTGATAGCCATCCAGACGGGCAAATGCCCTAACACCTGGCTATGGGTTGTTTTATTGTCTCTTACGACAAAATGCCCGGCCGCAGGAAATTGTTTTCTTCCTCCGTTCAGGAACAGATAAAAATCACGAAGCGGTGTACGTAAGTAGTATTAAGTTTTGTTTAACTAATATGTATAACCTTAAAAATGTTCTCCAGTAAAACATTATTTGAAAAAGAAATTTTGAATGTGTAATATCATAATAATGGTGGTTTTCTTTAAAATGTATTTTAAAACCGCGGAAAGACATTTGGATTTTATTAGTATAGATTTATTTTAGTCATTAATTATCATAATATTAAAGTTTAATTGCGGTGTGTGCAGAGCATGCGCTTTAAAGCCCCGGTCAATGTATTTTTCTCCCCCACTTCACATAGTTTTCGATATTCATCATTCTGATATGCAGGTGAATTTATCAATTCAGCCTCTATAGCCAAAATCAAAATAGTGTTTGTTTAATAAGTATAAATTTCTGTGAAGGAATGTTACATGTCAAACTAAGAAAAGGGTTGATTTTAACAAAATGTTTTATAATTTTCTGGCCCAGATCTACCCGACCGCTTTTTCTGAGCAGCGTACTTAGCAGCCTGATAACATTATACTGTGTACAGTGGATATTTTTTTTTAACAAGGTTAAACCCTAAGTCTTCGCGACCAGCCGTTCTACAATCTACTAAAATCCTAATAAGTAGAGCTCCAGTGCCTTCAGGTCATATATTTGTCTGTTAACAATCGATTTTACTGAAATTTATTTCTTCATCTGACGCCTTATATTATAAATGGCAAGTGGTAGGGCACTTGACCGACTGGATGGCTACCACCCCTGGTCTAAAGTATGTCGCCATAACAACCTTGAGTTGTGTTCCGGCATTAGTGACCAGGTTCCAGTCTCCCTTAAGAGAGCAGCAGCGCATTTGTAGCACCTTTGGTGTTGCAAATGTCCATAGGCGACGGTAAACGCTTTCCAACAAGTGGGCCATCTGCCTGTCATTAGTAAGTAAATATCCAGAATTCAAATATAACTGGTAAATTAAATGGTAATTTGAATTAATGTTGTTAAGTCTACATGTAAGTAAGAATTATGCATCAGTACCTTCCATCTAAGTATCCTAACATTCACGTCCATGTGAAAGCGGCTATTGGCGACCTTACATGCAACCCATGCAATCGCAACTGACACGAAACTGAGCTGTTTAACTCCACGCAATAAAGATGAATATAATAATGTCATTATTATTTTCTTATAATTATTTAAACATCTAACACTTTTTAAGATAGATCCTTGTGTTGTTTTGAGAAAAATTTTGCGTGTCTATATGACAATGTAAATATTTTAATGTGCTGCTTTTATTTTGATCGCTACATGTCAGTGTAGTATTGATTCATCTTAATTAGGAATCAATGGAAATTCTCCAGTCCAGTTCTAGTATGGAAAAGAAATTTATTAAGACTTAAACAATATAATGGTGTTAGTGGTTTTCCTATATAAAAAGGCGAAATATTAATGGTTTTATAGCGCGCTCTCTATAGTAGATAATTATTTTGAGTTGAGGACTGCGATTGGCTCACTATATACTTTTCGTTAATTTTGAATTTTAAGGCCGACTTTACACCTGCCAATTTTACTAGCGTTAAGGTAAGTTAAGGTTAAGCACAAACGATTAATCAATACCGGCTCGGCTGTGAAAGGATATAAGGATCGTTCACTTAGTTGAGAACAGTTCAAATACCAAAGTTTAAGCCTCAACGGTAAAGACACTATGTTAATTATTTACATGCAAAAGTCAAGAACGATGTAGATAATAATCGTATAATTTAATTGTAACTATTGTTTACTCGATTACGCTTAATTGCCATGAATTATTGCCATGAAATTTTACGTTAAAACTATACAATTATTCTGAATGATGTATGTGATTGTTATTGAACGAAATACAATATATCTGTAGTTTTAAATGTAATAGCAATCATGTCATATCTTACAGGAAAATCACAAAAAAATCCAAATTCCATCAAGTGGCTTTGCAAAAGAAAGCCAAAGCAATTATATATCTATTATATTATATAAGAAAACTTACTAATGCTGAAGTGTAATAATATACATTTCTTTTTATTTTGTTTGTTTGGGAATTTTATCCAGATAGGTTTAAAGCACTTTATATCCTATAAGAACATTTAGTTCACTTACAATGAGATTAAAAATAATCATTAACTTATGCAATGTAAATCTTAACACTAATGTGGTGCTATGGAGTCTCCATTAAATGTTGCGGTTTATTCATCTATATTTACACATTGACATGCCAATCCTATTATGCACCAAAATAATTAGAGTAAAACTATTTTTTTATTGTTTGAGTTCATCAGACAGGCAGATGACCCACCTGATGGAAAGCGGTTACCATTGCCTATAGACATATGCAACACCAAAGGAGTTTCAAATGCGCTGCTGCATTATTAAGGGAGACTGGAACCTGGCCACTAGCCGGAACACAACTCAAAGCTGCTATGGCGGCATACTCTAGATCTGGGGTGGTAACCATCAAAAACGGGGCAAATATCCTACGCCTTTGGGTTATTTATTCGCGTATACCACAGGCCGCCCGGCCACAAGAAATTGTATTATTTTTCCGTTCCTGCACGGATAAATCTATCTATCTAAGTTAGTGGTCTAAATATTGATAAATCTTTGAATATTTCAAAGTTGGGCTACTTCTATAAGTGAATTTGCGGTTTATCTTTTGAAAATTTGAATGCATGTAGTAACTGCATGCCATTTTTTCATTATAACGGGCACCCAGAACCGAAGATACTTATTGATTGAGCATACTTTGTAGGTGGTAATCTAAATTAAGTATTTGTCACAGTCATTTAAATTAGATAGATCGCACAAGGGTCTGATCGGTCGACACAAACCTGACTTGCATACCCTTGAACGATTTTATCCGAACGTGAATAGATTTATTGAACTTAATTTGTCTAACTTGCACAATTTGTTTGTTCTAGAATGTACGTCTAAAACGTGTGGTGATCTTTAAAAACCATTTTCTATGCGCCCAGGACAAAAAAAATGATCGCCATGTAAAATAAGTAGCTTTGAAAAAGCCCGAAGATCCTTTTTTTAGTATTCACAAGATGCGGCCACAAGTACTTCAGCGTGAGATTTTGTACAAAAAATGCTGCTAAAGCTTTGAGCAGCGTGTACACGAAATTACGTGAAATCGGTACGCCCAGCGTCCGTTTTCCTACTTTTTCATCTCCACTTCGCGCGGTCTTCAGCATCCCTCATTTTGAGTCATTTGTACGCATATCATACTTTACAAAGTCATGTCAGCATTTCTTAGGCCTTTTACGACTGGGAAGCCGGCGGAGGCGGCATAGCTAGACATTTGATCCCCACGTAATTAGCTGGTTTCCGTAAAACCTGGCCGTAAGCGAGGTTCTTCCAGTTTGTCTACGATATCATGAAGACTGTCGCGGATGCGGGAGTTCGTAACACGGTCATGCCGCGTGATTCCACATATCCATCGCAACATATCTCCGTGACAAGCAGCTCTTGCTTGCGCCACTCGATTACAGTCTTCGCTTCACTGCCATACAAAAGGACAGGTCTAATGATAGATTTAACTTAACCGGCATTTTGATGTCACAAGTTAAAGAACCATTATCTGACTCTAAATGTGGCAAACAGACGTTATGAAATTGTGTATTGAACCTTCTAAAGGTATTTTATCTTTAAAACAATCAACACTTTATACATAATTGATTCAAGAAAAACGTACCGACCAAACCCTTTGAACCGCCACCCGTGGTGACCACCTACGTACAGTGCAGGTGCGCTCTTTCCCTTTGTGTATTCAGATTTACGGTCATTGCATCAACGTTGTATTTACTAAAATCATGTTAATTGTATTTGAATAATTAATCGACATTGAAGAATTTGTTTATTTCCTCATGTTGATTTTTCACATGTCCGATGATAATACAATTATGGACTCAGATTCCTGCATAATATTTTTACAATACGTTCTTCGATTGCAAGATAATTATGTCTTTATCGTACACCGAAATATGCAAAGAGAAAACTATGTGACAGTATAATAGACGGCCGAATTGCTTAATAGCGATTTCTTTCAGACAGCTAGATGCTAGATATTTTATGATTACAATATTTACATACAGGGAGTTATTGTTGCTCTGTGGGTTTAATGTTTTTGTCTGATATGCATGCGTGTGTTGAAGAAAACAAGAAAACATTTTTAAGAAACCATAACCTACGTATTAATATTACATTAAGACTTGGACAGCCTTAGTCCTTGATTCGTTTCCTTTAAAATAAGCATGAGGCTTGAGACTGTTGCCAATGAATGCACAATAGCGACAATTTCAGGCTCTCCTAATAAGTTGCGTCAGCTACCACGGTCTTGAGAATGAAAAGCAATCGACGTGTCTAAACACGTGACATCTGACACTAAAGACTTGCTCCAGCCTAACAGGTCAGTATTTAGTATTTTTATTATGCGGTGAGGTTGTAATAGATTCCTTTATAATTTTAATTTATATTACTTAAATCAAGTCGCGTAAAAGATAATACTTTTAGCAGGAAAGAACAATCTTTTGGTAAGTAAATTGACAACCCCTATGATGTAGTGATCTGTGTATTTCCCACATGGCTTCTAGGGCTAGTTCTACTTTTGCGAAATTTCGCAAATGAATATTCCGTCATTCATCTACACTCTTGAATTAGGTATTTCCGAATTAAGTCAAATATGCTGGAGTAATTACAGTTTCTGTAAATTTACTTTCTGATGATAATAAACTATTTGATAACTTTTGTCTAAATGTTACTTTCTAGGATTAACCTAGGTGTTTGTTATAACTTACCCAAAACTACACAACCGGCTCAGTTTCAAATATACAATGTTTGTCAGTATATAACGCATTCCCAAAAGCGTCTAACCCGAGATACAAAATCCGATTATTTTTATACAAATTTTATGTAATAAAACCCAGTAAAAATTTATATTAAACCCATAACATAATCTACTTAAACTATCCTATTTCATAAATGATTAAGACATTTCCTAAGTAATTCCAACTCGAAGATAATAAAAGTGCGTCACACGATACTAAATTTGGTAAGATTCAATAAAATCCGATATGTTGAAATTGAGTCCAAGCCATCAAGTGTTGCTGGCGTCGTAAGATAAAAATCTTAAATGTTTTTACGTCACAAGAAATATACTGTTTGAACTTGAAGACTCAGTGGAGGCAATCAGTCGGCGACAGGAAGTTTCATATATTATGGTCTTCTTATAGGAGGAGCGGTCACTACGTACAAACGAATGGCACATAATTAAATCGGTAAAACACATAGAACGTGTGAATACGCGACACTATTAAAAAGGTTTGCCACAAACCCTCCTAGGGCTCTACTTTTGACCCAATGTGACCCGTGTTGTGCTTCTGAAGAACTATTAAAACCAAATTTTATTTTGCCAGTGACCTGCGACCGCTCAATACGGCTTGAAAAAGATAGCAGTTGGTGAACCCGCGGAGGATATACTCGTATATAAAAAAGTCTTGTCAGATGAATATCGCTATATAATACTTACTAATAGATAAACGTGAGAGAAAATCTTTAGATGTTATTAAGGTTTTTTTTAGATCACGTGGAAGTCCTACTAAAGCAGAACGAATCTAAGCTTAGTGGTTATATCTTTTCATTTTATTTATAATTTTATGATATACATTTAAATCTTTTATCTTCAAGGGACATAGTTTAAATGTGGCATTCCTTCTGCCAGAATTTACTCAAGTCATTAATGCAATTGACATAGATAGCATAAGATCCTGGGCTACTCAAACAAATTTATTTTGAAATCAATCAAAACACGATCAAAACCTTCAGTCTGCTTCCAGTAAAGTGGCGGTTGGACACGACAAGCTAATAGAATTTACTGCAAGTAATAAAAATTAATAGCCGTAAAATATCTCCAGCAACCTAGCAAAGAGAACAAAAATTCAAGCCACAGAAGACATAATAAAACTAGCTGCTTGTAGCTTAACTGGCGAATCTTCTTTTTGCGAATACAAACATTAATCAAGCTGTAACAAGCTGCTATTAATCACTTTAAGTGTGCGTGTTGAATTGTTGGATGTCACGACACGGTAGTTTGCGAGAGCATTTTAAAAAGTTTTTTGAGTATTTTAAATTTGATTAAGTTCTTTGGTCTACTTGTCGCTATTGTTTACCTTATATAATGAGGTTTATGTGAGTTTGCTGTTCTTCTAACAACAATTGAATCTGCCCTTAGATTTATTTCAATATTAATGTGTCTGTTTTTAAAATGCCATAGCCATCTTAGCGACAACTGGTGCCTTATAAAACATTGATGCCTCTTCGTCTGACTCTCTACGCATGTTATATCTATCTTTCTCAGAAATTACGGGATCTACAACATGTCGCAGAAAGCTGTTTTCTATATAAATTTTAATAGGAATCTTTGAGTATTTCGAATAGATATTGTTTAGGGTTCCTTAACTAACTAACAAAAACAGTATCGAAATGTTTTTCAGGATAGTAGGGCGCATGTGGACGATGAGATACGAGAAATGGCCATTAGACAATTTTCTAAGTCAAAACTTTAATAGGTACTTACGCAGAAATTGTTACGCCAAGGTATTCGCATTCCTCAAATTTATCTGTGCACGTTTTTCATCTGTAACAAGAATAAAATGCGTTTAATTTTAAAGTAAACGTTTCAATCTAATCTGTGTTTTTTGTCAGAAATTCCTTATGTATGACAGAAGCTTCGAGATCTAAAACTGATTTCCGGGTTGTGTCTTGATTTTTTAATATCCTTATTATAGCCTTCTATCTAGTAGTAGTGTCAAGTTAATTATATATTTATTCAAGTCTTAGAATAATTTTCAAGTAAATCAGTCAAAGTCAGACCCTTATATCCAAACCTCAGTCAACTGTAGGTAAGTCTTTCAATACACGTCTAACGAGGAAGTTTTTGAAGCCGCTGGAAAAGTGTAATTTGAAGTAATTTCACTGTAAAGTTGAGATTTTATAGACAAAAAAACACCTCTTGCCCAAAACAATCAATATCTTACATCTATAAATACTGTCGAAATTTACTTGATTTGTAAGATTTTCAAAAATATAGCAAGACATAGGATCTTCAAGCTCCCACCAAAATCGTAAAAAATTTGGTATGAAGGTCATAACTCTAGGAGTAAGACCGTAACTATTGTTAAAATACAAGGGGATTTTGGTATATCGTTCATTCTCGCTAATTACTAGTATATTCACCGTGAAACATAAATATAATGCTTAACTAGCATAGGTACGTATGTATACAAGAGTAATAATGTTAACTAAAGAAAATTTAAGATCATTATTTTGGGTGTCAAAATGGACTACTCAAGATAGAAAAGATATTCTGTAGACTTCAAATAACTGGGAAAATATATAAAATAAAATAGACAATTAGAGCAAAAACAGTAAAACTTAAGTTGTAGTAACCAGCACAGCATCGGCTAGGCTCCGCGTCGTATGATTTACCACGAAAGATAAATCATTTCCCAGGAGAATGATTTTATCTTTTTTACCGCTTATTAAAAAATATATAGGCTGTTACGAGTTCAACTATGTCAGAAACTCAACGTTTGTAAATATTTTTTTCTTGATTAAGCTACATATAGACTGTCCACGTTTGTCACTTCCAAATATTTATTTTTGTATTATATTTATCAGAGTTTTATGTCCATGAGGCTACGCTCGCGTATACTTTGAGTTCGTAGCCCGTACAACCTACTTTTTGAGATATAACTATCACATATGTATATCCGTTATTAAAAATAAATATACTTACGCCAAATTCATTTTATTTATTTCCAAGAGCATGAAGTAACTACAAATTCACAAACATAAAAACATGAACACTTTTAGGCATTTTTGGTTCGTCATGTAAAAGTTACTTCTTAAAAAAACTTTCCAAAACTATTAAATATAGGGAAAGAACACACGATATCCAAGTATCACTTCAATTATACAAATCGTAGAAAAGATTTTTAAAAACATTAAAAAACTGGTTAGTAGACAATTGTTGGTTATCTCCCGATCACTTCCTAATATCGCATTGTATTTAGCCAAAGTACCAGGAACGATGTGATTGCTTCCTTAATGGATGCACAAGTACATTGCATCATGATCCTTGGGGTCAGATCTCAACATTGTTCAACCACAATGGCAATTGTGTGAAAGAATCACCAGAAGAACAATAGCTCCGACTCAGCAATTAGAAATATCAATTAAATATTTGTTGTAGTCAGCAGCGTATTGTTTATTTGTAAAACATTTTATACAAGAGCACACGTGGATGATTAATGGACATGATTACAAATAGCGTAATAAGATTCAATATGGGTGAATCAAGTATAAATAATGTATAATATTGTTTTATATGTATATATGCTCTGGGGTGATATGTTTTTATTTTCTGAACTGTCTGACAAATTCGAAACCGTGCGAAAGTCCACATTTTTAAAAAAAAGTACTATCAAAGTCCAGAAATATCATATGAAATATTTCATGTAGAAGTTTATAGGTAAAAGCGTTTAACAAAAGAACCTCTTCTAAGGAAGTCAATAGAGCTGGAGGGGCTTTTCTGATTTTAAATTCAAACTATCACTACAGTTTCAAAATTAACCCTAGTCTATCGATTATGAAAATTGAACTTATAGCTATTTCAGAGGCTCAATCATTTTCAAATTCAATGAATTATTTAGATATAGTATTACGTAGTAATACGTCAGTATTCTAAAAGTGGTCTTGTAAACTTTGCTAAATGTACCTCGTCTTTTCGAGGGCAACCGGTAGCCTATACCATACTGAAGCTTCTCATAAATTTAGAATGTGCACGTAAAAACATTCTTTCATAATGGACCCTTCGCATATAGGGATGGTTGGGAACGAACAAGCAGATAGATCAGCGAAACAGAGTGAACTGACGGTGTGCCGATATATTAATAAAGACAAAGAGAAAGTTCTAATATTTGGCAAGAATATTTCCAAAGTAATGTCCTTAGAAAAAGGAATTTAGTATCGCACGATCCAGCCAGTCTTTAAATTCTCCTTGGTTTTGCAACACAGCTTGTGAAAGTTGTTCTAGTTATAGAAAGAAATTAACAGCTTTAAGACTCAGATTTAGACACATTCCATGCAACAAATTCTTGCACATAGTTCGCAGAATTAGTTCCCCAAGTTACAAGTTAAACATACCGTCCCCAAGTGAAACAGGCAACACTATCGATGATTTGTATCATACATTAATGGAATGTGTCCAGAATGACACTTTTAGACAAAGTTGTGTTGTTATTTTAGACTGTAGGTCAAATTAATAGTATTCTGGCAGACCCTTTTCGAATGACGCCAGAATTCTACATAAACGTAGACATATGAAATCAGTGATTACTATGTTTTGTAATTGTACTTACCAGGGCAGCATGGTCGCTTAAGCGACAAAGCCCTTTAATTATAAATAATAAAAAACCTCAAAAAACGTTAAAACTTAATTATTTACAATTAAGTCACGATAATTAAGCGACCACTACACACATATGTACATAAAAATTATAACGCCTGTTTTCCATATATACAGGGATAATGGATCTCCGTGCGCTACGGTATTAACATATCTCTCGCCTTATCTACTGTTATTAATCTTTTCATACTTGCGCTTTTATTAGAGGTACTATTTACTTGAACTTTCTTCAATCTATCTGCGATTTGAGCATTGTGAGTCGTAGTCTACCGGATACTGCTATTTACGTTGCTGTCGTACACAATGGGTACAAAACCCAGTGTAGATGACTGACACATATGTTTAATCAGTCTCGTTTCTTACATT
The DNA here is from genome assembly GCA_012273795.1 of Dendrolimus punctatus. Classification (NCBI taxonomy): domain Eukaryota; kingdom Metazoa; phylum Arthropoda; class Insecta; order Lepidoptera; family Lasiocampidae; genus Dendrolimus; species Dendrolimus punctatus. The sequence goes on from CM022535.1 coordinate 8,334,639, forward strand.
CTCTCTACGTGCGACCACTAGATAATTTCTAAATTACCGTTTTAGGTCCCAACTATAGTAAACATACGATCATATTGTTGGAATTGGTACAAATTTCTAAGAAGGAGGAAATCGATTAAGTTGCAGGTATAACGTAAACAATTTGACCACCGATAAAAACAACGATTTGCAGTTACGTCTATTATACTAATGACATGCCATCACACTTCTCAACACGCGTGAAGGAATTTTAATAGTCAAACAAACTGACCACATTGGTATAGTTCAGAAATAACATAATAACGACATCAAGTAGAAAAAACATTGGAATGGTAAACACGATTAACTTGGAATAACTAATAATTGCCAATGTTAAAAAATTATTATGTATAATAATTAATATATCAAACGATAAACCTTTCAATCATGAGCTGAATGGTACGTGTAACATGCACACTAGCTCAAAAAAATGCAGGGTCACTGAGTAGGATTCAAACGCGGCTATGTAATAAGTTACCACAGCTTGCACATTTTGTCTTTCTACAAATTATTAATTGAATTAAAACGAAAACAATTTTAGTCTGTCTAAGAGTTGCGACATGACTTTATAATCTTTTGTATTAATTACACGTTTTATTACGATTAGCAGAGCTGCAGATTCAGTTATTTAACAAAGATATAACCACGACGCAACAAAGTCATATAAGGCATATCTAATAAAAAAATCTGAAATTATTAACCATATAACTTTAAGATCGTCCATGACTTCGGCGAATCTGTATTAATACTACAATATGTTTCACAATTGACGTAGGAAAATCCAAACTCGTATGTTTGCTTATTTAATTCTCGATAAAAGAGCGCATTTTAAATTTAAAACCTCACCTATGGTGAAAAAGTTTTAGTTAATTTATGTTTAAGCCCAGAACGCTCCTGGTCCTTATACAAGAGCTGAACGCTTAGAAAGTATATATTTAAATGTGAAATTCACAGAGAGTACACTGAAGTACATTTTAGTCAGTCATAGTAAAGAAGTATTTAAATTGTCGCTTACACTGCAGTGCTGTAATAGATTATAATAAAATAAAATAATTAAATAAATGTATCGCCTTTTATCATTTGATCATTCGATAGGTAACAACGTTAGGTTACTCCTAACAGTACTCTAGATAAAATGTGCGCTAGTTACTTGATAGTTTTACTGGCTGCAGTACGAACGTTAATTGATAGGGAGATCGGTAGCAAGCTAGTAAATATTCCAATGTAATCAAATAGTCACGGCTAGTTTACATATCGATGCAGCGCGGCGATTTTGACCATAATTGAAAACTGTGCAATGGATTGTTGCCATAAAAAGCTAAATGGATACCGAATCGTGTTAATGTAATACAGAAATATTCATATTCACGTCTAGTTCGGTTCGATTAACTCGCGATTTACGAATCGTACATTGCGGGCACGAGCCACTCCATTTTTGGTTTGTCGCATTTATTTGTGGTTAAAGATATTGTAAGAATTGGGCATATGACATATGTTGCAATAAATTAAAAAATAAATTAACTTGGTAATTGCCACACACAAAGAAAGAAGAAATTAGTAGATGCATTGACTTACTAACCAATAAGTCAACGAGTAGATGCTTAGAAGTGAACAAGGAAACAAAATGGTAATACTAAATTCACTTGAATGTTTCCTAAAAAAATGTACATAGTTTCGCAACTTCCTGAGGTGAATCAGAAGTAAAAAAATCGCATCTGTAGAATCACATCTCATTTCAACTTTCGCTTGAGCGTGGGTGGATGGGTGTTACGTGTTTATATTTCGGACGAGTAGACACGGAACAGGTTGAACAAACAAATCGCGTTGAATTTATAATAGTCATAGATCAAATTGGACTAGTTACGAAACTTAGGGTCTAAGTCGCCCACCATAATTGTCTTAGATTGTTATTCTAATTAGGAAAGCTTTGATTTATTACTGAAGCACAATTGTCAATTACTAAATTTACTAAGCAGTCCATTGCCATATTTTAGCCCTTAAGGTATATTTGTAGGCTCAAACAAGTTCAGGCCATTCCAGAACCTTAAAATTATTATTGTTGTTAGTACAGACTTTTCACTCGACCTCGCTCGCGGAACGTAAGATCCCTATTACGCGAGGACACTTAAAAGATGTCGTATGTACCCTTGCATTTCTTCTTTTCCTTTGTTTCGCATTCTCCCAATTATTAGCTGGGGTCAGCACAATATGTCTTGTCCTTCCACACTTCTCTGTTCTGATATACGTCCTTTGTGACATCACAAATCATCATATCATCCTTCACACAAAACATCTATCTCTTTTTTGGTCCACCTTTACATTTGCAATGATTTGTACCAATCAATCTTACAGTTTAACGTTCTTTTTGTCACGTGACTTTCATCCCTCCTCGTTACATACATGCCCATACTACCTTAACCATCTTCCTCTCAATTTTTCAATCACGGGTCCAACTGTCAAAGATCCCCTTATGCACTCATTTCTCACATGATCTACTCTTGTAACACTTATGAGTAGAAGCATACAGGCAAACAAATTGACTCCCACACTTACATATTACAAAATGAATTAGTTAAGTAATGGTTAAAGCATTCGCAACTTAACGTTGTCTTCAGAGTTCTGATTGGGAAGCATTCAGCCAAGCACTTTTTTTAACCTAACGGGCATATTGCTACTTACTTACTTCAATTACTACTTAATGCAATTAACTACGATGTATAATACTTGCGTCTTGTGCGTTATACTGACTTAGAAAAGCGTGAACAATACGTACAATCTGTTTGTTCCCCTAAAACTTCACGCAAATCTATTAATCAAAAGCCCTGAAGCGGTAACAATCAGCCATTCAAACACACAGACTTACTCAGCATTTATATATTTTACACCATAGTATATTGTTTTGTTTTGTCAAATTTAAATTTAAGTGATTTAGAGAATTTATGATAACAATTTTTACAAAAGGAAAGGAAGATATTTCTGAAATATTTACTCACAATACCTGAATATTTATTGAGCCGAGAATAAGTATTTTCTCATTGTTACTATTAAATTAGTTTGAATTATATATAAATTATCAGAATCAACGTATGCACGTCAGGCTTTAAAACAATGACGAACATCAAAGTGAAACAGATTGAGTTGAAGGGCGGTCCCAAACACGAAACGAGATGCATCTAGAGTCAATGAACCGTTATAACCAACCGTCTATGAATTCTACCGTAATATTTGACTAATCAATCAAAATACTTAATGCTCTAAACAAACTGACTTTTATTGACCTTCTTCGAAATTAACACCTGCGATATTTCCGCTAATCCACTAATTCAACGCTAATTGACTTTCACAACTTTTACCCCATATCATAAAGCCAATATTGTAACATAGTGAATTTTAAAATGTTCTTTTGTTTCAACTAAGTTTACTATTAAGTAGGGCATTTTGAAATTTGTGGACAATAGTGGGAAAGATTCTCGGTAACATACTAATAACTTCTATTATACAAATAAGAGAATTGCAGTAGACAAATATACCTCGTTAAGGTCGTCTTCTGTTGCGTAAATCGCTGCTTAAAGGTGTTTTTGCAATAGTCTAATGGTTTTCTCGCAGTCGTAAACAATATTTGTTTCTGATTTCGTCATCATAAATTTACTGACTGTCTATATAAGTGTGGCATACTATATTAGGTATACTTTATATTCATAGTAAATTACTTTATAAGCTAATACAATTGTGGAGCGCTGTACTTACGGTAATTTGCTGGTTCATATATATGGACTGTATGAGAAAGATATGATCTAGATCCTTGCACTGGAAAAGCCGAAGCTGCACTAACCTTGAGATCGACCCTCTCCTAACTCGGTTCAGGTTGCATACAGGAGCACACGGCACTCAATTCCACAAGCTACAAAATGTTAGCTCTACATTGGAGCTAACACTTTGTAGAAAATCTAAGTATAGTAAGTACTCTTAGCACGGCCAGTAGGTAATCACCATGATTTGAGAAATCTTATCCAAGAAAAGGATGAGCTCACGGCGCAGTGTTGTCGTCAAATGTTGACAGCGAATTCATTGTCCAAACTGCTGCCTACACTCTGCTGCGTTGTTCTACTTAAAACTAGACAGTGACTGAACAACTAACAAGAAAACTTAACTTAGTTATATTGTAATCTACCCCTTATAGTATATTCTACTTATATTTTAAACGCTTATAGCCGACGGTTACCACTTTCCATGAGCTGGGCCGTCTATCTCTTTGCCTACTTCAAAATAAAAAAAAGATCCAAACAATTGCCGCCACAAGAAGAAAAATTGAATTTGATAATTTGTGAGCAAATCCCTAATAGTATTAAATCTAACTGAGACTAGGACAATGAGAAGAGTTTCTATGTTACAAAAAACTTGTTCGTCATATAAATGTTGTGAAAATGCTGTGGGTATAATACTTAAAACAATTTATAAAAAAATACACAATTATTATTGGTATTATTTATTCTGTCTTTAAAAAACGTGCCTGTTCACTTGACCACGGTACAGGTGACAATTCGCTTGCCATGCCTTATTGGCCTGATAACATACACATGATAGTAAACAAATTTAGTAACAACTAAACAAAAGTACAACTTCGCAATAACTCAAACACCATTCTATTTAGCCTGTCGATAATAAAACTGTAAACCTCAAGCTATTAGTATATATTTCATAGACTGTCGCGTGCTAAGTTACTACGTTATGTCACATTATTATAAATATTTCTAATAGTTGAGTGAAATGGTTTACATCCTGATTCCTGTGACTCCACTAATAAGTTAGATGATTTACATAATATGATCACAATCTCACAGCTGGGCTTGAGGAACATTTTAGTAAAACTGACTTCATTCCTACCAACCCTGTTCAAGAAGGATTAATGGGTTTCAGTCGCCAATGTCACCTAATCAAACTTGTAATATTCGTATTACATTAAAAATCGACCGCGTGGACTGGGAGATTATGGTTTTCGGGTATTCCGATCTGCACACCTGCACGCACATTCCTGCGAACGGCTAACAAAGTCGAAGACAATAACAATAGGCTATTTCTCATTGCAATTTAAACACGAAGTAAACAAAAGAACGCCAATGCGGGAAGGGTCATAAAGTAGGTGTGCTTTTCTTTGTCGAAATGTTACATTATTGTCATGCTTTGAAACTTCAAAAATAGCCATGAACACTTCAAAACTATTATAGGCGTAAATCATTATAATTTGATAAAAAATATGTCTCATGTGGCTATCAGATTAGTGAAGATCGATCTTCCGCGTCTTTAGACTATTATATTCCTATAATAGTACAATTGCGTTCCACTTTAGCCGTCTCATAACATGGAACATATACAGTACAAACGCGATGAAATCGATAAAGTGAATACAATAGTAAGTACATTTTCACTTTACGTGTTGACAGTTGCATACCGCTAAAGTACATTTGACTGGAGAAAATTCGATCCGAACTCAATACATACAACACATTAAGATCGTATCAAATCCTATAAACGTTTCATTGAATACCACTAAATAATGTTCAATGTTTTGAATGGGTCATTCAGAATACCAGTTTTCAATCAACTTGCAAAAATGGCAGCAAAAGGACATACATTCCGATTTTGTATGTAAACATGTGACATTTCCTTCTTAGTTTTATAGCGCCATTCTTATGTCCTTGTCTTTTACTTTTGAAAGCTTGGCTAAAGCTAGGTTTATTTTGGTCTAGTCATTCATAGACATTTCTAATGCTTTGTTGGTGTGTTCACGATAGGCCATAGAGCTCAATCACTGGCAGGCAACAGCACCCATAACGACGAAGTCAAGTTACGTTATTCGATTAATTAAGTAGATTCTTGAATTTTCGTTAAATTTAAAAAAAAATGTAATGTTAGTAAGTAATTTCAAGTAAATTGATATTTTAAAGTCCGCTTTTGATAAGTATGTTAATACGCAGTTTATTACAAAATATATCATATAACTACCATCTGTTTCTGGATAGCTCGCTAACAGGCGATTAACTAAATAAGAATGATTAAAATATATTCATAAAATCCCCCTTAAAAGTGCTTAGTTATTTAGAACAAGAATAAAACAAATAGTGCGGTAATTTACTTGGATCATAGCCTTCAAGAGTCAAGAATGTTGTATATGTCAAATCTTATAAAGTACAATCGATAAAGCGCGCCAGTCGCAAACAGAGAATTGTATAGAGAAACCATGCGTATACCCGATATAGATGAACAATACTATACCTCTCCATATTTATAACATTTTTTGAAACTATTCAAAACTGTCATATAATACGCTCTCAAATATTGAAGATATACCTTTTTTAAGGTTGTATTAGGTTCGCGTTTGATGGCTGTCTCACCTGATTCTGAGTGATGATGCGGTCTAGGATGAAACATGCTTACCTAGAAGATACTTATTCACTCGTGACTTGAGAACTCCTAGATTATATTTGTCAGGAAAAAACCTCAGTTACCTAAGTTGTCACATATAAAAATCCGACTGCAGAGTAAACGGTTCTCTATCAAACACATTTATTTGTCTTTATAGCTCACATAATCCCATCCATTTTCGCAACGACTTGATTTACCTGTGTGTCACCTCTATAGCAATACTGCCTCTACGACAAGCTTAACCACTCTCTTTTTTTAGAAAATGTATCTTGTAGCTGTCACTTGTCAAAGTTGTCAACTTAAAATCGTTATATAGAAACTAATAAAAATGCTGCGATACCTGTTTCTATTTAGTTGTCACGTATTTTCTGGTTTTGAAATTGATACTCTCGTTTTGGTCTAATATATTTGATATTATTAATATTATGGCAAAAAAAAATGAGTCTCATTAGCAAGTAGTCTTAATCTATTCATAAATAATGGCCTTTCCTCAGTGACTGACATATCAACGCACAGCCCAAACTACTGTTCAGTTTTTTCTATACTGAAGGTGCGCAATAAAAATGAAATTGAAAATTCAACCCCTAAGAAGGTGAAAAAAAGAGATGAAATGCTGCATAGAAATCCGTCATTTACAAAGTAATAAGCACAACATGCTGCTTGTGGTTAGAAATAAACGTAAACGTGTATCGGTGTTTTGGGAAATTCAACTTCTAAGGGAGTAAAAAAGGTATGTATGTTTGCTTAAAGTATGGCTAGGTTTAATCTATGCGGGCGAAGCTGCGAGCAACAGCTATTTATTCCTATTTATTATTTGATATTATAAAAAAACAAAAACCTCATAGACTAATACTAAGCATTCATGACTTATTACACCATACCTATATGGTATTTATTCAAATCTTTATTTTTTTATTCACATACAGTTCTAAAATAGAAAGTATAGTCTTCCAGACATCCACGAAATCATATGCTAAAACCTTAAATAGACTTTTCAACATGAAATATTTTCGTAAAACAAAGTGATACTTTGTTATATAGTACCGCTTTTGTTCCACTAAACGAAACTTCCAGCCTATAAATACTAAAGGGCATTCACAGGTTATAAAGTTCAAGCCTGCACCAGTCAAGGTCTTGAAGATGCCGTTATCGGAACACAAGCGTCACGACAGCCGATGCCAGCCCGCTGGTGAGTTAGGATGCACTGGGAACTAAGTTTCCATTGTGCTAAAATAAAAATCATGAGTTTGAACAAAAATGTTGAGTAGTGGGGTTGCCTGGCAGATATAGCTTTTTAGCGATAAAGCCGCCCATTGTACTACTATATCTTTGTATCTTTTTCCTTTTACTTGTCTATGGTTTGATGTACGAGTACTATAAAAAGTTATCTATCTATCTTTTAACTAATATTATTATTGATCTGATAAAAAACCAACAAATCAAAGTTTTTCTTGTGCTACAGGAACATTGTATTAAACTAAATATTTTACATGAAATGTAAGTAATACATTTTCAGAGAAGATAAAAACCTAAACATCTCTATATATCTAATTTGATTTCTTTTTAATCGAACGGCTTCACCACTTGTCAGCGATTAACATTAACATTAAAATATAACATCGGACATAAATATATCTACAAATCCCTTTACGATAGTTTTCAAATATAACGAAATATAATTCTCGATTTCCTGTCTCAATTCCTCCTATTCTTCCCCTATTTGATGACTTGCTAAAATATACCATTAATAAAGTAGCTGAGTTACCAAAATAGTAATTCTGCTCAATTAAGTATGATTCATGTCTAGTACATTACCAAAAATAAGGGGATATCCCTTAGTTTATTGCAACTTATTATGCGATTAGTATGAATTATGATAACATGCCAGTTCTCCCAAGATATAAACCTTTAAAGATCTAAGTAACGATATGTATGAGTCAGCACCTTAGCAGTAGTGTGATGAGCATAACGCGTTTCCACGTAGCAAAAACAACAATCTATAACGTTGTATTATAGGTATAATCTATTCTATACTAATATTTAAAGACGAAGGATTTGATTGTTTGTATTGAAAGGCTCTGAAACTATTGAACCGATTTGAAAAAATATTTCACCGTTGGCAAGTTACACTATCTCCGAGTGACATAGGCTATATATTTTTTCAAAAAATTAGGATCCTTACTAAACTCCAATAATGTTAACTAAGGTGTAAAAAAATTACCTAAAATCGCGTGCGTTGCGAAAATACATAAATCATTAATTCTAAACATTCGACCGATATTTAAAATCGTGTGGTAATGAAAACAAGACACACTCGATTGCCACGACAGGTATTTTACTTATTGTTTGCGAGTTGTCGATAGTTCACCGGGTAGTCGGTGCCGCTAAAACGACAGTATCTAAGCCATAAATAACGACATCTTGAAAATAATCTAACAATTACACTAACGTTTAAAATATAATAATTATTTTTACCTTTATTAGATTATCTAGACTACCTACCTACCAAACGATTTTTAAGACTTATAATTTTTAAAACACAGTAATATATTCGAAGATATATTTTACAAACAAATATATTACTTGATGATGAAAGTTCAATTAAACTTACATAAACTACAAAGCATGAATCCTTATTACTAAAGGCCTCTCGATTTTACAGACCAAATATAGCGTAGATCTGATAGCCTTACGAGTGAAGTATGGACGATAATAAGTCCGAGATTACGATCATTTCCAATGAAATCGCAAGTAGAGCTACGATTAGCGTATTGCCAGTTGTCATTGGACTATTATTAACTTGCGTAGTACAGGATGTTAAGAGAAAATAATGGTTACGTTAGATAATGTTCTAAGAGAAGCGTCGATTACGGACAAGCTCAGTGGAAAGGAATCTAGTAAATACTTGTGTATGTAATAATATAACTCCTAAAAACAGGGATAAAGCTTAAAGAAACTGGCACAGCTGCTACATAGTTCGAAGCTTTAACAACCCGCAAATATTCAGAAATATAAATATATTTTGGAGTCAAGTCTCTCTCTCTCTCTCTCTCTGATCTCGCGGACTAAAAGGCTGGTCTATATTTCGTGCTACATATTAGCATAGCACCCAATATGGCAACTCGTCTATCCATTTAAGAATGATCCATGCTGACAGCGATCTGGGCTATCTTTTGTACTTAAATATTACTTTTATTTGAATGTATAAGTCTATTTTTAAGTTTACTTACTTACTTAAAAAATTGTCTAAATTCAATATTTCTTAATACGAGAAAGAGCTTGTATATTTCTGGAGTGTCCGGCTCAATAGTTTCGATTTCGTTTCTAAACAAAAACTTAATGGCCTAAGTAACAATTTCTCGTACCGCGAGGTCAGGCATTTAAGTTTTGGCCAGACACGAAACGATAATGTCGTCGGTTGCGAAAGTCACGCGGTTGTTCTAAATCACACTTGTGGGTAGAAACATCGAAAATTGGTAGGGTAATTTGATCTACCGTAATTATTGGGGCTGCTCTGACACGCGAGTGTCCAGCATTTTTGGTGTTAAGTTTCTTTTTCGTCAACATAATATTTGACGAAATATTAAGAGTTGTTAATAATTTGTATAATTTATTTGGATGTTTATGTGTGATTTTTCTTCACGGCTTGTGATAAAATCGGTAATATTGAAAGTTGTACCATAAGAGTATGTAATTTTGGTACTAAGGCTGGGTATAGGATACTTTTCATCGATAAATTTCCATGTTTATTGTATGGTGTGGATAGCTCTGGTAGTCTAGTATAAATTATACCTATATTAATAGACGCTAAATCAGCCCCCGATCTTTAATCAGGTAGACAGAAGGAGAAAGTCGGATCCAAGAAACAGAAACCTCAACGAAACTAGTTCCAAGTAATTTTATAGTGAGTGGATCATAAATTGAGATTTTTAAGAAAAGAAGATTTTCAACACAAACAATACGCTATTATATTAAAAAATCAATATACTGTAAACTATTGTTATTTTGTAAAACTGTAACTAATAAGTTTCCGCCAAATCTTGGGTCTGTAAGATTAAACCCTAGAGATCATACAAAGTGGATTAAACATTATAAAAAATTACATGATTTTAAATATTCTAATAAACATAAACGACTAAACGATTTTATGCATGTATTATTAATCATAATTATAGTTAAATCGAATAGGCTTTTTGGAACCAAATTACCTTAAGTTAAAAATATATTGCTTAACATGATCATCTTAATAGATCAATAATTTACATATTAATTACGAGACGTAAATAGTAACTAAATACTACATAATCAAAATTAAAAATACCCATTAAGAACCACAGAACTTGCACTACGAAGATCGTTAGTTGCGCAAGCAGTTTTTCTTACTATTCAATTTGTCAGTTCTGGCACATTAGGGTCAAAGTGTGTATGAGAATAGTTGGGCTTAAGCAATGTTACCTAGATAATAGAGAACGAAAGACAAAGTCCTTATGAATATTAACAACCTAGAAATTTTTAAGCAAATATAGACATGGAAGAATAACAGGAACGATAAAGATTTCTTGTTCAAAATGAAGTTACACTTAAATTGCATTGGGCACGACATTTTATTTGATTTTGTGATCACAACTACTGAAAAGTGGTTGAAAGTTGAAATTAAATGAGGAAGAGAGAGAGAGAAAGGGAGAGATGAATTTTATTGTACTCGATTACAGAAAACTCAGAAGATGATCTTCTGAATAAAACATGTAGGTAATATTATAAAATTCTAAACATGTCTTGTCTGTACATTAAAGCTATCTAAAAAAACAAATGGTGCAGATCAACGATGGAGAATACGATGCATTTTTTTAGATTTCTTGTCTGTTTGTTCGGGATTCGAAACGGGAGCGAAAATTTACTGAGCGGACTTTGATGCTGTTTTCGCTTATCGACTTGCAATCGGCGCTACTAGACTGGTAAACAAGTGCCTTTCGGATCAACTTTTTTCAGCAGTCTCCGAAAATTATAAATGATTTTTTGCTTGAACATGAACATTGCAAGTGTGATAATTGTTAAGCTATAAATTTAAGATTTTTTTCCTTTCTTGGAGCAATTCTTGAAAGGCTTAGAATTTAGAATAGAACCCCGTTGGAAAAACTAGAAAATGTTTATTATTCATTTTTTTATTAATAATTTTCGTTGTTACAAAATATTTTTGTTTTGCTTGAACATAAACATTGCAAGTGTGATAATTGTTAAACTACAACAAAAAAAATATTAATTAACTATTGAATAACTAAATGAAAATTGTTATAAAAATAAATTAGTGCCTGAATTTTTTCATTTTTTTTTTTTACATATTCATATTTAAATAATATTTATTCATTAAAGGGCCTATGTGGGTGTGGCTTGCGTAAGCCAGAGTACCCGTTTTCGGCCGTATTTTCATCCCTCTGGGAAAATAAAAAATATTGATCTTACAGTTTCGGGAGAGAAGAGTTTTTTTTAGGAAATTTCCTCCTCTTTTCGAATTTGAAAAATCTTTATTACTTTTTGAGATATTTGCAAAAAAACTAAACCCCTTTTTTTAGTTAATTGTTAATAACTTTTACAATTTTTGCAAGCGGAACTTCATTTTTTCAAAAATCATCTAGATTCCATTCCGTATCGAATGACATCTCATTTATAATTTTCGGAGACTGCTGAAAAAAGTTGGTCCAAAAGGCACTTGTTTACCAGTCTATACTTTTTATCCTGGAAATACACAGGTTTTCTTTATAGATTCGATAGATTTTGATAGATTGATCGATAGCAAATTTCATCTAGTCAAATACATTTGCATTGGCGCTATAGAACCTTAAAAAAAGAAGACAAGAGCATGAATATTACGTACGTAATTTTATGGTTATGATTATGCGTATTGTGGTCTTTACTCATACAAAAAAACAAAATAAATAAAACGAGTTTTATAAGAATTTTTCTTTTTAACTTGAACTGATTTAGTGTAACAAATATATTGCCCCACTAAAAGTTATAAGCAGTAAGTGATGTCACTACAACTGATTAATGGTTCGAACGAATAATTTTACTTTCGACTTAACGCTTTCTAACGATATATCGTATACCATATTATTTTTATGTTATTTGCCTGAAGCTGTACTTATATTATTGAGGAAACACTATCTTACTATTATGTCGCACTGCTGATAAAATAGTGCCACGACTAAACCAGTTTAAATTTTTAAGAGAAATAAAAATGTCAAATGTTCTGTAAATCAGAGCTTTAATCCTTTTTTCCAAATACCACATGTGTATAATTATAAAAAAAATGCTTTGAATGAGTAATTAAATGAGGAACACAGATTTATATGCATATATTTATTACTTAGTTTATTCATACACTTACATATATTATTATAAAAAAGTATTTCATATTTCAGGCTGTAAAGTACCTATCGAACAATTAAAACTAACCTACATAAAAAAGTAAAAGTTCTATAGAAAATTTAACGACCTATTTACATTAACCATAATAATTTGTTATCAAAGATTATACTTCTATAATCACATACTTCGCCAAGACTACACTGTTAATTTGACTTGAACAACGGACAAAGGAGTATATATTCTTGTGTGTTCATGGTAGTGTGTGTAATGTTTCTTTATTGATTTAATGTATTTTTACGCATAATTAAAAAATATATTAGCATTCGTCGCTTCTTCTCTATATAAACTATAGTGAGCAAAATTTCACACTCCTCCGTCCGCGCAATTTTGTAAAAAGGGGTATAATACGGCCGGCGTAACTTGGCAAATGTGAACATAGGCTCTGCGAACTTTAGAGCATGTACACTCGTGTGACGATACGACTCGTCAGTGAATACAATTGGTCGCCCTTCATGCCTGTATTTTTTCATTGCTTTGTACTAGGTGGTCACTGTATTTTCTTCAGAAGTTTACATGCGCTAAAGTTCGCAGAGACTATGTTCACATTCGCCAAGTTACGCCGGCCGTATTATACAAAGTTTTTGCTTCACGTATTAATATATAGATTAAAAAGTATATTTTAAATCGATTACATACTGGGCTTTAAACTATTTTCTAGGCCATTCGATTTTGATCAGTGGAACACGAGTAGAATAATTGTTAAGAAAATTTAGGACTTTAAAAACCTGGAGGCAATGATGAGCGATGCACCCTCTGAACTTAAACTACATATAACGGCCTGAAAAAAAATCGTAGTAAAGTTTAAGTGGAAGTCTAGTATTGTAATACAAAGAATGGCTGTCTATCAAACAAGGTCACAACTAATAATTATAATATTAGAACTTCTTATATGATTGATGTACCCACATATATAGAATTGGATCAAGGATAAATGTGTGTTTACCATTAAAGGTACTATTAAGACTATCATTAAGTTATCATAATTAATTGCATTGGGAAAGATATTGGTACAATTATGTCTTAGCATTCAATAAAAATATATTATAACGCGTATTATATAATAAACTGCACGAGAAACCTATTTTTAACATGTTAGAATTATCTCCGGTAATAGATCATTTTTGTCTTTTAATTTAGATGAATCAACCAAAGTGATCTATGCAAACATAAACATTAAATGATTAATGTCGTTGAATACTGCCTTGATCTCTCAGTTCTGCCTTTCAACCAAATTGATTTAATTTAGTTCATCTGTCTAATATCAGCATAATGCCGAAAGTAGACGGTTCATTTATGTCTTTCAATTTTGATAGAAATAAGGCATTGTCAAAAAAAAGAAAAAGATTTCAAATGTCATTTGTTTTTTTTAAATTTTATGTCCCATTTCTATACAAATCGAAAGACAGAACAGGGCGTCTAATTTCGGCTTTACTTGGTTGTCTTAATGGGTTTTTTTGCCTAAAAAGTATTATAAAAAATCTTTTAGTAAATATTTCTTTGGTGCTGAGAAAAGATTGTAAATAGCTTACAAAACCACCTAGCCCAGGACAAAATACAGACTAACATAATAAAATAAAACTAGAAATCAAATTACCATTTGTTAAAGTTAACGGTGAATTATAGATATCTGAGTGTAGCGGTCACTACTGAACGACATTACTAAATAGCACCATTAACATGGAATAAAGTCATTCCGAACTTATTCCCTTTCTCCATACCGTTACCGATGCCATTTCTCAACAATAGTACAATAATTGAATTCTTACAGTGCGAAGAATATTATTATAGTACTGCATTGTGTTCTAGTTAAGGCGTAATCACTTTAAAGTGGATTCTCGCCATGGCGCTTTAATGTTAATATACGATAAAAACCGACAGACAAACTAGACATATCTTTTTTAAGAGTTATACTATTCAGAACAAAATACACAGTTGATATAACAACATATTAACTGGGGTTTTAAAGCAGCTGTTTTCGCAGATTCTTATTACGAACTAGCTGACCCGGCGAACTTCGTACCGCCTATTTTCTGAATTCCAAAAAGACTTTTCCATGACACAACAGCAAAATCATCAAAATCGGTCAAGTGATCAGGAGGATTTTAGAACCTGATCTCAGCACCACCTACCGGTTCTAATTGTGCATCTAAACCATCCCGGGACCCACTCAAACACACACACAAAATTTCGTCAAAATCGGATGTATAGTTTACGATCTTATAAGGGAAGGATATTACGATCACCCAAACATTAATTTGTACATATCAAGATATGACAAGTATCAAAATACATTAGAATTTAACTCTATGTCTTACAAGACCAGTATATTTAGACACCTTGATAGGTCTTTCTTATTCGAAAGCACCAAGTGACATCAGCCTACTACTAATGTCAGATCATTCGAGTTGCGGGTCACATAAAGAGGGCAGTACATTATCCAATATGAAGAGCACCAAATCTGGTGCGCTAGTGCACTAGATAAGCAAGCGCGTAGAGCCCATACGATCGCACTAGTCTGGTTGGATCACTAATTACCAACTGCCTTTATATCATCAAATTTTATCACGCTAGCTCACCTAGCGCTCTGCAAATTGGATAATGTAATGCCCACTCAAATCTTTTCCCCTTTTGAAATACATTACAAATGGAAGGACTTGTGGGGCTCGACTTGAACATGAATAATTCTTTTATAAACTATAAAATATTTTAAGTTTTTTTTAATAATATAAGTCGTTAGTGCACGAAATAAAATACACCATAAACATATTACTTATTTTTTTAGCACCCTTTGCACATTTCCTATTTTATGCAAATTTGATACTATGAGGAGAAATTATACTTTCTATGAGTACCGAATTTCATATCTTTAGCCTATTCCTAAAAAATAGTTCCTGACTTAATCATCTGTGAAATATTTAACGTTATAATTTAAAAATAAATTTACTAAATAAACATCATTAAACGTCTTATGAAGCGCAGATGCTAAAATGGGCATTATTTACAAATCACTTACTTTCTGTATGCAAATGATCTCCAAAGCTACTTAATCCTAATTTAAAAACCAATAAATTCCATGCTCGTGCAAAATGAAGCAATTCATTACAGGCCATTAAATAACCAGCGCCTCATGCAAGCTTTCTGAGGAAACCAGCTCACAATTACGAATTATAGCATTACAAGCCGATAGACAAATATTCATAAGATGATATACATATTTATGATGGAACTATAAACTTTTGTATGGCAAATATGAAATTAAATTTTGTATTATTATATGTTTTAAGACAGGTACTCTTTTATGTTTGCTAATAGGCAAAATGATAAACGGACCACCTGGTGATAGGTGGCTACCGTCGCCCATAGACATCTGCAACACTAAGCGAGCCGATGCGTTGCCTACCTCGTTGAGAATTTAGTTATTACTTCCAAAAGGATTGGGGATTTTTTCCTATTGCATGAGTTCAACAGACAGGCAGGCGGTCCACATGATGGAAAGCGGTTACCGACACCTATGGACATTTGTATCGCCAAAGGTGCTACCAATATGCTACCACTTTCTTAAGTGAGACTGGAACCTGACCACTAATACCGGAATACAACTCAAGGTTATAATAGCGGCATACTCTAGACCAAGATCCAGACAAAGCAGGGCAAATACCCACCACCTGGCTGTGGGTTGTTTTGTTGCGTCTTACGACAGGCCGCCCGGCCGCAGGAAATTGTATTCTATCTCCGTTCCTGCACGGATAGAATAATTACTAATATTTAGTTAGAGTTAAGTAACAACTATACTGCTGCACATAATTTCAATGTCCTTTAAAAATTATTAAGCCGAAATTACACGGGTTCAATTCTCTCTTAATTTCGATAAAAAGATAATAAAGTAATAAGTAAATTAATCGTTGCAAATATTTTCTTAAGTGACGATCATAATTGCTTATTATTAAGCTATTAATAAAGTTATTAATGATTATAGTTTTAAGCTGTTAAAAAAGTAATTGATTAAAAATGGTGTAATTATTAAGTTTGTTTATTTTGTAGACTTTACTTGTCCCATTTCTATCCTAATTGAAAAAGAAGAAATGAACTTTATTAATTTAGATTTGAAGAAAATAATTAAAACGTAATCGGTATTTGAAAGCAATTAATCGATACAGTTTTGAATGCTTTATTTTTTTTTATTGTCCAATATGCTTACATTCATATTCATTGAAACATATTCGACTGTGGCACAGAAACCTCATGGGTTTTTTTTATGTGTCACAGAGAGTCATATAGAATACATTATATTATACATTGTACAGCAGTGCTATTAAAAAATGAATTTAGACAATATTAATGTTATACCAAAAATAGAAGCAGAGGCAAGAAATCAAACTTTAGTTCTGATTTGCTAATCAAAGCGGAGCTATCATCATTATAGTATATGGTTCTGTATTATTCCCTGCACATATGAGCCTAATGGTCCGCTTAGGGAATTCGGGAATCAATATAGAATATTTTCAGATTATATTTGATCGATTTATGGTTATTTTTGTACATTGATTGCAGATCCTCTGGGAGATCATTTACTGTGATTGGTGTAATATTATATTCTTCGAGCCTTGCCCCATACACGTTATTATATTTAGTATTTTTTATTTCAATCAATAAACAAAGATCATTAGGATCTATTACTGCACATACAAACCGGCTCATATCAATTTCATGAGGGACATCTGTTTTGATCGTATATAAGAAAAAGAGGACCAGTGGACGGTAACAGGCTATTAGTTAGCTGCGATTTACTTCCGCAGCTAGGAACACAAGTTATTGCTTGCAAGACAATCGATTTATAAAATGAGGTAAACATAATTATGAAAAGTTTACAATAGTTGTTTATGAGGATTGTATGAGATGATCTCTAGCAAAAGTTTCCAAGTACCTATCGTAAGTCGTAAAGAATGCCTGTTGCACATATACGTTTGTATAATTAATTAATGTGACGTATTCTATCGATTTTATATATATTGAAACCCTATGAGAAGAGTTGAGGTCTTTTTTTAATTAAATCTTCCTAATATATAACCAGAGAATAGCGCGAACCTTGGTTGAGAGCACCCACGTACGTCTATACGCTCGCGATTTATTTAATTCGATTTAAATTTTTCTCAGTTTTCGATCGTTTTTCTTTAGTAATAGTTAGAACATATTCCAGTTTAATTGTATATAGTGTTTTAAGTGATTTTAGTGTATATTTAGTGCTGGAAACTAGAAAACTTAGTGCTTTTTGAAACGAGATTCGGACCTATCAACTTTAGAGTCAATTTTGACCCACTTCGAATCGAGTGACCCCCAGTTTTTCAACTGTAGTTCAATAAAGCATTAAAAGGAGAATCTTTTGACACCACTCCCAGATTTTTCCTGGGTATAGGGACGGAGAAATAGATAGAAATCTAGCAGCTAAAGATTTTCCTTGAGGACATATACGGCCGGAATTCCCCGCGCGCCGAGCACTACTTTGACCTAAAATTTGACCAACTTCCGATCGAGTGACCCACATTTTTTCAACTGCTATTCGATAGAGGGCACGACAGAGTACGCACTGAGACCACTCCCAGATTTTTCCTGTGAATAGGGACGGAGCGAGAGACAGAAGTCTAGCAGCTATATATATTTTTCATAGGACTTACACGGCCGGAATTTCTTCCGTGCGCCGAGTACCACTTTGAGATCCTAGAATAGAAGGAGAAAAGAAGAGAAAATTTTTCTGGAACAAAATAGATGCTTCAAGAAAAACCAGTATAGTAAGAACTGCGAATTCAAGTAAAAGCACCTCGACCACAGACCAAGATACGCTGGGCGATCAAGAAAGCAAGACGACCATTTATTCAAGAGACGCAAACCGGTTAAACGGCCAGGCGGCGAGAGCTCTAGCCGCGCTGGGCAATTACAGCGGTTATCGGATTCCCTTGGGCCAACTGTGAAATTCATCTTGTGAACTCTATACTAATATTAAGTCTCTTTTAGTTTGTGTACTTTGATTATATTAACCATTTATATTGTCAATTAATAATTGTTCTGTAAATTTGGGAAAACAAAAATTTTGTTCTCCAAAATTTTTATATTGAAAAATTTAATCTTAATTTCTAACACAATAGTATTCCCCCCTTTCTGTTTAAGTATAGTTCATTTATTTTATCATCTTAAATTAATATAGAATACATCAATTTTTGAAATAAATTTCAATACGTATTAATATATAAAGAAAACTTTTTAATAATAGAAACAAAATCTTTAACTTCACTTAGAAAATAAATATTAACGTCATCAAATAAATTAAGTAAACATAGATAGGAAAAATATTGTTAATTAATAGGTTTCAGTTTCCGAAAACGTAAAGAACCCAGCGTAGCACCGGGTGCTGTAGTCGACTCGCACGAGGCCGCCCCAGTCCACACGGCGCAGCGCGTCAACCTAGTGAAGTATATTTGCTATAGAGCCAGTGCGACGACGGCGGAGCCCCGCACTCGCCTCTCGCTCGCCCGCTCGCGCCCTGCACCTGCAGCGCGACCGCGTGCTGCCACCTTCATTAGCCCCGCCAACGCTAAGACACAAATTAACTTAATTAATATTAGCATTAACGACTTAATTAACAATAATAGTATTAATATATATAAATTTACCACATCAATAATTTTACAATTCTATATATAACTTTACATTACGCACAGAAAATTATATAATATAATATAAAACAAATTACTAATAATAGTTTATATAAATATATATATATACATATATATATACATATACATACGTGAATTTATACATCTATAATATAAAACCAAACATACATATATATATATATTCAGATATAATACAGATATATATTTAATTTATATATTTATAAATACAAATACTTACATACTCAATATACATATAGATAAATACCTACACAAGTCATATATATAGATATAGATAAGTTAAATTTAAGCTGTAGATATAAGTACTGACAAATAAAAATATTTATTACTACGACTATTTTATAAATTGACAGGTTCAATAAAAACTATTTTAGTTATTATTTTTGACCTTTCGCCTGATACTATTGTGTCAGACGATTAGAATAGTTAGAAAATAAGACACTTCAAAGTAAATTAGATCTCAATTTACTGCGAAGATGACGCAAAGAACGCCGGCGAGACCCTGCGTTCTAGTTAATGAGAATAAAACACCCGACGACGAGTCGCTGCCTCGTGACCAACCCGCGATAGGGGGTCCTGGCACGGCAAGTAAATATCAAGGCAGGAGACTTCACGAAGAACTGCCTCCTGATGCTGCATCTACGGCAATATCGGATGAGGTAGAAGCGATCTCCTCTCCAGAAGGAGAGGAAGAATTTCCTAAAGCATATACAAGTTTTAGCCCCCAAGACAGAGTAAGTAAAGTGAAGAAAAGTGTCGCCATGGCCTTCTCCCCAGGAAATAAAAAGGCAGATAAAACATACACTGTAAAGAGAACACCACCACCTAAAGGAAATAAGGACCAAATTAGAGAAGAGGAAGCAAAGAAGTGCATAGACAAAGTTAAGGCTAAATTACAAGACTCCAGAAATCTCAAGACTGAGATCAAACAGGAAGCGCAAAGAGCGGCAGATCGCCTATACGCCCTGTTTATTGAGATAAATGGAGAACTGAAGAAAAGCCTGGCTCGGGAAAGAGGAAAAGGGGCAACCCAGAGCGAACTAGATAAGAGTCCTAGAAAAATGTACACACAAGAAGACAATGGCGAAGGAATAAAGGAAAGGACCCAAACCAGGGAATATGGAACAATGACGGAGGAAACAGAAACGATACAAGTAATGGATAACGCTCTCGAGAGAGGAAGGAAGAAGAGAGGAGAAGAGGACATGCTAAAGAAGCAGCTTGAGGAAAACAACAAATTACTAGCAGAAAATAGTAAAAGCATAAAGGAATTGAAAGAAGTGATAGATTCCCATAAGGAAGAAATGAAGGAGTACAGGATGTCCTACGCAAGTGTAGCAGCAAAGCCCAGGGAAAAGCCCAACGAAAGGGCGAGGTCGACACTACACTCCTTAATAATAACAGCCACGAATAGCGAAGAGACTGGAGATGAGGTCATGAATAAAGTAAGAACTGCGTTAAACGCGAAAGAAGGTGACATAGAGGTAGAAAAGGTGAGAAGAGCAAGAGATAGGAAGGTTATAGTAGGATGCCGTACGGAGGAAGAGAGAGAGCGAGTAAAGGACAAACTAAAAAAGGTCCAGAAGAATCTGCAAGTGGAAGATATTAAAAACAAGAATCCGCTTGTAGAAATATTAGGAGTCCTTAAAGCACATAAAGACGACGATATCTATAAGGCCCTGGTTAACCAAAATAAAAAGGTGTTCGTAGAGTTAACAGAAGAGGAGAGTAAGATGGAGGTCATCTTTAGAATACAGGGGAGAAATCCACATACCCAAAGAGTGGTAATGAGAGTGGCCCCTAAACTGTGGAAAAGACTCACAGACACCGGTACAGTCAGGATCGACTTGCAGCCATTGCAAGTAAGAGACAAGTCCCCTCTGGTACAGTGCACGCGGTGCCTAGGGTACGGGCACGGGAAAAAAGCGTGCACAGAGACTGAGACCAAGTGCAGCCACTGCGGCGGCTCCCACATGAAGACGGACTGTCCAGATTACCCTATTGGCATCCCACCGGTATGCATAAACTGTGTCCGGGCCAAAAGGCAAGACAGAGAGCACAACGCATTTGACAGCACATGTTCCGTGAGAGCAAATTGGGATGCCATAGCAAGGGCAGCGGTTGCCTACTGCTAAGGGCACCTCTGGGGACCACAACGCGACTTACACACAATGTCCGCTTTCGATGATCCAGGCGAATTTACAGCGCGCCAAACAGGCCACCGATGAATTAGTACAAATGGCGAATCAACGGAAGGCGGACCTCGCGCTGATCCAGGAGCCCTACGTGGGTGGAACAGGTAGAATGAGAGACTATCGCGGGATGAGGGTGTACCAGTGTGCGCCGTCCACTGGGGCGGTAAACAAGGCTGCGATAGCAGTCTTCAACGACGACCTACAAGTGACAATAAGACCGGAGTACACGACGACCAATATGGCGGTAGTTACGGTGGGCAGGGGCATCTGGAAAACGGCGTTGATCTCGTTCTACCTGGAACCAAACACGGAAATTGAGCCATACCTGGATCAACTCAAACATGCGGTTGTAGGTGTGGGAACCAGAGCTGTCCTGGTCGGGGGTGACTCAAACGCTAAGAGCGCCTGGTGGGAGAGCCCTAAAGAAGATGAGAGGGGATGTAAGATGTCAGCGTGCCTTGAGGAGCTTGGTCTGCAAATACTAAATAACGGTCCAACCCCAACTTTCTACACCATACGAGGAACTAAAGAGTATGCCAGCCACATTGACATTACCGCTTGCAGCGCGGACCTCCTTGGAAGGGTGGACGATTGGAAGGTGAACATCGGCCTCACATCCTCAGACCACAACGCTATAACTTTTAAAATTAGCCTAAGGGACACTAAAGTAGAGATTAAACGCACAACTAGAATTTACAATACAAGAAAAGCTAAATGGGGATTATTTAATGAAAAATTGGGTCATTTATTAAAAGAGGGTAATATTACTAAGGGGGAAACGGACAGACTGACAGACAAACAAAAGTTGGAATCACAGGTGGAAAGGTTCACTGCGGCGATCCTGGAAGCCTGTGACGCCAGCATACCTAAAATAAAAACAGGGGGGAAATATAACTTACCGTGGTGGTCTGAGGAATTATACAAAATGAAAAAGGAGGTGGTCGCCCTGAAGAGGAGAATCGGGTGGGCAGCGACGGACAGGAAAGAGAAAGTCATACGCGAGTACTTGCAGGCCAAGCAGCACTATAAGGAAGAAATAAATAAAGCCCAAACTAGATCCTGGAAGGAGTTTTGTGAGAAGCAGGATAGAGAAGGAATGTGGGAAGGGGTATACAGGGTGATAGGGCGCACCGCGAAGAGGAGTGAGGACGAACTCCTCGTGGATAAGGGCAGGGTACTAACACCTGGAGGATCGGTAAACCTCCTAGCCGAAACCTTTTACCCGAAGGACGACGAAAGCAAGGATAACACCTATCACCGCGCTGTCAGGGCTAGGGCCCATTTGATATACACAGAGAGTGACCATTGTGACAATGATCCACCTTTTACCATGGAGGAGCTTAAGACAGTGGCGGTGAGTTTCAACCCGAAGAAAGCCCCGGGAGGTGATGGGTTGACGTCGGACATATGCATGCAGGCGGTCTTCCAAGCACCGGATCTTTGCCTGTCACTGGCCAATAAATGCCTTGAGTTAGGGTACTTCCCTACCATCTGGAAGAAGGCAACGGTAGTAATATTAAGGAAACCCGGGAAGGACAATTATAACGCTCCAAAGTCCTACAGGCCTATTGGCCTGTTGCCAGTGATGGGGAAGATGTTTGAGAAAATGCTAATAGGAAGACTGCGATGGCACCTGGTGCCTAGTTTCAGCTCCAGACAGTATGGATTCCTGCCCCAACGAAGCACAGAGGACTCCCTCTATGATCTAGTGAGCCACATCCGCAGAAAGTTATCACATAAGCGACTTGTAACGTTGGTATCACTAGACATAGAGGGAGCTTTCGATAGCGCATGGTGGCCAATGATTAGGGTCCGACTGTCTGAACGTAACTGCCCAAAAATATCCAGATGGTGTTGGGCAGTTACCTGCAGAACCGACAGATAACGGTCAGATACGCAGGAGAGCAAGTCACCAGGGCCACAAACAAAGGCTGCGTGCAAGGCTCGATAGGAGGGCCGATCCTCTGGGATTTACTGTTGGACCCATTACTCCAAGAACTTGAAGGGAGGAATATCTATTGCCAGGCCTACGCTGATGATGTTGTTCTACTATTTGATGGAGACACCGGGTTGGAGGTCGAGAGACAGGCCAATGCCACCCTCGCTTTCGTCCAGGAGTGGGGTGTAAGTAACAAGTTGAAGTTTGCACCGCACAAAACCTGCGCTATGCTCCTTACTAGGAAGCGAAAATACGACACCCCACGCCTGAGCATGGGCGGGGTTGACATTGGCATGTCCAAGGAAATAAAGATATTAGGGCTGACCATTGACAAAGGATTAACGTTCAATATGCATGTCAAAAACACTTGTACTAAAGTGCTCGCACTCTACAAGCAGCTCTCGAGAGCAGCGAAGGTCAGCTGGGGCCTCCACCCGGAGGTCATTAGATCGATATACACTGCAGTGATTGAGCCGATCGTGATGTATGCAGCGAGCGCCTGGGCTCCCGCGACCAACAAGAAAGGAATCCGTAGACAACTGGGCGCTGTACAGCGGGGCTTTGCCCAGAAGCTGTGCAGGGCTTATCGCACGGTGTCCCTTAATTCCGCAATGGTACTGGCAGGAATACTCCCCTTGATCTCAAAATACAGGAGGCAGCAGCCCTGTATGAGGCCAAGAGGGGGGTACCCTTGCCAGTGCTGGCGGATAGGGACATCGAGCGGAGAGTTGCCTACGTGACAACGCCTCATCCTGCCGAACATATGGACCTCCAGTTCATATGCCTGGTAGACCAGGAAGAGGTGGACCAACACAAAACGCAAGCGGTACGTATCTTTACAGACGGAAGCAAAATCGGCGGGGAGGTGGGGGCATCATTGTCCTTTTGGGACAATGATGCTGAAACCAGAAACCGCCGATTGAAACTTCCGTCTTACTGCACCGTCTACCAGGCTGAACTGTTGGCCATATGTAAGGCGACCGAGGCAATCCTTCAGAGCCCAGAAGAAAGCTTTGGAATCTACAGTGATTCGCGCTCGGCACTGCAGACAGTTGTAAATTGGAACACCACACATGAATTGGCGGTAACAGCTAGGCGGAACATAAGACGGATTATGGCAATAGGGAAGGGGGTCTCTCTATATTGGGTGAAGGCGCACGCCGAGGTGAGGGAAAACGATAGAGCGGACGCTCTGGCGAAAGCCGCTGCTCAGTCCCCGAAGGTAAAACCTCATTATGACAGGTGTCCGGTTTCATTTGTAAAGCGTTTGCTCCGAATGGAGACGCTCGACAAATGGAACCGGCGATACAGGGACGAGCCAACTGCGTCCGTCACTAAGTTTTTCTTCCCGGAAACGGCGAGCGCCTACAAGATTATAAGAGCGATGAAGCCGTATGGGACGATGACCCAAATTTTCACGGGGCACGGGGGATTCTCCCAGTACTTGCATCGGTTCAAGTTAAAGGGAGATCCCTCGTGTGCCTGCGATACTGGAGAGGAAGAGACGCCCCTTCACATCATCTTTGAATGCCCCCTCTTCGCGAGGAAGCGTTATAACGCAGAATGCGCCCTAGGCACTAAAATATGTAGAGATGAGGTAATAGAGCTGCTTGGCAAAAAGAAGAGAGAGGTATTTATGGAATTCGCGATAAAGATAATTGAAATCGTCATTAAAAACAATGCAAATAATTAACATGGCAACATATATTTGTATATGTTTAACTATGTTAAACTTAAATAGAAATAAAATAACATAAATAACCAACATATGTATATATATATATATATAGATAAAACAAATTAAACTAAGAAATAAAAGTAGCTCAAATAAAACTAAAAGTAGTATATAGATATAAAACAAAACATATAAGTTAGAATAAGAAAGCCTGTATAAAACATATGTGTATACATTAGCATAAGAAATAAATAAAGAATAAAAAGAAAAATAAAGACCTCTGTCTTACCATATGACGGAGGAGAAGGCGAAAACAAAAAAAAAAAAAAAAAAAAAAAAAAATATATAACCAGAGTGTCAAAATAAATTTAATAAATTACACACATACTACTTATATAAACTATATTTAGGCTGTTCCGTGTTTTATAATTTTTACTAATATGTTTCATAACCATATATTTTTATTTTATTAATAATTATATATTTTTCTAAAATTATATAACAATTGAATTTATAAAATTCTAATAATTTTCGATAGGTTTTATGTCAAGGGACTTTTATTAAAAAGAACCAGTCACACAGTCAAACTTTAGAGACCTTAAGATCTTAGAAACTCAAACATCTATTACAAGTAATTAAACCACACAAAGATATAAAACAAACAACACATCAAATGCATTAAAAAACAATAATGGGCCTATAACAGTTATGAAACGCTTATAGTAATAACTACTGCGTTGAAAGCCGTAATAAAAGTTTTATGAAATGTTGTATAAAAAGTGTAACAAACAGTTGTGAGATTAATCGTAACTTTATTGCGACAACCGTTACTTAGTAGAATTATTTTCTTACACATATAGGAAATGTGAAAATATTTTTCTTTAATAATTCTATGAAATCTTTTGCCGGGTTACAGGGTATTTGCCCAACTGGATGGCTACTACTCCTGGTCTAGAGTATGCTACCATAACAGTATTGAGTTGTGTTCCGGCATTAGTGATTAGGTTCCAGTCTCCTTTAAGCAGCAGCGTATTTGTAACACCTTTGGTGTTGCAAATGTCCATAGGCGATGGTAACCACTTTCCACCAAGTGGGCCGTCTGCATGTCTGCTGAAATTATGCAATTAAAAATCTACATGTTTGTAATTATAAGTGCGTTGCCTTGGTTAACGTTTAAGGAATCAACTTATATTAAGTGGTTTGGTAACTATACACTCGTACAACGATTATAGGAGCGTCTGGCGCACTCATAATCGGAATAAGTCCATTAATTATGAATAGCATTGAAAGATATTCTCCTACTTTACGTCAGTTAATAAAGAAGTAAAAATAAATTGTAATCATCCTTTACGTTTATAACTACTAATAAAACTACAATTTAATTTTAAGCGGTAAGCGGTGTAAGCGGTACTTCATTAGATTTTATGTATTTCGACGTTTCGGCCACTTTTTAGTAACCATTTTACTATGTGTAAGCGTCGCAAAAACTTAAGAAAATACTATAAACGGGATAAATTTTTCACTTTTCCTTAATATTTTATATTTTCATAGTTGAATCATGCTTAAATGCGAAAGGTGCTAGATGCGGCATTATGTCTGTAAAATACTTTATTATGTAACTAGAGAACTACTGCAACGAAACTCCATTCAAACTAAAATCCGATGTTAAGAAGCAAGATAGATAAGTAACAAGAATCTAACAATCAAACACGTAAATGCTTCTGCAAGTGAATCAGTTTGAGTACACTGAATAATTCTGGCAACAGGTCAGATTAATAGTTGAAGCTTGTCTGGAAGAAATCGCTCCCAGCGATAAGACCGCCCATTGTACTTATCAATACGATTATATGTATCAATTTATTTTGTATTTTTGTGTGCAATAAAGAATATTCTACTCCTAGGATATGCCCGCGAGTTCATCCACGCTTGACTTTAAATTCCCGTGGGAATCCCAGGACACAAAATCCGTACTTTTACAGCAATTAAAATTGAACGTAAGTTTTAGTGAAGATTTTATCGGATAAGCTACTTTTAGGCATTCAAAAAACTTCAAACACGCTCTTCGGGATAAGAAAATTCTCGGGGGATTCTCAAGATAAAAAGTAGCGCAGAGTTTAAGTCTAATAAATAGCCGTCTATCAGTGGAAACCGCACCGAAATCAGCCTAGTCGTTTTTACGTGAATCCCAAACAAACAAGAATCCTAAAATAATTGTATCGTGTTCTCCGTCGTTTTTATATTTAGTCTTTTGCAGTTGAATGGCGTTATAGTTCCTTTTATAGGTCCATTATTGTTTTTTAATGCATTTGATGTGTTGTTTGTTTTATATCTTTGTGTGTTTAATTACTTGTAATAGATGTTTGAGGTTCTAAGGTCTCTGAAAGTTTCACCGTGTGACTGATGGACCATAGTGTAAATGGCGCTTTGTTGTTCGTGCCTACCCCGCAAGGGACCTGGCGTGAAGTTATGTATGTATGTATTCAGTTGATTTTTTTAAATAGCTTTAATGTGCACACACAGCATTTTTAGAATTTTATAATATTATAGATAGAATATTCGATTTACTCTATTAATAGCAGCATACAAGTGATCAGAAGGAAACCAAGCAGTAATAATTTCTAAACATTGATCATGAGGCAGAAAGCGTCCTCGCAATATAATCAAACCTGATTATAAATCACTTTATCTTCATTCAGGAATATCTGTCTAAGAAAGTTTTCTCTGCCTTTAACTAGAATCGCCTGTCCACAACACTGAGTTGGCATAACGAAGCACAATTTATAAACGACATTTTACTAAATACGTAGGCGGTGTTTAGTGTTATTTAAAAGGCTTTCACAGTTGGTTTTATGTATCGTTTGAAATGGACTTGTTTTACGATAGGTAATAAGATAAAACCATATAATGTTGATGGAATAAAGTTTTAGTTGCTATTATTAAGTTTTTCCTATTTTTTTAAATTTAATGCTTATTTATAAATGTATCAATAAACTCATATTTGGAGTAATACGTATTAGATAGACATGTTCCATATACTAAAGAAGTAATTTTCTTAGCCTAATTATTATATGTACCAGGCAATGGTCCTCTATGTAGTTGAGCAAAAAAAAGGAAAGAAAGCAGCACACTGTTAACCACTTATTTAATAGTAATAACTTAATAGATAATACATTATTTTATTTATTAAGGTTTATGGCTTGGCAGCTACTAGGCCTTTAAGCTAGATCTTAGATTACAATATAGTTTCTTCATTTTCTTAAGCCTATGTACAACTCAGCTAAACTGTAGGTTTTGATAACCTACAGTTATATTATATTACCTATACCTACAGTTATATTAGTTATATTAGTTATATGGAACGGGAGAAGGTTCCACATATTTGTGCGAAACAGGATTCTCAATCTATGCAGCCACAAAAACAAAATACCGCAATAGACTGAATGCTGAACCTGATATTAGACTTCAACTGTCCTCTATCAAACCTGATATCAACCGATTGATGAAAAATAAATACACATGTCAGAAGTGAAACTTCTTTGGCAAACAAATTTTTAAGTCTTGTTTATATTTATACAAATCTAAAACTTTAGATTCACTTCAAAAATACCTAAAATCGCGTTGGCTGCGAAAACTATTGATGATAGAATAAAATAATGTACTACGACTTTGCAGAACACATCATTATTTACAAAAAGTGTCGCGATAGCATATGTCTAACTATTATAGTTGTGCCCCAATAAGTGTTATTTTATTTATTTAAAACGCCACCGCTAGAAAAGGCACTTTATTTGTATCTTGGTATAATCCAATATAATATTAAGTCCTTATCAAAATAAATTACTTCATATTCAAGACTGCTTCAATACCTTTATATAACTTTTTGAATTATTTAATTCAGACATTCCATTCGAAAGGTATCACGAGTTTTAAAAATGTAAGACAAAAACGCTGCACATCTTCGTGCATTAGTTGGATTTTTTTCTTTTTCAATATTTATTATTTATTATATTTGTTATGTAAATAAGTAATAAGTAACTGTTACGTGGTAGGTACTTTTATTATGCTTATTAATAAAGAATATACTTTTAAAACTATTGGATTATTATAGGGTTCTATCAAGTATATCGCTTTCCAAAAGGGTTCCGTCACCAAAAAAGATTGAGAACCGCTGCTTAAAAATATGTAGTGTAGTATCGTTTTATGTCCTGTAGATGGTGATGTTTTATAAAAAAAATTACTTATAGACGCTGGATGTAGATTATATGATGTACTCGTATATCTTAGATATAATAAAA
Organism: Dendrolimus punctatus; assembly: GCA_012273795.1. Classification (NCBI taxonomy): domain Eukaryota; kingdom Metazoa; phylum Arthropoda; class Insecta; order Lepidoptera; family Lasiocampidae; genus Dendrolimus; species Dendrolimus punctatus. The sequence continues at coordinate 8,364,296 of CM022535.1, forward strand.
CACATACTACAATTAATTGTACTTCGTCTTTTTACTACACTATGCAATACTAATGAAAATAATGCAAAGCTTTAGCAGAAATATGTACTAAGAAACTTTGAAAGAGAAAATGTACAATAAATACTCTTTATTGTACACCAACATGACAACGTAAAAATACAGAATAAACTTAAATACTTTAAGAAAGTACGAAGGGCGGCCTGATAACTTAAAGAAATCGCTTCCAATCATTAGATAAATAATATCTAATTACAAAGATTGCGTTGGTTGCCAGGTGGTAAGGTATCTGCCCGTTTGGATGGTTACCACCTGTCTAGAGCATGCCGCCATAACAACCTCGAGTTGTGTGCCGGCATTAGTGGCCAGGTTCCAGACTCCCACAAGAGAGCAGCAGCGCATTTGTAACGCCCTTGGTGTTGCAAATATCCATAGGTGATGGTAGCCGCTTCCCATTAGGCGGGCCGTCTGCCTATCTGCTGAACTTACGCAATAAAAATATAATAAAGAAACTTCGTTTAAAAAGTCCGACTTCAAAAACTAAAAAGTCTTAAATCTTAAAGTCGGTGCTTAGTAATTTTCAAAATATAGTAATTTTTATGTTTTACTTTGCACTGCCTTCAAGATGTTTTAGATATTATATATTAATAATAATAGTTTTAGAAATAAGTTATTTTATACTTTTTAGTTTTTGAAGTCGGTTTTTTTAAACTAAGTTTCTTTATTTTATTTGTTACTTTTTAGTGTCTAGCTATGTATGGAAAGAACTACGAAAGGTGCCGCGCTTCTTAAAAAATATAGGTCCCAAGAAACGGGAACAAAAAAATGTTCGTAAAATGAAAACTGCAGAGCCAAACAATGTTAAATTTTTAGGGGACCAATTGGAAGCTATTCCGTGTCGAACAAAAAAAGAATCACGTAAATCGGATCATAAATCTCGGAGTAATCGGTGAACATAGATTTTTTTAAAACCCGACGAATTGAGAAACTCCTCCTTTTTTTGAAGTCGGTTAAAAAATAGTGTGTAGTTTAACTAGATAGATAGAAAGATAATATTTGAAATATAATTTTAATGTTAATATTTTCTAAAAAAATTATGTATATAAAGTCAATGATTTAAATTATACCTAATATACGATTCAAAACAGATTAGCGGAGTCTTGATTTTGGTATGCACTTTCATGCTCAAACTGTCGTTTCTCGAAGATATCGTGGTTTTGAATAGAAACAGGCTTACAGTTAACTCCTTATTTACTCCATGATTCATTTGACAAGATGACAAGCGTTGGAAGTTGGATGTTTTATGGGGCGAGTTTGGTCAACAATTTCTGTAATAGCACTTAACTATAAATTAATACATTATGAACCAGACCAGAATAAATTAATTTATCGTTCACAATATTTGTAAAAATAGCATTTAATCTAAAATACCTCACATTTCAAAACGGGTATTTTTCATAATACTTCTTGTTTTTTAATTCAAGTTTACCACAATATCAGAACTTAGAGTGGAACAAATAAGTTTCACGACTAGTAGTAAATATTTAAACTCGTGAACTATAAATATTACGTGACTATAACAATGAATAAAAGAGTAGTTGAAAAAATCGTTACTAATCTTAAGGAAAAAAAATAACCCCTAGCAAAGGTGCCATGTAGCAATGGTAGCCACCCTAAACTTTATTTTTCCGTAATCTGACTGCAAACATACACTACAGCCATTTGCTAAATTTCAATTATATAGAATATAGAACCCAATAGTAGTTTTTTTTTATCTGATGAGAGATGAACAAAATGATTTTTGTATAAAGGTTTCTGTTTTTACCAAAATATCCCCAAAACATAAATAAGCATGAATATTTATAAAAGCTCATTTTAATATCAATTTCAAATATTTTGCGCTTATTTTATGAATTTTCTCTAAATGATTATTTAATACAAAGATGCTTTTTGAACATCAATGCTCAAATTACCAATTTCGTATTAGTGTCAGATAAAAGCTATCAGTATATAAAAAACCTTTAATTAATTGATCAAACATGTAGATTAACTCCAAACTGCGATATGCTGAAGCGATATGCAAAGCTTCAAGATATCTTCGGCGATTAGAATACTAGTATTTGTGACTAACCGTATGTTACGTGACCAGGACTTTAAATAAATAGTGTATATTAGTGCTGTTTTGTAAACTGTAGGTTGTTATTTTAATGACTATGTTGGTATTTCCTTGCTCTAACTTGTTTTTGAACCGTTGTTTACAAGACTTGTGGATGTAATTTTGCTATCAAATTCTAGTGTCTTACTCAGCTTTTAACTACGCTCGTCACCTCAGTCTTGGTCATTGTACGCTATTTCCTTGTGTCAGAAACAGGGTTGCCAGGTTTAAAGCCCTGTTTGGCAATACGTAGTATTAAGATAGTAAAGTATGAGCAGATTGATAAACTTACATCATTAAACAAAAGCCGAACCATGTAATCGTTGACCGATCAACATATTCACAAGGCATCGATATGAAATTATTCTACATCCCTATTAATATTATAAATGCGAAAGTAACTCTGTCTGTCTGTCTGTCTGTCTGTCTGTCTGTCTGTCTGTCTGTCTGTCTGTCTGTCTGTCTGTTCCGTTTTCACGTAAAAACTACAGGACCGATTTGGCTGAAACTCAGTATATATATATTTTCGATACCGAGGATGAACATAGGATACTTTTTATCCCGAAAAATGGGATAGTTTCCGGGATAAAATGATATTTGTCTGTTTGTTTGTTATGCTTTTACGGAAAAACTACTGGACCGATTTGGCTGAAATTCGGCACGTATGTAAATTAAATACTGAGGATGGACAAGGGGTAATTATCATTTTGGCCTTTTTGGTAATTTTGGCCTATTTGGTAATTTTGGCCTTTTTGGTCATTTTGGCCTTTTTGGTCATTTTGGCCTTTTTGGTCATTTTGGCCTATTTGTTAATTTTTCCTTTTTGGTCATTTTGGCCTATTTGGTTATTTTGGCCTATTTGGTCATTTTGGCCTATTTGGTCATTTTGACCTTTTTGGTCATTTTGGCCTATTCGGTCATTTTGGCCTTTTTGACCATTTTGACCTTTTTGGTCATTTTGGCCTATTTGGTCATTTTGGCCTTTTTGGTCATTTTGGCCTATTTCGTCATTTTGGCCTATTTGGTCATTTTGGCCTTTTTGACCATTTTGACCTTTTTGGTCATTTTGGCCTATTTGGTCATTTTGGCCTATTTGGTCATTTTGGCCTATTTGGTCATTTTGGCCTTTTTGACCATTTTGACCTTTTTGGTCATTTTGGCCTATTTGGTCATTTTGGCCTTTTTGGTCATTTTTCCTTTTTGGTCATTTTGGCCTATTTGGTCATTTTGGCCTTTTTGATCATTTTGACCTTATTGGTCATTTTGGCCTATTTGGTCATTTTTTCTTTTTGGTCATTTTGGCCTATTTGGTCATTTTGGCCTTTTTGGTCATTTTGGCCTATTTGGTCATTTTGGCCTTTTTGACCATTTTGACCTTTTTGGTCATTTTGGCCTATTCGGTCAATCTGGCCTTTTTGACCATTTTGACCTATTCGGTCATTTTGGCCTTTTTGACCATTTTGACCTTTTTGGTCATTTTGGCCTATTTGGTCATTTTGGCCTATTTGGTCATTTTGGCCTTTTTGACCATTTTGACCTTTTTGGTCATTTTGGCCTATTTGGTCATTTTGACCTTTTTGGTCATTTTGACCATTTTGATTATTTTGGCCTTTTTGGTCGTTTTTGCCTATTCCGTCATTTTAGCCATGTCGGTCACTGGTCTTTTGGTCATTTAGACCATTTTGGCCTTATTGGTCAAGTTTTGTAATTTATTTTGTTGACAGATAGACGGGGGATGGTATATATAATTAACGATATAAAATGAAGTGAATCTTCTGTGCGCAAATACATAAAAATATAATATAATATAACCTGTAGCACTTGCTCTATAAACAAGAGACACGCACTAGAGGTTAACCCGCGGCGCAGCCGCGGGGTAAACTCTAGTAAGATATAAATTATTAAATTTACACTATAGCATTAATATGTACAGAAAATAAAAAAATATGGCGATAAAAAATTGGTACACAATAATATATAAACAATTAGTTTGATTAAATATTAATTTATTAATTCGACAAAAACCAAACAGCGACCCTAAAAAAATCTTAAAGTAGTAAAGCTTACATATTACCATATAATATCTAGCAGATAATTTGATTTAATTGCAACAAATAATGTTGAATTAAGAAAAACCGGTAATTTTCATTGAGAAAGCTTTAGTGGACGTTCTTCATTTATTTAGTTTCTAAAAGGGATAGACAATGTTACGTTAGTATATAAAATAAATTATTTTATTATAATAAAATTATAGTTTTGCGCACTGATAATCCTCAATTTCTTCCACTTGTTTTTTACATTATTCTGTATTTTTCTCGATTTTATCTGGCATCCTTAATCGTTGATGCCATACATAGCCATCTACATTGTAAGGTTATTTATACAAACATTAATTTGGATTAATCAACGGAAGTTATCAATACAAACAAAATCTTGATTCATTCAATATCATTGAATGCCGTCGTGTCTTTTCGATCTGTGTTTGCAAAACAAATTGATTCGATTTGGTTGATCCATCTAATATTATAAGACTACTTGTGTTAAACAAATCTAAATAAACATTAATAAGATCAACTAAATTTAGAAAATAATTATTCGATTATTTATTTTTTTCCCGTAATTAATGCAAAATAATAACATGTGTCTTAAAATATAACTGCGCAATGCACTGTATACAGAGGTTGGTGGAATCAGTATTTATTACACAGTTCAAAAACTGGTCAGTTGTTTCGAAACGACTTTAATTAATTTATGTCTCAACCGTAAACCAATAAAGCTATTTCAAAAAAGATAATTATCTAAAATTGACAAAAAAATCATTCTACTTGGACATTGACCAAAATTTCTTGATAGTGATCAACATGTTATTAGGGTTGGTAATTCACGGTCAGTTCAATACTTAAATAGACATAGTATATTTGTAAGTAAATTTTTTAAAATGTTTTCTTTGGACTTTATAATGAACAATATTATGGTGTCTAGGAAATCTTATACAAGTAATCAATTCCAAAAACATCAAAAAATAATTTAAGACAACCCTTGAACACCTAAAGCTTTGAGCTCATATTTGTTGTTTTTGGAATTCATAGCTATTCATAAATTTGTAAAAACATTATCACTGTCACAAAGTAAATATTATATTGGCTGTGCTAACTACGTATCACGTCGCCGTTGTATCTATGAACAATCTTGTATAATGTTCCATAAAACAGCGATATGTATGTCTACAGATGGCTCAATCACCGTAGACTTTTACGGTGGAAAAAACGTGAGGATCAACATGCCTTAGAAGCTACGCAGGTAACCGCTTACAACCCTATCTGCTATTACAAATGGATTACAATGCACATTTCTGGCAACGGTGTCGTGCCGGACAGTAGACACGAAAAGAATGTTAATCACGAACCGTAGATTAATTGCGCAAGAACTGTTCCGATATGATTGTTTCAGCTGTCTGTATCGGCTGGATGTGCCGAATCAGGAAATCTAATTTGAAGGGGTCATCATACTGTTTTAATTTATCAACGGTAATGGATATATTCAAATATATCATGCGTTGCTGTTTTAGTTCCAAATCTAATAAATATTTATATTTTATACGAGGTTTACTATATATACTATATACGCTTGGTTCGCGCGGGTCTAGGAATTTGCATTCTTCGAAATCCTACAGAATATCGAAATAATACTCACACGAAAATGTATAATGAAGTTCTTATTTTAATACTTATCGTTTAGAATGAAATCCATTCAGTCATTTTGAAGCCTATTGCAGGAAAACTTTCAAACTGACAGACATCAATTCTAAAAAATGGACATCGTATCGTAACACTACATAGTTGAACTGCTATCACGCATTTGGTTGATTTAAATTAATTTCTCACAAACTTTAAAAATATACATGTTTTTGGATATTTCTTAACTCTAAATAATGGTCCATTAACCTTCAATTGTTCCGTTCTATAATTCTGTTCTGTTACTGAGTAAATTATTAGTTAAACAAAACAATTTTTTTTGACAAAAATATCGCAAGATATATGAAATACATATTTTTTGCCGGAGTTCAGCAGACATGCAGACAGCCCACTTGATAGAAAGCGGTTACCATCGCCTATGGACATTTGCAACACCAAAGGTGCTACAAATGCGCTGCTTCTCTCTTAAAGGAGACTGAAACCTGGTCACGAATGCCGGAACATAACACAAGGTTGTTATGGCGGCATACTCTAGACCCAGGGGTGGTTGCCAACCAGTCAAGCATACCCTACCACCTGGCTCTGGGTTGTTTTATCACCTCTTACAACAGGCCGCCCGGCCGCAGGAAATTGTATTTATTCTCCGTTACTGCACGTATAGACACTACTACACATACATTAATAATTCGTCACATCGAAAACACGGATCTTTTTTTCCCGATATCTACAGCCTGAGTGTCTTCAAGTCCCATGTGAATATGTATCTTCTATGTAAGCTTGTTCCATCTTAGACCATATACATCTTCGCCTAGTATTAGACGAGATAATGGTCAAACGCGAATCTAGATTTCAATAATAAATACACACCTGACACCAAATAAACTCTAATAACAACATTGACATGACAAACGATAGAATCGTGACATCATAATAGATTTCTTTAAAACGCTCGTAACACAAGTAACATCCATATTTGTAATGCACTTGAACAGCTAAAAGCTTACCATACGACGTCACGAACATTCGTGTGTATTCTACTAACATGCCTCGTTTTATAACAAGTAGGTTAGTTGAGTGATTGTCTTCAGACGGTCTTATAGGGATCTTTCCGCTTTCAAATTTAGGTTATCTTCTTTACAAAGGTTATTCGACAAGTTATAACGCGGTAACTTACAAACGTGATATGTCGAAAAATGGTTTTGTAACATTCATTTTGTCAGAGAAAAACTACCTTTACCAATTATTATTTATTTAATTACCTTTAGTAAAATTCTATCTTTTGTGAAGTTATAGAACATAAATTACATGAGGATTTCCCAAAATATTTTGTTAAACATACTATAGCTAACTCTTTGTTTGGCGATGTTGTTCAACCATAAAAAGTCGATTGATTAATTGATTGATTGCTCGATAGCTTATCCAACTTCTTAATGTCAAAGAGATAATATGCTGGATTAATTACTCATTATCAATATGGAGCAACACTGCATTCGAGAAATAAGTGTACATTAAACATAAAAAGTATTATATACAACTGTAACTTCATTTGAGTAGCTCAATAAAGAGCTTTCAAAACGTGAATGGTATATTTTGTATTGTAACATGTAACATATTGCGTGTAAATAAACATTAAAAAAAACTGACAGTCGTAGGACTGTGCGTCAGCAGTAGAATCTGCATCTGAGCAGGACGGCCACGGGAGTGTAGTTCTTTTCTTCATACTAAAAGTGCCCAACGTGCCTAAAAAAATTCCACTTAAAAAATCTATACATGTGCATTTTACTTTATAATACATACCGGAGGCGAAGTAGGTACACGCTAATCACTGTAAGACAATTTATGACTATGCCTTGAATCTTCATATATCTTGGGCAGCCGGTTATAAATTGATAGGAAATACCTTAGCTAATACACTAGCTAAAAGTGCCGTTCCATAATTTCATAACTTAGCGATCGAATTCGCGCTTATATCACGACTTAATCCCGCAAAATCGGGAACCATTCCCGGATAATAGCTACCCGCCGTCTCAGTAGCGAAACGTGAGCGATAATTTAGCGATAGCCTTCCAACGGTACTAGACAATCGAGATCGTTTACGTATCGCTTATCTAGAATCGGAATTTAGCGAGTGCCTATACGACTTGTCTCGTGAGTGCTGTCGACATGCGCAGTATTACTTTTACTCAGTGCCTCTTAAAGTTGTTTGAGCCTTGCCGATGTACATTACAATTCAATTGTTCAAAAAAGGTGTTTAAAGTTTCAAATTATTCATTTATTTCAGAATTAAGTCCGACATTCCACAAGGATGAACTTGATTCATCTGCAGTAGGAGAATATACAATAGCGTCTCGGCGTATCTATTATAGAGAAATACCAAGATGTTTTGTAAATTTGTATGATTATATTCTCTTAAGTCTTCGCGACTTGTGTACATAATAAAAATACGTTTCAACGGTTTTAAGCGCGGTAATTTATTCGATTTTGGTTTGTCCGACGTTTCGGCCGCTTTTCAGTGGCTGTGGTCACGGACGACAAAGGTGACATTTGTCCAACGAGTATTGTTAAAGTTTTATTAAACCTACCGCCAACTTGAAAAAATCATTTGTATGATTGTTCATTTAGTTTAAATTACTTAAAGAATAATATCATTTAGGATTTTTCTTTCTAAGTAAAGATTTTAAAAAATATATTTTTATTAATTTCATTAATTATTTCAGCAGCTCGCCTATGAACATTTGCAACACTAAAGGTGCTACCAATGTGCTGCCGGGCTCTTAGACAGGACTGGAACCTGGCTACTAATGCCGGAACACAACTCAAGGTTGTTATGACGACATGCTCTAGATCAGTGGTAGTACCATCCAGACGAGCAAATACCCTGTCACCTGGATGTGGGTTGTTTTTTCGCCTCTTAAGACAGGCCGTCCGGGCGCAGGCATTAGTATTCTTTTTCCGCTCCTGCACGGATAATATGGAAATCAACCTCGTATATTGTCGAAACCAATTTACGTTGGAAACATTTATGATGATCTACAGACATTTTTTCAAATTTACTACGTAGAAATGTGTTCTAGAATTCGAGAGACTTCTCTGTACACAATATTTACGGAAAGTTAATATCTCTCCACGTAATGACTTAAATAAGTTTCTCTACACACCTATTAAGCGTAATAGACTACATTATCATATCAAGTTTCATTTATGTCATAAAATATGGGACAGTAGCTAAAAAAATTACTTCCATAGACAGGCGAGAAAACGAACAGAAGGGAAAGATTTCTCTTTTTGGAACTCTATAAACTAATGAAGATTTAAGCCAAATTAAAGGCATTATAGACGACAACCGCGTTAATCTGACAATCAATCGCCTGTCAGTCGATGGTTTACTTTTTAGATCAAGAATGCTATTACGAATCGCCATTGAAAATTTTGATTGAACTTCAAAAGCAGATGACACGGTATATTATCGTTGTATGCAATTAATAGCAAGATAAGATCAAAATCTTTTTTCATTTATGCATTTTTAATACAACCAACTTTAAATTCTTTACTATTAAAGACATTGTTCTTCCTATCTCATCAATGTCCGAGCAATTAAATAGTCGAGTCAAAAACAACCGTAACTTTTTACTCTACTATTAAATTAAACTATACGTTAATATTCGAAATGATTTCGGATATGCATACAGGCTGTGGTTCATGGGGGCATTCGTACGGCTATTTATGATACACTGATTTTAGCTACATAAATATAGTCACATTTTTTGGAGACCACATAGCATGTGCATTATTACGGTATTTATTTTATATAATACTGATACTATTCATAACGTAATTTTTGTGATACTTAAGCCCTCCATGCAGCTTCGCTAGCATAAATTTCCAAACCTTATCCTTCAGAATCTCTGAATACGACTACTACGTAAATATGCTACATTTCAATGATTATTCAACAGGTTCAACGAATTGAGATATGGCTTGAAAGGCGTTATATTTTTTATTACAAAATGGAAAACATCAACCCCAAATTTTAAGTGGAAGATGATCTTAAATATAAGGGAAGATAAATCTTAAAAATGAGATCACAAATAAGTTATGGAATACATAATAGATTTATGAGAATGAATTTCAACAATTAGTATTGTGAAAACACATCTCACAGTTAATTCATTCAAAGTAACCCACTACAATTTTAAAAATTGTAAAATAAAAAAGAATCCTTAAAATCGCTGTCATCTTTATACAATCTGGGCCTTTTTTTAAATTTTGCGTTACTTTGTGTCCCGGGAATCCCACGTAAATTTTAAGTCGAGCGTGGACGAAGTTGCGGGCATATCCTAGTATATAATAAAATGTAATTTCTATTCTAACCTCTGAAGATCCAAGATGCCAGACAACAGATCATTAGAATCATTACCAAAGTAATATTTTTACACCCAGACCGTTAACTTTACCATATTCCAAGTATACGATGCTGACAAAATACTAATTTACGAAAACCACACCTCCGAACATCACAAAGTCATAATCTCCGACCGCAATATCATGTAACAAATTATAAAGTCTAGACACGTTAAAGACACTGCTATTAGAAATACGCTCACGGTGTATCAAAAAATCATTCATAAGTCAAACAGCAAATATATGACACGTGTCTGCTTCCAGAAAAGGTTGAAACTGGTGATGATAGGTAGCTGTTGGAACTGGTTAAATGAAACTATTGAAAACATCGTCATAGTAAAGACTTGTGATCAGATTTTTAACAAACAAATTACGTATGTGACACGGAGATTGTACACGTCAGAACCAACCTCTACTAATGCTTACAAAATTTACGAAGTGTTCACGTTAAGAAAGACAATTCGCTTATGTCTTCCGTGTAAGACTTTTCTGATATTCAATAATTATCTAAGTTATCTCTAAAGTTATATCTTGTAGTAGCTGATAATAATCAAACCACAGTGATTTTACAATATATGTAGAATTAAATTTCTGGATATAAAGTAGATGCAAACAGTTATTAATAGATGTTTTCATCTTGAATAAGAAATCGTTTACTTGCAGTTGTAAGTCTTAGGTGGTACACATTATTGATGATGGGAATTTAAGGGAAAATATTATAAGTTATTCTTAAGGTACACAATACACAACACAACATAAAAATCACGAAACTAATGTCACACATAGTAACAAAAATAAACAATAAGCGTGTATGAAATCAAAAAACTTTCAATGTAATTAAGTTGTAAAAAGGGTACGGAGCTCGAGTCCGTAATTTGTTAATAAAAAAAAACCTTGTTGGACACAATACAACGTTATAAACAATAACCTTGCACAGAAAACGTAGTTGAAATGATATAAAAAAAATGTAGTGACGATATAATGTTCCTTACGACTTTTAAAGTTTCCACCACATTTACATATTAATTTGTTGAAGCTAAAGCTTTAACACTGAATACTGTATAATACATAATACTATTATCATGTAAAAAGTGAATTATATTTTGCAAATATTATATAAACATATCATAACATGATATTAATTACATCTTAACCGAAAATCTGAAATCAGAATACTGCCTCTGTATCGTCACCATAACGTAACGATTTTTGGTTGTATCGATGTTCATGTGTTGTGGCTCTCGAGCAATATCGAGACATCAATTTTTTGACTGTCAGCACTAACGAACTGATCAAAGCGGAGAGTGGCAACACCAGTGCAATAACGAGACCCGACCGATACGCACGACCAAAAAACGCGCGCGCTTAAACTTAAGTAAATATCAACCAAATCTCGCCATCGGGTAGAAAAGGTGCTAGCTGCAGACTCAGGTGAGTACAGTGCTTATACCGTTACTGCTGGATCTAGGACCTTGAGCGTCGAATCAATCTAAAATTGACCCAGAGTAGTATCCGATCGCCTTCGCAGGGCAATCGAATGCTACATCTTTATGGTGCCGAAACCCGGGAATCTCATTTTGTATCGTTAGTTAACATAACCCAACATATTTCAGCGTTTATACTTAATTTAAAGCTAATATATTGTAATTATTTATATATTTTATACTACAATATTTAAAATCCTTTGCATAGTTAATGGTAGCTTTGACCATAGCATTCCTAGTTATTTCTACATCCATCGCGTCACGAACGAAGTTGCAAACACATTCATCAATCGTTGATTTTCACCATCGAATCTATATAAAAACTAAAACTGAAATTAAGTTGTGCAATCAATCACCATTTACATCGGTGCACAATTTGGTTTGGTTTATTTATATAGAATAATTTATATCTACATCCTACTTTAGCTTTACGTACATCATATTTAACAATATTCACTTATAATATCATTCATTCTTACTAGAAACCATCAAACTTACAAAACATACTTGTCACTTTTAAATATAAGACGGTAAGTCTCGCATTTTTTGTTCACACTCATACGATCGTGTCGACCTGTGCCGCATTGTTACCAAATGAATAAAATATATTATAATATAGGTAGGTATTCAACGCACCGTTCGAATATCGGATACTCGTTCCATTACACGTTAATAAGTGCAACTTGTTAATAGTTACTTTGTGCATATTATGATAAGATAACAGATAAATTATTGATAAATAACGACTACAGTACTTTCTAGTTGAATTTAAGTTATTGTAAACAAACAAGAGATTTTTTTTGTAAGTTACAATAAATTCGGTTTCCACTTTTCCTTTTAGATCAACATTAATTATTTATATGTTGCCAATTATTAAACTATATTTTGCTGTAATAATTAATTAATACTATTTTTAAATTAAAATATCAATTATGTCGATGTTTGGTAAACATTCGACTCGCAAATTAAGCGCTCTCAAGAAGGCTAAATCAAGATCTATAGATATCGAATACACCACTCAGGATTTACCTTCGCTACGTAGGAAAAGAACTATTGCATATAAACGTTTAACCAAGGCGTTGGAAGTCGGTCTATCGGCCGTTGATGATGCCACTCAACGCGATTTGTTTTTCTCTTATCACCAAGAAATTAAACAGATTGCCGCGAATTTCGAGGACGCGCATTTTACGATTCTAGAAATTCTTGATGACTCTGAAAATCAAGATAGTGAAATTCAGGAACAGTTCGATGAAATGTATTATAAGGTATTATCGATTAATCGCAACTTAACTAAATTGGAATCGAGTATTTCCCACGACGCTTCTTCATCAAATATTCGCTTGCCAAAAATCGTGCTGCCTACCTTTAGTGGAGATATTAAAAAATGGCCTGAATATTTTGATACATTTAATACTTTGATACATAACTCACCTTCTCTAACCGATACAGAGAGGTTTCATTATTTATTATCGTCTTTAAGCGGTGATGCTTTAACTATTGTCAAACCGTTCCCAATCACTCATGAACATTATCGAGAAGCATATTTAGCATTATCCGCGCGCTATAAAAACAAACGTGATTTAGCCTTTACATGTTGGCGGGAAATTTTGAATGTTGAATTTACCTACGATGATGCACATGCATTTCGAAAATCGCTTGACTTATTTGAAGAGAATTTGAGCATTTTAAAAACGATTAACCTTCCAGTGGGTCAGTGGGATTTTGTTTTAGTTTATCTTATTTTATCTAAAATTAATCCCAAATTGAGACGTGATTTTGAAGAAAAGCACTGTGATGTCGAATTGCCAACTTATAATCAGTTAAAAACATTCTTGCATTCTAAATGTGATGCCTTACTGCGCGATACTCATTTCATTGATTCTGAAAAATTAAAAGGATCATTGTATAAGATTTCTACCAATACGCAACAAAACAAACGTACATTATCTCATTCACTTGTTGCCGCATCACCCACAGAAGACATCACCCAATACGGAGGTGTCATGTATTCGAGTAAATGTTCCTTTTGCGGCGAACTTCATTCAATTGCGACATGCTCAACATTTCTTGATAAAACTCTCGAAGAGCGAATGAAGATTGCAACAGATAAAAAATGGTGCTTTAATTGTTTGAAGCCATCACATCGATTGAAAGACTGTAAATCAGTATTTACTTGCCGCAACTGCAAACGAAAGCATCACACGTTACTTCATCGTGATACTCCTGTAGATTCGCATGCAACTGAATTGTCCTTAGTTTCTAGATCTCCATCATGCACCACCGTTCTATTGGCAACTGCAGTAGTCCAGGTTAAGGACGCCTCTGGAGTTATGCAAACGTTCCGTGCTTTATTCGATACTGGAAGTCAAAGTAACTTTATTACCGAATCAGCAGTTAAGCGGTTACGTTTGTGTCCTACTCGATGTAACGTTAACGTCAGTGGACTTGGAGAATCACTTGCTCATATTCTTGGTGATGTTACCTGTAAGGTCGGGACAAACAGTAAGTTATTATTTAATTTAGATCTGCATGTTATTTCCGCAATATGCGGTGATCAACCTATTGCGAAATTGAACACATCAGGTTGGTCACATATTAATTCTTTACGACTAGCAGACCCTGGTTTTGATATTCCTGGTCCTATCGATCTGCTGTTTGGTGCCGATGTTTTTGCAGACTCACTTTTGAATCAACATATCAAAGGCAACGTTAATCAACCTACGGCATTCAATTCTGTCTTTGGATGGCTGCTCCTTGGAAAAACCCGTTTAGCATCGAACAACTTGCTTCATACATCATCGGATATAGACAATCACTTGACATCATTGGTCCAACATTTTTGGGAATTAGATTCCATACCTAAGGCATCCCTGCTAACTCCAGATGAAATTCGTTGTGAAACACTCTTCGAATCTAATTATTCTCGTGATTCCTCTGGCAGATATATGGTTCGTTTGCCATTTAAGCACACTTCAGAACCCATATTCTATGGATCTCGTGATGTTGCTTTGAGACGATTTCATGCGATTGAGCGTAGGTTGTGTCGCGATTTCATCTTGCAAGAACAATATGTAGACTTTATGACAGATTACATCACAAACGGTCACATGTCTTTGGTTCCAATAGACGAACTTAGTTCAGGTAAATATTACATTCCACACCATTGTGTCTTACGTTCAGATTCCGCAACTACTCGTCTTCGGGTAGTTTTCGACGCATCTGCTAAAGATGCTAATTCACGTTCCTTGAATGATACTCAACTTATCGGCCCTAAATTGCAACCAAATATCCTGGAAATCCTTTTGCGGTTTAGAAGACACAATGTCGTTTTTACAGCGGATGCAAGGCAGATGTATCGACAGATATTATTATGCCCGGAACATCGTGAATATCAGCGTATTTTTTGGAGACGATCTTCAAGCGAACCTCTTAAAGAGTATCGTCTTAATACTGTTACCTACGGTGTATCTTCGTCCCCATTTCTCGCATGCCGAACCTTGCAACAACTTGCTAAAGATGAAGGTCATTTGTATCCCATAGCAAAAGAAAAAATATTATGTGATGTTTACGTGGATGATATCGTAACCGGATGTAATTCGCTTGAAGATGCTCAACAAGCCAAACAACAACTTATTGCCATATTCAAACGTGGAGGTTTCCAGTTAAGAAAATGGATTAGCAATCAGTCTGAGCTTTTGTCGGACATTCCCATCCAGGACTGTTTAGCGAGCGCTGTATCCTTCGACAACTCCGAACCATCCATTTTAAAAGTACTAGGACTAAAGTGGGAACCTTTATCAGACACGTTCATCTTTGAAGTTAAGCCGACAGAAAATCCATGTACTAAAAGATCGATTTTGAGCGAATTGGCTAGAATTTTCGATCCCTTGGGCTTCTTATCACCGATTACAATACAAATCAAAACTTATATTCAGAAATTATGGATACTCGGTATTGGATGGGATCAACTACCACCCGATGACGTTGTTCGCACTTGGACTACATACAAGGCTGAATTGCCACAACTTGTTGAACTTCGAATTCCTCGTAAGTTAATTTGTTCTGATTCAAAATCTTGTGAACTTCACGGCTTTTGTGATAGTTCCGAGAACGCATATGGCGCTGTTATATATTTGCGCACCATCGATAAAAATGACACCATTCATATTCATCTAGTATGCTCAAAGACTCGTGTGGCACCTTTAAAACGAATAACGTTGCCTCGGTTAGAGCTCTGCGCTGCAGTTCTGCTCGCAGACCTATACAAACTTGTTCAAAACACTTACCTTGCTCATATCAAAGTTGATAAAGCTTTCTTTTGGTCTGACTCTGCCGTTGTTCTTTCATGGTTGCGTTCACCCTCCTCTCGCTGGGTCACATTTGTTGCAAATCGTGTGAGTCACATCCAAGACCTGATACCGACCAAATGTTGGCGTCACGTGTTCTCAGCAGATAATCCCGCAGACATTTGCTCTCGCGGACAATTACCTAGTGAAATCATTCAGAATAATCTATGGTGGGCGGGACCTTGTTGGCTATCCCAACCTCAACATTGTTGGCCTTCAAGCTTTGTTGACGCATCTCATGAAGAGAAACAGATAATACTAGCTGAAGAACGGCGCTCAATAGTATTAATAAGTGAACAGAACGCGTTAACCAATAATAGTGAAGCTTTAATTATCAACAATTTAATAACTCGTTTTTCAACGTTATCAAAGCTCGTCAACGTAGTAGCATATATGTATCGCTTTATCAACAATTCTCAAAACCCAAATCAGGCCATTTCACATAAATTCATTAATAACGTGGAACGTCATCGTGCGTTGATGAAAATCGTGAAACATGTACAACATCAGGTTTTTACAGATGTAATTATGAACATAAAATTAAAAAAGGGTTTATGCAAACCTTTCAAAAAACTCAGCCCATTCCTTGATGAAAAAGGATTACTTAGGGTGGGTGGCAGAATTTCTCGATCGGGCTTAGAATTTGAACAGAAACATCCTGCCTTCTTACCATCTGACCATCCACTCACATATTTAATCATAGATTATATTCATCGTAACTACTTGCATCCAGGTATAAATACCACACATTATTTACTTCTTCAACAATTCTGGATAGTTGCAGCTAAACGCATAATTCGACGACGCCTCTCACAGTGCATTCGATGTTTTCGCAGTAATCCTCAGCCTTTACAGCCTATTATGAGCGATCTGCCTTCATTTAGAGTAAATCGAGTCAAACCATTTTCTGTCATAGGCCTTGATTTTGGGGGCCCGTTTCGCATCAAATTAGGCTCCTATCGTGGTGCCAAGATAGATAAAGCCTATTTATGCTTATTTATTTGCCTTGCAACAAAGGCAGTGCATCTCGAAGTTGTATCGACATTATCAGCAGAAGGGTTTATCGCTGCATTAAGGCGTTTTATAGGGCGGCGAGGTCGTTGCAATATTATACACGCAGATTGTGGGACAAATTTTGTTGGCGCCAAG
This sequence comes from Dendrolimus punctatus, assembly GCA_012273795.1. Classification (NCBI taxonomy): domain Eukaryota; kingdom Metazoa; phylum Arthropoda; class Insecta; order Lepidoptera; family Lasiocampidae; genus Dendrolimus; species Dendrolimus punctatus. The sequence continues at coordinate 8,381,523 of CM022535.1, forward strand.
AATTTACTATTGCCCTTGATGCAACAAGCTTCTAGCGCAGAAAACATTGAATTTAAATTCAATCCTCCTGGCGGACCACATTTCGGCGGCGTTTGGGAAATCCAGATAAAGGCTGCAAAATCTCATTTATATCGAGTGGTAGGAGACCAAACACTAACGTTTGAAGAACTAACTACTTTATTCGTCCAAATTGAGGCAGTTCTAAACTCAAGACCCCTTTATCCGATTAGTTCTGACCCAAATGATTTGTCATGCTTAACACCCGGTCACTTCCTTACTTTAGAACCATTGACGGCGGTTCCTGATGAAAACCTTTTAAACGCTAATATAAAACGTCTCCATCGTTGGCAAATGATTCAAGCCTTCCAACAAAACTTTTGGAATAGGTGGAAAACAGAGTATCTAAACTCATTAACGCAACGCGCCAAATGGACAAAAGACTCCAGGCCTTTGTCTATTGGTTCGATGGTGATAATTAAAGACGAAAATCGAGCTCCTTTACATTGGTCACTTGCAAGGGTAGTTGACCTTCATTTTGGTGGCGACGGCGTGGCTCGAAGTGCATTAGTCAAAACTGCCAAAAATCATGTCTTATCACGTCCGTTAGTAAAACTATGTCCGCTACCCGTAGAGGACTAGTTTTCGTTGTTTATTTATCATATTCTATATTATTATATTTATTTCAGTTTTGTTTTATATATCATATTTTATATATCCTATGTATCGTATCAATCTTAAATTATCATTTAGCAATCAATCATTAAGTTTATTTTTCAATTAGAAAATGCCATCGGCATTTTGGTGGGCGGGATGTATCGTCACCATAACGTAACGATTTTTGGTTGTATCGATGTTCATGTGTTGTGGCTCTCGAGCAATATCGAGACATCAATTTTTTGACTGTCAGCACTAACGAACTGATCAAAGCGGAGAGTGGCAACACCAGTGCAATAACGAGACCCGACCGATACGCACGACCAAAAAACGCGCGCGCTTAAACTTAAGTAAATATCAACCAAATCTCGCCATCGGGTAGAAAAGGTGCTAGCTGCAGACTCAGGTGAGTACAGTGCTTATACCGTTACTGCTGGATCTAGGACCTTGAGCGTCGAATCAATCTAAAATTGACCCAGAGTAGTATCCGATCGCCTTCGCAGGGCAATCGAATGCTACAGCCTCATAAGTTTGAATAAAAAATGGTAATGACCAGCTATTTGGATCGGGTTGATATGTAACAGCTTCAAACAAACCGGTATGGCGAAAGCTTTTTTAAATCATAGTTATGTAAGAACGTAAAAAGAGCGACATCGACGATTGAAAATAATCCTTTTTAATTACGAAATTTGATATAATAATTCTTATGAGTTTGGCGGGACTCGAATTGAAATCGAGTTTAATAGAAGTATACAGACACGTATTACACAGGTACAAATATAACCGAACACAACAAATTCAAACGTAATACTGGATGTCGTAACTTAATAAAACGCGCCAAGTGCGTCATATACACACGTCTCGCTTCGATCGTGGTTCTCGCTCGATTGCCCCTTCGTCAATCAAGCCATTGTTTTATACTGCACAAATGCAATGTGCCCGTATCGCAGTCGACTTAATTCACCACACCTGGCTAATGACTCGTTGCAAACGGCCATAACATTCAATCAATAAGTAAATAAAAGAAGACGAACATAAAGAATTACAATTAGTTTAAATGCCGACAGGTAATAAAATATGTTTTGTTTCAGATATGCAGATGGATTTTGTTTTTATCGGACCTGAGTTGTAACAATATGATTCCTATCATCAATATTTATACGCCCCAATTATTGAAGTGCCAACTTTTTAGGCACGTTTGGCACTTATGGAATGTCGAAAAATTACTGAATTCGCGTGACCGCTTCGCACAGATACAACATTTTTTTTTAATTCTGACATGCAGTTCTACGACTGTCAGTTTTTTTATAGTAGTACATCTAATATTTCCCAATTTAAACGCAGAATATGATAATTACACGTTTCAATCAAATTGAATCAATATGTCGAAAAGTAGGAAATGAAAGGAAACGACGATACTCAATGGTATTGAATGATTCAATGTTATCTCGACATGACATGGTTGCTTCAACTAAATTGAAGGATAGTAGTGAACCGTATTGTATCATCTATGTACAGATGAATACAAGGGAATTAAAAAAACGTATCACTGTCTAATGTCGTATTAGTACAAAACAATTTAGTTAAATAAATAATTTGTATTGAGTAAATATTATTAATTAGCAAGCTTAATAACAATTGATTGTGCAACGTTAATTGCTGATGGTAAAACGCAATTTAGCTATCATATATCACTATGATTGGGCATAATTTAATAGACACGCGGAAATTGTTTTTATGTAAGTAATTTACACTTGTGTCCATAACATTAAACAAAATTGTAATGAATGTTTTAATTGTGGAGGCAGGATTATCAACCTTAACTGTACTAGTCGCGAAAACTTGAGAAAATACTAAATATTTCTCGATATTAAACCAAATTTTGACATAAATATTTTTTAAGTTACAGCTTGTTTCGCAAAAACGGAATTCATATTACTATGTCATGTCCATCAGTCTGCCCATCTGTCTATTTTTATCAAAGGTAAACTATGATAGAGATAATATATTTTCAGTGTACATCCATAGTGTGAAGTGAGTTCCAAGTTACTCGTATTTAAAGTCAAATGGCACACAAACATAGATAAATTAGATAGTATACTATTGGAAATTTCTATAATCCAGATGATCAATCAACCGTAAGAATATTTAAGAATAACCCGACTAGGTTGGGGGAGCGAGATGGAACGATCCTCCTCCGTCTCAAAGAAAGATTTTCCGCCAAGGCTATCTATGGAGGATATTGTTATGCCTCGCAGGCCTAAGCCCAACTGTTATTGTTGGTTAGTATAATTGTATTGTTTGTACATGTCGAAAATGGTTTGTGACTTCAATTATTGCACAGCGCCATCTATTGGCTTGTAAGAACTTCTACAAACACACACACCACTTCCTTAAATACATCAACAATAATTGGTTTGAATAACATTTGTCGAAAGATGCTTCTAAAGGTTCTGCAGCCAAAATAACCCTTCACAGTACGAGCATTAAACTAAAATGTATATTATTATGTATGAAAATACTTTGAGTGAGACAGAATTCTGCAAACCAACTTAATAACATAATCGTTTTTTGCCGCTCGACTTCTCCAAGAACACATATTTAAATTGTTCACTGCTATCAAAAACACCGTAAGATAATATTTTCGAAAGTCTATCAAACCGTTTTGTCTCTATTAAAAACTGGTAGAAAGTAACGGTATATCGGAGATGGTAACGGTTCAAAATTTGACTATTAACAGGCGATATAATAATATTTAACAACATAAACGTAAAAAGATTACGATAAAAATATTTGTCGATAAAAGTATAAAGCACTAGTAAGCTAGATGTTAATTGATTCACATTAGGAGTGTGTACGTAGCATATACAAACTATATCGTTTGTTAGAAGATAAAATATTGAGGATATATAATGTTATAATGAATATCCTATAATATATCCTATATATAATAGTTTCCGTAAAGCATGGCAGTACCACATTTGAACTTTATTTGCAATGTCACGGACAAGTAGACTACCGCCAATGCGAGACTTCTTGTCGTGGCTCCACTATATAACTTCTCGCCATATTCATCACTATGAGATGCAGCTCTGGCTAGTGTCGGTCAAGTATAGGATATGCTTCACTGCCATACAAATAATACTACCTTAATTTATTTCAAAAAGGTAGGTGTCCATAACGGATTTAAACTAGAAAAAACGTAGCTATATATTTTGTTAGAAATGAACAGTCGAACACTTAAAAATGAGAGGGAAAGAAATATAATGTGTTTCGAGTCATTGAAATCAGATCCCAAAAATGTTGTATGGTTTGTCAATAGAACATTTCAACACCACGGCAGTAGAATTATAATATCAACAAACAAAGCACTATGACCACTTTCGCTAAAACCCCTGCTTGCTACCAAAGTCGTGACCCAGTGAATTATTACGGTTTCATTAAGGAAAAAAAGTATTACAAAATATCAACGGGAAAAGTAAATAGTGTACAAGGTTGTTATTGTGTAAAAGAAGCGATTAATTTTTTTCTTGTTTTTAAAAGAACAAAAACTGTCAAAGTAGGTGATAAGATCGTTCACCTTTGATAAGTATTGTATTCGGACCGGTTTTTGAAACGATATTGACCCTATTAATAATTAAATTACTCAAATGTTTTGTAAAAAAAATCTCTGTCTCTGCTTACTAGGTTTATTAGAAGATATCTACTACAGATAAATATTTATTATATTTCGAATTATTTCGACTTCTCTCACGGTTTAAGGCCCGCAGCAAAAAAATAATTAATATGGAACACAGGTCAGCCCAGCCACAATGTTATGTATATTGTTTTTATCAAATGTTTTAATGTAAATGTTATACTATATTATTTTTATATTTCCTAATACTATTAAAAATAAATCTTTTTTAAATTGTTTTATCTTTGTAAAATGCCACTACGCGACCGTAGCGCCATATCTACGAGACTTAAATGGTTAGATAGAGTCTAGCAAGTATTTTCAAAATTGAGAACACCTGACAAAATGCTTATAGTCAGCTATAATTGAGTGAGAAAGCGTAAAAAAATTACTTTATCTGTATAAATAACAATTAATAGCTGTTAATTGATAACCGCATCATTTGAGAACGGCTAGATTGGTAGGTCATTTTTTTGTAAATTGCTTGTAGTCCGTACAAGGAAAAAAAACTTTAAATCTACCTGAAATATTCGAAAAGTCAGGGCAAATCAAAAACTATTTTTAAGAGTTTGTATTTATTGCAATTAACTCATAAAAGGCAAAGATCTTTAGTTTATGTTTTTGATCACTAATATAAAACTTGATTTTAAAAATAATTTACGCTTCCGTTTACAAGGCCTTTTGAATCAGCTTTATCAACCAATACTGCTTCTGAATTTCAATTATATATAATTTCATGATAATCACTATATATTTTTTCAATGGATAACTTTAAAATATATAGGTTAAGAATTGCAAAATTGACAACAACACCATTGCCTCAGAACACAACAAAAGAGTTCTTTTGAATACATTGTAACAATATAATACATAGCTGTATGTAATTTAGTCTAATTTTATAATACAAAACCAATAGAGTATTTTATATAACCAATATACTATCAAGCAAAAGGAACCAATTTATTGTGCGAATGTCCATGACCTTTATTCAGTAGACATTTTAATGTGTTAACGTATTACAACAAAGATCTTTCGTGTATGTAGTATCCAATTACTAAAACTATATTGTTAACTGTAACATTAGGCTTGAAAGCTTGGGAAACTATTTTATTTGATATTAAAAATTGTAATCACAAAAATTTATTATGATAAAGTAAATGTTTTTAAGGCTAATTTTGATATTGGCTGTGATTTCGTTAGGACAGCTCTATAAGTTCTACCATTAGAACAGACCTATCTATGATAAAACGTAACCTATACGTGAGCTATACTAGCTAGAGCAATGTGTCACTGAATTGAATATGCTACGGTGGATGTGAAGAGTATAACGCGGAGTAACCGAGATAGAAACTCCCGTACTATGGTACAGCCACGTTTTATGGAACCGGCTACGTATGTAACGAGCAAATATCGAGCCATACTAGCATTGTAAATAGCGGTAGCCCAAGGAATGCTGGCTTGATATCCTAGAAATGATACGCTTGTCAATGGTCAATATTAGTGGTCAGTAGTGCCTAAAGAACCTCAACACCACGAGAAGTAGAAATGTAAGAATACGCACTCTTGGCTCCAATAACCAAACAACATTTAACAGTAACATGATAATGACGAGAACGAAAGCACAGAAGTTTTGTTATACTGCTTCAGTTATACGACAAAAGTTTCAAAATTAAACACCCTAAATGGGAACGCTTAAGCTCGCGAGGTAATTGTTGCCTGTCCAATTACAAACTCTATTTCTTTAAAGTAATCTGACATCAATGGGAGCATTATCACCTCGAAATGAGGACAGGGCATAGACCGTTACAAGTCGCGCCAGAGGATGGTAGCGCTCACTGTAATACGGTCGGCTTTAATTGGCTTGGAATCAATTCTTAATTCAATACTTTACTTCAGCTAACATTTATTTACTGGCAAGTAATTACGTTGTAAGTAAAATAATCTGTGAACCACTAGATCGTAATACAGACTAAAACAAAGAACATTCTTGTATTTTGGGTAAAAATAATTACTGAAAAGTGATGTTAAAGCAATATAAAAAAAAAACAATGCTTAGCTTAAATAACAAGAGACGTAGTTGATGTTTTATCAATTTTCATGGTTTTACATTTTTATTCCCGCTCCTAAACTATCCGGTACAGGAAAGCAGTAAAGGGAGAGAATCAAAAAGAAAACACTGTCAGTCAAATCATAGATAAACTTATGAGTCAAACTACACATTGATCGCAGTCATCATCCTCGCGCTTCGCACCGTCCGTAATGTAGATTAGTATATGTATCTCCTATATAAAAATACAGAACGCGTTTAAATTATTATATTTCTATTGCCTGATATATATTCTAATTAATATCTTATTGTTACGACCTACCTGTAAAACACATTTTATTACCTTTCGGCATATGGACTTCTTTTGTTTATTTTGTGATTAAAATTTGTGATTAGAAAACATCCTTTGTCGTATTTAATCTTTATGGCAGTCATTTGCCAGGTGTGTCGGATTATGATACCGACTTATTGCATTCGTGACGATGACCTTATTGAAAGAGGGGAAAGTCGAGCGATAACCACGAGCGAAGCAAGACATGTATACTACAATCGGTAATCTAATAAGTGACGGACTTTGTGAGTGTTATTGAATAACGACCTTCTGCATTATATTTGTAGTAGTTGCGTTCGGTTATATTTGTACCTGTGTTATACGTGTTTGTATAGTTCTAATAAACTCTATAGTTATTCTAACGGCATTTCAATTCGAGTATCGCGTCTCGTAACATTATTAACACGTCTTAAATTTATAGAATGAATTTTGTATGATTTATACATTTCGAGAATTAATATAAGCATCTACTCGTCTTATACAAAATAGCCATATATACTTTTGCACACACAAGCTGATCGCTTACCATATCAGAAAGCCGTTACGAATAATTTTGATTTGTTAGTCAATGAGCCAATTTATTTTACTTCCAAAGTGTTGGGTTAAGCTGTTAGCCACAGAACCGTTATTCTTGCATAGATACATACGTTGAAATTAATCTTGAAATTTCTAATAGATACGATTTATTGCAATGCAAAACAGGGCAGTATGATAATGCAAATAGTACTGAAACGGTAATAATGGGTTTCTGATATATTCAGTACATTATCAAAACGGTTTACTACGTCTCTCTGTTTGTACCAATTAAAACGTATGTTCTGGAAGACCACGGGTCTTAAAATGCCCCGCGCTTTTGGAGGGCTTGTGAGGAGCCATGGTAAGGCCAATACGTGAGGCAGGCTTCTTAAAAAATTTAACGTAAATGTGGCATAACACTATTATTATGTGGATGAAAAATACTATTAATTTTTTTCTTAATAAACATAACATAGTGATATTGACACTTTCTTTAAGTCATCGATATCAGCATATAGAATACGTATGTTTTTAACAGATCCTTAATGCTTCTCGATATTTCACTTTCTCCAAGGTTCTTGTTAAAGTATTATGTTAGTGGTTGAATCAGTCGCTGTATGTCATCATACCCTTTGAGTTCTGTGCTTTTCAACTAAATTTATTCAATTTGGTTGAACCATGTAATACCAATTTCAAATAAAAAAAAACTGACATTTTAAACCACATAGAATATCTTTTATCTACTGCCTTACTTTCTACAAAGAACTAGCAGTTTCTTAATAAAGAATTTCAACAACCATTTAGAGTAATCTGACACCAATGAATAACGAATGTATTCGCACTACATCAGAATAAAAAAGTGTTATAGTTATTAACGTAACTGAACTCGTTATTGGAACTGTTACTTTTTACACGTAACGTTCAAATTATGTTCTCCTTACACGACTATTAAATCACGCGAGTAATCGAATTAGCTTTTTGTTCCTGAAAAGTGGAACAAAAGCATTAAACCTCTGATTAATTCATCGTGACATTTTGAAGTGATAACTTCTTATGGGAGGGTAAACCGCTACGTTACGTAACTCGTTACGGCATCTGTCTGTCTAGCTTTCCTTTTTTTCATGCCAATGTCCTTAACACCTTTCTTTTGTTAACAGATAAATTATTTAATAAAATGTTAGCGGAATGTTGTGTTTACTCGTAGATAGTTGAAAGTAGTCTTGTAAAGGAAAACAATGTACAAAAGCGAAAGAAACTATCTGTTTGTTACTTTTTCGCAAAGAAACGGCTTATAAAGATCTTAATAAAATTTGGAAAAGTTAGATTCTATCTCGGGTAAGGATTATCTTTTGTCGTAATAACAACCTTGAATGGTGCGAAATAGGGTATAAAAGTTTGTATTTGTAAATCATAAGTCATCAAGTTAAGGGTGTTTAAATTAATATTTAGGCTTTTAATTTGGAACCAAATGCGTATTTACGTTAAGTCTGAGATAGGGATTATTTTTAGTCAGACGCATTTTGAGTTCTTTAATTTTTTCTGAACAATTATTTATTATTAGACATCATTTCGAGTATTCTTGTTCCAGGATGGCACATTCGATTAGAATACAAACTATTCAATTCTTCTGGCCGATCGTCGTCATATAAAGGTATAACGTCTGAGTTCAGCTTTCCATTAGTAAATATTCATACACATCAGCTATTCAGAACTGTTTTCAGTAATAATTTAACCAATTGTTGAACTTATCAAAGAAACATTTTCTTAAGTTTAGAATAATGCAGTTACATGCAAAAGCAAAACACCGGCGCCAATTTGGTCATTTACAAAGCATTCATGAATATAGCTTTAAAATGCAAATATTAACAAAATTCTTTCGCAGTGACAAATCCGTATACAGTTACATAAAATCAGCATTGTACATTGAATACGTAAAAAGCATTGACGCCGCACGTTTAGTATTCAGGCGACGTAAGTTTTAACTGGCGTAACAAATTAACACAATAGATTATGTAGTACTACAGGTTAAGAACTCGATAGTTAAGTATTAATAATTTCCCGTTTTACTGTATTTGTATGGAAATTGTTTACTTGATGCTTGCTTCAAACTAAAAGGACAGATGAAAACGACTATGATCTACATGGGCAGATGAAACATATTTTTTCCAATATGGTCATGACCCTTTAGAAGTAAAACTTCTTTAGAAGCGTTGCGATTTAAAATTGGATGAAACGAACCTATCAAGCTAAGCCTGCGAGAGAATGAGATAGAATGAATACATTATACTTATACATCGTTTCATACTACTGGGTCTCCTTTTTGTGCGGTGCTTCGTAGCCTCCTCACTCTTACCTACTAAGCGTTGTAGATATAATTATGTTCGTCTCTATATTCTCTGAGGTTTCACTTCTTCTCCATGTGAACTGCATACAGACACAGTTTTTTAAAACGAAATATTTGTCCGAATACCCACTAAATAACCTCGTCCCTTCCCATCGCCAGAAGTCATGACCACGCGGATCGAGGTAATGGCGAGGCTGCGACTTGAGCTAGTGTGGGTCCTCCCCCGTGACTGGGTAGACCTCTCAATAGGTCGGGAGTAGTCGCTCAACGGGATATTTGCACATTCGGTTTGAAATGAATATTTTACAGATTTCATGCTTATATTTGATTTAAAGTCTGTGGGATCCTTGCGCTGTAAAGCTCTACCGTGACGTCGTCAAACGTTTACTATACGTCTCACGCACTCAAAGGGCTGGCGTCTGTTGCCTCAAAAATTAAGCGTTGTTATTCAAAGTGACAACGCCGCCATCCTTTTGACACGTCCCCAGTAAGTGACAGTGGTTTAGGACCAATATTTTATCTTTAAACAATTTTTTCCTTTTTTATTTAGTTTTTATTAAAATTTTATTTAGTTCTATTTTTTAAGTTTATATTGTATTTTAACTAACTCTACAGCAATAAAATAGAAAGAACTACAACATTATAATAGAATACAACATACTACAGTAGCAGAGATAACTATATATTGTACCTTAGACCCAAGACTGGATTTGTAACACCTCGAATCAACTAAGAATAAACTGTACTTCGGTGTTTACCTGTTTACGGTCAGCAAGTCCCGGTTTATAGACTTCGTTCAGGTCAAAATAATAACTGTACCAAGTATTGAACAATTTGTCATAGGAAGTAATAAGTATAATATCCTATATAAAAGATAATACTACAAAATAATCGTCCACTAAAAATGCGTATAAGCATCTCACTGCTGGGCACAGAACTATCCGTTTTTGGGGGCAAAGACAGTATATTCGCCAACTTGTCTAAAATGCATTGGCAGGTTTTTGACATACCGGTTTTCAGGTTTAGTTTATGTACAGGATTCATCACAATATTTTCCTCACCGCCAGCAGACGGTAATTGTAAGAATACGGTCAGAAAGCTACCTATGTTTGCTTCTCGGCTAATTTTCGAACCCACGTGATTAGAAACATGTGTTGGAGATGCAAATACGTTAACCGCTAAGCAACAAGCTACATACAACCATTACGCTACACCTAATACCCCAAGATATAATAGATAAAATAAGTCATAGAACAATTATACAACGTACCTATTACACATAAATTTAAAACCTACATTAAAAACTTTACTCAAGGAGATATTAAATGATATGCTTGTGGAGTAGTGCTTAATGCCAGCTTACACAACTATGAAAATGTGCGTTTACAGTGATTGAAGGTTCGATCGCATAGTTGCGACACCATGCGATCGAAATTCTACGACGTAGACACAATTCACTTCAATTCAGCGTGCCAAACGCACGAATGAGCAAGTTACGATCTCCTTCCAGTGAGACGGTATCAAATCGTAAAGCAATCACTCGAAAAGCAAACACTCCGACCGTGCCCTTATGAGGAATGTTGTCCAACCAAACATTTACAATGTTTGTGCGAAAATAATTTAAACGTTTTAATCCGTTGTTTGTTGTTTTGCGTGGGCTAATTTGTTCCGATTTAGAACTGTACCCTTTTGATTCTGTGTCTTGTATATAACAGTAACCAATCGTCAGCGTCAATTGTGATGTGCATAAAATACATGTAATATGTAACAATTTTGACGAAAAAATAATGTTCCTAAAAATGCTGTTACAAGGTCCCGCACTGGCGCTAACGATATTTAAAAATATATATTCAAAAATATGCCTATAAGCTAATTACAGACCTATCGACCAGATTACTACCAGATGGAAGCGTGCCCAGAAGACTATCTACATTGCCACACGGGACGGCAACGCTGATGCGCTCTGCGAAAGTTGAACCAGCTTTCTGGTCATATGTAGTACTGGGTAGCATTATAATTTTTCTACTTGGAGAAACTACTGATGGAACCCATGGATCTATTGTTTCAATTCAAAACCAAAAATGTATTAATTTCCTACTAAAGTACTGTTACTAGTTTAGGGGGACGCGAAAAATTCCGTTGGAATTATTATAGAGCTTGTTAGAACAATACAAACACGTATAACACAGGTACAAATATAACAGAACACAACAAATTCAAACATAATGCAGAAGGTCGTAATTCAATAAAACACGCAAAGTCCGTCACTATTAGATCTCCGATTGTACACACGTCGCGCCTTGATCGTAGTTTTCGCTGAACTGTCGTCTCTCTCCATCAGGCCGTCGTTTTAGATCTCACAAATACTAATGTGCCCGTATCGTAGTCGACTTAATCCGCAAAACCTGGCTAATGAATCGGTCGTAAGCGGCCATAAACGAGTACAATAAAACAATGGGCTGTTCTCTAGAAACGTATGCGAATCAATAAGTTAATAAAAGATGACTATCATAAATAAAAGAATTACAATTAGTTCAAATGCCGACGGGTAATAAATGTGCTTCTACAAATCTGTACGTGGAATTTGTCTTTGTCAGCGCCTAGGTTGTAACAGTACCATAGTCTGAGTTAAGTTAAACTGTCAAAGCGACTTGTCGTTTACATAACACGATGTTACCCCTCGTGACTGTTCTAAGGTTGTTTCGTCACGAGAAAATCCTCACATGTTTCAATATGTGGCTAATGAGTCGACAAATTGATAACAATACCGTATTGTTTAACACCTACTTTGAAACGAAAGAGACCAGAAGATAAAATAAATAAGCTCAATTGGACCTTGGTCTAAAATATAACCTCGTCTGAGAAATCATATTACCAAATTTAACAACTGTTTAAAAAACAATGCTTGTTGAGCTACTATAAAAAAAATTAACTCACCTAAATTGCATTATTAATTGTCCTCATAATCTGACCACCATAATTGAATCTGAAAGAACCAAAATTATACATTATTGAAAATGAGAAAGCGCAAGATTCTTTCAAGTAAGAATCTCCCTCCTGTATCATAAAGGGCAATAGAAATCTAACACAATGAGAGGATTCCTCAGGCACTTGTATAGCATTTCTATAATTAGCTATAAAATTTAATGCAATTGCTTCCACACCATATATATCTGAATTACCAACACCGCACACTGAAAATAACCGCTACGCTTCTGATGGACAAATTAAGGGAGTGTATAAAGTTTTTATTGGTTTGATTCTTCTGTTATTATTATGTGTAATTGCCGCAATGACTTCGACGCGATCTGCGGCATTGCAAAACACTTTTACTCTTTTATTTACCACGCACTTAACAATGAAAAACGACTGGCAACTTCTAAGAATATTCTGAATATAGGGAGGATGTCTTTTAGATTTGCCGATCACGTCGTAAAAGGCGCGTGAGTTCGTCTTTACACTTTTAATGGCAACAATTTCAATGCATTTTAAACCCTGAAGGCAAAGTAACAAACTACCATTTAGAATACTTTAATTCAGATAAGCTTGAACTGATTCACTACTACAATTGTGTGCGTTTATATCAGTCACAGCATCTACCGGTGAATATAAGGTTGGAGTTGCTTCATATACGTGTTTTGTTGATAATTCAAGTTATATCGTTTCTTTTTGTATGGTGAATAGTGTTACCATAGATCCAATTAGCATGTAAGAGTAGTTTCTGTTCAACCATTTTACACAATCAATGCTGACTTTCAATTTAAGCACTGATAACGGTATTTGGGAGACTTTCTTTGGTAACAAATTAAGTCATGCGTTTTAAGGTGGTTTAAGTAATTATACCTATATTGGTTAAAACGTGGCCGTATTGTGAAAGCTCCCTAAAATTTAGGTAACTTTCATTTTTAAACAGAAGTGTTTAACAATCAAAACAATAAATGTATACGATAAACTTCAGCTGCAAAAGAAAAAAAGATTATCATTTGAAAATGAACCTTAAACCATAAAAAAGAAACATATTTTCTATTGTTAAGTTACATTTATAACTGTACTTTTAATTTTATCTGTGATAAGATAGATACTGATAAAAAAGTATTCAAAAAATACATATAATTCTAATTTAAGAGTACCTATTTGATTCAAATTATTATTGTAATCAGTAAAGCCACTCTTTACATGTTATATTATATTAACATCTCACATATTATAATTATTATTATGCGATCATTTGAAAACAACAACATAAAAAACATAATATGTATGAAGGGGTTAATTATTTTTGTAAAACCTGTTCTTACTTTGAATTGTACGCAAAAATCTCACGTCTCATATTTGAAACCCAATACATGCTTCTAAACAATGTCGCCGTCAATTCTTTTCGTTAAATTATCAAAACGTTCAGTATGAAATACTGTAAAACATACTCTTAACATCGTTACTTTACTTAAAATTAAAGTAATATCAAACAAATGAGTAACCTTCAAACAATAATGGGTTTCATAGCAGCGAGAGCAATTAACGAGTACGTGAATTTTCTTATTTGTCTATAGAATCTTAAAAAACTGTTATCCGAAAACTATTCAATTATTGGAGTCGAATATGTGTGCCATGCAAAAACAGAGCAGATAAATGCGTGGAACAGAATAACTGACCACAGACCCCGTAAAGATTTCATTGTGATGTTTCCCTCTTACAAGAATAACCACTGTACTAAATATAACTCCGTTAATAATTATTCCTGCAGTCATGAGAATAACGAACGCACGAACTTAAGTCACGTTAAGCATTCATCAGCAGTTCAAACATAATTTACTTCCTAGTGCCTAATACTTGGTTCAGGATCTTTATTTGTCTAAGACAGAGCGAATTCTTCTTGTATTTACAACCTGAATTTATAGTCTTAAACCATGCTTGATCCACAGTGGTATACGTATAGTTTATTAATTAGTAAATATACCCGCTTGCGTCAAATTTAATAACATTTTGAACTCATCATTATCCTTATTCCCGATGGCAAAATAAAGTATCAATCATCTGAAGTCTACTTTTATACATTTTCTCCTCGATTTCACGCGGAACTAGACGAAGGCGGTAAAGCGAGACTTTTGTTTTACACGTAATTGCCCGGTTTCAGCAAAATATGACCATAGCAGTGAGTTATGTTATTTCTGTTATCTACTGTGTTACGAACATGAAGGTTTCTGCCGGTGTAGGATGGATAAATACACGAATACATATATGTGAAAGAGACTTTGACATAGACAACACTTTGTTGTTCACCAAAACAAATAATAATAATAATAATAATAATAATAATAATCGGCAGACAAACACACACATTGTATATCCCCAAATTAAGCAAGTTACGCTTGTGTTATGGGTAATATACAACGGACCACTCTGGGGCCGATCCCAGACACCCAGACCATAGTAAATAACGGAGAAAATACGTTTCCGAAATTTACTATACCGGGAATCGAACCCGGAGTCTCTGGGTTGCAGTGAGGTAGGCCGGCAAAGGCTTAGCCCGCCCAACCACAGAGGCCGTCAATATGCACAACAAGACAATAGTTTCTTGGTTAAACAAAAGGCGGCCTTATCGCTATAAGCGATCTCTTCCAGGCAACCTGACTCAAAGGAAATTCTTAAATTATCTGTAATTACTATACAACAAAGAAAAATGAAAAAAATACATAAATAAAAATGACATACATGGACAGCAGATTACAGTCTAAAATATGGTAAACTAGCACATACATGATTGCGTAAGACTAACTTATGTTAGTCTTATATATCATGCTTTCTGAGTGAATTTTTAAATATGCCAAAAGAGTTAGCTTTATTGAAGTCAGTCAGCAAAGAGTTCCAAAGACAGCCTGGATGGCGAAGCAGTTGGAATAAAAGCAGTTGAAGAGTTTGCAGGTGTCATTATCAGGAGATTATTAGTGGAGCGCAAATTGACTATTAGAAGTTGAAACATTCCTTAAGATAACGATTAGTAAATTGAAAAGATGAGCATTCCGGCGAAGATTTGTGAGCGTTTAAAATATATTTCATGGATTAAATAATGAAATATAAGATCTCTATACGTTACACGAAAAATATTCCCAACGTACGAGTAAGTTGAAGTAAGCAAGTGAGTGTATTAAAAACAATTAACGATACACTATGTCTATGATAGGTATTAATTATCCTGATATTTATCTTATCGATGAGATGTTTAAGTATTACATGCATGATGGGCAGCCATTATATGTAAGTGATACAAGGTTTCTAAAACATTATAAACTGTTTATTGAAATCGAGATAAATGATGAGCAAGAATGTCGTACAGTGTGAGAGTAGATTCAGAAATAGTAAAGTTGGCTTGAAATACAATAATAATGTTACTGAACGAAACCAAAACACCATTGCTATTAGAAGTAACAGTAAGTAACATGAATGTTAACATAAAATGTTAGCAATAAAATCAGATAATACATTTTTTGGCTTTAATAATTCAAGTAAGTTATTACTCTACCCAATTTAGTTTGTGTTAACTTTAGTATTATTTCTTGCAAACAATATATCTTTGAGGTGTACAAATTTAAATACTAATGTCAACCGGTTTGTTATCGGAAGCATGAGGTATAACAAACTAGCATAGAAAATAAGAAAGTAAAACTGACATATGAGTTTTATAGAAAAACGAAGTTGTATGTTATGTACATGCGATTATTTTAATATGAAACCTAGACAAAAGTTGGGTCTCAATGACGTCGGACAAATTGTACTACATTAGTATAAAGGAGGTAAAGCCTCAGGAATTTACGATCTCTGTACACACATATAATACAAAATTCCCACAAGCTCCTATTAACACGTATAATAAATGAGACTCGAGTTACGAGGCCACAGAGTATACTTTTCCTATATTTCCTGAATGTAAGCAAAATCCGCGGTTTTCAGAGCGTCTCGTTCTCACAATACTTTACCATGCACTATAATAACAAATGAAACTTTATTCTCTCCCATTGCAATAAAGTTGACATTTTCATTGACATTATTGCTTTACGGATCGCTACATTTGAAATTGAACATTATATTTATTGACGTAGGACACAAATTTAAAACAGACAGTAAGTGGCCATAGGTTATTATAGAATACTACTGGATTACCCGTCGTGGTCAGGTTTCCCAAGAGGTACATAGCCTGACAGTAGTGCATTTAGTACTTATATTGCGACAAAGTGAGAAATTGTTTCATGAAATAAAGTATCAATTTCTTTGGCTTCTTGTGATTAAATTTGATGCGGATAACAGTTCCTTTTAAAATATTTTTAAAAGAACTTTATATTTAGATTTATCATTTAAAATATTTTTTAACAAATACATTTTTTCTTTTATTATTTTATTCCTATGCTGTATAGGCGTCATGTCAATGTTAATGACTATCTTTCGTGATCAAGGCTACTGACGTGGCCAAACATCGAATTAAAAAAACAAATAAAATACCGCGCCCAAATCCGTTATAACATAGTTTTCTTATGTGTTCTAGTCGCGAAAACTTAAGATAATACAAGAATTCTTAATATTTCGAAAAAAATCAGTTTCCCCTATATTTTTTTAATAATTTAGAATAGAGAGAGAATAGAGATAATAATTTACAACAGTTATAAACACATATTTTATTTCAAGAACATGAATCATTAAAGTTTCAAATCTCTAGGAACAACCAAAACGCAATTTTACATCACACCGACAAGTCCGAACGCTGTTGGAATTTTAGATAATTGAAATTCTCAAAGATTTGTAATACCTCGCACCATGTTTTGGATGATATAAACACAGGCTATTACCATTAATGTAATAGATACACGCTCCACGTATGTCGAAGCCATGCATTCATTTGAATTACTAATAAATTAGAATATTAAGCGGGTAACAGTTAATAAATGAAATGCGGAGGATGTGCTTTTTAAAGTGCCATTATGGTGCAACCGAGTTTAATATTAATAGAAGTTCTGTAGATTCTATTAATATTTCATAACTCAAATGGGATTATGTATCGTAAATATATGGGCTACCAGATATATTGTGTCATATTTTATATGCTCTGTGTGTTTACTAGATTTTCTGCTCTTTAAAACGGGAAAGTTGCGTGTAGGGTTGCCAAAATTCTGTACAAAATATTAAGGGTAATATTATTATTTTTAGATTTTAGACCGGTAAAATAATTATACGAACAGTGGCTTGAGAAATCAGTACACATTATATTTCTAATGACCTTTAAAAATTTTTTTAAAAACAGTATAATTTTGATACAAATAACCACAGTTGTAGATAATGTCAACCAGCCAATGTTCTACAACTGCTTAGTATGTATTATGTAATAACTCTGCTACTTCAATTTCTGCCTATTTAAAGACATATACTTCAACGCCAATATTTAATAAAACACACGGGCTGGATACGCAAATCAAACTAAGCCTTATTTAAAAAAAAGAACAAGACAATTACAATCATATCCACAATAAATGTATAACAATATTTATGTATGTATTGAAAAAATACAAAAATGAGACTACAAAACAATTTCCATACGATGTACACTCGAAGAAAGCCGTGTTAATAGCCCTGGTGATTGATATATTAGAATTATAGTAATAATTACAAAAGCAATAATATTATATTACTTTGGTGATTCGTAGACTTAAAATAAATTGTTTTTTATAACTATTCTCATACGACACAAGAAATTTTAATGATAGAATGTTTTGTTATTATGTTTTTAATTCTATTATGTTTATTGCTGTATTGGTTAGTTTATGGCCGAGTTATAATTATTTATAGATTTGACAAACGTAAACATTATAAGTATATCTCTGACCAATCGTAAAATGTTCTTACTTTTAATTTTATGTATTTTTAATATTATAATACATGTGTATTGTAGGTTTTAGTTCTATTACTGACGTAGATATGTCTCACATAATATCAACGAACTATATATATATACATATATATATATATAATATGTACATGAATAAAGTTATAACATGTTACTCTAAAACGCAGAAAATAGTTCAAGTTTATTTTTTTATTTATTCATTACTAAACATTATTACAAAAACTATTAGTGTATGTATGTGTATTTCATGTATGTGTATTACATGTATTTCAATGTTGGTAAAAAAATAATATTATTCCTTGATTAAAATTTAAAGGTCCTAAGAAAAAGTATCGTATCAAAGAAACATCAAGACTGAAAAAATTACAGTTAAAAATAAAACACCTTCTGATTTAAGCTGTAATGATTCTTTTACAAGATAACCTAAAGAACTTATGAAATGTACGAAAATTTCAACAGAGACACCAATCATTTAGTTAAATATCAATATAACGCAAAGTATGCCGGACCGTTATACGCACAAAAAGTTGTAGTGGGTCAATGGCACAGCCGTACAAGCTTACAAGCGCACGCGCATCACTTGTGAAGGCTATGATCAAAGAGACTATTGGACTCTTATGCATAACAAATAAATAGTTTATAGCTGAACAAATAAACAATTACGAAAATGCGCGAATACAATATTATCATGGTAAAAACCATAGCCAGCCTTAAATCGCTTAAAGCAATCACTTCCAGGCAATCTGACTTAAAACAACATTTTAACCTAATGTGGCGATGTAGGTGCTGTAAAATATTAGATAGGCCATAACTAAAATATGCATACTTAAACAAATTTAAGATATACACTTAAACTTCTTTACAAATATTGAATCTTGTATATTAAAATAAATATACATAAGAAAACCAAGGTACCTGACATATATCAAAAATTCAGTCAGTTGAAGTTGCAGTGACCTAAGTCCTATAATGAAGACAAAATCTTAGTAAACGTAGTAAGGTGTCTCTCCAATTAAAGCACTTGTGGAGCTTTCCGTTCAGCAGAGGCTAGCGATTGCATAATGAGTCTCATTTCTTCAAGCCCAAATTTTACGATTAAATGCAGATGGGCTATGACCATTTTGATTAATTTGGTTCTCATAATCTTTTATCATTAATCACTTTTAAAACAATACGCAAAAACCAGCAGGTAGCATCGTTAAATCCAATCAAGATTTCTGTTACTTCTAAGGTTTTTATGATATGAGAAAAAAATTTTCAACATCTTCGGTTTGGTTAATGACGTAAAGACATATGTATGTTATAAGAACAAGGTTGACTTCAATCATGAGGATCTTAATGTTATTCTGTTTTTATTAATTTTTGATCAGACCTGAGAGAGAGAGAGTAGGACCGTAAGTCATCGACTAACCACAGTGAATACCCTTGTAAAACTTGGAAATTCATTTCTTAGCGGCGTGCGACAGGAAGTTATTATTTTACAGATAATATTGTTGTTCGACGCAACTGTCATTTTGAGAACCGGTTACTTGTAACCCGACAAAAACAGATCATTACAATAATACCGCAAAAAGAAATTTAAAGGTGACACGTACCTCTCGGCAAGTTTTTGACAACAGTGTAATAATTCAAAGAAATAGCAACTGGAAGATTGTGTAGAGAAAAAGTAGGCAAAAAGGCAGGTAGATGAGATATTGGAAAAAATATAAAGACTTATAAAATGACAAAGGAAAAGATACCTGTTCACTCCAAATGATTAAAAAAGGAAATGGAATCACCACTAGTTAATACAATCAAGTCACACTATCTAGTACAATATGCATGAGTAATACGACACTGTTCGTAAAACAAGCAATTTATTTGAGATGCGTTGACTAAACACAAAACAATGAAACAATTTGCATTTTAAAATAAGAATGGATCGATAGCAATTAAATTGTATTTGTAAACAAATATAAGAATGTTTGCGTGTTTATGAATAAAGAGTTATAAACAATTTAAATAAGCAGTCATTGTTACATACCTAAAATATAATGTAACATTGATAAATTATTAGCATATTATAATAAGATAAGGATATTGTGTTATGATAATGATAATCTCTTATATTCAAAAGAAAAACATCAATCAAAGATTAAATCTAAACACTACTTGAAAGTCAATGGCGTTTTACTTATCTATACATATATAATTGCCTGATCTCACTGACTGACTGACTGACATAATGTATGACATATATACATACATATACACATACATTTATCGCACAGACCAAACAAGTGAGGCCAGGACCTTGAAAATTTGCATTGGGGTTTTTTCTATACTGTAATGTGTCCTTTGCTATACTGTAATACTAAGAGGATATTTGAAAATACAACCCGTGAAAAGGGGGATGAAAGTTTGTATGAAAACATGTCTGTTTCAATCTAAGAAGTACGATATCTTATACACCTAGACACAATTGTACACGTGTATCGATGTTTTTGGTAATTCAACCCCTGAGGTGGGCTACCTTTTAAATTTTTAAGCCTCTAGGTTTTAACTAATAATACGAGTAACTTAAATATCCCATTAAATAACTAAGTACTATCAGTGTTTGTATTTAAAACATCCATCAATTGATTAACTATGCTCGCGATTTATATAAAATGATTCCTGAGTGACCGGTAATGTAGGATCTAGTTCTACCCACATAGCTATATAAATTACTTTGTAGAAATCTACGAACTGTCCGTCTGTCTCTTAAGGGAAATGTCTGATAAGTAAAATAACATCACGCTGCGTTGACTAGGATAGTATTAGATAACTGCTTTCATTAGACATAGAGTAGAATAACTATTAATCTTTAAATTAAGCCATATTTAAACCTTAAAATATTAAATTATTTTAAGCCAAAGCAATATATAAATATGAAATTGAAATTGTTTCAATGTTTGTTTGTATACACAACAATTGTGTTATTGAAGTAATTATGAATTTACGATAATGGGTATGAACACAGAGTGCTTTTATGTAACGAAAAAGAAATCATTTCAATCGGATGCGGACACCACAACGATACGGACTGTTACAAGATTTGGTACAGATATACGACATGTCATATTTTTGAGAACCAAGAATACTTTGGACAATACGACGTTTTAGCCAATAAATATTGCATAAAACCGTTTTAATTCACTAATGATAACGCACCACATAAAAGCATCGAGTACCAGAATAAAAACAGCAATACGGGTTGTAATAAATTTCACTAATTATAGAAACAGACTCATCAAGACTTGAGTGGATGTCAGTTGAGTCAGGTAGTCACTCATCGTGACTGGTCGTCGTGCCCTTCGTGGTGAGACCACCAGCAAGCTAACAGTATCACCGCGTTGAATCCTTACGGTAAATGTGAGTTTCTGTTGTTTAATGAGTCTTTTGGTAATTCATGACGAATTAAAAGCATACGAAGTTCACAAATGTAGGAAAGAAAATCTGAAAAATGAAATTCTATAGGTAAAAAACTCCCTACTAAATATAGTAAGAACTAGTGTGTATTTTTGATATATTTACAGAACTATTCACAATAACGATATTAATATCCCATTTTCAGAGGTAAACAGTATCATGATTATGTCCATCACCGTACCACATAGATATCATACGATATTAGTTCATTTCTAAAGTCGTCAAAAAGTTACAAACAAAAATATTTATATATAAAGTGTAATTATTATATATAAGTGTATACGTTAAAAAATATATTAGCTTAGACTATGCCAGAAAAGAGATGTGAAAAGAATGTAAGTACTATCAAGAAAGCAAAACATAAGAATTTTCAGTCATAATCTACTCGAGATACTTGCGGTTCATAAGAAGTTACCACACGATCCAGTTGGAAACTTTCGTAATAGATTGAGTATAAAACATAAACCATTGCTAATAACTTCCCTAAAGTATTATAGTAGCAAAAAGCTAACTACACTAGTTACTGACGAGTCGATATACTGGCGATAGACGGAGAATTACATTTCATTAAGTACATATCTATAGTATATTTTATAAATTATACAATTACAACTTACAATTATGTGGACACTGACGTTGAGGCTGGTCCATAAACTTGCAAGTAAGCGCGCTATGGAACGAGCTACATGTATGATATTATATAATTCTAAACATGCCATGTCTGTACATCGAAGCTTTAAAAAAATCAACTGGAATAGACTATAAAAATGATGGAGGACACGTTGCATTTTTCTTTTAGACTTTTGTCTGTTTTTCGGTATTCACGTAAAAACTAATGGGCCGCTTTGGATACAATTTTCACCGACCGACAGCAAATTCTTAAGACTTAAAATCTGCGCGACTTTTTATTTCGGGAATCCCGCTAGAATGTTTCTAGGCATTATATAAAATGGCCAGATTGAAAAAAATCTCATTCTAATGCGATTTTGTCACTCATAGATAGCAAGTTTTATGTAATAAATGTGTCATGTCGATAGTCTTCATCCCGGGAATCCGTGGGCATTTTCTGGGTAGCGGTTTAAAGTTGTTCGGATGTATAAAAATTAGCTTACTCCGACGCAATTTTCACTAAAACGATAGCTTACATTCTCTTTTAATGCATCGGTACTTTGTGTCCCTGGATTTCCTCGGATAATAAATATCAAGTCAAGAGCGGACGAAGTCGCGGACATATCCCTCTTTGAAGTATTGCAAAATATTTAACAATATCTCTCGTCAGCTTAAATATAAAGCTTTTTTATTATTGTTATTGTATATCAACCCACAGCCAGTTGGTAGAGCATTTGCCGACTGGATGGATACCACCCCTGGTCTAGAGTATGCCGCCATAACAACCTTGAGTTGTGTTCCGGCATTAGTGACCAGGTTCCAGTCTCTTAAGAGAGCAACAGCGCATTTATAGTCACTTAGGTGTTGCGAATGTCCATAGGTGGTAACCGCTTTCCATCAAGTGGGGCTGTCTGCTGAACTTCTGCAATAAAAAATAAAAATCAGATACGTTAGCAAAAACTATTACATAGCGGATTTATGTAAAAAAACGTGTTTTATAACGGTTCTATATCTTTTTCGAAATGGCTTCAGACGATATTTTCATCGATTTTAATTTAAAATCAACAATGACGATTCGAATGATCTCCAACGCACTCAAGTATGTTTATTGTATCTTGTCCAAACGAGTCCGACCCAACGCGACACCGCTTACTAATCGAATTAGACACGAAAGAGCATTTGGAAAGTGAAAAACGGAATTGGATGACGACAGTTACAAGTTTAGCGATGTTTGGGACGAGGCGATTGTATCGGTGTCAGTGAATAGTTTTGAGATCATTCATTTTTATGATGCTGATACCCGTTTTTATGATGGATTATGACGGTACTTTCACGGCTATGAAGAATAAAATAAGTAGTTCTTATTGTTGAGAAATGAAGTATCTTTGTTGTCTAATTTATTATTTTTGATCTCATTTTGCTGAAAAAGAATAATTTTGACATTTCGTGTTTCAAATAGGGCTAGAGCTAGTTTCATATCGAAAATACCTATAAATAAGTTGAGTGAGTCTCATTGTTTCAACCGTGTAATTAACCTACTGGACCTACACGGCTATGAAGACAAAAATAGTTTTTGTTGTTGTGAAAGGTAACTGTTTGTGCTAACCTAACTTATTAATTTTTTAAAGTAATCATATATTGAAGTCGTATCTATCATATATGACTCGAGTTCCATATCATTCGTACCCATAAACTAGTTCTGGCTCAGAGTTTGAACCGTAAAAATCACTATCGCTATACTTTTAGCTGTACCGTACCAAGTTAAAGTAGATACTTATGTGCAGTAAAAAAAAAACACTACTTATGACTCTCAATCAGCATTTACGCTAGGGCTGTGTCTGCAGGAAATAATATCCACCCAAATGTATCGTACTGTTACAAGTCTCGAGACTCGAATTAAAATGCTGTAAGAATTACTATAGACTTTATTATTACTATACAAACACGTATAACACAGGTATTAATATAACCGAACACAACGAGTCCAAACGTAATGCAGAAGGTCGTAATTCCATAAAACGCGCAGTCCGTCACTTATGAGATTCCCGACTGTAGTACACACGTCTCGCGTCGCTCGTGGTTCTCGCTCGACTACTGCTGCCTCAATCTGGCCATTGCTTTATACTGCACAGATACAATATATCTTTCCGGCCGCGTGGAATTTCCTAGAATGAGCTTGTACTTTAAATCCGTAACATCTGGCTCATGATCACAAAACAACAATAGGATGTTTGGCAATAAGTTAACAAAAGAAGACGACCATAAAATAATTTTAATGTTATTAGTTCAAATGCCGACGGGTAATAAATGTGCTTTGTTTCAGATATGCAAGTGGGTTTTGTGTTTGTCGAGATCTGAGTTGTAACAGTACCTTCGTTTACTGTTTTTACTATTTTACAACAGAACCTTATTAAAAATCAGTAGAATAAATATTATATGCGCCTACATATTTTGTGTAATAATCAAGCCCTAATATTTCACATATCACTGACCTAACATAGCTCACATGTCACAATGCACATTTATGTCAACATGCCAAACTCTCACCACTCCATACATGCATCTCATACATTAAATCACAACAATAACATAACAGTTCTATTCGTAACATGGTGATAAATCAATGTCGCTGATCTCACAATAAAAACCGCGAAGCAAAAACTTACGTCACGAATCGAATGGTCGCATTGTGTGGCCGTGATCGATTTCACGAGTCGATTCTTATAAAATAGGGCTGTAACCTGTAAATAGTAGTTGTTAAATTAGTTATTTTCGGTGCTATTTTATTTGGCGTCCCCAATAACCTGCTCCTTTGTCGGAAGAGTCATCAGTAGCCATGCGGAAATAGGGCTTTTATAAAAACTCCGACAAAAACGTGTTGACTGTCGACTGAACTGTATATTCCGAAATTAGTTTTTGAGATTGGCATCATTTTCATCATTATCATGCTAGCACTAAAACCCGATTGGGTTCGGAGCGTCAACCTCCAAGTCCTCTTTTTCTTCTCCACTTCGCACGTTGTATTGAAGCTGTTACCACCATTATTTTCACGCAGAACCTGAATATTATATTCATATTATCTAAACCTTACAAGCTATCGAATAAAACATAAACGAAAATGTGAGATTTAATAGAGGAGCAGGAGCTCAAATCAACCGAGAATGGAACATAAATAAACATTTATGATATAATAGAGAAGCAGAAAGTCAAATCAACTGAGACGCTTTTTATCATTTTTCAGAACATCACAGACTTATAGATTAAATGTAAAGCGTATGTAAAGCGTACATACTACTTATTATGTATATGTATGTCTCTCAAGACCATTGGCCATAAAAACAGACCCGGATTTTTGGGGGGCTTAAGTGGGGCCACGGGAAGGCAAACACGTAGAGTCCCCTTCAAAAATTTTAACATAAATTTGGGGTGACAATGACCCGCAATTATCCCTCTCTACACCATATAAAAATGCACCCAAAGACAAGCCCTGATCAGTGTAAAAGTATTGTAAATAATGACATAAAAAGATACCAGGCTGTCGGCATGAACTGGTAATGGAACCGGAGATCTGGGACTAAGGGGAATATGGCCTCTGCCCGTCGCAACGTTTAGGGAACATGGAAAATTGGGCAGACGGTGACTCGCCACTCCCTACATGAGCCCCTTAAAATGCCGTACAATATTGGCGAGCAACATGGGTGTGAGTGGCTAAGGAGTGTGGAGAGGCGGGCTGCAGGTTCACCGAGGCCACTTCCGACGTTATACCATTTATCACTTCTACCCCTGGAGCTTGAGTCTTTGCCCTAGCGATCTCCACTGCGTGCCGGCTGGTTAAGGCAAACACGGAGTCCGGTACGAGGTGTCGCTACGCACCTAAGGCTTCGCCACAAAGCCCCCCTGCGGGATTATAATTATTATTATATAACTACTTAGGACATCATTTACAATAACAAGTAGGTAAATGGAGTCAAGCAGCACATCACTATTTCTATCGTGACATTTAAAACTAAGCTGCTAATTTAATGTATGTTGTTTTATGTGTACATAATGTTTGAATTTATTGTAACAGGGTACGCAGCCCATTCCTGTTTTATTTTTTAAATTTTTCATTGAAATCCGATGAGCAGTTTTGGCGTTTATTCGAGAGTTTCAAGGAAAATTCTAAAAACGGTCATTGACGACAAGGCATCGTATATACCTATAGCAATTTTGGAAATTATCTTGAAAATCACATACATTCTAATTTTATATATTGCTATAGATCAAGTTTATGACAACCCTTGAATTTCAATGTGTGATGTTATTCGATATTGTAAC
Organism: Dendrolimus punctatus; assembly: GCA_012273795.1. Taxonomy (NCBI): domain Eukaryota; kingdom Metazoa; phylum Arthropoda; class Insecta; order Lepidoptera; family Lasiocampidae; genus Dendrolimus; species Dendrolimus punctatus. Next base: position 8,408,357 of record CM022535.1, read on the forward strand.
AATAATCGACGTTGAGTCGATCCATTAAGATGTCCACGCTTGCTTCGATGGCTACCGTAATCTGTGGCACAACAGCTTGCTTTTGGCAATGTTATCATGGTATCTTTTAATGTGTAATATTAAAAAGAGAATTTTCTTTACTTTCATTTGGTAGAATATTATTAGGCTTTCTTAAACGTTTTAGTAAAAACGGAATGCTCATAAAATCGTCATTTATGTCATTTTTATTAGAATCTCATTAGTCAAAATTATTTTACTCAAAAGCCATTAAATCTAGATGGTACGGTAACGGTATGATGAAATTTGGCAAAAAAATGTATTTATTCTATATACCACTGCAGAATGGTTTGGTGAATCGCGTTCCATGTATGAAGACCACCTGTATTTTTTTCAATATCATCTAAAGTTTTTCTCACGGCGCAAAAAAAAATCTTATTTTTTATACATTTTATTGATGAAAACCCTGTAACCTCTAAGAACGTTACTGTGACAAACAGACGACGGACTGTGAGGGAAGATGGACAAACGGACATACGATAGAATGTGACGATTGTATAAGAGTGTAAGTTAAAAACAAAAAATAAAACCACCTATCTTGGTCATTTTAGTAGTGTCTTTAATTTTGTATTCCATCTCTTTTGAGTTTTTTTGGGGGGTGGGGAGTAAAATAATAAATTCAAAAACCTTGCTAGATATATAAAGTAAATAGAATAGCTACGATAATAATGTACTATAGATGAGAACAATGTTTGACAGTATATAAATCTTGCAGGAGAATATAATTACAAAATTATGATTTATGTTCGCAAATTTTAATGAATAGACGGAGCAAAATGAGCAATTACAAATTATAAACGCTTAATAGCAACTATTACGATATTTCCGTAACGGAGCGATGATAAAGATGCAATTTCGAGGACATAATAATTTCTCAGTACGACTCACGGAACTAAAGTATTACTTACAAAGTAGTTTGGAACGCGGCAAAGTCTCATCGGACGCACGAGAAACGAGTTGTGTTTACAGTGTTATATTTAAGGGACTAGTAAATAGTGGAGATGCAGTGAAGGCAGCCGCGTCTCATACCAATGACATGAATTCGGAAACCAAGTAAGAATACTAAGGGATAACAATTAGTCAGTAAAAAACTTGGTGGCCATACACCATCCTGCCTAACGTACAACGGGCGTGACGCTGAGAATTGGATCAAGTAAAACTGACCGTGTATGGGCGTGGATTGGCACGACAGTTATACTTGATAGAACAATCAAAATTCAATTACTTTGGCTTGATGATGCTGATTGGCTCATACCAATTGGACCATCTATGGCCATCACGATCGTCAATTCATTTGAGTGAAGATTTTTGTCCCTTGTTTTTATTTTTGTTGTTTACTATGAGTAAAATGTCCAAGACGGCGAAAACATCATCATCCGTCACTGGTTAATACTTTTAGTTAATTTAGGTTATATTTAAATTACTTATTAATCTTTTTAGATTAGATGGTAATATTAATTTATTTTAAATACTTTATTCATAGAAAAAAAAGGAAACCGTCACTGGTGATATCATGGCTTTACTTCTCGATTAGACAGTTTAAACAGGTCATGTATCGTCTTTTTTTATTGCTGGAGTATAGAAGACATGCTGACGGCCAACCTGATGGAAAGCGGTTACCGTCGCCTATGGGCGTTTGCAACACCAGAAATGTCACCAACAAATCTCTGCCGTCTTCGAACAAATTAAGGTAAATAAAATTAGGTCTATATGAACAAACTGCAGATTAGATCAAGGCTGCAGCGTTATACCGATTGGTCGATAGGTATTATGGTGTATGATCACCTTAACACACTGTGCAATCTGTTTTTAAAGATATTAGATTGGCCAAAATAACAAATGCATCACGAAGAAACGCTGCTGCTGTGAATCATTCCACTATACTAACACGCATCATCGCCAGATGCTCGGTACGAAGAGGTGGAGAAGCGTGTGAAGCCAGACATATCGTATGCGGTTCAGTCGATATTGCCAAATTCAGAATAAACTTATACGAAATCGCGGGCAGCTGCTAGTATTACATGAATTAAAATCCGAAACTAAAACATATAAGACCGACTGGGCAGTGCGTAGTAACTAAAAAATGCCGATTATATCACATTCAAATATAAATCGCTGACATGCGATCATGCATACATACTTACAAGACCCTTACACAAGCTATGCAATGGCATAAGTTAAATTATAGGCATCCATATACAGGCTTTCCAGGTTATACTTTGGCAGTGTAACAGATTGCTGAGATTTCCATAGGGGCCGCTTTAGCATACTTTCTATGTAAATCCGTGGAGAACATCTTATTCGATACGCGCACACTTAACCCCGGTGTCGAGGACTCGATTCGAATGTATTCGTATTAAATCGGTTCTCTTAATACCCTAGTCCACCCACGGATTTGCTGAGAGAAATATTGTGAAAAAGTATATATAGTATTAAACGATTTCGGTTATAGCGATCATTCCACAATATGAATATTATACCGCTTAGAAGATAGTACTCTCACTCAAGAACTGAATAATAATAAGTTTTTAACCCCGCTTGTTTTAGTATTTTCATAATAGTACAGGGAATAGCAATAGTAAACAAATGTCAATTGTATAATAACAATTTTAATAGTGTAAAATTAAAATGTGTCTCTATAGATAGATGAAGATTTGATTAAAACATGAAAATTACATAAATTTTACTTCATAGGTCTTTTAGTTATCAGTTAAACGCCTGGGTCCTTCTCCTTACAGCCCTGACCTAGCAGCGTGGAACTTCTTTTATTCCCGAAAGTAAAATATCAACTAAAAGGGATACAATTTTCGTCGCCGGAATATGCGTTCTCAGCGTTCGAGCAGCAAAAGGAGGTGTCTGCGGCGGATTGGAAAAAGTGTTTCGAAAACTGGTTCAGACGCATGAAACCTTGTATAGAGGCTGGTGGAGAGTACTTTGGAAAGATTTAATAAAAAAATATTTACCTGTAGAACATTATTTTTATTTTGGCAAAACTTTCTAAGTGTCTCACGTATATCCCACATCTCGATACCAACAATTTATACTACGCTAGCTCGAATTTTAGGTAAATTCGATTTTTATGCCAAGTTGCTTAAAATATGGTTTTTTATATGTAACAAAAAAATCGCAGAGAAATATACAAAAATAACGAAGTTATTAATCTTAAATTTCAAATAAATATCTTAATGAATCTAAAAGTTATCACGTTTTTCCGTTATAAGTCTCTACTGTAAAGTAGGTGATGTCAGGAGCCTTAAGAATAGACGAGCGTGCATGACAAGAGCTATGAATGTCAAAGAAGCAAGTGAGGTGTGTAAGAATAAGCCTGTATGGCACTCTGTTGTTCGTGCCTACCCCGCAAGGGACCTGGCGTGAAGTTATGTATGTATGTATGTATGTATGTACTGTAAAGTATACTTTTATGAGTTAGCGTAGTATAAATTGCTGGTGTCGATCTGTTTCATCAACCCAATATTACTTATACTATAAATAAATTGGACTGTATAATTAGTACATTGACAAATAATTGTATAAACGTAATAAAAATAGATTTATATAGTTTAATTTGACACGATATAAAGTACATTAAATTATCTCCATTTAGATTTAAGTATAAAATAAGGCACACCGATACCGGCCGAATACAGATTTACTAACGACTTATTACACCTTTTATTCGCAATAAAATGCAATGGAAAATGAAACAAATGAATCCAAACCTAAACAAATACATGCACAACAACGATAATATAATCGAAGAATTTTTTTTATTAAAATATAAACGAAGCCTTATACTTGTCACATTTTTGTAATGTTTTGTGCCTTTTCACTGGCACTGTGTACAAAATCAATTTTCGTTAATTTCCGTGTCCGCCCACGGACCCACGGTATGTAAATAAAGCCATAAAGCAAATGTATAATTAATGCAATTGAGAAAAGGCAGAAAAATCCGGTTTTTATAATATTATGTATTATTTTTAATTTATGCGTATGTAAATTTTATAATATTTCTATGCCGATCTGTATTTGTATGATGTAGCACAAATTATGGGAGTGTCTACTATGCATCTGATGTTTAAAAGTTAGGTTAATATATTAAAAACTTATTTTGTTAAGTGTGTAAATTCTATGAATTCTATATTACTTTTTAACCCCCCAAGGAAAATGCGGTTCTTATAAGGTAACCATGTGTATCTGTATGTCTATCTGTAGTATCATCTTATGTATTAAATTCTCGTGTCACAATGTGATAAGGGTTGTTTTTTTTAATTGTTGTTTTTTTATGATACAGCATTAAAAATACATACAACCCTAAATTTTCAAACCTCTACGATCAACCCCTATTTTTTATTTGTTAAATATCGATTGGAGCTTTTCCGGCCAGGACGACGTCTGCCGGGACACCTAGTAACGGATATTAATTTGATGTAGATTTTTAAACGTTGGTGATTTTAAAATAATTACAATATAACCTTTTCTAATAAATAGTGAATAGAAGAAAGGCTACGGCCTGTTTAAGTGAGGTCGTTATCGTCCCTTACGTATATTAGTAAATTAGGAGAAAATATTTAAGTTTTGAATATGGTAGCACCTTGTTCAAGTTTTTTATTTATTTTTTATTGCAGGAGTCCAGCAGACAGGCAGACGGCCCGCTTGATGGAAAGCGATTACCATTGCCTATAGACATTTGCAGCACCAAAGGTGCTACAAATGCTCTGCTGCTCTGTTAAGGGAGACTGGAACCTGGTCAGTAATGCCGGAACACAACTCAAGGTTGTTATGGCGACATACTTTAGACCAGCGGTGATAGCCATCCAGTCGGGCAAATACCCTACCACCTGGCTCACCTCAAGTAAACCTAGTACTGATTTTCAATCATCAGATAAAAGTTATCCCACTATAAAATTATAACCTTATTGATTATGAACCTGATTAAAACATTTGCAATATTATTCAACTTTATTTTTTATGTCCTAAGAAGAATTTTTAACGGGTATTTGTTAAATTAGCCTTTAAAAAAAAACAAAATTATTAAAAATCAATCCAAAGTTATATACAAATTCTTCACAGTGCGTATAAATAAAACCTTTGTATTTAAATACAGTACAATATGTTGTGCGATTAAAATGTCTCTTTATACTAACAAAGGCTTTCGCACAATAAATATTCAATACAAGCCATTTACTGTACTTTCCAATATAATATCCTTACAATAGGAAATTATTTCACCGTTTCACATTTCCATAAAATGTAAGAGTAACACCATTAAATGTTCCAGTAATCCTATTTCCATGTTTCCCAGTACTTAGTACTAAGCCGCATTCAGCTATTAGCATAACTAGAGATGCGCGGGCGCAGGTGAACGGATAACGGAACGTACCCGCATATCGAAGACGCATCAAATTAAAGCTTTCAACCTTTTTTCAACTATAATGCCGGTACTACTAGGGGCTATTTTTCGTTGACTCATCTCATTACACCATCAATCAATTGCATGCTCTATTACGTCTGATTAGAGTTCGTTTTCTGTTGTATGAAAAATTGAGTGGTGGTTTTAATTTATTGCCTAGGGTAGCCTACAAATCTATGAGACAACGCGGCACGCTGTCACAGATTAGTGCATCAGAGCTTATTGTATGGTTATTGGTAGGGTAGTACAGTAAAAGAAAAATGCAAGCGGTACGCTTTGCCTTGTTTCTTCGAGCCTACATTGCGATTTATTTTATTGATAGCATGAAAGGTACATTGAAGATGTATGGAATTGTTGGACTATAAATGTGTATTTGAAATTAAACTTGAATTGCCAAGCTTATAGATCCATAATTTCTGGACAATATCTAATATCATATAAGAGTAAAATATTTTCAAAGATATATTAATCTAAAGTATCTACTTATGATCAAAATGTATCTATCACTAGTTAAATAAAATGATAAATAAAATCTGCAATGTTTAAGTTTATTATACTTACAACTTATTACCATTGCAATATGGGTGCGAACATTTCCCACCAGTGAGAAACATTAATAAAAGCCTTATGTCTGTCAATGTCACAGTAATTTTTCTCAAAAATTACAATAGATATATTAAATTTGATATGAAGATGTTATGTGAAGTGAAATTACAAAAGTAATATTTTGTGCTGGCTGGTAAAATTTGAGCGAAACTGTTTTAAAACTTTCAATCTTTCGTTGATTTTGACCTAAAAAGTAAGTTTTAAATAATACAGCGTCTCAAAGCGCCATACGAACGACCTGTACCGCCATCTGGTTCTATAGTAGGGTTTAGAAGTTTCCAGACATTTTTGTTGGACAATTGTCATTCCTAGTATAATGGGAACATAAAACGTTGTTTATTTTAGAAAATAGAATAACTTTTCAGGAATGCCAATCCGAGGGATGCGCGATCTAACCCGGATAAAATGCCATTATAAATAAACCTAGTTAAGCAATTCAAATTGTTGTGAACAAGGTAAACAAATGATATGTTAGTAAATCGTTAAGTTAAGAACGGTCCTGAGAGCAAAACTCGTGATTCCGAAAGCGAATGTAGAAACAATTTATTCTAACAGCTTTCAAGCATGAAATAACACTTAGGGAATGAGTATTATGATAACAACATAAATTTTATTTATGTTGAAATATTTAACCCATTCATAAAAGCATTATCAAAAACACGGCCGACGTTTGTGTATATTTTTAAGGAAACCAGTGGGGTAACCATAGCATGGCAACTTCATGGAATTAAGTCTTCAACATAAAGCAGCTTTATGAGTGTAATTAAATGTAGCTTAAGCCAAGTCTGCTACTGGCACAGCTACGGTGGGGTTGTGTGGATTTTCAGTTTGGTATATCTACTAAACCATCCCGGTGTTGCTTCTTTCGCCAGGGTCTCAAATATCAAGCCTTGATTACGCTGCTATCCCAGTTGACTTGAGCCGGCTCATAAGATGTTTTCGTTTGTAACAGGGCTATGGGCATATGTTATAAATTCTAACGTAAGTTACGTATAAAAGAATAGGTATTAAAATAACATCTTAATCTTAAGTTTAAAATATTAATATTGTTACGGGTGCGTGGCTCGAATTGAAATGCCATTGGAATTACTATAGAATTTATTAGAACTATACAAACATGCATAACACAAATAACTGCACACAACCAGTACAAACTGCACGATTCAATAACACGCGCAAAGTCCGACACTATATAGCTTATCGAATGTACACGTCTTGCTCGTATCGTAATCGTAGCTTGACTGCCTCACCCCTCCGTTCGGGAATTGTTTTATACTAAACTATTCAATACAATAATCGACCACGTGGCTGAAGTTTCCAAGAAAACGTAATCTGCACACCTGCGGCCATAACGAGTACAATAACAATAGGATGTTATTTTTTTAATTACAAGTTTTAAATACAAAGTAAACAAAAGAAGTCCAAATGCGGGAACGGTAATAAACTACAGGTGTGCATTCACTTTATTGGCGTGTAACAATATCATGTTGTGAGTCATTTTACTTGTTTGAACCATACATACTTTTTGCGCTCTTTGACTCCATTTACTTGTACAAACTTAAAGTTACTATGCCTCGTAAACACTATACAAATGCCGTATATTAAAAGAGAATACCAACTGCATAGTCTAAATTGGATAGCGCCATACATCTTATAACAAACAATGGAGCCATAACTGGACTCGGGATATAAACCTGCTTCAAGGCAGGTGTACGCACGCTTAAAGGATCGCGAAATCATGATAAATGGCACGAGCATCCTACAGATAGTTTTTCTGTACTATAATTTCCCGTCATCTATAATACTGTTTGAGATTGTCTACTATTCTGTTCTATAGTAAATACGCACACACACAAAACTCACTCACACATACACACATACAACACATTTCACTCTGACTTTGTACGTTTTACATTATTTTATAAATAACGACTTTCATATTATTTTTGAAGTGAAACTTCTATATAGACTTTTTACTGTCACGAAAAAGCATTAAGGCCGTGGTGAGAGGCGGCATAATTTTAGAGTAGACGTGGTGAGAGGCGGCATAATAGAGTATTATGCCGCATAATATAGTATTATGCCGCATAATATAGTAATTAGAGTAGACTATCGATGTTTTTATTACTTCCGGGTCGAATTCAGTTTTTGTTTGACAAAATAAAATTTGTTGAAATAAAAAATGCATGCATTTAAAATGTATCTAACCTAACCAAATCATAATTTGCAGTAAATCTGCGAAAATTCGAAGTATGTGCTGGACATACAGTGGAAAAATGAATGGCAACTGACAAGTGGCAAAACGAATCGCAACAAATTTTAACTTGAAGTTTTCGGACAGGCTTTTAAATTGGACAAGTGCATTAGTAATCTGCCCGTAAAACTTCAGTGGCCGTGAAAAGTGTCCGAAACGTAGGAATAACCAAAATTAAATAAATGCCGCTCTTAAAACCGTTAAAACAGTTTTACTATGTATACAAAATACAAAATATTAAATAAATTCTAACTTTATCATAATCAGAAGATACAGATATAATCATAGTTCACTTCATTAAACTTTATAATTTTATGGCGATTAATTAATGTTTTGGTTATCTCACCTTAATTAAAATGATTACTTACTTCATCCCAAAATGGTGTTAATTGATTAGGCAACTAGTTAAAAAAAATACTGATTCGCCATTACATTTACATTTAAAAGGAAAACAACCATGGCCGATTAATGTATCTGGGTTATATTTAATTAAATGTTTAAAGGTCAACTAAAAATTAGAAGTAGAAAATGGCCTAGTAAAGTGACCAACTCAATTCCGTTACATTTTAAAATGGAAATAGATTTTACTAAAGTAACGTGTAGGCATATTATGAATAATGTAAATTAGAGCCTTGTTATGGTATGTTATTTACACCTAAATTATTAAGAATATATACAAGCAGGTCCCGCAGACGTTATCCTGCACTGAAAAACTAAAATTTAAATAAGTACCCAATTGCATTGCCACTTACCAGATCCAATTACGAATCTACTTAACAATCCCAGTACCCGCTTAAACACACACACACAAAATGGTAGCAAAATCCTGGAATCCAATTACAGCGCCATCTACTAAATCTAACCTAAACCAGCCCAAGATCCACTCAAAACACGTGTTAAAACGTAGTTTTATTATATATACAAGTCCTGAAAACTTAAGGAAATAGAATTGAGTTACTGATTTATCCCAGAAAAATGGATTTCACAAGATACGTAATCATAAGGCATTAATCCGCATGTAAACTTCTACACTGAAAACAAACAACGAACTACGTTGAGGTTTGCTTACTTTATACAAGGTATTTATCGCTAAAATTCTAAGTCCTTTTTTTTTTTTTATACAGGGGAAATCCGATTGAGGATCGTAGGCCGCGCGAGGGGGAAAGGTCGCGGCCCGTATGTGGGATTCGCCAGGTCGGGGTGGCACTAGCGCCCCACGATGGGATGTGGAGAGCTATTGCCACGCCACGGTTAGGGATACCCACTAAAACCCCTGTCCGATCCCGAGCGTCCTTTGTCCGGGCTGTGGGCTCGCTCGCGCATTCACCACCAGCCCGGACGGACGGCGGCCGGCCCCTTTGCGGGCTGGCCTCACCATTTGGTAGCCGGAGATCTGGGTCTCTCCGGCTCCTCTACCTCACCGTTTGAGGTGAGAGGGGGGCGCGCGGATCGGCGCACGTCCCTCCTCTCCGGCCTTAATGTGCGGGCGGATCCGGTTTCCCCGCCGGTCGCCCGCACGGCCGTAGCCTACGGCGGCTGGAGATCGTTGTGTACGATTCTCCGACGCCGCCGCCGGCTCTGGCGGGAGGGGAGCGTGGTGGTCTGCTCCCTATCCGCTCCGCCTCCTTCGCGACATGACGGTCTCGCAGAAGGAGGCGGCTGCGTCCACGCGTCGGCGCTCCAACCATGCCTCACCACGGCCGGGGGACAATCCGCCCGATGGCCGCGACGAGATCTCGGCGCTGCTCGTCCAGGCTGGACACACCTGGAGGTGTGCAGCGCCGTGTCTTCGTCGCCGCGACGCAGTGGTGGCACCCTGGCGATGTTCGCGCCTTATTGGCACAGGTACCTCCGAAGCATCCGTGCCCGAGAGGACCTGCGTCAGGCGGAACGTTAGGGTGCCGTGACGCCTCTGCATCGCTAAAATTCTAAGTCCCAACCTAACATTAAAGCGACGTGCCTAACCTTTGATAACTTAAATACTTTTCGCATTTCATCCAACAAGTATGACCTAAGACATCCACGTATTCACGCCAGCACTTATAATCACAATAATGACGTTACAAACAAGGAAATCAAAGGCACATTCACACTTTCGAATACTGTTATTCAAATGAAAATTAGTTGCATCTTTTCAAGTATTTGCATCTTCTTCCTTATTTACAATGCATATTATTATTAGCCTTTATTGGTGAAACTAAACAATGATACATACAGTAGCAAATTGCTTTTACTTAAATCTAATATATCGGCTTTCCCGGTTCAGTGTTCAGCGTGTCCAGTGACACATAGGCCTCTTCCAGCTGCTTCCATTCTTCCCTATTGGTAGCTTTTCTAGACCAGGTTGTTCCTCCGATCAACTTGATATCATCTGTCCATTTTTTAGCTTGTCTACCTTTTTTTCTTTTGCCATCACGTGGCTGCCATTCTGTTATAATTTTTGTCCATTTCATTCTGCTTTCCATGGTCATATGTCCTGTCTATCTCCATTTACAATTCATATACTAAATATATAAAGTACTTATAGATAAGGATTACTTTAGTCCTATCTAAGAAGAAGAGATGTAGAAATTATAATCCTGGTACTGTTGCGGAGATAACTCAAGGAAAAGCTTTTGGATAATGAATGTATTAAAAGGAAAAATGGTAAAATACAATACAATCTTTTACAATGTGGCAGACAGAGAAAATCTATTTTTATTGACAAGTGAACTTGAAAATAATACAAAAACATATTATTTAAAAGGAGTATGCAACATCTACATTAAAATAAAGCTTTTATAATCAGCCCAGCTTTGTTCGCTAATGTCATTAGTGTCGTAGAAGTGTATTTATTGTGTTAAATATTCTTATATACATATATTATACGGAATTTACGTATCTTGTCTGTTGATTACTTCGTAACAAGAACATTTACCATTCCTTTAATAAGTATAGTCCTCGAAAAACAATACTCAGAATGATATAAGTGTGCCAAAAGAAACGCAACTCTGGAAAAAGAACTAAATCTTAAGCTTTGTATCCCCTAGAGGCAGCTAATATATTTTTTTCTATAATATTGATTGAAAGAAAGAATTTTAAAACAATGATTCTTACAGTGTTATTCTATTATATTATGTTTAAAATATATGCAGCATATACACGTTTTGTTGCAATATCTGACATTTACAACATACCATTATAAATCGGTAATGATACCTTCCAACCTCTACTTACACGAAAGAGCGCTAGAACAACATCAACTATCCAGAAATGCATTCGTGATCACTGGTCACATACATGAAATCAAATGCTACAACTGTGTATGATAAAATGTGTAAAGACTATTGTAATCTTAAGTATGCTGTCTTATTTAAGTAACTGATATAATCATGTATTGTATCAGTAATGATCATGTATTAGCAGAAGGTGATGTTAGGAGCCTTAGGCGCCGTCCTATTGTCATCGCTCGCGCGATTGGTGCGATGCGATCAAAAAATGATCGTGCGACCGTGCGTTCAAACATACTGATCACTACTGAATGTCCTATTGACGGTCGCGCGATCATGCGATGCGATCAAATTGTCTACATTTCATCGCGCGACCATCGACGCACTCTTCTTTCTTCCACACTTATACGAGTATAACGAGTACAATCATTGCGTAATTCATTACAGATGTAATCAAATGTTTCTGTTGACATAGACAAATATTCATAAAATTCACGGCGTTGATTTTTAACCGACTACAAAAAAGGAGGAGGTTCTCAATTCGTCGAAATCTCCTATTTTTTTTATTTTTTACGTATGTTCACCGATTACTCCCAGATTTATGATCCGATTTACGTGATTCTTTTTTTTCGACACAGAATAGCTACCATTTGGTCCCTAAAAATTTGGCCCAGTAGTATTCATTTTATGAACATTTTTATGAATTTTTTTCCATTCCGTTCCATATGTACACAGATTACGCTGAGATTTATGATCCGATTTACGTAATTTTTCTTTAGTTTGATGCAGAATAGTTGCCATTTGGTCCCCTAAAAATTTAACATGGTTTGACCTAGTAGTTTTCATTTTACGAATATTTTTTTGTTCCGGTTTCTTGGGACCTATATTTTTTAAGGAGCGCGGCACTTTCGTGGTCTACCCATACATAGATAGATACTAAAAAGTAACAAATAAAAAAAACTTCGTTTAAAAAAACCGACTTCAAAAACTAAAAAGTATAAAATAACTTATTTCTAAAGCTATTATTATTAATATATATATTATCAAAAAATTCTGAAAGTCGGTAATTTTTAAACGAAGTTTTTTTTTTTTTTGTAAAGTACATTATGTCGTCCACGGTTTCTTTTTTTAATGTTATTTACGTTAAAGAAATATTACCCGATAGCAGAAACTGTGGATCTCTGTTAAGAGCCATTTCGAGTGTGATCGCATCGCTCCAAAATGCGATTCTAAACCGGTTTCATCGTACGATGACAATAGGACAGCGCCTTCTAATCGCGCGACTGGTTTCATCGTACGATGAAAACGCATCGCAACCATCGCGCGAGCGATGACAATAGGACGGCGCCTTAAGAACAGATGAGCGTGCATGACAATAGCTATGAATGTTAAAGAAGCAAGTGAGGTGTGTAAGAATGGGCCTGTGTGGCGCTCTATTGTTCGTGCCTACCCCGCAAGGGACCTGGCGTGAAGTTATGTATGTATGATATAATAAATATTGGTACTTCGCATCTTAGTCACTAAGGCAACTGACTCTCATTCTGATAAAATAGGTACGAATACTCCACCGGGAAGCATAATTATAAACTTGGGCAAATTTTCGGGCTAATGTTTATTGTTAAAAGCAAGACATACTGGCGTCGAAGAATAGCATTGTCAGGAAACCTGGATATTAGAATTATTAATGTATAAATTTCGGCAATCCGTCTAAGATATACACGGCGAGTATAACGGGTTGTCCGTTCCCCTAATACGTGATGGCACGAGAACATCATTGGTATGATAGATTAATAAAATATACAAGTGAAATTTTGAACAGAATTCAAAACTGAAAGACAGCAAATTCACACGCGACATTCCCAGGACCCGAGGAGGTAAAAATAACTGTGAGGTAACAGCGTCAATTGTCACCCCAACATCCTTTTCAATCTCGCTGATATGTATTCGCTTCGCCCGCAGATCATGAGAGTGTTAATACGAACTTGCAAGTATGCGACAACATCTTTTTAAACGCGGTAGTTATTACGAAAATACACTAGAGCGGTCTCCCTCAGACACCTGATGCGATACACATACGCCGTGCGCGGCATTTATATGTTGTACGCCGCATCATTCTTGATCATTCCAGCGTAACGACGTCGCGTTTTCGTCGACAATGTTTCAAACAAATCTATTCAATCATAAAGGGTGCACGGATAAAATTGACTCAAATTTAGACGTTCCAGACCAACGGTATAATGTCAATCCGACATCCTTGAATGTGGCGTCCAGCGTCAAAAACGCTATACGTCGTTTTCAGCATCTATGAATTAAGATAGAGGACTATAAGAACGACATTACAAATCCACAAGCGCTCTCACATCGTCACAAGAAACCTGATGTCACGAGTTTTGTTATTCAAGATTGGTCACGTGCGAGCGAATTTGATTCATTGTTGACGTGGTACGTATACACGTTTAAGCGGTTAATCTTATATTGCGAGGTTTTGACATGTGATATGAATACATGCATTATAAGGAACAAAATATATTATTATTCTCCTCGATGTTTGAATTCAAATACTCAGTTTGAGTCGAGTAAAATTAACTTTATCCTAAGACTGTTTGTTATTATTTCTGTGTTTTAAATCTGCGTGATTTATAGTATTATGTTTAAAATATTGCGATTATTAGTTTAATTTTTTTTGCTAACTATTAAATAGCCAAAAATCAAATCAAAAATGTTATTGTCCTTAAAACAATTACAACGTAGGTTAAGGTCGGTTTCGTGATATGTAAACATTTAAAACACCTTTATATTATAAAAAAGCGATTAATACCTTTAATTGATCATATTAAACCAATTAACCGTCAATTGCTTTATACGTAATCATGGTTTCATGAATTATTATTTTTTAATGAACAAACATTGAATTTCCGTTCGAGTTCAAACTATTTGGAAAATGAACATAATAATTGTATATTAAATTTCAATGGACATAAATTTCATTTAGTTCCAACGTAAGCCCTAGAAACCACTTAAGATTTCTAACATGCACACGGGATACAAGAATCACACAATTAGCGTCATGTTAAGGAACATCGATGGAACTTGTCCTAAATTCTTACCGGCAGTATAGCGGGGAGACTTCCTTCACCATGCTTTTGATACTAAACTTCTGCAATCTAACGGAACCAATTAATGCATTCTCAACTAAGTACACGTAAAGACTTTTAGCTATTAACATGATTTCCGTACGTAGGCGTAACTAAATAACTATGCATTTTTAATTTATTCACACTGAATATAAGATTTTAAATTAAAACCTTTTCACTCAATTACACTTTCAAAAAAATTGTTTAATTAAAGATTTAAAATGTATAGCTTAGTATTTTCTTAAGTTTAAAAAGTGTCCGAAACGTCGAAATAAAAATCAAATAAAATACCGCACTTTAACCATTAAAACGTTGTTTAAATTATGTATATACACTTATACATAATTATACTTATAGCTTTCACAATGGTATGCATAGGCATTAACCGATGGTTAAATAAAATAATCTCTAAAAATATAAGCCTATAAAGCCATAATTTTGTTTTAACCTGGGTTAAATGTCTATGAACACCAGCTTTAGTATTGCATATAGTCTATTCATTCATTTTAAAAGAGGTAGTATAGTTCATTTGACTATCAATTCAATTGAAAAACTTTTATCAACTTCGAAACGTTACAGCCTTCTTGATCGTATGAATTGTACAGTAAGTGATAACGTGTTTTCTCCTTTTGACGAGTGCTCTAGCTTATCAACAATGACTATTTAGACAATAACGATCTTATTTATAGAGAATTAGACTATGTTTGAACGCTTCTTTATGGCTCTTAAAGAAGCGTTCAAACTAGCTTTTAGCTCTCTATGAATAAGACCGTTAGTATTTATATTTATATATTAATACGTGAATCAAAAATACAGCAAAATTAATTTTAATATTTCACTAATCTGCCCAGTTGGTGAAATTTGTTTCACGATTAAAAAAACATTTGTGTGAGCCGATTTCAAATGAACTTTATATTAAATAATTAAGTAATAATAATAATTGCAGACAAACACACACATTGTATATCCCCAACCTAAGAAAGTTATGCTTATGTTATGGGTAATACACAACGGACCAGTCTGGGGCCGATCCACACACCTAGACCACAGTAAATAACGGAAAATGTGTTTCGAAATTTACTATGCCAGAAATCGAACCCGGACTTTCTGCACAGTAGAGAGGTCAGCCGGCAAACGCTTAGCTCAACCACAGAGACCATAAGTGCTTTGTTATTATAAAACTTCTCGCTCTGAAGGCTAGTTATCGATCTGAAATACGTACCATGTGATTACAAGTATGCCAACTAACAATCTGAGATTCACTATCCGTAATAGCTTCTCCGTCACTAATGTTGTGCCATTAATTTCACTCTGACTGAAAATGAAAACCCGCCCACGTTAAGGATGTAATTAATAAAAGCGCATACATCGACCTGTTCGGTATCTACACACGTATTGCAATGTACCGCTTGACAGTCAATGGGCGTACATTAGTTGTAGATAGGGATTGCTCTAAGTTATGGGAGAAACTCAAGTAACATTACTTAAGATTCTTGACTTGATATATTTGTAATAAACCTACGTTTTAACGGTTTTAAGCGCGGTAATATATTTGATCGAAATTTCACTTTTTTCTTTCTCCTTCTCCAAACCATTTGGGATCGGTATAATGCCTTTCTTTGCTCTACTCTGGCATTCGATAGAAATTTATGGACAGATCAAATGTAATCTAATCTAAGGACGGATTTTTAAATCATCCGATAAAAGTTGTACATGAATTAAATTATAACCTGACTAAATTTAAATGCGAAGCAATTCAACTGTGTTATACACGTAAGTATATTTTTAATTTTTTGTATTATATTCTGAGAATAAATTTCACTGGTATTAATTTACAAATCGGCGCTAAGAAACTCAGGGAAATCTATTTTATATTTATATTCTTGTGTCGTGCAAAATCTAGTTCTAATATTTTAGATTCAGGGTAATTTGTTGTAACACGTGGATCAATAAGTCCCGGCACTGACACATGGATGGCGTTACCAACAAAAGCTCCGTGTGATTTTTCATCTATATGTATCAGAGGACTGTGATGATTGAAAACTTTACATAGGCCATAAATCTTATAAAATATGTTTAATAAGAAATTTAGCCGTATGGCGCTCTGTTGTTCGTGCCTACCCCACAAGGGACCTGGCGTGAAGTTAGGTATGTATTGTATGTAATTTAGCCGTTTTATTCAATTTGCAAAAAGACTAAACATTTTAAATTAATCAAGAAATCTTAACGATTATAATATTATATTAGTAGAAACTGAAAATATATGCTAAGATTTACAACTTGAACCACACAGCAGATATGCGCAAGAGCAGCCGGCATCGTATAGGATCAAGGGAATAATTTATAGGAAGACGAGCGGTCCCTGCAGATTGTGTTTCACAGCTGTCTTCAAGAACACTTACTTGGTTGAATCTGCTGTGGTAAACTTGATTTTTTTTCTATTTTTTTATATAGTAGTTTAAACATGCCAACAAGTTGTATTTTAGGACAGTTCTACTTCTTAAAGAAACGAACAGCATTAGATTTGTGAATGTCTAGTATAATCAAGTAAAATTTGTTTTGTGAAGATTTAATTTTGCATACAACAGATTACAGTCATTGCGTAAAAACTTAACAGTGGAGCACTTCGTATTTTCCATCTCGTGGAATGCCACTTCCATACAAACATGCAATGATATTGTATGGAAATTTAGATTCGCACAATTGTTCAAACTAAACGCATTAGTCTGTCGAGTAGTTGTTTAGAATATGCTAATAATAACAATAAAATTGTATCAGCTCATAAATTTGCCACTGCTAGCTTCCCATTTCATGAAAACGGAAGGTAAAGATAATCCTATCGAGTACGATAGGCTTGTCCAATGTGGTATAACAGATCATGGTATGACGTCGGTTGCCACGATGAGCAGCTTCATTCACTATATTTTTATTTACTGTCAGCTCTTGGTAGATCAGATCCAAAACACTATGTAGGTGGTGGACAGGGTCTCTATTTTAATCAAAAAATTGGGGTTAGGTATAAAACATTGCCTCTGTCATATTAAAATTTAAATCAAGCACAAAATGTGTAATGATGGCGATGGTTCGGGTGTCATAATAAATTCATCACATTGGGGAAATTCCCAAAACTTAATTTAGTACCCTGCATGTCTCCCAGCTAGGACTTGATTAAATCTAACCAAGCAATATGGCATAGCAAATAAAAACTTAGGTAATACCAATAGAAGAAATCACTTCCTCTAAAACAACACAAGCAATTATTTGTATGTCATACTTAATCGTGTCATGGGTAAGGCAGCGGTAAATCAATAACGCTTACACATACCTAACGGGATGATACCGGCACTGGTTCATTCATATATAGGAAAACATAAATGAAATTTCATCTTAACGAAAAGGTAAAGGGCGTGAATGAATCGGTAAGATGGTTTAACTAAAACAGAAATTGAATTTGTAATAACTTATTCCGACGGGTTTTGTAAGCCAGTACCAAAGCAAACTTACCAAGTTAGCGATTACGATATGAAACTCATATTCAATACTCAGGATCGAAACCAAGTTTTAGATAAAAGGTAATTCGACTGAAGCGGCGGCAAAATTGCATTTTGATGGACTAAAATTCATGCACAGTTGCCTATTTATTACTATTTTAAAATAACTTATATACCTGAGTGACCTACGGAAATTGTTCCCCATCAACAGGTATTTCATAGAGAAGTGGGGCAGGGGGACTGGGCTTTACTGGCTGTTATTTCTTTGGCATTTGCTGAGAACATTTACCATAGTAATGTATATTTTATTCCACCATCGGAAAGTAGAGATTTCAATCAACAAAAAGCCCGCCGACTTTTTTAAACCCGAGACTTTTTATATCTGAGATCACCCGTATATTACTTTCCTTTAAAGTTTGTTATATTCTTCTCCTGTTCTAATGGGTTTCATCCTACTATTTTTTCATATTTTACTATTTTCTAAGCCTTCAGCCCTGGTCTAAACGTACAAGATAAATACATTAATTACTTTTTATATCCATTAAAAAAAACTTGAACAAATATTATAATATACATCATATCATTATATTATCTGTAATTAATAAAATACATGCCACCTAGTCTAGAGCAAGTTGTTTATAGATTATATATTAAATATCCCATAGTAAGCTACGCGTAATTATCTGATCGATAAAAATAGCTGATGGCTTCCGGTAAAATTTCCCACGATTCTTGATTAGCGCAGACATGTAGACTATCGGATGGCCAGGCAAATGGATATGTTGCATCTTTGAACTAATATGTTACATATATTTAATGTCCTAGTCATCATTATTCCAGAATAATTGCACTTCGGGATGAGGGCATAATCTAACGAGATTACTTTCAACTAAATGACACTGTAGTCAATAATTTCACATTGAATTTACATAGAAGATAAATAAAAAGTATAATTGGGAAAAATCTCTACATTGGACTATAATACGTGGTATTTCTTTTAGGTAGACATTACAAAGTTAGATACATTTCAACCGATAAATTCAATGAAAGAAAGAAAATGTTTATTTAGAGATATTTGAAATGGAAATTATACAAAAACAGTTTAACAAATGCCACAGGTTAACTAACTCTAAGCAGGCCCTAACTTAGCACATGGCTGATAACAACCAACTTCTTCTTCCGTTAGTGCCAGGTAGTTATGTCACCTTCACCCTTCACAGAAGAAAATACAGAACTAATAAACATTTAAAGATTTATGCGTAAGAAAATTGTAGAGACTAATATTATTTATAGTGAGAACAACAACAAACATAGAATAGACAAAAGATATATGTTTTGAATAATATTAATACATAATATGTTATGAAAAGATTATTGAAATTTGAAGATCATAATTTTGTTTGAAAAATTAAACAACAATCAATGCATGTTCTGACAAATCGATATTACTCATTCTAAATAACTAAATATCTATCCCTATGATAGCAAAGATTACGTGGTAACATCACTTGTAATTCCTATTCATTTACTTAAAAAATAATTCTACTACAAATATTTTTTAGCTCTTTGATGTACATCGATATTTTGTATTACTGTGATTTCTTAAATTTATTAATTAAGAAGATTTCACGCAGTTTTTTAAATTGCTACATATGTTTGCTGATTGCTCATTCTGCTTTAACGGTTTATACTCCTTTATAAAACCAACAATCCATTAAAATTGATTGCAAATATCCCATATACCCTGTAAATTATGGGACTTTAATTTCAACATCATCCTATTTTGCAACATGTCTTTTAGTGTTAAAACACGTTTTAGTATATAGCACAGGGTTGATACCGTTTATGCATTTAGTTTCTTTTACTTGTACAGAATTTATCAAAGGCTATGAGCGGTACATATACCTGTAGGCAACGCTGTGATATCCAGGTATTTAGAATTAATACATACCTTAGCTTTATAAGAGAAGAGGCTCACTAAGCTAATATGGTCAGATTCATCTAAAGTGTAATCGGTTTCTAATACCTTAATGTAGGGCGTTCAAATGGTATAACAGGCTGGCTAAACTGGTAGCTCCGATGTAGTAGCGGTAAATGATCATTTTGGGATAAAAAGGACATGGTTGATACGTTTCAAAAAGGGCTTCTATAGTTGCCTAATGACTAATAAATTGCAGGTCTTACGAGTGATAGATAACCGCGAACAGCACCAAAATCGTCAATTAAGTGTTCAGCGCGAGCCCGTCTCACAAATAAATAGTGTAATCAATGTTATTAGTCTCATTAGTATTAAGGTCACCAATCAAATGTGCCAATCAATACAAATGTCTATTGTCAGAATACAGTTGGATAATAGTTTATTGATACGGCATTATAAGAGCTCGATTAAAAACACAAAAAAGCATTGCTAATGAGGTTCCCTTTCGATTGTCCAGTCTAATAAAAGAAACATTTAAGCGTTAATAGTGACTGTTTATTTCGTAAGGGGTTTGTATAGAAAATAGATAAAGAACTAGTTAACATTATTTTCACAAGCACTTTGTTTTCTAGGCTGGTGGCTAAAATGAAAAAATAGCTTTTTGTATCTCAAACAAAAGGTAAGAAATAAATGGGACCATATTAGAGGTGAGCTACAATAGGGCTGTATTATATTATTTAATACCTTAGTTGGCAGTCGGAGACCAGGAGACTTACCTGGAATATAAAAAAAGGTTAATACGAGTGTTATAACCTTCAAATACAATAGATGAATAATACATATCAATAGTTATTTAAAATTTAATTTAATGATGTTCGCTTTATTTTCATACACTAGTTTAGTAAGAGAAATGTTTTAAAAAAACATAAGTAGAGTGCCAACAGTGAAATTTATACTTTGTCTGTCTGAATGTTTACATATTTGTTCATTCATCAGAGCTTTGAGAATGTACCGATCATCAATAAATTTCCTGTTATTATAATTTGAAGAAAATGAGATAACTATCTAATAATAGTCAAATCCAACTCATTATCAGAATTCCCGTTTAACATAGGGAATTGAACTGAACTTCAATTTAATAATTAAATTGGATGGAACGGAATTTCAATTGAATAATTGATGTGAATGAAACGGATTTTAAATATTAAAAAAAAATCATTCTATCCATATGGTTGAACAAATAAATCATTAAAGAATCACATTAACTTCTTTGTTCGTATAGAAGACAACCCTAAAAGAGAACTGAACATTGTAGTAATCTCGATCACAATTTGCCCGAAGCCAGTCAGCGTAGTTGCGAGACCAACTTAAAGTCCCAATTGCTGTTGCTGCTTTTTTGCATCGGATTGACTAACGCCTTTCGATTTTATTAAACTTAATTTTACGCAGTACTTATAAAGCTGATTTACAACAAATTTATCGTTAGAAATATGTACCTACTTAAAGGTTATTACTGCAGTCTTGGTTTACGATGTAGATTATTTTAAATTACGATGATGAAAGGGATATGAGCAATAAAAGCTTTTTGCGTGGTGGTTGATCTAACTTAAATACTTGTTTGTAGAAGAACTAGAAATTTAACGGAAGATATGAGCACTCGTCTACGACTCATCATCATTAAGATCAATCTGCGTTGCAATATTGATCTAGTTTGATCATAAATTTCCACGTTTTTTTGCAACGTAATGAAGTATACGGCTTGTTTAGTCCATCTATTGATATATACATGATCGATCTAATCAGGTGTGAATCAATCGTCTAAAATTCTAAATAATACCAGGTGTACCCATAGCACAAGACATGTCTGTACATCCCATCCTGACCTTAATATTTCTTACATCCCAGCGCTTGATATTCTTTTAAATTTAAAATATTTTTTCCAAAGGGCGTCACTGAACCTGAAGACATTATAATTTTTAAAAAGGGTTAATTAAAAAGTGAATGTCTAGAATAACATTTTAAATGTCAAAATAACAGTATAACCACAGGTATATAGACGGTTACATAGGCAACAAATTATGATAGATCTGTTACAATGTATATTGTTGTTAGCCTGTACAATAGATCACGTTTCCACGAGACAGGCAAACGTTGAAACTTTTTTCTAATTCGAGAATTTCTACCGATCTTAAAACCCATTAGGTATCACTTAATATTCGTTGGCATGATGAACCAAAGCACTTAACTACTCTACTTTAGGACCAGATGTCTAATCTGCAGAAAAAGATTAACTGTATAGCCGTTAGCCATCTACATAGGGCCTATCTCGCTGGGATAAGTTAAGATTGTCGAATAAGTAGGCCAATAGAAAGTCAGCTAATACATGCAGGTGTGTTGCCTAAGAGACTTGTAGGCTTAATAGCTGATAGGAAAAGCGATTTGTCATAGATGTTCTTCGATCAAGTCGCTGGAAACGGAGACTTGTTTTAAGCTAAATGTTGAAAATAAAGTAGATAAAATTATTAACATTAGATGTGTCGATAGCTAATAGTTTTTAATACAGATCTTAAAGTTCTTGTTATGTAGTATAGTTTTTGTTTATATATATATAATTCACTATGCAACACATTTTACAATAACATCTAAAACAATTTATATGTACACTAGCTGTGCCCGCGACGTCGTCCGCGTGGAATTTGTTTTCAAAACCCCCCCGATTTTGAAATATTCTTCATTAGTGCTCCGCTCCTATTGGTCTTAGCGTGATGATATATATTATAACCTATAGCCTTCCTCGATAAATGTACTCTCCAACACAAATAATTTTTCAAATCGGGCCCGCGGTTCCTGAGTTTAGCGCGTTCAAACAAACAAATAAACTCTTAAAAACTCTGAAAAAAAAATCAATAAAACGTCTACACTATCCATAGCACTTTAAGGACCAGATGTCTGATCTAAGACAATAGGTAGATGTAAAGAGGTGACGCTCAGTGCCAGATACCGTATGTAGTGCGTACAGTTCAAGAGTTATGAAGACCTAAACCAATTTCTTGACACGAAAAAAATCAATAAAACGTCTACACTATCCATAGCAATTTAAGGACCAGATGTCTAATCTAAGACAATAGGTAGATGTAAAGAGGTGACGCTCAGTGCCAGATACAGTATGTATGGCAAGGATTGCCATGCCACCTCTATTAGCGGCCGCACGGCGGGGTGGGATACTCTACTCTGTGGAGATAGCTATCAAACACAAACCTATACGATGATAATAAAAAAGGCATTTGACTTTTATAGCACTTTGCGACACAAGAAGGGACTCTCAAAATAATTAAACATTTGATACGGTAATTAATAGTAATTAAGGTAACAAACATCAAACGATTTAAACACATTACCATACCCGTTTTCAATAGGCTATATCAATGAAAACAGCTAATAAAATTTAACTGAGATTTCACAATCGTATCTTTTCATCAATCGGTTATAAAGATCCAAACGCAGTAACTGTGAATACGATCGTTAGCAGATAAGGAAAGTAAAAGCATGCTATTTGACAATTAGGCCGCCATATTGGATTTTGTGTCAGAGGTCATGCGCACGTTTCACTAGCCAACGTTAAGGTTGGCTCTGGATTATCAGTGGCGAATATAAATATTTAAATTTTATTAAATAAATGTCTTCAATTTCGTTCCATATAACTGAGGAGTAAACCAGAAATAAATTGAACACAATATGCGTACAATCATAAAGTTGAATGAATATAATGTCAAATAATTATAATACTTACACATGACATGGTTTATCAAATAATATGCATTATTGTAAAAAGTTTAGTAAATATAAATATTTATTCAAAATTATATTTATAATGGACATATTGCATGAAATGATTATATGGAATTTTCAACTTAACAAAACTATTGTCTATTACGTAATGTATCGTTTAATAAAGGTTTTATACAAATCAGACAGAAAATATGACGACTTACAGCTAGGATACGAAAGTTGTCGCTAGAATGGCAGGCCATGGAACTAATACATCCAGCCTTGCATTTTAATTAAATTAATTATAGCCAGACATCAGATCTTATGTTTGGAGTTATTACAGTAAAGACCTTTTATTATGATTCCAGTATTAAATATAGTATAATAAGCCATAATGTCAGTAGTTTACTATTTTTTTAAGTACGGCGGCAGCGACATCGCCCCGCCAACCTTCACTACGCTGGAGTACTCGTACAAAACGGAGCGCCCCATGGTATTGGGACGCATTTTCCATTGTTTGTTCATAATCAAACTATCAGTTTTGCTCTAAAACTTAAACAGTTATTTACGATCCCCCTTTTTCTACTTTTTATTATCATTTTCCACTCCTGATCGCTAAATTATTTACGATTCTACTTTTTATTATTATTTTCCACTTCTGATTCCTAAATGTATATATTATATATGTATGGGTGTAATTAATATACTTCGTGGCGGTATTACATAGTTACGTTTCGTTTGGTTTTAAATAATTGCCTCAAAAACCTACAGATATATTTATAATGTTAAATGAGTCAGTATGTAATGCCCTTAACAGCTGTATTTAACTCAGTAACACTCACTATCTTTCAAAAAAATATGTTACTAAAACCTATGGCCATGTTTCAAAATAACTACAACCTCTGACAACCCTAACCCAGGCAGAAGACCAGTTATTTGCACGAACAAACCGCACCTCGGTAATGGGCACGTATATGGAAATGACATTTCAAAAATTACATTTTAATGATTTAGTTAATTTTTAGCAACAAATTTTCATGTAACATAAACAGTGGGTAATATAATATGATGATTTCTTGCATAAATAATGGTCCTAAAATATCAACTTGTGTACTTATTTATATGTTGCTTATCCTAATATCTTATTCACAGTAATGTTTAAAGATTTCTTATTTTTATTACTAAGAAGTGAGGGTTGCTTGAAGTTAAGGGCCGCTTTCCTAGTTTTTAACTGTGTGAAGTTCAATGTTTATTTATATTAATAAATAAAATTTATATCGTCTATTTCATTTCCAATTAAACGCTAATATTTCAATGAAAACTGCTATTAACACCATGTACAAAACATAAATCACTTAATAAATCACAGTTTTAGAATCATAGTATGTCTAAAAGTTTGCCTCGAATTGGTATTACTACTTCAATTGAAATTGAAGGGTCAAAACTAGAATTTTATATTAAAATGTGGTGGATGTTTTATTTTGATATCTTGCATAATTCTTTTCTTGGAATATAAGGTCCAAGCCCCGCGATGAAGAAGTAGCGATTGTAGGTAGTCCTAAATAAAAAGCAAAAGAACTAATTTTAAATCATTTCTGATAAGCGTAAAATAATTCATTTCCTAGTTTACACATTAATACTTACTTAATTTTTTTACAATCTTTTTTTCTTCCAAAAAACATCAAGGTAACAACTTGTCTTACAATATTCAAAGAAATATAATTTACAACGAAAAGAACACATTGTTATTTTCCCTTTTCGCTTTAATTAAAACAAGCCGCTGTTTTCACGGAAATTATTGAACAGCCGATAAACAGTGTATACTCGTACGTATATGCATTCAATTCACGCCCTATATCACAGGCGCCAAGTGTAGCAGTTAAGGTCTATTCACATAGATTCGTAGAAAAAAGATAAAAATGATATTTAAATTTAAAAAGAAAAAGAAAGAAAATTTTTAAAGCATGAACATTATGAAAACTAGATAAGTTAAAAGTCAGCCGGGGTTAGTACCAATGATACTTAGCTGGCTTCAGATTATAAAAAGAATTAATTGTAGATTAGGTTATATCTCCATTTATGTAATAACAATTTACATGTAAATAATGTCTCAGCTAGAGTATAAAATTATTTAGTTTTATAAACGGGAGAAATTAATTTAAAAATAATATGTAATAATATGCCACTACATGCAAGCGTACAATGTAAGAAGAAATTATGTTGGTGGAACCCATTGTTCGTTCAAGATATCACTAGAGTAGAAGATATTTTGTGAGAACTTCAGACTGATGATTACCAAAGAACATAATTAGTGCTGTTGTTCAGTAGATAATGCAGTCTATACCAACATACATTTGCCAAAGATTTGTTTAACTTTTGAAGTTTGCAAGTTCATAAAGTTGCGCATTTTTGACAGAACTTTCATATGTCACAATTGTCATACTTGATTTTTCTAGACAATATAGGTAGATGTGTGGGTTATAGAATGTATAGACTAAACTATCGTCATCATATATAAATTTAATCATAATTAATTGTTTTGAAATGAAAATGCTTTAATTAAAAGAAAGTAGTAACACGGTATTTCTTTACATTTAAAAATCTATGTATACCGACTCTTGCTTTTATTTCATATCTAAGTATATGTAAATGCGTGTCATATGGCTATTTATAACGCAATAAGTATTTTTAGCAAATTATATAGATGCACTTAATTTATTAAAATGTATTGACAATGAATCTCGATTTTTATATAAAATTAAATCGGTAATGCTTTAGGATATCAGGAATTGATAAATGATCGATCTCTCAAAAGTAAAATAAACCGTGGAACGGGTATAGTCTAAAGTCTAATAAAAAAAAGAAAAGTGAAACAGGTGAAGTGTAAATACTGCTTTAACTTATACAAAGAGGAAATGCAGACGGGTTCACGGGCAGTGACCCGAGCAACCGTCAGGTACCGTGACACCCGACATCGACTTCTGTACAATACACGGCACGTTTTTCATTAGAGGAACATCGGAATTAAAATGAAATCAAAAGTAACAATTTGCACACACGCGGTTTTTATAATAAAACAAGAGCTTGCTTATAAGTTGTTACTAGGTCCATAGAAGAAGAATTCTATGAGTCATTAAAACAAACATAAGTAGATGGGCTATAAAACATTCCTTAAAATCTTTTTTTTAAATTTTACGTATCGTATACAATAACAAAACAAACGGAATATTTAACACCAATCCTCCATTTAGACTTTTAATATTTTTTTATATATGTATAAATTTTAATGTTTGTGTGTTTATTACTGTATGTCACTAAACTCCTAGGCGGTTGGACCGATTTTGATGAAAATTTTCTGTGTGTTCAAGTGTGTTCAACATTGTGCACCGCATGCATCGGTTAAAATTTATTATTTATGGCAGGACAACGTTCCTGGCTCTGATAGTTTATTATATTATAATAACCTGTAGTGAGTCGAGTTTGTACAATAAATTTAAAAAAGAAATATTCAGGGGCTAATTTGGATTAGCAGATTCTGTAACTGCAACTTTTATCATTTTTATCCGTCTGCTTTTAGAGCATCCCGTGATAACTACTCAATATAGACAGATATCTGACCCACGTGATGGGAAGCGCCTATAGACATTGCAACACTAAAGGTGCTGACAATATGCCGCACTCTAAAGGCAGACTGGAACCCGACTACAATTTCAGAACACAACTTAAGGTTCTTATGGCGGCGGGGGTGGTAGCCATCCAGACGGGAAATTACCTACTAATTGGCTGTGGGTTGTTTGTTGTTTTCGTGAGATAGAAATATAGTCAAAATATATTATATATGCAAGCACATTTTGTGTCGCCGTTGTAATTCACTATATCACGTCGTCGTCACGGCAACGCAAACGAAGTTTCGCTAGCACAGCTAGTATAACAGTTATCAGATCGTTTACCCCAACCAATTTTCCATCAAAGTAACGCCCACGACAATCGATTAAACAATACGTCTAACATCCAATCACAATATTAGCGAACACAAGCACGTGCGCAAGCGTGATACAATCCGTTGTCAATGCGTGTCTCGTACACACGTGATAAAATCGCAACTTTACAACTTAAGATATCCGCACGCATTCTTAGTAGGATTATCTCGCAAAAATGTGTATTTAGGTATTTGCATACTGCTTTTATCACTAAATATTATGTCATCTCATCTTCAGCCTCATCAAGACCACTGCTGGATGTAGTCGTCCTAAAATCTACCATTCCGATCATTCATGTCATCCAGCCGCTGTCGATCTTCTATATGTAGGCTGTCAGTGCAGCAGTGTCATTTTCATTATCATCATCAAGGCACTAGAACGAAAAGTTCTTAAGAAGATACAGGACTTTAATAAAACGTGGTTGCGGGTAATGATCTGCTCGAGAACTCACCTCATAAGATGCAGCTCCACTATACAGAAATCTATGTTGACGTAAATTTCAGTAATAAATTATTGTTTCAATTACATTGGCAACTCATCTTGACTATAAAAGGTGTTCTGCTAACCACTTCTTGAGCCAAATTTTAAATGCATTTACGGATGGTGAGTCCGTTATTGTTTTTGGTCATTTATTATACTATATCAACAGTCCCATGACATATATTTTAAGGCATGAGGAAATACATTTTGTACACTACCGGGTCCTTTACTGGGATTAGACCAAAGTAATGAGAGCTATCTACTGAAGATGGCGCAGATAACAGAGTCAATTGCCGACTTTTGTGGAAACGGGTATTAAAGAGGTCACCCACGGGCTAAAACCTTCGTCCTATGTTCCACGCGCTCCTGGTAGGAATATCGTGAGACTTAGAATCATGACATGCATCAACCTGGCCGAATGCCCAAGATTGTATTTTATGTGTCTCACGTGATTCCTATGCTGAGTGGGTGCGTTTGCACACCGATATGCTTTATATAGGTATGAACATTTAGGCTGGTGTGCACCAACATTTAACCGATAGTTAAAATAAAATAATCATTGATTAGCCACATATTTGTATGGATTATTTCATTTTAACCATTGGTTAAATGTCGGTGCACACCAGCCTTAGTCTCACATACCGCACTTGGTATATAATTATACTCCATCGGTTATCGATTCTCGACAGATACAGATTGCCCTAAATAAACCCCATCATAGTTATTATCCAATAGAGACCGAAGATATTCTCAACCCAGATGTATATAACAATCTTACTGGATAGACAGCCACACTAACGCATGAAAAAACTGAATACCTCAATACAGCACATTGCTTCGTAAATAAATCCGATTCTATCATCCTTCATAAATTGACCTAGACATTCGAATAATCCGCTTCGCATTGCATATTAGCTGCATGATCACACCTATTAGGTATTCTGCACACGTAATACATAAGTTGACATGGGTGATGGTGTACGCGATTATATCCTTTGTTTTTGTTGTTTAAAACAATGTTTCTTTGCAAATAAAATATTTTTCGATTATGATTAAGGTTATATGATATCATCTTGATTTAGGGAAATATTACATGCAGTTGACATATTTCTCATAAACTCTGAAACACTGATCATATAAAAGAGCCGTCGTTCAAATACCATGTTCATAATAT
This sequence comes from Dendrolimus punctatus, assembly GCA_012273795.1. NCBI lineage: Eukaryota > Metazoa > Arthropoda > Insecta > Lepidoptera > Lasiocampidae > Dendrolimus > Dendrolimus punctatus. Next base: position 8,437,838 of record CM022535.1, read on the forward strand.
AATCATAATTTTAAAATATGGTAATAGAAATAATTTAATTACTGTTTAAACAATCAATTACAACGCTATTTGATTGAGGTAATAATATGCAACGCTCGTACAAAATTTAGGCGGCTTCGGCGTTTTTATAATAATTTATTTTTTCGTTCGGCTCGTACTTATGATAAGAGATAAGAAAGAAGAGAGAGAGAGACATAATACTTTATTGCACACCAAATATATAATTACAAAAGCAGACGTATATCAATGGTAGATATGTCTATTACTTTTAATTTTTTTAGTATATTCAAAATTGTCTGCCATAAAGTAAAATCGCGCGATAATGGTCTGCCATTCTTATTTTCCGATAGTAATAAGCCTAAATTTTCAAATTTCAAAACGGCAGACGTGTTCAAATGGATTTAAAATTCGTCAAAAATCGATACCGATCTTAACTCAGCGCTCGTCACGTCCACCACTTTGAGCTTAGTGAGTCCCCTTACCATGCATGGCTCAATATACAAAACCTCAGGTCTGGTCAAATACATACAGGTAGCCGTTGACTGGCTCTTAAACTAGAATGCAGAGTTGAGATTTGCGTGAAGCTACGTTGACACATTTAAATGTAAATACATAAGATTAACAATGTCACTAATCTACAATCAAATTACATTTTGTTTTTTTTAACCAGTATTTTATTATTCAGCAATAAATAGAAATACAACATTTATAACTAAAAATTATTTACAGTTAAAAATAAAATAGCCAATAACACGCAAATTCTGTGGAATTCGAAACGGATCGTATAGCTTTATAAGTAAATACTTGAACAATGTTGTGTGCTATGTTATACAATAAGGTATTTTATGCACAAATGCGGATATTGCAATATTAATATGTATTAGAAGAAGGACTTTCCGTGCTTTTATTTGCGTATACTTCGTTGTTATGCTTCGCGTGATCTAATTTATATCTAAACTTTTAATAACAATTCTTACTATTATTTTTATCATTATTTGCTAGGACTTAATTAATTCTTGGACTTCATTAGTTTTGGTGTTCCGTTGGCTCACCTCTCCCCAATTCCATTTTACTATCACAACCCACTATCCAATTACTCGTGTAATACCTCTACGTCGACCACTTTGTCCCATTGTTGCTATGCTATCTTCTTTAGGATGGAATAGAGCTTTAGCTTCTATGCCGGCAACGAATTGCCTTCGCTTCTAAGTGTTACAAACGTCTATTGGTGACGGTAACCCTTTATTAGGTGGACCGTCTCCCTCTTTATCATCTTCGCAATAAAATGTCTTCAAAAAATAATTGTACAAGACATTTAAATAGTAAACAAAAGAGCCTGAGATAAACAAATATCAAGTATAAAAGAATTTTTCAATAGGCATGTTGCTGGTGAATTTCTTTCTGCTTTGACTCCTAAAGTTCCTTCCTTAATGTTTGTGTAATACGATCCTAAAAAGTGTTTTAAATAATAAAACGTCAAAATTGAGACATTCTTGTCTTGGCGCGCCATCTAGTCATGTACGATTAAAGAATTGTCAGAGCTGTTTTTTGCTGAGCGTTTATCATTGCTATTATTTTTCTTACATGACATTATTCACAATCCGATTAAGTTACAAAAATATCAGCGTTTTTATAAGAATACCATTTTTTATTTAATTGCTATTTTTGCGTTTAGAGTGCGACTGTAAGTAATTTATAAGGTCGAAAATCCATTTCTACACTTCACCAACAGATAAGGTGACTAATTTCCTCTTAATGCCCTTTTCCACGTACTGTCAAACCCAACTTAGGCACTATAAATTCACATTAAAATAATAGGGTAACTGACCTTATCACTCCCCAGATTCAAAGAGGTTTATTGGCAAAACGAGTGACAGTGCAAAGTAAATATGGATATAACAGTTTAGCTTTTAAACTAACAATTGATACCATGTTAGTAGGCATTATGACTTCTCAAAGGCATTCAAACAATCAATGTTTCATAAGCTATATGCGGTGAATTGATATTGGTTTGACATTAAAATTATTGACTACCCCCGCTATTAGTCTAATATTTCGTGACGGTAAAAACAATCTGACTGCTTTATTTGCCAGTTAGGAAAATTTATTATTTTATAATATTAAGGTAATGTTATTTAATCTTTTTAATAACGCAATCTTAGCAATTCGTTACTGATTCATGGCTACCTGGACAATAAAGTTATACAATAATTATCGTAGAGACCATTGCAACTGGTATCATCCATCAAGCTAAACTGACAGTGTAAAGGCCTCTAGAACAGAATAAATGGCCCTAAATACGAGCAGGTCGGCTCTTTTGTCTCAGATAAGGTAAGCTATTACTTGCTTTCTTGGCGCCCGCGCTATAAAGGCGGAAGCGATAAACTTACCAGTTGCCAGCCGTGAGGGAATCAGATTGTTGGCGTCACTTCAAATGTATTGGCATAGAATAGCTTTGGATTGGCAGTGTTGTATAATTTAGATGAGGTCGATAACTGTGTGTTTCACCTCATTATTGTTTTCCTTCGTAAAAATACACTTGGATGCATAAATTTATTTTACGTTTATTTTTTAAAGCAAAAATATCTTGAGGGACTATGGGTAGAATACAATACAAATAAGTTAAGTTTTCTTACATTGTATTTAGAAATGTATATAATTTTATTAACTTAGACTAAATTACATATTATATTTTCAAGCAAAAATTGAAATATAAATTCAAAGTTTGTTTTTAGTTTTCGACTGTTTGTTATGTGCCTATTTTTTTTCATTGGGCAATTATGGATATCATTTGGCTGGAAAGTATATATCGTATACTCTTGTAAACTTGTAATAAGAATCTAAAAGTTTTCAGATAGTGATTAAATACGGTATGCTATTAAAACGCCTCTTGAAATTTTATAATTTTAATTTAGTAGAGTTTTTATAACTATCAAAGAATAATTATATTGAAACAAATAACTTGTCATCTTTTAGATAGTCCGAAGAAGAAAGATTCCTTTTTATACAACCATTTCTTATGTACAAAAAATTTATTTTATTATTTCTATTTTTAAGATAACATGTTATTGAAGCAAAGAGGCGAAAATCAATCATGGATAAGCATAAGGACTTATCATCTGTCAGTTTAGTAGTATTACTTATCAAAAAATTAAGAGATGTATTGCCACATACATATCATTAACACAAATATTTATTATATTAAATATATACTAATATATTATATAACCGTTGTTTTATCGATGTAGCATGTTTACATTTTGAGTTCTTAATTATTCCCACGTTCATTTACAAGACTCGTGTTGATACTTCATTAATTATTTCTACTGCGTAGAGAGCAGAAACATTGCCGCAGAAAATTTAATTAAAATTAATACATGATTAACATTCGATACCAGACATCCTAATTAATTGTGTACACTTGGTAAGAGATTTTTAATACTTTCTACGTTTTAGTTTTGTAAAGTTCTTTTTAGAGTTTCTATACCTAAAGGTAACCCATAACGAATTACTGTAAATTTAACAAACTTTTTCTTAGTTGATTAGTTAGGTCTCAGTGCCATTTTTTTATACTACAAGAGCCCAAAGTCAAAAAAAGTCAAAAAATATTCAAACAATTTGATTTAAGTTTTTTTTAATAGTAAAACTTCTTTAGAGACGTTATAATTTGAAACTACCGACGCTAAATAAATATTAACACTAAAATCTATAGTACGAAGCCTACGAGAGAAGGAGATAGAATACATTATATTTAATTATTTAAACACTATGCTTATATAGATAGAGTTGAAAACGTTTTGAAGGTTTTCGTTAATACTTGAAATTTCATGTTTTAAAGCTTAAATATATTACAACGATATAATATATGAAATGTGACGTAACGAAATTTAGAATCACCACCCCTTACTTATCTTACTTTGTTTCACTTCTGTTGCGTGTAAAGTGCACCTACACACTTTTTTTTTTTAAATTAAACAGTAGCCCAAAAATGGCGAAGCACTTTTGATTGTACAGCTATTCAAGAACAACTCTCAAAAACAGACTAAAAAAGTCCTAGATTTGTGCAAGTGGAATCAAAAAGAGTAAGCCTAACTAAAAAACTAAGACACTTTTACTAAGCAGAAGACCACCCGCAGGTAAAGGTTATCGACTATTACTAGCACATTACTAGAATATTTTTATTTTATGTGATTGTTTATGCATGTAGATAACATGAGACGTTGTGTTCCCATCATAATATTTGAGTTTATTAGCTCTTGCCAGTGGAGCCTCCAATTCCTTCTATTCTTGTACTTAATCATAAATAATTAAAATATGGCGAATAAGTCTTAATTTAATTATCCATGGTTTTTATTACAAAAGTTAGTCACGAAAAAAATATGTTTTTCATGTGACTTAAGCTAGAAATAAGATTAAATAAAGTGTATATACAAAAAAGTAATTCATCAATCAAAGTTAATTCATCAAAAGAAAGTCATCTTGTTCGTTTGTTTGTGACGTTCTCACACTTTAATTACGGAATAGATCATCAAATCTATCTATAATATTATAACATTCTAAGCATGCGGTGTCTTTACATTAAAAATATTAAAAAACAACTGGAATAGACTATATACGATGGAGAACACAATGATTTTTTTTTAGATTTCTTGTCGGTTTATCTGTTTGCCTATTTGTTGGTTTATCTGTCTGTTCAGGATTCACGTAAAATCTACAAGGCTGATTTCGATGCGCTTTTCGCTGATCGAAAGGAAATTCTTAGACTTAAAATGTGCACTGCTTTTTTAGGAAATGATTTAAAATGAACAGATTGAAAAAAATGAAATTTCAATTGTTGTAATAAAATTTGTTATTGTATTGCGGGGATCCCACGGGAATTTTCCCGCAAGCGGTTTCTAGTTGTTCGGCTACATAAAATTGGCTATTTCCGAAGGTCTTCACTAAAAAATAGCTTATATTCTTTCTTAAATGCTATGATACGTTGTGTCCCAGGAATCCCGCGGGAATTTCAAGCCAAGCGTAGACCAAGTCACGCGCCTAACAAACAAATAAAATAGTTGAAAAGATGACGGTTCAACGGCGTTTTATCGGCGTCACCGTTGTGATTCCCTAACAACTACATCATCGTGGCAACGATAGCGACAATGCAATTTTAAAGTGTTGCTCTCTCTCTCTCTCTCTTTCGTGTTTAGTTCCACCTTCGCGAGATGGCGTTACGTATATTTTGAATTAAATACTAAGATTGACATTTCTTAGGATAACTTATGGGATTTTCAACTCTGTTAACAAGCTTCACATTAACGGGAGCGAAGCCGCGAGCACAAGCTGGTAATAAATAAATTATACTAGATAATAACTCAATTAGTGTACTATTTTTATACAAGCCTTATTGGCACTAAGTAAGACGTCTCCATAAACTATGATAGATGTGAGGCAACTAAAACTAAAATTACAAATGAATATACACAAATAACATGGCATTTTCTTATGAAATAACCAATCGAAACAATCATTTTGTATGCAACGTGTCATTTGAGCATGCGCAATAATGCGGCCTGCGTTGCGGTTATTACATTATGCATTGCTTTTTTACTTTCGAGTCTGTATCATAGTGCCAGTTTTATGAAACGAAAATAAATAAATAAACCAAATAAAGTATTGGTTAGGTAGCTTAGTGGCTATTGCAGGCGTAAGAAACTCAAAGGGCGCGGGTTCGAATCCTGACCGGAAAGCATACACCATTTAGGCAGTTTTATGATCGAACGTGCATATTGTTAAAATTACACATGCTAACGGTGAGGGAACACATTGTGATGAAACCTGCACATAAAGATAAACTATGTGTCAAATCCGCCAATCCACCATAGATAAGTGTGGAGGGCATACTGCCCGTTCCCCCCATTAATGGGAGGCTCGAGCAAGCAGTTGAATTTTTATGGGCTGTCATTAGTGATATTTGAACGTCTCTGAAGACCACGGGCCATAACAATTATTAATATATTACTCTATTGGTTAGGTGATATGTATATACATCATCATTTAATTTAACTAACTTATTTCCAGGATTCATATGCCTTGACATCGCCTTTTTATGAATAGACTTCCAACCTCGTAGTTACCCTTTAACCCCAAATATTTTCGTACCTTCTCTCAGTCATCGCTTGTTAGGTTAATGTCTTATCCTTCATACTATTCAATTCTGTCATACCTCATCTATCACAGCACAATTATCACGACATCCTTCTCACAATCGGAACAGTTCTATTAAAAACCTGCAAACATTTACCCACATGCTAGAGTTTTTTTACAACATATTGGTGCAATATAGTTACCATTTAGTAACTGATAACTTTGTCAGAATAGCGAATAGGCTGTATATTGCCACAAGAATCAAGAATAGAAAGCACAGTCCCAACATAGACTCATTAAAACTTTTGTTCTAGTTTTATAATATAATTAGATATACAAATTGCTGTATGCAAGACGGTCTTGGTTCTTCTGCAAAATGCAATGTCGAAAGAAACCGACTATTGATTTGGCATTTATATAAATTGACACATTCTATTTACTTAATATTATCTATTGTATCTAATACATTTTATTAAACGACTTAAATTGTTCCTATTTGGGAAATAAACAAGAGCAATTTACCTAATACTTTATCTTAAAATCTTGAATGCGACTAACTTTATATTATCTACTTATAAGAATTTGCTGCAAGGTTTACGACAGCTAATCAAATAAGAAATAAAACAAACAGATATTCTCGTATACGATAACTCATAAGCAAAATCTAAAATGTGTATCTACAGAAAAATAAACCAAGACTACATGGTAAGGTATATAATTTAGTGTCTTTTATGATTTACATCACATAAATATTATAAGATAAATATCAATTCAGTAATCCTTATAAGGCATGTGAAGTTCGTAGATCACGATTTTAATTTTGTTTCTTTGTACATGTTTACATAAAAATAAATCCTAACCTGAATGTCAAGGACATGAAAGATTAAGATGTAGTCAGACTCCAGAATATACTAAAATTTCAGATTTATCTTTTGAAAATCTTACTCGGTAGCTGTAACAAAAAAGTACGGTTTCTAGTTAATAGAACACCAGTATTTCGTGAATAGAATACTTAAAGCTACTAGTTTGTTGCTAAGCACATCATCCACACACATACACACATACATAACTTCACGCCAGGTCCCTTGCGGGGTAGGCACGAGCAACAGAGCTCCATATAGGCTTATTCTTACACACTTCGCTTGCTTGTATATATATTATATACACACATATCTATAATATATCATTGTACATTTCTATTAAAAAAACATATGGTTACAGCATAGATACAATTTAGTATAACTATTTAGTTTGCAAGATTGTCATTTACATAAACAAGCGTGTTTTGAAAAATGTGAATATTTTTTTTTGTAAGTTAACGATAATAATTATACTAATATGAGCCATTAGTGAAATAAAAATAACGCTCTCTATGGTTGAGCGGGCTGTCTCTGCCGGCCTACCTCACTGCAACGCAGAGCTTTCAGGTTCGATTGCTGGCATATGAAGAGTGCTGGCATGGCAAATTTCAGAAACAAATTTTCTCCGTTAGTTACTATGGTCTGGGTAACGACCCCAGAGCAGTCCGTTGTGTACTTTACCCATAACACACACAAGCTAATTGCCTAATTTGGGGATATGCAATTTGTATCTTTGTCTGCCTATTATTATTAAAAATAATCGTGTTCAAAGTAATTTGTGTTTTATTTGTAAGGTTTTGTATTTTTCTAGATTATTCCCCACTGTAGTTCATAAGTTGAAAAGGAGGAGGTGCTGACTTTTTACAACTTCATAATAGCTCACCGCCTATAATTTTGCGCATTATTAAGTCTTATCTTAAAAATAATATTCTAATATAAATGTCCTTCTGACTTAACAGGTTTATGCAAATTTGATTAACAATACATTAATCACGTCAACTTCCCATCACATCAGTACACAGTGGATCGTTGTGTAAATATTCCAATATGTAAATGCTCCTTCATAGAACAGTATGGGACTGAGCAAAATATTTGCTTTCTCATACAAACATCGGTTCTTTCGACCATGGACGTATTTCACGACAAAACTGCGACGGCAATGCCGTTATACGCATTTCGTGGGAGCTTAGCCATTCAAAGCTCCTATTCAAATGTAGGAAGGCGTCTAGTTTCTATGCATCTAAAACGGGTTCCAGCGGTGACTAACTTCTGTCATTCGAGTTTATTTATAGGTCTTTTATAGCCGGTGTGTATATGCTATCTATCTACCATTGATCATTATTATTTAAAATACCACACAACTTTACATAAATACTAGGGAATGCTCGTGAATTCGTCCACGCTTGACTTGAAATTCCCGGAACACGAAGTATCACAGCTATCGTTTTAGTGTAAACTGTGTCGGAATAAGCTAATTTTTATGCACCCAAACCGCCCCGGGAAAATTCCCGCGGGATTCCCAGGATAAAAAGTAGGCAGATTTTAAGTCAAAGAATTTGTTATCGATCAGCGAAAACCGCATCGAAATCGGCCAAATAGTTTTTATGTGAATCCTGAACAAACAGATAAGAAATTTTACAAAAATGCATCGTGTTCCCATCGTTTACATAGTCTATTCCAATTATTTAATATTAGTAGAATTAATAAAAGTTAGAGAAGAATTATCTGTGAGTGTGATATTCTCTTAAGTTTTCATTTTCATATCTAAAAATATGTTTACCACGTTTTTCTCGAAACGGCCATTTGTAAGTACTGTGTTTGCTATAAGGAGGGCAGAGTAGTTTAGTAAGACCTTGAAAAACTAGAATGTAAGGATGAGCCACATATTTGTAATGGAAGGATGATTTTTTATCATCAACACTATGCACAAGGATAATTATAAGTACCTGACAGTCAAGAAGAGATGAAGAGTATATCCACAAATCACATTTCAACACATATTCTTCATATGTCCATATTATACGCTTAATCTTAATTCAATATACTTCAGTTATATAATAATATGCATATTATTACACTTCATTAAACTAACACTAATTATACATTTGACTTGCATTTTTACGATTCTTGGAAGTGCATTTAAAGCTGATGTCATTTTAAAACTTGTTTGTATGGAAATATAATATTGCATATTGCAAAAGGTCACTTTAACCGAACTCATATACCTACAATGTATGGTTTTTGATTATTACTGTTAAAATTAGGTCGTTTAACTTGGCAGTGTCACCTCCGATGTCAAGTAATTTTAAAAAATTTACACCACTCTTTCATATATTCTTTTGTCCTCTCATGTCTGTCTTTCAACTGTTATAGTATTAAGTTTTGTTGGGAAGATCGTGCTTTGCAAAGAAGGGAGTGGCGTAGTATTATTCACAAAGGTGTTGCTGCTTTCGAAACGCAGCGCGTAGAACACTCTTACGAGCAACGCATTAACAAAAAACGCCCTAAAATCGTCTCCAGCCAGCCACACATATGTCTCATCAGGACGGATGTGTTGCGCTCCTTGCAAAAGAACTTTAACCAAATTTGGTTTCGCTATCCACCTGGGCTCGCACAGCCGGACTTGGCAAGGTTCGCCGTTGACGGATACGTCAAGCATATATAGTATTAAGTTTATTAGGGCCTTTTTTATCCTTTATATTTTTAATTTCTAATATTTCAAACACTCGACTACTGCCGATCCCGAAATTCTACAATTATTATATATAAAATATCATGATAATAACAATATGAGTCTATACAAATATATTAGGGGCGATCCTCAAATTACTTCACACCGATTTTTATGATTTTTGACCCCTCCCTCGGCCTTGTCACAGCTGGTCACATTCGTGAGACTCCTCCCTCCCTAGTGTGACATCACATATTTTGCAATTTTACATCTAGAAGATAATAAATTAGAACAGCAATTCCATAATTAGTTATTTCTATTTAAATTATTTTATAATAATTTAAACACTATGCTCATATAGATAAGAGTTGGAAGTGTTTTGAAGTTTTTTGTTAATAATTTAAATTTCGTGTTTTAAAGCATAAATATATTAGATTTTGAAATGCGACGTCACGTAATTTAGATCACACATTTAATTGATGGATGGCCCCTTTATAATGATAACAGCCCATAAACGTCCCACTGTTGGGCTCGGGCCTCCTATTTTTGTAAAGGAACGGAGAGTATACCCGCCACTCATGTCCGAGGCCAATTGACGGGTTTTACACGTTTATTTCAATGTGCCGGTTTCATCACGAAGTTTTCCTTCGCCGTTATCACGTGGTCATTATAACAATATGCAAATCAAGTCAGAAAACTGCCTAAGCAGTACATGCTTTCATGTCAGGATTCGAACATGCGCCCTTTGAGTTTAGAACGTGTGCGCTAAACACTTACTGTATGTACTGAAAACATGACTACGATGACATTTTTTTTTATTGCAGGAGTTCAGCAGACAGGCAGACGGCCCCACTTGATAGAAAGCGGTTACCATAGCCTATAGACATTTGCAACACCAAAGGTGCTACAAACGCGCTGCTGATCTCTTAAGGGAGACTGGAACCTGGTCACTAATGCCGAAACACAATTCAAGGTTGTTATGGCGACATAGTTTAAACCAGGGGTGGTAGCCATCAAGTCGGGCGAATGCCCTACCACCTGGCAAATTTGTAGAATAGAATATAAAACACTTTATTTTTCACCAAAAAACAATTACAATAATTTAACGGCAAAACTAAAGACGGCCTTATAGCTAATAGCGATTTCTTCCAGGCAACCTGACTGAGAGGATACTCTCAATAAAACTTAAGGTATAATTTAATGAAACAGAAGTAAAAAAAAAGAAAGAACAGTACACCGTGGACAGTAAACAGCTAAGTTAAGAAGAATAGAAAAAATATATATTTTATTATAAACTAAGGTATTGGTTTTAGACAGATTTTTTAAATATGATTTAGCTTTTCTGACATCTACGGGTATTTATTTATTTCGCAAAATAAATATGTGTATCTTTATGAAATTGTTTAGTTTGGTGTTCTGATTGGATAATAAAAAAAGCCCACGCGAATAAGTAATTCATTTGCATTAATAAAAAGTTTAATAATTTAATCTAATAAGAATGTATTCGGCATATTTAATGTATGTATTTGTATCAAAACTGATATTATATATATTTCGCCTTAAGTAAAAACTGAAACTACCGGCAAGGTAACTTTTCCAGCTAGTTTAAAAATCTTGTTTAGTGAAACAAGTTTTATGATTTATTTTAACAAATATAGATGCTTCTTAACTTGTAACTTATCTTTTCATCAGTACAATAACCTTAGTTTTTTTAAGTCAAATGCTGCTTGAATCCAGTCAGTAGGCAACTTGACGCCGTGACTAGAATTTCTCAGTAAAAATCTTTATAACAGAGTTAATAAAATTTTAACTTAGAATTGCATTTCATGCAAAGATCAGAACGCAATAAAGCGTAGACAATGGTTTAGAAGTCTCATGATCATTCCAATGAAAAACCTAATAAAATTATTTAGATTGTAGTTTAGATGAAGCACAAAAGCAAAAATATATTTTCGATTTATACTTTCAAGTCACAAAAATCTTATTCATAATAGTTTTACATGGTTTATTTATAGAATCGTTAAAAAACTGTTATTCATAATCGCATAAATAATACGATATAGTGGGATACTCTTTAACAAATTTCAATCGAAATGCCAATATAAAAAATACAGCATATTGAGCCCTATTTCTACAACGTCATGCCCTGTTTACATTATTCCAGTCCAGCGATCGAATCCAGCGCTGGATTGCTTACTGGCACAATGTAAACCGGCACTGGAATGCACTGAATCCAGTTAGCATTTTAGTCCAGTAACTGGATTGGCGGTCTACTTTTGAATCCAGTGCGACCAATCCAGTGCAACTGGAATAATGTAGACGGCCAATCCAGTGCCATTCCAGTGCTGACACAGTAACCAAGTATTGGATGTTTTTGCGGATTACTGCGGCGAAGAAAGGATTTAAAAATGGTGAAGAAGTTATCTGAAGATCAAATTATTATTATTTTATTTTATTATTAGGTTGAATATTAATTGAAAGTAATGATAACAGTTCCTCAAAGTTTTTTGCTGTCAATGCAATTTCATCCGTGCAGGAACGGAGAAGAATACAATTCTGCGGCCGCGGCTGTCGTAAGAGGCGACAAAACCCACAGCCAGGGTAGGGCATTGCCGACTGGATGGCTACACCTGGTCTAGAGGATGTGCCATAACACTTGTGTGTTCCGGCATAGTGACCAGTTCAGCTCCTAAAGAGAGCAGCGCATTGTAGCACTTTGTGTTGCAATGTCATAGCGATGGTAACGCTGTCCATCAGTGGCCGTCTGCTGTCTGCTGATCTCCTGCAATAAAAAATAAAAATAAAAAAAAATGCAATGCCAGTCTATAATCAGTGGGATCTTCTAACTTCAGTCGTTGCAAAAGCATTTCTGACCCTCTTTTTTAATCTCTTTCGCTGATCCAATTTCTCACACAAATCCGTTCCTATTCTCTTAGTTCCTTATCAACCTCAATAATAACTTCTTGTAGCAAGAGTATTTGAGCACGTTTGAAACATTTTCGTAACTGATCTCTTCTTGAAATCATTGTCACTGTAGTGTTCACACTTCAACGGCTTCTAAATAACTGGAATAATGTAGACGTTACAGATCCAGTCCAGCACTGGACTGGATTCTCGCTGGATCACTTTACTGGAATAATGTAAACCGGGCTTTATACCATGGAATGTACCCACCCATGCCAGTGAGCATTCCAGTCCATGACTGGGTTGGCGATGTACTTTTGAGTCCAGTGCGATCCTTCCAATGCAACTGGAATCATGTAGACGGCCAATCCAGTGCCATTCCAGTGCTGACAGAATAAATTGTACATGCAGTAAACAGGTGGGCCTTCAATTGTTGCAAAATCGTTGTTGACCTCCTTTTTGATCTTTTTTGTTGATCCAATTTCTCACCCAAATCTTCTGAAAAATCCGTTCCTTTTAGTTCCTCATTAATAACTTCTTGTAACAATAGTAATTGATTACGTTTAAAACTTTTTCTTTTTGAGATCATTGTCACTGTTGTGTAGTCACTGTTCAATGGCTTCTAAATTACTAGAATAATGTAGACGATATGATCCAGTCCATGCTGCGTTGGAATAACTCACTGGATTTCTGGACTGAATGAAAAAGGAAAATCTGACATAACAGGGCTAACATCTCTCTCGTAATAAAATTAGATAATTGCACACGCGTCTTTTTTATCTGGATAGAAATTAGTGTACATGCGTTTACTTAGTCGCTACTCATACTAAATTAGAATTTGTATTTTTATATAAAATTAGGTTATAAGTAATTTTTAACAATGATAGTGATATGGACAACAAACATTACATTCTAGGTCAAAGACTACGCATTGAACTGATGTGAACTACATTCTCACCAACATTATACTCCGTGTGAACACAATAGTTTTTAAACAATATGACATTTAGATTTACCTACAATAGTTAATAATAATAAAACCGAAAGTCACAAACTTCACACGTGCATAGTATTCTGGTGGCAAGATTCGCAAGATAGAACATGATATATAAAGGTTAGAAGTCGATCTTAACTAGGCGATAAAAGATCAAATTAATAGCAAACATTAATTTTTGAAAAACCAGTTTAATTTGAACTTGCAAAATCTTTTTGATAACAAAATCAAAACAGGTCTGCCTTATTATTATCGTTTTAGAAACTTTAGTAAATATAATTTTAGAAGGCACGGGAGAAGCGAACCAATATAAATAACAAGACATAAATTTGTAAATCTAATTTATAATTGCAAATCCCAAAAAAATATGATATTTTCGAAAATGTATTCCTCAGCTTTATTATATTTTTTTACATTCTTTTATTTCACTTTTGGTTAAACTGTGTGTTTAATTTGTTCATTTAAAACATTTTACTAGTTTAACTTTAAATGTAACTTCTGATGAGCTTATGTTAAATTTTAACCGATAGTAAGGCACATGAACGGTTTTTACAATATAGAAACCGGCTGTAAGACTTTTAAACATTTTTGGCAATTTCCGAAATAGGCTCTGAAACATTTCTCGAATGATACCTATATCTAGTTTTATTGTAAACTAGCTGTCCCGGCAGACTTTTTTTTCGTTCTGCCCGGAAAAGCTTCAATCGATATGCCGACAGCAACGCCACCTACCGGACCCAATTGTGAACCAACTCGGAAACCTTCTTTGGCTCATGCACAACAACCTTGCTGAAGATTATCACATGATCAAATGTATAGTTTACAATTCTATAAAGGACATACAGACAAACATTCATTTTTATATATCAAGATATTCTACTTATAGTTTTGAGGTGATGTGTAGAATACATTATAAGTAAGTTAGGATTTTTTTATTGTAATAGTTTATATTGTCTTAAATATTATAAAATTGTTTTTCATCCTTTTATTTAATTTGTTTTTCATAACCTCCTTTCATTTGGATAGCGAGCAAAAACATATTTAAATAATCTAATTGTTTGCAAAAATCATATGAATACCAATTTTATCTTTTGCGCACGCACTACTTTTGCATGTCACATGTATAGTAAAAATCTTTATACTACAAACGGCATTCAGTTTATTGTTTTAAGGTGGGCAAGATTGATAGCCACGACTTACAATGCAAGTGGATACGTGGGAGAACGAGGTATATGGAACATGTGAAACATAGTTTCAACAGTTAAATAAGCAATCATCTATCTGATGACAGATAAACGATCCTTGTTTGTTTGGGAACTAAGCGGCGTTTTGAATAATTGCAAGTAATAAGCTATTATAATAACGTTTTAAATGGTGAGAACTTTTGTAATAGCCAAAAGAGATACATAGCAAAGAGTATAATATTAATTTGTGTTGATTTTTGAATTGTCTAGGTGACATATTAGGTTTTTTTTATTAATCGCCTATCTCTTCCGTCGTTTGCCAAGACAGAGATTTTCTTTTTCTCGTCTCTTTTAAAACCTATCTTTTATAAACTACTTTAGGGTTATAAATGGGGGCATTTTTACTTATTTTCTTTTTCGTTCGACATATTATGTAGCAGTAAATTCTAAAATTATTTTAATATAAAGACGCATACGCAATTTGGTACATTAAGTTATTGCATCATAAATTGTTTTTTCGTACAAAATCTAATGGCTTCAGCGTTTTGTAAGGTAATAAAAAGTGTGCTTGATTGTCAACTACACAACTATTGGGTCAACAGCCCATAAAATATGGTTATGTAAAAAGAAACTTGGATCCTAGCGACTAATAAGTAATTAACAAGTTTCGAGTCTATATATTATGCAATTAGCCAATTGTGTGTCAGACATATAAGCGGGTAATTGGAAATATAACAATATCTCAATGTAATCAGCGTAACTCATTAATCCGATTGGTCGAAACAATACCACAAAATTAAAACCTATGTACTACCTACACTAATAAATAATATCTCTTGTTTATATATAATTATGGCAATCATCCCTAATTTTGAATTATTTGATGATTTCATTATACTTTTGTTTAACAGCATATACAATACTAGCTTTTACCTAAGTCTTCCCACGGGAACCGTACATTTTTCCGGAATAAAAAATACCCTGTGTGCTATTCCAAATCATAATCTATGTCTATGCTAAATTTCATCCGATTCTTAAAACTGAAAGGCATTGTAAACGCGCCATAGTACGTAGATCGAGCGACCTCCATCGGGACCTGAAAGTGGAAGTTTATTACCAGCGTTATTAAGAAATACGCGGGAAGCCTACACACGATGATGAAGCATCATCATCATTTGTATGTCGAGGCGATCCAGCTCCTCGACAACACGGACATAACGGGGCAGGCTCAAAAGGACAAGACCATTAGAACTACTGCTATAAACAAAACAAAAGTGTAGTGTAATGTGCTAGCTAGTAACAAAGAACACATGAACAAAGTGTCTTCACCTTAATAGAGACAATATGAAAATTGTTAATGGACACTTTCTTAGTATTAATTAATTTAGGTTATATTCAAATTACTTATTAGTCTTTTTAGATTAGATGGTAATATTAATGAGGTATTTCTTCTTAAATACTTAATTTATAAAAAAATACCTATAAAGGTAACTGTGAAGGTTGAAGGACGGACATGACATTTCAAAAACGACTACGAATTACGAAACTCTCAAAAGATCTAAATAATCAAGCCAGCTTTATTCAAGCTGAAATCTATCTTGATCAGTCATTAAACAAAAATATAAGTTTTAAAAATGTTAACGAGCTTAACATAATAAGACACCCAAATTCATTCACAATATCCTTTTTAATAATTCCCCGAAATATCAAAGCTTAACAATCTAGACTCATAAAAACCCCCACCCATGGTTTTATATCACAGCATCTCAAAACAAATCTGCCACTAATGGCTTAAAGAGTACCTCAAATAAAGAACTTTCAGTTCTAACAGCTACAGGCAAAAAGTTCGTGATGTATCGATAAACATTGTTTCGATCCTGTTTCTGTTTAAGTGTTTTTATAGTTCTGTGGCCAAATAACTGAAATGAAACAGAATAGCATAAATTTATTGTACAAACTGTTACAATGTACTCATTAAAGAAACGATATTGTAGTACTTCTACAGAATACATATTGTTATATAGTTACACCATCATCTCCCGTCCGGCTGTCTGTCTTTATGTTATGTCAGAGATATTTTTGGTTAACCCGAAAAATAAAAAGTAAAAACAAACTAAAAATTCATTTGATGTGTAACTTTATACATTACTCAACTAATAAATTTCAAAGTTCTCTTTCGCGGGACCAAATACAAATTCGCGATAATATTTTTCAATACTTAAAAATAGTTTTCGCCAAATTTAGATTACACCCAAGACTTTCTATGTGTTTGCTCAATTATATATGTGTAGCTTAAATAATTCCTGAGATATGCCGCTGTAAATTAAACACAAGCCAAACCATAATGACTGATCTTTATCTTTAACTATGAGGACCTTTAAACGATCAGATGCATCTCCACCCATTTCTTTGGGTTTCCAAGTGGAAGACAACGTTTATCAAATTTCATATTAGGGCATTTAGTAGGTCATAAAAATCATTTAAAATACTGCTTAGCACTTTTATCTCTAACGATATACATACGAGAAGTTTGCATACGAAATGTACGTCGTCTACATTCCTCATAAGGAAACTAATCGCACAATAGGAGATAAAAATGAGACAAAAACTCATGACTACAAAACTGGTTATGTTGTTCTTTGTAAAGGATACGTGGTTACGAGTACGTAGAACCCACATCCGGAGTGTGATTACATGACGCGTGTCAGATGACGATTCGTTTGGGCTCCAGTGTCAGATTTACCAACGAAATAAAAAAAATCTCTTCGAATCGTGAACTTTATTGAGGTCAAAGTTACTCGCAATCTACTACTTATCTGTCCTATTAATGAACTTCTTAAATAATAATAATAATAATAATAATAATTTTATTTGTAAGACTTGCGTCCAAAATTTCTGTTAGTTACACAAGAGTAAAAGTAATCATGAATCTACTTAAAAAGAAAATAATTGTCAATAGGTTTATTTATTTATTTCTTATCTTGTGAACGGCGACTAAAACATGTTTTAGAATCCTCTACAGAACCATAATTTTCTTTATCCTATACTTGTGTTTTGTTTATCTTCCGTATGGTTCGCAACAGTAATTTAGCGTTTGTAAAATAACGTATTTCAAAATTAAACATTTACTTTTATTGAAGACTAAATGTAAGCACAACAGCCGTGGCATCCCAAAACTGTAAATTTTACCGAAATAAATGACCCATTAGAATAGTAAAACAAAAATAATAATGAAGTACTACATAGAATAGAATAGAATGTTCTTTATTGCGCACAGAAAATTAATACACATGAATAAACAATCTTCTTATAACTAGTACAATTGGCGGTCTTATCGCTAACACCGATTGCTTCCAGACAACCTTCTGGAGATAATTTTACATTTCTAATAATGGGTCAGTAAATAACCGAATGAAAGATATTTACATTTAAGCTTTTATATCCGAAGAGTAGTGTATTGTGATAATATACTAGAGAAAGATTCATAAGTAGACGATCCGTATTTTAATAGAGATGTTTGTGAAATAGAATCCCCATGAATTAATAATAATACAGATTCCAACACTTCTAAATTTTTTCACCAAAATTCGAAGTCTGTGCCGGTCACCAAGAGCCTTTCGAAGCGTCCATGCAATAATGATAGCCATCTAAGCAATTACATTATTAAATAATCGAGCGCTCACAAGGGCGTGGCTCTGTGAAAGCTGAGCAAGGCATTCAAAATTATGTCACGTCTTAAAGAAACATATCAAGATTGCAACGAATATCGTGTTTAATTAAATCAAGCAAATTGATTTATTAACGATACGATTATGCTCTAAGCAAATCTTAATTTTGAAGATACATACGTGATTTATGCTGATAGAAATATTATACCCGATAAGAGAGAGTATACTAATTAGTTTTGAATTATTAAAAACAATGAATATAAATTTACGAAAATTTTTAATTCAGAACACTACTAACAAGTTAATAAAAACAAGTTCTGAATGACGACTAGTTTCTTAATCACTCTTACTGTTATTATTGCCAGTTCAAACTTAATAGATTTTACCTTTTCTAAATAATCTACCTATACCATCTATTTATAACATCTATATATTCTTTTTCACTACAAAACACTCAATGTTGATCGACTGTCATGCTAGTAAAGGAAGCTACTCGATTTTAGGAAAGCATAACTTTTTAACACGGCAAAAAAGACGATTCAAATCAGAAACCGGTGGTGAAACCTGTGCACCTGCGTATAAGTAATGGCCGAGAGGCCGTACTTGGCCACAGACAGCAAACTCATAACATATCAGGATATTAAAAACTAGCTTTTGCCCGCGACTTCGTCCGCGTGGAATATTTAAAAAAAGTTTGGTCTTAAAGTTATGATGAGGAAGTGACTATAAATCGACCTCGATAAATGGGCTATCCAACACTGAAAGAATTTTTCAAATTAGACTAGTAATTCCTGAGATTATATATATTAAGTATAAGATTATAACTTATGTGTATTTATTTTATAAATTAATGTATAATATATTCTTCTGTTCCTCATTTTCTACTCAATCTGTTTAATTGCCTGGAAGAGATCCCTTGAAACGATAACACCACCATTCATTGTCAATATATTGTACGTAATAACATTTACAATTACAAATTTATATTGATTAATTATGGCGCTAAATAAAGTGTTATCTAGTTCGTAATGAAGTGAAACACTTGATGACAAAACATAGGGAAAAGAAGTGGTTCATATTGACAGATTTCATTGCAATCTGCGTGGTTTATGACCTGGGCAAATATAATAGGTATTACTTTTAATGTTTGTGCTGCAATCAAATATTTACACAAAGGCTCTGTAATCGATTACAAAAGGCATTAAATTGGTAACTTATTTATTTAAGATCCATTATTCGCTCCAACGCTTTGGAGCGATCAACGTCAGTGCAACGGTAAAAAAATTTGAAGTTACAGCAACGACTAACAAGCAAAGATTAGATCTTATAACATTATACCAGTAAATAGGGAGAGCACGGAATTGCCGAAACTAATATTATATCACTAAAAACCGGGCAAATGCGTGGCAGTCCACCAGCAATGAAGAATTCCGTAAAGGTAGGAATAGTCCAATGTTTTCGGTGGTATGGCTATGGAAGTAATAGATATTTAATTTATAAAAAACTAATAGTTCAGCGGAAATACACCGTAATCTCAACGGATTGTATTCAAATAAAGTTTCGTTGTAAGTATATTATATTAATTTTTTTTTTGAGAATTTTCCACTTCACTGTTCAAAAGTTAATAGAGGAGACAATTTTAACAACTGAAAAAATATCTTGCCACTATCGATATAAATAAAAAAGACGGTGTGCATCTCAGGACGCAGAAACGACAGAAACTAAACTAACGTGAGAGAAAGGGAAGCCAGACAGACTGGCGCTGTACCGCGTTACGAAATGAAGCGGTTTACCCTCCCATAAGAAGTTATCACTTCAAAAAATCATTAAGGAATACCGTCATGTGTTTTATAACTGACTAAGGAGACCCCACATAATGAAAAAAAAACATAATACATAGACCTAATAGATTCTGATAAAAACTACTGTAACATATAGAAACAGACGAACGAATTGTCAATTTCGCAAGGGTGCCGTTTTAATAAAAATGGCTGCGCAA
This sequence comes from Dendrolimus punctatus, assembly GCA_012273795.1. NCBI lineage: Eukaryota > Metazoa > Arthropoda > Insecta > Lepidoptera > Lasiocampidae > Dendrolimus > Dendrolimus punctatus. The sequence continues at coordinate 8,458,247 of CM022535.1, forward strand.
CCCTAAAACGCAAATTCAATAAAGCGGCCATTCCAAATCACATCTTACATAACAACCATCTTTTCAAGATTACAAAATTACAAAACTGGACCAAGTCAAAGCCGCGATATTAATCTGAAACCACGTTTTATTTATTTATTACCGAGTCCGAAGGCTTTTAGAGAAAAAACAGTCAATACAACCACACCTTATTCCGTGTACGTGTTGGTTTTGTACAGCGTTCAACAAACAAAAGACGGTTTGGTCGTGGTTCCGGGGGAAGGGGATGACAGACAAGAGGGGGGGAGCCATGACACGGTGCGCAGGCGCATTCAAAAGAAGCCGCAGGATAGAGCTTCTGCGGTCAGAAGGGACATGATTTTATGTCGAAGATAAAATAACGCAATACGTTTTCCATGGGAAAGTATTCCTCTCTATAAACACCAGGGAAACATTGTAATTTTGACGTTTGAGTAAAATATTCTAGGTAATAGTAACTAAGTAGTTATATTATGTATACCTTGTTTTTTTTTTTAGTAAAATTTTATTTACATTGGCTTTAGATGATTCATATAAAATATTTTCTACTGTAATAACTATCTTTAGATGTAGCTTAGGTTGTCCAAGACATTGAGACAACATTATACTGTAAGTCACTGCAGATATCCTATATATGTACAAAAATGATCTTCTAAGGACAAAACAATGTAAGTTAGCGTTTTTTGTTGTAAGAGTAATATTTACAAAGAAAAAATAATGTTTACTTGTCAAAGGCGACACACATAAAATACATATTAATTTAATGAAGCAAAACAATTCTATAGTTGCATGCCACAATTGGACAAATGACGTTCGCACTCAGTATATTGCTGTGACGAAAGTTAATCCGACACAGCACTGACTTTCAGTGCCTACCTCTTTCTTAATCTATACATATTTTATTGAGACCTATAGAAGAAGAATGAATAGTCTGTTATTCATTAGTCCAGTATCTATATCCTCCTTGACAAGTGTTATATACTAAACCAAGCTGGATTCAAGAAAACACATGAATAACGAAATCACACAATGGTACTATATAAATTCAACTTAAGTACATAACTATTTTATATAATTTCAAAAAAAAATATGGCAAAAACAGATATAATCCCGTTAAACTTAAGCAACACACTCCACGGGTGTTTCCGGTTTCTACCCACTTTTTCTACCCAAAAATATTTTTTCCGGTTTTAACCCAAAATCTATTCCGTTTTCAACCTACAAAAATAAATATAATATTTTTTTCCGTTTTCTACCCAAAAAGCTTTCCGTTTTCAACCCATTACTAATTTTCATTGTTTTAAAGTAAGGTCAGAAACATTTGCTTTTAAATATTTATTCATTGCAATATAAACAGCTCACAATATTAAAATGTTCAAGTTTACTCAATATTAGTTCACGAACGACTTCTTAGCTGCAAGTGTGTGTGACGTCACTGGATAATAATAACTTACACACACAAATGAAAAAACAAGTTTTCAAAAGATGTCGCTATCTCTGTCCCTCTCATAGGATCAAGGATAGAGTAAAAAGGATAGCTATATTTGTAAAAAATCGGCTAATCTGGCATGTCTTTTGTTTACTCTATGTTAGTTATTACGTAGCACAAGTCAAGAATACATGATTCTTAAATAACAGTTATCAGTGTAGTCAAAATGCAAAGTTCAAATATTATTGGTAACGTTGAAACCGATTATTATTTAACCGTGTCGAAAAGAAACAACCAAGTTTTAATGTATGGTGGAAGAGAATTTTAAAAGAGAAGAGTTAATAAAGACGGATCCATAGCGTGGAGGTGTGCTAAAGCTCTGGTGTGCTATGGTATTTTAAAAACTAGGGGCAGTATTATTGTTTAAAAAAGTGATCAAAATAGTAATTGTGTACCCAATCATGCCAAACTATTGATAAAAAAATTCAATGAATAATATAAAAGAACAGGCTCAATTTTCCCTTGGTCGTCCGTCCTATTCAACAAATCTACGAAGAAAAAGTATTAATAATAAAGGAAAGCGGTTTGGATATCTTAGAGCAAATTCCTAAATTCGCTGGAGTCAAAGCATATCAAGAGTATGTTTCAAGAGTTGTATTTAAGACCAAAAGTGAAGTTGAAGTACCGAAAACCTTTAACAAGTTTTTATTGTATAATAATCTTTTTGACTTCATAATTTTTTAAATAAATATTTTTGATCGAATTTACTTTTTCTGCGGCCTCTGCTTAATTTCGTGGGTAGAAACCAGAATCGAATTTTGTAATGGGTTGAAAACGGAATTATTATTATTATTTTAGACTTGTGGGTAGAAAAAATGGGTAGAAAACGGAAACACCCCACTCCACATGCACAAAGCTCTCTACAAGTCATTATAATAGTAACACTCCACACGAGAATAAGTAACATAGTAATGTAAGTTAGGAATATAATTAGAATAATTATTTTTAAGGTACACGATACACGTTAATACACATAAAAACACCCAAAATATGTCACACACAAAAACAATAATGAAAGTGTGTAAATTAAATTTATACTTAAAACTAGCGACCCGCCAACTATGAACGTTGTATATAAAAACATAGCGGCCCGCTCCGACTTTGCACGGCATCACTACATAGAAACCTCTAAAATTAGCAATGTTGCCTTAGTATTATACATATAAACCTTCCTCTTGAATCACTCTATCTATTGGAAAAAACCACATCAAAATTCGTTGGTAGTTTAAAGATTTAAGCGCACATAGGATATAGGACAGAAAAGGCGACTTGTTTATACTATGTAGTGATGATAGTGAAGTGAAGGTACGGAACAGGAGTCTGTAGAATCTGTAAAAAAAACCAAGCCGCATGAGCAGAATTTTCACATGGAGCACATTTTTTATCGTATCAATATTTAATTCAGAAATGACTGACCGATGCATGCTGCCATCCCAGCCAGGATTCGAGCCACGTCATTCAAAATATGACTTTGTAAAGTAAATAAAAGGCGTTGAATTAGCACTCACTAACTCAACCAAAAACACTAAATTATAAAAATAGTAATTTTAACTTAAATTTTGGAATTTATTTCGAAATCATGGACAGGTACTTCAATTATATTAGTACAGATAAATGGAAAAATTTTAAGGCATCACATTTGCAAATCAATGCAAATTTACCTAGAACCTTCGTTTTCCATTAAACATATTTAGCAACATTTGATTTCTGAAGAATGTATAGATTTCCTGCAATTAACAGCATATGGCATTCATGGCTGTTTAACGCAGATGTCGCATCACAAATAAATATTGCGTTATTTATGATGCGATATTGTTATTAATTGTGAATGACGTTAAATATTGACAGATAACATTTTTGACCATACACATATACTTTTACAATAATGTAGCTATTCGTTAACTGCGTTATTTTTAACACTATAAATAAGACGTATTTGGCCTCACTCAATAACTATATTATTATTGCAAGCGAAGCCCGAATATTGCTGAGTACAAATTTGCATAGAACCTTCGTTTTCCATTAAACATATTTGGCAACTATTGACTTGTAAAGAATGTATAGATTTCCTGCAATCAATCGCATATGGCATTCATGCGTAAAATATATATTAATATTTTTGGAAGTACCCTCAGTTTCCGTTCCGATGTCTATGTCTCGCAACCGAGGCGATCGACCCGTCAGACCAGTTTCGGCTCGATGAGCCGTGAACGTCATTTGTCGTCAGTGTTAATTGAAAGATTTCCGTTGTTTCACTTCATATTATTAACCTTATTAGGTGCGGGACATACATAAGCGGCGGCGGTTAAGTCGAGGTGTCGGAACGGTGCGGGCGCATCACCACTTCACGTGTTTCATACAAAATGTTTAGAAGCACTGAGGCGCGGGTCCTCTTAAATGTCAACGTGCTAACAGTTTTAAAGTTTCGCCAGTCAAATGTCGAGAGCACGACTGCCAGGTCATGACAAATCCCGAATTTCGTGTGAAATATTTTATGAAAATAATATTTTATTATTTATCTCATTTTTCAAAAGAGAGGATTTAAATACGGCGTAACGCGGGTGCGGCTCCGATTCGATGCAGAAGTGTGCAAAAGATGTCGAAAGGTCGAGTCGGTTACATATGCATTTTAGCATTTGATTTCGACACAACATGTCTTTGTCCTCTAAAGAAGATTTAGTTAGTAGCTTTAGTAGCTCTAGAACATATGGCAACCGTGCCAATGCCAGCTGCTGCCAACTGTAACACGGTGCTGGCAAGGAAGCGTTGCGCGATTGGCATCTACAGTACTACACCCCGTCATAGCCCCGCCGCTTCTATCTATAAATTTTATATGAAACACAGTAAGTCGCTTACTCACCTGCAAGTCTTAAACCGTTGCAGCTACTGTAATAAAAAAAAATAGTTTACACGCGGCGCGCTCGCAACGAGGCGGTTAAGCGAATATCAATGTCTATACATTAAGATCACGTATATACATTATTCTTTCTGTTTTCTATTGAAAATTAATTTACTCTTTCAGAATAATCGGATGAAAACAAACTACGAAAAGTAAGCGGATTTATGAGCGGCGTGGCGTCCGCGCCGCGCCGGCACCTCGTCTACACCCGACGCCGCTTAAGTTTGTCACGCGCCTTAACAACCAAATAGAGACGTTTGAGCGGTGAAAAGTTTGAAAGTTCGAAACAGGTTCGACGTAGTGGCCACTTTAATTAGTCAGAGTGTCCCGTGTTTGTATAATTAGATGGTTAGAAGAACTTATCGAGAAACGTGCTTTGATTTTGTTAACAGTGACATTTAAATCCATAAAAAATGTTTAACTATCTAAAATTCTAGTTTATTTCCATAAAAAATTACGTTAATGTTGTTTGCCGTATTGTGAATAGTAGTAAAATATTAAGGCTTAAATAAGGATTTTTACATATTTATAATTTTTGATATTAAACCCAGAGACAGAGACATAAACAGACGGACAGACAAATAGATTCATAATATGAATATTTTTTTATAAAGACATACATACATACATGTTATTACGCCTTTTTCCCATGGGGGTAGGCAGAGACTATAGATCTCCACTTGCGACGAACCCGACAAACAACTTTCGCTTCATCTACTTTCATTAACCTCTTCATACATGGACGTTTATTTGTTATGTTTTTTACCTGCCCTCGATTTAACACTTCTGTTTTTTGATCATGGTGTGTCGCGGTCTACCGTTACTCTACCATTTAAAATACTTTCATAAACTTGTTTTGTGATTTTATTTCATCATCCTCTCTACATGCCCAAACCACCTTAACATTCCTTTTTCAACTCTTGTTATTACATCTTCTTTCAGTCCACAACGTTCCCTTATTACACTATACCGTATCACATCATTCATGCTTACCTCAAATATACTTCTCAAAGCTCTCATTTCAACTGCATTTATTCTACTTTTATGCTTCTTCTGCCACACCCCACTTTCACTGCCGTACATTAGTGTTGGCACCAACACCCCTTGATGGACAGCCAAACGTGCCTTTACAGACACTTTTTGGCTTTTCATAAAAGAGTTTAGCGCTCCATTCACCTTATTATCTGCAATTACTCTTCTTTCGATAAAGAATACATTCTAAAATAAGATAAATAAGTTTAAAAGTCATAATTTAATAACCTCTAATAGCAATTAAGATAATTGATAATACTGAATTATATTATTGTCTTTTTATATGTGACACTGTAATACTTCTTTTTAGGCTACATATGCTTCAAATTAACAGATTTTAAGTTACGATACAAGCATCGTCCTATGTTGAGATATGTACACTTCATCAGTGATTCATTGCTATACGCCATATTTTTTTTTTTTTATATCAAAATAATACATTATATTTATAGTATAGGTATTATATATGTAAAGTCATGTTTTAAATTTTTTTCACTGCAGGGATGGATAGTAATTTATATAATACGTTTATAAACAGAAATATGCAGAAACTACAGCAAAGTATAAAATTGAAAACCAAGCCTTCAAATCTGACGTTTGTAATTATTTGACAACCCTACTATCATTACATGCGTCCATCTTCCCTTCACAAGAACTTCTAATTCGTGTTAACTGCACCAAGGTGGAAAGATGTGGACTGTGGGAATTCCCATTGAGCATAATGGCATTTTTGTGGCTTAATTAATGCTCTACACACGGGGTATTAGACCCTTTTGTTCCCATCCTGAGATTGTTCGCGTTGCATTCATTTTCTCAGTTAGTTAGAAGTAATAGTCCGCTTTAATAGTATTAGAATGAAGTAAAAAATATATCGTCACATAAATGCCTCACTGTCGTGAATGGGCCTACTCATTTTAGAGAAACGGGCAGTACTTATACCTACCATGTTTATCAAGAGCAGTTTCTTGGGTTCATACATCTTTAATCGTACTGTGTAGGTTTCGTCACTTTTTTTCTTCACATGTACGTGGTAATTATAAAGTATTAATGACGTGGTAGATCCAGACTGAAATCTTTATCTTTTTTATAGCTATTAGGATCAGCACGATCGGTGTCAGACCAATCTTTCGCAGCATATATCGGCGTGAAACCTTTAGTCTTGAGCAAATCATGTTTAATCGGCAGACAAGGACTATACACACATTGTATAATATCACCAAGCTATTATAAACAAGTTACGCTTGTGTTATGGCTGATATACAATGGACCACTCTGGGGCTAATCCCAGACCCCCAGATCATTCTAGTTTCATATCCGAAATTTACCATGCCAAGAATCAAACCCAGAGCCTGTGCGATCTAGCGAGTACGGCCGACTAAGAATTAGCCCGCTCAATCACAGAGGCCGTCGTCCTCTCATCTCCTACATCCTATTCCGTCTGTCTGATTCCTGTGTCCGTTCATCTTACCCCATCTCTCATGCGTAAAAGGCTGGCAACGCGTTAGCTTCACCCCTGGTGTTGCAAACGTCTATTCACGATGATAACCATTTTCCATTAGCTAGGCCATCTACCTGTTTGTCAGATGTCAGATCAGCTTCGCGATAAATATAGAAAAAAAATGCAACAGAGAAACTACTAAGCGATTCATTCTTCTCGGCCAATAAGACGCGAGTACGTTAACCATTAAGCTACTAACGTCATGATAGTTATAACAAAAATATCAGTTTTTATTCTTGCTAAGAAATAACATGGTCGGTTAACTTTAAACTTTCAATAGACGTTAACATGTATCCCAATCAAATGTTCTTGGTATTCTAAAAAGGATAGCAATATTTATAAATCCTTAACAATGAGAGAGACGATATTACGGGTAGTATTAGATGACGCGGTCATGTCACGATCTTGGAGTCAACTTTTTCGAGGAAAACAAATTACTCAGGTAAATTATTATTATTCTATAACGATATACTCGTAAGGCTCACTGTTTATGCATATATTTTTAGCGATTATTTTATTTCAACCATCGGTTAATAATCGGTGCACACCAGCCTTAATCTATAATAATAGAAAGAAAAGTACTCTCTAAACGAGATATATAGTAATATCAACGAAGCCCACAAAAAAAATATAATAAAATATGTACATACATACATACATACATAACTTCACGCCAGGTCCCTTGCGGGGTAGGCACGAACAACAGAGCGCCATTTAGGCTTATTCTTACACACCTCACTTGCTTCTTTGACATTCATAGTTCTTGTCATGCACGCTCGTCTGTTCTTAAGGCTCCTGACATCACCTTCTGCTAGTACACGATCAATTTGATCATGGAAGGTGTGTCGTGGCCTTCCGCGACTTCTGCATCCTTCCACTTTTTCATTGTATATCTGTTTAGTCATTCTTTCATCATACATTCTTTCCACATGCCCGAACCACCGGAGCATTCCTTTCCTTACTTCACCCCAACACTCTCTTTCAGACCAACTCTCTTTCTTACTTCGATATTACGAACGCGGTCCGCGAGCATCACTCCGCAGTTTTTGCGCAGTGCTCGCATCTCGACCGCGTTTACTCTACTTTCGTGCTCTTTATTCCATACCCAACTCTCGCATCCATACGTGAGCGTAGGTACCAGCACCGCGTTGTGTATGGCAAGCTGGGCCTTCTGGCTGAGGTTCTTAGCACCTAGAAGTTTACCTAACGCTCCATTCACACTATTCCCCAAATTCACTCTTCTTTCTATATCAGCGGTGTACCTTCCATCCCTGCTAAAAGCACATCCGAGATATACAAACTCATTCACTTGTTCCAGCATAACATCATCGACCATTATCCTTGCATTCGTTCTGGTTGTTTCTCTTTCAAACACCATAACCTTTGTTTTCTTCGCATTCAAACGTAAGCCTCTCGCCTGACAGTCATCATTCATCATTGTGACTAGTGTTTGCAGTTCTGATGGCGATTCGGCTAAAAGCACGGCATCATCCGCATAAAGCAAGCTGCTAACAACTAGATCACCCATCCGCACCCCAACATCCATCAATCTTAATCTCTGGAGACAATTGTCTAGATATAGGACAAACAGCAAAGCCGACAGCACGCAGCCCTGCCGGACGCCAATATTGACGTCAAACCAGGGCGACAGGCTGCCGTCCACCCGCACGCATGCCATATAGTTCTCGTAAGTGGACTGTACAGCACGCAGCAAATGGCCATCAATCCCATGTCCGGGCAATATGTCCCAGAGGTCCTTCCGCACAACCCTGTCAAATGCTTTCTCTAGATCCACAAAACCGCAGAAAAGCTTCCGGACCGTAGCCAGCTGCTTCTCCACGATATTGCGGAGCGAGAAAACTTGATCCATACATCCCTTTCCATTTCTGAAGCCTCCTTGTGCATCCCACAGTAATCCATCGGATACCACTCTCATTCTCCTTTCAACAATTTTCACATACATTTTAGATGCTGTGCTGATCAAACTGATGGCCCTGTAGCTGGCGCACTCCATACGTGACCCCTTGCCTTTATACAAGGGCACGATGACAGCGCGCTTCCAGTCGTTGGGAACCTTTCCCGTCCTCCAGCACAAGTTGCATAAGGACAGGAAAGCGTCCCGGACGCAGGTGTCACCATATTTGATCATCTCAGCAGACACACTATCGATTCCTGCTGCCTTTCCATTTTTCAGACTTCTTATCGACCATTCGATCTCTTCCAAAGTGATCTCGGATGCTGACTCCTCGAAGTCAGTCACAGACTCAGTCGTGGTGCCAGCATCCGGGATGTTATCATACATTTCTCTAAAATATTCACTCCATCGCGCTAAAACCTCTTGTGGGTTAGCAAGAATGTCCCCTGCTTTAGATTTAATTCTTTTCATTCTGGAAGCTGACGAACATCCCCGAGACTTCTTAACCTCTCTCCAAAAGAGTTTGGTATTTGCCTCGAAGTCCGTCAGCTTCTCTTCTTCTTTCAATTTTATTCTTTCATGCTTCTCTTTCACTAAAGCTTTGGTTTCATTCTTGCAGAGGCGATACATTTCTTTCTTCACCTCTTTCATGCTGTCATTCTGATGCAAAGATGCAATATAATCCAGCCAGGCTTTTCTCTTTCTCTCTACGCTAGATTTAACATCCGCGTCCCACCATTCGTCACCTTTCGTTGTTATATGCCTCTTTGCGCATCCACATGCTTCTTTTGCGCTTTCCACTATACTTTCTTTCATACTATCCCAGTCATTATCCACATCTAAGTCGGAGAAGTCCGCTTTTGCAAGCCTTTCTTCGACTAGGCGCGCATACATACTCCTTACACTAACATCTTCCAATTTTTCACATTTTATTCTTTACCAAGCTCCCCGAAATTGGTACGCTCTCGCCAGTGCCTCCACTTCTTGAAAAGGCCCACAAACCGGCATATCACCAGGTAGTGGTCCGTTCCAAGAGTAGGGCCTCTGTAGGCTCTTGTATCCATTATTGTGTTTCGGAGGCGACTATCTATTAAAATCAGATCAATCATACTTTTCTGTTCATTCATTCTCCATGTCTACGTGTGGATATCCTTATGATGGAATAAGGTGTTCGACACAAGCAAGTTTCTTACCATGCATACGTCTATGATTGGCTTACCAGCATCGTTCGCTCTCTTGTCGCCATAGGGTCCAAGGACAGCCTCAAAGCCGTCTCGTTGGTACCCACCCAGCCATTAAGATCACCACACATAATTAGTATTTCGTTCCCTTCAGCCAGATCCAGAATTTCTCTCACATACTCCCAAAACTTCTCGAGTTCTTGGGGATCCGCTGAGCTTACGGAGCATAAGCTGCGACCAGAAAAACTCGCGTGATCCCTAGTTTTAGACGGACTCAAAGAAGTCTCGGGTTCACCAGACAATAGTCTTTCACTCCAGACACAAAGCGGGATGAGAGTACGACGCCTACCCCCCCACTTGCACGCTTGTCCAGGTCCACGCCGGACCACAGAGCAAGCATGCCTTCGGGGAGGTCATCGACGTCACAGCCCTTCCGCTTTGTCTCTGTCAGACATAAGGCATCCAGGCTTCTCTCATTTATTATATCAATCATTTCGTCCATCTTATCTTTCATTCCACCTCTCACATTCCACGTGCCTATACGGCACTCTGCTCCTCTCGACCCGCCAGGTTTGGCGCTGCGTGAAGGGTAGCGGCCCCCTTCGCCGCATGCGCAAGAGTCCACACCGACGGGGGCGCATCGGTGAGCGTCGCCTGCGGGGACGCCCTATCATGCTCTGCAGTCAGGTGAATTTCGGTTAGAATTGTGGCCCTCTGGGCTAGCGGGGATCGCGACGAGCACGCTTCTGACAAATATGTAATGCTGGATATTAGACCGATCAACCAAATTGAATTTATTTGGTGAAAGGAAAGGCAGTGTTCAATAATATTGAATGATCAAGTCTAAGTTTATGTAGATCACTTTGGTTGCTTCATCCAATATGAAAAAAAATGATACGTCTAATGTCGGCTTAACAAAAACAACTCATTTTTAGTATAGACCGTCACATCCATCGGACTTGACTAGTGTCTTGGATACTATAGTATCTATTATAAAAATAAAGGTAAATCTATCTATTCTGTTTTCACAACAAAAAGGTGCATCATCTACATTTTCACAAAGAATAAATAAATATTTGTAAAATTTTATCCGCCTTGGAGTAATGTGGCAAGTATTAGTAAATATCCCTAAAATAAGAAGCCCGAACTAAATAGTGTGAGATTCATGGTCTAATGTGATAATAAATCTACAACAGGAAAACTGACGATTAAGATATAATCAAACAAATTAATGATTTAAACATATTTGTTTGTCACATAAATTAGTGATCAGATTACATTCGTTAAATATAAAAATGTTACACGAGTAAATTTTGTCTAATGGAGAGCCGTTCACATAAATCACTTCAAGAATCTAACAAAGATATAAACTAATTATGATATAAAATATACTCAATATAACACAAAAATGAATAAAACATACAAGGAAATTGCACTTAATATAAAAAAAATACAAGCAATTAAGTTCTGAAACGCAAACAATCGACGAGATATTTGAGAGAGAAGCCCTTCTGACTCGTACTCGTAAGTCGCGTCGATTTCTTGGCTCGTCCTTTGATTACGACGCCCGATTCGAACTTAAAACCATCTTCAACTGAAAATCATCGAGATATGTACACAATCTGCTTGATTAAATTTTTTTACGATAAATAATAGGTTCGCGTTTGACGACGATCACGCCTAATATTAGACGATGATACGGTCGAACATGGAGGACGCTTATCGAGAAAATATTTAATTACAAGAGACTTGAAGACACCCGGATTGCACTTTTTGGCAAACACCGACTCTAGTGGTGCATTTCACAACTCAAACTCCACTCACAAGAAAGAACATAGAGATAAAACATTTCGTTTGCACTGGTGGTGTTTCCACGATGACGTAAACCAAAAGGCGTTTTCATCCCCGAAGATGGAATGGTGAGGGGGAATGGAACGAACGGCAAACATCTCGTTATCGCGCAATATGCAGCGTTATTTTAAAGATGTAAATGTCTTTTTCTCTATCTTTTGATTATTGTACGTATTTACTCGTAAATAATAAACTCTCCATACAAAAAAATCTCACCGGAACATGAAGACAAATTGCCAGTAGTCAAGGTCAAACCTTCAATGAGTTCAAATCCGATAAGAACACAATTAATTGTTAGTCGATTCATGGCATATGCCATATGTGGCAGGGCCAAGGGCAAATAAATCACGAGCAGACAGCCAAATCATGATACAAAAAGTACACAGAAAGTAACAGGTGTGGCGTTCTTTGTTCTAATCACATCTGTTGGTGGAATGTATCTTATTACTGGGTATAATGCGAGAAGACTTGTATTAGTCGCTTACACAGTAGTTTTGTATACATAATAAGGCATGCGTTAAAATCCCCTGTTAGAAAAGCAGCTCGTTAGGTTTTAGATTTTTGCTTTATTTGATATGCGATGATTTTTTTTTGTTTACTTTGAGTAATAATAAAAAAATGTATCATTTAAGGTAGCATACGTTAATAGTTAAAGGGATGTTTAATATACATTCGATATATTGCTATTTTTGTTTTGGTTTTTATTTTCACTTGGCATAGATTGATGTCGAAACTTCCAACACACTAGAAAAATTAAACACGCGCTTTTTATGAAAATGTATTTTGAAAAATATTTCGAAAAAAATGTCGAATATGATAGACAACAGAGCAAACTGCTTATTACATTAGATCAAACCAGAAAAAATCTATATCAACTAGCATAGTCAATCTAATATCAAATACCGGAGCATTTCAGCATATGAACGTTGAGAGCTTCCGCTTTAGACTCTAGGGTTTGCTTTTCTACTTCTTGTCCATTTACATACTCTTTGGAGTTCTTCGTTGTGAGATCATTGGAACACACCCGAAAATTACACTATTCTATTGCAAGTGGATGTAAACCTATATGCCTAATTAATCAATTCTCTTAATCCAGTGTCTACGTAGATAAAGATCAAAAGGAAGTTAAATATATTTATAGAATATTGAATACCAATCCAACATGTAAGACTGCTAATAAAATAATGCAAAGTAAAAGTTCTTAATGTCCTCGATATGCGCAAAGGCCAACAACTATCTGAACGCATTCTTACCGACGTACACCTTCCAGTCCTTTTGAATCGATCAAACAATTGACATGTGGGTATGCCTTGAAATCTCAAAAAGGCAACCTTGAGATCTGTCTTCATGTTACCATATCGTTATTACAATAACATCACTGAATATATTAATAGCACTGATGTAAGAAAATAATGACGTCGTTCTAGAACGATCTTGATTCAAAATTTTGCAATAATTTCTGTAAAATTAAAATGTATTAAAAAAATATTGGTGTAGGTTCTTGCAAGTCAATGATCTGTATAATATGTAAACTCACTGTTGCAAGTGGAAGAATAAACGATATTGAGTCGATATCGAATCGTCGCCCATAAAAATACATTTTACCAATTTGGTCCGATATTATTATAAATTTATGATTAAATATTATTCTAAAATATACCGCGAAGAAGTTCAAAAGTTAAAAAGTAGAAAAGAAATTTTTGAAAATTTATAACTTAAAAAAATTACAATACAAAGAATCACGTATTAAGCGGACCCTGGGTGTCGACGTGATCGCACCGAACGCACCCAGGATTTAACGCTCGGATGATGATGATGACAAACAGACAGCAATTGAAGTGAAAATAAAATAATTGTCAAACATTAATTAATGCATTGATGACTTATTCTTAAGTGCGCGAATTAGCCTTATACAGCTTAATAAATATAAAATAAGTAAACATTTGAAACTAGTAACCTGTACATGCTAAAATAATGGTAATTAGTGCCGGGTTCTAATATTTTGATGTCAATTCATTTGCCCTGGTTGGCCGTCCTAAGTATCACTGTAAAATATACAAATGGAAGCTGACCTAACTAAACTTCTGGCAAACTGCTGTCGTTTAGGAGGCCAAGACTCACTTTGAGCCGCTGAGCTAAGAGAGTTAGGTAGAGGTATTTGCTACGGATTAAAATGCAATATAAACCAAATAAAAGTAATACTTTTTTATAATAGTAAGGTAAATGAATGAATAGTAAGAATCGGAATCCCGCCAGAGGTCTTCTAGGTATCGTGATTAACACCGGATGCATCGACAATCTACCTCTCAATCCTGAAGTCGTTTGTTAAAAATTTAGATAAAAATCCTCATAGCTAAATCGCTTAAACATGCAATTCTTGTTTTATTCATGCCATTTTCTAATGCGACTTTACTGCTGTTTTAGTATTTCATAAATATGATCACTCTAGTTTCATAATCAGTTTCTAATAACGATATTCTATCTACACGGAGTAAACAGGTATTAAGCGACGAATATTACCCTATAAGTCGAAAATAATTTACTGTCTTGTCTATATCTGGCAGTTTTGTCTAAGACTAAAGTTTACGTCATTTTGTGAACGCATTGCAATGCACCGTATTGTAATTATTTATTGCTCTCATGCATGATTTCTCAGTTCAAAACTAAAAGACTAAATTAATGGTTGGCCCCTAAACATCTGTAAAAGCGCAAGAGAAGAAATTCATAAATATGTAGACGATTATTAAGCACAGATGACGTATTGCAAAATAGGGGATCTTAATAACATGTGTAAAGAGGAATAATTGAAATCAAACTTTAGGCAAAACATGTGCAACTACTATGGGATAAATTAAAGGAAAGACTAAAGTAATTTGCTTCGTTCATGCATTAAGAATAGACCTGGTGTCATGGAATTTAGTATACTTTAAGGAATTAAGTTATAAGTTTCCACAGGTTAAGAATCTAAGATTTACACCAATAAAACTGAAGTCAGGTATTATTTGCTGTAATGTTGATAAAGAGAATGGAAATACCTTTTATATCGAAAAATTTCACAAGTTCCTCACTTTACCGAAAGCTCTGATATGAATGAGATAATTAAGCTTACCAAAAAGCCTACTTAAGCGGCCCATAACTTCATGCCGCCGCATTGCCTATTGTCACAAATCTGCCCGTATAAGTCACAAATACCCTCTAACCATTGCTTATAAAATCAAACTAGCAGTCACGAAACTATAATAATAAATGCAGTGACAGAAGTGACACATTTTCACGCTCGTAGCCGTCGGGTGTATTGTTAAATTTAATGCACACTCCAATATTGAACAACATATTATTATACACCTATAATAATAACCGATTACATTTAATTTCTATTTTAGGTAATATTACATTTAATAGCACATTCTATACCAACGTGTCCAAACGTGTAAAATCTCTTAAGATTCAATATGTATTAGTGAGGGTTGTACATAAATGAGGATTGATGTTTCTATTAGTAACTATTTTTATGTTGTTTTAATACTGACTAGATATACAAATCATGCATAGTTAATTATGTAAAAAGCCAATTTTTATTTTACAAATCAGCAAACCAGAGCTGTATATTTTTAAACTACTTAGATGGGGGTCTTCACCTTGAGGTTCTTAGATAAGATAAGAAATTAAGAAAACTTACAACAACAATACTAACAATTAAGTTTACTAACCAATTAAGATACGAAGAAAGAGTATTAATTGTAAGAATGTAAGAAATAAAAGGCTTTTTATTGATTTTGAAACTAAGCAAATAGGGGTTGTTTTATGAGTTATAATAACAGACAACTGTTGAGGCCGACTTCAGGCACCTAAAGCAAGATTTCTGTATGATGTGAACAGTGAACTAGGTTAGCCATGATTAGACTATTACACAGAGATGGTCCACAGCATTTTGGGGACGCGGTGGATCTAATCTCTATTGGTAAAGTTGATCAGTCTGTCTCGGGGTAATCAAGACCTTGATGCGCGGATAACCATGGGTGTAACTAGGTTCGAAACCTCATTTTCTTCCAATTCAAGCGCAGAACGCGGTTCAGATTTAGTGGAGCAGTTGAGAATCTATATCAGAGTCTCACACAAGCCGTGCGGTGCTTTCGCCGCATAAAGTCTAACGAAATGTATTCCTCCTGCATCGTCAGAAAAATAAAATAAGGCTACAGAGACTTACTGCTTGATATAAGTTTTTACTCTCCGACACCAGATCAAATTATAATCTTCCTACATATTTTAATTGAAACTGTCTATAAATTATCGTGTTGATGAGAACGAGATAAAAATAAAAAAGCCGCGACAAGCCCAAATGAAGCAGACAATTGCTAGATAGGAAACCATATATAAACCATAAATATTTACGACAAGGATCTGTGAAGTGGGTAGATTTATACAAAGCCACTTTCAATAATAGGATTAACATTAACCGACCTATACCAGGTTATGTGCAAAGGTAAGCCGCTCCCAAACACATGCTGTAGATACTTAGAATTGAAATCAGGAGTCGTGTCTTGTTCGGTACAAAGCACGCCCATAATTCAGATTAAAGTGGATTATAGTTAATTTTGTATTGACTCCGATTTGGTGTCGGTTTGGTGATTAGGATGACGAACGCACCTATCCTACTGAATCATAAATATAAGGCCCTTTATACACTATCTCGGATGATTTATATTAATTACCTACTTGCAAATACGTCGAAAATGAACTTGAGAAAACGCTACAGTGACTGTTCTGCAAACAAAGTTCATAAATAATTCGAGTTTATCAAATTAATTAATTAAGTTTTGTGGTCGAAGGGACTAACCCTTTGCCAGCCGGGTTCGACTTTTGGCATGGAAAATTTTGTATACGAACTTTTAGTTCTTTACTATGGTCTGGATGTCTGGCATCTGCCTAAGAGTGGCCCGTTGTATATTATCCATAATACAGTTGTCAAGGGGTATAAACATTCTGTGTTTGTCTGCTAGTTATATTATTAATTATATACTTTAAAACCTTGATGAACAAAGTATGAAAATTACGTTTTGGAGCTTATATGATATCAAGCAAGTTTTAAAATATTTACTAGGATAAATTAATCCTATTTCATCACACATAAAGTAAAACAAAATTAACGCTTTCATGTCCTCCTTTATAAACAACAACGACAATAATCTTTAGCCTCTTACAAAAGCTTTCCAAGACTTTAAATTGAACACTCTTCTAACAATTAACAAATTATAACAATTTGTCATCCCTGTACAACATTATTTAAGGCAAGAACATACATTATCTGAATTCTCAAGCCTGACAATGTGGCTTAACAAAGGCCATACAGCCTAGCAGCATTCCTCGACAGGTTTGATTGAGCAGATTAAACAATGCTATTGCAACATTGTCATGTTTATGTAGGTGATATTTATGGGACATTTAAAATCAAAATATTAAATTAGATAAAGGATTTATTTGATAACTACCTCTCTTGGAAGAACAAAAAATATTTACTATTGAGAACCTGCTTCTTTTTTTCAGGTCTGTTAAAACAACACAAAAGACTTATTTAAAACAAATGGTAATAAAACTCACTGTCTGCTTGATGAAGTTACAACTGCCAGGTTCTTGTATTTATTAGAACTTGAAATGAGCTTCCAGTCGAGATTATTCTACAGTGGAAAATGTTTAATTTATCAATCAATCTTAATCCAGGGTGATTGTGACAAGAGGTGACTTGTAACGATGAAGCCGCCCAATGTATTTTTTTATATGCTTTGGTGGTGGTAAAGAGTTGTCTATCTATATTTCAATATATTTTAAATTAGCATTTTAGGCAGACTACTACTTTGGTGTCAAAAATTATCACAAGCAACGGAAATCACGCTTCATTGGGTGGGCCGTTAACTTATCTGCTATATTTTAGCAACAAAAAAAAAACGGACACAGACAGACAAGTACAGCGGCTGCAGAGAAAAGTTGTAATAAGTTCTGCAAGATTCGCGCATGTATACCTAACATGTTTCATCTTTATGCGACGTACCTATGGTGTTAAAAACTTTAGTTCTTACTAAACCCTCTGTGATTATTATTTTTTTTTTTGTAAACTGAAGCTTTATCTCCCGATACTCGATCAGAACTGTTCACGTTTTCGCCGATCTCGTATATACCCGGTCTAAATAGAATAGACTTCGTCTTTCTCTGCGTATTTGTCTCCCAGAGCCATTTTTACAAAAAGGGAACTCTTAAGAAATCTTCATATTCGTTTACTCGTCTATCTTTGTGAATTTTGTAGACATTTATTGTAATGTTCAATTACAATAGTTTAGTGAATTTGAGATCAGAAGATTAAGGTCTAAACAATATCCGTTAAGTACTGTTTGAAATGAAGTAAATATATACGATTAAATGATTTTCTAGGGTTTTGTAACCAAATAACTAAATTAAGGAATCTTTCAATGTGCGTGACCCAACGCACACTTAGCCGATTCTTTTTATTGTATTCTACTTCTGGAGGGCTTTCCAATGGGCAGTTTAAAAAGTAATAGGCGCTCCACATTTTTCCCAGGAATACGAAAAAAGTAAACACGTAATCCCGTTCCACATTCTCATTCCCCGAACATTTCTTGCGGTCTCACAATGTCCTCACGAGAACCTCAAGAAAATGTGCAGGGCGTTAAAGAGATATTGGTAGAAGTAAAGCCGAGGGCATGCCCACAAATATTTACACAACAAACAAATCCATGGATGACTAACAAAATAAATCTACCGTTAATGTTTTCCTGAATCAATAAAATATTGAATGGAGATAATTCAAGCAGATAAGGAAGGCATGTTATTGTCATTATCTTCAACGAAACATCCAACATATTTCCAAGACAACAAGGACTGGTCTCTCATTACTGTTAGAACATGGCAGTAAAACGGGCCTATTCTAAACGAGCAATTATTTAACAAAGCCAGAATAATCTGTAGTTAACAATTTACAACATATGACTTGACAAAACTACGTACTTTACTTACATACATTTTTATTAATAGGTTAAAAATGTAAACAGTAAAATGTTATTATTCAAAGGCTGTTAATTAAACTTTACGCTAAATGAAGTTTTTTGAAGTGACACTTCTTTTTTTTTATTAACTAATCTACGGACTCTAGTTCCGTACCCTTTTTACATCTTAATTATTGTTAGAGTTTTTTAAATTTATACACGCTTATTGTTTATGTGTTATTATGTGTGACATTAATTTTATGATTTTTGTGTTGTGTTGTGTACCTTAAGAATAACTTATATAATAATTTTTTTATCTAATTTTAATACTTAATTTCTATAATGTAGAGTGTATCTGTTACATGCTGGTGTTGTGAGAAAGTGCATGTGCAGTGTGTGCCTTATGTCTATACCTATATATATATTATCTTAACTAGTGCCATGTATGCTGTTTTTTCTTTCTGTGCCTAGGTTGTTAATTTTTAGGCTCTTTGTGTGTCTTGGTTTGTGAATTGT
The DNA here is from genome assembly GCA_012273795.1 of Dendrolimus punctatus. Taxonomy (NCBI): domain Eukaryota; kingdom Metazoa; phylum Arthropoda; class Insecta; order Lepidoptera; family Lasiocampidae; genus Dendrolimus; species Dendrolimus punctatus. The sequence continues at coordinate 8,477,641 of CM022535.1, forward strand.
GCGTGTAATGCAATGTAGTGGTATTGCGAGTTGGTGTGAGTAAGTGTATAAGTTTTGTTGTTTTTGATTGTGTGTTTGTGACTTTGTGTGGTGCTATAATTTATAATTTAATTGTCGTGACATGAAACATTTTTAGTTGATGTTAGTGATGATGGATGGTCTAGGAGGGGGATTGTTGACCCTCCATTAGACGTTGGACCACCGTCTTGTCTCCCATGCGTATACGTAGTAGTGAAACTTCTTTAGAATCGTTGTGATTTGAAACTCGATGAAACGAAAAAGCGAAAGATATAAGCACATAAATCTATTAAACTAAGCCTGCGAAAGAATTAGATAGAATACATTATATTTAATCATATAAACACAATGCTCATACAGAGTTGGAAATCTTTAGAAGTTTTTCGTTAATATTTCAATTTTCGTGTTTTAAAGATTTATTTTAATTTAAAATTAACAAAAAATAAATAACTTAACTAAAATTACATACTATTGCATACAATGTAAGAAAATTAAACTTGTTTGTATTGTATTCTACCCATAGTCCCTCAAGACTATAAGTAGAAAACAGAGCCCAGATCGCCGTCTTCTATGGGTAAGGTGCCCAGAAGGCTGGCTACGTTTCCTCGCTGAATCGCCATACTGATCCGTTGGCCGAGGTAGGCACCAGCCCCCTGATCACCCGAAGAGTCAATGAGTCAAGCTTATATATACAAGCTTATAAGCTTAAATATATTATAACGATATAATATATGAAATTTAAAATCCCTCCATCCTCTTGTCACACTTTGTTTCATTTCTAGTGTAAATTGCACACACACACACACACACAACTTTTTTTATGTATATATATAACATGTCCTAGGATTATCATACTATTTAAACAATATCACCTTTACTCGATCGAGAAAACCAATAAAGAGATACAATGTTTAAAGAACATTTTACGTCAATACAAGTTCTATAACAGCTATCTACTATAATGGTGTTTGAAGTCCCCTGTGCTTTTAGTCGCTTAGTCGCTCACTCTAAACTTTAACATTGCACTTTACTTTTGTATAGTTATGCTATAAATTATATCTAAACTAGCACAGCTAAGGTTTTGTGGTGTAAATAATATGATAGTATGCTTTATACTTCTTTCATTTATTGAACTTTTATTTACATCTTTAGAGTGAAGGGTAAACAGTATGTTAATATTATTACGAGTTTAGCGGGACTCGAATTAAAATGACGTTAAAATTATGTAGAGTTTTAGTAGAACTATACAAACACATATAAAACAGGTACATATATATATATACGACAAATCCAAACGTAATACAGAATGTTGTAATTCAAAAATGCGCAAAGTCCGCCACTTGTTAGATTCCCGATGGTAGTACACACGTCACGCTTCGATTGTGGTTCTCGCTCGACTTCCCCTCCCTCAATCAGGCCATTGTTTTATACTGCCAAATGCAATGTGCCCGCATTGTGGTCGACTTAATCCGAAACACCTGGTTACTGAGTCGGCCGCAAGCGGCGATAAAAGAGTGCAATAAACAATGGGTTGTTCTCTAAAAGCGTATGCTAATAAACAAGTGAACAAAAGAAGACGATCATAAAAGAATTACAATTAGTTGAAATGCCGACAGATAATAAAATGTGTTTTTTTGCAAATATGCAGGTGAATTTTGTTTTTGTCGGAACCTGAGTTGTAACAATATTTTCAACTTAGCTTATAACACTGGCCTATAAAAGTCTCACTGCTGGGCTTGGATTTCTATTTTTCAAAGGAACAGACATATGTACAATTACTTATCCAAAACGGGTTACAGCATCGCAAAACATCGAAGATTGAGGTTTTCGATTAGACTCGCTTTAAAAACCGATTGGACACGGATTTTATACGAAAAATATGTATTATTAAAGCAAAATCAAACATTCAATACATACAACTTATGGTGATGAAAATAAAGCGATTAAAGCAAGAGACAGCGGGGGCGGAATAAAAATGAAGTTTAACACTTTCTAAAATCCATTATAATTAATTATTCAATACACTATAATGAAGTACTGTAGCAATACGGCAGGTAAGCGGCGCCGGTGGCGTGACAATTTCAGGCTTTTTATGTTGCTGAATTTCAATCTACTCCTTATATGCTTGCTTCGAAAAAAGGCGCAAACAAGTGGCGAGCTGCAAACAGGCAATAAATATGCAGAATTCAAAGATGCGTTCACTACCTCTATTCTTTTCAGACTACCACACATGATTATGTTCTATATCATGCCAATAATTTAACAACGGCTTAAAGAACCCGGCTTATTATTTATAAATACTTAAATAATAAATATAAAAAGAAAGGAAATTGTATAGAAGTAAGTGCAACTTAATCATCGTCTTGGGCAACCACTTACGCCGGCGCGAGGCGCACGTCACTAATATGTACATAAATACAATTTGCGAACCGGGCTTTGAAACAAACGCTCCGAACGCAACCGGGATTTAACTCTCGAATGTCGCTGATGTATGTGTTAGTTAGCGATAAATTATACAGACAGTACAGCTTTATATTTCAATGATACATGGATATTCAAAAAAATGACATTAAAATAATATCAGTTTTATATAATAATAATAGGTATACAAAATACTTATATGGATGTATATGTATGTGGATGGACTCATTTATATTTTTAAAGGCTTGTATAGAAATATAGATAGTATAAATGTTCCGCCATGCTAACAGTGTCGCACCTTTATGCAACGTTATTCGAATCGAATGAATGGTAATAGGACAAAAAATTTAATAGAACCGTTGACAGATTTTCATCAGAGGCCAAAGCCCGAACAAAGCTACAAGATACAAAACCGACAATCCATAGATTTATTAAGTAGGTAGTGGAAATACATTTAACAAAGAGTTTCTTTCGATTCACAGTTGGGCTTATTTTGCCTGGTTATTCATGCCGCTTATGACCATGGTCTGTCTTTCTCAATTTACCCTTTTTTACGACGAGAAAGCCGACTGACGGCTGACAGCCATGCGAAGGGGGATAGTCGCGGACGGTGTGTGAGATTCGCCAGATCGGAGCGGCACTAGCACTCCTAGCCTAGCCTTAGCACTAGACTAGCCTAAACGTACTATTGCCAGGTCACAGTCTGTGATACTTATTAAAAGTCCTCGGTGGTCATGCGCCGTATGCCAGGGCTACGGGAACGTGAAAGCTCGACCAAATCCGCGTGTCCTGGCGGGCGGAGGCCTTTAAAGCCACATTCACTGTCGGGGAACTAACTTTTATCCCGCGGCAACTTAATGGTCTCTGCGTGGGGCGGTTTGTGACGCGCCCCATGGGAGAAGAGGTGAGCGCCCGTGGAACACAGCGCGCCCCCATCTCGACTGCATAACGACGGGTGGGAACCGTATCCCCAAAGACTGTTGCCTTTGTAGATACGACCAAGTTTTATCCGAAGAGTTATAAGAGGAACAAATGCCTAATCCTACCGCGTCCCCCAGGTCACGGTAGAAGGGGTAAATCCAAGAAGTGCCCGGTTTGACGTCGTGAGATAATATGCGTGTCAGTAACCTAACAATAAGAAATGCTGAAGATCGTGCAAAGTGCAGAATAAATGATAGGAAACCCATGTTCCGAAGCGAACGGTCCAAAAATACCAAGGTTTAATAGATAATGAATGATAAGGGCCAATGTATTCCTATAGAATACCAGACAAGTGTGTAGACATAATAAAAGTACGTTTTAACGGTTTTAAGAGCGGTATTTTATATGATTTTATTATTCCGACGTTTCGGCCACTTGTCAGTAGCTGTCACGGAAGACGAAGAGTAAATAATAAACAAAAAATAAAACTAAATAATTAAAATGAACAAGTTGGCGGTAGGCCGAGTAAAACTTTAACAATACTTATTGACACTTGACAACTGTTTCTTCAGTGATTACGGCTACTAAAAAGTAACAGAAAGATCGGAATAATAGAAATTCAATAAAAATACCGTACAAACGTAGTTTTATTATGTCTACTAGAAAATATTGAGTGTGTTGCGACTTTTTCAGTCCCAAATTGCAGCTTGACGAATATCAGAGTAGTGACGCCTATCAGAACGGTTGAGAGCCTGACGGCTTGCGTACGCGACAGACATTCAAAGGGCGCGGGTTCGAATACTTTAGGCAGTTTTCTGACCTATGTGCATATTGTTATAATTACCACGTGCTAACAACCTTGAATGAAAACCACGTGATGAAAGCTGCACATCGAGAAAACCGATGCGTCAAACTTGCCAAACCGCCTTGGACAAGCGTGACAGGTAATATTGACCGTTCCCTATAGTGGGAGGTCCGAACCCCCGTGAATCGCTGACAGAGTGGACTGCACCTACATTAGGCACTGCTGCGTAATGCAATAATAGGGTACGTAAGTGACAGCTTGTGTAATGTATGTGAATATGTATCCTATGTTTAATTATAAGTCAAACACTTGCGGAATTCCCTTTCATAAATTCCATAGCCCGGGTTGTCTGGAAGATATCGCCCTAAATCTAAAGCGATAAGGCCGCCCATTGCTCCTACTTTTACTGTTTAATATGACTACCGTAAATTGTTTATTTTACGTGTGTATGGTGAACAATAAAGTCTTTACTATTCTATTCTATAATTATTGTAATTTTATGTATTTAACATGTCACATGTTTTCCTACGATCTATACATATAATAAAATTGTAGACGTCAAATTTCTGTACAATGAAAAAAAATGCTTAAAACCGAGTCAGGGGATGTAAGAATTTAAATAGAACTAATTTAGATTTTTTTCAAATTTTTTGTTTCTCTGTTTATCTGTTTGTCTGTATGTTTGTACCGGCTAATCTCCGAAACGACTGGACCGATTTACATGAAATTTTGTATAGTGATAGCTTATAATTATCCCTAGTCAACATATAGGATAATTTTGATCCCGAAAAATTAAAGAGTTCCCGTGGGATAATTAAAAACCTTTAATTTCTTAAACAGCTTATAACAGCCTGAATGTAATTTCTCTGCAACGTAACATAATAGAAGCAGAGATTAGGAGAAGGTGTGGTGTCGGTGAGAGAGTTTTATCTTATATATATTAATATATAAAGCTGATAAGTTTGTTTGTTTGCTTGAACGCGCTAATCTCAGGAACTACTGGTCTGATTTGAAAAATTCTTTCAGTGTTAGATAGCCCATTTATCGAGGAAGGTTAAAGGCTATATACCATCCCGCTGAGAGCATTAGGAGCGGAGCACCAATGAAGAATGTTTCAAATTCCCGGGATATTTAACTTACTTTTATTAAATAAACTATTCCACGCGGACGAAGTCGCTGGCAGAAGCTAGTATTATATATAATCAATAGCAATCAACTAAAAAGCAGCTAATCCTTTCAACGAAACTTGTTTTATGCAGACACAGCTAATTAAAGATAATCAAGTTTTTAATCTATAACATCCCGATGGAAACTAGTCTCGTAACTTGTTTTGCATTTGCACGTAACCGATTGAAAGGTCAAAATAAATTTAATAACCGAGCACTAGTGACGGAACTGCATGGTGATGTTGTAAGTAGTGTGTTTCTTTTTAATCTGAATCTTCTTGATGTTTTTGTGGGGGCTAATGAAGAAACCATAAAGCCGTGATTATCGATATTGTTATTATGATAATCGGCACCCGAGTTGATTGCCGTGATGGCGGATCAATAAAAGGAATGCAACCAAGGGAGCAGAAGTGACTATGTTCGGTTTGCTTCTAGAACTTTCCTTGCGATGAGATTTTACTATAGGTATAAAATTTAGATTTGGATTTCGCAGAAAGGACTATTCTCATATTTGTCGCAAGTAGTACCTACATTTCCTTTTTACTCGGAAAACAGACTACATTGGCGGGGCGCATGTATTGCAAATTGATGCGAGGAAAGCTATATAGGCACCTAAATCGATGTTTATGGAATTTATCACTTGTATGTTCCTTTGGATAAAATGAAAACTTTTAATACCGATTTCAAAAATTTAAATCATTTTCGTCCAATAAATTCTACACGTATGTAGATGCTTATGATGTAGATACACGAAATTGTGAGAAAATCTATAATAGGTAAGTAGCTAAACGATAAACAACTTAAAAATGTATTAAATATTCAACGACACAAGTTGTAGGTAACGGAAACATGTTATTTTTATGAATATTGATAGTAGGTTAAGCATCTATAGGTATTTTCAACTTAGAAAGGGGGTCAGCGGCAATATTAGCGTGTTCCTATTGATTTCAGTGGCCCCCGGTTGTTAACCTACTTTAAAATTAAAATAAACAGTTAAGTAACTTAAATTTTCATAACCCTATAAGCATTAAATCAAATTCAATATTTGATTTGCGTTTACAATTATTAAGTAATTTAGGTCTAGTCCAGTGGACTAGACCTAAATTACTTAATGGTAGACCTATTGACTTAGCTAGATATGTGCAGACGGCTGTGCGGTAACTGATTTGTATGAGGTTTTTTATTGTATAACCATGTAATGCCAAGAAACATGTAAAATTTAGCGCAGAGAATTTATTACAACGTGATAAAAAATAAATAGGTATACATCAAAAAGTCATTCCCCGTTTTAATTATTATTTATTTACAACAAAACATTTGTTGCAAATAAAAAACATAGTTATTATACGTAGGTACTTATTATACAAGCTGTGGTAGTTTAGTGGCTAGCGTACTCGTGTCCCAGACTTTAGAAGCTCGGCTTCGAATCCTGGCCGAAAAGCACGCTTAAGCAGTTTTTTGACCTAATTTGCGTTGTAGCGTTGAAAGAAAACAGTGCACATCGAGATAGCCGCTGTGTTAAACCCACCAATCCGCCTCGGATAAGCTTGTAAAATGATAGGCTCTAATCCAGCAGTAGGACTTTTATGGACTACTATTATTATACTTACAGTAGTCATTGCAATAACGACTTTAATCGTATAATCGAGTTTTTTACTTACAAATAAATACAATCAGTTTCTGTTTATTGACACTTTACATTGTAGGTTTAAATAAGGATCACGATGAACAGTTCTACAGAAAGCAGATACAAAGAAGGTGCGCAAGTATTGTTTAAAGATTTAGTACCCGTACTTACATTAAAAAGGTTTCTTATCGGTCCACCTGCCCTTCAGGGCTAAGAAGCTGCGTCGTCCCTTCCCGGAATGCGACACCTGTGACCACAACACAAAAACGCGGAACACCACAATCTATGTAAACAAGTAACGTTTTATCAGCTAAACCAAAAACCACTTTTATCACGTTAAATGTTATGGTTGCACATCCATTTACGTTAACTTCGTAAAAAAGTTTCGCGGCTTCGAAGTCAGTACACGATATCCGTCAAACAACCACCCACCAACAAAGAGAGCGGCGAACTCATTTGACAACGTGAACGCAGTAGCGAGACGCGCGCGGGGATTTGCGTGAAGAGAATTGAACTCATTGAGCGACAGTGGCGCCGCTACACCTGTCCATTTGTGTACAGTGTATACCGGACCGCCCGCAGCTTTGTATTGAAAATATTTTATAATGGAATAGGCATAAGAGTATTATAACTATAACCAAGTACAGAGTACTTCTATTAAAAAGTAAAAAGCACTAAAAGCAGTCCAAGTCGACATTACCTACTTCAAAGTAGTTTTCAGAATCTCTAAAACAGTATTAATGTATTTTCGTAGAATTTTGTATTTTCTATTCGAACTAATTTTATTAAATATAGGTAGATTAATTCTAACAATCTACACTTGCTCAATAAGCTAGATAATATATGCTCTCAGAGGTGAGACTGCATTATGTTGCTAAATTTTTGGCAAGCAAAGTACACAGTCTTGCATAATTATGCTCCAGGTACTCGAGTCCATAAGTAGCTAATAATAATTTATTCAAAGAAGGAAAGGCTTCAAAGGTTTGATCGTCAATACAGTATTGCTGGAATGTCGATGTTCTGCAAAATGTATTTCAGAAACTGTTTCTATGAATTATATCTATGAATCTCACCTTCACCATTCATCTAGTGTACTAGCAGACGTATAGAATACTAAGATATGCCCGCGACTCCGTCTAAGTTTGACGTAGAAAATTACCGCCGGATTCCCGGTACACAAATTATCGTAGCCTTCAAAATAGAATGCACCTAAGCTATCGTTTTAGTGAATACTGTGTCGGAATAAGTCAATCTTCATGCAGCCCAACAACTACAACCGTTGTCTGTGGACATTTGCAACACGTTTTCAATACATACAGTTCTTCAATTATTTAATTTTTTAAATAAAATTATACATTACTAGCTAGGCGATTTCACCCGCGTGGTGATGAAAAATTGTTATATTTTGGATAATTCACACTATCTCTTTATAAATTTATAGCCTACGTGTTATTTTGATGTGTAAGCTATATTATTGTAAAGTTTCATCGAAATTCATTCAGTAGTTTTTGCGTGAAAGAGTAACTAACTTGCATCCGTACATCGATATATCCATACATTCTTACAAACTTTCTCGTTTATAATATTTATAGAGAGAGAAGAGATATACTTAGAGATTTGAAAATAAACCTGGACAGCCCCGCCAAAAGTGAAAATTCCTTTTTTAACAATAGGTACTTGACCATACGTAACTAAAACTATTTTTTGCCTTCTGGCAATATTTTTTAACTGTAGTCAAGGTCAGTGAAACATAAACAAAGTGAAGTTAAAATTAATATCCATGTCATATTAATTTTAACACTGATCCGAGTCTAAAACCCCTAAAAATAACTAAATACCTTTGTTTGTACTCTACCAAGTTTCATGTGAGCAGTGATTTTTGAACCTGAAGGAAAAATCATTTCGATATAATTTGATGACATTTACCAAAGAACAACCTATCATAGGTTTGTAATAGTTAGTTTAGTGTCTTGCTTTCTTCTTGAATCAAAATTTTTTTACTGTTAAGAAAAAAAAGGTGCTAAAGCTCTTGCTTAGAAATTATAGTTTTTGTTATTAAAGTAAACACATATCAACTTCATACGCACACGATGTTTGATGTCGTACTAAAAATCACAAGTAAGTATTGAAATTACTCTTGGCCTAATATTGGGGTTGCTAGAGTTTAGAAAATTCGCGAAAGATGCGCTCTTATTATTTCTACTTTATTTTGCCACCTGTACCTCAAAATCCGTTCGGATATTTTTATCAAGGAATTAATTTTTGCATTTGTGGTCTTGACTAATTTTGAGGACATAAAATAAAGATGTCGTTGCAGTACTTGTAGATTTAGCAGTATTCTGAGTGATTATGAAGGTTGTGTTGTACGCTAGTTCCATGTCGGGCCTATATCTTTCATATATTTCAGTCGTAAAATTGGTTTTAATATTATTTTGAGCTTTGTTCATAAGACACGCAGCTTACACTACAAATCAGTGTTGCCAGAATATTTTCAACCTTTTTTTTACGAGGTGTAATCCATCATGGACACCCTACCGCTCGGGGACAATAGTAGGGTAGTGTTGGACTCCCGATGGCATGCTCGGACCTACCAACTAAACCACCTCTTTAGTCCATCTCGACGCCCTATGTCAGGACCTTGGGAACCAAAGACACATCCAATGGTCCTGACGGCGACGGCTCATAGAGCCCCTTAAATTATTATTTTTTTAATGGTCCACCACCATTATTAATAAGTTTCGCGTGCAAGCACAGCGCAGCGCCATCTCAAGACCAAGAATATTTTCAACCTAGTACAATGTAATATTAAAAAAGCTTCGCCTGCCTCGTGTAATTCATTAAAAATAAGTGACTTTATGGTTCTCTAACGCCATCTATATTTACTAGCCAGACTCTTTCGCATTAAGATTTTTTATAATTGTATACATAGGTACTATTTTGTATCAACAATGATCATGTGATACATTTTAACCCCTAGGCTTGGCACCCACTAGGCTTAGAGCCTAGCGACAGACATGCGGAATGTTCCAAGCGGAAAGTTCGGCGATTGAATGATGTGCGCTAATCTGAACTCAGTTGAATTATGATTTCCGCTTATGTATCATGCTCATAGGAGGTAAATTTAAAAACATTGCCAGCGTATTTAGCCGAACTTTCCGCGCGGTACGTTTCACAGATGTGTCGCTAAAATGATGCCTAAAAGCACATTAAATCTGTATTAATTTAAATCTAGTGTGGAATTAATTCCATGATGCGCCCACTTCTATAACTCTATAGAACCTACTCAGGATACCACATCTGTTGCAGAAAAAACTAAACAGCCGAATTTAAATTCGATGCAGAATTAATTGACGGCCTCTGTGGTTGAGCGGGCTAAGCCTTTACCGGCCTACCTCACTGCAACGCAGTGGCTCCGGGTTCGATCCTGGTATAGCAAATTTCGGAAACGTATTTTCTCCGTTATCTGGTCTGGGTGTCTGGGATCGGCCCCAGATAGTCCGTTGTATATTACCCATAACACAAGCGTAACTTGCTTAATTTGGGGATATACAGTATGTGTGTTTGTCTGCCGATTTAATAATTATTTTTATTTTTATTTTTCCATGTTCCCTGAACATTGCGACGGGCAGACGCCATAGTCCCCATATTCCCAGACTCCTAGTACCACTAGTAGTTCACCCCAATAGCCCGGTACTTTTTGTCCTCATTTCCCACAATAGTCCTACACTGGCCGGGGCTTGTCCTTGGGTACATTTTATATGGTGAAGACAGGGATAATCGCCGGTCAGTGTCACGCCACATTTCCATTAATTTTGTCAAGGGGCCTCTACGTGTTGGTCTCCCCATGGCCCACGGAAGCCCTCCAAAAGTCCGGGCCATTTTTATGGCCCGTGGTCTTCCAAGACATACAAATTTTAATTTAATAATAATGTAATAATTCTGTAGCTGCGTAGTGTGTGCGTTTTTATGAAGTTCCATGTTACAAAATTTATTGATAAAAGGGTATCAAAATATTTATACTGCGTGTTAGGTTTAAAATTGTATTACATTGTTGTTCTTGAAAACACAGGACCAATGTTGACACGAGAAGAACTCATTGTCAGCGAAAATAGTGTCGTATAAAAAAAATGTAGGTGTATGTTCCTTTGATCAAAAAATCATTTGCCTTTCTTTACCTAATCAAATATTTAACATTTTACAAAGCTTTTACAGTATTGATATACAGATATACACGGATTAAAGACTGGAGCAAAGGGAGATAGGGAAAGGAATCATACTTTTATGTTCTGGTTATTTCAAACTACCCTTGGGGTAAAGAAGACAAGTGAAAAAATTACATTATAAATTCAAATAATTTATTACAGTGTTATGTTGTGCCTTTGTGAATAAATCTTTATTGTGTTTCGCATTGTATTGCTTTTAGATTATTTATTCATAATAAGAAGAAAAACCAAAACGCGATGTTTTTTTTTTTTAGAAAATACAGCATATTAATCTACATAATTACAGATTTATGGCACATACTATAATACAAAATATACAGGATCATAGACTATATTCTTAATTAATTCTAATATCACTTTATTTTAATGATATAGGTAGTGATGCAGCTGCGTTGTTAAGATGATGTTGAATATGAGGAAAATTCCAAGTATATCTGCAACAAAATAAAAGAATGTTTGAAATAAAAGGCAGTAGATCAAAAATAACTCAAACTTCTTATAGCTCATAATTATTCTAGCATGTTAACAAGGGCAAAGTCTGTATATCAATGCTTGATTAGAGGTTCTAAAGCGGCCATTATTGCGGATTTGTATAAAGTAGAAGTTTATGATGCGTTTTACACCACCCTACCAGTATATCTAAACATGTGTCAATTTAACAATTTAACATAAAATGGAAAAGAGAGATGAATATTAATCGGAATACTGTCAGTTTTACCTTGTTGCGCCAATTTATCTAGTTGTTCGTTGCCAACTAGCCCTATAGGTATACGATGGGATTAATTGTAAAACAATTTTCTTACAAGCAGATTCTAAATTCATGAGAAGCTTCAGTATAGTTGGGCTACCTACCAGTTGCCCTCGAAAGATTGAGACCACTTTTCGAATCCGCCAGTAATACTATATCTGAATAATTAGTTGAATTTATAAATGATAGAGCCACTGTAATAGCTAGAAGCTCAATTTTTCATAATGAATAGACTAGGCTTAATTTTGAAACTGATACTGATATTTGAATTTAAAATTAGAAAAACCCCTCTAACTGTATTGGCTTCCTTAGTATTACTTAATAAAAGTAAAAAAGAAATCGAATACGATTAAATTTTATTTTTTTAAGGGTATCGGGTGAAACTGACATTTAGACATAGTTGATTGTTATTTTTACACAATCTGCACACTTGTAGCCTTATTTGTTTTTCACGTGCTTCTTTATTTGTTCTTTTGTTGTTGATTTGAGTATTTTTTGGTATTCTACTACTAGATGTGATGTGTTTTGAATATGTGAGCAATTATTGATGTTCGAGAATAATTATCAATGTGCTTTGACAAATCTTGCATATACATATATTATATGTCCAAACCAAAACACTTACACAAAGAATCAGAAGCACTATCTTGAACTGCAGGAGCTTGGTACTCATCACTTATTTCTAAAAACTGATAGATTGCTTTGAAACCTGTTCCATCCAATCTATCATTCGATCGGAACGTCACTTTAAAAAAGTTTCTTTCAGATTCCACATGAAACTCTTTCATTTGTCCACAATATCTGCCGTATCTATTGTCTTCAGTCATATAGTTTGAAAATTCTACGTAGTCACTCGCTGATACGGCTTCACACCTGGAAACGATAGAAGGATATCAATAAGTATTTTAAAATAGAATACTTTCGTTAAATACTCGTTGTGCACTCACTACAAGAACTTTAGTATTTTAAATTTAAGGAAAGAATTGGAATTTATAATTTCACGTTTATATAGTATAGGAGGAAACTCGTCATATATTAACTTAAAACCCTTTCTTATTATCTCGAGTTATATATACGAATTGATTTATTTAAGCTTTGGCCATTTTACTCTTTAGTGTCCATATTTATATTTATTTATAGCTATTGTTGCTTACCATTTATGTATATTGATATTATATTAATATTGTTATTTTTTTTTTTTTTTTTTTTTTTTTTTTTTTTTTTTTTTTTTTTTTTTTTTTTTTTTTTTTTTTTTTTTTTTTTTTTTTTTTTTTTTTTTTTTTTTTTTTTTTTTCAGATTCGATTTCAACAAGTTCAACATTGATAATAATTTTTAAAGCGTTGGGACTTATTGGTGTGGGCACGATTATTTCCATGATATAATATAAATTAAATAATAATATCAGCCCATAAATGTTCCACTGCTGGGCTCGGGCCTCCCATTATAGGGGAAACGGACAGTATACCCGCCACGCTTGTCCAAGGCGGCTTGGCAGGTTTGACACATCGGTTATCTCGATGTGCAGGTTGCATCACGATGTTTTCCTTCACCGTTGTTAGCACGTGGTAATTGTAACAATATGCAATTAGATCAGAAAACTGACTAAGAGGTGCATGCGTTCCGGTCAGGATCGAACCCGCGCCCTTCGATCTAGGGGCGCGTGGCTAGCCATTACGCTACCACGACTTTTTCCATGATATATCAACCTTTAAACACGCAACTTGCTAAACTTGATTAAATGGACGACTTTACAAATGTATTATTTTTATTACTTCTTTAAGGTTTTCCAAAATAATCAGGTCTGATAGCAGTTCTATTGATACCATAATAAGTTTTTCTTGTATCGGTTACTTTAAAATTTAGAAAAAGATTCATTTATTCTGGAAAAGGATCAAATCGTAGTTGCACCCGTGATAATCATATGTAAACATTTATAATAATTGTTTCTCGCCAAATTATAGATAGAATTGTTATTTGTACTTACGGTAAAACACCTTCAACGTCGAAGTTAGTGAAATATAAGTGAACTTTTTCAGTCTCTCCACCGTGAAAGAAATATGTACACTCCGTGTCCCGTGGGTATGGCCCTGGTGAATTTGGTGAAGCAAATGTCCCATTGTGTGATTCACTACTATTGTATACAAAGGCGCATGGGAACTCTTTGAGTTGTCTCCCTGTAGTTATGCCGAAATCTGTAAAAAGATACCATCTTAAACCTTGAAAAAATATCAATTAATTGTATAAATTGGCTAGTTATGTGGAAATCAATGTCTAGGCATGCCGCCTCCACCAAGCTTCAGTAGAAGAAAGAGATACGCCCAAAAATGCTGGCAAAAATTTACGTTGTATAGAGAAGCCGGTGTCTCAAAACAAAGGATGCTAAAGGTCGCGCGAAATGGGGGAAGAAAAAGTAGAAAAACGGATCCCAGACTTCTAAGCGAGCAACCCAATTGGGACTTAACGATCAAATAATTATTATCATCTAAGAAGGCTGAAACTTTTAGCGGATAATCTAGAAATGTCTTAAAGTTTAGTGCGTTTATCTTCCAAGAACTTCAAACATAAATGCGAATCATTCAAACTTACTTTCTACAAATGAATAGGATATTTTGAATCCCCTAGCGTATCTAGATGATTGTGTCCCCCTGAATTCCAGCATCAATTTGGGCCCATTCGACATAATTGGTTTGGGGAGGTCAATTCCGCAGAAGCTATTCACTTTTTCTAATCGTCCATCGACGTTAACGAACGCCTGTAGCGAGTCAACGTTCATACAGCTGAAAAATTAAATAAAATCTCGATTAAAATTTACAAGTACATACAACCATTGCATGTTGAAAAATTGATCTCTTTATGTTTTAATTATTATAAGAGTATTAAAATACGTTTTGTTTGTTTCATATATCGTATAAAACTCCATTAAGGATTAGGCAAATATATGTAATATATTATCTACATTATGGACACTTGCACAGTCGGAAGTAGAAAAGTGGTGCGTGGAACAGGCAGCGCGAGTATGCTATATTTGATATTCATTGAATTATTTATATTAATTCAATTAAGTATATTTTTATATGAACCACTTTGAAAGGCAAAATTGAGCCGCCTAATATCGACTTAAGACAGTAATTATGTAGAGTAGGTAAAAGCTAAAATAAACTAAGTTATAAAATACAAGCGATTATAGACTGTGTAACAAATCGCTGCCAGATGGGAGCGTGCCCAGAAGGCTAGCTGCATTGCCGCGCTGTATGGCGATGCTTATTTGTTGGGCGAAATTTAATACTTAGTCCATTTATATCATATAAAATACCACAGACAGTAATTACAAAATACAAATATTCCATTAGGATAGAAAAATGTATGACAAGTGCACGTTTTCGTGGATCATATATATTTTTGAAGTGAAACTTCTGTATAGAGGCGGTCTTACGATGTTTCACTCAAGAAAAGGTGTCACGGTCGCGTGGTCTAATTTTTATATTTTTAAACTCGTGATATCTTTCGAATAGAATGTCCAAATTGAATAATTCAAAATGTAAAGGTATTGAAGCAGTCTTGAATATGAAGTAATTTATTTTGATAAGGATAATATCAAGATACAAATAAAGAGCCTTTTCTAGCGGCGGCATTTTAATTAAAAAATTAAAAGAACAATTATTGGGCATAACTATAATAGTTAGATATGTAGTAGTCCAGTCATTTAAGCTTAAATTAGGTAAGAATCTCGGAATTCGAGATACCCAGCTGTAAGTCTGCAAATACTTGTATATTGTCAATTAGGGTTGCCAGACGTCCCGTATTTTAGGCTTAGTTTAAAATGTCCCGGCGGGACTGACTCTGTCCCGTATTCGAACCGTGCGTCGTTTTCTATTATTAAATCGATCGATCTACGCGAGACAAAAATACTCACGCACAAAACGTTCGCAACTTTGCATACACATCAATTCTGATTAAGAAAGTTCGAGAGAATTTATGGTTTAATTATACACTTTAATTGTAAATAATTTAAAAAAAATATCGACAAGATATTTTCAAAATGTCCACACTACTTTCAATTGTAGCAATGAACATTATATCAAAATAAAAAAATAAAGAATGTCGCTATATAAATTTGTTTTTTATTTTGTCCCGGTTAAAACACCCCGTATTTTTTTGCCTGTTTAAGCATTTGCCCCTTATAATCTGAACACAAATCTGGCAACCCTAGTGTCAATATACAAGTATTTGCAGACTTACAGCTGGGTATCTCGAATTCCGAGGTGAACTTACTATAATGACTGGACTATAGTGTCGCGACACTTTTTGTAAATAATTATGTGTTCTGTAAAGTCGTAGTACATTATTTTATTCTATCATTAATATTTTTCGTAGCGCACGCGAAAAAATATCTAAAAAATTTTACACCTTGGGTTACATTATTGAAGTTTTAGTCATTACTAAAACTCCCTAAAACCCCTAATTTATTTGTAAATATAATATACCCTATGTCACCCTGGAATAGTGTAGCTTGCCAACAGTGAAATAATTTTTCAAATCGTTTAGTAGCTTCGGAGCCTCTTCATAAATCATGAGCAAACGAATTTTCATTGAGTTATTCTTTTTGGAAATATTTTTTTGTTAATATAATTTGATGTCCGAATGAAGTTGATGACGAAAGATGCGCAATAAATACAATAAATAAATGAGAGAATAAATACACAAAAAAACAATGAATAATTATGAAAATTAAATAAGTAATATATTAAACTATTATGTATAATAAGCCTGTATTTACTATTTAGCTACATCCTAGGACTATTTCGTAACAACCTTTTCGTTAAGTACATTTATTTTGAGAAATACTCGTAAACATTTTGAAAATTTTCATCAATATTAATGCCACGTTTTACATAAGTCTTTATTGCATTATAATAAAGATTTGATACTTACTCTGTTGATACATCAGCAGATTTATACAAATAGAAGTCTTGAAATATTAATCTAATTCTCTCCTTTCCTCTTCCGAAGAACTCATAGTGACAATGAGTGTTTGGTGGGTATGGTGTAGGATAATGTGGCGATGTTAATGTGCCATGTTTAGTACCATCACTGTTAAATTCTTGGTGACATGATGAAGCTGGAAAGAGAAATAATAATAATTACAAACTAATCTGTTTTTATAATATTTTAAAATTAATATTTTTGTATTGAGTTACATTTCTCGTCTACGTATCCGAACGTAAAATCAGTTTCAGTTGGCACATGCGCAACTCTTATTATCTATGGTTCCGCACTGCGCATGTAACCAGCAAACGTCAATATTTTAGGGATGTTCATTCGTCAGCCTTAGTTTCGTGTTAGAAATTGACAAATTACAATTTGAATTCCTTGATAGGTAATAAAATGGAATAAATCAATTGTAATAAATGTAAATTAATAATATTTCAGTGAGCTCAGATATTCAGTAAGTAAAAATAAAAAGTGTTTATTATAATTATCTACCAAACGATCATTATTTAAATTATAGTGCTCATCATAACATTCGTTATAATTTTACTTTTTATAAACTTCACTTTTTAAAAACTGTGGCTCCAACGCACTCGGCATTGATTTTACCAATATCAGAGTAAAAGAATATTTTATTTAGATAGTTTGGAGACGTCACTATGTTACTATGAAAATTGTCACTGTCAATTCTGTCACTCAATGATAATAATGTCAAAACAAAAATCTCAGTATTACTGTCGTGTGAAATGAAACGACTTATGCGATTAGTATTTACTTATAATAATAGTAAATTTATTCATTTATTATAATATTACTACTCTTTAATTTACAAATCACAACTTACTATTACACTTATTACCGTGATTATAGTGTTTCTTAAACTTGTTATGTGATAAGAAAAATATTATAAATAACTGTATTAGGTATTACAATATCTCTTCTGTTATTAGTCATTTTAATGTGAAAGAAATCTCAGAAGCTTATATTTGCCGTGATTGCAATTATGTCGCAAGCAGCACCGTTCTTCGTCGATCGGGCTAAAGGAGGCCGTGCGTCGTGCAAGGGATGCAAAGGTAACTGTCCAGGAGGCGAACTGCGTATTGCCAAAGTTGTACCTAGCCCTTACGGGGAAAATCAAAGCATGAAATCATGGCACCATGTGGATTGTTTTATGAATGCCCTATTAAAACAGAGACCTGCTACAAAAAGAATTGACTCAATAGACGACATAGATAACTGGGATAACATAAGCAAGGAAGATCAAGAGCTTCTTTTGAAGAAAATAAACGAGATGGAAAAGCTTTATGCTGAGAAAAATAGTGGGAAATATACTGCTAAGGTTATTAAAAATCAATCTATGGCACCCAAGAATTCTACCAACCCAGAAACTCTTAGTACAGAAAAGGATATACTTATTGATGATGATATGTTTACTACTTTCATAAATTTATGTTTTAACATAGCAAGAGTTGATGCATATACAGAGAAAACAGCAGTGGTTAACAGGTTTTTTACTAAAGGAGTTAACGGTGACTATTTTAAGGGAGATTTGGCATTATGGTGTAAGTTGCTTCTCCCTCAAGTATCAAAACGAGTATACAACCTGAAAAGTAAGCAGTTAGTAAAAGTGTTTTCAAAGATATTTAATACAGATCATGATGACATGTTAACCCACTAGAAAAGGGTGATGTAGCAGATACTATTCAGCATTTCTTTTCAAAATCCAAAACAAATATACAACCCAAAACTGAAAGTAATTTTTCTGTACAACAAATTGATGAATTCCTAGAAGAACTTTCAAAGTTAACAAAAGAAGAAGAACAAATATACCATTTCAAAAAAATTGTCAGAAAATGCACTTTGGATGATATAAAAATGCTAATACGGCTGATTAAAGGTGACTTACGTATTAATGCGGGCCCAAAACATATATTAGAAGGTGTACATCCAGATGCGTACAGTGTTTTCCAAACATCCCGTGACTTAGGAATGGTTATAAAGAGAATACTTTCTCAAAATACCACTGTGCAACATAAGGATGCAATACAAAAAGGCATTATTGCAAAACTCTCTTTAATGACTCCAGTGTTACCGATGTTAGCAGAAGCATGTAAATCTGTAGAAATGGCAATGAAAAAGTGTCCAAACGGAATGTTTTCTGAAATCAAGTATGATGGGGAGAGAGTTCAAGTACATAAAAAAGGGAATGAATTTAAATATTACTCCAGAGCCTTGAAACCAGTGATGGCTCACAAAGTCAGTCATTTTAAAGACTATTTACCACAAGCATTTCCTAAAGGAGTGGATTTGATTTTAGATGCAGAAGTTTTGTTGGTAGACGTAAAAACAGGAAAGCCTTTACCATTTGGTACATTGGGTATTCATAAACAGTCTAAGTTCTCAGATGCCTCTGTTTGTTTATTTGTTTTTGATTGCCTTTATTATAATGGTGAAGTATTAATGGATATGCCTATAAGAAAGAGAAGGAAAATTCTTCATGATAACATGGAAGAGGTTAAAAATCATGTAATGTTTTCTGAGATGGAGTTAATTGAAAAACCCACTGATTTGGCTAAGATGATTGCAAAGGTAAAATTGTTGTTTCTATTTTAGCCTAATATTCTCACAATGCATTTTTCCATACTTTATTACTATTTGATAAGTAAATTTAAATAAATCCCATCTGTATTATGGGTATTCTGTATTAGTCCATACATATATATAAAATTGAAGTGTCTGTAATGCCAAAATAACTGGTTTTTTATGAATAATAGAATACATGATATGAATGTATATATAGTACTGAAATAAATATATATTTTTTTAAATTTTTTGTTTGTTTGTCTATCTGGATGCTCCGGGTATTCTTTGAAATGGCTTGGCTGATTTTAGCAGGACTTTCACTGGCAGATAGCTGAAATTATAAGGAGGCTACCTTTTTATTTACTTTTATCAGAGTTCCGCAAAAAAATACCACACAGATGAAGTAGAGTGCACAGCTAGTAGTGCATAATACTGGAGGTGATCCAAGACCAGAGTAAACAATGTAAAGTTTATTAAAGACAGCATTGCCAGATGACCATGTCAATTAACCCCCAAATTTTTTTCAAAAAGCCCCAAAAATAAGCTTTTTGAAAAAAACCCCCAAAATAGTTTTTACTTATTTTAAAGGAGAACGAAAAAAGCAAAACCACCGTCTTAGCGAAAACGTCACCAATGACGTCATTATTTTCCCTCACAGGGCGCTCACAAGGACCCGTGTCAATAGGTGCGTTAAATAAGCATTCCACTTGATTATACGATTGGGACGCCAGCAAATAAGTAAAACGGGAAAAACTGCAGTTGTGAACGTGATCATTGTCAGTCTCTAACGGAAAGTAGCATATGGGATATGACGCATACGAGAAATAATGTAAATGAACGACCAACAAATGAATTGGATTATTAAAATGAACTATAGAATTGAAGTATGATTCACTATTAGAGTATAATTCTAAGATAAAGGTGATAATTTCCACAGATAAAGTAATAATACCATATTGTGACTTAGATATAATAATGTAGTGATGAGAATTGTGTTTATAGATGAATTATTGATACTTTAAATATTTCTCCAAAATTTTCACAACAAAATATTTCCCCCGAAAGTTCCCCAAAGAATCTTTACCCCGAATCTCCCCCCAGACGTGAAAAGAAACCCCGAATTTGCAGGGAATCCCCCCCATCTGGCAACGCTGATTAAAGAAACTTACAGGGAATTGAATAGTGAAGTGTACTAGGCGGGCTAATGCATGCCTGGCAATTTATGGTCATATCAAGTTTGTTATTACTAGCTGTATCCAAATCACACATTTCACTTGTTAAACTCTTCCTGACCCACTTCACTGTCTCAACACCTTTACTTGCATTGCTTAGTTGAATAATCTATTTCGAATATTGTGTGAAAGTGAGTTATGAGTATAAAAAGTCATGAATAATTCAAATCAATTCAAAAATCATTTTGTTATATTTATGTAATATTATATGTAAATAATTTATTTTTTAATTTTCAGGTTTTAGAACTCGGCTTAGAGGGTTTAGTACTAAAAGATGTTGAATCTAAGTATGAGCCAGGCAAAAGACACTGGCTTAAAGTTAAAAAGGACTACCTGTTTGATGGAGCTATGGCCGACACAGCAGATCTTGTTGTTTTAGGAGCATGGTTTGGTAAATATATGAAAAATTATAATATTATAAGAAGAAATAATATAATTAATCTAAGTATATTCTCAACAGTGATTATCTTAGAATAATTTGCTAGGTTTTGACTTAAGTTTTACCCATTTTTTTCAATGATCTGTTTGTTTGTGAATTTAAAGATTAATTGAGATATCACTTGAGATTATATAATTTTGGATATCCTAAATATTTGATTAATATAACTTTATTATTTTCCTAATACTATTTTGTATAATTTTTATTTTTGTGTAAGTTCATCAGCAGACGTACATTTTCCATACATAGTTTCCTTTTGTAAACCTACAGCCAAACAAATATTGCATATTCCCAAGCTAAGAAAATTGGACTTGTATTATGTTTAGAATATAATAAAAAACTCTTTATTGTCTACCACATAAACATGAAATAATAAAATCAGCAGACAGACACACACATTGTATATCCCCAAATTAATCAAGTGATGTTTGTGTTATGGGTAATATACAATGGATCACTTTGGGGCCGGTCCCAGACACCCAACCAGAAGTAGAATAATGGAAAGTTTATATATGAAATTGACCATGCCAGGAGTCGAACCTGGAACTTCTGTGCTGTAATGAGGTCAGCCGGAAAAGGCTTAGCCCACTCAACCACAGAGGCCGTCATTAAAACATAAATAAAAATTTGCAGTAGTTACATTAATAAGTAAAGGCAGGAATAATGGGTAGCCTTAGGGTTTTAAGGCATACAACCAGACAAATTTCCTGCAGATCCCTGACATTCAGTCCGGAATAAATAATGAAAGATTTATTTACCATGTTGGGACCTGAACCTATGACCACCCTGACTTTCTATAAAGTGGTAGGTTACCGGCATATACCATTGGAAGACAGCTAAAGTGTTGTAAACTCATACATGGTACTAGTTAAGATAATATATATAGATATAGACACAAGGCACACACTGCACGGCACGCATGCACTTCCTCACAACACCAGCATGTAACAGTTACACTCTACATTTGTATAAGTTTAGTATTATAATTAGAAAAAAAATATATAAGTTATTCTTAAGGGACACAACACAACATAAAAATCATAAAATTAATGTCACACACAGTAACAAAAATAAAGAATAAGTGTGTAGTAGTGTGTATGAACTCAAAAAACTTTAACAGTAATTAATTGTAAAAAGTGTACGGAACTGGAGTCCTAGATTTGTTAAAAAAAAAAACTCATTTGAACATTTATTTGTTAATGTCTTTATCGGTTAGTGTTTCTTGGGTAAACAGTTAATGTCAAGAACATTTAGTTTAGTTGACTTTAATGAAGCATTGTTTATTTTTCAAGGTACTGGCAAAAAAGGTGGAATGATGTCAGTGTTTCTAATGGGATGCCTGGACAAGAAGCGTAACAAATGGGTCACTGTAACCAAAGTGCACACAGGTCATGATGACAGCACTCTGAAGCGGCTACAGGATGAACTGGGCCCATTGATGTGAAGATATCGCAGGACTATCACAAGGTGCCATCTTGGTTAGATTGTAATAAAGGCATGGTACCGGATTTTGTGGCCTTGGATCCAAAGAAACAACCAGTTTGGGAAATTACAGGTAATTGTCAAACTACTTCTACTATTAGTAGTGTTTTTTTTGCATTTTGTTTTCGCTTCTTTTTGAACTCTTGCATGTTAGAGATTTTAAATAACAGTGGAGAGAATAAGAAGAGATTTTTATGTGATACAATACAAGCAATTTTGATAATACTGTTTGTACTAAAGAACACACATACTAGGCAATATAAAAATTAATTTGTTGTCAAAGCTATTATTACATGCATATATCAGTATTGTATCCGTATTCTTAGCTTATTAGTGATGATATTTTATGAAAATAAGTTGTTCATTGGATATTAACTTTATATAAATAGATACTCAGATTGATATATTGCAATGGATATTAAAGATTTCATGATCTAAATATTGTGTGAATTTCAAAGATCCCAGTTTCAATTACTGAAGTCAAAAACTGCCTCCAGTAAGGCTATACTGCTATACTTCAAAAGGTATAAAATATTTTTGTGATTTCAACTTTTTATATACATCTTTTCCAGGGACCGAGTTGACAAAAGCAAATCTTCATACAGCTGATGGAATATCTGTTAGGTTTCCAAGAGTAACAAGAATACGAGATGACAAAGATTGGGAATCTGCTACTAATTTAGAAGAGCTAAGGCATTTGTACAAAACATCAAAAGAGAAGACAGATGTTTCGTTATTAACTAAACTAGCAGAGACTGCCTCTGAGAGTGATGAATCACCAAAAAAGAAGACAAAAGAAAGTCCTTCGAAATTGAAAACTATTAACTCATATTTTACAGTGAAACAATCAAACAGGAATAAAACGGATAAAAGCGATGCGGAATCTAATTTGTCAGTAAAAATTCAAGCTTTGATGAATGTGATAATAAGGCAAATATTGACAAAAATGACAGTAAAAAGAAAAATAAAGGTAAATATGATACTGTTAGTCCAAATTCTTCAAGTACAACGATCAACACTAGTTTTGATGTTGATATGAAGGAAGAATCTAGTGACGAAAAGTCCACCGATTCACACCATAAAAAGAAATCCAATATAAAGCGAAAAAGAGATATTGATGACAATTCTAGTGACAATACAATTAATATGGATAGCGACGATAGGAGCATAAATGATGACAATAAGGAATTAAATAAAGCGAAAAAAATAAAGAAAAATCATACTGTTCCTGTCGAAGATGTCGATGATTGCATTAGTGAAAAAAAATCATCTAAACACGAAAAACTAAAGAAAATTGAAAATGTTAATAAGATCGGGGATTCTAATAAAGTTAAAATCAAATGTTTACCTGATGATCCATTACCAGATGTTTTCAAAGATAAAATAATAGGTTTCTATCCAGATTTTATAAGTATACCAGAGAATGAAAGAAGAATTTTTGAAAGGCATTGGATAGCTTATGGTGGTATTGTGAATAAATCGTTGAAATCAACAGATGTTGATTATCTTCTACACAACAAAAAAGTTATTGGATTTAGGAAAATGCAAAAGTTGATAAAAAGATTTCCAAATAATGTTAGACACGTAACTAAAGATTGGTTGGTTAAATGCATTAATGATGTTAAACTCTGTGATACAATACATTTTTCAGTAACTGTTGAACCATAATTATTAAATAGTGTTAAGGCCAAAAATATTGTATGAAATTTATTTTTTTAAGATTGTAATGCTTAAATGAATGTATAATTATGTGTTTACCGATTTCTCTGTTATTAAATGTTTTTACTTATTTATTTCGATTTTTCTTAAAGAAAAGCTGCTTAGAATTACTTTTATAGCAACCTATGAGTTCAAGTTGTTATGACATGAAACTCTAAAACGATTTTTCATAACTAATAGCTATTCTACTAATTCATAAATTAAATTAAATTAAAACAATAAAAATTCCGAATGACTTATTTTTGCAATCAGCTGGTCCGAATCAGTGACCCTGAGGTTTTGTTCTTTTTAAATAAATTGTACAAACAACATAGAAATAAATATTTGTTTCGATCATCTTAGAAGTATAATAGAAATCACGATCGCCCAGTGATGACTTTCTTTTCGAAGATTTATTATCTTTATCTGTAATATAAAATTTCGTGTATATTGAAGCTATAAAAGAAACAACCGGAATAGACTATACAAACGATGGAGAGCACGACGTATTGTTTGATCGGGATTCACGTAAAAAAAAACTTAGAGGTGTCAAGGGACACCCGGATGGAACGAAGTTCCTTTAGATTAATTAGTGACGGAATTGTACTAAAAATAATCGTCGCAACACCGCAATGTTCAATGCGAAATAGAAAGACGAAACGAAAATAACTGACTTGCTTTCTATGAGAGAGAGAGAGAGACAGACAGAGAAACGCGCACGCCGCACGGCTTGCAACTATAGCAAAAAGTGTCGTTACAACTTTTGATCTTAATTTTTTCCGTCTAACCCCCTTTCGCAACGCGCGATAAGGAACTTCGTTCCAAAACTATTCGGCCGGTTTCCCTGCGATTTTCGCTGATCGACAGCCAATTGTTCTTAGACCCTATGCTTCTTTTTACTTCTTGCTACTACTTGCTACCATCGAAACTCGAACTCATTGTATGAAACACGTTAAGCTCAAAGCTGACCGTTTCATGTCGATATTCTATATGAGAGTGTCGAGAAGGGCATAAGATATATGACCAGCATGACTCTAACACGTGATTTACTATTTTGCCCGGTACCTGTCATTCCTAGGATTGTTTTGTATGATGATGTTTGGGAATGTACAATGAGCTTTTGTCTGCCGTTTTAATTACTGTTTTTTAATATAACTCATATTGTGATATAGTGCCTTATACAAATAGCATTTAAAATATTATTATCTACTTTATTGTTTTTGTGTTTGTCATAATTACGTATAATATATAATTGTAATTATGTAGATATTTAGTATCCACTAATGTACTATAATTCAAATTTTTTTGTGTATTACATTTTTAGATAATTAATTATTGTTTTCTTATATGATTTATTAAAATAAACTTTAATACCAAGCAATGGTTTTTATTTGAATAATTCAACTCAGTACACTGTCTCACGGGTACTCAAAGTATCTTGTGGTTATTTCCCGTATTTCATGATTTTTATGTCTATCTAGAACCCATAGGAAATAATAATTTACGCCACAGAAGAAAGATACCACGATAAACTTGATTGCTTTGGTTAGTTTCTACATTGTTCGCTAGATGTCGCTATATCAATTTATCGTAATATTACGAACAGTATCTATTGTTTGTTCCCAATTAGGTAGATAACATGATAATAATATAATAAATTATGAAATTATTTTCGTGTATAAAAGCGGCCATTAAAACAATATTATCTTTGTTTTGTATGTATTTGTAGTTTTGTATAAATATCGTGATCAAAGTAATGTTAATACCACACCATGCTGCACTAAATGACATTATCCGGGACCCCAGCCATTTTAGAGCCAAATGGACTGTGTCGCGACGATAGCAAGAGATCGGACGGGATGTCTTTGGTGCCATGTAAGATGTGCGACTATTAGTTTAGGACGCAACGTGCGTTGACACTCTGGCAGCGTCCCATCTTCCGGATACGGCTGTGGTAGCTGGGGCAGCTGCCGCCCGACAAGAGGATCTAAAACGCCGCAAATATGGATCCGTTGATAGTGGATACATATTTGCGGCTTTTGGTGTCGAAACTTTGGGGCCATGGGGTTCAGAAGCCCATCGCCTTTATCGAGACCTTGTGGTAATTAACTTTAATATGATTTTTTTACAAGCGGTACCTACTTTAAGTATTGCGTGTCACTATCGCTGTTCGTTCGCTTCGCTGCAGCCTGCCCCGTGCGTACTTCTCGCCGGTGTAGCGCGGGCGCAGGGTACGACGCACAGGCGGCAAGCGATTTGATCCACTTATGAATTACTATACTTGTATTTGCGTATCCACAACCTATCAAAACGGTTGATATATGTTTCACTATAAGAGATTTAAAAAAAATCAATTGAGACCTTACTGTCAACTGGGGCAACTAGTTAAGGACCACTTAGCGGATTTGTCATCTTTAAAGTAAAAGTGTTCACGGAAAGAAATATTTATTTACTTATGAATTGAAATACTAGGGACCGCTTGCATAACGATGACCTTTAAATAAAATAGTAGTTAATCATATTAAACAGCCTAAATACGTTTTAGACAAAAGGTATTGACAGTTCTTTAAATTGACCGGCAATTTTTGCGTTGCGCAAGACGCTAATTGTATTTAAGAGTGTTAAATACGTTTTCTGTTTCTTAAATAAATTTAAGCAACCTTATGCAAGCGGCCCTTACAGTTAAATACAATTGACGTATCACATGTCAAGCTTAATATTTGTGTGAAAGTAAAGAAAGTCATGTTTTGCTTATGGTTGAAAAATAGGAGCATTTTCAACCATAAATAAAACATGTTTTAATTATTTAATTTTTAGGTTAATTTTAGAGAAATCCGGTATGGTTCAATTTCTTCGACTCATTAATGGCCGGTGCCTATATCTTACTATTCATTCCCTTGTACTACCATCAGTTGAATTTTGACATTACTTGTATGGATCTTATGTCAAATTTTACCCGTTAGTAAGGTAAATGAATGGTCGGTAAGATATACGAACCAGCCGTATGTGGTAAAAAACAAAATTTGTCATAGTAGCACGTGCAGTTAAGAAGAGAGTATGGACTGATTGTGTGTTTTCATATATTACACTCTTATAATGTTTTACCGGTTTTAAGCGCGGTAATTTATTTGATTTTGGTTTATCCGACGTTTCGGCCGGTTTTCATCTTCTCGTTCGGTCGCTTCGTTTGCCGTCCGTGACCACGGCCACTGAAAAGCGGCCGAAACGTTGGATAAACCAAAACCGTTAAAACGTAGTTTTATTATGTATACAAGTCGCGAAAACTTCAGAAAATATTATGTTTTACCGGGTTTAGTTTAACTATTTTTACTTAATTTATATAAATTGTTGAGAACCAGTAGTGGTAGGTGAACCGACCAAGTTAACTTATATTTCCCATTCTTCTAGTGCCATGACTGTGAAATACAGTTAGTTTCAATGTCTTACGTATTATTATCCGTTCATTTGGCTTATTACTGGTTAAAATTTGATCTATACTCCACAAAAGCAATATCGATTCCCTATCAACAATGGTAAATGGACAGTAAAATATAAAAATCTAGCTATAGATAATGGATCAATTTTATTTTTTATTGTATGCCCAAGTACCTAACCTTAAAACAAAATGAGTTAAGTCTCTATATGTAGTTTTTAGGTATTTTAATATACCTACCTAAAACAATAATGACAACGTATCGTATAGTATCAAAAAAGCATTATTGATCGCCAAGCGACCATTAGACGGCCCATTTCACACAATAGGTGCCGCCACGTTCATTGTACATTTTAGATAATGACTGTACTGGATTGTACTCATTTCAGAAGACTTCCGACTTACTAGATGTTCAAAGCTATATATAGATCGCAAATGTACTTACTTATAAGGATAGATACGTTAGTTTTAATCATCGGGTTATCAATTAAATGAACATTGTTACACATTTTTAAGCATTATTTAATATAAAAAAACTACAAACAAATGAAGATAATATGTTTGATAAACGTTCCTGGTTATAATTATTCTGTGCTTTATGACGTTTTATTATTTTAAAAAATTGAGACCAAATCAGTCAAAATTTTGACTAACTTTCTTTAAAGTATTTAAAGGCACAAAACTCTTCTATAAAAGTAACTGTGACGTACACACAGACAGACTGATAAAATTATATAGAAGTGGGACTTGGTTACGGAACCCGAAATTAAGTATTGGCTATGTATATCTACAGTCGTGGTATGAAAACATCGGCCATTTTTCAAATTGATTCATTTAACTTTAAGGTGCCGTATTTCACAACCTTTCCAAACTGAGTCACAGAACAGACTGCTCCACACAAAATTATGTTTAACTTTTTGAGAGTAAGCTTTAAAATAGCAAGGATCAAAGTAGTTTTATTTTCGATCTTGTCTGAGAAGATTGCTTAGAGATGTAAAACCTTTTTATTGGGTTTGATATTTATGATAAGCGTAGTGATTATAACCCCTTTCTTTATTATTGTTTGTCATTGTCAACATTGCAATTTTCTTCTTTCACCTTTCTATATTTTATAATAATAACATTTATTAAAATGTTGGCATTACTATTTCTTGTATTCGTGTAAGCAAAAGTCGACATTAAGGAGACGAACGTTTTCATACCGTATTAACATAGGTGGTTTAGTATGGGTAATTAATTATCAAGAAATATTAGCAAATGTGCCGAAAAATCACAATAACCACCTTGTTTCTTTTCAAACATACATTGAAAACAAATATTCGGATAAAAATCTATGTGGAGAAGTTCCCTTACAAATATGTACGTAAGTATACAGACAGCCATCTGATACGATCCGACGTGTCATCTTTCACCAAAAGAGACCATTGTGCTACATAGCTGTCATATATATTTTATCGTAAATATGGATATTTATAGTTACATCGACGTGTATAAGAAATGAAATTTGAAGAGGAATTTAGAGGCCGAAATTATTTTTTTATATTATGGAATAGTTTTGAAAAAATCGGGTAAGATCGTGCCAGAGGCCTTACTGCCAAACGTCCTCAGGGTTCGTTTTCGTTTAGAACTTTTTTACTTTGTTTTTGAAGTGATAATTTCTTATGGGAGGGTAAACCGCTTAGTTACGTAACGCGTTATGGGGCAGTCTATCTAGCTACCTTTTCTCTCACGCATACGGCAGCGCTAAGCAGACACCTCCTCCCTCACTCTAACCCACAGCGCTAGCCATATTTTTGACACACGCTTATTTATATACTATATATATTTATAAATTATTATAATATTAATAATATATTTATGTATGTTATTAGGCTAACGTTATGTTAAGTAATAATCTAAGCTTTTCTCAAGTTAAACAATTCCAATATTAAATCGTTCAACTTAGATTAGGTTAAGTTATCACTTCTGTCGGGCTCGCAAGACCACGTTTTTTTATATTTAACTTTATATTTATACATCGACTATGTTATTGTACTTTTAATAAATCTTTGTTGTTTTTGTATCTAAAATTTCATCGATTCTTTCGGGCTGATCGGTTGAAAACGACCGGCGAAAGGCGTTTGAGAGTGAGGCCTCTGTTTCATGCTCAATGAAAGATATTATAAAAAGAGCCAAATGTCTACTACACTTATCGAAATTTAGCTACAGAATAATATAAAAAGAATTTAGTACAAAATAATTAATATCTCAAATTTTACAATAAAAATAACCTGTTTGGTGCACTACCTAATACAGCACAGGTGGAGGATTTTTTTTACTTATTTTTAACGCGTATAAGTAATTAAGTACACAACCTGTTAACAAGGTTTTTAACAAGTACGCAATGTGTGGACAATTGAAACGGAATTCTAAATAGGTTTAGGCATGAAAGTAGCGTAGGCGGGAAACAGGGTGGCGGTAGACCGCGGTGCACTTACCTACTACTCTCTAACCAAATTACCAAAGACATGAGCAAAAATCAGGTAAAAATAATTTTGAAGCGATATCGAATAAATAACATTCTTTTAAATTACTTTATTGATTTAAAATTAAATCATCTTTCTAATTGAATGTACCAACTTCGCGCTTTCCAAAGTGTGATGAATGTTCCAACTTTTTGGGTAATTAATTAATATTTTAAATATCACTCAACCACACTCAGAGTCAGATAACATTTTGTACTTAATTTAAAAGTGATGAAATGTGAACACGTTTTTTTACAGATATTTGTAAAGTACGAAAATTCATTACTTTAATATAAAAATGAATAATATTATTTAATGAGAATATAATATGTCGTAGTAAACAAGAATTTGTTATGCTAATGGCTTAGTCTAATACAGAAAGAGTTCTAAATATATTCATATCCCCAGTCACTCGTTAATAACATTGATAAGCTCAATAATTAGCATGCTAGATGTGTTTAATATGTAAATCTAAAAGAGAACCAAAATAGCACACATGGGTTCACAATAACACCAAACTTGTTGAAAACAAGTCCCATTTCAAGCAGCGTCAAATGAGTTAACTTTTAACGTTTTTCCACGAGCCTGCTGCAGGTAACCGAATAAATATCTCGAGCAGAAAACGATTTAATATTAAATTAACCTGATGCAAACTTAGGTAATCAACAGCTTGCGGAAAAGCAAAAGTCAACAATAGGTCTACAGTTCTTTAATTATGTTTACGTATTTAGAATTCTGATCCACATGCTAACAACCTTTAATTAGCCTTTCTTTGTATAAATATAACTTATTTTCTTTGTTCTTCTTCTAATTAGTTGAGGTCGGCCCAATATGTCTTTTCTTTCCTTACTCTTTCTTCTATTATGACATACGTCTGCTGTCACACCACAAATCATCATGTCATTCTTCACATAATCCATCCATATCTTTTTGTTCTTTGATTTCTGAACGATAGGACGAACATCAAACGTTTGACAGGTAGGAATAGTTTCTAAGGGAAAGCAAAGTTGTTGTTTTTATTATATTCCAAGGATTTTTTCATATTTACTCATCTTTTAAACCTTCCCTGTACTTCCACAAATAATTCAAAACCAAAATTAGCCAAATCATTCCCGTTTTCGAGTTTTAGCGAGACTAACGAATAGCAATTGATTTATATATATATATATATATATATATATATATATATATATATATATATATATATATATATAACATATATAAAAGTTAACTTAATTTCAATACTGTGTGTTCAGAATACATTATGTCCGGGATATATTTATTGCCCTTGCTAGCTAGGGAGTAACTTTTTCCGTTCTTGTACATACATATTGTTACGAGTCGGGAGACTCGAATTAAAATGCCGTTGGAATTACTATAGAGTTTATTAAAAGAACTATACAAACACGTATAACACAGGCACAAATATAACGGAAAACAACAAGTCCAAACGTAATGCAGAAGGTCGTAATTCCATAAAACGTCAAACGGCAAAGTCCGTCACTTATTAGATTCCCGATTGGAGTAATTGTAGTACACACGTCTCGCTTTGCTCGTGGTTCTCGATCGACTGGCTTCCCCTCCATAAGGTCATCGTTTTATACTGCAAAAATGCAATGTACTCGTATCTATGTCGACTTAATCCACACCTGGCTAATGACTGCCATAAAAGAGTACATTAAAACAATGGGCTGTTTTCGAAACACAAAGTAAACAAAAGAAGACGACCATCAAAGCGTTTAAATATTATTAGTTCAAATGCCGACGGGTAATAAATGTGCTTTGTTTCAGATATGCAGGTGGATTTTGTTTTTGTCAGGACCTGAGTGGTAACAATATAATAAAAATTGTAGATTGTTTGGTTCTCTGTTTACTTACTGTAATTTCAATATTGACAAGCAAATTAAACGTGGTAGAAGAGATTTGATGACCTAAAATGTACTGTTTTCTTCATATCAATTGTTTGAAGAAGAGACAACGTTAAAGAAAAGAAAGCAACGACGCATTTAATTCTTTTGTAATCCCGGGTACACATTCAGACAACGACCGGTAACAAAGGATAACTAAAACACGACTGTATTATAATTTTAATGATAATGATAAGAAGGAAGGACTTTAATAAATAGCACAGTTTGAACGTGCTACATCAAACTATACTTTTATCTGTAGGAACATCTGTAATCCTGGCATGTGTTGGCAGCAAGCCATGAGAGCGGAATGAAAATCCGACGAGCTGGCAGACTCGCGTTAGAAAATTCCGTGTACTGACTCTGTCTGACATCACTTAGTCACAGGATAAAGGTAGGTGTTTGCAGAAGCACTTTGTATTGTATAACTTGTCTTTCTATCACCTCAGCGGTATAATTACAAAACCTTACAAGTTGTTCTCGAGAAATTTCATAACTATTAAATTGATTAAGCTTGTAGGGAGTGATATAATATTGTATACTGATTGTGTAAAAGTAGATAGATAATACTTTATTGCTCACCAAATATACAATTTCAAAAATACACAATTACTATATTGTCATGGTAGAAACAATAGGCGGCCTTATCGACTAAAGCAATATCTTCCAGGCAACCTAATTTAAGGAATAGTTTAACCAAATCTGGCGATGTAGGTGGTGCAGATATATCAGCATAAACAAACATACTGAAACTACCTACTTTATAAATTAAATACATACATATTTAAGAGACCTAAATAAATATACAATAAAAAAAACATCAAAAATTTATATGGTATATAAAAATTCATCTATATTATAAGAATTACGCATAATTGTTTAAGAAAAAGTAGTGTTTTCTTAGTGCGTTCTAAATGTAGACGATGTTCTGGTGGTTTTTTACAATATTTAAAAGTATTTAAATATTGTAAAAAAAAGTTTTGTTCGTCAGTAGTCAGAACCATTAAAAATGAACTACACTATATTATTTTGTGTTGTGATGATTTTCAAGTAAACAGTATAGACAATATAGTACCAGCTGAGTTGCCGTGCAAAACTTCCCGATTAGCGATACTTGGTTTATTGCCTCAAAAAGGGGTATTTTCGCAAAGGAAAGGTATCATAGACCACCTTTTAACACCCTAACAACCACTGGCAGCAGCTTTAGGACACGGTCCGTGTGTTCCGTTTTAAATTTTCAACAACCCTCTTCCGACCCTCGAGCGTACTCCGCTTTGTATGTGCAAAAACATATTAATTATTTATACCCACGTAAAGCTTTTCTCGCTCAAATGAACTCGAGCTCGTACTTTTGCATATTCTCAAAATTATCACTAAAGCATAGAAATATAATTTACATTTCATAAAATTTAATGTATTTACAACTCCGCAGCTCACTTGAGTGGCTGTTTTGTTATGATGTTTATCTTCTGTACTGAAGTAATTCTATTTAATGATGTACCGTCCTTTTGGGTTTGCATAAATAAAGCTGTTTTTATGGTCCTAAGTGCGTAAATATAAAGCTTGTTAAATAAAATACATCAAATATCAACAACAGAAGATATGTAGTTGAAGCAGTAGGTAATATTGTATAATATCGTGAACGAGATATTTTGTACCATCAAAATTTCTCGTAGTATCGTATATCATAAGATACTTTTGCTTACCATATTATATTATATAATGTAACTATCAAGGAAGTGAAATCATGAATTAGTTTTGGTGTGTCGGATTGCGTAAGAGATGTCTTGAAAAATTATAACAATATTCTATAAAGGTTAATGAAAGTAGAGGATGCGGAAGTTGTTTATCAGATAGTCGCAAGTGAAGATTCGTCATCTCTGCCCGGCAAGCAGTGTGATATGTATGTCATCATCATCCGAGCGTTAAATCCCGGTTCCGTTCGGAGCGATCACTTCGACACCCAGGGTCCGTTTTTCTCCACTTTTTTTCTCCACTTCACGCGGTCTTCAGGATCCCTTGTATTGACACCGTTGGTATGCATGTCATCCTCACAACGTCAAACCAGCATTTCTTGGGTCTACCCCATCGACCGGGAACTGGTGGAGGCGGCATAGCTAGACATTTGTTCCCTACGTAACTAGCTAGTTTCTGTAAAACGTAGCCGTACCAGAGTAAGCGACTTTCCTGCAGTTTGTCTGCTATGTCACGGACGAGTCGTGATATGTATGTGTTCTTTAGAAAGTAACTTTTTTATTAAAGTCGATGGTTGGATTGATATTCCTTTTTAAAAGAATATAAAATATGCGCTTCCCTCTAACTTTAATACAGTATTGTGGGAAAATCTGTAGAAGGTCAAGTCTCAACTCAAAAATAATTTCAAATAAATTCATTAAAAATATTGGTTTTTGGTTGCACTACAGTAGTTCTTGGATCTTCAAATTGGTGGATTTATTAGAATACTGACCAGCTAGACATGTCAATAAACTCGTGAAATTGTGGTCTAAAGCGATCTTACTGGGAGAGAGCAATTCACTGCCATCAAAGTCACAATCCCTAGTTGTGGGAACGGCTTAAAAATACGGGACAGTAGTTTTGAAATAGTGTATTGTCAATCAAATGTTTTGTGTATATTTATGTAGCAAAAGCAAAACTGCAAAAGTATTAATCATGTACAGTATACGTTCGCTCAGTACATGTACCAGCGAGTATATTGATGATGAAATTTTATCGAGTCGCAGCACCGCAGCGTATTGTTTCAATTGGTTCAATACAATTCCTGATTGTATTGTCTACAGACCTCACTTTAACCTTTCATAACCCTCTATTCAGCGATTTGCTATTGAAAATGAAAATTCTATTAGCCCCGCCTTAGGTCTGTGAAATTTCAACGATATTGCCTTGAGGTGTGCTCTGTACGGTTGCAAATGCAAATTCGAAGCTTGGCTGTATCAAATATTTATAAGAGAATCCTGTTCACGTCTTCTTACTATGTGTGTATGCGGATACGTAACGCTTTTTCGAATTGCCATACTATCTCTTAAACTACGGTGTTGTAACTTTGCCTTTTAAAAATTTATATGCTAAGTGGCGTATTTATTATTACCGCAGTGAATAATGTTATCTGCAATGCAAACCCGCGGGGTTATTATACCTCTTTTTGGCCTTATTAGAAATATGCAGCATGTCCAAGTAAGAAGCACTCCTGTTCAATCCCTAATGCCTGCCTGCATATTTAGGTACGTGCCAGATTCACAATATGACTTCACTGAGTGCATTCATGCAATTCTTCTACTCTTCTTTTCACTTATTTTGCAATTAAAATTATTTTTCTTCATTTCGATTTGTAATTTTTTAATTAAAATAATTATTGAAATCGAAGTAAAAATCGCTCTATAATTGTATCTACACATAGTTGCAACTTTTAGTTTCACTTGAGCACGAGGTTCAATAAGTAAAATCAACAAAGGATATCCATGACTAAAATTGGAAAATAATATATTAATTATTTGGTTCGTTTACAGCTATTACATCATGACATTGTTAGAAACAAATTAAAGTTGCTACAATGCTTACTAAATTAGTTCGTAACCTATTAAAAACAAACAGCTTAGCTTTGAAAATATCAACAACAGATCATATTTTATGTAATTTATCTGGAAAGCAAGAAAGCTAAGAGCTATAAAGATTTGTAATACTTAATTTAGCCAATGAAATTTATGATTTTGTATATTTAGATTTCATTAACAATATTGCTACTACTTATCAAGGAGAAAATGTTCTTTCGTGATACCTGGACGTTACGCTGGACCGTATAATACGAGAAAAATGTGACCACAAATTGCGGAAGCCTCATAAAGGTTTGAAGATAACTGCGACCAAACGTACTGGATCGTTACGGGAAATTGCGACGATCATTCATCTGAGATCTTTGCAAAATTGAAACTGGATTACGTAATGGTCAAGAGAACGACGTGACCAGAGAAACGATGAAATTAAATTAACAAGAGCTAGACTGTGATTAAGTTTCGATTAGACTCGACTAAAACAGGTTTTTATTGTATACTAGCTGAAACGGCAAACTTCGTGCCGCCTCAGAATCAATAAATAAAAATCGTTGATTTCTAAATGACGGGACGAAACTCAAACGTTTACATTATTTACATTCAATACCAAAAAAAGAAAAAACTCACTTTTACATTTAATTTGATTTCTGAACGACTTTTAAATTGAATTGATTTCTAAACGAATCAAATCATCAAATGTTTGACAGGTTGGAATAGTTTTTAGGGGAAAGCGAAATTGTTATTTTTATATATTCCAAGTTTTTTTTCATATTTACTCATCTTTTAAACCTTCCGTGGACTTCGACAAATAATTCAAGACCAAAATTAGCCAAATCAGTCCAGTCGTATTCGAGTTTTAGCGAGACTAACGAAAAGCAATTGTTTTTATATATAGATTTTAATTGTTATATTATAATTGTAGAAATATATTTGATGACAAATTTTGTGTTGTCGTCAGCCAATTTCAGTCCACTGTTAGATGTAGCCCTTCCGAAGTTTGCGCCACATATCTCGGTCCTCCGCTGTCCTCACCTAGTACCTATCAGTGACCTGCCGTAGATCCTGGGGTGGAGGGCGTCCTACACTACGTTTGAAGGGACTCGGTTTCCACTCCAAGATTCGTTTGCGACAGTCATGAACCGACTCAGGGTCACTTCAGCTTATTTTGTGTGCTTTGGATAGTTATATTGAAGTAATTAGTTTAAAAAAAATCGTTATACGTACGCTGCATTATTTGCCATAAAGATGTATTAAAAAAGCATTTAGATTTCGAGTAGATATTGATTTGACGTAAAAAAAAATAGGTCTTCTGATTGTTTATTATAATTTTTCTTGGATAAAAATTGAGATTAAAAAACGTTTCTGATGACATTAAGTCAGTTATTACCTTGAGATACAGTTCTTTGTAATCAAAAGATTAGAGGACCTAAAGCGGCCAGTTTCACAGATTCATATTACGAATTTTACGCCGCCAAAATAAAATGGGACTTTATGCTACGAGTATGTCGTTAAGCTACTTGTATATATAGACATGTGTCAACTTCACTAAGCGATTTTCCAAAGTGGCCGCTTTAGGCCCCCAGTTACGATCAGATGCGGATGTCATAAAAACAAATAAAAATTCCTAGTAAGATAATAAGTATGTAGGAATATTTTTACGATTATGTAAATGGAACCTGAAACTACCGAGCAGCCGTGTGTAATTCAGCGTGACGCCCAACTCTGTAACAGGCAGCATGTAATGGACGCTCGAATTGGTTTGAGTAAATTTTTCATGCATGATGAAAATTATATGATTTAAATTTTATGTGTAGAAATTTACTAGCAATATTTATTTTTCAAGGATTATAATTTTTAGTTAGAAAATTATATGTCACAGTTTTTTGTCGATTAGTCCACATGATATTCATATGAAATAATTCTTAACGACCCTGTTAGGTAGCTATGCTTTTTCTGATATATACAAGCCTATGCACTTGCTTTTGGCTATATAAATAAAATAAAATATATTTGCGAGCTGATACTAGTCCTTTGTAGGTCCTGACCTTTTTGATCATGCCGCCGTAAGACGTCATAAAACCTTCTTTCCTCTGTTGATGTTTCACGTGAATTCTTAGAATCCATTAGCCGACAAGTTAAGGATTTCAAAAACCAGTGGGAAGCATGTTGCTAGGAGGCCATGTCTAATTTACAAATGGATGAGGGTCGGCCAATCAGGAAATACGCTAGTCGTATTCTGACTGCGAACAACGCGTTACCTGCACTTTGA
The DNA here is from genome assembly GCA_012273795.1 of Dendrolimus punctatus. NCBI lineage: Eukaryota > Metazoa > Arthropoda > Insecta > Lepidoptera > Lasiocampidae > Dendrolimus > Dendrolimus punctatus. The sequence goes on from CM022535.1 coordinate 8,515,673, forward strand.
AGTGAATATCCTATAACGACGAACTTTGCGTGATTTATGTGATGACGAATTTTTGCCCTATGCTTTGGTTTTTAAAATAATTGTAACGGCATTTTTTAATGTATATCCTACAAATTCGTAACAATAATATACTTTATCTATCTCAGTATTACTCACTTTTCCGATTTATGCCAATGTCTTTTTCCTCCACACTTCTTTATTCTGGCATACATCTCCTGACACACTACAAACCATCATGTCATCTATCATTTACAAAATCCACCCACCTCTTTTTGTATATTAGACTTATATCTTACAATTAGATAGATAACACTTTTTGCTCAACAAATATACAATTTCAAAAATACACAATTACAATATTGTAATGGTAGAAAGAACAGCCGGCCTTATCGCTTAAAGCAATTATAATAACTCTTCCAGGCAACCTAACTTATGGAAAATTTTACGTAATCTGGCGATGTCGGTGGTGCAGATCATTAAGTATATAAATAAACATACTGAAACAACATAATTTATAAAATAAATTCATACATACATAGATCTATATATACATGTATGTTTTAAATAGCCTATAATATAAAATTTTTTTAAGGGAAAGTAGTGTTTTCTGAGTGCGTTCTTAAATGTAAGCAATTAATCTTAAATGTATTTACAACTCGTATTACGGGCTGGCAATAATATTTAAAAATACTTGCTATTTCTGAAGTAGACTCTCATCACACGGCTTGAATTGTTAGTTTTAGTTGTAGTTGAAAAGTAGAAGTTAGCAACTACACAATGACAGAGAGATAGCAAAAATACGAAAAACTAGACACCGCTTCACTTGGTGCATTGCCCGAACTCAATTGCATAAATAATGCTACCTTACTCGTATCTGAGGGATGAAAATAAAAATATTAGTTTATATAGACGTATGGAGCATCGTAAAAATCAAAACAATGTTTTCGAGTGAGGTTTCTTTTAATTTCATTAAAAATTGGTGAGATACGCACTTCGAAAGTCATAAAAAACAGTCTTTTTCTTATGACTTTTGTATAACAGGGTAGAAAACCGAAACGAAAATTGTGTTACATGCCGACAAAAGTAAATGCGTAGGTGTGACCATAAAGCACAGTTTATTACCTTCCCGCATTTGGACTTCTTCTGTTTACTTAGAAAACAGCCTATTATGTATCGTACTCGTTTATGACTGTTCTCAGGAATAATTAAGAAGGTGTGCAGATTACGTTTTCTTGGAAAATGCAGTCCACGCGGTCGAGTGTTGTATTGTACAGTTTAGTACAAAAACTGCCCGAACGAGGGGGGGATAAGACAAGCGACTATTACGATACAATCAAGACGTGTACATTTGATAAGCTATATAATGACGGACTGTTGTGTCCAGTTATATTTGTACCTGTGTTATACGTGTTTGTATAGTTCTAATAAATTCTATAGTGATTCCAACGGCATTTTAATTCGAGTCCCGCACTCGTAACAATAGGTTTGGACAAAATGTTAATAAGCATTGCTTGAGGTATGAGATATGTTTAAATACTGTTTTTTCCGGGTCCGTAACTATTTTGGCGGCAAATGGAATCGACATCGTCATGACGTCCGTCTGTCTGACTATGTAGGTCACTGGTTACTGGTCCAAGATATACACATACTTAGTCAAAAAAACGTCTTGATATGCTGTTATACAAAGTTATAGTAAAATCGCGAGAAAATTAAAAAATAGGAGTAATTTCTATACACGTAAATGAGGGATGAATGTATGACACGCATTTGACAGATTTTTTAGCCTATCATTTTCAATATTTCATTTATCGACGTATCTTCATGTACTAGGCTTATTTCATTTAGCTCTTAAAAATATTTAAGTAAGAAAATTCAACTAAAAATAAATCGTTGCGATTAGCTCACCCATGCGTGATCTTATTTATACCAAAACTTTGAGAATAGGAGGAAATGCAACCGCAGGCTTCGTTCTGTGAAAAATGCTCTGGACGCTATACAAATTCGGCTTGGGTTCGTATTTTATGAATAACTGGAATTTACGATTCGCCTTTACCGGAAACTCTTCCAAAAACATTTTTGTTTTTAACGAGCTATTGGCCAGGAAGGTTTGATATGTGTAGAACGTCAAATAAGATATTATACCTATGTTTGTGCCTTGTGTTTTGTGAATTCTACTAATTGGTATTTATTAATGTGTTGTTAATTTTCACCTTTACGTAGCGAATTACGTTACATCTTCTTGTATGGATAAGACGATTTTAAAACAGTTCCGTTTTTGCCCACATGGCTGAAAAAATCTAAAAATAAACAATCAACGGTCTTATTGCTTAAAAGCCTTCTCGTCCAGGGAACTTATAAAAGTAAATATACCAATTATTGAAAATTAATTATATTAAGATAACTATATCTTAATATAATTATAAATTACCCATTAGGGTAATGCAAAGTGAACATATTTATACCACCAATAGCAGAATTATTTAATTCATCGCGATGACACTGTCAACCTTACTATAATGACTATTAATAAAGTTTCTAAATCTATATTATCGTGTTAACTATGTTATGTAATTATGTCTTTCAAGACCGCGGGCTATAAAAATGGCCCGGACTTTTGGAGGGCTTGCGTGAGGCTATGGGAAGGCCAACACATAGAGACCCTTGACAAATTTAATGTAAATGTGGTGTGACACTGATCGGCGATTATCCCTGTCTACACTATATATTAATGCATCCTGACACACCCCGCTCAGGTTAGGCCTACTGGTCTATCGGGACTATTGTTTGTGGGAATGAGAACAAAAAGTACCGGGCTATACGGGTGAACTGCTAGTGGTACTAGGGGTCTAGGAATATGGGGACTATGGCGAATTATGTTATTATTGAACACATGTTTATCAGACATCAACTTTTCCCTCTTGTAGATTAGAAATAAATAGACTACACTAGATGAAAAGGCGGAAACAATGTTTTAAAATTTGTTGTCAATTCTAAAAAGTATTAGAAATCGTTCCCTATATACATACATCCCTACATACATATTTACAGAATAAGAAACAATATTATTAAATATTTTCAGGTAGACAGAAAATATAAATACACATCATATAGGTACTGTTTTATTACCTGCTTATCGTCGGCAAGGGATTGCGTTTGATAAAATCAAAGGCCTCACTCATTCCAAAACACACCATTGGGAATAATATAGGATGATATGTAAGTAACCCTGAAAGTGTAAGAATTCCACTCCATCTATCCGTGGTAATATTAAACACATGTATTCATATTTTAATGAACTACGTATGAGACTGCTTTATTATTGAATACGCTGATATTAAAAAACGCATTTGACTACGTACCTACTAATTAAAATATTAAGTATAGGAATATATTCATATTAATTAATCATGATTAATTAATGAGATTCGTCATGACATTTTGTTACATTTCCGTCAAATTTTGAAAAATTAGAGATAGAGAATAGGGACGATATTTTTTTACCTATTTTGGAAAAGTATATTACTTTACTCGTTGTCTTACAAAAAAAATATGTATGTCTGGAGTTCACACGCAGTAGAAGTAAAAAGTGTGACAAGTGTGGGAGGGTTTCTACATTTCGTGACGTCACATTTCATATATTAATCGTTATATTATATAAAATTAAAACACGATAGTTAAAAGTATAAACGAATAAATTTCAAAACATTTTTAACTCTATCTTTTTGAGCATAGTGTTAAATATATTGGATTCTATCATTCTCTCTCCTATAGATTTATATGTTAATCTCTTTTTAGTGTCGCTTTTTCGTTTCATCGAGTTTCAAATCAAAACGATGCTAAAGAAGTTTCATTAAAAAAGAGAATTTTTAGATTCTTGACACTTTCGTTACATCATGGTGTCGCGTAAATATAGAATACAGATTGTTGCCTAATTTCATCCACATTATAGTTTTTGAGAAACAGAACCAGTAGACAAACACAATCATTACACATTTTCTAGTTACGTTTCCGTTATGACTGATACATAGCAGATAACACTGGAGCCGATAACAAACACCCAGACCAGAGAAAATAACGGCAGGCTTATTTACAAAATTTACACCGCTGGGGATCGATCCGGAAATCTATTTTGTAGTTTAAGTTTAGGGACTTTACTTCATGCGTTTGGGGACAAGAACTGCGATTTCAAGATCCACATGGCCACAACTGAGGATAGAAAGCGTGAGGTGACTGATGTCATTTATTTATTCAAAATCTCCTGTTAAGCTGAAATGCAGATCTATAAATCTTTCATTAGAGAAAGTATCATACATAGTATTTCGTGTAGCACACGCGTCCCCAAGCTCAAAGGGTGCAGGTTCGATCCTGGCCAGAACGCGTGCACCACTAAGGCTGTTTTCTACTAGGTAAGCCAACGCTTAGAAAACACAACCATACAGAGTTAGACGATAACAATGGATTAATAATACTGTTACAACCTAGGCGCCGACGAAGACAAATTCCACGTACAGATTTGTAGAAGCACATTTATTAACTGTCGGCATTAGAACTAATTGTAATTCTTTTGTGATCGTCGTGTTTTGTTTACTTATTTGTTGGCATACGTTTCTAGAGAACAGCCTATTGTTCTATTGTAATCGTTTACGGCCGCTTGCGGCTGTAATCATTAGCCAGGTGTTACGGATTATAAAGTACAGGCTCATTCTAAAATAATCAGTCCACGTTGCCGGGACCACATTGCATTTATGCAGTATAAACGATGGCCTGATTGTGGGAAGGGGCAGTTCAGAGACAACTACGATCAAGGCATGACGTGTGTACAATCGGGAACCTAATAGTGACGGACGACGCGTTTTATTAAATTACGACCTTCTGCTTTACGTTTGGATTTGTTCTTTCTGTTGTTATTTCTACCTGTGTTATACGTGTTTGTATAGTTCTAATAAACTCTATAATCATTCCAACGGTATTTTAATTCGAATCTCGCAACTCGTAACAATTCGTATGCACGAATGTTGTCATGAGATAAATTAATAGTTAATACAGGTAAATAGAAATTTCGTGGATCTGGCATAATTGGGATCAAAGGGGCATGAATCCACTTTAGTCTCAAATAAGCGTATAACCTCAACGAAACGAAACTTTGAACTGTTAGCCAATGTTTCCACAGTTGTCTGCCAGGGGTGTTACAGGGTCTTTACTTATTCACGGCCGATTTCCCGAACGCTGGTTAATTATGATGGGAGGTGCCTCGCTGAGCACAACTTTCAAATTGGATTATTCGCACCATCGCTCTCTTGCGCTAGTTGACAGATAATAAGGTGGAAGCTAGGTATTTTTTGTTCGTGCTCGCTGCAGATTACAGATTTTCTTGGGAGTCCTTTGGTAATTTTATCAGCTACATTAATAGGTCTATTTTTATTATACATGCCTGTGTGCTTTCTAAACGACTTCCAAGTAGGTTGGTATTTTTAAGCGCTTAATAAATAGAGTCTAAAGTTGTTATGAGATATTAAACGATGGATTCCTTTCACACAATCCACAGCCCGGGTCGTTTGGAAGAGATCGCTCTAAAGCGATAAGGCCGCCCTTTGTTCAGGAGCCTTGACACGAAATTAGTATGTTCTATCTATCTTTAGCTTTTTTGTTTTTAAATTTACTATATTTTTACAAACATTCTCTTTGCCAAACTGCAACGCAATATATCGACAACGTGTAATTAATATTAACTTGATCACTTCAATTTGTTCAACAGTATTTATGGCCGATATCTCAAGGACCTTCACCAAACCTCGTGAATGTTTTTAGTTCACAATCTTTTAGTTTATTTATAGTTATTAATTGATCATTATTCTATATTAATGTTTACAATAATTTTAATTTAGAAATGACACCTAGGTCCGAATTTCGTAAATTAAAATTATTTTCAAATCTGTTCATTATTCTGCTGTTTTCCTACAAGTAAAATGTAAAAATAGAATAATTCAATAAGGAATTAAACGACAAAGGAGCGTTACGTGATAGTGTTTAGTTTTAATAATTGTTTTAAGATAGTGTGTTAATTTTGTAATTAAGTATTACAAGAAAATATGCTGTATTAGTAAATAAAAAATACTCTTAAATAAAATTTCTTAAAAGTTCACATAATAATTATTTTTCTGTGATACGGAAAATTTCAATGGAAGTTGACTGTTACAGCTCGGAATCCTTTCGAGTAAAATGATACCCGATAATTATTTACCTCGCATTTCCAGAGTGTACCAGGAGTTTGCATTCATTATTCGAGTTTCTCAGGCTGTCTATATGTAAATATGTAAAACTGAAAGTGTATTATGAATAGAATCCTTGGATGACTGAAGTTAGTAATGATAATTTAAGGAAAAGTGGAAATATTTTTCATAGTTCTTGCGCTCGCTCCGCTCTGTAGTGATTTGCCTGCTTTCTTACGATGTAAGTATATTCTATTAGGCCCTCAGAGAGAGAGTTACTTATTGGTACCGTTTACTCTTGAGAAGCTTAGACCGCGGGGAACTGAGGTCAAATCTTTACAAAATGCTATTAAAATGTATAAAATCGTTCTCTAGGTGTTCAAAGGGCTAATGTACCGTAGCCAGGCTTCTAACACTATGTCCGTAGAAGACAGCATAATGGATTATAGGTAGAATAAAATATGTGAGTTATGTTTATTACTACACTAAACTAGTATTTTTTTTTTTTTTATTAGATCAAACAAGACTATAAGCTTAATGTATAATTAAAAATTACGAATGCTTCTTTTAACTAAATTCTAATCAAAAAAAGTTTATGAATATTAACATTAGCATAGTAATTTTTTTTTTTTCTTACAGGGGGCATTTATTTTTTTCTACGATAATATAAACTAAGTAAAGTTTATAATATTTTAGTTTCATTTCATCTAATCATATATATAATTATAAATTACTAGCAAAAAGCGGTGCTTTAGGAGGGCTCCTTAAGTTTTTTACCTAGTAATAATTAATTAGACCCTGTTATTTATTTGTGCTTAATCAAAAAAAAAAATCCGGCGTATTTTTAACTAAACAACTTATGTTTACATCGATATTAGTTTTTATCTTTCGAACAGATGGCGTTAGTAGTAACAGTTCAGTTGATATTACACATGTCTTATTGGTTTCATAATTTACATAAAATAATTATATATTATAGAAATAAATTGAAATACTATGTCAAAGCCTATATCCAAAAGAGTGATAGTTCTCAGAAACGTGTACCACAAAAATTATAGATTGTGGGATAGTGTTAGAGCTCGTTTCACTCACCCTGATTAGTATTATTTCATTCAATGTCTGGTCATAGTCACGTTAAAAATATGAACACAATACCAAAAGAGTAACTTACGTCAAGCATACATTCAAGGAGCCAGCATTTCTGTCACTATACAACCTTCTTCATTTCAATCATTGGAATAAGTCGCAGGTGCTTTAACCACCCTACTTTGGTATGTAATATAAAACGTGCTGCAAAACTTTTGTCTCCTCATTAAACTACGATAGCCAGCTAGTTCGAAACTTCAAAATGCAGCTTGAAAAGTTTTGGGTCTCCAAGCGACAATTTCTGTTTTGAGTTTTTATTTTAAAGGACTTTATAACGCTGAGCAGAACTTTAATTTTCAATTTCGAAAGTAATAAAACTTTTTTGAGCTATAAGAGTTAGGTTTAATAATATTTTCAAGTACCCTTGAAAAACTGAAATTTTTTATGGTTTATTTGCTATTTATTTGTTAGCCTTAAAGCGTAAAAATCCTTAAAATATATACTATACACTTATTTTGGGACGTGCTAAAGATTAAAGAGGATGGACGTGGGCTCGTTATAGATTCTGACTTTCATTATCACACCACTCGGATGTAAAGTAAGGATTCCACAGTGGTATTACCATTTTTGCCACCAGTTCGCAGCACACGCATTGTCATACCTACATATTAGCAATTCTGTTTAAGAAGAGCAAAGATATGAACTTTTTTATGTTCTTTCAAAATGAATGTAGAAATTAATCAAAGTAGTAAATATGTTTTTATTCCTGCCTCGGGTTGTCTAGAAAGATCGCTTCTTAGCGATAAGACCGCCCATTGTGCACATATAGAATATTTTTAGTCTATAAGTGCATCTGTGTTTTCTGTAATGGTGTACAATAAAGTGTTATCTATCTATCTATCTAAAGTAGTATAATTAATAGCAAGCAAATATTCCTTACTTGCTATTGGTTAATCAGCCAATCAGCATGAGCTGCTGCTCTCTAAAGGGAGACTGGAACGTGGCCATCAATCCAGGAACACGGAACGTGTAATAATGAATTTTCATAATTTTATCTTTCTGCATGTACGACAATAGTCGTACTTTCTACCCAACTTTTAAAAAGTACTAATGTCCTCACCTAGCGGGGGTATAGTACAAAAAGTATTTAGTCACAAGGTTTCAGTTTTCCATAGTTTACAAATACTTTCAAATCTAGAATTGCATTTTCTATAGCAAATAGTTCTGGTTGGAATTCGACGAAATCTAATTTTCACCGCATTCTCCGATCGTGCAATTGGCACAAACGAGCTAGAAAACGCAACTTTGGCACTAGTTAAGGAGTTCTCAGGCGTCGTTGTCTTGTTCCACGACAATTCTGCAACCAAAGTTAGGTTTTTGCTTACTATTGCAAAGCTTGAATCATTATGAATATGTGACTTTCAACTATATAATTCAATAGTAAATATCAATACTAATGTCTATACTGCAATACTAACCCCTTACGTGATTAATGTTTGGTTAGGTTTTATTTTTTCTCAGGTTCTATCAACTATCCTAAGTTAATCAAGGTAATTTTTGGTATATATTTCATTAGGTGCACCACCCACTTCCTTCATATATTTATATAAATTACTCTGCAAGAGATCGAAAATGTACGATAAAATTTCAACAAAATCAATCAACAAAGGCATATAATATAAGTATGTAAAGTTTCTAGTATGTTTTGTCATTTACATGATATGTAAATGCTTACATTAACTAATTGCTATAACTTTACAATAATGTTTCCAAATTAATTTCAGTAAGTATACACGTTAAATACATAAATTAAAAAGTTATTAAAAACATGTTAAAGTATAAAACGTGAAAGTTTCGATGTCATTATTTTATTGTATTATCATTAATATATTTGTCCACACTATAGTGTAATATATTAAGTAAAAAAAAGCATATAAGGTAATAACCGTTTTAGTGGTAGCTCGCTAATATTATTAGGTAATTTATTAAATATACTATAAATTGTGAGGTATTCAAATAATATTGATCAAAAATATGTTTATTTATAATTCATGCAATTGCAGAATTCTGAAAAAAAAACAACAAAACATGCAAAAAATTCATTTAAGTTAGAATTTAGATCATTTGTTTGGGTTAAGACATAAGGACCTATATAATGTAAAAGTTCGAATAAGAACTTGACATTTAGTTAAAATAAATTGATCCAACTTTTGTATATATTACCAATTTGGAAATAAGAACAATTATCATAATCCATATTTCTTGATCATAGACAAAAGTTTTAAATATAATTACTGGGATTGTAAACGGATAGTTCTTGATGTGCTGATTGCAATTTTTTTTGCTCCTCTTGCAACAAACGTAGTAAGCACATGAACGAAATGTTTATATTTTTAACCGAATTCAAAAAAGGAGGAGGTTCTCAATTCATCGGGATCTTTTTTTTTTTTTTTTTTTTTATGTATGTTCACCGATTATTCCGAGATTTATGATCCGATTTACTTGATTCTTTTTTGTTCGACGCGGAATAGCTTCCAATTAGTCCCTAAAAATTTGACATAGTTTGGCCCAGTCGTTTTCATTTTATGAATATTTTTTATGAAATAAAAATCATTCTGTTCCATATGTACACCGATTACTCTGAGATTTATGATCTGATTTACGTGATTTTTTTTTGTTTGACGCGGAATAGTTGCCACTTAGTCCCTAAAATTTGACATAGTTTGGCCCAGTAGTTATAATTTTATGAATTTTTTTATGAAAAAATTTTTCATTCCGTTTCATATGTACACTGATTCGCTAAGATTTATGATCCCATTTACGTGATTCTTGTTTAGTTTGATGCGGAATAGTTGCCATTTGGTCCCCTAAAATTTAACATAGTTTGGCTCAGTAGTTTACATTTACGACCTATATTTTTTAAGGAGCGCGGCACCTTTCGTATGTCTACCCATACATAGCTAGGCACTAAAAAGTAACAAATAAAATAAAAAACTTCGTTTAAAAAAACCGACTTCAAAAACTAAAAACTAAAAAGTATAAAATAACTTATTTCTAAAGCTATGTATTATTATTAATATAAATTATCTAAAACATCTCCAAGTCGTTGCAAAGTAAAACATAAAATGACTATATTTTGAAAATTACTAAGCACCGACTTTAAGATGTTTTAGATAATTTATATTAATAATATGTATAGCTTTAGAAATAAGTTATTTTACACTTTTTAGTTTTTGAAGTCGGTTTTTTTAAAATAAGTTTTTTTATTTTATTATACTGTTTAAATTTAATTCATGATTCAATGAGAAACTGCTGTACAAACATTCTATTGCTCGTAAAAAATCTAGAAACTTCTTTAAAGAGCAGAACTCTTTTAGCAAGCAGTAAAATTTTATTACATAAAACGCCCATAAACCGACGACAGTAATTCAATATTTTTGTGTACCGTTTTCCCTTTTATGTAGATAATTAAATTGCTTAGGTACTTTTGGGGGTAATTAGTTACCAATTACTGCAAATGTGGCGGTAGTCCAAGTGTTTCATGTGACTATTCTAATTCATTTTACGAGCTCCATTTACGTCTCACATGACTCTAGCCCGGCCTTTCATTGTAAGTTTATTGAATAGAACAAAGTAATTCGTAAGATTTTGCTAAAAATTACCATGTCTTTCTCGAAAGCACAGGTACTTTACTTATAATATCTCTGAATATTAATGATTTGAATTTGTGAGTTGCAAATCTTCTTTTATGTAGTTTTCGTTTTATATTACTGGTCAGTGTTTGTACCAACTTCGATCAATTGAGCAGTATAGCGATTCAGTGAGCTTGAGCCTAGCACTTGAGAGTTTATTTATAGGAAACATGCCTTGAATTCTTAGTTTCCAGTGATCGTATATGGAATACAGAAGTTAATATTTATTGATTTTATTAAGATTTTAAAAAGTCTGATAGCTTAATGGCTTTCGTTCTAATGACTCTGGTTTGACATATTTTGGTGAGCATACGAGGTGTATAGGGCTATTTTTGCCTTAATTTGCTATAAAAATAATATATTATAAGAATATTTTCCTAATACTATTACAGTGATAATGGACTGATGAAGCTGTAGAATAAAATGTGTAAATAGAGATTTTCCCTGTGCCTTCCTTGAATATGTGTGGCAGGAATACTGTATCTCTATTTCTTTTTTCTAATCAGCACCATTTTTGTCCAATATTTATTCCCTACCTTGAGATGTGAAAATTTTATGAGTTGATAATAATAATAAAAAAAAAATTTTACTATTATAGTGGTTTACTATCAGAAAAAAATGTCCTGTAGTTTTAAGCTGTTTTCTTTTATTTTTTTTCATAAAACATCATCACACCATTTTTCATTTAACATCTTTCTTATGTGTGGTACGCGTAAGAGAGATGTTATATAACCTAACAATATTAACGACTAATAAAACTTCTCGTGTAAAATTTGAAATGAAAACTGAGTAACTGTTAATATTTACTGACTGCGGTATCTCAAGTTATTTCATTATTTTATACCGAGTGCAATGGTTTGTAACAATAGAAAAGAATAGTAGGATTATATAATAAAAGTTTGTCTGTGAGTTGGTAAAAGAAAATCTTTCTAACATTGCTATTGCGGAGGCTTGGATCGATACGTGTGACTTGCATTCTAAAGAGAGCTTCCGTGCATTTAAAAATGGAAATAAGAATCGAACTTAAGAATAATGGTATAATATTGAAACAACCTCCAAAAAAGTGCTATGCTTTATTTTTGCTTTTGTGACTTAAAACTATAAGTTCAAGTATGAAGAAGTATTTAATTCAAATTCAAATTTCAAATTCATATTTAAAAGTTTTTATTCAAAATAAGTTCCACTGGAGAACACTTTTTGAGGTCATACATATAGATTAAAATTTAATTTTACTTCCTAGTCTATGTACACCGCTTCGCAACGTGTTATTGCTATTAAGGAGAAGAAGTGGCAAGAAACTCCCCAGAAACACGTCTAACTAAAAATTGTTTTCTTTATATTTTCTTTTTTTTTTTTTTTTTTATTGCAGGATTTATTCTTATTCTATTATATCTCAAGTTCTTTTTTTTATAAGTTTATACAGAAGTATGTTACAGAATCATTTTGAAGAACAATGGAGTTGTAGCAAACAGTGCATATTCAATAAGACAGAGCGCAATAAAAGGAGAATTCGATTAAAGTAGTATAAGGGCTAATAAATGAGAACAATTCCATCTGATGCTAAGGACCAACGTCAGACATTAGTCTGTACGATGTACTTACTATAATATAAGAAAAAAAATCATGTAGTATAATATTGAAATGTAGAAAGTGTTCACTTATTTATCTTCAATTAAATCCTTGAATTTGAGAAAATATAGATTTTTTTACACATTACAGCCCGAAAACGACAGTGAGGTAGTTTGGCAAACAGCGTGGTGCGTATACTGCCCCTTCCCCCCTTAGAATTCAAGGCCCGGACCCAGCAGTACGACATTAAGGGGTGATATTATTACAATACGGTTAACGGCGCGCCCTCGGTTGTCGTGGGCCCCCACTCCTAGACATCTCAAGTCTAATCAGCGCTGATATACAATAATGCGCATCTTCAGTCGAGCCCCATTATGATTATGATAGAAAGATAGAGTTCGTCACCTTTTTAATTCAACGTCGTTATTTACCCGTACAGACCTTGATATCTGATCGGCGTGGCCATATTTGGGGATAAACCAGATATAATGTAGGGCAAGATAAGGACAATTTTAAACCAAATTTAAAATAAAAACAAAAGGCTAAATAGATAATACTTATACTTACCGAACACATATTTCGGCCAATTTTTTATGCGATACTAAAACTGACTCTGGTGTGAACGTGACTTTATCTAGACAGATCACAGTGTTAGAAAGAAACTAAGCACAGCTTGAACTGAATTATTAGATACTTTGTTTATAAAAATCGCTTTCGCTTTTTGTCTAGCTCGGCCTCTTAGCTAGTTCAATATTAAACCCCTACACGAAAATGCTTAATCATCAACTTTCGTAGTTCTTTGTGGCCTCGTCTTTGGTATATAAAGACGCCTAATTTTCCACCCGACACACAATAAGAGAGGAATAATTTATTTACCTAAATATTGTAGCACATTGTTTCAATCTGTAACTCGCGAAGTCTTGATTTTAACAAATTGAAGGTGAATGTTAAATTTGTAAAACACGTGGTAAATGTGTGAAATGGTTAATGTGTAAGATAATTGTTTTAGACGTTTCTTTAAGGTACAGTTTAGACATTGTTGAAAAGACGTAAAGTCCATGTAAACCGTTCAAAGTGAATAAATATTTTGTGGGGACGAATGATTTTTGTATTTCGTAATTGACTTTAGAAGCTATATAATATTTAGATCTATAATATTATAACGTTTTAAATATGATGTGTCTGTACATCAAAGAAAATTAAAAAAATACTGGAATAGGCTATATAAACGATGGAGAATATGATGCACTTGTTTTTAGATTTCTTGTCTATTTGTTCGAAATTCGTCAGAAAAAAAATCATGAAAAACATCTCATATTATGCGATTATATTGTGGTAGAAGACAGAGTGTACAACTTCCAGATACCTGTGGTCATCATGAATAACACTTGTGTGCAGAGATATCATTCCTCAATACCTCAAAGCTCCCTAGACAGCACTTACTAAGAAATATATACTATGATAGACATTTAACGTGTAAGCATACTTAAGCACGTTCTAGTGCATATATGGTGCATTTATAGTCGTAGGTATACACTGTCTGAGTATAGCAATGACCTTGGGTAAAGCATTTTGTGGTTCGATTTTAACTTTCAACTCGAAATAGTCTATTCTCATATTAAATTTAGCTTAGATATCGAAGGTGCAAATATTTCAGCGGAAGCTATTTTAGGATTCATTCCAAATACCAAAATTGGCTTTATTTTATCTTTATAAATACGTCATAGACAACTTTCAGGTTATCTGTGTTTCAAATTATGTATTTCTACAATAAACGATTTGAACAAGATCTGTTGAGCACTTTTGAGAATAAAAGATAATGGACTTTCGTCATGTGTTTGGGTCATTTTTATCTAATTATTCTAAATTATAAATTTAATATGAATATGTAAGTCTAATGAAAAAGATACAAAAACCATGTTTTTATTTTTTATTGCAGGAATTCAGCAGACAGACAGACGGCCCACTAAATGGAAAGCGGTTACCATCGCCTATGCAACACCAAATGTGCTATAAAGGCGCTGCTGCTTTCTTAACGGAGGCTGGAACCTGGTTACGAATGCCGGCATACAACTCAAGGTTGTTACGGCGACATAGTTTAGACCAGGGGTAGTAGCTATCCGTTCGGGCAAATCCACCTGGCTTTTTAGTTTTAAATTATCCAAAATTCATGTTAGAAAATTTAAAACAAAATTAATTATTGGAAATACGAGTCTTTCCTATTAATTTAGAAACTTCAATTGTATATTCAATTAGTGTTTTAATTATTTTGTAAGCTGTATTTTGTAAGATACATCTACAGATTTTTATTCTGCGAACTAAGTATACCGCGTTGCGTATATAATACACGGTGCAGTGGGAAATGGAATAGCGTATGTGAAGTTCCTCATATCGATATAACTTGAGTGGAATAGTACGTTCGTATTCTCGCATACGGAGTGGATACTCGACAGCTAGGTAATTAGGTTGTTTATGTTCTTCTGTCTACATATTATGGTACATACAAACATACGCACACAAAATAACGCTAGGTATAGATAGACATTTTGTGTGAGAGGATGAAAAGGCTTTGCCTTCCTCTAAAATTAGGGGCTTCATTTTTAAGTAACCATAACTATTCAGCTTTTTGTATAACATTTTATAATTATTATATTTATAGACGTTGAAGGGGCTTGCCGATATGCTGAATGAATCCTTTCGACGAGTCGGATTCGGCATGAATTTTGGACAAGACGAAAGTCATGTTCAACGAACATGTCATGCCGAGAAGAGTAGAAGTCAATGGTTCCCCTATTGAGGTTGTACAGGAATATGTCTACCTTGGACAAAGAAACCAGATAGGCCGGCTTAACTTCGAGGAGGAAGCCAGTAGGAAGATCCAGTTAGGCCGGGAAGCATTCGGTAAACTTCAACAGGCTTCAGTGCCTCGGCACCGTGTGTCAAGACTGCCATGTCCAGTGTCCATGTCAGGACATGACTGACTCGGCTCGACGTCACTGACGATAGGACTGGTCTGGTCTACTTCAAAGACACGCAACGGGTTATGGAGCAAGTTATGTTAGGTTTTTCTCTTGTGGATAAAATCAGAAACGAAGATATCCGTAAGAGAAAGAAGGGAACTGACATAGTTCGCAAAATTATCATATTAAAGTGGCAGTAGGCCGGCAACGTTTGTCGCAGGACCATCGGCCGATTGAGCAAATATATCCAGGAGTGGAGAGCACGTCTCGACAAACGTAGCGTAGGAAGCCGAGGTGGGCTGATGACTTGCGCAAGGTCATCAGCAGGGGCTGGATGAGGAAGTCGGGATATTTGGAGTAAACTTAAAGAGGCCTACGTCCAGCAGTGGACAGGGACGGGCTAAAGAATAAGAAGAATTTATTTTTTATTGCTGGCACAGCAACAGGGTGTCGGCCCTACTGTGATGGAATGTGGTTACCATCGCCTATGGACATTAGCAATACCGGAGGTGTCGCCACTTTACAAATAAAGATTACCATTATACTGTTTCCAAGCGTGTATTTTACTATTGACGTTTGCACGTCTATCAAGTTATATATTTCTTGACAGTAACGCCCACTTTAAAAAAACTACATAAATGTCGCACTTTATTGTTGTCGGTGACTTGAAAGTGATGTTCTGTGAGTCATGTGTAATGCACAGACCATTGAACCATCAACACTACGTAAATTAATCGATTTGAAAATAAAAATGTTCTACTTGAAAAATAATAATACTGCAATTAATATCGTAAGTGCAGTTTTATTTTGCTAATTTAATATGTGTAAAATATGTTCACTGAAATGTGGGTGACGATTTAATATTATTAGCAAAATATACAGATAAATTAAATTGATTAAAACTTTTTATATATGAAATCTATTTTTATAACAAATCGAGTCGGTACGCATTAGGACAATACAAGTAGACCCGTCGAGCTGTCAAAAGTCTCTATAACTGTTTTTAATTAGTAGATATGTATCCGCATAAAATATCCTATAATTTTCGACCTATTTAAATTCTACCTCAGCGATTATAAGTCTAAATTTCAAAACTTTTAGACTTGATTTTAAACTGAGGCGAGGCTAAACTTTCAGAATTATGATTAACTAATTTTAATTGTTGGACGTGATTTAATTAGCCTATTTCGTTAATCAAGCTCAACTAAGCTTATTTATAAAGTTTTACCTAATAATCTAGCATATAAATCATCGTTATAAGTCTAGTGATATGAAATTATACTCACTGAAGTTTATTTTCAGTTTTATGTGTGTTACGGCTTTTAACGCGTCTTTGCTCGGCGTTGGGAAATACATTTTTATACAAAACTACATGTATACCTAAATGGGGCTCCAATAGAAGGTAAATTTTGTTTACAGAAAAACATTATTATATATAATTCAAACAGTAGCAAAGCGGTTTACCCTCCCATAAGAAGTTATCGCTTCAAACAATTCGGTGAATCTATAAATGCTAATCCTTAATAACCTTTAAGGCTTGATTCAATAGTGACACTCGGTACACGGTCTGTCATAACGAGTTATAGGAAACGTTGTACCGAACATGTTGGCCTTAAATATAGTGAAAGTAATACAAGCAGAAGGTCCCGCCATAAAATAATGCAAAATAACCTATTCAGGAGCTAAATATCCAATTTTGGAGAGGAGTGCGACCAACGTCATAATTAACAAAGGTCCGGAGCGGCGGGCCATGCATAACTAAAGCGTACATGCCAACGAGGACCTCCCTAAACTATGGGCACTGCTGCAAAAACGAATATTGTAGCGTGCTGTCTTTTGCATTTATTTATCTGAGGTTTGTTTATAGGTACTATACCATAACATATTCTAAACAAACACAGTACGTACAAATGTAAAGCTTGTAGCTGAGTGCTACACGCTTAACTAGCTGTACTAGCTAGTACAAAAACAAGTAAGTGGAGTTCACACTTATTTGTATTTTGTGCTACCTAGTACAACTAAACTTACAAAATAATTAAAACACAAATGAGCAACATACACGCACAAACTGAGAGACACAAAAAAAGTATTTAATATATATTTATACTTGATATTAAAATTGATTTCGGCTTACCATAAATAGTACCGTCATTAAAGTCTGTTTCAAATAGGACGATAAATAAACATAATATGAAGTAATAAATAGTTACAGGGCTATATTGTTATAAATAAAATTCAAATTTATTTTGTAATAGAGAGCGATAATAGTCCGTTCGTATTTCCGTAAAAGCGTAATAGAGTTACTTAATTACGTACGTAATTATTACAGTGTAAGTCCGTATATTAGTAATCAGTAAAACCTAAAAAGTACAAAAGCTTCAAAAACTATGAACAAGGTAAAAACGCCTCGTAAGATAAGTCTCCCCTTCAGGAGATCTTTAACGTTATTTTTATTATACAATTTCGAACAATAAAGCCATGCAATAAGATTTAAAATAAAATAATATCCGTCAGTGTAACATACAGTATTTTGAAATTAGAAGGTCTTGTAACCGGCCTTATTTGGCCGCATTCGGGCGCTACGGCCGCTCTCATGCACATATTCTTTTTTATATGTTTTTTTCAAAAATGCATAGTTTTCGTTTTGACGTAAAGAACGTTGTTCCTAACGGGGTTCTCTCGACCGGTTTTTTTTGTCAACTAATACCTATATATTATAAACCTCGTATAATTAATATGAATAAGGGGTTAAATGTTTAACTACATACATACACCCTACTGTTGTAGTAGTATGTACCTGCATGAGACAGGCAATTAACCGTTGAATTGGTCAGGCTTAAACCGAAAGCCATCGGCTATCCAATTTGCTGTTAATTCAGTCTGATTTTAAAGTTAATAGCTTTTGCATCGTTTAGAGCTTATGTGACATTTCCATCCAAAGTCGCCCATTATGCCCAATCATAATAATTAGACATCCATTCTTTCTACATGCATCTATTTGAAACAGGTGTGACATTATGTTTGTACTCTTCTTTATTGGGGGTTGGTATACGTTCTTCAATAAAATGAAGAGTAGTTAACAATTAAATTTATTATTAAATTCATAAAATTTTGAAGCTAAATTGAAAAGTACCTTGCCTTAAAAAGAATACTACACATTTGAAAAAAATAAGTGACCTCCGCTATTTTGCATAACATGTAAGGAATCTATGGAGATTTGTCGCAGTATGGTTCCTTCGTATGTCATTGTTGCGACGGTACCAATTTTTTCGTTTGTCACAACTACATTCATTCTTTGAAAATTAATTGTAATATAACTTCTATATGTATTAAAAAATATTCTGAGATAATTATGATGAAAAAATGTTTTTTAGTTAAACGTGTTGCTGGGGAGTTTCTTGAAACGGTGTACATAGATTACGTAGTAGATTTAAATTTTGACTTACATGTATGACCTTCAAAAATTTACGCTTTCTATACATCAAATATTTAAACTGTTATTTAGTCTTCTATATCAATAAAGTATTTGTGATTTTAAAATGAATGTTAAAATTTAACTGAATGTTGCTGTTAGAATTTCCATCTGTCAGTTTGTCTAAGTTAGACTTGGAAAAGCTCAACAAATGTGAACTATATTTTTTATTTTATAATTTCCAGTTTGTTTCATTTGATATTAGGGTTCAGAAGATTTGGTTTGAATTGTTGATATAAAGTCCAACTCCTGCTCGAGTGAAGTGGCAGGCGCAATTATATTTGTAAAAATGAATGATTAGGGCATGATGGAGCTGACATGATAACATTGTAAATGAAAGAATATGATTATATTTGACTAGCTACTGCCCGCGACGTCGTCTGCGTGGAATAGTTTTAAAAAAGTAAGTTAAAAGACACTCCCCGATTTTGAAACATTCTTCATTGGTGCTCCGTTCCTATTAGTCTTAGCGTGATGATATATAAATGGGCTATCTAACACTCAAAGAGGTTTTTAAATCAGACCAGTAGTTCCTGAGATTAGCGCGTTCAAACAAACAAACAAACTCTTCAGCTTTATATATTGGTATAAAATTGAAAAACACTGCTAAATATGCAGTACTAAACCGGCATGACTGTTGTCAAAACGCGATGTTGATATAATAAATATTCCTCCCGTACAGCACATTAAACCAAACCTATACAATATAACGGTCAGTATCTTATTGTTTTTGAAACAGTGTTCGATGCAATAGACAGGGGGAAGATTTGTGGCACTCGCGCCGATAGACTGCGAGTGAACTAACAAAATGAATTGTTCCACGTAAACGTTATATCATTGTGAGCCGGCGAGAATTCTATTTATTGTTACTGTGATTGTGTTTTGGTTTAGCTAAGACACTGTTCGTCAGCTACTATATTTTATATTTATTTATGATATGTCTATAAGGCCTAATTATATTCTTCTAAATATATTTAAGTATACTACTAAGAGAGACTAAGGCTGGTGTGCACCGACTTTTGACCGATGGTTAAAATAAAATAATCCCAAAAATGTATGCATAAACAATGATTATTTTATTTTAACCGTCGATTAAATGTTGGTGCACACCAGCATAAGACTGTTAAGGGATAACAAAAATTAAGTGACAAATAAAATATGGCTCCTAAACGCTGTTTGTTAGGAACGTGCCTAAAATCCTAGTCGCGTTTTCACTACAAGGCAATGCTTGTGCCTTGTTAGGTTTCAATCAACACCAATTTCCTCGCATTATTTTGTTTCATCATGTTTGTTGAATTCAACATAACTACAGAAAAAGCAATCAATAATCCTTAATTTGCATTATTCAAAACACAACAACCCCATTTCATTGATTTTTTTAGGTAAAACTAGGTGTCCATCGGTGCAGCCGTTTCAGTAATTAGCCGGAAAATCCAGACAGTCAAAATAAAAAAAAATATTTTTGAAGTGAAACTTCTTTATCAGTTGGAAAAAAATTTACCGTCGCATTTTTCGGTTACGCGTCACATTTTCCGTTACGCGCCATCTTTTTTTTGCCTTTTATTTATTTGAGCAATTCAAAGAAGTTTCACTTCTTACGTGTGTAAATTAGTACACGCACACATTTTTTTCATGTACGTATTGTATATACTTTCATATGCATTTATTAAAAAAAAAATGATATTACAAACAGACACTTCAATTTTATTAATCTCTATAGATGCAATGTTAATCTTCTTACAGAAATATCTCATATATCAAAAAATTGGTTTCTAAAACAAAGCAATTAATTTTCGTTCAAAGTATTTTCTAAACTATAATAGCGACATAATAACATCAATAGAAACTATTTCTAACTTAATTCCATTGTGTATTGACGGTAGTTTCATAAATCGGGCTCTTGGTAATAATTATAACCGACCTCTGGATACGTCCGATATAACAGAACAATAGCTTTCCAATCGAATCCGCCTTTGGTATTCACAATGCAAACGATATTAATAGATAAACAAAGAGCTTATTTTTTACGATTACACCTTAATACGACCATTGCGTTGTATGTAGTGAAATACTTTATACACAGCTCCTTGCTCGGGGAGAAGTGAGAAGTAGTATAGGAGAAGCGACTGCAATACTACAGTCTAAATCAGGGTCGTGGGACAACAGCTTAGCCAGCGCCCCGGATCCCGCAGATGCAGTTTTACCATGGTATATACTCTAATCTCATAATCTTATACTAATATATAAAGCTGAAGAGTTTGTTTGCTTGAACGCACTAATATCAGGAAATACTGGTCTGATTTGGAAAATACTTTAGTGTTAGATAGCCTGTTTATCGAGGAAGGCTATCGGCTATATATCATCACGCTAAGACCAAAAGGAGCGGAGCACCAATAAAGAATTTTCAAAATTAGGGGGTTTTTAACTTCCTTTTTTTACTATTCGATTTTTATAAGTCGCGGGCAGAAGCTAGTTGGATATAAAAGAGAGCGGTATAGTGTCAAAAGATCATTCTCACTTCGACTTTGGTCGGATGCATATGTCATAATAGCTCTCTAGGGTGGCTAATTATTGGGCGAGAATCATAATTTATCGGCAGTCTTTGGAAGTCGAATTAAATGGTTTTCCTAGTTTTGTGTGTTTTGCTTATAAATCCTAATAGTAATGTTTCATTAGATTATAAACGCCTGGATAAAATTAGGGAAATCTAGTTATCATCGTGACAGAGCATAAGCATGATTTATATTTCTAACAAATTTGCTTTAAGAAAACTTTGTTAAGTTTAGCTTGTGTAAGGTTCTCGAGGTTTCAGCTTGGGGTTTCATTACAAATTTATCCGGAAGATATTTTATACCGCAGGGAAAATATGGTCAGATTTGCCAAATCTCTTATTATGAACTTTACTGCGTGATAATGCGGTAATCCTGTGTGTGTCGGCATAAAAATGTCAGAAACTACATACAATTTTACATTATCTATGAACTTTTTTTGTAATAATGTAATTTTACTGATTTTTGCTATACGATGTATATGATCTTCCAAATTTTAAAACACCGCAGATATTAGACGGATCAACCATATTTAATCGATTCGATTGAAAGGTCCAGAACAAAAAGAAACAGCGGTATTCGATAATATGGCATGATTCTCGTTTATATTTAACTAGATCACTGATTGATTCATCTAAATCGGAAGACAAAAACGGCTCCTCTAATAGCGACTTAAGACACTAAAACATGAGTTTTCAGAATATTGAAAAAAAATATCAAATACCATAGTGATGTCAGCCTATTCAATATATTCGAATCAATGCAAAAGGATAGTATTTCATAGAGTTGAGAACTTTGACACGCCCTTCTGTGAGTGCATAATCGCGACTCGGACAAAAAACGGTAAATAAAACACCAGTAAACTGTGTATCAGACAGTGAACAGCGAAAGGTTTTGTAGTAGCGAAGAACGTTCGTCGTTTTTACTATTTTGTTTTTATCCTAAAAAAATGTACTTACATAGCTTAATTTTTTGGGTAATACTCAAAATTTCGCTATATACCCTTTCCAAGAGTTTATTTTACGTTTGCGCAGTTCCATAACAGATCAATTAGTAATGTCTTAATGCGTTAGCGACTCGATTTCTTCTAAAAATCGACTTAATTTGTGTTTTAATCAATTATTTTTCTATAACGCAGAACATTTTCAAATCGATAAAATTCGATTTATTTTGATTAAGTTTGTGCATTACATGACTGATAGAACATCACTATTACGTCACCCACAACAATAAAGTACAATAATTGTCATTTGTTTCATATGACTTTACTGTCAAGAATTATATAACTTAATAAACGTGCAAACGTCAAAAGTAAAACAAATATCTAGAAACAGTATAGTTGATTTAGACATGAATTCTAATGAGATAAGTCATCCGCAAACGTTACTAATTTTGTTAAACTTAATTGCTAGTAACCTCGGTTATTTGTTTCAGCAACCCAGATCATAATTAAAAGGCAGACGCTGTTACCCGCAGCGTTGCTTTGTACCTCTTCAATTAGCGGAACGGTACGGTGTACAATTTTCTCAATAAAATATGCAGTGCTTGTTATAATTTAGGTATTAATGTGTACTACCTAATATAAAACATTTCAAACATTTATCCAGAAATTAGATTATACAAATTAAGCAAATTACACTTGTGCTATGCATGATATACCGGATTACTCTGGGACCGATTCCAGACACCCAAACCATAGTGAACAGAAAGTTCGTTTTCCGAAATATACCGTTCAGAAATCGAATCTGGAGCCTCTGTGTTCCAGCGAGTTTAGCCGGCTAAGACTTAGCCCGCACAACCATAGATTCAATTAATGTCTATTTCAACGCGAAAATGGGTAATACAAAAGGTGTTAAATGTAATGTAGTATAGCTCTCCAAATTCCGCCTTTCGGCATGCATATATACAAGTATCCTGCTTAAATTTGTATAGCATATTTATCTAATTAATTATTTGATCAATAAAATAAGAGGCCGTCAATGTTGTTTATTTAACTTAGGGCCTTTTAGTAAACAAGCAAGTACGTTTGTTAGAAGACATATACTATATAAAATTTTCGTTTACTCGGTTTTAGATAATGCGAATTGCACATTTTTTAAAGTCGTAGTAGCATAATGGCGAGAGCACGCATCCTGAACTCAAAGTGCGCGGGCTCAAGCGTAGTCGGAACGTATGCACTACTTAGACATATTCTGACCTAATGTGCATATTGTTACAATTGCCATGCGCTAACAACGATGATGCAATCTGCTCATCTATCGCCGTGGACAAGCATGACGGGTATACTGTCCGTTCTCCTATAATGGGAGGCCCGAGCCCGTTAGTCGAACATTTATGGGCTGTCATTACATTATTATATAGACAAATGTAGTCATCACTCAGGTACTCGCCACTCTTCTAAAATTTACTCATAAATAATGTGTACAATTAACTAATAACATATACGCTTCATACAATTCCAAGGTAAGAAAGTTAGGCTTGCGTTATGGGTATTGTCCAACGGAACCAAACACTAAAACCCAGGCCAGAGTATTTTACAGAAATCTCGTTTTTTTATTTATTGCTCTAGCATAGCAGACAGGCTAACGGCCGAACTGTGATGGAAAGTAGTTACAGTCGCCTATGGACATTAGTACTACGAGACGTCTCTGCTGCCGGTCTTAAAGGAGAAACTGGAACCTGGCTAATATATGTCCAAACACAACTCTTTGAAATTAACCCCACTGGATCTGAACCTGAAGCTATTGTGTGTTAATGAACTAGGCAAGCGAACTTAGATCTTCCCAGTAGACTGCAGAGACAATTAATACTTTTCTGACGGGAAGAAGTATTCTTTCACGTTTTTCAGTTGAGTAAAGGAGTTTAATTTGGTATCTACAAAGCCATAAAAAGTTACTTTTGCCGTTTACCGTCAAACCAGGAAAAAAGATTATGATAAACGGTGTTTTATTGTACACGTTGCAAATAAATCATTTCTCAGGATACAGCGCGCTTTATCTGCGTCTGACAGACTTTCTTGCTGACGGTAAACTAAAGTGCTAATTTCATGAAAAATGTAATATATTATATGTAAGTAGTAAAGTTAAATAACCAGTAAGTAAGTGTTTGATTGTTATAAGCTGCACTATGATTTGGTATAATAATAAAGGTAAGAATAAAATATTTTGTTTGATATTTTTGTATTGATTGCACACAATGTTACAAAATAAATTCGTAAATACATTCGTAATGATAAGTACAATGGGCGGTCTTATCGCTGGAAGCGTTTCTTCCACACAACCTTTGGATGGACATAAACTTGTATGGGCGGGGGTAAGTATGCAATAGATATAATATACTAATATATACGTAAATATAAAGGAAAATGTTACTAAATTATAATATAAACATACATAATATTTTCTTAAGTTTTCGCGACTTGTACACATAATAAAACTACGTTTTAACGGTTTTAAGCGCGGTAATTTATTTTATTTAGGTTTATCCGACGTTTCGGCCGCTTTTCAGTTGCCGTGGTCACGGAAGACAAAGATGACATTCAGTCAAACGTGTATTGTCAAAGTTTTTATTCAGCCTACCGCCAACTTGTTCATTTTAATTATTTAGTTTTAATTTTGTTTATGGATATTATTTACTCTATGGGAGCCTAATCTAATCTACCACCGCTTCACAACATGTTGTGGCTTGAAGAGAAAAAGCGGCGCAAGAAACTCTTCAGCAAACATGCCTAGTTCTAAAAATTTTTTATATAATATTAAAATGAGTGGAAGGAAAAAAAAAAAAAAAAAACGTCGGATAAACCTAAATAAAATAAATTACCGCGCTTAAAACCGTTAAAACGTAGTTTTATTATAAACATACATATTTATCTAAATATAGAAGTTGTGTGTCGTCAAATAACACCATCCCAAGCATACAAATAAATAACATTTACATAGGTTATTAAAAAAAACTAATTGGTGTTTTTCGCTATTTCGTAAAGTTTAGGATTTGGAAAAATTAGCAACTTGAAGTGGCAGTGGGTAAACGTAGTGTCGGACGCCCTCCAGCCCGATGGACCGACAACCTATGCAAGGTCGCCGGTAGGCGTTGGGTGAGGAAGTCGCAGTACAGGGATGAATGGCGCCGTCTCGGGGAGGCCTACGTCCAGCAGTGGACTGCAAATGGCTGACGACGACGAGGATTTGGCCATGCAAGTTTACTTGAAATATTCACCTGTACATGTCTATAGTCTTAATACCTCAGTACCGAAAATGGACATGAGATTTTTTTATCCTAGAAAACGGAACTTTCTGGAGGAGAATAACGTCTAGATAAAAATAGAATGGAATGTAATGTGTGTGAATGCTTTTACTCACAAATTATAGCTTCCGCGGGCGAAACTGCGCGAATAAATTTAATGTTTAATAAATAACACAAGGTGTCAAGCTTTCTACAATATATTGCTTCATCGTGAATACGTGACTTCGTTAGGATCTAGAGGATTAGTTCTAAAGACTTGACAGATACGCCAGCTGAAGCTCAAGTGGATAGTGCTCATATTTTCATTCTTATATATCCTTCAAATATACCTATTTGTTTTTTTTAATAGTACCAGTATGGAGCAAGGGCATCAAACCAACATGTTGCCTGATAAGTTCGTTACACCTTATTTTTTACGCTTTACCTAGCGATATATTATACTTAATTTTATGCTTAGACTTAGCTTAAATATATATATTTTTTAATTGCATAAGTTTAGCAGACAGGCAGACGGTTCGCCTGACGAAAAACCGTTACTATCGCCTGGTATCAAAGTGCTACCGCTCGAGACTGAAACCCGGCCACTAATGCCGGAACACAACTCAAGGTCCTTATGGCAGCATACTCTAAAGTTCTAAACCATTTCGACGGGCAAATACCCTTGGCTATGGTTTGTTTTATCGCCTCTTACGACTGTCCGCCACACCGCAAGTAATTGTATTCTTTCTTCGTTTCTTTCATTAAATGACTAACTGACTTTCAAATTTTGAAAGTTCTTTCTATCTACACAATTAACAAGTGCTACTACAATAGTTCTCAAAACTTTTAAGCTCATAATATTTTTCACTTAATAACAATAAAATTTAAAAGTGTCATACAAAATGGCATAAAAATTTAATGAACCAACTTTTCATCGTGATCTCGTTCAAGTTCGTGTTAAGTGAAAAAGTTTGCATCTTAAAGACTTTCCACTAAAGTATCCGACAGTTTTTTCTTAATAGTAAAGATTATTTTAATATTAAAAAGAATACGTGTAATCATTAATTGTATAACATTACGATAATATTTGTACTAAATAATCTAGTCTAGTCGAGAAGTTTATTTTCTGCGAATAATAGTTACCAGTCTCTTAAAAATATGGTTGATGGCTCATTCGATCCGGAATAGCATCTAGAAAAAGTAGTTTTTTGGATTTTTTCTCCCAATAAATATTACAATTCTTATTAACAAAAAAGTGAAAAAAAATAGTCATTCAGCTTTTTGGGAAAATCTCAAAAAGTATGAGAGATATCTAAAATATTATAAAAGTTTCTGAAAGAGCAGGAAATTTTAGCACAAAACTTCTCGACTCCCGAAATCGTAGCACCAATATTTATAATTTTTATCTAACGTTGAAAATCGGGTTCCGCGCGGCAGTTTCAACATGCGCGCGCCGCTACTTTAATGAACGCAAGTTTTAAATATATTTTTTTTGCAATTAAATATTAATTTCAAAATTTGAAAAAATTCAGGTATTATCTTAAAACTTCAAAGAAAATGATCCCGCGAGAGTAAAAGTTTTATCATCATTATTTATAAATTTATAGAATTGTTAATTAACCATTTTTTCGTGAGTCTCTGTTGTTATAATAGGCAATATAAAAGTTGACAAAATTTTTCAATAATTTTTTCCTCTCGTGGAACCCCTTCTTATCTTTTATCCGTGCAGGAACGGAGAAACAATACAATTTCCTGCGGCCGGCGGCCTGTCGTAAGAGGCGACAAAACAACCACAGCCAGGTGGTAGGGCATTTGCCGACTGGATGGCTACCACCCTGTCTAGAGTATGTCGCCATAACAACCTTGTGTTGTGTTCCGGCATTAGTGACCAGGTTCCAGGCTCCTAAAGAGAGCAGCAGCGCATTCGAAGCACCTTTGGTGTTGCAAATGTCCATAGGCGATGGTAACCGCTGTCCATCAAGTGGGCCGTCTGCCTGTCTGCTGATCTCCTGCAATAAAAAAATAAAATAAAAAAAATCAACATATTCGACAAGATTGCGTGAGAAAAATTTTAGAAATTTGTTTATTTCATTAATTATTAATTTTTAAATGAACAAAATTCCTGCGCACGTCTTCCTCGTGATCCTTTCTTCGCGTCTTGTGGTCTTTCAGCACGCGGGTTGATGTAAGCGGGTGTAAAATGCGGCACAAGACACAAAACGCGGTGAGATTTTCACGAAGCAACGGCGCAAACAGCAGTCGGACGTAGACTATGTCACATGGTGTTAAAATATTTAATAATTTGCCTGTTCCATAAAAAGTGCTCCTTTGAATTTATTTAAAGTCAGTCTTCATAATTGGTTATTGGAAAGGTGTTTTTACTCGGTGCATGATTATTTGAACAAGTCCTAGATGAGGCTGTATGGAATTTATATAAATTTAATTAATTATTAACTTAAGACCTGTATTTTTATATACCATGTCATATGCAAATAAATTTCATTTCATTTCACATTACATAGTGACAGATGCGCCGAAAATAAAGGCAACAAAGAAGCGGTGACCATATAGGACGGCGTTAACAATCATTTATTAGATTCTCTATATGTGAAACCTATCACAGAGCCACTCTTTTCAGTAGAGAATGCCCGAACATACTCCCGTCTCGATTCAAAAGGACTATTTTATGGACTAATTGGGGATGCCTTACAGTCCCATGAGCTGAATAGCTTACACTCAGGGCACAGCATAATATGATATGCGAGATTGTCATACATTTTAAAGGAGCCAGTTATATCCGTATACCCGCAATTAAGCCATGAAAATTGGCTCGTGATGTTAAGTGATGAAATTATAATGACACCTCTCATCAATATTACTTCGTTAACGCCGACCGTTATGTAAGCTACGTACACGTATTGTGCTACAGCACTTATTAAATTTATACTTACATAGACAGAAGTGAAAGTTTTAATTGAGTGTCTGTGTACCAAATCAGAAACTACGAGATACTGAGAAAAATTCTCAAAAGATTTTGGGGGCCGATTTTGAGGAAAACAAGACTAAATCAATAGATTTTTTGAAAAGTAATTAATCTAGTCAGGAATCCTATCGGCTGATTTTGAAATTTTGTGTTTATTATTTGACGTTGAAGCATGGTTTTTCAAGTCATGGTTCCGCTATCTCTTGTTGAAATCTCAATACACATTCTTGATACATACATATTTCCTTCTCTTTTTTATAATAGTATGTATGCATATTTATCTCTGTCCTCCCCATTTATTCGTCCGTCGCCATTTTGTTATCGAATTTGTTTGTGGTGTTAAAAAGACAGATATGTGAAAAATAATAAGATTTATGTCAAGTGCAGTGGTTGTTGCAACAAACTAAATGGCGGCCACCCTGAAAAGTAATTATTATTGTTTGAGTTATTGGTTTCTCTGTATGTGTGATAAATATCTACTTCTGAGTCCAACACAAAAGCGCGGCTTGACTTACTGCATGCAGTACGTAGCTCATTCCAAAGAAAACTAGTCTGGACGGTAGCTGGGCTATTAAAAAAGCTAGAAGCAGGTACATGTGTATTCATTGAAAATGTAGTAGGAGGGCGGATATTATGAGAGCTAGAGATGTCCCAAAAAATCAAAATGTTCTTTGAGGTAATAGTAATAACAATACCGCAAATAGTAAAAATCGCAATATTTCGGAACCTGTACAACGTTCTAATTACACCTTGTTTCAATATATCTCTACTTGCGTGTTTTTATTTTTCCGTGCCTAATCATAGGAAATCCTGAAAAATCCCCGGAAGCACCGGGGAGTACACAAAGTCCGCGCATAAATTTTGTCGGATTTTATATAATATTTGTGATGTAAGGTAACAGACAATTTTTTTGTATTTTTTTTCATATCCCTTCAGGTTAAAAATCCAAAAATAATACTTTCCATAATAATATTTTAAAACAAAAATAACTTGAAAATGTATGTATATTAAATCGAGAAGCCACAAATATTCGGCTGGTATTTGACCGAATACGAAATGATGATTAAAAAAGCGCACATATTGCTCAATATTATATTTACATTAAAAATTGGTAGTTTGATATTACGTTTTGCCAAATATAAAATGAGAGAATCAAATAAAAAAATCATTTAAAATCGCGCTTAAAACCGTTCAACATAACTGTGAAAACATTCAACGTAACTGTCATACATTCGGTAGCCGAATGTCCGGCGCTTCGACCGAAAGCGTGGCCGAATATTTGGTATTCGGCAAAACCACTATTTGTGGCATCTCTAATAATAATGCAGAGTTGTTACCTTGGTCAAATTATAGAAAATAGTTTTATTTTATTTAAGTTTATTAAAAGATGATTCAGTTTTTTATATATTTACGAACAACGACTGTCTACCTATAACATATTAGAGCGTGCGCAAGATAAGTCTGCGCGCGGATGTATTGTACTTTTTTATGCTATTGCAAATTATCTAATACATCAATTAGAAGTACCTTGCCGATTTTCAATTACTTTAAACTGTAAAATCAAACGATGGAGAAAGGATCAGTAGGTTTTTAACATTAAATACGCTATGCAGTCGCGTGTAGACTATTTTGCGAGCAGTCTAAAGACAAACTCATTTATTTTTCAAACCACGATACTGCAGTATTTTTGCCTAACTTTAGCATTACACGTGTTATGGTGCTTCAACATCTGTGTCCTGTATCACTATAGTGTTAGGCTTGACAGAGACTGTGAAAAAAATACTTGATAATTTACACATTTAAAGAAAGATTTCTTCCATTTCTTCCCTACTATGACATACGTGACCATGCAATGTATTAATAAATAGTTTGACCAAAAAAGAGGTGTGGCAAAGTCTTAACTTGTTAGTATAAGAAAACAACAGACGGTTAAGATTATAAAGCTTGCGACCCCGAAATTAAAATGTGTAGCTAATAAAGTAAATTCCATGAGCATAGGCGAGCACCGCGACTCGTAAAAAAGGAAATTTCTGTTATAACTTAGTAATATTTTATTTCAGTTCTTTCTTACTATAATAAAAATGTGTTTTAATTACTTTGTTTTTATTCTTTTAACTAAACCTTTCCACGCGACTACGCCCGCATAGACTTCATGAACATAAACTCTTATATAGAGGTAGGCACAGAAGATGGCTTCCACCTGGTACGATATTGAGAGATACCTTTCGCTTCATCCACTTTCATTATTCTCTTTATAGAGGTACCTTTGTTTGAAGCACTTTTACCTGACCATTCTTTAAATGTCAGCTACTTTGATTTGACGTGAGTAGAAAAGTAGCCCGAGATTGTCTATATTATCATCTATAGTGATTTCTTTAAAGAAATATGTACATCTGCATACGTTTAAATAACAGTGCAGGGGCAGTGTGCAAATAAAAAATAAATTAAATTTTAAAATAAATACATAACACTTATAAAACTATCACATATAACCTGTTACATAATACAATAAGTGGTTTGACAAAAGCATTATTTTAAATTGATTTGAAATTAATATATATATATATATATATATATATATATATATATATATAATCATCACTATCAAGAGTACCAATTTCGTACACAAACAGCTGGTATTGTAAAGAAATGGATAAAGTGGACAAAGGACTTCCTTTGAATAACTACATATTTCAAGATAGCGATTTAACGATAGTAGAGGAGTAGAAGAATATATAACATACCTTGAAGTAAGATAAGAGAACCAGAGGTAGATATTCTATAAGAGAAAATGTAAGTGAACGTTCAGTCTCTATTTTCAGAACAAAAGAAAAAAATTGGCTTAAGATTTAAAACTTGGCTGAAGATCTATCTTTCCTTGCCCTTGACAAGATAATCTTGATTGATTTCATTGCTAAAAGGTCCAATTTTAACTTCAAGCCTGATGCTTGAATTTAAATAGACTCGAATCTACACAGTTTGAAGAACAAGTACCGCCCCAAAATTCGTTTAGGCCAAGTCCTTCCAAAAAACATTTAACATTCTGTATGTGATTTATTACTTGGCACTTTAATTCTGTATTAAAACATTTGTATCTGACTTCATGTCCATAGCAAAAAAAATGTTCCATCTTAGTGTTGCTACTGGTTTTATGTCAACTTTTTAAGTTATTTCAAATTCAAGGTGATATATCACGGTGTCAGGTTTCCCTATTTTTAGGGAACAGACAGTATACCCGACACGCATGTCCAAAGTGAATCGACAGATTTCACACATGCCGAAGATCGCGTCTCGTGAGGAAGAAAAGTTGGACAGACCCCAGGATTCCACAGTGGATGCTCCAATAGATGCTCGTATGATGTTATGGTACTCGTCTATTTGTTTATTTTTAAAACTCTGAATTTCATTTATATTGTAAATGTTTTGGTTATTTTGATATATTTCAGCTTTAGTTCATTCACCTACTTTGGTAACTGCAGGTGTTTATTTAATACATACATACATACATAACTTCACGCCAGGTCCCTTGCGGGGTAGGCACGAACAACAGAGCGCCATTTAGGCTTATTCTTACACACCTCAGTTGCTTCTTTGACATTCATAGTTCTTGTCTTTATTTAATAATTCGATTTAATATACTATTAGTAGATGTTTTTTTAAGGTTTTGTTATCTGGGCTAACTATATTTATAGCAGGTATGTCAGCTAATTATGAGTAGGTACAATCGATCTTTTTAAATAATTTTTATAGTGAATTTTACATGTGAGTTTATCCAATTAAGCGTTACTTTAATTTGAATTTGTTAAAAAAAGGTGTAATTTAACATAGATTATAATATTATGTAGCAACTTTTCCTATATTACGATATATACGAAATCTATACTAATTTGGTTCTATATGTAATTGAACTTTGCTTTTCAGTCCATTCGGATGAAAGCCATTGGTCAGCAACGAGTTATCAATAAATCTGCAGCAAAAGTTTGTTTACTCACCTATAAATCTACTGGCGCTCTTTGCGACAGTTTCATTAATTTGACAGCAGAAGGAAATAGAAACGAAGCTCAAGAATAATCCTTGGTAACTTTTCTTGATCATTTCTCCACAATTTAATCCAGTCTCCACCTAGGCACAGGGCACATCACATTCGTACATATTCAAACTAAGTTTAGGGTAATTCAAAATGCTTTTCAAAGAAAGGGTGTCGATTATTCGTAGTGAGGTCGAGTGTTCTCGACACGCGGCCGCCGACTGAAGTTGGGTTCCGTCTAACTAGAACGGCGGGAATGGGCTGCGCAGTACAACCCTGGTTCGTGATTTATTTTTCTTTATTTATTACAAACAAGGTCGATGTTGGAATTTTGGTAATGTTCACCTGTGCTTTCAGCGGGCAAAGGTTTGAGTGGCTTTTAATTTTCATTGAGCGTGTGTCGCGCGGATTTATTTGTAGACATTTTTTATCGCCAAGTTTAATTGGCATGTGCTGTGAATAATATTGGCTGATAGAAAGCCGTGTAGCGTAGTATTTGGCGAGTGACGGGAGTTCGATTCCCGGCGGGAAATTTATATCGCTTAGGCAAGTTTTTTGATCTAATATCCATATCGTTCCAATTACCAGGTACTTACGGAAGGAAACATTGTGAGTAATCCTGCTTAACATTTAACTAATCTTAAATAACCATGGACAGTATAATGTCCGTTTCCATAGAACAAACAAGTCCAAAACTGTCGTTAAAATTCAACAATAAGTTCAAAATGCTTTTCAAGTGTCAAACTTACCTCGAAGGGCTCAAAGAATCTGCGTTTGGAGAATCGCTTACAGAAATTGACACAATGCACAAGTTCCATTTTATTTTTGATACTTGTGATATTCGCATTATCAATCTGCGAGAGCGGACAATTTAGCCCTACTGATCTTGCTTAGCTTTGACGATCAAGGAATATGAGTATTCCTGTTTCATATTCAATTTCATGTTTCACATGTTTCATATCAGTATTGAATACTGATATGAAACATGTGCCTTTGCACTACATTGAGCGATAAGGAGTCTGTTTTCTAAAACAAAAAAAAAGATTTTTAAGAAAATGTAAAACAACCCTCAAAATAATTTCGTTTGGACGGTTGTTTCTCGCGGGATATAAATAATTTTGTGACCCGAGTCCAAGTCGTAAACAGAGAACTTTGCAAAATTTCAAAGAGAACGACGCGGCGGCGTCGTCACAATTAAGCAAATAGTGGCACATACAAAAATATATAAGGAACGAAGGGAATGACGCCGACGAACTTGTTACTTCGCTGAAAGCATTTCGAGACATAATGTTGAAAATAATTATTTGAGAAGTTATTTGCCTTCTAATTGTTATTGCTCTTGGAATTTTCTTCGCTGTGTTAAATCTGGTTGTTGGGTGTCAGCGTCATTTGAGCCCTGTCTTGGTTGTATGGTTCAATGATTTTTCGATGTTGTTCATTTTTCTTTCTTATAAAATAGGTTCCAAGAATGCCTGCAGTATATGCCTTGGTATTGGAGATGTCAATCGGGCAAACCTCCCTGGAAAGGACTTATGAGCTCATCAAGGAAATCATTCAACTTATGTTATATATATGCAGATAAATAAATTTGAAGTGTGTGTTTGTAATATCAAAATAGCAGCTTTTTACTAAATGCATATGAAAGTATATACAGTATTTATTAAAAAAATGTTTAAATGTTTTATCTGTTTGTCTGTCTATCTGGATGTTCCGGCTAATCTATGAAACGACCGGATCGATTTTGACAGCTCTTTCACTGACAGATAGCTGATGTTATAAGAAGTAACATAGGCTACTTTTCTTTAGGGTTTCGCAAAAACAATTCCGCGCGGATGAAGTCACAGGAACAGGTAGTACTAATAAAGTTTGAGATGTTTGTGGTAAGTGGTACATGTTTTGAATATACTATCGAATGTCATTGTGCTTTGTTAGCATTTGTTTACGCTTTTCTTGTACTAACTACTTCCTTGTGCTTTGGTAGTCTATATACTATGGCTCTTCTTAGCAAACTGAGTTTACTAAATTGTATTCAGTGTTTACACGTATGATTTTTGGTTAGTTTATATTAAGGATTATAAAATTAAGCTCATTCACTCCTTGGAAAATGGACTTACACCATTGTAGAATATTGTATCAATTGATATTGTTTATGTTTTAACTTGATTTGATTAAAAGAAATCTGCAAGCCAGATAACAGTCATTATAGTTTCTTTATCTTTATTGCAAAAGTTGGGTACCGTAAATAATGACGAATCCCTAATTACCAAGCTATGAGTTAAGGTTTCGAAAAAGTGCTTTACCATATTTATAATTATACGAAAGTAAATACAAAAACAATGCAACATAGTATCTTTAGTCATCCAGTCACAAGATCGTATTTAATAATACTGTTTGACAAAATCCTGTTTGATAGATGAAACATATATACTGTGGAACTGTTGGAGAAATGGCAAATAATGATTTCTTATCACGATTTACTTCAGCTTTGTTTTTAGGGTTTCGTAGATATTTTGGCGAAAATGGAGCAGTTATAAAAACTGTCATATCTGTCCATCGATGTATGCGACAATCAATTTTTTCGAAAACTCTCTGTGTCTATAACGCCTCTGCTGCATTATTGAAGTTAAACATTGAGAGATATTTCATATATATACACTAATTTAGCTAATCATTAATAACGTTATTTTTTGACAGAGTCACTAACGTATGTGGAGCAGAATATAATAGAAAAGAATTTAAAGACAAAAAGAAGTCATAAATTTTTTTAAACCTGTCTAAAGGTAATGGACACGTTTGTGTACCCAAACTGAATTTTCATAATATTTCAATTCAATCAAATCAAAATTCTATTTAAGATCTGTTGTGCTTTTGTCGGAGGAGCTGTCCTCGACATATTTAATAAAGATTTTTGAAAAGCATAGCAGTGCTTCTTAATTGACTGTTATTTAACTTAATATGTAGATTTAAAAGTCGCAAAAATCCACTTTTGATCTATGAGATAGAAAATGTTAAAAAATACTTTCAATAATAATTGATTTTAACAAAATCCGATGTGCAGTATTTGTTCATAAACAATAATTCCGACTTAATTCTATGTTAGGATTTCATAGCCAAATGACAAATATAGTAAATTATGGTACCTCTACATACGGTACATTATATATGGACTGATTGCATGAACAAACGTAAGGTCGTCCAAACGTGAAAACAACTGCTTAAAAACGAATATTTCACTTTTAATACCTATACCGAATTAAATCTAATGGCGAGACTAAAATATTACTTTATTCTCAAGAGATATTTACTATTTTTGCCTAAAATATATTTTTGCTACTATTCAGGAAACGGTAGTCGACCTTTAGAAATGCTGATAGGTTTTTGATGAACTTTTATAAACCAGATACGACATTT
Organism: Dendrolimus punctatus; assembly: GCA_012273795.1. Lineage (NCBI taxonomy): Eukaryota > Metazoa > Arthropoda > Insecta > Lepidoptera > Lasiocampidae > Dendrolimus > Dendrolimus punctatus. The sequence goes on from CM022535.1 coordinate 8,551,852, forward strand.
TCTTTAATGTTCTCCATTAAACAGTGATGATTGAGAGGGCGTCATTAAATACTTGGGAAACTAATGAAAATATATGATGGTTATCACAACAATTGGTATTTACAGTTAATTAACTGTCCTATGAAGAAATGCAATGAAATACTTGATGAAATAAAATATCTATTTTTGCATAGATGTAATTGAATACAGGTTGTTATCTATAATATAAACTATATATTAAAACGTGAAGCAAAAACTTTGTACCCCTCTTTGCGAAATTTCACGGACGGAGGAGTATGAAATTTCACACAATTATAGTTTATATAGAGAAGAAGTAAAGAATGCTAGGCATTATTTTTAAATTATGCATAAAAAATACATTGAATCAATAAAATAATATTAAAAATAATAACCAACCCTTAGCCACTCACACCCATGTTGCCCTGTCTTTTATGGCATTTTTTGGGGCCCATGCAGGGATTGGCGAGTCACCGTTTGCCCATTTTTCCATGTTCCCCGAACATTGCGACGGGCCGACGCCATGATCTTCATTTTCCACAAAAGTCCTACACTGGCCGGGGCTTGTTCTTGGGTGCATTAGTATATAGTGTAGACAGGGATAGCCGCCGGTCAGTGTTACGCCATATTTACCTTAAATTTGTGAAAGGGCTTCTACGTGTCGGCCTTTCCATGGCCCCGCGCAAGCCCTCCAAATGTCCGTGCCATTTTTATGGCCCGTAGTCGTCAAAAAAAATAATTCATAGACAACGTAATAATATCACCAATCTTAATACGATAGGTATATATTCGTAGTCTCCGTATAATAAAGATACAAGTGGTAGACAGTCTTCTCCGTACAGGAACGGAAAAATAATACTAATTACTGCGGCCGGGCGGCCTGTCGTAAGAGACAACAAAACAACTCAGAGCCAGGTGGTAGGTCATTTTCCCGCCTGGTTGGCTACCACCCCTTGTCTAAAGTATGCCGCCATAACAACCTTGAGTTGCATTCCGGCATCGGTGGCCAGGTTCCAGTTTCACCTTCGGGGCCAGTAGCAAATGGGTAGCACCTCTAATATTGCTAATGTCTAAAGGCAACGGACCACTTTCCATCACAGTTGGGCCGTCAACCTGTCCGCTGTGATTCATTCAATAGTAAAAAAACACCATTTTAAGTCAGAACTGCTATCAGTTCTGTTTTATCTATCCATTTAAACTATTCCAGTATGCATATGCATAATCACGTAGTCCACTGACAAACTGAAAACCCAGTTTTGTACTAAACAGTGGTCACTAAACAACACAGTGTTAACCAAATACAATTCAACATGCAGTGCACAAATTACTCTTAGCAAGGGCTATTTCAGTAGGCAAGGCTATTTCACTATTTTGGAAAGCACATTAATTTCTGTTATTTTTGTTACACGACTTATTTTAAAAAAAACCGGTTATATGTATGATAGCTTCAAAACTCTCCAAAATATTGAATATTACAAGGCTCCATAAGCCTTTTTGTTGCGCAGTTTTTTTTAATTTCATTGTCATTACTAACAACATACATACGTGATGATTGTGTGTTATATTTATTATACATACATACATAACTTCACGCCAGGTCCCTTGCGGGGTAGGCACGAACAACAGAGCGCCATTTAGGCTTATTCTTACACACCTCACTTGCTTCTTTGACATTCATAGTTCTTGTCATGCACGCTCGTCTGTTCTTAAGGCTCCTGACATCACCTTCTGCTAATACAAGATCAATTTGATCATGGAAGGTGTGTCGTGGCCTTCCGCGACTTCTGCATCCATCCACTTTTGCATTGTAAATCTGTTTAGTCATTCTTTCATCATACATTCTTTCCACATGCCCGAACCACCGGAGCATTCCTTTCCTTACCTTCACCCCGACACTCTCTTTCAGACCAGACCTTTCTATATTTATTATCACACATACATACCGATATTCTAAAGAAATAAATAAAAAATCTGAGGGCTTACTTTATTAGAAATATTGGAGCCTATTAATTATTATGGTTTCTATTACATATAGATTAGGTAGGATAGCTTTTGATTTAATTAAATCACCAAATATTATTTAATGTTTCTTTTAATGCCTCTTGGACACCAAGTTGCCTGGAAGAGACCGCTATAAGCGATAAGGCAGCCCATTGTTCTAATGGAAATGTATTCATATTAAATTGACTAGGTTTAAGTTAAAGTGAACAATAAAGAGGTTTCATTTTATCTGGAATTAATGGGATTATTTATAATAAACCAACAGAAAAGCTGATTTAAATAATTCGAATTCTTATGCGTTTGGCGACATACTTAAGACCAGGGGTGGTAGCCACCCATTCAGGCAAATGCCCTGCCACCTGGTTGAGGGTTGTTTTGTCGCCTCTTACGACAGGCCGCCCGGCCGCAGGAAATTGTATTCTTTCTCCTGCACGAATAACTAACTATAATGGCCTAAAATAGCAGCATGTAAACGTTAGTTCTTGAACCTCCAACTGCTAAGCTCGAGAGCATTTCAGTCGATAGGAATACTCGCCACGCTTGTCAAAAGCGCATCAGCAAAGTCAGTTATTTCGATGTGCTAGTTTACTCTATTCCAAATGATTTTCTTCAATGTAAGTTGGTGTTTATTATAACAAATGTAAATTTTAAAAAAATGCATGAGCGGTGTGCGCCGCCTGGCCAGAATTGAATATTTGAATGAAACGCGAGTGTTTCATTTAGCAACTAAGTTACCATGACAAGGAGGATGTTTGTTTCATTAAAATTACTAGCAATTCAAACAATGTTCGAAACACTATAACTTTAGGCTAAATTGTTATAGTACTGGAACACAGATTATTGAATTATTGATGACCAACCCAAGCCAATCTTCCGCATGTACAAAGACATAACCTTAGCCCATAGATTCCCAAGGGGGTGATTACGCCCCCCGGGAACCGTCCGCGGGGGCAGTACTTGATCCATAATACGACAAAAATGCACCATTACTGCACGGTATTTCGTGCATGGTGGACAATGTTGCAGCCATCGAAAGGTCGTAAAGTCGTTGCTATGCTCATCCTTTACCAATGACGTAAGCGATCGGGAAGATTGGGAAAGTTCTCCAGCGAGTCACGCGAGTGACTTAGGGTATCCTTATCCCAGAGTTATCCGGATGGATAATAAGTGTACAGACATCACAGTGAAATATCTATGACAGATCCCTTGGCAATTCACCACGACAAGGAGGGACACTGATCCTATGAGCGGGCAGTACAGCATTTTGAATTCTTTCACTCTTTCGTTATGACTATGTGATGAGTTAACCGCGAAAAGCCGTATATTAGTCGGCAACCTTCCGCGAGGCCCCACAAGATGTGTAATACTTTTCTCCAGTAATAAAAAAACTGAAATCTCATGCCTGCTAAGCTATCATAAACAGCTATATTTTAAAAATGAACTGTTAAGCTATATTACTACAAGCGTTGATCTTTTTGATTTCTCCCAAAGGGGTCGATGGTTCAAATAAGGTTGGGAACCACTGCCTTAAACGGTCCACAGGGCCCATGCAAACAATAACGTCAATACGCCCAGTCGCAGAGATTTCAATTATTTAACTTGTCTGCGGCAGTTTGACCTAAATTCCTGATAGCTAACTGATAGATAGTGGGCTAACCTGTCCCGGGGCAGTCCAGCCAATTACTCTTTTACTTCCATTCCCGCTGTTTGATGCTACCTATAAAAGCTTTTATTTTCGACTAAAACAATGGACCTCCACTGAAGATTGCAGTTTTATTACTAATTCCAGGGATATAATCAATATTCAATTTGAATACGTTTATAACAACATCACATGAATGTGAGTATGGTTAGCGTAAATTAGTTTCTCTTATTTTGATTTGTTTCGTCTTCATCTAACATTATGTAGGTATTTTGGATACAAATATTTTTTTAATATCTCTTTCCCTATACAATCGTTTTTTATATGTGCGCAACTAACTATACGAAACAGAAAGCAGAAATGAGCTACGAAATCCTATAGACATCGAAAAGCGCCATTTCCGTCGCGGTTTTAATTGACATCAATTTGATTTTGTTTTGTTCTTCCCTATTTTTAGTTGACTTTATTTGTATATGGTATAGCTCTTTATATTCCGATTCTCCTGGGATTTAATATAAAAGTGTAGGTATCTAAATTCAATACTCAAAGTCGTGGTAGCATAATGGCTAGCGGACGCGTCCCACAGTCAAAGGGCGCGGGTACGATGTGCATATTAATACAATTGCCCCGTGATAACAACGGTGAAGGAAAACATCTTGATGCAACTTGCACATCGAGATAACCGATGTGTCGAACATGCCAAGCCGCCTTGGACAAACGTGGCGTATATACTGTCCGCCTCCTATAATGGGAGGCTTCAGCCCAGCAGTGGGGGTAAATTCATGGGCTTTTATTATAATATATCATATATGATATTTGGACATTAAAAGGGGTTAAGTATACAGATATTTATGGTATTACTTTGCATATATAACATACGTGTAAGAAGACAGTTTCTCGTTTGATTATTCAAGACTAAAATTTTACGTCACGTCGACTTCGTTTTCCTGTACCTTATGAAGAATGCATAAAGAAAATTTGTCTCTATCCAAACAACGGCTTATTAATAGATAAATAGATCTCTGAACAACCAAATTGCGAAATTGAGTTTTGGAACATGTAGTACATGGAACGGATTGAATTAATTGAATAATTTAGATTAATAACCTAGTAGATTGCTAAATTTATAGATTAGGTGGTTAGGTAACTTTATTCTAAATATAATCATTTTAATAGACCATTCATTAATAAAGATTGTCTATTTTCTTCTTCTTTCTTATATATAAAAATGAATGTTTGTCTATATGTCCTTTATAGAATCGTAAACTATACATTTGATCATGTGATGATCTTAAGCAAAATTGTTGTGCATGAGCCAAAGAAGGTACCTGAGTTGGTTCACAATTGGACCCCGTAGGTGGCGCTGCTGTCGGAATATCGATTGAAGCTTTTCCGCTAGAACGACGTCTGCTGAGACAGCTAATAATATTATGAAATATTAGACCTGCTGTTTAATGTTAAACAATGATTTTTAAATCATGGTACCGCCTCGCCATTCCTTGTTCGGATTTCAATATTCATTCTAGATATGTACATATTTCCTCTCTTTTATATACTGGTATGTATGTATATGTATCTCTGTCCCCTCAATTTTCTTTGGTTCATGGACGATGCCGCCATTGTGTCATGGAATTCGTTTGCGGTGTTAAATAAAAAGACATGTAAGAAATAATAAGTTTTTGGCAAGTGCAGTGAGTTGTTGAAAGAAACTCAATGTTTGGGGGCGGTTTGAAGTAGTTCGGATGCACAAAAATTAGCTTATTCCGACACAGTTTGCGCTAACACGATAGCTTACATTATTTTTAATTCTGCGATACTTGGCGTCCGACAACCGTCTTGGAAATCCGACAGGAATTTCAAGTCAAGCCTGGACGAATTCGCGGGTATACGAGTAAACTATATAATAATTACACGTATGTATGAGAGATAGATGTCTATTGTATATATTGTATTGTTGATAAATATAAAGCAAAAAAAAATTAGCTAGACGTGTTGCTGGGAGTTTCTTACTGCTTTTTCTCCTAACAGCAATAACACGTTGCGAAGCGGTGTTCATAGACTAGGAAGTAAAATTAAATTTTAACCTACATGTATGACCTTCAAAAAGTGTTCTCCAGTTTCCACTGGATCCAGTCCAGTTTGGACTGGACTTATTTTGAATAAAAACTTTTTAATTTGAATATGATATAATATTATATAGCTTATAACCTTCGTAAACGAAAGGTCTATTTAAACGCTCTAAATCATTTATTTCATCATATATTTTATATTAATTGAAAGTCAACTAAAACTTCATACAATGTATATTATTAAATACATGAATATTCTATTAATATTAGAAAGCCTTAGGGGATAATGAACGTAATATTCCAACAATGTAGAAACTAACAACAACAAGTAAACTTTGTAATGTTATACACAGTATTATTTCTACAAATATTTATATAAGAAAACTCTCCGTACTCGACAAACAGCAGTTCTTGATGTGACGTTCTCAACTGAATAAACGTGTAAATAAGTTGAACAAACACGTTCCCTGCTTTAAAGTTACCGTACAGTTATATACTTTGAAACACACGAGTCCATAAACAGCACGTGTAGATACTTAAGTTGTTTTATGTGTGTGTATTTGTAAAGAAGAGTAATGAAATATATTCTTAAGTTTTCGCGACTAGTATACGTAAAAACAACGTTTTAACGGGTTTAAGCGCGGTATTTGATTTTTATAATTCCGACGTTCAGCCGTTTTCTGTAGTCGTGATCACGGAAGACAAAGATGTGAAGTGTTAATGAGTATTGTTAAAGTTCTATTTAGCCCAACGCCAAATAATATATTCTAGCGGTTATCCACGATTCCATCCTGTATATACGTCATGTATATACCTTGACCTCCTTAACGTACTTCGAATATAAATAATTTAAATCGTTTAGTAATCCAGATTACCTACAAGTCATAACTTACAATATATATATATAATAGGATGATCCAAAAAAAAGTTTTTTTTTTTCCAAACAGACTCAAAAGAGCGTTCAATTCTCTATAAAGATTCGAACAGCGATTTATCGTTGTTTGAACGGTACAAAAAATAGGAGAATCAAAAAAACATTTGCCTATGTTATTCTTATGGGAATTAAAAAAATGCGATGAGGACAATCTTAATATTAATATTAAGGGCTCATCTTTCACATAATTTTTTTACACCCAAAAGAAACTTTTGAGCCTGTTTGGATTTTTTTTTTTAGGATCACCCTAGTATATAATTATAAGTAGCTGTCCCGGCAGACGTTGTCCTGCCCGGAAATGCTTCAACGATATGCCGACAGCAGCGCCACCTACCGGGTCCAATTGTGAACCAACTCAGAAAAATTCTCTGGCTCATGCACAACAACTTTGCTAAAGATCATCACATGCTCAAATGTATAGTTTACGATTCTATAAAGGACATATAGACAAACATTAGTTTTTGTATATAAGAAGATAACTCAATATTATATTAGTAAACTGCCCGAGTTTTATGTAACATGAGTCTTCGGTTTTCTTATTGTTGATCGATTTATTTTTCATTAGTCATCAGAAAGTAATGAATTTAAATAAAAAAACGCAACCTAATAAGCCTTCATCAAGGTACTAAGGCATCCTTTACGTGCACACGCCGCTTTACACATAGCGTACTGAGTTCTTCAACAAAAACAAAATTGGGTGACACATTTACATAAAGAAAACAACTGCAGAGCATCGTCAGTAACATTACTGTTTCAGTTCGGGTATTTCGGGTCTTAAACGTTACGGGACTTGTGATAACATTTTTATTTAATTAAATAAAAGATGGTCTCTTTAATGAGCTCTAGAGGAAAATATTGAAGTATATTTCGTCAAGTTACGTGAGAATATTAAATTCGAAGAAATTTTCTTCGAGCGAAAACTGACGAACTTGTTACTGAATTGAGGAAAAGATTTTGTCGTTTTGTATTTTCGAAATAATTAGTATTTTGCTTCTATTGGAGAAGAACAAATCTCTATCGATGTCATATTATGATTCGAAGTTATCGATGCTGTATCAACTGTGACATGCCTTTCGCAAATGTGCATATTTAGTACGCAATAGCAGATTGTTACACGAGAGGTGAAAGTGACCTATTTAGGCATGGATGAGATACACTGTACAATTATAGTGGTGGAACTTCCACTAATATAATATAATATCTTACTAACTAGGTTTCCCCACGACTACGCCGTGTGAAAAACCCTAGCTGATGGCTCTGTGTTACGTATGTACAAATTATATAATAAGATGCCCAATTTTGGGTTTTGAGCTATTTTGTCTCCTAGGAGAAACATTGATAAAGCAGCTTATGTTCAAGAGCTTAAAAGTTTTGCCAAGGCTAAAATTCTCAACAAGCAAGCAATACGAAGTCTCGTATATGCGGGATCAATTTATCTAGACTTCCAAATCGTCAACACTAGGCTTATCTTCCAGTGTTCCAAATAGGCCTGTGTTCCAAATTCCGAATACTAGGAACGTGATCCTAGATATGAAACCTAGTTAACCAAGTAACAAATTCAGGTGATTTTAACACACGTATTGCTTCGAAGGTATACTTTCTGACAAACTGAGAAAATAAGATATCATGCGAGATTAGATTACGATCCGATTTTCGGGTTAACCTTTATGAGATAATGTGAAAATAATATTTGCCAGCTTATGGGTTCCGTAATATTAAAATTAATAATTGGAGAGGAAAAATAAATAAATATTTTAAACGTAAGGTTCGGGCATGTGGAAAGAATGATTGATGGAATGACTAAACAGATATACAATGCAAAAGTGGATGGATGCAGAAGTCGCGGAAGGCCACGACACATCTTCCATGATCAAATTGATAGTGTACTAGCAGAAGGTGATGTCAAGAGTCTCAAGAACTGACGAGCGTGCATGACAAGAGCTATGAATGTCAAAGAAGCAAGTGAGGTGTGTAAGAATAAGCCTAAATGGCGCTCTGTTGTTCGTGCCTACCCCGCAAGGGACCTGGCGTGAAGTTATGTATGTATGTAAGGTTAATTGAACGTTTGGAATGTTTTGAACATTGAATAATTTTGAGTTGTGTTCCGGCTTCAGTGACCAGGTTCCAGTTGCAGCTCATTGGCAGCACCTCTAGTATTGCTAATGTCCATAGGCGTCGGTATCCACTGTTCATCACAGTTGGGCTGTCACCCTATCTGCTGAGCTTCAGCAATAAAAAAATCTAAGGCGATTTGACTGCTTTCATCACCTGTAATTTCGACCTACAGGTATCCATATAATATTTTCACAATAATATCCACGAAACATTTATATTCATTTAGAAAAAAGTGCACTATATTTAATTAATAAAAACAAATATTAACCATAAGATGGAGACAATAAAGGTAATATACAAATTTTGTGTACCTACTTTACTCAGAGAAGGTTTTAATGACGATTAACGTAAATAGCCATTGATACTTATCATTCTTGTTGTACAGCTTAAGTTTACAACTGTTTTTAATTAGATTGTATTTGTAAGTGACAAATACTTTCTTAGATATGAACAAAACATCGCTTCAATTTAAAATTTAGAGGACTCGCACTCAATGTGACAATAATTCGGTACTGTAACGACTACCCACCCTCCTTAGTCGACATAATATATTAAGAAATATAATGTTTTTGAATTTAAGTCGAGGAATGCCTCCCTAAACAAAAGAAGATATTATTGTATCCATCCGTGAGGAGAACACATCTCAACTTATATCCTAAACCACTCAGTCTGTCATTGAAGATAAAGATCCCCGTCAGCTCTGAAAGCGCTAGTCGTCACAGTATCTACCGTTTAATACATAACTAATGTTACCAACGGTTTCTGTACGGCGGCACTGGATTTAATAATATAATAATAATAAACTGCTTCAATAACAGAAAAGTGGCAATTTCGAACGGTAGTGGGGAGAAAGAGCACGCACGTACCTGTCTGATGAAGCAATGGGCAATACGGCTCCTCCTCTGCTCGTTGTGCATTTCATTTACACTTCATTGATGTTATTTGTTATAGATATGTGTATTGTCTAGTATATTTTTATATTAATAAGCGGTTTGGGTTATATTATATGTTATGTCATTTTTCAGCGATGAGATTGTTTATATATTTACATTTACATGTACTCAAGCACCTCCATGCGGAGCGGTATTATATTGTATTTTATATTTATTGTATGTTAATTCATTTTATAGTCCATGTTTACATTGTTTGCGGGGCGAATTCATTTTTTCTTGATGACATGACATGAATGACTGACGTGCATGCGAAAAGGGAACACGCCGCCAGATTTAAATAGCGAATTTAAATATAAGAGAACAAAAGTTTGTATAGGTCGAAAGAAGGTTTCATGGCGGTATCAGCATCGCTATAAAAAGTTAAATAAAAAACATTAAACATTACGAAAAAGCTAACAAAATATAAAAGAAAGGGACTTCATAATATTGAGACTGTTTTATAGAACCAATTTTGTAGGCAGTTTATTTGTATGTCTATATAAAAGTTCTAGTCTTTCCCCGTCCCGATGGATTCCTAATATAATATAAGATCTTCACGTGAAAAAAGATTTCCTTTGTGACGTATAAAATACTCTATGATAGAGTGCGATTTCAATATTTTTTTACCATTTATTTTCTATTTGATCAGTTGGGTATTGTTTACGTTGTATGTTCATACATAGACAGAATAAATCAGTTTTTAACACACTTTTCTGTTTTAGAATAAAACATGTTGGAGTAGGAAAATTATAATTGACTGCCTCTGTAGTATAGTCAAGCGTTGGCTCGCCTAGCTCACTTCGGAGGTCACGGATTCGATACCGGGATATCGGGATACATTTTGTAAATGAATTCTCCGTTATTTACTCTGGTTTGGGTGTCTGGGCCCATCTCGTTAGTTAGAACGTACAGGGTCTGGGCTCGATTTTCAGTACGGGTAAGTTTTGTAAACGAGTTTTCTGTCATTTACTTTGACCTAGGTGTCTGATGTTACTTGCGCTGTTGTTCGGGGCCATCCATGAATTACTTCCACGTTAGGGAGGGGGGAAGGGGGTCGACCGGAGTGACATTGTTTGACAAGGGATGGGAGGCGTCCGTAACTTTGTGTCATCACATCAAGCTTTAAAACACGAAATTTAAACTATTAACGAAAAACTTAAAAATAGTTCTAATTCTATTTATATAAGTACAGTGCTTAAATGATTATAAAAGGAACTGCTGTTGTAATTTAATAATTTCTTGATGTAAAATTGCAAAATATTGTAATGTCACACTAGAGAGGGAGGAGTCTCAGAAATGTGACCAGCTGTGACACAGGTCATGAAACTCGTGTGACATAATTTGTAGATGGCCCCTTATATATACGGAGAGTAGTGGACCAATTTTTTAGTTGTTTCGCCATTTTATTAAATTGTTATGTAGCGCACTATAGATTGGACCTTCTTGTAATTTTTCAAAAACGGAATATAATATAATAATATATATATACGAGTTCGCTGGACTCGAATTAAAATGCCGTTAGAATTATTATTGAGTTTATTATATCTATACAAATACGTATAACACAGGTACAAATATTACCGAACACAACAAATCCAAACGTAATGCAGAAGGTCGTTATTGGTGGCAGTTGCTTCTTTATTAAATCAAACTCGATTTTAGTGGACTGTATAATTATTGTTGAATTAAAAGAATACATTAATTAAGTACAGAGCGTAATTTACAAGATACATTAGAGCGATGCTGTGGCGAAGTTTAGAAGTGAAGTGGAATTGTAATTGAATTGAATTGTATTTTCGCCTGCCAGGGTCGCTCCTTAAGTCCCGCATCCCGCCCGACGCCTAAATGCTAACCGTGCCCTCTGAGGGCGCCGGCGGTATGCGGGGCGCGGAGAGTAGGTGTGCTCCGGCGGGCGGGTCAGGGGGGTGCTCTCTGTCCGCAACAGTCGTAATTCAATAAAACGCGTAAAGTCCTTCACTATTAAATTCCCCAATGTACACACATCACGTCTGTATCGTAGTTGTAGCTCAACTGACCACCCTCTCAATCAGGCCGTCGTTTTATACTTCACAAATTCAAATCCCGGCAACGTTGAAACAATTTCCTAGAATGACCTTGTACTTGTTATCCACAACACTTGGTTAATGATGCTCCTGAGCGACTACAATAGGCTATTTTCCACAATAACTAGAAACGTTTGCCAATAAATAAGTGAACAAATGAAGACGATCATAAAAGGATTACAATCAGTTAAAATGCCGACAGGTAATAAAATGTGCTTTTACAGATCTGTACGTGGAATTTGTTTTTGTCGGGGTCTACGTTGTAACAATATTTTCATTACCAATAACTGTCGAATAGTTTGCATTTGTAGGTAAACCGAATTGTGGCCCATTCAGTAATTACATTTTGTGACGTTCAAAGTTTTGGTAACAAGAAAACAGTTCTGATTAGCAAAGTCTTTACGAAAGTTCTCTTTCGAGATCAGACATGTACACTATTCTTTCGAAAAGTTAGCAATTCGATGTTCGCGGTCGACCTGTCGCATTTCGTTTGAGAAAACTCATAGTCTTTGTTTTATGGAATCTTAAGGGTATTACTTAATTGAGCCATTTTGTAGTATTAAAATTTTAGTAGTCACTTTGATAAGATATCCTTATACAATCGTCATAACGTCTGTATAACGTTTTAATTTTGCTTAACTTGTTAGAAATTTATTGAAATATGTCGCAGTCAAACTTTTAGTACGTCTCGTCATTATTATAACAATAATAATATTCTTCTTTCTTCTTACTGTGTCTTTATCTTACTGATTAAGAACTGTTTCCTACTACTCCATTAATTCTTCCAAAAGTAATTCTGTTACATACTTCTATGTAAAACTTACTAGAAATAGAACTTGAGATATAAATAAGAAATATAAATAAAAACAATTTTTAGCAAGACGTGTTGCTTGGGAGTTTCTTGCCGCTTCTTCTCATAATACGCTGCGAAGCGGTGTATATAAAATAATTTTTTAACTTATATATATGACCTTCAAAAAGTGTACTTCCAGTGGAACTTATTTTGAACAAAATCTTTTGAATTTTAATATCTTTCTGTTCGTCTTGAATTTGAAACATTTAATGTCTGTTTTGTTTCTTTCAAGCAAATCGATTCAATTTGATTGCTCACTCATATATTAAACAATACAGTAATTTTACTCGAAACCTACAGAGTCTGTTAGCATACCATATTTTTGTCATTACGCCTTCCTCTTTATCTAGACTGGGCCGAGGAGAGCTTTTCTATCGTTATATATGGGGTGTATATCTGTATACAGTATCCTTCAACATGCACGGATCGTAACTTACTTGAGAGTTTCGTAAAACTCTAAGAACATGAAACTGTGTAGCAAAGTGTGCGCTATTCCACGCCAAATTTGAATGTGGGTATATTTATTACAACTCCATATAGTTAAGCATTTATGTTTCTCGGATATAAGAAAATCAAAACAATATGAACAAATATTATATAATATAAACGCAAACCTGGATCGTGATGAAAGGCATCTAAAGGAAAGGTAATCCTTTAATACAAAAGGGCAAAATGATCAGACTTCAAAAAGATATTTCCTCTATGTGAGCTAGGTACAATCTCATCGAATATTTAAGCAGGTGGTAAACATTAGGTTGATATGTAGAAATATACAATACATAAAATATACAATGTCAGAGAATATTATAGTATGTCTATGACGTTTGTTCGAGACAATCTTTAGAAGGTTAATTAAACGTGGAATAATTATATTGGATAAATTATTAATAACCACACAGATTTAAACCACGTGCTACCTACTATACAAGTTTGAGCACAAAAGTTGCAAATAGTATTACCTGACTATGTTCTTAAATGTTAATAGAGATTTTGCTTGTCTGACAATAATAGGCAAAGTACCTTAGTTTTCTTGTATATTATCCCAATCTAATATATAAAATTCTCGTGTCACAGTTTTCGTTGCCATACTCCTCCGAAACGACTGGACCGATTCTCATGAAATTTTGTGTGCACATTGGGTAGGTCTGAGAATCGGCCAACATCTATTTTTCATCCCCCTAAATGCTAGGGGTAGTCTACCCCTAAATTTTTTTTTACCGGGCAGGACATCGTCTGCCGGGACAGCTAGTAACTAATATATCTGATAGTTAAACAATAAAAAAACAATAATTAAAAATATAAAACAATTCGAAATCTATTATAATAGGGCGTATAAGCTGGATTTTGTTGTAGCATTGATTTTGTTGTAGTTTTGTTGTGACTTAATGTGACCCAAGCCTGGGATAGGACCCACGAGCTAGCACAAAATCTAGAGATAATAAAAATAGCAACCTCCCAGTGCTGAGCTCCTACTTCCCACTATAGGGGAAAGAATAGTATAATTGCCATGCTTGTCGAAGGCGGCTTTGCAGGTTTGACATATCGGTTATCTCGATTTATCACGATGTTTTCCTTCAGCGTTGTTAGCGCGTGGTAATTGTAACAATTGGAAAGTAGGTGAGAAAACTGCCTAAGTGTTGCATGCGTTCCGGTCAGGATTCGAACCCGCAACGAGTCTGGAACGCGTGCTAGCCATTACACCACCACGACACAACCTAGAGATAAATACGATAAAATATATAAGTGTGTATATTTTTCTCTTGGAATAAAACTTTTGTTGCTACATTGGAAAAACATCACTCTTCAATTACCTACACGCTTTTTTTAATGTTTGCTAGTAGGCAAACGGACTACCTGCTGATTAGGTGGCTTCCGTGGCCCATGGACATCTGCAAAACTAAGGGAGCCGACGAGTTGCCTACCTCGTTGAGACTTTAGGTATCTGTTTACGCCCTTTTTGAAGAGCCCCATATTGTAGCACTCTGGGGAAACTGCGGAAGGGAGTTCATTCCATAACTTAAACACATATGGCATGAAGGAGCATCCGCCACATATTGGGAAGACTGTCAAGTGTCTAGGAAGTGTGGATGAACTCCCAATCGCCAGCGAGTGGTGCGATGATAGAATGGCGGCGTAGGCACCAAATCAAATAGCTCATAAGAGTACTAGCATAGAGATAGTACATACATACGGAAAGTTTTTTTAAACAGTAGTTTCATATAAGACGAATATACTTGACGATTAATAGGTATTAATTATATACTTTCGATTCCTTTCACACAATCCGTAGCCGGAGTTGTCTAGAAGAAACCAAGTTCCCTGCCTTTAGCTAGTGAAATTATTTACTTTAGGTATATGTGGTCAACGAGAACAAGTTTGCTATCTATACAGGTTGCGTTTTAACTAAAATGCTTACGAAACCTTAGAAAGATTTTATTCTTTACACAATAGATGTACAAGTAATTCAATTCAACCAAAATCGCATACAGTATTAATAACACTCCATCTTCCACGGGTGCGCACTCGGAAATGTATTACAAGCACCAAATACCATTTTACATGAAGAATTTCTACGTTAACTCGCCAAACTAACTGAAATATTCAGTTTTGCTACCTAGGTCTCCAAATCCTTGGCCTCTATTTTCAACTCCCGCGTGTACATTCGGGGTGGTCAGTTTTGAAATATTAACCGTGGGTATATGTATGTTGAACATATTTGCGGGCGATATGTTAGAATATTCCTCTAGATGTAAATAATTGAAATCTTATCAAAGTAGCAGCGTAATTTGTTTTGTTAATAACGGGCGATGTGTTAGAAGTAGACACTTAGCACCTACCGACCTGTGGTAAACTTTATACTTTTTCGGGCTCGACCACAATATCGTTGCTACGAGCGACAGGTAAGCGTGACCCGACGAGTGATAGAAACAAAAGTATTAAAGCCGATTCACAAGAGACCCGCCATTGACGATTCGTCAAAACAGAAACATCATGACGAATGCACGTTCAAATTGCATACGGAAACGAGTATTTTCGCGATTCGTTACAATACCGAAAAGATGTTCACACTTGATTCGTGATTCAGAGTTCAGTCTTAACGTGGTCTGCGGGCACAGCAGGCAGGGGCGGGGTGCGAACGCAGCAGCGGATCCGTCACAAAAAAATAGCGACTCCTGATCTTTAAGAGACGGTACGTCATTGAAGGTGTATAAGCCATTTTGTGATCCGTGTGAACACGGCCATTTAGAACCATTACCGCCGTGAAGAATGACGAATTGGGAAAATCTTGAATCATCCTCCTGTGAATGAGCCATTACGGTTACGATTCATCGCTCCCCGCGCCAACCCTTACCGCACGCTCGTGTCCCTGCATCCTAGGTAGTGGTCAAGCCGTTTGCTGTCGCAGATATACCTTTTTGTTTACCAAGGGATATCCGCCAGATCGGGGTGGCACTATCATGCCCAGTCAAAAGTAGTGCCACGCCATTATCCTTCCCCAGTTAAGGATACCCACTAAAACCCCTGGGTGTTCTGTTCTGCGCTTTATGCCAGGGCTACGGGAAAACGGGAGAACGGTCCCAACTCTGCGTGCCCTGGCAAACGTGGATCTCGCGCACAGGCCTCTTCCAATGCCGGGGGACTTCTTCTGTCCCCCGGCAATGGAAGAGTCAAGATCATGTTTTGTTCCACTTAATGACTTTCACAGCCGTAAGTCAAGGTAATAAATTATTACATATTACCTACCATGCAAGAAGAGTAATAATAATGATAAAACTGACGAGAAAATACGTAACTTTGAAAAGCTTTTATATAATGCGCTACAGATCACTCTTCTCTGGCTTTTGATGTCTTGTTACATAATGATAAATATTGTATTAGTCGTTTAGGGCCAATTTTTCAATCGCAAGGTAAAAGTTATTTATAGGGTACATACAATAAAACTTGAATATTATTACAATTGGGCAAATGAAACGGTTGAATTGTTTCATTAGAACGTTTTTCTCGCGCACCGTGGGGATGTGGAATGTGCTCCCAACAGTGATTTTCCCACAGCGCTAAAATATGGGTTCTTTAAAAAGGGTGTAATAAAATTTCTTTGCAAACGTTCATAGGCTTATCATCAGGTGGGCCGTCTGACTGTCTGCTGTACCCCCCCCCCCCAGCTATAAAAAAACACTTTTTTCAACACAAATTCAGTCAGATTATAATTTACTCGATGGTCAACTTTTTATCTGATGATTAAAAAATCCACCTTTAGACGAATAAATAATTATTAACCTATGATCAGACCATAATTATCATTCTAAAATTTAAAATTAAGATATAATTTTGGACAGATCTATACTAATATAACAAAGAGGTAAAGTTTGTGACTGTAGGGGATAATCTTTGGATCTACCAAACCGATGTTAAAAATTTCTTTTACTGTTGGAATGCTACGTTAACAGACAGTTTCATAGGCTATAGAAATGACGCTATATAACTCGGGAACGGGACAAAGCGCGGGTGAAACCGCGTCGGTCGCTAGTTAGTTATAAAGATGTTTTAAAAATTAAAACCTCAAAAACGAAGTGAAGACTGACCTGTACTGCCATGCACACATGTATGTTTTATTTTCAGAGTTACATATTTTACAAGGCAATCGTCGCCCCCAGTTTTCATGGCTACACTGCCAACCACTGCATGTTTAAATTTATATCACACACGTGTTTTATTTGCACTGCACTTTGACACTTTGTACAGCTAAAAGTGCATGTTGCTGAAATATTTTAGATTGGAATTCTAGGACAACAAAAACAACGTTTGCTAATAAGCAAATTAATATTTTTAAGTTGTTTTCATAACTTTTTATTTTTTATTGTAGGAGTTCAACAGACGGCCCACTTGATGGAAAGCGGTTACCATCACCTATGGTGCTACAAATACGCTGCTGCTCTCTTAATGGAGACTGGAACCTGGTCACTAATTCCGGAACACAACTCAAGGCTGTTAAGGAGACATACTCTAGACCAGGGGTGCGGGCTATCCAGTCGGGAATATACCCTACCATCTGGCTGTGGGTTATTTCAACCTTTTCTTTTAATTAGTACACGTTTACTTCTGTGTTTGAATAAGAGAATAACGTTTAGTTTTTCCTTTTCAGGGTTGTCTAGCTGTTACTTTCCTTCAATAGTTATTAGAAGAGTAGTCGAAACTATCCTTTAATCACAATATATCCTGACTTCCGAAAAAAATAAATGTTACCAAGTTATTCATAGTTGTTATTAGTACATAGAAGGCGATGACCACTTTCCGTCAGGTGGGCCGTCTGCCCGTTTGACAGGTTTTGGCAATAAAAAAAATTATATATTTTTTTATTAGTAGAAATATTCCACTTATAGTGTTGGGGGACTATGGTTAGAATACAATATAATTAAGTTGATATTTTTATTGTATTTGTTTCTAAAGCTTTTGTTTTATATGTATTATGTTAAAAAAAGTTAATACATATTTATGACACTAGACAGACACATGAAACACGCATTATCTTTAGATAATATGTTGCATTTATGATAATGCGTCGTGTTTTATATAAAAACATATAATAATAATAATATAGTGAAAATAACATAATAATATAAAGGTTTTTAATCGCGTTATCCAGACAAAGCCTGTATAAATTGTGGCTAGCACACTGTACTTCAAAATTAATTTTAATTAAAAGAAAATGTTTCAGATATTAATACGTACTATATTTTCTTTAATAGAGTAAACATAACATAAAAAATATAAAAAGAAAAGCTTAAAGAATTAAATCATACAAAGAGAATTTGTCAAATGAGGTTTGGACGAAGCCTTTTCATCTTCTTCTTTCTTTAAATAAGATGGCTTTGAATCAATCGTGTATCCAGGCAATGTAGAAAATTCTTTGATATTTTATTTAAAAAATAATGCATAATTGTACAGGCAAGCACCTTCCCACCAAAAATACAAATAGAGCCTTTTATTTAACATCACAGCGTAAAATAAACATATAACAGTTTCACTTGTAATACTCGAGATTCCCGGTAGGATTCTTCAAAATCTATCGTACATCACTTCGTTTAATAAGTGAGAATACATTTAAGTATTAAAAATTAAAATGAATACTTACTTGTAGCGCTGACTTCGGGCCCGAGGGATTCAAAAGCTTTTCCAAAACTCAACTTCAGCAAGCGATCGGAATCTGTAACAAAATATTGTATTTTTGATATAGTACCATCTATTGGTATTAATGAGGTCTACTTGGTTCATCTTACACTATTTAATGAATGAGGTTCAAAAATAAATCAACAGATGGCGGTGTACGGGGGCTGAACTTTGAATAAAGCACTCATAAATTGTATAATTCTATTTGGATATTGGATACTGTATCAGTATAATTATTTTTCGTTATTTTCGGTCACATATTTTTTTATCTGGTATGAATGTTAATATCTTACTGTTATGTAGATAGAAAAACTTGTTCTAGTTTCTAATTCATGTGATAGATGGCGCTTTACCTTGAAAATTAAGTGATTTTTATCAGTAAATAAATGTTCTTGAATACAAGGAAGGCAATTACAATAAAAAAGCAATTTGACTTTCTGTGAAAGTCTAATAACATTGACTCTAACAACACTAAAGACTTTAGTAAGAATGTTTTTAGCCAAAATAGTCGAAACCATCGGTCAATACAAATCATGAATATTAAATTTTGAGACGGTACCTATTTACATACATACATAACCCTATTACTTGCTAAGAAGGTTGAAAAAAATACACATTAAAAAGAGGAAAGTGACATTTATTTTCCAGAATCAAACATGCACTAGTAAGGCTTGACACACTTAGTGGAGAACCACGACACTATATCATCCCATGTATATTCATCTGGGACTTGATCAGCATTTGCAAATGGGTCTTGAGGTTTGGACTTTCCTCCAGATAGGCCTGATGATGACGGGTATAACACAGAAACCACTTCGTGTTTATAATCCTCTTCGGTCACAACCCTGCCTTCTGAATCCCAGGTCAATCTTGGTAACTTGTTATTCCATTTTAAAACAACAGAAGGGTATGGATCACCGCTTTTAACCGATCTAAAAGTACACGGCAAGTTCAATGGTGGCAGTTCTTTCGGTTCACGTGTTTCTGCTTCTAATTCCACTTCAGCAGATGTAACCCTGCATTCTGATGAATGCAGGTATAAAAATATGAGGAACAGGTATTTCATTATGCGAGTTTCGTTGAAGACTGATGCTTTGTTGTTAAGTTCACACGTATCACTAAAATAATAATCGTCAGATAATTAAGGTCACTGTAAGTCAATTACTTAATTTATTTTTGTACGATAATAGCAGCGAATATTATTTTTGTATTGTATTATAGTGTTTAAATTGAGTTTTAAACGCTAGTTTAGCTGAATAATGTTAAGTAGGTATATGATTACTTATGTTCGGTATCCGGTACAATAACACTGTTTTTTTGGCTAAAACAGTTGCTCGAACTGGTTTGTTTTTTGTCTCCAGTCGCGTCTCAACTCTCGTGCATAGCTTATTACATCACCTATAATTTTACTTACACTTTGCTTTTTACAAGCTTTTATTTAACTTACAATATGTATGTAAGTTCGGGTGGAATCTTGCAAGTTAAATTTGACCGACTTCCCGGTTTCCGATTGAGCTGAAATTTTGCACACATGTGTATATCTGTATGCACACATGTGACAATGCAATAATATGGTACCATGGAGCTGATCTGATGATTAAGTCGGAAGGTGGCCATAAGAACTCCTCTACTAAACAAGATAGACCCATCGTGTTTAGGCTCGTTTTACTTGTCTTGGCTAGCACTCTGCTGCTACATGATATGCAGGATCTCAAAAGTTGTATTTCAAAACCTTTTTAAAAAAGCTTATACATATAATAGCTTATAAAGGTACGATATGCCCGCGACTGCGTCCACGCTCGATTTGTAATACTCGCGCGATTCAGACACAACGTACCGCAGCATAAGGAAAGAATGTAAGGTATCGTTTTAGTGAAAACTGTGGCGGCAAAAGCTAAATTTTATGCACCTGAACAATTTCAAAATTTCCACTTAATTCATATATTACATAAAATTTGCCATGGATCACTGAAAAACCGCATAGGAATTTAAAAAATATTACAATCTGGCCATTCCAAATAATTCCCAGAACAATTGCCGCGGATTCGTGGGATAAAAAGTAGCGTGAATTGTGAGTAAGAATTTACTGTCGATCAGCGAAAACCGCATCGAAATCTGTCCAGAAGTTTTTATGTGAATCCCGAACAAGCAGACAAGAAATCTAAAAAAAAAGCATCGCATTGCATTATAGCTTCAATGTATAGACACGATATGTTTGTAATTTTATAATATTATAAATAACATTTATATCACCCAGGCAAAGACTATAACTGTGTAAAAAAATAATTATAAAATAAACAATACAAAACACTTTAGGTACTATAAAAACCATAATTATAATTAAAATCATTTAATACGTATATAAAGATTTCAGACACGTTAGCAGCGGGGATTGATGCTAAGCCCCCAATGGTTAGGAGTCCAGAGACAGGAACCTCGACCAGAACAGGACACCTTCATTGCGCGTCTTAGAGTACCGTCTTTTGCATCCGTTACTTACACTTATTTTTTTTATAATAACGAAATTAAATGTTGCTGATAATGTTATTTCAAATTTTAATTCTTAAAGGTATGACAATTTAAAATACGTGGGATTAACATGTCGCTTTGATTTCGTATATTTCAATCTTTAAAAAAGTCGAGAAAATTTCATGTGAGGTAATAATTAAGGATTAGAGCAGAACTTAATTAACATTTTAGAAATACTGTTATTTCCATAGGCATTTATACAAGTGTTAGCAAGGAAAGAGCGTTTGGATACTCGCCAACATTCTGTTCATATTTCGTAGGGCTTACAAATTTAACTGGATTGTTCCCGTCTAGCTTCTTGAGAGCATTTAGTATTACAATATTAGTCTTAATAACATTTACAATTTCAATATTAGTCTTGATAGCTAATAATTAATTTATATTAACCGTTACTTCATTTACATAATTAGTGTTCGGTTCGAAACTCTATATAAAATCCTAAATAAATAAACAATTAAAATAGTTATGGCCATTCCTAACTGTATGTCTGTCTGTCCGCTTATCTTTGTCATAGGCATTTATTTCTTAAACAATCGGGTTTATATGGATAACATTCAACAGGAAGGTGTTGTCTATTTCAATCAACTTTTAAGGATTAGAACAAGACTTTTATCTCAAATCTACGTGTGATTCCTATTTCGATATCAAGAAAAATCAAAGAAAAAGAGAGAATTCTTATTATTATATTTAAATATGATGTAAGCTGATACTAGAGGGTTTATTTTTTTCAATTTGCGTATATCAACCTAAATGATGCATATAAACACATGCTCGTACCTACTTCAATCTTCAGTGACTTTAAATACCGTCGTATCCTTTGAGTTATATGCTTTTCAATCACATTGATTCGATTTGGTTGGTCCGTCTAATATCATTGTTTTGTTTCATTAATACAAACCAGCGGCAGTAGAATCTGGAGGAGGTTGAAAATGGAAAGTGGCTGCAAAACCCTGTCCTGGAGTAGCAGAGTTCGCCGTAAACTGGAGTAGCAAAGCTGGACCAGTTGATAATACTTCGTAGCCTGAAAACGAATAAAATAAATTTCTTATTAGTAAAATACATAGTTGAGTTGGTGGAGTCAACAGATCGACGGACGGAAATACATAGCTTTGGAAAAACGATTTTGCATGTGGCCATGGAACACTGATCGATCAATGTATCTTATAACGGCGATTTGCATCGTCTTATTTACTTTCGTCTTGGTTTCTTTAAGTTCTTGGTTTGTAGCATTACTGCACAATTCTTAAAATTTCGTTAGAATTTCAGTAGAGTTTCACTTCAGTAAAGTGAGCTATATTTGACATTATTTGATAGGTTATGAAGTTGAGTACATAAACCGCATTCACTACAGTAATGTCCAATCACTATACGGTCTACAATATTCCTAAATGTTCTATCTATCAAATGGAATCAAAGTTCTACAATAAATCGATCAAGCGCGAATACCTCGCATTGTCTGTTCTCGGAAATACCTATTGCAACATCGAACATTCTGTTGTGGTTCTCATTCCTTAGATTTTGCTTACATCTATGAGCTTGAAATTAGCTATAATATTTTGTATCAATGCCTCTGCTCTATCTGGGATAATATTAGTGTTAGTGACTGCGTCAATCAGATGTAGTATTTTAGATAGGACTTGTTAAAGACGTTAAACATTGACGCTCATGTCCATATACAATTGTAGCTGATAATTGACGGCGCTATTTTTGACGTTATTAGTAAGTGGCATTTGGATACAGTCACTAATACTAATATTAACCAGATGTAAAAGGAGCATATGAGAAATATAGGCAAGTAGTTGTAGCCAGCGGCTTCGGTGGCCTAGATTAAAAATAGTCATACATTGAGTAGTCAGCCCCTTAAAGGTTGCAATTCGAAAAACACGGATACATGTGTGCATTTATTGCTAATCAGTAACAGGTTGGTTAAGTGTATAAAATTTTGTACTTCTTACTTTAAAAATGGCGGAAAATGGAAAAAAAAGAATTATTCACCTCCTTCGGGGTTGAATTTAAAAAATCCTTTCTTAGTGCGCATCTACAATATAGAAGGAAGCCGCATACAAATGTTGATGGTCTAGCCCTAGTAGTTTGGGCTGTGCGTTGATATGACAGTCGATCAATACGTCAGTGAGGCCTAGCAATTATACATGTTTAGATATGTAATTTTAGTTGAAAGAAATTGTTTTTATTATCAATATTCATTGGGTTTTCGAGTGATAAATTTCAAATCCTGCTTTCCGTGAATACTTTGGGTAATTAGTATCAGACGTTGTTTCAGATTTTTATCTATTACTGTTAAATTTGTTTCGCAATTTGTCAACTATTAGCTTTGAATAGAAATCTTTAAGTTTAATTTAGATTATTAAATTTATATGTTTGATTAATAATTGGAAGTGTGTCCATGGTGTGCAAATTATGCGCTAAATAATTTTAACCGCCAGCTAGTGATTTTTGTAATAAGGCACATATTTACAAAGACAACTTTAAAGAAAAAGTTTGTTTAGTTTATAATTCGTACGGCATAAAATGTCTCTGGTCAAGAGTAACTTTATTTCAAAGCTGTTAGAACGAAAGCCATATAAAATTCTGGCGTAAAAGGCAATATCAGGAATTGAAGGAATACCGAGTGCCGTGGAAATTAGGTGTTGAATGTGGGGCTAGCAATCACACCGCGCAATGGAAGTGCCGACCGATGTATTTAGGGCTGACGGATTTATAACTTTTTCAAGTTTTTTAGTGCATTTCGTAGGCTTCACTAGAATTTATTTTCCTGTTTCTCATTGAGATCTGGGTTCAAATCCCGGCTGGAAAGCAAGCACCATTTAGGTAGTTGTTACAATTATTATGTCCTAACGGTGCTATATATATATGTATATATATAATATAATATACCGTCATCAATGTCTGTCTTCTTTAACTACACTTCACTCGAAATATGATACTTTAAAGTAGTGACTTACACGACGATTGATACCCGCCAATAGATACTGGGTAGCTTGATGGGAGTACAGATAGTATTCCTTTCAGGCCCTTCAGCATTTAGAGGGCAGGCGATTTATCCCCCTGACGAAGAGAGTTTGTGCTGCTTTCCGGGGCAATCTCAATCGCTAATGCACTAGGATATGCGTGGGCGTAATTACGTTCGAAGTCTCACGATCTTCCTATCATAAGCGCGGGACACATGGTAGGAGGGTGGTTTTAGTGGAGTATTGGCCCATGGGTGACCTCTTCACATAGAGGGAGGTCCTTGCTGAGTCTTCACAAATGCCGGCGATTGACTCTGGTGGCTGCGCCATCTCCAGTGGCTTACCTCTCATAGCTTTGGTGTAATCACTAGCAAAGGACACGGTATCGTGCGAAATGAATTTCCCCGCCTCAAAAAAAAGGATTCCTTTCACGCTCTCCTCTCTACGTTCCCTCATAATGAGGAGACGGGAGAGTAACATGGATGTTAACAGGCTGATATAATCATTATGTAATTACGTATGCAGTGTTATAACACCCAAAGCGAAATTAAAGTATCTTATGTTATCAATGGGAACATGGAGGTTTAGTACTTAAGAATGTAAGGTGCAACCCTACCCTCAAAAGCGACTTTAACTTTGACGTAACATTATTCATTCAAAGACGAAACCGTTGGATGCGGAGATAGTAGGTGACTGAGTACATGCGAATGTATTTTGATCTGAGCAGAAATATCTTGGTTTACCGGACAAAAGTGTTTATAAAGTCGTATTTTCATTTGATACAAATTCTGAAAGAAATATAAAATATGATGATGAATCAACAATGAAGCCGTGGTTAAAACACTGGACTGTCAATGAGGCGGGTTCAAATCCTGATCAGTAAGCATGCATATTGTTACATATAATTTATTTATTACTAGAGGTCCTGACAGGCGTTCTCTTCTCCTGAAAAAATAAAATTCTTTACTTTTGTATAGATTACGATCCCAGCTCCATCTACTGGTTCCAAATGTAATTTAAAGCATCCGGGACCCACTAAAACACACAAATATTAAAATCAGTTCAGGAGATTAGGAGGATCCTAGAATGTTTTGTGTCAGGTGGATTCGAGAACAGTTTAGATTCACAATTGGACTCTGTAGAGGGCGCTACCATCGAGTTCCAAGTTTTAGTTGTTCAGATCAGGACCACGTCTGCTGGGAGTAGGTACTTTTTATTTTTATAGATTTTATAAAACTACCTGTATCTTCGTTATACTTGACTTTTAAGAAAACTTTTATATTTATGTTTAAATATATTATATAAATATTTATTAACAAACTTCGTGCCTACTCGCAAGGGACCTGGCGTGAAGTTATGTGTGTATGTATGTATGTATGTATGTATTTATTAACAAGACAGTAACTGTCAGCGCCACTTGTTTCCCAATTACCTACTGTGTCTTGAGTTTAAGCCATAGAAGCCACGTTAGAAAGCAACGGCAGAACCCTGAACCGGCGCTGTCGTGGGCTGGTGGCTGACTGCGAGGTAAGTGCAAAGTTCTATATTCTCCGGGAACCTGTTCCTGATTGGTGAATAAGGGATGGCCATATATAGAAGACATAACCCCACACCCGCGGAGATTGCCTGATTGCGTCTCCATTAACAAGGAACATTTTTAACGAAAATTTAATACAGAATCACTAGCATCAATTTTTGGAAATCAATAATAAACAATAAATGAAATAACAGTAATCGTGGCACGGGCTATAGGCCGCGAAGCGGTTCCTTTCCAGTGTTGTAATCATTAATACCAATTTTTGATTAAAAATCTTGTATTAATATTCCAAGTTGAATTAAATAGACATTCATATTATCCAAACAGTGTTTAAAGAGATACCCTAAATAGGAGAGTCCGACTCACACACGGCAGTTTTTTTGTTATTCCTATAATTTTGATTAGTTTTGCGCAGTTGAAGCACATAAAAAGTAATAGAATTTTAGCCGCTTCGGACCGTTGTGTGCAATGCATAGAAATGCGGCCAGTTTTTAAATCTCCGGCTTTCCGTGTGCGAATTTAGATAGTTCGATCCTACGCCGAACTTTATTGACCTTTGTTCCAGCTGAACGGTAGCCAAAAGTTTGCTGAACGAAATAGTTCATTGGGTGGTTCTATTTGACTGCACAAAAAATACTTCCTTCAATGAAAGATTGGATTAGAGATATTGACAGTGAAGAACGTGATTTGATAAATAACAGTTATTGAAATTTGAATTGCGATTGCTAGAACAGACTCGTAATAATTAATTTAATAAACAAAAGCTTACTAACGTACCAACTGATATCATTTCTTCAACGATTACAACTCTTTTATGAGTGCCAATTTTGGTTTGCATACTTTAAGTTGCTATTAATTGATCAGATGTATTTAAGGAATATCAAGGTGGTTAAGGCATATAGAGAAATGGATAACAAGATATCACAAAACATGCTTAAGACAACAATATGAATGGTGAGTATGATGCTGATATGTATTAACCATGATTAATAAAATAGAAATAATTTAATCTGAAAAAAAGTAGTACCTGAAACAAAAGTGCGTGCAGAAATTCATGAAAGATTTCAAACCTTAAGATAGATAGATAACACTTTATTGTACACCATTACACAAAACACAGTAGAACTTATAGCCTAAAAATATTCTAAAGGTGCACAATGGGCGGTCTTATCGCCAAGAAGCGATCTCTTCCAGACAACCCGTGACAGGAATAAAACATATTATATTGGTCAAAGTGGTATACATAAATATTAGAGGATATGCAGCTACTTACATATATTTTATACTTAAAGTGTGTAACTAGAACGTAGCAAGTGGAGATCCATTCCATTCCATTCCTAATTGGAAAGAAGCCGGAATATACGTATGTAAGGTAATAAATTGTGAAGCAATATCTCCTAAACAATCTCATCTGTTTTCCTTTATGGACAGATAGAAGTAGTTGCAATATTCATGTTCAGTAAATACACTAGCTATAATTACCTGTGAGCTCATTACACAGCATCGCAATCGCTGGGGAATTGGTGTCCCTTCCGTCAAAAACCTTGATTATGTCCGCCCGCCGGAGACAACTGAAAGAGATACATTCTATCTTTATTAAGAATGAAGTAATAAGTTAATATTGATATTATACTAATTGACAAACAAACACACATATTGTATTTCCCGTAAATTAAGCAAGCTACTCTTGTGTTATGTGTCATATATAACTGACTACGCTGGGGCCGATGCTAGACATTCAGAACATAGTAAATAACGGAGAAAATTTGTTTCCATTTACCATGCCAGGAGCTGAACCCGGAACCTCTGTGTTGCAATGAGGTAGGCCGGCAAGGGATTAGCACGCTCAACCACAGAGGCTGACACTTACACCCACACCCACGCGCACACACACACACACACACACACGCACACACACACACACACACACACACACACACACACACACACACACACACACATTTTATTACATAAAATTTGCTATCGATCAGTGAAAAAACTGCATCGGAATTTGATTTTTTCCCAACAAGATATCAATACTGAAATCTTATAGAACTGAAGTTGAGAACAAAATAATTTTAATAATAGAGCATTGGTATTTGACTTAATCGAAACGGGTGTAAGTAATAATATTAGTCAAGTTAGCTTAGTTTTGTCAGGTTAATTCGATTAAAGTTCTGTTCAGTCACCATCCGGCGGATCTACGTAGCTATTTAAACGTCCCGGTTGGAACATATTAGTCCGAAAACTGGGTGAGTAGAAATACTTGGTTAGGTAAATTTAAATTCATGTTTATTTTTCAAATGTTCAATATTTACGTATTAAATCTAAATATTTAGATACACAATTGGAACCGGTAGGAGGCACTAGAATCGTCCTATATTTTTATTTTCTCAGGGCAGGATAACCTCTACCAGGACAGCTATATATTATAAATATGTGTCTATCTATCTATAACTTACTACAATAAAAATATTGACAGCATCAAGTTTGTATAACGAATTATAAATGAGTAAGAAATAGGGTGCCACATTCGAAATTGTTAATAAAAGATTCAAAAGTACAGATTTAGAATTTTTTACTAATAATTTTATCAGAATTATAAAACTGACAAAACTTGCATCACTAAATGTATCAGGTATATATCGTACTTATTAGCAGCGTTGGTAATCTCACAAGTTTTTTGTTACATCAGAGTGTATGTATGTAATTATTAACTAAAATACTAGATACTCCCATAAATTTATTTATTCGAATTTACTATATTTGGGCGGCTAATAGCTGTAGTTTTAAAAACTAAGATACAAATATATAGCTAGACGTGTTACTGAGATTCTTGCCGCTTCTTCTCCTCAACAGCAATAACACGCTGTGAAGAGGTGTACATACTAGTAGACTAGGAAGTAAAATTAAATTATAACTTATATGTAAGACCTTCAGAAAGTGTTCTCCAGTGGAACTTATTTTCAATAAAAACTTTTGAATTTGAATATGCAAGGATAAGCTATTGATAACCCTCCACAGATTAAATTACCAGCATTCATAATTCTAATTAGGATTTGCTGCGTTACAACGGGTCCTTATCTCGACAGGCTTATTACGAATGCCTGGCAACCCTATACGATAAGAACATCCTTAGTTTTAATTTAGAGTTACTCATTCAATAGGTCGGTACTTGTAAATTTCATAGCAAACTGTAAAACTTCCGCTCGTTTGCGAATATCGCATAAAATCGTCATCAAACCGTAGGTGCGAGAATAAAACCGTTATATTTCTCTTCATAATCTACGATCAGATATTGAATGTTACAGCACCATCAGAACTCATCGTAAAATTTGTCGTAAACTCTGGAACACAATGTTGGGGATGCACAGTGTAGAATTATGCTGTGATCGGTCAAGAGGTTTCCAATTTTGTTGACGTTGTTAAAGTCGTTTATCAAGAAAACGTCTTATAACATCACTTCTTCTCTGTTGAGGCTATCCGAAAAGTAAGTCCAAAGTAATTAGAGAAGTTGCGGCTAAGGACACCTTTACATACCACGGAAATTTACGCACGATCGTGCTCTGTTTGTGCCGTGCATCTTTGGAACGTATTGCCGGCAGACGTGAGCTCAGCAGAATTGACAGCAGAATTGATTTATAGATAGATATGATCATAAGTATAGTCTTAAGCTGCAAGCCAAAAATTTATTGTGATTAAGATCCTTGTCTATCCAAAGGTTGCCTGGAAGAGATTGCTTTCAGCAATAAGGCTGCCGATTGTGCTACTACCTTCTAATTTGAAAATATGTAAATGTGTTACTGTTTTAACTTTGTCCACAATAAAGAGTTTTGTTGTTGTTGTAAGTATGACAAGTCAATTGATTATAATATAAACATACCTTTGTACTTTAAAAAAGAACTGGCATAAGCAACATTGTCTTCCGTTATAAATTTCTAAAGAAACAAGCTAGTTATGGTGTTTTCACATTTAAAATCTTTCCGGTGTCAGCTTTGTATATTAGTATGATATAAGTAGGCACCCTACATTTAATTAAATAAAAATATTTTTTGAGATAAACTGTTTACTTTATTTACACTTTGTCTCATGCTAAGATGAATATGGTAAACGTAACTAATTTTTAAAATACGCTAACAAAACTATTGTATGAACCAGTCTTAAGGTCCGTGTTGCCGCCAAAGGTCGCAAGTGGAGTGCAAAAGAAAAAACTTTTGTTAGTAGGTATTTACTGTTTATGTACCGTGGTTTTTACGTAATTTTTATTTAAATATTTTAAGTTAAGAAAAAGAAACACTGAATCACCTCCAAATTATTGAAATGAAAACATTTTAATACTTGAATTTTTATCAAACCATAATAAAAAAATCTACATCTTTATAAAAGAGATAATTTTTTTTTAAAATATTTTTTTAAATAATACTTTATTTTATTGTATATGCATCTCGATAAACAACCTCATCTCAGAAATCTCCGCTATCGCCCGAAAATCGGTATCGTAATATGCTCAAGTACATTGGTGTTGTTACCAGCCTTAATTTTGTTATTCACATGAATTACCGCTCTCATCAACCGATTAAAGTTTCGCTTAACTAGCGTGCCGCAAAATTTAGTTACGGTTTCCACTATGTATGTATTTGTACGCTGTACGGGATAAATTCCTCACGTTTAAATTTACGAACGCCTAAAGTCTCATTTCGCATATTGTACTGTACATATAATTTATTTGATTAAACTTTACCCGACATGTTTCGAATTCTCAGACAGCTAATGGATAACTTGCATCATACATCCAATGGGGATTGTTCACAAAAAATTACCCTCTGATTTTATATTTTTATTACGTAAAATAAGGTATTTTAAGATACTAATTTGAATATTTTGTATTTTAAGCGTTAGTTTTTTTATAATTCGATTTTAAAATTATTTCTCCGATGACGTCATAAGGGACAAGTTTACATTGATTTCTTTGCGTAGAAAACAAAAATAATAAAATGAGTTTTATCTCTATATAATCATAGCAATCTGTTTTACTATTTAAATGTCACTGTCTCACACTCTCATTGTGTATCGTGATCATTTTAGTGTTTTTTGTCGCTAGGCTTATAATATTTCGTGTTCAACCATTATTATTTTCTATAGTTATCGTTAAACTTTAAAATTGGTCTTTAGGGAAAATCCATGTTACAGAACTTAAATCAAATAATGTACAGCTAGATTTTTTATTACACCTGAAGCAGGCAAACGGCCAGAGGGTCTACCTGCTTCGATTTAGTAAGGTCAAATAAAGGTCAAACGCATTTCTTACAAAATAAAAGAAGATCGTACGTTTTTTTGAATTTTAACTAGACAGAAATGATTAGGGACGCTATTCCTCGAAATGGTTTTTCAAATAGCTAGATTGAAAAAAAGTGAACAATCCCAATTGTGACCGGGTAGTTGTATGTACAATCACCCTCCCTTAAATACCTTATTATAAATTTTGAAACATTATAGTGATTATCATCATGTACGAGAATGTATGTGAATGCGAACCGACAACAAAGACATTAACACAAAGGATTTGGAGGCAATGATATTTGAATGAAGGAGAGATTAGACGTATGTATTAACCGTCTTATTCATATTGAGTTAGAGTAAGTTTGTAGGCTTCTTAAGGGTCTTAAATAAGCTTACAAACCCTATTTGACTTAATATGAAAAAGACCGTAAGTATTTAACTGATATAGCCTAAAATACGGTATATAATATAAAATTGTAAGTACATACATACATAACTTCACTCCAGGTCCCTTTCGGTGTAGGCACGAACAACAGAGCGCCATTCAGGCTTATTCTTACACACCTCACTTGCTTCTTCGACATTCATAGCTCTTATCATGCACACTCGTCTGTTCTTAAGGCTCCTGACATCACATTCTGCTAGTACATGATCAATTTGATCATGGAAGGTGTGTCGTGGCCTTCCGCGACTTCTGCATCCATCCACTTTTGCAATGTATATCTGTTTAGTCATTCTTTCATCATACATTCTTTCCACATGCCTGAACCACCGGAGCATTCCTTTTGTAAGTAAATTGTATATGTTAATACTTCAAATTGTAAGTAAAAACCCAAATAATACTAAAGTAGTACCTACTAGGTTATAAATATATTTTTAAATAGTATAAAAAGGAAAGAGTGCTAAGATTTTTATTTATTAACCAAAAATATATAAGCGTTAAATAGTATAAAAGAGTAAAGAAAGCATATGTCCTTATAATAATAAAAAAGGTATAAAGTAGAAAAGTACGAGTAAGAAAGGAATATAGATTTTCAAGAGATTGAGGCAGGCGAAAAAGAAAACAACATTAGATGTTCCTTCCAAACTTTATCTAAATAGAGACATCAAGTAAAATAATTGTGACTAAGACATTTTTGGGAGGGAAGGTAAACAGTATATCGCGTATCATTCGCTGCTAATCGGCCACTCACGAATGAGTCGGCAAGCAAATCGCCGTACATAAAAAAACTGCGTACATTACGTGCTGTATGGGCACTTCATTTTACAAATTAGACAGGCAAACTGGAAGCAAACAATAAGCCGCTCACTATTCGTCTAATGGGGACACGGCCTTAAACACTCAAAACTATGTGGTATGTATGGTGGTAATATAAACGTGGACAATGTTGGCATAATTAAATTATGGATATAACCGCCACTAGTGTTCCCATTAATGAGTTCCCGGTAGGTATAAACTACACATGCGCACTTGTTTCATTACCCGGATTATGCATGGATGCATCGCTTTAGGGTACTCTAGTACAATGTTTCGTATAGGAGCTATATCCAAACTGTTTCCAAGCATACAATGATGTTAATGACCTATAATTCTATGAAACTAAAATCATTTAATTTTAACTTTATATTCCGGTCGTGGCCGGAGCTTTACAGCCTGGGTTATTCTTCTTCTAAGTAGTTCAATTACTGCTGAGGATCGTAACTTTGATAGCAGTGAATAGTTGCTCTTTTCCACCGAGATCGGTTTTGAGAACAGTGGACGGACAAGTTTATTGACATGTTCAGCTGGTTAGCAAACTCATCAATTCACTGATCTGGTGAACTACCGCGAGATATCTTGCTTTCAAATTTTCTCAGGGACCACTAGTCTCTTCATATGGTCTGGATTCTTTCAGGCTATATGGCCAAGGTACTACAGTGTACGTCGTCGCCACATTACTTGTTAACCTGTGGTTATCTCCAAACTCGAGATCTTCCATTACTGGAACATTCATTCAGCGAGCTATCCACAGAATTCTTAGCATTCGAAGCGGCACCACATAAAAAGGCGTAGATTCTGTGTCTATCGCAGGCTTTACAGTCTAGATTCCCGAACTGTACAAAAAATTGAAAAATACATGCGTCTACACTAAGTTCTTTTTTGTCCGCTTTCATATTTGTTGGTCATTGCAGTTTGGGTTATAATATTTATATTTTTACTGGATTTCTATTGTTCTCGGGATGACTCATTAAAGATTATTAAAACACAAATGAATAGTTACTTCTTGACAAACTAGTATATCTTATGTCTACATATTTAACTTGAAGCTATCAAAGTTGGCACGACAATACACAAATTACCAATACAGATCGCAGTTGGCGTAGAACGACGGCGTATCAGCGTTACCTAAATCTCTTATTGTTTATCTCTTTTGTCGCCACTATGAAGGCGAATCCGAGAGTACATGACGTACTCTTTGTCTCTGTGTGTGTATTAATTATTTTATCTTTTCGAACAATCAATCAGATTCAAATGTTTTATTCAAAATAAGTTCCACTGGATAACACTTTTTGAAGTTCATACATGTAAGTCAAAATTTAAATCTACTTCCTATGCTCACCGCTTCGCAATCAAAAATGTGTTATCGCTGTTCAAAGGACAAGAAGCGGGAAGAAATTCCCCAGCAACACGTCTAGCTAAAAAATAATTGTTCATCATATTTAGTTATTATATATTATCAAACTCTTTTATTTCTTTTTCGTTTTTTAACACATATAGAAGTTGTTTCAAAGAATGAATGGAGTTGCAACAAACAAAAAATATTGTTACCGTCGCAATAATGGTATTCTAAGAATATTGCGACAAATCTCCATGGACTCCTTGAATATTATGCAAAATATAAACGTCATACAGAAGATAATATAAAATGCTGGACCGAGCAGCTATGTAAATTTAGTTTTGTCATTTAAATATTCTTCAATTGTGTAGTATTCCTTTCTAAGCAAGGTACTTTTCAATTTAGCTTTTAATTTACTGAAGGGCAGATCTAACACTTTATTCGGGATTTTATTGAAGAAGTGTATACCAGCCAACTAAAAAACAAAAAAGAAAGAAGACAGTACTTTTTGTAATCTGAAAGATGAGAGTATCGGTTCATTATTATGCCTGGTGTTGAAATTGTAAACACCCTTATATTGTTTGCAGGCACTCATATTATTACGAATGTAGATTATATTATTCAAAATAAATTGGCAGGCGACCGTCATAATTCCGATCTCTTTAAAGCGTTCTCTGAGGGACTCCCAAGGGTTGAGGTTGTGAATGGACCTTATGACTCTTTTTTGTAAAACAAATATAGCCTCTAAGTCAACAGCGTTGCCCCAAAGTAAAATACCATAGGACATGATACTATGGAAGTAACTAAAATAGACTAATGTAACGGTCTCTTCACCAGTGAACTGCTGAACTCTTCTGACTGAGTACGCAGAAGAACTGCATTTACGTGGGAGACTAGATAAATGAATGCCCCATTGGATCTTCTGATCTTGGTTAATGCCTAAGAATACAGTTGAATCTGCAAGGTTAAATCAATGAAGTTTATAAAAAGCCACGAAACAACTCTGAAGGTTCATTGAGATTCTACTAATATCTGCCTCAGCTAGATAGTAGTGATAGTAAATTAATGTATATCATTTCGGTTGAGGCTGATGTCGTTTTTATCCCCTTGATTATAGTAAATAACTAACCTTATATCACCTTTCTGGAATGACACTTCTTCGAAGACAACTTTCACACGCTCCTTTGGTCTGGAAATTAAAACAAAAATTCAATATCAAATTGGTAAAGTAGTTAATTCTATGCAGATATTGAATTTTTAAAATAGGGTAAAGGACTGATAATTAATTTCCACTCTGCATTGAGGTTAAAGCAAATTAAAGAATTCTAGTAAATTATTTTATATAGTATAAATAATAACTCAATCTTGTTTTCATTTTTTATTGCAGAAGTTCAGCAGACAGGCAGACAGCCCACTGAATGGAAAGCGGTTACCATCGCCTATAGACATTTGCCAGACCGAAGGTGCTACAAATGCGCTGCTGTTCTCTTAAGGGAGATTGGAACCTGGACACTAAAGTCGGAACACAAATCAAGGTTGTTATAGCGGCATACTCTAGACCAGGAGTGGAAGCCATCCAGTTGTGCAAACACCCTGCCACGTGGCTGTGGGTTGTATTTTATGTTACGACAGGCCGCCTGGCCGCAGGCATTGTATTATATTTCCTTGTAGTATTTTATTTCCTTCCAATCATTTGTGTCCTAGAAAATTTCGCTTACATCACTGGCAAAGTGATTGCATTAACTTAAGATTTAATAAATATTCAGAGTTAAAGGGTAATTTAGTTGTGCAATTTTATTTAAAAAAAAAACTTTATAGTAAACGAAATCTGTAGGATATTGATTGATTTTATTCAAAACTTGTGCATTTGTGTTAAAAACATGCCCTTTCGATTTGTCACAAGAACTCTCTCAATCGCTAATAGTAATATAAGACTTACAATTTGGCTGAAAAATTTACTTGAAAATCATTCTAAAACTAAAATATCTTGACATTTACTGGATGTACAACACAGCACTGTATATAAGCAGATGATAAAGAAGAACAAATAATACCTGGCATGAAAAACATAGGAACACCGCACGTTGTTAGGATATATGGACGGGTACCGAGGACTGTACAGGCGACCATGGGACGGCCGGTTCCCGGATCGGCTGAACAGGTAGTCGCATTCCGTTCCCGGGATAGGAACACCGTCTATGTCGAATAAATCTGAAAGCAGAAAATATTTGAATGAGTTCTAAATATTATTAAATTGTTAATCTATTTTTATTAATATTAATATATATATATATATAATATTTCGGGAACGCGAGGAGGAACAAGTTTGTGTGTTTTCGCAATGTACTCGCGAAGACACCGTGAGAATGTGGACTTGTAGAGCATCCATAATATGTGAATTTGAGACAGTATTTTCTTATATTTTTGCAACTATTTCTGCTAGTAAAAACTTTATGAAGTGTCAGACTATAATAGCGCTAATAACCATTTATTGGACTAAATTATTTTACAACTAAATAAGATGCACTTTTTTGTTTTAAAAAGACTTTCAACATCTTTTATAGTATACGTACATAATAAAACACATGACAATGTTATACTAATACTTAATTTGGATTGGACATTAATTATATTAGATTACTATTATGAAATAATATTTTTTTTTTCCTAAAATATGGGACAGTTAACATAGAATGCTAAACTATATAGAAAACATCACTATGAAAAAATGGAAATTCTAGGCAAAAGCTAGTAATTTCGGACTATAAATAATAATGGCGATATATCTAAACGGTAACTTCCCTTAAGGGACGCATCCGGAATACCAATAAACCATCCCATGCCATTTCCAATACCATCACGTATCCGCAATAAAAGTATTAATCCCTAAAATTAAAACGTTACAATTTCAACATTGTTTATCTTAACAGTTCACGTACTATCTAACTTGGTTGTATAATCTTTATTCATTTCGCTGTTATGCTCACCGTCCAGCCGGGTTATAAAACAAGGCTTGTATTAAATTATGGGCAACGGGTTAATTGACTTAAAGGCAGCTTTGGTAATTCCACCTCTATAGTGAGTTTGCTAAATGCTATTCTATTTACTTGTAGTATTTGGAGGGTTTATGATGATTTGATGCTTAATGAGAGCACGTTCGGTGATATGTTCACTTTGTTGTTAAGATGGACAAAGTTTAATAGCGATTTGTTGATAATACAACCGAGTATCTTCTTGCAGTTTGCTTAATACAAAGTGAAGTTATTCAGCAGTTGCTTTATGTGCAAATGTTCAGCAGCCCATTTTTTTTTCAGTAAAACCTTTATGGTCATTTACTGATTTATTATCGGTATCGGTATGTATTTGCAATATGTGACTCCAATTCTCTTTTGCTCGAGTATTTTTTTGGCTTCCCGTGACCAAATGAAAAAACAAATTTCATCATGTTCGTTTTTCCGTTTGTGTTTATATCCGTCTTTATTTGCAGGTTAAAATATATTTTCTGGATATTAATATGTGGATATGGATACAATTTGGCTGAATTGTGTTCCTATAATGTAATGTAATATGTACTTAAAATGCAGTAGTTAAATTAAGAAAATAATAAAAACTAGGGGTGGCCACACGTATCATAAAACTCAGAGAAATAATTCCGTGTACAAAGACATCTGCAACAGCGGTACACAATCGTAATGTTGTTTATTAGTGTAATAACTGGTGAGTTTTGCGTTTGTAAATTCATGAAATTCACATTAAATCTTATGATTCATAGTTAGGAGTACTGAAAGAGTCGAAACAAAATTAATAAGTATTTTTTTAGGACTGAAAAACGTAAATCGGGTTAAAGAATTTTAATTCTCATAAAAGAAGTTGTACGATTAACTAATACTATGAGAATAAGAGACTGAAGAAGTAAGATAGAAATATCAACTACTAATATTGCGAGCAGTTTATAAGTTCTTTTTTTGTACAGAAAAAAAATGTTACATCAGAAACAAAATATCAGTATTTTAAAATTTAAAGTATTGCATATTTCACATTGCTTTCTCATTCAATTTATTTTCATACAGATTCCTTGAAAGTATCCAAGTAAAACATCTTCGTTTTTCATATCAAATAACATCGCCAATATTACGCACGTTTGGAGACGTCACGCGAAGGGCGACCACGCCTCCGAGCATATTACTGCCATGTGTGTAAACTTTAGTGTATTTATAAAGGATTTTACTGAAAGAGGTTTATATTGCCAAAGGATATATTCAAATGTAGGTAAAGTTGTGATATTTTATGATAATGAACTGATCTTGGGATATTTTGTTGGCAGAAGGAAATAAGCCTTAAGAAAGGGTTGCCACTACGTAGATATTATTCTATTTCCAGAGGCGACTTGTAAAACTTAAGTGAAGTTTACACAGCACAATGTTTCTTCGGTATTATGTAGGTATATGCATAATTCGACGGTTAAAAGGTAATAGGGCATAAGCGACATTTTGGTCGAAAATGAGTTATGAATGCCATCCTACTTGAAATTTTTCGCTCTTTCGAATGCGCTCCCATGGCTCTACGACGACTTTCGTGTCGTTTATGCCCAAACAAAAAACTGCGTTTTTGAAGTGTCATTTCATTTAACCGACCGAATTTTGGGCCTTTTTTACTCT
Source organism: Dendrolimus punctatus (assembly GCA_012273795.1). Lineage (NCBI taxonomy): Eukaryota > Metazoa > Arthropoda > Insecta > Lepidoptera > Lasiocampidae > Dendrolimus > Dendrolimus punctatus. The sequence goes on from CM022535.1 coordinate 8,590,196, forward strand.
AAAGGCGCTTGTACCTCTGTAAAAATACATTTTTACTTTTTACTGCCGTAAAGGCTCCAGGCGTATACTACTGTTTACCATTAGTACCTTTTTTGAAAGCTGGAACTAATGCCTCTTTACCATTGTCGTCAAAGACATTAAGCGTCGGTTATACCCTACTACCATTTACAAGTTTAAGTTTACAAACATCCTACTGATTTTTTTGCTAAACACTGTTTCTTATGCTCCATTACCTTTTGGTATAATAATGAGAATTACCACTTATACTTTTTACCCTTTTATGTTATTCTGCAGTCATGTGACTTATGCCCTATTACCTCTTGATATAGGATGTCAAATGTAGCTAAGTCTACTCTACCCTTCGTTTTTTTCAATGTAGATGTAACTTATGCCGAATTACTCCATAAAGAAAATAAGATCAATTGATTTAAGCGACATTAAACCACATAAAACAACGTGGAATCAAATAAATAAAACTACCATTTAATGCTTTTATTTTTTTTATTCTAGAGCTGTTTCCATTTTCACGATATGACAAGAAATGAAAAAGTTATCTCCATTTTTCTGAAATTTTAAACTTTAAACTGCTCTCCTGAACAATTTAGTTTTTGTCGCTTATACCCTATTACCTTTTAACTGTCGATATATTTTTTGTACTCAAACCTTTAATACATTACTTTAGTGACCTAATGATCTAAGCTTTGCCCTGTCTAGATTAATGGAACGCTGAAGTAGGAGTGCGCAGCTCGTCGCACATATAATACATATTTGTTTGGTGCACGCTGATGGTGGTGGCCTAGGTCGATGTAGTAGTGGAAGTTAAAACACTGTTAGTTCATGAAAGCTTGTAATACAAATAATAAAGCACTTTACATACGAAAGCGTCTGCTTTCGGCTACAACCCAAACGGAAGAAGGACAAAATGCAACTACAATGTTGCAAGTTTAAAAATAAAAATTATTCTATGTTGGTGTTGCCAACAGTAGGTACCTGGTTCGATTACCGGCAGTGTAAATTGCATAAAATCTTGTTAACAAATAGATTTGTAATGTTATGATTTGTATGTAAGATTTATGTATACAATTGTGGGGTTAACTTTTGATAATACGTACGTTTACGATGTGTGGTAATATAATTTTTAGGGATTAAAGTATTTGTTCAAAAATAACTTATTAAATTTGTTGCTAACAATCAGCTAGTAGCAATCTTTTTGTCTCTTCTTTGCAATTAAAACTTACATGATTAAAAAAAAAATCCAAGCAGTTTATAAAAAACGGTTATAAAAACGTTTTTAAAACGTCGGACAATTGGGACTGTTCACTTTTTTTCAATCTAGCTATTTGAATAATCATTTCGAGGAATAGTGTCCCTTATCATTTCTGTCTAGTTAAAATTCCAAAAAACGTACGATCTTCTTGTATTTTGTAAGAAATGCGTTTGACCTTTATTTGACCTTACTAAATCCATCAGGTGGGCCGTTTGCCTGCTTCAGGTGTAAAAAAAAATCTAGCTGTACATTATTTGATTTAAGTTCTGTAACATGGATTTTCCCTAAAGACCACTTTAAAAAATTTAACGATAACTATAGAATATAATAATGGTTGGACATGAAAATTTTTAGGCCTAGCGACAAAAAACACTAAAATGATCACGATACGTAATGAGTAATGACAGTGACATTTAAATAATAGCACAGATTACTATGATTATATATAGATAAAACTTACTTTTATTATTTTTGTTTTCTAGGCAAAGAAATCAATGTAAACTTGTCCCTTATGACGTCATCGGAGAAATAATTTTAAAATCGAATTATAAAAAAACTAACGCTTAAAATACAAAAATATTCAAATTAGTATCTTAAAAGATGTTACGTAATAAAAATGTAAAATCAGAGGGTAATTTTTTGTGAACAATCCCCATTGTAAAAGCATTTGAAACTCTTCTCCAATAAAAACTTATATGTTTTATGAAATTGATTACTGCAAGATCACAACAGACGTTTCTTGTAAGTAATATTTTGCTAGAGGTCGCGATTTTCCTTTGGAACGATCATTTGTCAAAGTGACTAAGTTTACATCTAGAGCCGTTATTCGCCAAGTCACTTTTTACGTAAAAGTTTGCCGGAATATCGGATGAAAATAAAAGTAAAAACCTACAGAGGAAATTGAATTTCTTCTGTAGATGTCGAGATTGTAAGGTTGCGTTAAGATATACCTCAAAATATAAAGGTATTGGCTTTGTATTGGTTAGAAAACATCAAAGCTATAAAATAAAATAAGGGTAAAATTAATTTATAGCCAAATAATATCGAAATTTAAGAGTAATGCGAAAATTTTAGGTTTGAATCTTAATTAGGTTTTTGAAGTGAAATTTTAGAATCGTTGTGATTAAAAACTCCATGAAACGAAAAAGCGATACTAAAGAGAGATAAACATATAAATCTTAAGCGAGAACATGAGATACAAATTATACACTGTGCTGTGCTGCACAGATTAGAGCCAATAAGACCGATGATTGAATATAGGTCCAATTTGGGCCGAAATAAAGTTGATAATAATATTTTTTAGACTAAAACAGTGACTAATTGCCATTGATACTTAATTTTTTTATTGCAGGAGTTTAGCAGACAGGCAGAGGGCCCACTTGATCGAAAGCGGTTACTGTCGCCTATGGACATTTGCAACACCAAAGTTGCTACAAATGCGCTGCTGCTGTTTTAAGGGAGATTGGTACCTGGTCACTAATGCCGGAACACAACTCAAGGTTGTTATGGCGACATACATTGGACCGGGGGTGGTAGCCATCCAGTCGGGCAAATGCCCTACCACATGGCTATAGGTTCTTTTGTCGCCTCTTACGACAGGCCGCCCGACCTCAGGAAATTGTATTCTTTCTCCGTTACTGCACAGATAAGATGTTTATTTTGAATTATAATATGTTGACGGATGTAGGCTAAAGGAATTATATTTACATTAATAAAAGTTAGAAAAGAATTATCTGTGAGTATATTTTCTAAAGTTTTACTGCGTGTGAACTGCACACACACAAATTTTATTGTAAAGCTGGTAACGAGGCAGACCACCCAGATCATGGGTAGTATCTACCGTCACCTATAGGCGTTTGAAATACCGATTGTGAACGCATTGACAAGTTTTAGGATGAAATAAAAGGATCTGAGAAGAGGCATGTAATAGAAGCTTTGGCATATGGGATTGAAATAGGTATATGAGTTTTTTTTACTGCTGAAGCACAGCAGTTAGACATTGCCAGCTTACAACATTTTAAATGGGATAGAATTTTGTTCATAAGTACCAAACTAACGTGGCTGGTTAATGGGGCGTGATTAAAAGTTTACGTTCAGCTTACTGACGTTAATGGTACTATACATTACATACTACAAAGTTTAATCTTTACTTTTTAAAACGCTGCAAAAGTGACGTCATTAAACTGACAAGGCTAATATGAACTTTCAGTATGTTATTTTTTTTATGGAAGCATAGGTTTGCGTTGGCTACTGTCTCACCTGATGTTGAGTGATGACGTAGTCTAAGACGGGGCACGCTTCGCTAGAAGATACCTTTTCACTCGTGACTTGAAGCCTTCAAGATGGTATTTATCAGGAAAAACAGACTCCGGCAAATTGTTCCACTCTTTGGCAGTGCGCACCAGGAAAGATGAAGCGAAACGCTTGGTTCTGACTGGTAGTGTTTCCACCATGTAACGAGGATGAAAACTGGTCCATTTAGTTGTCCGATGGTAAAAAGGGGATGGAGGAATCAGCTCGTGCAATTCTAAGGAACACTCTCCGAAATGTATCCAATAGAAGACAGTCAGCCCCGCGACCTTGCGTCTATGCTCAAGACTCTGAAGTCGAGCATCAAAAAGACGATCATCGCCAACCAGTTTACTGGCTCTTTTCTCAATTGATTCCAACGCCTCCAACTGGTATTTGACTGACCCGTCCCAAAGATGAGAACAGTACTCCATGCAGAACCGAACTTGTGCTTGGTATATGTTCAGCAGTTGTTCGGACGTGAAGTACTGTCTCACCTTTGCGAGTATATACAGCTTTTTGGCCGCCACTTGCGCTATGGACTCTAGCCAAAATTGAGTGTTGGAGTCAAAGAGACGCCCAGAAGCTGGAGTCTGTCAGTCAATGTTATGGACACACCCCTGAAAGCGGGATTCAGATCGAATTGACTCTGTTTTGCGGAAAATAATAATTTCTTAAAGACTTTTAAAGTCTACCAATAAAATCTCGGTCAGAACATTATTGTATGTTTAAGATTTAGTTTTGATAGATTTCTTTTTAGTAATACTATTTTAATAATAGTAACCCATTCACAGTAAAGATTTCATATCATTTTGTTTGAAAGGTTATGTCTGAGTGTGTACTACGTACCATACATCATGTTTACGCCATTTATAGCATTTTAATTAATATTAAAAGTAAAATCCACATTCATACTCTCGATATGTGAAATTGTGGCAGTATGATAAATAAGCTGTCGCCTCATTATTTATTTAAATATGTATATTGTAAAAATGGAACCATTTGAACCGTGCAAACAAGTCTTTTGGAGAGTATAATGTAGAGTAACAATAAGGTATTGTTTAATATACACATAAGTTCTGGCAAGTAATGGCATGCATACACACCTGTGTCCACCTCGCTCCAAGGTTGTTTGTCTAGATGCATTCTGGCTTTCACCCAGTTTGTTTTGGCACAACCTTAATTCAGTTTTCATATCGGTTGGGTACTTTAGTATGTAAATAAAGTGTAATATTGTGTGGAACTTTAACTTAGGTTTTGCATGGACGATAAAACATAAAAATGCTCTAATAGTTAAAGCATTGAAACGAAGATTGTTTTCACAAACGGTTTTTAAAACATCGATACTAGAAGAATCCCCTTAATTATAATACTTTATTTTATGAACTTGAATTCCTACTAATATTATAAATGTGAATGTAAGTTTGTTTGTTGCGCTTTCACGCGAAAACTACTCAACCGATCACCATGAAACTTTGTACACATATTCTTGGAGGTATAAGAAGTAACATAGGATACTTTTTATGAAAAAAAATCTATGCGGACGAAGTCGCGGGCAGAAGCTAGTACATAAATAAATAAACTAATACTTTTTATATTTTTTTACGGGCAAGTACTTAATATGAAATTAATAATATTAAACGATATTAAAATAATAAATATTAAACTTAAATTTAAATACTTTCAAGCAAATTTTAATTTCAATTAAAGAAGTCCTGTAAATATACGAATACCACTACAAATGCAAAAACGCGTCGAAGCTTTACATGTAACGCTATTATTATGGTAAGTATGTAAACGGTAAGCTGAAGATTAGGCTCAGCAGCACGTCTTGGGATCCACACTTACCATTAGGTGGACCATTTGTACGTTTGCCTACTAGAAAACTTAAACTACTAAAAGTATTGTTACGTGCGAGCGGGGGTACGCTCTTATGGATTGGAAGAAAACACCAGTTTTTAATGTAAAAACTTTTATCGTCTTACACAGCCGCACGTAGTACCTCTCAGCCGGGTCGCACCTATACGCACGACCAACGATGCACAGTCCCGACGATAAGTTAACACACCCTCAATACCGTCGCCGATATTGCGTAGACCACCTCCGATATTATCGCGTGTAGCTCGCCTCTGGTTCCTCTCTCGAACTACGCTACACATCTACTTCACGTATCCGTTCACCAAACTTGTCACTAAATTCACCACTTAATTCGTCTCTGTTTTCTATTGACCTTCTCTTCTAACTCTTTAGTATCGCACTTGTCGCTTTACCGTCTTGGACTGAACTCAACTCTAAGCCCGGTAGGCGCGCCTTACGCTGTTTATATACCCGGATGAATTTTCTAGAACCCATCTATCTATCTCTGTCTCTTCCTTCCCGAACCTTCTGTTCGGGAACTTTCGTTTATACATCTATCTCTTTCTAACATCTGTGTACCTCTGTCTTTCGTTCATCGTCTATCCCTTTTTAAATATACCCGTCCTTGTCTTTTCCTTCCAGAAATTTCTAGTTTTTTCTAAAAGTTCTAAAACTGATTTGCGCTTCTGGGCAGTTCTACCCTCGGTCGCCACAGTATTTTCATAAACTATATTTTCACTCAATAATAAAAACCAATGGTATCAGGATGCTATAAAATAGTACAACTTAATTGTTTAACATATTCCTGATGACAGAAAGTGTTTAAACTACGGATTCGGGGAGTTTTTTATTTTATTTTTGTCAATACAATTGAATTTTGCACACCGATAGGTTTTTATTCCTCATCGCCATGCCTGTAAGTATTTGGCCCTAAATAACTATATTCTTGTGACATCTCGAATTGACACATTTTACCAAAGAGATTGCCAAAAGTAATAAATTATCATCGTAAATTATTTATTCTATACTTATCCTGACCTACGGGGCCGAGACTTGGACTCTGACGGTAGGACTGGTCCACAAATTTCAAGTCTTTCAACGGGCTATGGAGCGCTATGTTGGGTGTTTCTCTTATGGATAGAGTTAGAAATGAGGATATCAAATCCGATATGTCAAATCTCCACCTTGGAGCATGATGCTTATACTCTCCGTTATCATATAAATTTGGAGGCCTGAGCTCAGCAGTGGGAAGTTTATGACATGTTATTATAATATTATTAATATTACACTGATTTCTTAATATTTATTAGTAGTTGTAACCTGGGTTATCTGTCGGAGATTACGCAAAAGCGCAATAAATTGATACATGCAATTTAATTACTTCCATAGTAATGTTTCTCAACGATACAATTGGCCATTTCTTTAATGAAATAATAATTTTACCATATTTTATTCAGTGATTAATGCGTGTTTTGTATAGTTTATCATAATTATAAGTAACAATAATTATGTAAAATATTGTTTGAGCTACATAGGGCTTGAATAAAAATGCCGTTGGAATTACTATAGAGTTTCTTAGTACTGTACAACCACGTATAAAGCAGACACAAATATGACTGGAAACAGCCAGTACTGACTGCCTGATTCTATAACACGCGCAGTCCGTCACTATATCGCTCATCGAATGTCCGTCTTACTCGTATCGTAGTCTTCGCTTGACCCTCCCCTCCGTTCGGGCATTGTATTATACTAAACTGTATAATACACAAGCTTACAAGCTTCGACGTAATGTAATTATAAGAAGGATTAGTTCGACACTAATGAAAGCCATAAAATAAGTTCAATAATAATAGCATGCTTTTTTGAATTACAAAGTAAACAAAATAATTCCTAAATCAAAGATGGCAATAATCTGCGTTTTACGAACGGCAGGTGTAAGCATTTATTTGACGGTTTGTGGTAATCGTGTATATTATAATTTAAAATCTCTCAATTGTATATAGATGGTATTCACTACATTTATTTTCATGTTGGCAGAACCGATAACTTTTATTGTTTAAAATCTGTTCTATAATAAAATGTAAGTATTCTATATATATGGACGGGCGGTTTATTCTTTGTGTATAAATGGCATATGAGCCAAGAGGTTCGTTTATTAAAAATATTGCAAACAAGTTGCAGTTCTTTTATTACCAAAAACCCTTCTGAATTATTGCAAGTGTTACAATATGCCCCTTGGTAATACTATCAGTAATTATTCGCTGTATTTACTGTTCGTTGCATACAAATATACTAAATTTATTTTACATTGTATGCAACGAACGATAAACGCGTTTTATCTTTACCTACCTATTGTTTGCTGTCGGTATTCTTATTCAATAAGCGTAGACAACTGAGTACCGTCAACTCTACGCCATATTGCGTAAACTAATGAAAACTTATACTCCTCAAACTAAATGGTTATTGAAAAACTATTTATTTCAACTACTCGTAAAACAGTATTGTACTTTCTATATCTAAGTATCAATCAATTAATAACTCTTTATTGTACACCAATACAGAAAAGAACTTACAGACTAAAACTATGTCTCATTATACACAAAGCGTTTAAAAAATAAACACAGGAATTGATACTTTTTATACTGGATTTTATATCGTTTTCAGTAGCCATTACTGAAAACGATATTTTAACATAGAAAAACATCCATGATCTCGGCTACTCAAAAGTGGTCGAAACTTCAAAGTAAAAGTCAATAAAATGCCACGTTTAAAACCGCCAAAAGGTAGTTTTAATGGGATAAAACACTACTAGAAATGAGAATAACATATTAAATTGATTAAGATGTTGCGGTTTCATCGGCAATAGTGTTACAGATAAAGGCCGTTTCACGCAGTTAGGGCGATGGGTTCAATGGGTTATTTGGAATACGACATTGATAGGATATTATTTCCATGGAGCTGAGATCTGGACTTTGACAGCATCTGATCGCAGCCGTGTTGACGCTTTTGAGATGTGGTGCTGGAGAAGAATATTGCGTATAACCTGGATTGTACATAACAAGGCTACCATCCATCTGCTTTCGTAAAGTCCTTGAGTATTTCTGACACAGCCAGAAAACAAGATGGCAATTTAGAAAAATTGTGGAGAAAGGCACCTCAGGAACAAGAAACACGACTCAGGTAGGAGGAGGAAGGACATTTAATATTGCTAGATAACGTATTGTTACGAGTTGCAGGACTCAAATTAAAATGCCGCTAGAATTATTATATAATTTATTAGAGCTATACAAACACGTATAAAGCGGGTACAAATATAACTGGACACAACCAGCATAAACTGTTCAATAACACGCGCAAAGTCCATCACTATACAGCTTATCGAATGTACACGTCTTGCTCGTATCTTAATCGTCTTGCTCGTATCGTAATCGTGGCTTGACTGCTTCACCCCCTCCCTCCCGTTCGGGCATTGTTTTATACTAAACTGTACAATACAACGATCAACCGCGTGGACTGAAGTTTCCAAGAAAACGTAATCTGTACACCTGCGGCCATAACGAGTACAATAACAATAGGATGTTTTTCTTAATTCTAAATTTTAAACACAAAATAAACAAAAGAAGTCCCAATGCGGTAAAGGTAATAAACAGGTGTGCATTCACTTTGTCGGCCTGTAACAATAAATTATGCCTTAATGCACTCCGAAATTGGAAAGTTAAACAACATTAGAAGTCGGTGGAAAAGTTTGTAAAATAATGGAATTACTTTTGAGTTTTCATTTATTAGTAAAAATATAATAGTTGATGAGTAAGTGGTAAATGGTATAGCGATGTTCTACGTAGTACTTAGTGGATGAAATATGGGCGTATAAATTACATTTATACTTAGGATAGACTATAAAAGTCATTTAGGTACTAAATTTATGTTTAGCATATTTAAGACTTAAAGAAATGTTACAAAAACCCATTAAATAATTGGATTTACGAATAAAATGGAGACAGTTAACCGATGTATAATATTAGGATGTGCTGAATATGGTTTGAATCGAATACGAACATTCGGTTATAACAAAAAGTTCGGTCGAACTTCGGATTGATTTCGCCACGCTTTCTCAAGAGAAACACGTCATGACTTGATAACGCCGAATCTTCAAGTTAAATAAAAGTTTTTACAAGCTTTTATTTAACTTGCAATGGATATACCTATGCATGTATGTAAGTACGCGTGGAAACTTGTTAAATTTTACAAGTTAAATTTGACAACTTCCCGGTTTCCGATTGAGCCTAAATTTGCACGCATTGTATATCGCAGCAATGCAATGATATGGTACCATGGAGCTGATCTCATGATGGAGTCGGGAGGTGGCCATAGGTATTCCTGTACTAAACAAGATAAACCTGTCGTATTTGGGCTCGTTTTACTTGTTTTGGTTTCACTTATTAAACCGTAACCTGCTTGTAGTAAATTTTTAGTACGAGTAGGTGCATTAAAGAATAGTTCTTTAAGACCGGGATCTGTATTTTGGAATGAAAGACTGTCTTAGAGCATAAGTTTATATTCAACTTTTCATATTTGTTCTGCTCGCGCGCCGATACAATGATAATGTGTTCTCTTGTTTTGGGAGGCATTCTTCCATTACACTAACGTTATTCGGTACAGGACCTGCCACTAAACTACGCGCACTAGGTATAAGGTTGAAACGAGTGACGTGTAAATCTTGTGAATTCGATGTGCTGTGTATGTCGAATAAAGATATGATTCTGTAAAATCGGAAATTAAGTGAACCCCGTCATATATAATAATATACGTCCAATAGCCTAAAGACCGGGATTTTAATTATGAACGAGGCATCGACTAGTTATGAAATCGTGAGAGAAATTTAATAAGTGTTTTAAAGCATACTCGCTGCCGACGTGTGCTAATTGAATTGCACTGCACCGATATTATTTCGAGTATACTTATCGATCGATACTGATGTATTAATAGTTCGTTGATATCGCGATCTTTTAATTAATTTTACATTCTTACTTAGAAACTGGTACCTAAAACATTTATTTTACATTTACAGTTTCAAATTGTTTTGATACTTGGCTTTAATTGCAGATCTTTGATCACCGCCAATCGAGCGAGTTCTGGCAACTCAATAAAGCACATTTGTCAAACATTTTAGATCCTAATTATTACTATAAATGCAAAAGTAACTCTTTACTCATATATATATATATATCTCTCTCTCTGTCTGGATGTTTGTTACGCTTTCACCGAAAAACTACTAGAAGTAATTGGCTGAAACTCAGTATATATAATACATATTTCAGATGCCGAGAATGAACATGATACTTTCATCGCGAAAAATGTGATTGATTCCGGGATAAAAATATATTTTGTCTTTATCTTTGTTAGGCTTTTACGGAAAAACTATTGGACCGATTTGGCTGAAATTCTATATGTAATTTAAATACCAAGGGTGGACAAGGGATTTGGTAGTTGTGGTAAGTTTTGTATTTTTGGTCGTTTGTGTAGTTTACAGATAGGCGGCGGATAGATGAATTAAACTAGAAGGGGTTGAAATGAGGATGAAAGTTTGTATGGGAGACCAATCATTTCTCAAGTTTATAGATATAAAAATTCATCATCTAAAAAAATGCAATAGTAACTTTGAAAACGACTCAGAGTACTGGATCGCTGTTGCTGTAATTTTCTTTAAATGTAGTTTTAATACTAAAGATGGACGTAAATACTTTTTATGCTAGAAGATGGGATAGTTTGCGAAGTAAAATGAAGTACCTCTTCCGGGGAAAATAGTACTAACGTAAAAAAGTAGTAAATATAAACTGTATTAACGCCTGCTGTTTAAACAAGAGGCACGCACTAGAGGAGGGCCCGCGGCGCAACCGCAGGGTGTACTCTAGTTTGCAGTATAAGCCCATAATTCTTTTCTTAATAATCTATAGCCTACAATTTATTTATTTTATTAAATCATTTTTAGCAACAAGTCCGTCCTTTGAACATAATTATATATAGTTACTAGCTATCCCGGCAGACGTCGTCCTGCCCGGTAAAAAATAGGGGTTGATCGTAGAGGGTTGAAAATCTAGTGTTGTATGTATTTTTGTATGTTGTATCATAAAAAAATAGAAATTAAAAATTTTGTCTAAAAAATAAAAAAAATTTAGGGGTGGACTACCCCTAACATTTAGGGGGATGAAAAATAGATGTTGGCCGATTCTCATAGATACCGGATAAGCACAAAAAATTTCATCAAAACCGGTCAAGCCGTTTCGGAGGAGTATGGCAACGAAAACTGTGACACGAGAATTTTATATATTAGATAGTCTGAAGTTCATTTTTATATTGTTGTAAAATAAAGTGTTATCTATCTATTTAAAACATAACCATTTATGTTTTCACCAAAACTGGCATCTAAATGGATTGCATTAATTAGAACCGTAAAAAACTAGAAGTTCGGAATTTTTATACATTGTAAAAAGTGCCAAGTTGATGTGGCAACCCAGAAAAATATGCGCTACCGTAAGCGATAGATTGCACCCATTCTCTGACATGAATATTCAATTTTCTTGAAAGAAAACTTCGATATAATTTTATATGTCATCTTTATACTACATAGTTCACTTAGGTTATTTTCGCTTATGCCTGAGTCTGTGTAGACTTTCAAAACAACTTTTTCAAGTGCTATCATCTTGTTCTAAGCTTTCCCTCGTTGCCAACGATCTTGATTTAAAAAAATAACACGGATTTGAATTTTGATGTGAAATTCGAATTGAATTATTGAACTGTTCCACCGAGTTCGGTTTTGAGCACGGTGGACGGCCCAATCTATTGACATGTCCAGATAGTAAACAACCTGGTCAATTCACCTATTTGGAGGTTTGACACAAGGTCTATTGCCTAAAGCTTTCTCAGTGAACACAAGTCTCTCCATATTGTCTGGATTCTTTCAGAATACTTGTCGGCATACTGTTGATAACCTCTTTAATCTCGAGCTCTTCCAGTGTGATGGCACACTGGCACCAAGGCAGCTCCCTATTATAAAACTATTTTTATCTAAACATATAATAAATCTGTATGAGGTCGAATTTCTGTACAATGAAAAAAAAATCCTAAACCAAGTCAGGGGGATTAAGAAGTGAAATAGAACGAATTTAGATTTTTTCAATTTTTTTGTTTTTCTGGTTGTCTATTTGTACCGGCTAATCTCCGAAATGACTGAACCGATTTGAATAAATTTTGTATGGTGGTAGCTTGTATCCCTGGTCAACATATAGCATACTTTTGATCCGAAAAATTTAAAAGTTATATATATATTTAAAAGTCTGCCCATCCCACGGGATGGCCAGAAGCTAGTAGGTAATAAATCTTTTGAATCAAAAATTAGTTTTAAAAACATAAAGTGTCACATTGTCGATCGACATTTTAATGTAACTACTAGTTAGAATCGATATTAGACGATTCACTCCTGTTTCTTAATTCGGTTGAACCAAATCTATAATATTATAAAATTTAAAACATGCCGTATCTGTAAATTGAAGCTATTTAAAAGAAAAACTACTAGGATAGACTGTATAAGAGAGCATGTTTTTAGATTTGTTTGTTTGTCGGTGTTTCTGTTTGTTCGGGATTTATGTAAAAACTACTGACTAAATTTCGATGCGGTTCCGGTAATCGAGAACTAATTCTTAGACTTGAAACACGCAACTTTTTACTCTTGGAATTCCTCGTAAATTTTTCTGGGAATAAATAAAAATGGCCGCAGTAATACAACGAAATCCAATGTGTTTTTTTTACTGATCGATTGCAAATTTTATGTAATAAAATTTGTGATACATTTATCTCGGGAATCCCGCGGGAATATTCCCTAATATAAGTTATAGTTGATTGTTAATAATTAAGGCGATAGTCAAATTGTGGCCAAGCCAAGCAAGAATAAAAATAATTTAAAAAAACATTTAAAACTTTAATGACACCCATTTGTCATACATAAACCAATATACTCACTCAACGTCACGTGACATTGATAAGTTAATACTGTATAAAAATAAAATTTAGAAAAACACACGAATGTTATGACATACCTTTGTCATATGGTGACACTATATGAGTAGTATGTGACACGATTTGATATCTCTAAACTAATATGTTGATGTTATTATTGTTACATGCCGTCAAAGAAATGCGCATCTGGTTTATTACCCTTCCCGCATTTGGACTTCTTTTGTTTACTTTGTGTTTAAAATTTGCATTTAGACAATAGCCTATTATTATTGTTTTCGTTTATGGCCGTTCGCAGGAATAAATATTGTATAGTTTAGTATAAAACAATTTATATTAAACTATACAATACAACAATAGACCGCGTGGACTGAATTTTCCAAGAAAACGTAATTTGCATACATGTGGCCATAAACGAGTACAATAACAATAGAACGTCTTTCTTAATCACCAATTCTAAACATAAAGTAAACAAAAGAAGTCCAAATGCGGGAAGGGTAATAAGCTGCATGTGTGCATTCACTTTGTCGGCGTGATTGCTACCACTCCTGGTCTAAAGTATGTCGCCATAACAACCTTGAGTTGTGTTCCGGGATTAGTGACTAGGTTTCAGTCTTCCGTAAAAGAACAGCAGTGCATTTGTAGCACCTTTGGTGTTGCAAATATCCATAGGCGATGGTAACTGTCTGCCTGTCTGCTGAACTCCTGCAATAAAAAAATATATTTTATATATTTTTTTATTATTATTCAAGATTTACGGTAAACAATTTTATAATCCACGCCTGCGAATCTCTGTATAAAATATTATTTTTCTTAGTGACATTACACAAGCAGTTACAAGCCAGCTTCAGAAAGATAACAACACAGCGTTTCGCGTCCTAAATAAATAAGGTCCCAACTCAAATGGGGTTTAATTTAATAAACGGAACGTGTGCTATCACGAGAACCTACCTAAATATACCGTAAGATACATCCAATGTTTTTAATACGTTAGATGTATGTTTTGATAAAGAATTAAGAACATACATAAATCACAGTGCTTAAATATTTACTGCATGTTGTTATTTGGAGACAAAATTTGAAATTGAATTAAGAGACATGAAATAGTAGGTTGTTGGGAGAGTTGGAAGTGACCTATTTAGGCACGATGTGGTATATTATGTATCTCATGACATGTGTGCAATGGTCTCAAACTAACCGCTCTCCTACATTTTCCATGGGCGTTGAAGCGAATGCTCTGAACGCAGCCGGGTGACACATGGTTTATTATTTATTATACTGGCGTAATTCTTAATTATTCTTACTAATGGTCACCCAGTGGTTGAAATTCGACCATAATTAATTTTAATTTGGATATTATTAGGGTCCTGTTGTCAAAGATTATTAGCGAATGCTCTGAACGCAGCCGGGTGACACGTGGTTTATTATTTATTATACTGGCGTAATTCTTAATTATTCTTACTAATGGTCACCCAGTGATTGAAATTCGACCATAATTAATTTTAATTTAGATATTATTAGGGTCCTGTTGTCAAAGATTATTAGCGAATGCTCTGAACGCAGCCGGGTGACACGTGGTTTATTATTTATTATACTGGCGTAATTATTAATTGTTCTTACTAATGGTCACCCAGTGGTTGAAATTCGACCATAATTAATTTTAATTTGGATATTTTATATATAATTGCAGATTTCGCAAATACTATACTGTTAATTTGACTAGACCAATTAACAAAAGAGTATATATGCATGTGAGTGTATCAAATACATGGTGTGTGTAATATTTTTTTATTGATTTAATGTATTTTTTTATGCATAATTTAAAAAAAAAATATCACCATACTTCGCTTCTTCTCTATCTATATAAACTATAACTGTGCGAAATTTCATCCTTCTTCGTGTGTGCAATTTTCATAAAAAGTGGTACTAAGTTTTGCTTCACGCATCAATATAATGGTTAATATGTATTACAGCGAGTGACGATATAAAGTCAAATCAGAGCATGTAGTACATACATACAATATTCGACCAAACTTAGAAAGGTATCAATAGTTATGTCAGTAGATAATTCTATAAGGTCAGCTTTGTTACTTTTGGTCGTGTCAAAAATATTCTCATACTGGATATAAGCCACACGGTCGGTCCATTTTGTTATTTCAGCGTCAATGGTCTTAGTTAATGAAAGTTGGTAACCCTCATATAGCCGGTGAGTGTATGTGATGTATGAATAATAAACCATTTCATAAGACCAACCACGTTCTGGGTCAAGTATGTTGACCGTATATAATATATAATGTATCAAACAACTTTTTATGACGGCATATGAGCCACTGTTGTGTCTGTTGTGTAACTTCTTACCAAGTTCAAAGGCAAAAAAACCAATGAACTATGCAATGTACATTACATACATTGCAGCACTCAGAATGGAATAATTATTCATTAACTTTAACTTATAAATAATAATATAAAAATTACTTCCAATCATTTTAAGTTAGGAATATTTTAATTTGAATATTGTTAGTTTTGTAAGGAATTTAAATCGCCTTTAAAGTTATCTTATACTAATATATAAAGCTGAAGAGTTCGTTTGTTTGCTGCTGCTTTTATTTGAAACATTAATTCAGTGTTAGCCCATTTATCGAGGAAGGCTATAGGTTATATATCATCACGCTAAGAACAGTAAGAGCGGAGCACCAATGAGGAATATTTCAAAATCGGGGGGGTTTATTTTAAATACTTTTTTTACTATTCCTATTACTAATAGTCTTTTATAAATTATAATCTACAATACTTTTAAGTTAGAAAATGTTTAACTTCTATATTGTATATTTAATTTAATAATAATAAATAATAATAATAATAAATCGGCAGCCAAACACACACACTGTATATCCCCAAATTAAGCAAGTTATGCTTGTGTTATGGGTAATATATAACGGACAACTCTGGGGCCGATCCCAGACACCCAGACCATAGTAAATCACGGAGAAAATTCGTTTCCAAAATTCACCATACTAGGAATCGAATCCGGCCGGCGTAGCAGTGAGGTAGGCCGGCAAAGGCTTAGGACTCTCAACCACAAAGGCCGTCGCATAATAAACTTTAATGGCCTTTAAGTTAATCATTTTTAAGTTCTAAGTGCGGAAGTATGAGGACAACAGAGTAACAAAACTGTTAAAACCCATTTTTGTGATAAATAACTATGAATTGCGCAACACAAATATAAATAAATTACGACGATGCTCTCATCGTCGTTATCGACCACTGTAATCCATCGCCGTATTTTTTGAAGTGATAACTTCTTCATCATCATCATCCGAGCGTTAAATCCCGGTTGCGTTCGGAGCGATCACTTCGACGCCCAGGGTCCGCTTTGCTACTTTTTCTTCTCTACTACGCGCGTTATTCGGCATCTCTTATGTTAAGACCGTTGGTACGCATTCATCCCTCACAACGTCAAGCCAGCATTTCTTGGGCCTACCCTTCGACCGGGACCTGGCGGAGGCGGCATGGTGGACATTTGTTCCCCACGTAACTAGCCGGTTTCCGGTTGAAGTGATAATTTCTTAAACGGGTAAACTTTTTCGTTACCTAACGCGTTACGACATCAGTCTGTCTTCCTTTTCTCTCACGTCAGATCAGTTTAAGTTATCACTTCTGTCGGGCGTCCCGAGACGCAGACCGTATGTTTTTTTTATAGCTGGAGTACAGCAAACATGACGGCCCACCTGGTGGAAAGCGTCGGCTATAGACGTTTGCAACATCAGAAATGTCATCAACGCGCTGCCGGCCTTGAAAAATTTTATGACACGCTTTTTGAAAATCTCCATATCGTAGCCGGAAATCGTAGGAGCAAAACCTACGGAACAGAGAAACTTCACAAAAAAATACTCTGCCGCTTTATATCTATGACCGGTCATTAGTATAATATTACTATTAGTCAAATTTTGACATGAGCTTCATACTTCTAATGCCAAAATTCAACCGCTTTTGGGGGCAAGGGAATGAATAGTATGATATAGAAACCGGCTGTTAACAACACAATACTCGTATGATTCTTAGACTAATTTTAACTATAAATGAACATAAAAAACAAGTGTAGCTACTGTCACAGGTACTGATCATCTTTGGATGAAAAAAATATAGATTTTTGAAATATGTATGTTTTTCTTTATGTGGTGTTGTGACGGAGTTTTGGTCACTGATGGCTGGTTCTTATATCACACTTTTCATTCAATTGCCTTATTATCGGTTCAGTGTTGAGTAGTAAGGAAAATGAATGGTCGATAAAATGTAGGAATCAGTCTTCAAGGAATTTTTGGGAACTTGTCACAAAGTGTTGTTATAAACTAGTCGCTATACACGATTTGGTAGTTACATCCGAAGTTGCTATAGCAGAATTTTAATTCCTTTAAATGTATTTTTTTACTGCAGGACCTCAGCAGACAGGCAGACGGCCCACCTGATGGAAAGCGGTTACCATCTCCTGTGGACATTTGCAACACCAAAGGTGCTACAAATGCGCTGCTGCTCTCTTAAGGGAGACTGGAACCTGGTCACTAATGCCGAAACACAACTCAAGATTGTTATGGCGACATATTCCGACCAGGGGTGGTCACCATCCAGTCGAGTAAATACCGGGTGTGGTAGGGTTACCACCTGACAAAATTGTATGGTAATTATTGTTTAAATCATTTCCAGTGGCACATTAGGTCACCAAAATTGTCTATGCTAAAATTACATTTTTTTAAAATTTGTTGTTGTTATTTTATGTTTATACTTGGTTATATTGATTTCAAGATGTTGTAGAAAGTATTTTTCTGATTTTCAGTTACTTTTCTTTTTTATCCCTGTTTGTCTGCTTGAGGCAATGTTTTTTTATGGTTCAGTTGACAAATTACAAAAATAAGATATTTATAACCTGTACGGACGGAATCATTTACTGTACGTCGACAACCAAGCACTTACCCAGTTTATTAGTTCTTAATAAAATATATAAATAGAAGCAATTTCAGTGCTTTAAACAAAACAGCAAATACAAAAAAGCCATTCATTTTAAAATTAATACTTTGTGCACATGTACGAAGGGCGAAAAAAATACCACTAATAAATTCAATTCTGTCCGGTTTGTTCGAAAAACATTTCATTTTTTAATTGTACCCGGGGAGTGACATATGTGGTATTAATCCCTCGGGATATAGCCACCAATTAGAATTGTAAAAAATATTTTTAAATCACTTTGGCCGTTAACGTCGTTATTTACATAGATTGTATTTTTATATGAGTCTGGTGCTTTAGCTCCATTGGTTTATGTAAGGGGCTAACCTATAAATTCATTATATTCCGTAAGGCGGGCCTTACATTAGTAAGATTTGCTCGCGTAAGCGTCTAAAGCTAGTGCACACTACAATTTATCCATAGAGAACTCGGCTGACAATTTCGAATTCATAACATTTTATTCAAACTAAATTCCACTGGGGAACGATATTTTGAAAGGGAACAAGATAAAGGTTAAAAAATAAGTTTATTTCCTTGTTCTCTTTGGTTTTTTTAATGGTTTTTATTTTCCAAAGTAAATCATAAAAGTAATATATTTGAAAATTACTAAGCACCGACTTTAAGATGTTTAAGATAATATATATTTATAATAATAGCTTTAGAAATCAGTTATTTTATACTTTTTAATTTTTGAAGTCGGTTTTTTATGTGTACACAGCTTTACAACATATTAGGAGAAAAAAATAAAAATGGGTCCGATGTTGACAATCATAGTGCTTGCTTGGTTTTAGAGGTTTATACACGTAAAGCCTACTGGCGTAAGGCCGGCCTTACGCCAGTAGGCCGAATATATATTAATAATAAAAAAAAAAAAAAAAAAAAAAAAAAAAAAAAAAAAAAAAAAAAAAAAAAAAAAAAAAAAAAAAGCATTAGCTTAAGCTTTTTAAGATATTAAAGAAGAAGAAAAAGGGCTTTGAATACACCCCATGCTTTTTTTAAGACCCCATTCATCAGAAACCAAATTTATTAAATTTTATTTTCTGTTTTTTAGTTGGATTTTTTATGAAAACGTGTTTTTTTAGTTTTTTTTTAAAACTATTATTTAAATTTCATTTTTAGTTGATTTTTTTTAATGTTTTTAAATACAAGCTTTTGAGATCTTGCATATCATGTAGCAGCAGAGTGCTAGCCAAGACAAGTAAAACGAGCCCAAACACAACGGGTCTATCTTGTTTAGTACAGGAGTTCCTATGGGCACCTTCCGACTCCATCATCAGATCAGCTCCATGGTACACTATCATCTATATGCGTTTATATATAAGTCATCTGTCCATTTTGCTATCACTATTATCAATCCATGAGTATCTCATTCTAATGAGAGTCAAATTTCTCTTACAACATATGATTGGTATAACAAGTACAGAATGAAATATGTCATTGATAATTTAAAATGTATTATGAAATTAAATAATTATTGAATCAGAAATATTTTACAAATTATTTGATCAAAGAGTGGGGACACCTTACAACATGTATCGATAACGAGATCATCAAAAATGTTAACTTACCAGCAGATTTTTTTCTGATGTTTAGTTCATCTTATATATAAAATTCTCGTGTCAGGGTTAGTTACCATACTCCTCCGAAACGGCTTGACCGATTCTCATGAAATTTTGTGGGCATATTGGCTAGGTCTGAGAATCGGGCAACATCTCGTTTTTCATCCCCCTAAATGTTAAGGGTAGTCCATCCCTAAATATTGTTTTAATTTTTTGATAATTTTTTATTTTATTTTTTTATGATACAGAATTAAAAAATACACACAATCCTAAATTTTCAACCCTCTACAATCAACCCCTTTTTTTAATGGCGATATTAGTATATTTTATAATTTTCTACTGGATTGATTTAGATTTTAATTTGAACCAGCTAGATGGCGCTGCAATCGGGTACCAGAATTTAGGTGTTCTTTTTGTTGTTGTATGTGTTGAAGTTTGTCCCGAATGGTTTAAATAAACGATTGGAACCAGTAGGTGGCGCCCGATACTCCTCCTAAACGCTGGGCCGGATTTTGATGAAATTGTTTGTTCAATTGGATTTGAGATAGTTTAGATTAACATTTGGTCCCGGTAGATGACGCTGGAATCGGGTTCTAGATTTTTATTTTTTAAAGGCAGGACAACGTCTGCCGGGTAGAGCTAGTATTTATATAACTTTACAGCTACATTGTCCTACGAACTACGTGGTACGTGATTGCAGTATTCTTTAATTGAACACATATTTGAAATTTATGAAATGAAAAATCAGTCTATTTTTTGCATTTTGCCTTACAATTGAGTCACATCGCTTCGCATGTGCGGGCATTGTTTACTGTGTATCAGGTATCCCACATTGGTGTCGACCATAAGCGTACCAATGAGGTACCTACATACTACATTTAGCGGTAAAATAGTTACCTATTTCCGCACATTCTGTTGTATGATACTTAATTTTTAACTTTCGAACAATATATGCAAGCTTTGTAAATGCATTTTTTGAGCAAACGTGTTGAAAAAAACTATTGTATATGAAACCTTTATTTAGACGAGTTTTTGACGAACAAAGCTGATTCATTATTTCTGGTTGATTTCGAATGATCTAAGATGCTTGTAATTTTTCACGTTCCAATGATTAAGTTATCTTTAAGAATTGAAACGTGACTTCTTTGCTATTTTAAGAAGGAGACAAAGAGGTCCTTCGTATATTAATACGCGAACATCTGAATGTTCTAGTATTCTAGTGTTATGGGATATTGAACATGTCGTTTTTAACATTGTTTGTAGTTAGTTGTTTATTTTATATTGTGAGTTTAATTTTCGTTTTCATTTTTTCCTTACGTACATAGTGTTTTAAGGTATCAAAATTTTCTATTTCGAGACGAACTGTTTTATCGAAAGAGTGAAATATTGTTTTATTATTGGTTACAAATTTACAATATATATTAAGTATATTGGTTTAAAACGAAGTTTTTTTTCTCAAATTAGATAAAAAAACTAAGTGTTAAAGAATTTATCTGATTTATTTTTACAATTATGGTTACAGGTTGAAACTGCTACAACAAAACAGACTACCAAAATCACAGAATGTGGTTGCTCTGACATGATTGACTCATTTATTAAAGACACTATTTTTATGTTTTATTCATATGGGTATAACACATCAGAATACAAAGATGTACTTGACCAATATAAAGAGGAGTTACTCCAAGCAATTGAAGGAAAAGGACTTTACTCAGATATTATGGAAAGTAAACTAAACAACCTGCAAGAAGAAATTTCAGCGAAAGCTTCTAGTACAACGAGCTTATCAAAATCCGAGTTAAAAGAAATGCTAGACAATATGGTTGATAATATGACTCAGTTCATGAAATCATCAGACTTCAAAACTTCAGTTATGAAAGTAAAGTTAGATGCGTATATTGAAGACGTCAAAAATGCGATTAAAAATAATGGCTTACAATCAGAAAATATGACAGAAGAATTAGACAAATTGGTTGACGTTTTTCACAATGTAGACGACCCTGCGGAATTTGATTATCCATCAATGAAACAAGTGCGCAATGAATTGAAGGAAAAGCTTACTATAGCTAGTAGCTTTGACAACTTCACTATCGCTACACTCAAAGATATATTAGCGGAGTCCAATAAAAATATCACAAACCTTATAGATGATCCTGAATTTATTGAATCAAATATGCAATATCATTTAGGTAACCTTAATAGTAAGATATCTTCAGCAATGGATAGTTCCTTGATGTCTTTGATGGATGCCTTTAATATGACAACCGAGGAGAAAGAAGATAACAAAAATCTCATTGAGGCCGCTTGTTCGAAATATATTAACTACATGGTAAGTTTCTCTAATATCTGTTATTTATAAAGTGAATTGATATAAGTCCTAAAATAATCTATTGGAACAATCGATCCCATCAATTTTTATTGGTCGCTTTAACTTGGACTATTTTGAAGTGATTACAGTATTTACAAAAAGAAAAGAAAAGTTAAGGATTTTTTAAATCCTTTCATTATGTCCTGTTTAGCGAATAAGATTCAGGGAAAGCAAAGTGAGGAAAGCAACTAATTGAAACCATTGTTATTGTGAAACCCACCTAACCATTTTAGATAAGCGTTATTGATATATTGTTTTCCTCGTACAAATTATGAAACTCTACAAAGGCTATTATTTTTTATTAGTTTGAAGACTCAGATACTTTCCTTTATAGTTATTTAATAATAAAGAACAAGTTTAGCCCCTCTAACAAACCCGCAGGGGGGCTTTGTGGCGAAGTCTTAGGACAGTAGCGACACCTCGTACCCGACCTCGGAGGCCAAGGCAAGGCCCCTCCGTACTTGCCTTAACCGGCCAGCACGGATTGGAGATCGCTAGAGCTAAGAGTCAAGCTCCAGAGGTGGAAGTGATAAATGGCATCATGAAGTAGCTTCGATGAACCTGCAGCCCACCTCTCTACACTTCTTAGCCACTCACACCCATTTTGCCCCTGTCTTCTATGGCATTTTTTGGGGCCCATGCAGGGAGTGGCGAGTCACCGTCTGCCCAATTTTCCATATTCCCCGAACATTGCGACGCGCAGACGCCATAGTCCCCATATTCTCTCTATTTTGTTCTCATTTCCCACAACAGTCCTACACTGGCCGGAGTTTGTCCTTGGGTGCATTAGTATATAGTGTAGACAAGGATAATCAGTAACCAGTGTCACGCCACATTTAGATTAAATTTTTCAACGGGCCTCTACGTGTTGGCCTTCTATGGCCCCCCGCAAGCCCTCCAAAAGTCATGGGGGCCATTTTCATGGCCCGTGGTCTTGAAAAAATTATAATAAGCTTTACTCATATAACACACCATATATATAGTTAATATATTAAGACGTAGATAACCTGTTAATAAGGTATTCTTTCCTAATTTACCTTTTTAAGTGGACCTTTATGACGTCCCAATAGTAGTAGTAATAAGAAATGAGAATATTATAAAACGAAAAGAAAATCGTCTGCCTTAACCAATGACGTAGGGGGACGCAGAAAAACACTATTGAAGTATGCTCTTTAATCCTAGTCATTGTCTTCAGTATTTCTAACTGTGGAACCAGAGTAAAGCATATCATCAAACTCAATAAATAAGTTAAGTAAACTTAACAACGCAACAACAACTAGTATATACATTTTATGACGTGAACAAGCTGGAAACTTTCCTGTTTGATCTGTACTTATGAAATATCCGAGTTGTTTATATTAATAACAAAGATACACACGCGAAGTTGCTTACGTTTGTCATTCATGTTTGTGTTATGGGGCAATTCTATTAGATTTTTTATGCTTATATACAAATAATTTAGTAGCTTCAGATGAAGAAAGAAAGTCAATCATGCATTTAATGGAGAAAAATAGCATACTACTTTATTTAGATTTAACAATGTTTATTTGAATAATTGCATTAGGAAATTAGATAGATAACATTTTAACACTCACCAAAATAAACAAATACAGAAACAAAATGCATAATGACAATACTTCTTGGCTAAACAACAGGCGGCCTTCTCGCTAAAAGCGATCTCTTTCAGGCAACCTAACTTAGCAGAAATTTTTAACTAATCTGGCGATGTAGGTGAAGCAGAAAAAGATAGGATGTAAAATTTAAATATGCATACTTAACTTTAAGTAAACTTTAGAAAGAAAACAGGCAGATGACAACCTAATAAAACCTGTGACTGACGCCTATAGGACCATCCACAAATTACGTCACACGAATTTCATGATTTTTGACTCCTCCTAGTGCGACCTCAATATTTCCAATTACATTTATTTCAATTTAAATTATTTTTAATTGATTAAACACTATCCTTATACAGGTAAGAGTTGGAAATATTTTCATAGTTTTCGTTAATAGCAAATTATGTGTTTTAAAACTTAAATTTATTCAGTCATGAAATTTAGAACACCTCCCACCCCTTATCACATAATGTCACACTTTGTCGATCCCTTCTTCCCTTTCACGTGTAACGTTATTTATAGGTGGCCCTTATAAGCCTATAGACGTTTGCAAAACCAACTAATTAGGATAACACTGTCAGTCCCTAGAATAGGATAGAAGAGATGGGGAGGAAGTAGGTCATTCCAAGTAGGCAATCTCTCTGCCTTGACAATGACCATGAACAATAAGGTGGGGGATACTTGTCGTTCAGATATTGGGGAAGAGATGCACTGCGCTGAGTTTGCACGCGCAACTTATTGAAAATGTTGATGGATCAACATTCTTTTCTATGTAAAAGTAATGAGCTGTCGCAGTCAGGATCACCGATGTGTCTTTGGTTCCCGAGGTCCTGACATACGGCGTCGAGATGGATTAAAGAGGTGATTTAGTTGGTGGTCGACCTTTGGGAGTCCAAGACTAACCTACTATTGTCTCCGAGCGGTAGGGTGTCTATGATGGATTACACCGTAAAAAAGGGAACTAGGCCATCGCAACTCTCACTCATCGTACGAAACATGCTTAGCTCAAGGGTAACCGTTTCACGACAATGTTCTGCAAGAACGTGGTATCACACTGATCCAGCCGCCCTAAAACATATAGTCAAGCTAAAAAAAAAATTTAATTATATAAATGCATTTTTGTTATTCAAGTAATTTGTTTTCAGATGTTCGAGATGCAACAGAAAGGATACAAGACATCTAAACCTGGAATGAAACCAATAATACCACCTCAAAGTGATGACGATATACTAGTTTCATTCCCGAAACCATATGATGATGATGATGATGATGATGATGATAATGATGATGACCAAAAGGCGCCAAAATAATTTGATAACATGCCAATAAATATGTATAATACATAAAACTTAAGCTTCGAATTTAATTTATTATACGATTTATCTAAAAAAATTACTTGCACAAAGTATTTGATAGACGTTTTACTTTTCTCTTAAGTATTGTAAACTTAATCCTAATGCATACTTATTATTTCAAATAGTGTGTTTTTAATAGAAAATGTTTGATGAAGACAAGGTTTTCTATTATTGAATTTAACAGATTGCTTGTTGATTCTCATGTTAAAGATAAACATACTAAGTTAGTTATTTATTTATATTATTAGTTTAACATAAGTAGCTGTAGTTTAATAAAAATAGAATCATTTGTGTAAAATATAAAGTACCATTAATAGTTAATTTTTGTTCTAAGCTTTTGTAATTACTTACTAGTTAATTGTTCCATTTGATAAAATAAAATGTCGATGTAAATTAAAATCAACGTGTATTTTATTTATATTTTGAAATTAAATTGTATTCGCATTAAAATTTAAAGAACATGCGGGTTTAATAACCTTTTGGAGGAAGAAAAGATCTCATTATTCATGATTAAGGCTATTTTCGAAAGGCACATTCATACGCAAAACTTGGCATTGATTTAGAACTTTGTGATAACTAGATAAAATCAAATGTCGAGAGATCCTGTAAGGCCGCGTGTATTCGAATATACTTTTTCATTTCAATGAATTATCACACCAACCGCCGGTCGAAATATGAGTACTGTTTCTAGTTTTACGTTACAATTGTAAACAATTAAAATGTAGAAGTCACGTACATGGATATTGCTGACTCATAGTGACGTACGATGGTGATAACAAGTCTTGAGTATGACTTCATTATTGTAATATTTGACGATAAAATTATTAAAAACTCAATGACAACACTTATACTATTTTCAACTAGCTGTGCCCGCGACTTCGTTCGCGTATAACTTTTGTCGCGGAAACATCAGCTCATCTACCAGCGAAAGACCCGTCAAACGGTTCATATCTCTCCGACCTACAACCTCCGATTACGGAGTGGAACTGGGTTGAGTTCGGGGAACTTCCCCAGCGAGCCACATCCAGGGACATGGTATACCCTCAAGGATACCGTGACAGTTTGTTTTGAGGCGCCTAGGCGGATTACCCACGAAAGCTGATTAAATTGATGCATAGCTGCTGCTGTCTACAAATTCAAAGGACGCTAGTGCTGCCTTCAAACTGGCATCGTGTATTTTTTTGACCCCAATCTTGCCCTATGTGGAGCGAAGATGTGGTCTGGTATGGAGCACGCTTACCTAGAAGGCACCTATTCATGCGACACTTGATGATAACCATGTCATAGGTATCGGGAAAGTCAGACTCTGGCAATTAGTTCCACTCCTTTGCGGTGCGTATGATGAAGCTAGATGCAAAAGCGTTTCATTCTTATAGAAGGAATATCCATCATATATCAATGCCGTATGATGCGTCTGGTTGTCCGATGATGGAAGGGAGATGGCGGCATGAGATCGAAGAGCTCAACTGCACACTCTCCAAAATGAATCCGAAAGAAAACCGACAAGGTGGCAACCTTGCGTCCATGATTGATTGAATTTGATTTAGAGTCAGTACAATGTTACTAGGTACTGACTCTAATATTCCCGTTTAATACGCGGAGGGATTATGGTAATGTCAGGTTTAGTGAATAGTGTGGCAGCTGGCACTATTTTTCCACGTGATATTCCGGTTTTGGTAGCATTGATGCAAATAGCCTCATTGCAAATGTAAAGATGAACTTTGATTACAAATATATAAGATCCTGTGTGACAAATGCCAGCGAGTTATATGTACAGGCTGTTGCTTTTGGAGGTTGGTCATGTGATATAGCGACACAGAAATGTGGCACTGCTGGTCTTGTCTTCTGGTATAAATTATTTATCATAGAATTATCTTCATTACATTTACTGCGTAGTATTATAATTAATTATCATAAAGGTGACATCACGCTTTATATAGCATAGAATAAAAAAAATGCATTACCAACATGATATGTAATCTTTTTTAAATTCTCTTTTTAGTTCAGATCTTTATTACCCTATGGACTTAAATCCATATATCTATGAAAAATAATACTTTGACACAGATGTGTCAAACTACAAGTTACGGCATGTGTTCAAAACCTAGACAGTTGTACTTGAGCCTACATATATCAGAGGAACGAATAGTAATCCCGCCTTTCTAATACTAGACAAATTATCTGGTTTCACAAACTGGTAATCTTGACGTGGCTATTTTTCACAATATCACCATCAGTGTTTGTAAACTGTATAATATGCACATTATGTCAGAAAAATTTCCAAAGCCGGCGGCATGCTTTCTGGCCAGGAATCGAACTTATGTCATGGAAATATCACCTATCACTAAGGTATCAAGATTTTTATTGTACTTTTATCTTTCATAAGTTTATTAGCTTTTAATTATATAGGTATTATTTGTACTATCACATAATATAAGGTTATCGTCCTTCTTCAAACTCCTAATGAAGACAAAGTGGCTTACGTTAGCCTTGGTATCAATAAAGTAACTTTTATTATGACAATTAATTAATGTCTATCAGAATTATAACGAAATTTCATTTCTTAAAAATAAACTTGAAGGAAAATAAATGATGATAAAATTTTTGACTACTATATTTTTCTTTCAAAGTATGAGATAGAAGTATTTTCGTCATTAGATAAGTCTTGTGTGAATAGTAAGATCTTTTCTTCTCTTTCATTGATATAAATTTTATCCGTGCGGGAACGGAAAAATAATACAATTTCCTGAGGCCGGGCAGCCTGTCGCAAGAGGCGAGAAATAACCCATAGGTCGTAGGATGTTTCGCCATCCGGATTGCTACCACCCCTGGTTTAAAGTATGTCACTATAACAACCTTGAATTGTGTTCCGGCATTAGTGACCAGGTTCCAGTCTGCTTTAAGAGAGCAGTAGGGCATTTATAGCATCTTTGGTATTGCAAATGTCTGGGAACCGCGTTCATCAAGTGGGCCGTCTGCCTGTCTGCTGAACTCCTGTTATTAACTTATATATATATGCTTATATATAATATTAAGTATTTAATCTGTATAATTCCATATGAATAATAATATTAATATATACAATATGTCACACTTTTAAAATATTGTGCAGCAAACCCTACCCTAGCTTTGTGCCATATTTCTCTCTCCATCCCAAGGTTGTCTGGAAGAGATTGCTGTCAGCGATAAGACCGCCATTTTTACCTAATTGTAAGCTGTACTTGTGTATTATTTCATAAATTTTATTGTACAATAAAGTATATTTATTCCAAAATAAGACGATACTTTCTGATACACGTTATATTCATTCATATCCTGAAAAACATCAACCTGTACACTATAGTGGTCAATGTGTTAATTATTCTAGCATTAGTGTTGTTAGTAAATCGTAAATGATACATAAAGTATGATTTTAAATGGAGTTTCTCAGTTTGTTTTATGTTCGTGTCATTTTCGCAAGATGTCCGGTAGATTTATCAGTGTTGTTTGCATTTTACTAGCACTTATATTTTGTGTAAGTTGTTGTGTATTATTAGGGCCTATTCATATTAACTTGCAGTAAGTTTGTAGGGCCTTTTATTGTTTTTTAAAGAATCTTACAAACTTCCTTTAATTCAGTATGAACAAGACCTTTAGTATTTACCAATAAATATATTTCACAAGGATAAATATTCAGTCGTAATAAGTGATAGATTAGTGGCCAAAGTATCTGTGTTTCATTAATATTAGGTGGCTATGTCATAAAACAGTTTTTACAACCTCTGTCGTTGAGCAGGCTAAGCCTTTGTCGGCCTACCTCACTACTGCAGAGGTTCCAGTTTCGATGGCTGGTGGAGCAAATTTCGGAAACGATATTTCTCCGTTGTTTGCTATGGTCTAGGTGTCTGGGATCGGCCACAGAGTTGTCCGTTGCTTATTACCAATAACACAAACATGCTTAATTAGAGCATATATTAATTACAATGTGTATGGTTGTATGCGGATTACAAAAAAAGCATCAAATCATTTTTGATATTTAACTATCGAATCACATAAAATTGAAAGCATATACAACACGATTGTTATACTTCAGATTATTTACAAAATATGAATTAAATGTACATACAAAACAATATAAGTAAGACGGTAATATATAAAATATAAAAAATATGGTGTCATAAAAATTATCTACAATATAAAAAATATGTTATATCTAATTATTAACTATCAATTAACAAATTTATAATATTATATTACCAGTTCATGCTGACCAATCAGGACTGAGCTTTATGGAAAGTAAATAAAAATTATTTTAAATATTTTCCCAATTATGAATTAAGTTTCTTTTTCGAAAGATAACATTGTAAATGGATTACACAAATTAGCAACGACGGGCTTGTAGAATCTGTTTTAAGATATGGTATCATACGTTGGGGTAATTCATCCAATACAAATACTATATTATTAATGCAGAAACGCTGTATACGACCAATGTCCAAAATACACAGACATAACTGAAAGCTAAACCGCCATTCATCAAATGTAGTTTATGCACTGTACCATCGCTATACATATTTGAAGTCAAAATGTTTGTACACAAAAATCTACAGTCTTTTCCTACGTAATCCGACATTACAGTTAGGAATATACGTAATAAAGAAAAACTTTGTATGCACCCCGCAAACATAACTTTACTGTATAAGAGTATAGTGTGGCCCCAAAAATATATAATACAATCCTAAAAAAGCTGAAAGCTCTGAATACTATATTATTTAAATCACGACTAACAAAAATACTAATAAGGAAAAGCTAGTACAGTGTAACTGAGTTCCTTAATGATAAATTTTAAATATAAGTGATAAGTTAGAATATTAAGTGTATAAATAGATTTATAACATTTGTACCATATAAATATCATTAGAAACATATCTAAATTTAAATAGTGTGTCATTTAGTATTACTTAAATTTAAGGCTATAAAGGCATAATTTTAAAATGAAAATATTAGTGATAATAATTGAAACCAAATAAGTTTGTACGTTTATAATATAAGTTTAAAAACAATTGTACACCCAAAGGCAAAAAACATGCGCTCAATATAAAATAACAAGACCTATTTTATAACCATGTTTTTATGCAATAAATTATTTGATTTGGTTTGAAAAATAATTAAAATTAACTTCGTTGCTTGTATAAGTAACACTACACACTACACACATAAGAAAAAAAACCAATGATTTTTTATTTTATTTACTAAAAACATTTTTAGACAAATGGTGCTTACGTGAAGAGAGATGTAGAGAGCTCAACCCCAAACATATTAGACCAGTTTAAAAAGAATATGGACGTATTTCGACATTGCATTGATCAAGCCTCTCAAAATCAGCTGATGATGTGAACGTGAACCAACTTCAGCCTATATTTAATTTAATAGGTGATCAGGTCAATAAGTTCTCTAAAGCGGTGAGTATTTCAAACCTTCCGAAAGGTAATGAAGGTCCACACAATACGACTTTGGGAGTACATAAATATTTCGCGACTGAAATAGAATGCCATTCAGAAACATCCTTTCATTGTCAACAGAATATTCACACCTCGGTTATATACTGTTACAACTTGTTACCTGCCAGCATTTGAACTAATTCTTCTGTGGTCGTCGTCCTTTGTTTACTTATTTATCGGCATACGTTTCTAAATTTGTGTCTGCCCATTGTTTTACTGTACTCGTTTATGGCTGCTTGCGGCCGAATCATTGACCAAGTGTTACGGGTTACGTCGACTACGATACGGGCACATTTGTGTTTGTGAGGTATACAACGACAGCGTGATGGAGAGAGACGTCACTTCATCGTCAACTACGATCAAGGCGTGACGTCTGTGCAATCGGGATTCTGTTAGTGACGGACTTTATGCGTTTTATTAAATTACGATCTTCTAATTACTAAATTTTATCCTTAAACCCAGTTTTATCCGAAAAAAATGACCGTATCACACAAAGACGGTCAGATGTGATGCTGTATGATGAGATTTAGGTACAGCAGTTCCATTTTTTAATTATTTATTGCAGGTGTTCAGCAGATAGGCAGACGGCCCACTTGATAGAAAGCGGTTACCATCGTCTGTAGACATTTGCAACACCAAAGGTGCTAAAAATGTGCTGCTGCTCTCTTAAAGGAGACTGGAACGTGGTCACTAATACCGGAACACAATTCAAGGTTGTTATGGTGACTCTAGACCTGATACTCTAGACCAGGGGTGGTAGCCATCCAGTTAGGCACATGCCCTACCACATGGCTGTGGGTTATTTTGTCGCCTCTTACGACAGATTGCCCGGCCGCAGGAAATTGTATTCTTTCTCCGTTCCTGCACGGATAAAAAAGACCGTTTTACTCAAAAGTCACGGAACCCTAAGAATAAGATTACAGAACTAAATAGCATCTTAAGTGTAGCATCTTCATGGTTTTATAATTATTTATTTATTTCCATTAAAAATAATAATTTTATTTTTCAGATTGATGATTTATCGGGCAAGACGACAACTGAAGCGCCTTTATGGAAGTGAGAAGCCACATATGATCGTGAATATAAATTATGTGAACTTTGAAGATTGGAAGTATGTCTAATTTTTAGGATTACAGTTAATAAAATAAAGTGTAAAAAATAGAGTTTTCATTTTACGAACTCAAATATTGATCCATTATCCAACTATTATGTTCCTGCTCCATCTGGTATAGCATTAGTGACTGTGGCCAAATGCACATTGTTTGTAGCGTCAAAAATATCATCGTTGATTATTAGCTACAACACTGTATATACTTTAGTTATCTGTTAATATTTACTGTCGTTAACAATAGTTAGTAACAAGGTCACATCACAAATAACGCATTAAGCCCGTCGCTACATCTGCGTGAAACGGTCACTAACACTAACATTATACCAGATAGAGCAGGGACATTGGAATTAATAAAAAATGTTTTCATTTTGACGTTGAGATTCGTAGACACACCTGAGTTCTAGATGAGAGAATAATGCAATACGAAATGTACATTACATATATATATATATATATATATATATATATATATATATATATATATATATATATATATATATATATATATATATATATACATATATATATATATACATACATATATACATATTATCACGCCTTTTTCCCATGGGGCTAGGCAGAGACTATAGATCTCCTCTTGGGACGACCCTGACAAACAACTTTCGCTTCGTCTACTTTCATTAACCTCTTCATACATGCACGTTTATTTGTTATGCTTTTTACCTGACCTCGTTTTAACACTTCTGTTATTTGATCATGGTGTGTACGTCGTGGTCTACCGGTACCAATTCTACCATTCACAATACTGTCATACACTTGTTATTCTATTTTCATCTATCCTCTCTACATGCCCAAACCATCTTAACATTACAAAATTTAGTACACAAATTTACAAATTTCGTGTATCAAGCCTGGATAGTTACAAGATAATCAGCTGTGAGTGCTGTCAATATGAGAACAACTTGATAAGGTACGAGTATCTTCTTTATTTAGGTAGCTATCGTGTTGAAATTAAAAATAGTCTTCTTCATGTACATATTTATTGAAGAGTTATTTTGTAAAGACTGGTAACAAAGGTTGCTTAGATACTATGAAAAATATTTAAATATAAAAGAACGAATATTACAAACCAGTATTACAACATATCGGAACCGTAAAGAGAAAGCTATCATTCTGTGAAAAATCAAAAACATCTTAACATCCAAACAAGATTTCTCACGTCACTTACGTTTGCCATCAACACATCGACTTTGATATATGACACATTCTATCATTGTCAGCGCAGTTTAGACTTTCCCCCGGACAGCTATACGGCCCCAGGTGCGATGCTCTCTGGCAAACATTTGTCTTAGTTGACTAAAGAACTTAGCAACTACTATTACAAATGATCATTTCGAGACTGGTAACACAGGTGCTGGTATTCTGTGCGAGATAAAAGAATAAACTACATTAGAAACCGAATATAACGGCATTGGTTATAACGACAGATCGGTTATAACAACCGAATGGCAAGGTCCCGGCCGAATCTCTATATAAACTAATAAGTACACATATCGCCTATAATGACATCGGACACAGCGACATCGCTTAAAACGACGAAACTTTATCGATATTCATTGGCTATGACGATCAACCGTTGACCTATTCCAGCAAAACAAAACATTACGAATAATTTTCACCTTTATACTAATAATATGAATACATATTTTACTTTGGGCTTATTATGAAGCCATTAAGGATTATTATTCTCCTACTTTATCCGAACCTCTTTCCCGGTTTTTACCATTTGGCCATGCATGTTTTGCAACTTATTCAGTGCGATAGTTGACCGCGTAAATTTACAGGTTGATTTTAAAACTTCTGGTTTAGATCGTGTGTTTACGCGTTACTACATATGTCGTATATTAATATGACTATGTATTTGTGTATATTACTTATAACAACTATCGGACATAACGTCAGAATTATACGGTCAATGTCGTTATATCCGGTTTCGACTGTACTTGTATTGGTATAAACCGATTTTGTAGTGTTTAGTTTCCTGTCAAAATAAAATGATTGGCTTTGCATAGGGAAGAGTTTTGTAGAAATCTATCTATGAGACCATTACATTTAGTTAAATGATAAGATGTCAACTAATTTTATTGTTATCTACCATATCTCCCTACTATCTTATCAAAATAGCTACCTGATACTGAAGACAATATTCCTATTTAAGGTGTTATTGGTAATAATGTAGTAAACTACAAATGTATAAAAATAAAGAAATTGAAGATAACAACGTCACAAATATAAATTATTGATACACCTACTTTCCCTAGATTTATCTACCACAATAAAACTGAAAAGGTAACTCCTCTAGTGGTTGTTTTCGAGACATACGGTCCGGAGGGTTTAACAGGATCCAGAGGGATTTTACGCATCTTGTTTACCCGGGCTGTGTGCATATTGAATTGTGAATTACGCCGTTTTTCAACAGTCACCAAATAAAGCGTTGTTGACCAAATCTAGTACGCTTTTAAGGCCGCTTTTTGTTCTTACTGTACTTAGATTTAAAAACTTAGTTTTAATTTTTGGTGAATAATAATGTGTTTTCATTCATTCATGATATTTCATCTCTGTCATGTCCGTTCTTTTATATATAACTAGTCGGCCCGGTAAATGTTGTTTTACCGTGAAGAATAAAAATTTCAAAGCCATCTACCGGGTTCAATTGTGAATCCAAAGCAACCCGGTGAAACACACATTTTCATCAAAATCGGTCCTTTTTGAGTTCCATCCAGACTAACGAATAGCAATTGATTTTCATATAAATACAAAAAAAAAAAAAATTTATGTAAATAATAATCACAAATATTATAATAATACTTACATATATGCTCTTTTTGTGCACATCTGTTCACATTCCTATTGGTTTTGTTTTATACCTAGCTCTAAATTCTTGTAGTAACGAACTCGTGGTGTTCTCAGGTGGTTTTAATATGCATCGAGACCAGCTGCCGATAAGCCATCTTGCAAAGTCTGACCTAATCCTGTTTGAGCGTTTTCGCGCGAAAGAGCTTTGCGCAGATTTACGCCAGATTTTCCACATTTTTAATGTTTGGTAAGAATCCTTCAGCGTGGTAAGAATCAATACACAAGTATCTACTAACCATTTTAGGTTTTCGTTTTTGTTTTTCAAAATGGACATTTAAACATCATGCCCGAGTTATTTTTCACACTAGATTTACAAGAGCAAAACGGTGTATATCATACAGCGATACAATGAAGTACGATGACAAGACTAAGAAATAAAAGTAAGTAGTCACCATACATGTAGTTGAAGGATAAAAAGTCTATTTTTCAGGGTATCTATATGGTTGGACATAGACATAGACAACCCTTTATTGTTAACCAAAACAAAATTACAAAAATGCACAACCGACAAAGACAAAATTATACCTGCACACCTGTTTTGCACATTTTATTACCTTTCGGTATTTGAACTTCTTTTGTTTACATTGTGATTAAAAAATTGCCCATTGTGTATTGTAATATTTTACGTCATATTGTCGTATTGTGATCACTGCCAGGTGTCTCGAATTCAAAAGTACAAACTGATTCTAATAAATTCAGTCCACGCGGCCGAGAAGACATATTGTATTTGTACAGTATAAAGCAATGCCCCAATTGAGAGATGGGACAGTCGAGCGATAACCACAAGAAGAGCAAGACTTGTGTACATTCGGTAATCTATTTAGTGACGGACTTTGCACGTGTTATTGAATTGTGCTTTACATTTGGACTGGTTGTGTTGAGTTATATTGTACCCGTGTTATACGTGTCTGTGTAGTTCTAATAAACTCTATAATAATTTCAAGGGCATTTTAATTCGAGTCCTGCAACCCGTAACAATAATTTATAAGTGATTTTTATATATGGCAAAAGATTTAGCTTTTCTGACGTTAATGGGCAAAGAGTTTTAAAGTAAGACAGCTGCATGGCGAAGGAGTTGGAATAAAAAGTTGAAGAGTGTACAGGTGCCATTAACAGGAGATTATTAGTGGAGCGCAAATTGAGGGTGTGTGATGTGTAAAGAAAGTTGAAACATTCCTTAAGATAAAGAGGGGTATAAGGTATAAATAGTATACGGTATAGTAATTAAAAGATCAGCATTCCGGCGAAGTGAGATAGACAACCACTCGAGCTTTTTGCGATATTCAGAAACGTGGTCATATATAATCACTAGTCAGAGGTTTTTTTATTATGTTAATAAGTGAGATGATATTCATTTTCAAAGTACAAAAAAGTATGTCCCCCTGAGGTTTTGAAGAAAATAAACGCAATTAGTAGTTTCTCAGTAATGAGGTATATTCGTTTATATACTTTTTAGAAACCCGTAATAACCCCTAAAATAAAACAATTGTCACTCATTACCTCCACAAAACCCTTCCTACTGACACGTAGTTCACTGACTTTACTCATAATATTACAAAATTGTATACTTACAAAATGCTAGTTTAATGTTAAAAAGGAGGACATGCATACCAATAGTTTCACAATAAGTAATTTTAAAGAAAGATAAAAAAGGGAAAACAGAAACAAGACTGAATGTTGCAGAGGCAACTAGAAGATAGGTAAACAAGTTGCTGGACAATTTACAAGTAGAGATCGCTTGAAAGTTCAAAGTTTTTGACATAAAAAAATTGCAAGTGTTCTTGCAGGCTTGATGATAAAATAACAATTTGTAAATAGCAATAAAGTTTAGATAAGCATTGAACCTAGCTTTTTAAAAATCATTTTTGAACTGTGTGATGTATATTGCTTCTACACTGTACGAGTGTATTGTCCTTTAGTGTTATTGAAATGCAAAGTGCAACTCAGAATTTTCATACAAAACGTTTCTAGTGATTGTATGGATTATCATATAGATGAATGGGCATCTATTGAGACGATGCTATTCGTCATTTTGTATACAAACTTCTTGGTAGTAAAATTAAGAATTGTAGTAGAAGAAATTTTCGTAAGTATTGTTTTGGATAGTAAATCTTGATTTTAAAAAGTAGTGTAGTCAGAATTTTATCCTACTGTCTTACTATATAATATTATAAACGCGGAAGTTTGTATGTAACATACATACAAACTGTTACTGTGTTACTTTTTCACGCAAAAACTAGTGAATGGATTTTGATGAAACTTTGCAATAATATATCTTACACATCAGGATAACATATAGGCTATCATTTACAAAGATATAGTGTAAATTATCCAAAAATATTATAAATGCGGGTGAACTCGCTAGGCACAGCTAGTAAGTAAATGTGTCTGAATAAAACAAAATAATAAAATATTTTTATGACTTGATAATTCTTTGTATGTATGTCATGTGTTCTTTAAATTTGTTATTTGTATGTATGAAACTCTCCGCGATAAATGTTTATTACTTTAGGGTCTTATATGATACATGTGTTGCGGTGTTTCATGATGGTCTAGATGTTAGGTATATTTGATCCATTTGTTTTAATATGACCAGAATAACGCTAACATATCGACCCTTAGAATTATGGAGGCCTAATTCAAAACATCAAGTTATTCAATTTTGTACCTTATTTTTTATAAAATAGATATTAAATCCAATGACTCAATATTTTGATTTAGGTCTCTATAAATTTAAGGGTGCGATATATGTACAATCTGACCTCTGTGTCAACACAATGCGTCATTTTATTTTATTTTACAATTTTTTGGATAACTATCAGCTATTCACATTATAATAATAACAAATTAGTGATAGTGAGCTATTAACAAGCCACCACAGATTGAAATAAATTATGATATCTAATCAGAGAACTAAAAACAGAGAAAAGAAATAGTAATTTAAACATTAAAAAATCTAACACACTAAGAAAACCTGCTCATTACACACCAAAATTCAAAATATAGATTATTGAGTTTATTCCTATAACCAGACACTGAGGTACCCGCTATATCCAAATCATAGATGCGAATTAATTTAGACTGCGAATAAAATAGGTAGTACACGATCGATACAGAAAATTATTTTGGCGATAGTTCATGTCAATCCATTTCAAAGCAAAATAGGGACTATGACGGAAAGAGTGTCAAAGAGTATATATATGTCGGAAGCAACGCGCCTACGGACTCTACCTCATAGGTGGCGGGGAAAGCGGAGGGCATTTTCTACCTGCTTAACATTTGATAAGTTAAATTTGGTAAGTTCTATGGTAAAGAAAAGAGTTAGGAATGAATAAAAAAAACTCACTTTTTTGCTTATAACTTCTTTAATTTTTAATTTAGGGCATAATGTTATATAAACATATTTGTAGGCAAAACAATTTACTATAAATTAAGACTTTGCAATTTTTTTGTAAGACGCATAGTTTCCGAAATAATTCCCCCTTTTTCCAAGATGGCGGCCGGGGGACAAGGTTGGCGACCCCATAAACTTGAGGTTAAGCTTCTATTGACCCCCCCACACATGTCCCAAAAATAAAATTGCGTCCTCTAAACAATGCAATATTCGGTCCTTAAATTGTAAGATTTCAATGGATTATATATCCATTTTGTTAAGTAATTCGGGACAACCGAATTTCTGTGAGTTTACAATACGGGCTAGGAAGGTTAAATCATTGTATTGTATCATGTATAAATTGTTCAATGCGTTTAATTTATTTAATATATCCAGACTTGAGAAGCGTATTCTAAATGAGATCGAATATATGTAGAGTACAGAACTTTGAAAGTATTGGCCTGAGTAAAATCTTTCCAGAAACGCATAAGAAACCCTAGTGTTCTAGAAGCTTTATTAGTAATAGCAGTGACATGCCTATCAAATAATAGTTTCGAATCGTGTACTGAGATCTTTGACTTCTTGTAGTGATTGAAGCTTTTGCTCTTTTAAAGTGTCTCTTATCTTGTGAAAGTTATACACGAACATTTATCAGGATTTAGATCTAATCTATTTAGTGAACAGTAATTATCCAACCGAACTAGATCCTCTTGTAATGCTATAGCATTATCTACGCAGTTCACAGACTTGAAAACTTTCAAGTCATTATAACGTAAAATAATTCATGCCATACTTAGCGTATGAAATTAACTTACTCCTGGCAAATTACGATACATAATACGAGTATTTAACATGATTCTGTCTCGTGTATCCCATCTTTGAAAATAGAATTTTTGTTTTCATGTCTTGGTTTTGCAAAGATTCTTGGCTGCTTTGTTTATTTTTAGTTTCATAATTAAATAGAGTCTCATGATTTAATTACGAAATTGGTAAAAATCATATTTGGACTTTCAATAAACTAATAACTGATTTTAATTTGAAAAATATGTTTTGAATAATAAAACTGATTGGAAGTTTCACTTGTTATTATATTATATATGTTATATTGTACATAGCATAATACGTTCAAAGGTTAGCAATATGTCAGTTTTATTAAGATATTGTTAAGTTATTTGATAGACTGCAAAGACACTCGCATAATGATTTTGAAAGTCAAACAGTTACAAAATATTTCTGAGGAAGTGAACACTCCGAAAATTAATTTATGAGTTTGTTTTGTCTCATTAGAGTCTCGAGGAAGGCACTTAAAGAGTTAAGACACTTCAAAGAGAACGGAATCTCGTTATAAAGGTATAGGGGTGTATTGTGATTTGATCTTGGTTGCCAGGAGCAGTCTTTGATAACGTTCAAGATGCTCTTATTATAGTATGCTTTTTAATTAGTGCTTTCTCTTATATAACAAAAAAGGTTCACCTTTAGACTTATTAATTTATTTTTTAGTTGAGAATGCCAGTTTGGAAATATATATAAAAATTGTTTTCATATATAGTATAATATTAATTATAGTTATAATAATAACAACCGATAAATTTCCCACTGCTGGGCTCAAACCTCACATTATAGGGAACGGACAGTTTACCCGCCACGCTTGTCCAAGGCAGCTTGGCAGGTTTGACACGTCATTTATTGCATATTCAGCAGTTGTATCACGATGTTTTCCTTCACCGTTGTTAGCACGTGTTAATTGTAAGAAAACGCGGTGCATGCGTTGCGGCCTGGATCGAACCCGCGCCTTTTGAGTTTGGGTCACGTGGGCTATCCATTACCGTACTACGATTTTTGTGTTGATTATTTTTATATAAATAGATTAGAATTTTTTTATGTGAAATAATCATATTTTTTTAATAACAAAAATCTTGAATCCGGTGCATTTTGCAATTTTGTTGTGACTTTCAAGATGTTGTAGAATATACATTTGTTTTACATTTTAGTTTTGTTAAAAAATCTGGTTTCTAGTTGTTTGTATAGATTTAAAAATAATATTTTGAGCGCCTGTAGAAATTATGTTACTGACACAAGTTTTCATTTCGTATAGAGTAGGCGCTCGTCTCTCTTCAACAAGGGTTGCTTCGATTTTCCTGGGATCCCCTTATCAGATCCGGACTTGGTGACACTGAAACTACCACAGGAGTATACCCTTTCAAATTAAGAAAAACAAATGAAAATCGGTCCACAATTGATGGAGAAATCGCGTAATAATCATACAAAATGAAAAGCTACAGTCGAATTGCGTACCTCCTTTTGG
The DNA here is from genome assembly GCA_012273795.1 of Dendrolimus punctatus. NCBI lineage: Eukaryota > Metazoa > Arthropoda > Insecta > Lepidoptera > Lasiocampidae > Dendrolimus > Dendrolimus punctatus. Next base: position 8,630,661 of record CM022535.1, read on the forward strand.
AAGTTGGTTAAAAATAAATCTAAAAGCTTTAAGAAAAAATTTAAGAGCATAGTGCTTTTGTTTTAAATTTATAATTTCTGTGTTGTATTTGCTTTCCCTCTGAAAAGTAATATAGCGAAAAAATAGGTCATATTTTTCGAGCACACGTCACGGTTTTTCGAAAAATATTTTATCTTACATCGATAATACAGGAGAACGATCTGACAGCGAGCGATCCAATACGTGCTTACCTATCACTTTTTAGGTTATTCAATTTCACGTGAATATTTTCAATAACAAAGTTGAGGTGTGATATTATGTCCTTACAAGACTTAGCTGAATTTGCTTAAAATATGACATATTGTTAAGCCGATAAAAGAAATTTTGATTTAGGTTTTCTTAATGCTGGGACTTGAGAGACCTCTTAGAGCCAGCTCGATGGGTGTGACACCACGCTGACACAGAATATTGGCATGAACGGTTAGTCTTGAGCTAATCGTATTTCGTACAAACACTGGGAGTTGTGATGGCCCGTTTTCCCCTTGCTGATCCCATCTCCCTATTTCATCTTCCCTATCCCATCTTAAAGGCTATTAGTGTTGCAAAAGATATCAACCTATCTCTCTATAATATTATAAAATTTCAAAATGCCGTGTCTGTACATTGAAGCTATAAAATAAAAACTGAAATAGACTATATAAACGATACACTCAATGCATTTTAAAGATTTCTTGTCTTTTTTGATAACTTTTTTTTAATAGTCTCTGAAAAATATCTTTTTGGTTATACAAATAATTTATATTTTATAGTGAACACGTCCTTATAATACAATTTTCTATATCTTACCATATTATATCTGTGAGGATAAATAAACATAAAACAGCCATTATCCTACAAAATGTTAGTTTGTTTTCTTTATCTAAACGCATCACAAACATACACATTCTCCAGTGTGTGTGCACACACACTTAGAAACTGGATGCATCACATAAACTAATGTTTGGCCGCCGTGTCAAAAACCACAAAAGAACTCCATGGAGAATACAATGGATTGATACTTTAGAAATAAAAAATATGAATATGTCTCTTTTATTTTTTTTGTATTTAAAATGTCCGTTTGTCGCAATTAGCAGTAAACAAATAAAGAAATATTTTGCATTATTGTCATATTATAAGTTTTAATACTTTGTGTCAAATTTGTAAGACTCAGAATGTACACGACCATCCAACAAATAGAGATGATATGATTACTGAAATAATTTTATTTTCCGTGTGCTCATAACTTGTTAGCGGTGTAGACATATAGAAAGACTCTCCCAAAATCTTGTATGGAACATGATTGACTTTGTCAATCAGTGTATGTGTCCCACGTAACGAAGGAACGTCTTCTATCCCCTACTTCGAAGCGAAATGCACTTATCTGATAAAATGTTTCAAAGAGATGTTCGTTATTGAAATTCAGCCCATGATTTGGAAGTTTAACTACCTGTTATACTGTTATGAAAATATTTTTAATGTAGTTTTTATCTATCAGAAACATATAGCTACGAATGATAAATTTTTGTCTGTTTTTATCCCTTATTTATGGCGTTAGAAATCAATAAATTACCAAGAAATTTCGGGCCGTAGAACTACACCAATAAGTTAGTAAAAATATATTATATATGAGATAGAAAGCACAAATACTTAAATTAGAGGTATTTATAACATTTTGTTGTTGTTTGGAAAACTACACACACAGTCGCGGAATGATAAAGTTCGTCGCTCTAAAATCGACTTTTAATTGCTCGAGTACAAGAAACATTACTGCTAAAATGTTGATAAATGTTGCGTTTATAAAATATAGAAAAATTATTGCTATGTTTACAGTGACTGAAATTGAGATTACCAATAAAAATTACCATTCATGAGAAACAAAGACGATTTAATCATTACCGCTTATCATAAATATTAAAACCAATGAGAAGAAAGGTTACATCTCTAAACAATCTTCTTAGACAAGACTAAAAAAGCAACAACTTTGATCTAAGTAATTTTAACTTTATTGTCAAACAGTTATAAGTCGTGGAGCGGCTTCGATACTGGTCGGAACGCATGCACCATTTGGGCAGTTTTCTGACCTAATATGTATATCGTTACAATTACCACGTTATTATAAGGGCGAAGGAAAACATGGTGATGCAACCTACACATCGAGATAACCGATGTGTCAAACCTGCCAAGCCACTTTGGTCAAGCGTGGCGAGTGTATCGTCCATTCCTCCTATAATGGGAGGTCTGAGCCCAGCAATGGGACATTTATGGACTGTTATTATAATATATGTCAAACACTTAAACATAGGTGATGTCAGGAGCCTTAAGAACAGACGAGCGTGCATGACAAGAACTATGAATGTCAAAGAAGCAAGTGAGGTGTGTAAGAATAAGCCTAAATGGCGCTTCGTTGTTCGTGCCTACCCCGCAAGGGACCTGGCGTGAAGTTATGTATGTATGTATGTATGTACTTAAACATATTTTTTTGTGGACCAGTATGTTCTGTGACTGTTCGAAAAGGGAACACGTGCTCGCGGAACGTAAAATAAATCAATTTGAAAATTGGGGAACATTTTCATACCACGACTGTACTTCCAATAGCGAAACGGAACTTTGTATCCTCTTGGCATAATTTCAACGTAACATTGTCTTAAAGCTTACTCCAGCCATATTGCGTTAAAATCTACTTATGTACTGGAATTAAGCAGAGAGATGATAAGGTACTTTAAGACACTTTTTTAAAATTTTGTACATAAATGGTAAAAATTATTTATTCGTGCAAATAAATATAATAATACAATTAAATTAAAAATCAAGAATTTATAAATATTTTATTTATTTATTGGTGGAGAGTATCTCCTGTTGGAAAGATTTTACTGTTGCCTATTGAGATTTGTAAAACCAGAAGGAAGTGTTATTAATGAACTGCCAATCTAAAAAGAGTCTTATGACCTTTTTTTCAATAAATAACCCATGCCGTAGTATGGTGAGGAAATCTCGGGTGGCAATCTCATTATAAATTTTGTTCTGAAAGTGGACAAGAAAACCCTTCTTAATAACCTTTGCTTAAAGAAGCTTATGAAAATGGGCATGAAGGTCCAGCTGATGGTGAAAACGAGCAATTATAGTTATGATATTAATAAATGTAGGATAGTGGGTGGTTGGGTAGGAACTGATGGCTTGTAGAGAGATTGTCAGACGGTATAGTATAATTTTCTCAATTAGGTACCTATATGTTATGATTTGATATACAAGTCTAATGAGTAATAATTTATTTCTTTAATACATACGAGTTTTCTTAAGATAATACATAAATAGTAAATATATAAATAGATGTTTAAATAAGATAAATAAGTAAAACAGTAGAAATAAAGGATGAGTATTTAGAATAGTAACAGATAAATGTAATAGAATAAGCAAAATAGCATTGGTTAGGCGCCTTTGCCTTATATTATCTTTCCCCTCCTTTCCGCAAATCCGCACGCTGGATAGAGACAGGTGGTGCCACCTGTCGGCCAACCATGATTCGTGCCGACGGGCGTACTAGTACGTCAAAGCCCCGCGATCACCGCACGCGCATTAAGTGCAATCATAAGAACGCTTTTTTACCTGTAAACCCGCTCCAGTTGTTGGTGTGAATAATACGCAAATTTTGGAAGACGTGCTGAACGTGCTATTCTAAGGAACGAGGATTGGGAATCCGCAGGTGAGTGCCGCTTTATCTACCAGTTTGTGGATTTTGCCTCCTTCCACCACCAACAAATTCTTACCTTTGTCACCTGCACCACCATATTAGTTCTGGTCCATTCGAGCCGCGATATATGTAATTTTTTATTTTTCCGCGATATATCTTTTATAATATTCCCGCTATATAATTATTTTACGTATTATTCCCGCTATATTTGATATTTTTCCGCTATACATACTTAAAATCTTTATATTCTAGCTCTTTTCTAGCCTTAAATACTATAATATCTTTATTGTAAGTATTTTTGAATCATTTTTTGGTTCATATCGCTTCCCGCCACCCGCAACTCATACGAGATTCTATGCGTAATTTGTGCTGTATCATCGAATTATTGCCAAATTTACTCATTTATTCAACCCGCATTGGCAGTATATTCATTTATTAATCCCGCGTGATCAGTATTAAATACGTATATTAAAAAATCTCAATAATATAGGTGTTACTTTGCATCTTTTTTTAACCGGCTTTAATAGACGGTAGGTTAGCGAAATTCCGTAGCGCGTCGGATAGCAACGTCACTTCGGCCGCTTCGAGTCACGTTCACACAAGGCGAGTTTTAACATTTTACTTAACCGACCGCTGCTCTAGTAAAGAGGTTTTGAGTTTGAGTTTTTTTCTACGCAACTTTTAATTAGTTTTTTCTTCACCTTAGTAAATTTAAAGACTCAATATGAGTAAGAAAGGTGCAGAAGCTATTGTTTCAGAAGCAAGCTCTGAAGATAATAGTAAATTAATTGTTCTTCAATATAAACGCGACATGTTATTTAGCCGCATGCAAAATATTTACGATAAATCGTCAAATATTTCCGACGAGAATAATCAAAGAATATTTATTCACAACGCTTCCAATATTGATAATTTACGCAAGGAATTTGAATCTGTTTTAGACTCATATAATATGCTTTACATAAAGGTTAACCCTCATAAAGCACAAACTATAAATTATCAATCGTTCATCAGTTTTGATGAAATGTATTGTTCCGTCAAACAAATTCTAACTGAGATAACAAATGAAAATGAGTCATCTCAAACCGCAAATATATTGGCTACGCATTCACATAATTCTGTGCGGAAACCAAGTCTACCTCCTATCGATTTAATTTCTTTCTCAGGTGATGTTCGTACATGGCCTCTCTTCTATACGCAATTTAAAAATATGGTACATGATAATTCCACCTTGTCTAATAGTGAGAAGGCATTCTATTTAATTGGAAAATTATCTGGTCAAGCTTTATCTATTTGCGCGGGTCTTCCGCCAACCGCAGAAAACTATTTGATTATTTGGAACGCTTTAATAGAAAAATATGATGACCCTCGGTCACTCGCTAGTTCTTATTTTAACCAACTGTTAAACTTCAAACAATTGTCCACAAATAATTCAACTAATCTTGATTCTTTTGTAAACAACTTTGACTCCTCTGTACAAGCGCTTAAACAATTGCAGTTAAGCGATTTAAATGACTTTATATTTTTACACCTCGCATTGCAACGCTTAGATTCCGATACTGTAAAGTTATTTGAAATTACATATCGTAAAGAAAATATTCCTTCCTATAAGGATCTCATTACTTTTGTAAAAGAACAGAGTAAAGTTTTGTCTCGTTCTTCTTGTAAAACCGCAAATAATATTATTAACCCGCAAAATATAAATCGCAAACAAACATATAAAACAACTAAATCATTTGTAAATGTAAAGTCCAATTCATTTATTAATAATAAATATGAAAAATGTAATTTATGTCAAAATGACTCTCATACGCATCTTTATTTTTGTCCTTCCTTTATAAAGTTGACTCCGCATGAAAGATATAAGTTTGTTAAAGAGAAGTCATTTTGTAATAACTGTTTAAGTGTTAAACATAAAACTTATGCTTGTTCCTCCAAACATGTTTGTTCGTTTTGTTCTGCAAAACATCATACATTGCTACATTTCACGAATAACGCCGGTACCTCTCGAACAAACAGTTCCCCGCTTGCCGCTAAGCGCTATTCGCAGTCGCCACAACGCGAGGACCGTGCGCTAGCGCACGTCAGTATGAGTGCCGATCGCTCAGAGCCGCGCAACTCGAATGAATGCGTCACGCATATTCCGCAGAGTAATAAGAATGAAACTTTAACTTTACTGAACAATAATACATCGATTTCGTTTGCGTCGGAACTTAAACCTTTTTCTACTATTTTATTGTCAACCGCGCAAGTTTACGCTACTTGTTACAATAATAATGACAAGTTAATTGTTCGCTGTTTAATTGACAGTGGCAGTCAAAGTAATTTAATAACATTAGATTGTTGCAAACGCTTAAATCTTCCTATAACAAAGTTACTTAATTCATACTTGCAAGGTGTTGGTATGAACTCGCAACCAGTTTACGGTTATGTTAACTTTAATATCGAATCCCGCGTTTATCCAGATCACAAATATTATATTCACGCTCTTGTAGTTGATTGTATAACTGATCGACTTCCCGCAAATTATATCGAAATTTCCGAGGACATGACTTACTTAAATAATTTACAACTCGCAGATTTAACCTGGAATATACCAGGAGAAATAGAACTAGTTCTAGGTGTTCAACTATTTCCTTACATCTATTTAGGTGATAGAGTTGAATCTGGAACTCGCGCACCTCCCGCTATACATACCAGTTTTGGTTATGTATTAATGGGCGAAGTCCCATGTAATTGCGATGTGATACCGCCGCCGCAATCTTTCGCTTGTTTCACCGCGCATACGCTTATTGACATTGAGTCAAGCTTGCATAAATTTTTCGAGCTAGAAGAGGTCGCTTCTAAACGCTTTCTTAGTCCCGCTGAAATTGAGTGTGAGAATAATTTTGTCTCAACAATCAATTTTCAAAATAATAAATACAATATTGATTTACCGTTTTGTCGCAACCCTGATGATTTAGGTTGTTCCCGCGCTGTTGCACATCGCCGCTTTCTCGCTTTAGAACGCAAGTTTAAAATTATTCCTGGCTTGCAGGATAGCTATAATAAAACAATAAGTGACTATATAGCAAATGGATATTTGTCAGAAGTTCCGGTTTCCGATATCAAGGATGTCGGCTATTACATACCACATCATGGTGTCGTACGTCCGGACAAAGATGGCGTCCGCGTAGTGTTAGACGCCAGCGCAAAAACTCATTCTGGCTTATCGCTAAACGACGTATTGCACGTCGGACCTAACTTGCAGTCTGTAACAACCCCCCGAATAATAATACATATAAAGGAGACTAAATGTCTTTACATAAACCCCATAAGGATGATATAAATACATAAGAGCGGTGAGTATATATATAGATACTCTTAAATTTTTCGCCCTTATAATTATTATAAGGAAATCTATTATAGCATTTCCTTTATTTAGATTGGCTGTGATAATATGTCTAGTGATAGGTATCCTACGTTGTGTGTATAAGTATTGTAATAACTCAGTTCTATGGCAATTTGTCTGGACAAGTAATTCATCTAAAACTAAGAAGTTTATTCGTACCCAGTATAAATAATTGATTGCGATTACCTATAGATTTACTATACTACTTGCCTACCTTTAACGAAAATTAAGAATAATCCGCTTCCGCAGAAAATACATTCTTATACCTAGGCATTTAAATGTACAACCATAATAAATTAATTATAAGAATTTGATTTATTAGATATTTATATTAGAATATTATGTGTATATAATATATATAGTTATTATATGTATAAAGTGTTTGAGATATCTTAGCGATGATAAACAAAAAGTTTAATAAGTATAAAAATAGTATCATAAATTATGCGAATTATGGAAAGTAATAAGTAGTAATATAATTATGGAAAGGGATTTATTTATTGAAGATTTAATAAAAAGGTATAATAAACCCAAAATGCCTTCCACCCGGGTCAAGAAGTGATCCCTCACAATCACTTTTTATTATACCTTCAGGATAGAAAGGAACTGGTCGATGAACCAATCGCAAAAATTATGTTCTTTAAATATTATGTGAGTCATTTAGACCGATAATCCAGTTCGGTTATTGTGTGTGTGTGAGGCCAGAATAGGGTTTTGAGAGTGCCGAAGCAACTCACAAAAATACATAGCGTCCTTTCGGTACTCAGTATTACAATACTGCCCCCCGAGGCTATCTAGTATAAATAGGCTGTCTTTCTGTATATAGAATTTAGACGCCGAGAGATTGGTAATATAGCACTCAGGTGGGAAGCACTTACTAGTCACGCATGTATTGATTTGAGATATAGGCCACGAAGACGAGCGTTTCACCAAACGTTTCATATCAGCATTTAAATGACTAACAATAATTTGTTGAAAGTGCCAATATGCAGCTTTCAAAAATACATTGTGTACAAATCAGACGGTTCGGATATTTCGAACGTGCACTGCGAGTTACTATGCCTAGGCCAACAATCTATTATAGAATTATCGACCATAGATAGACAAGTAAAACTGTATTAGCGCTCAAGCAGATACACCGCTGACGAACACAAGTATTATATAATTTATTTACGATATAAAATATTGGCTCATTTCCCAGTATGAGGATAGGAAAGGTATGATATGATACCATTGGCATAGCCTTACCTTTAAAGTGTTTTAATTTAAGGAAATTAACTATCAATTGAAACAGTCATTTGGATCAGAGTTAATTCCAATGATAATCAACACAGAAAGGCAGGCATCCAGTGCCGACTGAATTTAACAGTTCATTGGTGAGTCATATCTACCTCAATACAGTTCAAGTCAAGCTAGACCAGACAGCAAGAGCCGTTTACTTAAGCAGACAAGACAGTTAGAGCACTGACTCGAAGCACTACCGGGTAACAACCCATTCCGTCGCATTTGTCTAATTGACATTTGCGAACGACCTATGTGTAAAACACAAACTGTGAATGAGGATGTTACGATAATAAATATCGTACCCACAGGTAGGCAAGAATCATGTACCGTAGCTACGATGTACAATTCTCAAGAACTAATCGAGCTATCTGTCCATTTTGCCAAGCACTGCCTTGCATCGAAATGACTAAACAAGAACTTGTATGTCAAAAATAGAATAAGTATGTGTAGTAATAAGTATGGGCTTTTAACCCTGATCCAAGTTAAACTGGTACGTATTTTGCTAATATTGTTATAAATGATAATACTTGTACACGTATATAGTATCTTGTATGGAACAAAAGATATTTATGTAAAGTACAAGGATTGAAATGTGAACTTCGATAATATAATCGTTGATATTATAAGTATTGAACATGTATATAATGTTTCGAGCTATAAAATCATGTATTATATATTATCGTCATCAATTAAACGTTAAACCCAGTTACATTCGCTATTCTTGTTTTAAAGCCAGGGAACTCGCTATCAAAATAAGTATACTATAATTCGTATAATAACAAATAGTTTCGATAAATAACTAAGACTTATAACTCCGTATTCATCGCTTTATTAATGGCGCCCCATAGACTTATTAAGAGTTAGTGAACCAATATTATATATTTCGATCAAAGATTTCGAAAATACGTATACCTGATCTCAGTGCTTCAAATAAGTAGTCAACGTTATTTACCGCTGTGTAAATTGTTATAGAATATATTTTTAATACACCTAATACGGAATTATATTATGAAAATTACGCTCATTAAATAAGTTCGTGGATTTCAGTCGAACTCTATTTAGCCACCTATATAAAACAAACAACTATAAGCAATACGACTAACATGCAAGTCCTCGTCATGAAACGGGGACCCTATTACTCACGAAACCGCTACTAGTATTTCAGGACCTCGAAGGCTGGTATGCGCCTAACTAGAATCACTTCTAAACTATCGATCTCCGCACAGATCGGACTATCAGTTCGGAATACTAATTTCTTACACTGACACCTACATAATTCTATTACGCAAAATTATTTATCGGTTATTATTAATTAATTAATTGAATTGACTCAAAACTGCTATTAATCTAGTGTTAATTTTATATCAAAATTTAAATAATAAATTACTACACTTCGACTTCGTTCGCGTAGCTCAACGGGAACCGGAGCTATATTTCGACCGCGTGATCCAGTATTAAAAGCCCGATGGATCTCAGACTTGACAGCGAGGCGTCGACCTCTGAACGACCGATGATACAACTCTCAAATCTTCTAGCAAAACCCGAGAATTTCACGTTTTGAAAGACAGTCTCAAATTCTTCACGAGAGTCCCTGTGTAAGTCTGTCTGAAAATCTGTCAGAGTCACCCCAAAAGTCTGTAAAAGTCTATACAGGAACCTTCGTGAATCCTCATAGAAAGTCTCTCAAAATTATTCGAATGATCTCCGAGCGATCACGATTTCCGAAAAACCTCCCGAAACTCTCTCCCGATCGTACTTGCCGAAAACGGTCCCTGTCGTACTCTCCTCTCAAACAACTCCGTTCGAGGCTTTTATTCTCCAAAAATCCTGCCACTACCACTTCCAATAACGGGGTGTTCCTTCACTATCTGGACCGCCCCCTTTCAGCGATCATTGATTGCTTACACATATTTGTAAAATAGACCTAATTAGCTTTAGTTTAAGGGTGTTCATTAAATATGATTGTGAAATTATCGATCAATCGATCTATGCTGCAAATGCAATTATGTGCCTTAATTATGTTACTATAAGATTCAGATCAAATTATACTCAAATATTCCTCTCGTCATTTCTCTAAGCGTTGAATGTGTTTTAAAGCATTTAATTATTTTTTTTTTCAATCTTATTATACAGATTCTTAGTTTTTATTTTTAAACTTGTAATGTTTCTTAGTTGTTTTCTATTAAGTACAAAAGCTAAAAGAGTACGTAAATGAATTATAATTTAAAGTTAAAAATCATAAGCATAGTGGATCCGTTACAATCGCCCCTGGTTATTTTTGAAGTTTACCGAAATAAAATAACCATAATATTTCATACGGGAAGACAACTATTGTTTATGAATTTTTTAAAAGAAAAGGAAAAAAAGTAAAGGCGTTCCTATTTTCTAACAAGAATAATAATTTACTTAATCAGTCAGTATCGAATTTCTAACTAGACTAATAATCTATCTTATTAAATAATTCCCACTATGTAACTAGTCTTATAACCTATCTTATTAGATAGTTCCCAATTTCTAGCTTGAATAAAATATGTCTTATGAAATATTCCCATTCTCTCATTTGAATACCATAACCTATGTCATTAGATAATTATTACATACAAATAGTAAAATATTTACTAAGTATCGAAAGAGTATGATGTAATTATCTAATTGAAAGTATAAATAATCGTATGCGTGCAATGAAATAACCAGAATTGAAGACTTTAATGGATTCACATATCGTTGAAAAATAAATAAATTTTGATTCGAATGATCCTCCAGGAAGACGTTAGCTCATCCCTCTAGTCATCTAGGACGTCACCGAGGTGCCCTCGCGCCTCCAAGCTGATCCACGACTTAACTGATCCAAAAACTTAATTTATTAAATAAGTAAAAGATCAATATGTGGAACCACGTTAGTCTCATGAATACACATATTATAATAAAAGACTAGATTTGCTTAAGAGCAGCGACGCGGTTACCTGGACAACTGTCGAGTAATCGTCCAGGGTTAATCGGATCCGTTGAGTGTTAAGTTGTGAGTTCAACACTCAATGTTCCGGAATCTAGAAGGCCCGACCCTAAACTGATTTATTATAAAATCATCGAATATGTGCTTTCATGTCAAACTACTAATTAATCCATAACGACACCATACCTATTTTTGTACTCACTCAGTATCATCAGAGCTACTAGTTCGCATGTAAATTTCACTATATATTAAGAAATTTGAGAATTGAGAAAAGTTAAGATTTGAAGTAAGTAGCTCTATTGAATGAAACTCATGCACAAGTGCCAAAATTTCTCCAAAGCTGGAAAGCGTTTAAATCAATAAAATCAAATAAACTTTAATTTCTTAAGGTCCAACTTGCTCTTCCAAGTAAATCGAATGATTGTTGTAGAGTGTAATGTTATTGTACAGTGTTATAAAATATTATACAGATATATACACATATATGACTAGACTAAATAATAGTTTTTGAATTAAGACTGAAATCACATAAACCTAAAACCTAACAGTACTAGACCCTTCACTAACTAAAGCAACCAAATAACCTTTTAAATTAGGTAAACAGAAACCAAATAATTTAATTAGTTAACATAATTTATATGAATAAATTATATTATTCCGACCTACTTGAATACATAATACTACACAGTTCACGATTGATAATTAGACAGATATATTTTTTTTTTATAAACCATCCCATTACCAAAATATTATAATTACTCCAAAAACCACTTATTTAAATATTATTTATAATTAAATTTTATCTTACGAGATACGCCCCATCTAGTTTTAAAAACTTTTACCATATACATTTATTCTAAATCCTTCTATTAACAGAAACTTTTATTAAAACAAGTAGGTATACTTCTAAACATTTTTGTTAAAAAATTTTAACCTTTTAAATATCTCTATCATTGTTTTATTGAGTAAACCGCACCGTAATATAATAAACCTTTGGTATTCTTTTGGGAGAAGCCTGTCTATGGCGTAATTATTAACTGTAGTCGCGTATGAATAAACGTATGATTAAATCGAATAAAATCCGCACCCGATGTTACCTATTCATAATTTTGATTAAAATATAAAATAATTTGCATTATTTCACCGTTCTTTGTATAAATATTACATACTTTATCTACTCTTAATCATTTAATCATCTAGATACACGTGTTCCCCCTGAAGTCGTAGAATCGTCATACGTCAGAATTACTACATAGGACACAGCGTAGTTCGCCCCTTTGTGTACCAGATACGTCATTAAAATTAATAAAGGATTATATAGTTATTTTATGGTATACGACGCCTTGTTGTATCTACTACGTAACCGGCTGTTTTATTGTAAATGGTGTTAATAAGTAAATCATTACTAACCTGCTATATATAAATGTCTAGGAGTTGACATAGAGTTGTCAAAATTAAGCTCTGCCAAGTAAAACCAGCTAATCCAGGAATCCGAGACCTAGCACTAAAATTAAAGCCCTGAAAATATAAGAGTCGTTCTTCGCCCCACTACAAACATCTCCAAGTGATTGACTACATTGACTGCGATATTAGTTATGAGAAATGATAATGCTACTTGCATAAGTTGCATACATACGATAATTAGTTTCAATTTGTTTAATAAAGTATCCATACTTCAATATAATCTCGACCTACGATAAACTTATGTTCAAACTAGCGTGTATGTAGTAGCTATCTAAATCCAACTTCCCAAAGTGTCACAATAATCGAAAACTCTTAAACTTTTTGTTGTTTAAAACAAAGAAATAATTTTATTTTCTACCAATGTTTCTAATTACAGTACGACAAGTTAATGTATAAAATCAAAACCGAAAGTAATCAAAACATGAAATACTATCGATTGAGAATTCAATTTGTTAAAGAGAACCCTAATGTTGAAATAGCAACGTTACTCTAAGTGTCAAGTCCCAAAAACCCAAACAATGTTTTGTTTGTTAACTAATGGCGCCCTTATGTTATCGATATGAATTTCAAGTATTCATCACTTTGAATAGCTAATTCATTAAAACAGTCAAACTCTTATTTTGACGATAGGCTATAAATTGTACCTTCTCAAGTATTGCACTTCTATCAACATGTGTATAAACTTATCGCATGAGGCAACATGAGACCCGAGTTATTCACAAGTGACAGGTCCTCAAGATGTTGAATTTTATTGGTTTTTGAACAGGACTCTGTTCTTGCAATGTTATTTTAAGATTTTAAATTATTGCACTTAACGTGTTATACCATTATCGCATTTCTTAAAATGGTTCTCACATTTTATAATGGCCCTCAAGATTGTTTGTGGAACTTTTAAAGTTATGGTCTAATATTTTAAAATATGTTTTAAGTAGACCATTATCGAAATATTCTAAGTGTATCCAATTGTGATACGAGTCTAAAATATGGGTTTAGAATTGATTCCCATTGGTGTTTACGAAACTTATAGTACCATATTTTAACTTGTGAAATGACTCATAATTATTTTAAGAGATTTGGTCAATTAGAAATCAAATTGCAAAATAGCAATGCTCACACCGTTTTGTTGTTTATTTATAGAACTCTCGATAGTGTTTTCCCGTGAATTACGATCAATATGACTACATTGAAAAATTGCATTATAACAACTTTCAACTATGTTCATTTAATACATTTTATAACGGCATACCTAACAAGATATTAGTTTCTCTAAATCAACTTATTATAATTTGTCATGTAGTTAAATATTCGATAAAGAGGTAAAAGTAATGTAAGGAATTAAAATTAATTTTTAATCAATACTTTATTCGAAATTAATAATATGTTCCGAAATCAATTTTATAAGGTAATGTTATAAATTATATGATTTCGAATTTTTCTATCAGACTGCATTAATCATCCTATATGCTCTAAAATACCGTTTAAGTATATAGTAGGTATAATACCAGCTGTTTCACTAATTATGTTATTCCTATAAAACCTGTCTAAAATAAACACAAAAAATAATATTCGTAGATGTTTGGCTATCTTTTGGTTTTTAATTTTTTATTTAAACGAAAGTTATTCGAGAATTGGTAAAACAACCATCAATTATTACATCCTACCAATCATGTGAAACAATAGGATATTGCAAAGCGGGATATCATAAAATCTATCTATTATGAACCTAGTGTTATAATGGTGTAATACCCTAGTATTTTCTAATCAATTAGTAGCAACTAGTACTAACCGTTGTGAACGAATTTGATACTTTTTTTTTTTTAATTGTCAACAGTGACATAATCCACAATACAAAACTGTACAATATGGAAATAGTCAATCTCTGAAATAAATGAATTATTATTATTATTATCTAAGAAACAAAATATAAACTTGCCTGATTTGTTAACAATAGCATCCCTGTTTTGGCGTTGAGCGAAAATCAGCCATCTAATAAAATAAGTTTAATGCGTTTTCATCCATGTACGAAACCATTAATAAAACGATTTAATATGGGTATTTAGACTTCTTAGTAAGTGAAAACCTGTTAAGACAAATTTTGAATCCATTATCCATTTCACGAGCAACAAATTGTGTACATTAAAGTACACATTTTATTATAAACTTATTAATGATTACTTGTGCAAGACAAATTAATTCAGTTTATTAATAGTTTTATCCATTTGACAATCCTGCTGTCACGGAACCAAATTGTAACAACCCCCCGAATAATAATACATATAAAGGAGACTAAATGTCTTTACATAAACCCCATAAGGATGATATAAATACATAAGAGCGGTGAGTATATATATAGATACTCTTAAATTTTTCGCCCTTATAATTATTATAAGGAAATCTATTATAGCATTTCCTTTATTTAGATTGGCTGTGATAATATGTCTAGTGATAGGTATCCTACGTTGTGTGTATAAGTATTGTAATAACTCAGTTCTATGGCAATTTGTCTGGACAAGTAATTCATCTAAAACTAAGAAGTTTATTCGTACCCAGTATAAATAATTGATTGCGATTACCTATAGATTTACTATACTACTTGCCTACCTTTAACGAAAATTAAGAATAATCCGCTTCCGCAGAAAATACATTCTTATACCTAGGCATTTAAATGTACAACCATAATAAATTAATTATAAGAATTTGATTTATTAGATATTTATATTAGAATATTATGTGTATATAATATATATAGTTATTATATGTATAAAGTGTTTGAGATATCTTAGCGATGATAAACAAAAAGTTTAATAAGTATAAAAATAGTATCATAAATTATGCGAATTATGGAAAGTAATAAGTAGTAATATAATTATGGAAAGGGATTTATTTATTGAAGATTTAATAAAAAGGTATAATAAACCCAAAATGCCTTCCACCCGGGTCAAGAAGTGATCCCTCACAATCACTTTTTATTATACCTTCAGGATAGAAAGGAACTGGTCGATGAACCAATCGCAAAAATTATGTTCTTTAAATATTATGTGAGTCATTTAGACCGATAATCCAGTTCGGTTATTGTGTGTGTGTGAGGCCAGAATAGGGTTTTGAGAGTGCCGAAGCAACTCACAAAAATACATAGCGTCCTTTCGGTACTCAGTATTACAATACTGCCCCCCGAGGCTATCTAGTATAAATAGGCTGTCTTTCTGTATATAGAATTTAGACGCCGAGAGATTGGTAATATAGCACTCAGGTGGGAAGCACTTACTAGTCACGCATGTATTGATTTGAGATATAGGCCACGAAGACGAGCGTTTCACCAAACGTTTCATATCAGCATTTAAATGACTAACAATAATTTGTTGAAAGTGCCAATATGCAGCTTTCAAAAATACATTGTGTACAAATCAGACGGTTCGGATATTTCGAACGTGCACTGCGAGTTACTATGCCTAGGCCAACAATCTATTATAGAATTATCGACCATAGATAGACAAGTAAAACTGTATTAGCGCTCAAGCAGATACACCGCTGACGAACACAAGTATTATATAATTTATTTACGATATAAAATATTGGCTCATTTCCCAGTATGAGGATAGGAAAGGTATGATATGATACCATTGGCATAGCCTTACCTTTAAAGTGTTTTAATTTAAGGAAATTAACTATCAATTGAAACAGTCATTTGGATCAGAGTTAATTCCAATGATAATCAACACAGAAAGGCAGGCATCCAGTGCCGACTGAATTTAACAGTTCATTGGTGAGTCATATCTACCTCAATACAGTTCAAGTCAAGCTAGACCAGACAGCAAGAGCCGTTTACTTAAGCAGACAAGACAGTTAGAGCACTGACTCGAAGCACTACCGGGTAACAACCCATTCCGTCGCATTTGTCTAATTGACATTTGCGAACGACCTATGTGTAAAACACAAACTGTGAATGAGGATGTTACGATAATAAATATCGTACCCACAGGTAGGCAAGAATCATGTACCGTAGCTACGATGTACAATTCTCAAGAACTAATCGAGCTATCTGTCCATTTTGCCAAGCACTGCCTTGCATCGAAATGACTAAACAAGAACTTGTATGTCAAAAATAGAATAAGTATGTGTAGTAATAAGTATGGGCTTTTAACCCTGATCCAAGTTAAACTGGTACGTATTTTGCTAATATTGTTATAAATGATAATACTTGTACACGTATATAGTATCTTGTATGGAACAAAAGATATTTATGTAAAGTACAAGGATTGAAATGTGAACTTCGATAATATAATCGTTGATATTATAAGTATTGAACATGTATATAATGTTTCGAGCTATAAAATCATGTATTATATATTATCGTCATCAATTAAACGTTAAACCCAGTTACATTCGCTATTCTTGTTTTAAAGCCAGGGAACTCGCTATCAAAATAAGTATACTATAATTCGTATAATAACAAATAGTTTCGATAAATAACTAAGACTTATAACTCCGTATTCATCGCTTTATTAATGGCGCCCCATAGACTTATTAAGAGTTAGTGAACCAATATTATATATTTCGATCAAAGATTTCGAAAATACGTATACCTGATCTCAGTGCTTCAAATAAGTAGTCAACGTTATTTACCGCTGTGTAAATTGTTATAGAATATATTTTTAATACACCTAATACGGAATTATATTATGAAAATTACGCTCATTAAATAAGTTCGTGGATTTCAGTCGAACTCTATTTAGCCACCTATATAAAACAAACAACTATAAGCAATACGACTAACATGCAAGTCCTCGTCATGAAACGGGGACCCTATTACTCACGAAACCGCTACTAGTATTTCAGGACCTCGAAGGCTGGTATGCGCCTAACTAGAATCACTTCTAAACTATCGATCTCCGCACAGATCGGACTATCAGTTCGGAATACTAATTTCTTACACTGACACCTACATAATTCTATTACGCAAAATTATTTATCGGTTATTATTAATTAATTAATTGAATTGACTCAAAACTGCTATTAATCTAGTGTTAATTTTATATCAAAATTTAAATAATAAATTACTACACTTCGACTTCGTTCGCGTAGCTCAACGGGAACCGGAGCTATATTTCGACCGCGTGATCCAGTATTAAAAGCCCGATGGATCTCAGACTTGACAGCGAGGCGTCGACCTCTGAACGACCGATGATACAACTCTCAAATCTTCTAGCAAAACCCGAGAATTTCACGTTTTGAAAGACAGTCTCAAATTCTTCACGAGAGTCCCTGTGTAAGTCTGTCTGAAAATCTGTCAGAGTCACCCCAAAAGTCTGTAAAAGTCTATACAGGAACCTTCGTGAATCCTCATAGAAAGTCTCTCAAAATTATTCGAATGATCTCCGAGCGATCACGATTTCCGAAAAACCTCCCGAAACTCTCTCCCGATCGTACTTGCCGAAAACGGTCCCTGTCGTACTCTCCTCTCAAACAACTCCGTTCGAGGCTTTTATTCTCCAAAAATCCTGCCACTACCACTTCCAATAACGGGGTGTTCCTTCACTATCTGGACCGCCCCCTTTCAGCGATCATTGATTGCTTACACATATTTGTAAAATAGACCTAATTAGCTTTAGTTTAAGGGTGTTCATTAAATATGATTGTGAAATTATCGATCAATCGATCTATGCTGCAAATGCAATTATGTGCCTTAATTATGTTACTATAAGATTCAGATCAAATTATACTCAAATATTCCTCTCGTCATTTCTCTAAGCGTTGAATGTGTTTTAAAGCATTTAATTATTTTTTTTTTCAATCTTATTATACAGATTCTTAGTTTTTATTTTTAAACTTGTAATGTTTCTTAGTTGTTTTCTATTAAGTACAAAAGCTAAAAGAGTACGTAAATGAATTATAATTTAAAGTTAAAAATCATAAGCATAGTGGATCCGTTACAAGTCTGATTTATTTTTGCTTTTGATCGACTTTAGATTATTTCCTATTGCATTGACCGCTGACATTAAATCTATGTTTCTTCGCATCGGTGTAAATGAACACCACCGCAAATATTTACGCATTTTATTTCGCTTTAACGCTAACGAACCTATCCGCACTTATAATTTTAATAGTTTGCCGTTCGGTTTAAAATCAAGTCCTTTCTTAGCTATGCGTACATTACGTCAACTAGCTTCTGATTTTGGATACCGCTATCCTGAGGCATCTAAATTAATAAATTCTCAATTTTTTATGGATGATTTTGTACATTCTGTTCCTGATGAACAAACCGCTGTGAGTGTTTCGCAAGATTTAATTGACTTATTTAAATTAGGTTCATTTGATCTTATTAAGTGGGCTAGTAATTCACCAGCTTTACTTGACGCTTTTCCTGATTCGCATCGTATGCCTATTGACTTTGCACAGTCAGATCTATATAATTGTAAAATCCTAGGATTATCCTGGGAGCCTATTCACGATATCCTCTCTTTGAGCATTGTCAAAGTGGATGACAAATGCACTAAACGCACGATCCTTTCGTTTGTCGCACGCTTGTTTGACACGCTAGGTCTAGTCGCGCCCATCATTTTATTCGCCAAAATTCTTATTAAGGAACTTTGGTTGAGTAAAATTGATTGGGATGAAACGCCTCCAGAATCTATTCGTCGACGTTTCACCGCCCTCGCATTAGAACTTCCCATGCTTGCGACTTTGAGCATTCCTCGTCATTCTGGTGTTGAGTTAGGATCCGAGGTTTACATAGTAGCATTTTGTGACGCTAGCTTTAGTGGTTACGGATGTTGTGTGTATTTACATGTTACAGATTCATTAGGTAATCTAACTGTCCGCCTTCTGTGTGCAAAATCTAAAGTTTCGCCAGTTAAAATTGTAACGCTCGCTCGCTTAGAGCTAGTCGCCGCCTTGTTATTATCAAAACTTATAAAATTAGTTTTGGATAGGCTATCCGCCCGCATTCCTATTAAAGGAGTCTACGCATTTTCTGACTCCACTATAGCACTCTCTTGGATTCATTCTTCTCCACATAGATGGTCTATATTCGTGAGCAACCGTGTGGCTAAGATACAAGAAAATCTTTCATCCGAGTGTTTCTACCACATTGTAGGTAAAGAAAACCCGAGTGACTGTCTGTCACGTGGTATGTTACCTTCACGACTTCTATCGCATCCACTGTGGTGGAATGGTCCAAATTGGCTTAGTAAGCCCATTAACGAATGGCCTATTGTAGCCTTTTCACCTCTAGTTCAGGAGTCGCTTCCTGAGTTTAAAATTAATAGTAAAACACTTACATCTGTAATTCAGTGTGAGTCACCGCTTCTAATTGATATCATTAACCGCATCAGCTCTTGGTCTAAATTGTTAAAAATATTTGTTTATATTCTAAAATTCATAAAAAAATTGCCAAATAATGAACCTGTATGTAATATCAATACCGCTGAAAACTTTATTATTAAAGCTATTCAAAACATTTGTTTCGCAAAAGAAATTCAACTTTTAAAGTGTAATGAATTACCATCTAAAAGGTTACGCAATTTATCAGCCTTTTTAGATGAGGATGGAATACTCCGCGTAGGGGGCAGGTTGTCTAAATCTTCCCTTCCATATGAAGTGAAATACCCCGCTATACTCCCTAAGCGTCATCGTTTAGTGGATCTTATCATTGATCATTATCATGCTTCGAGTTTTCATACTGGACCTGGACTGCTTATGTCCATCATACGTCAACGTTTTTGGATTTTGGATGCTAGAACCGTCATTCGCTCTCGTTGTCGTCAGTGTAATGTTTGTTTCCGTCTGAATCCGAAGCATCCGACTCCAAAAATGGCTGATCTACCCGCATTTCGTATTAGCGATGCGAAAGCATTCGTCCATTCTGGAGTAGATCTGTCGGGCCCGCTTAGTTACATTCCGATAAGAAGAAGAGGGCAGCATTCTTGTAAGGCATATATTTGCCTCTTCATATGCCTTGTTACTAAAGCAATTCATATTGAATTGGTGTCAGATCTCACTTCCGCATCGTTTATTTCCGCTTTCAAGAGATTTATATCTCGCCGCGGTCCAGTATCGGTAATATATTCAGATAATGGCACTAATTTTGTCGGTGCCAAAGTGATGTTAGACGAAATGCATAACTTTCTGTTAAATTCGACTTTTCAAGCTGAAGTCAAGCAAGAGCTATTGAATAGTCGAATAGAGTGGAAAATGATTCCTCCACGATCTCCACACTTTGGGGGGGCGTGGGAGGCTAATATTAAAAGTGTTAAGACGCATTTGTTTCGAGTAATAGGCAAACAACTTCTCACTTATGAGGAACTCTTGACGGTCCTAGTACAAATCGAATGCATCTTAAATTCGAGACCGCTTATTGCTGTATCCGCAGATCCGCATCCGGACGTGTTAACGCCCGCTCATTTCTTGATGTCTAGTCCTTTGAAGTACTTACCATCTTCTGAATTGCCAGACGCCCGCATAACGTTAACCAAACGGAAAGCTCTTTTAGATCAACTCGTTCTTTCTTACTGGAAGAAGTGGCGAGTTGAGTATTTACATACATTACAAGTGCGCCAAAAATGGTGTACTCCGGAACGCTCCGTTGAAATAGGCACCATAGTTTTACTAGAAAACGATAATTTGCCACCTTTGAGTTGGCCCTTAGGTATAATTACGGAAGTCTATCCAGGATCAGACGGAGTTATCCGAGTCGCTACTGTGAAAACTAGTACTGGAGTTTATAAACGTCCAGTTGTCAAACTTTATCCTTTACCGCAACAATAACTATTCAAAGTTTCATTTAGCATATAGTAACATCTTAATTATTAATAAATTTAGTTAAGTAACCGCTTTAATATTAGTTTATATTATATAATTCACTGATACCGCACTTATTAGCATAATTTTCAACCGCTACTTATATTTATTTTATATTTATCCGCACCGCACTTTATTTTTCTCAGGCCTTATGCCTTCTCTATCCTCTCTTTTCTTCCTTTCGCATCTTCTGTTGAAAGTTCTATGAACTTTCAAGGCGGGGTGCATGGTTAGGCGCCTTTGCCTTATATTATCTTTCCCCTCCTTTCCGCAAATCCGCACGCTGGATAGAGACAGGTGGTGCCACCTGTCGGCCAACCATGATTCGTGCCGACGGGCGTACTAGTACGTCAAAGCCCCGCGATCACCGCACGCGCATTAAGTGCAATCATAAGAACGCTTTTTTACCTGTAAACCCGCTCCAGTTGTTGGTGTGAATAATACGCAAATTTTGGAAGACGTGCTGAACGTGCTATTCTAAGGAACGAGGATTGGGAATCCGCAGGTGAGTGCCGCTTTATCTACCAGTTTGTGGATTTTGCCTCCTTCCACCACCAACAAATTCTTACCTTTGTCACCCGCACCACCAAGCATTATATAAAGTAGATAATAAGGAAAATAAATAAATTTGGCACACAATACCTAGACAAGCGTGTGCGTCAGATGGAGATTAATAACAAAATACATAAGAGTATATATTATGTGTGTAACAAAGAAATTCAGAAAGACTTACGTTTATCAATAAAGCTGTAAGTTCCGACGAATCCAGTGGCGTTGTTCTGCTTTGCGCCAGTATGGAACTCAAGGACTAAGGCGGGCCCTGGAGAGTATAACGCTGGTGGGGCATCCGATCTACTCCCACACAGCTCTCTAGCCCATGCAGATCGCTCGTTCACAGCACCAGGCGGCCCAGGTCCTTGGACTTCCCAGTATACTTTCAAGTAATCACCGCGTATGCAGCTGAAAAAAAAAAATATTTGTACTCTAACGCTTAGTAAAGCAAGACGAAATAGACCTTATATTTAACTATGGTGGAAATAGCAACCAAGTGGACGAAACGCTATGCTTCCACTTTTATCAACCCTTTACCGTCGTCTGTTCCTGGAGAATCAAGGTGTCTAAGTCTCACGTGAACGGGTATCTTCTAGGTAAGCGTGATCCGCCTTAGACTGCATTTCCGCCTGACATCAGACGCAATGTCAATCAAACGCGAATGTTTTTTTTTTTTTTATATTGCAGGAGATCAGCGGACAGGCAGACGGCCCACTTGATGGACTGCGGTTACCATCGCCTATAGACGCAACACCAAAGGTGCTACGAATGCGCTGCTGCTCTATTTAGGGAGCCTGGAACTGGTCACTAATGCCGGAACACAAACAAGGTTGTTATGGCGACATACTCTAGACTAGGGGTGGTAGCATCCAGTCGGGCAAATGCCTACCACCTGGCTGTGGTTGTTTTGTCGCCTCTTACGACAGGCCGCCGGGCCGCAGGAAATTGTATTCTTTCTCCGTTCCTGCACGGATAATGTATTAATAATAATAAAAAACTTGTCTCTGAAGTTCATATATAAGGTTTTGAAGAAGAACATACAATCAACCTAATGTAATATTATTATAATAATAAAAAACTTGTCTCTGAAGTTCATATATAAGGTTTTGAAGAAGAACATACAATCAACCTAATGTAATTGAACAAAAATCAATATAGTTACGTTTGCCTTATTAGGTTTCCGCGTATTTTCATCAGCGTCTAAGAACAATTTCAGTAGAAGAGATTCCGTATTCTTCGTTGTTCTTTTCAGTTGCTTATATTACATTTTTAGGGTCATGGAGTCATTTTCGTAAAATAGAACCTTTATGTGTATATAAATTTGATAGTAATTTTTCTGGAAAACGAATATAATTTAATGAGGCTGTAATTTATATGCCGCTAATCAAAAATGCTCTCCCTACAGCAATCGCAAAAAATAAGGGTGGCCGCCATACATTGACCTCAGTTACGGGTTGAATATTTATTTAAATATATATAAGTTTTCGTGATCTGCGATAAACACCGTGTCCGGCATGACACTGGACGCAACCCACGAATGCTTTTTATGAAAATGCACGAAAGTGGACTCCGTCAGTCGCTGGATGTAGGGCATATACGAAATATGATTTGAAATTTAAGTAAGTATGCAATAGCATAAATACAAAAAAATCTATGTTCCAAGATTAATGAACAAGAATAATGAATGGTTAAAACCCTACTAAATCATCAAAATGAAATTTTATTTACCAAACAGAAACTAAAATATAAAACTGCCTTTTAACTAAACTCTCTTTCGCTAATGCAACGAAGCCATATTACCAAGCACTCTATGTTGTAAAGGGATTTTAATGGATAGATAAAATAAAGAAAAAATATACATGAGTTTAGATTTTAAGTGAGCAAAGATAGTTAACAAAAAAAGGACAGCTTCTGTAATGTAAAGATTTACAAAAACTAGAGATAATATTATACAGAGGAGAGAAATATCTGCTATATCTCTAATATATAAAATTCTCGTGTCACAGTTTTCGTTGCCATACTCCTCCGAAACGGCTTGACCGATTTTGATGAAATTTTTTGTGCTTATCCGGTGTCTATGAGAATCGGCCAACATCTATTTTTCATCCCCCTAAATGTTATGGGTAGTCCACCGCTAAATTTTTATTTTATTTTTTAGACAAAATTTTTAATTTCTATTTTTTTATGATACAACATACAAAAATACATACAACCCTAGATTTTCAACCCTCTACGATCAACCCCTATTTTTTA
This sequence comes from Dendrolimus punctatus, assembly GCA_012273795.1. Taxonomy (NCBI): domain Eukaryota; kingdom Metazoa; phylum Arthropoda; class Insecta; order Lepidoptera; family Lasiocampidae; genus Dendrolimus; species Dendrolimus punctatus. Next base: position 8,655,060 of record CM022535.1, read on the forward strand.
CCGGGCAGGACGATGTCTGCCGGGACAGCTAGTACAATATAAAAACACTAGTCAAACAATCAAGACATTTTCAGAATCAAACTGCTACAGTACCACAATGCTACACAGGATGAAATAAAGCATTGCCTACCTATTACATTACGTCTTAAGCTTCCTAAGTATGATCGTGTATTCTAGGCAAATGAAGTTAGGTTTCAAACACAAGTGTTAAGCTTTTACCCTTAAATATAGGCTAGACCGACACACTTTAACGTTGCGTGTCGGTCTGAATTTAAACACAAATGAACTTGTTAATTGACGACTATATAAAAGGGGATACGCTAGTTTAGAATATACATATGCAAGTATGCATAGACTTCTGTCAGTTGTATTCATATTACAGTGATTTTGCAGAAGATAAACTGAAAACAAATATTTGCAGATGATAACTGAAGGCAAGCTTTTTGATCTGGTGGTATATACACATACACCCCACCGTATGATATAGATGAATATACTCTCTCAACATTACAGATCCCACATCCGTGCGCATAGGCGAAGATACGGTCGAGCGCACGGATCAGTTTAAGTAATTGGGATCTGTCCTTAGTGCGTCCGGGGATATCGACCTCGACGTCAAGGCCCGTATCACAGCAGCTTGGGCCAAGTGGCGTGAGGTGACAGGTGTCATTTGTGACCCAAAATGCCGGTCAAATTAAAAGGAAGGTCTATAAATCTATCATTAGACCTGTCCTTTTGTATGGCAGTGAAGCGTGGCCTGTACTTGAGCGACACAAGCAAGAATTGCGTGTCACGGAGATGAATATGATGCGTTGGGTGTGTGGAGTGACGCGGAAAGACCGTGTCAGAAACTCCCGCATCCGTGGCAGTCTTCATGTCCGTGACATAGCAGACAAATTGCAAGAGTGTCGCTTACGTTGGTACGGCCACGTTTTACGGAGACCGGCTAATTATGTGGGGAACAAATGTCTAGCCATGCCACCTCCGCCAGGTCCTGGTCGAAGGGGAAGGCCCAAGAAATGTTGGCTTGACGTCGTGAAGGATGACATGCGTGCCAATGGTCTCAAAACGGGGGATGCCGAAGACCGCGCGAAGTGGAGTAGAAAAAGTAGGAAAGCGGATCCTGGGCGTCGGAGTGAACGCTCCAAACGCAACCGGGATTTAACGCTCGAATAATGATGATGATGATACTCTCTATCTGTGTTCTTCCTGGATAGATATCCAGTAACATAACTGGTTCAATTCCCAAAGTGTATTCGGTAACATTACCAGCACACTTCCCGAAGTAACACCAACATTTGCCGCCCTTGTGAAAACTATAAAGCCTGATTACAGAAGCTGTATTTTATCATAACCCTCCTTTTTGCTTCACTTACGTCGGGTAATAAAGAGAAGAAACATTAGCCTCGATGTATCGTTATTGAAAGTGTAAAGCGGGGCTTATATCAAAATTTATCGTGAAACGGTTGCTGTAAAATTTTATGGATTTGCTTTTAAGAAAACATTTTCACGTTTTACTATTTTCCTTGCCTTTGTTTTTATTTTAATATGTTATACACACGATGAAAGAACGGATGTTTTATTAAGATTATTATTCGTTTGTTTCTATCTTATATCTTACTGCGACAAATTATTTTTCTTTTATTTGACATGATAGGTAAGATTATGTAAATATAAGAAAATAAGAACAGTTTTTTTTTATTTGAGCCTAAAAGTAATAAGACTAGACTTTTTAAATGCCCCTTAAAGTTGGACTGTTAGTTGATCAGTTTTTTTTTGTGCAAACGTGCTATAAATATTTTCTTTAGAAAAGAATAAGTGGGTATTGATGAAAATATCAATGTGTCGATAATATTATTTCATAGAAGATAATGTATTCTACATTTACAGGTATTCAGACTTCATCTAATATATAAATTCTCGGTCACAGTTTCGTTGCCATACTCCTCCGAAACGGCTTGACCGATTTTGATGAAATTTTTGAGCTTATCGTATCTATGAGAATCGGCCAACATCTATTTTTCATCCCCTAAATGTTTGGGTAGTCACCCTAATTTTTTATTTATTTTTTAGACAAATTTTTTTCTATTTTTTATGATACAGCATTAAAAAATACATACAACTCTAAATTTCAACCTCTACGACAACCCTATTTTTACCGGCAGGACGACGTCTGCCGGACAGCTAGTTTAAATATAAATGCAAGACACTTGTTACACGCATGTACTTTCAAACATGAAAGCCATTAAAATTTTAGTTTTATTTATGCACATCTTTGTACATTACTGTTTTTACATTTGACGAGGTAGATAGATCCATCCTGGATTCATTATTTTGAGCTCTTAGAGCGGACTCGATCAGCGTGATACCACGCTCTTAGAATATCGGCGAAAAACAGTTACCCTTGACTATCATATATCGTACGACGAGTTAGAGTTCCGATAGCCCACTACCCTGTGCTTTTATCCTATCTCTGCCCCCTAATGCCATTCCCATATCTCGTTCCTTCAATAACATTGTTCCTGTCTCAGTCCTCTATCCCAAGGCTGACTACACGTTGGCTTCGCCGTTGCACACATTTATAGGTAACGGTATCAGCTTTCTATTGGCTGAGCCGTCTGCCTATGTGTCAGCTTCGCATTAAAGAACATGTACATTTTTGTCTTAAAACATGTCTATGTGTGCAGTTCACACGTAGTCGAAATGAAACAACGTGTGACAAGGGGTGGAAGGAATTCCAAATTTCATGAAGTCAAATTTCATGTATTATAGCGTTATAATATATTTAAGTTTTAAAACACAAAATTTGAAGTATTAATGAATAACTTCAATGCATTTCAAACTCTATCGTTTTTTTTTATAATTGAAGACGTGAGTGGATGAAGGTGATATGTCGCATATTCGGTTTTTTGTTTTTATTGCGTAGATGAAGGTTATAAGTCGATACCAAATGACTACAGACCTTAGACCATAGATATGAGACATATTTAAAAAAATAAAGAGTTGAAAAAGGTTCAGTTCAGTTTAAAATAAAAGTAAAACTTTTATCTCGATTTCCTCAGAATTGGAATTATGCGACTTATCACCTTCATCCACTCATATCTTCAATTATCAGCAGACAAACACACATATTGTATTTTCCAAATTAAGAAAGTTACGCTTGCGTTATGGGTAGTATTCAACGGATTACTCTGGGGGCGAACCCATACACCCAGACCATAGAAAATAACGGAGAAAATACCTTTCCGAAATTTACTATACCAAGAATCGAACCCGGCCTCGAGCCTCTGCGTTGAAGTGAGGTAGACCGGCAAAGGCTTAGCCCGCTCAAGAACAGAGGCCGTCAAATCTCTGTATGAGCAATGTGTTTAAATAATTAAATGTATTCTCTCTCGTTCTCTCGCAGACTTAATCCTATAGATTTATGTTTTTGTCTCTTTTTAATGTGGCGCTTTTTTTCGTTTCATCGACTTTTAAATCACAACGTTTCTAAAGAAATTTCACTTCAAAAAACAAAAAAATTATCTCAACAAACCAACCTGAAAAAGTTTCATTCGTTTCGCTATAAAAAGCGTTCCGTTTCTGTCCAATTGGGTTGGGCTTAGGTGCTCTTGAAAACGAGGTGTCATCGCCAATATGTGGGCTGAGGTGACGAGATTGTACTTTTAGTATCGGGTGTGTTTATATCGGTTTAGGAATTTGGGACGCTCGTGTTACCTGTATGTACTTTTATTTGAATATGATTTTTACTTTATTTACTAAGGTATGTCTGCGACCTCATCCACGTTCGACTTGAAACAGCAGCATTTAAAAAATAATGTACCTTGTCGTTTTAGTGAAAACTGTACCGGAAAAAGCCAATTTATGCACCGAACAACTTCAAATCGCTCCCGGGATAAATTACCACGGGATTCCCAGATAAAAAGTATCAAACAATTAATTACATAAAATTTGTGTAATTTATGGAGCGGTGAAAAAATCGCCAAGTAGTTCCAATTTTTTTCAATCTTGACACTTTAAATCATACCCAGAAAAATTCCCTCGAAAGTCCCGGGATAATAAGTAGCGCAGATTTTAAGTCTAAGAATTTGCTGTCGATCAGTGAAAACCATATCGAAATCGGCCCAATATTTTTTACATGAATTCCGAACAAACAGACAAGAAATCTAAAAAATACATCACTTACATAGTCTATTCTAGTTGTTCTTTAATAGTTTCAATGTACAGACACGGACTGAGACTTAGAATTTTATAATGTAATAGATCTTAATTTAAATAAAAGAGAAATATGTTATAATTTTTCTGCTTAGCTTATGTATACAATAATTAAATAATTATGCACTAGCTAACTGATTTTTAGAGGTTAGAAGTGTCCCATAGTAATAAATCTTTATACCCAGAAAGCACATGGAACAAATTCCTAATATCGCTTGGACTTTGAATATTTATTCTACGTAGACTATCCCGTTTTCCTACGTAACAAGTATCGTATGTCCATTTTCCATGAAAAAAACATGATATTAATGTTTTGTAAGTAAGCAAGCAAAAATGGAGTACGCTCTTTATTGACGGCCTCTGCAGTTGCTTTAGCAGCAATCTCACTAGAAAGCAAGATGCACAGGTTTGATTCCGGATATGGGAAATTTCGTAAACTAACTTTCCGTTACCCATTGAGATGTGAAAGTCTGGGTTTGACCCCAGAATTGAACACAAGAATAACCTGCTTAGCTTAAGTAATAAAATATGGGCATGTTTTCCGATTCCAAACAAAATACAGCTAGCCACTGTTTGCGGTCTGCTTACATTTAGAGGATTTTTTAATAGTCACCTTCGAGAGCGACAGTGTGTCTGCTGCGCTTCAACAATAAAACAAAGCACCCGAGTACAGCTCTATCAAGCACGTCATTTTTCTATTTAGAATAAATCTTAAACATATACAACGTGTTTCATTTCAAATGACAATAAATCATAATCTTAGCAGTCTGACACCATACAAAGTTTTTGGTACTATGAAATGAATCGTAATGTCAAAATTAAAAAAAAACAATTTCCGAACAAATGAATTACGATAAAAAAGGAATAAAACCGGAATATCTTGTAAATATTGGTTTACTGACCTTGGTAAGAATGAACAACTTCCTCGTTTAATGATGAAGATACGAGCTGGCAACATGATACATTTGGTCACTAACCTACCGATTCAGTCACAATAACTGATACATGTAGTTGTAAAATTCTGAAATGAAAAATGAGGTCCTATGGCTAAACCAAAGAAGCTGCCTTGATTCGTTTTTGTATTTGGGCAGAGTACGCCATGAAGAAAACGTGGTCTAATTTATTGTCGTAAGGTCTGATACACGCTGTATATCTATACACATAGGTACCTAAATAAATCGAATATTTATGTACGTGTATATATATATGTATGTTATATATTTATCTATGTAATATCGATAGGTGTATTTATATATGTTTATTACGTATAAAATATATGTAAGTAACTCCTCTAATATTTATGTACACCACCTTTGACCAATATAATAATTATGTTTTTATTCCTGCCACGGGTTGTCTGGAAGAGATCGCTTCTTAGTGATAAGACCGCCCATTGTGCACATTTAGAATATTTTTAGGCTATAAATTCACCTGTATTTTCTGTAATGGTTGTACACCATAAACTGTTTCTATTATCTATCTAAATCTATATTTTTCGTAAAACACTCAAATTTTAAGTGCAAACTTACTATAGATAAGACGTATTTGAGACCTCCTAGAAATGTTGTTTTGACCAAATTGATTAAAAAAAATGCATATTTTATAGAAATGTAAGCTCCACAAAATATATGCGATTAACACATACATAAATATTACAAATAGAAAATTTCCGCATCGAGAAGACAGTTACAGTGAAAGGAAACTTTTGATATATCAATATGGAGTCATTTATTATTCTCCTCATCATTCATTTGATAACAAACACAACCATGATATAAACTTCGATCGGAGAATGCGGGAAAGTCCGGACAGTTATAATTGATTAGTTATTAAACTACATGCATTCATATTTTATATATTTCATATTTTACAGAGAACTGATATTCAGAGAAACATGAAATATAATTGAAATTTTTATTGAAATTAATGAATGAAATGAAATGAATGAATGACGTGAAATATAATTTATTTGCATATGACATGGTACGTACATAAAAATACAGGTCTTAAGTTATAAATATATGAGTTCACATGTCATTTCCCATAGGGTGTGAAAATATTACATATTCAAAACAAATATGCTGTATCTTTCTTTATGTTCATAATTTATGTTGAAATTATTAAGTAGGTGTATAACTTTAGTTAGATATCTCAAATGTGTCTATTTAATTTTGTATATACAAACATTTTCTCGACGTTTTAAATGTGAAAGTTTGTTTCTTGGAAGAAGTTACGTTCTAGAAAATTCAATTCTTATATATTAATTACGGTATATTAATGTAAGCTAAAACTCCATATTAATGTAATAAGCTAAATGAGATCCGAGTGCTTTATTGCAAAGTCAAATTTAAGTTAAAATAAAAGTAACCAACTTAATCAACTTTTTTTGTCGAAATTTTTATTTTTTCAGTTTTAATTTTTTTCCTTCTTTTAGAATTCTTTACGTAAAAATAAATACAGTGGATTAATCTCCTATATAATAAATAGTTATTATAATAAAACACAAATTGGTTGAGGATAGATAAAGATTATACTATTATATATCGTTGACATTGAACACTAATTTTGGGATAACACAGCTACCTGAAACGCTTCAGCTAAATGCCTAAGATTTTGGATTTTTTATATCAGATTTTAATTCTATTTGTAAACTCAGTATTAGATATAAGTTAATCTTTTCAGGTTAAATTTAAGCGTAGTGTAGAGGAACACTTACAAGCCAACAGATGGCGCTGTGCAATAGTTGAGATCGCAAACGATTTTAGACTCATACAAAGAATAATACAATTTTCCAAGAATAATAGACGATGAGCCTCGACCTGCGAGGCATAACGAGTTTCGCTGGAAAATCTTCCTTTTTGACGCATGAGCATTCCACCTCGCGCCTGTTACTAACTAGACGGGACAACTTTAAACTCTGCTCATCATAAAGCATTACACTTTGTAGAGACTTTTACTATAATAGTCAACTTAGAACAAAAACATATGGTGCTCATTGGAATGCAATGCGGCATGGCCCATGTTAGCCGTATCACCGCCACCGTCAACAGTAATCGTGGCGCCAAACAACATGTTGAGCCTTCGATTACAAATACTCGTAGTCAAACGCTCGGCTGTTTGCCAGCACGTAGCACTGTGAATTGCAAATCCCGTGTTCAGTCGTGTACCAGGGTCGTCCCGGTTTTCATTAGGACACCGATGTTAACCATGTTTCGAGCGAACACACCAAATGCTGCACTTATGGCCGTTGCGAATCCAATCATCGACACTATTTGTCAGGCGCGTGAAATGTTTACAAATTTTCATTATTACATTTCTGGCTTTACGATTCTATATTTGTTGTTGTATTTTTGTTAATGACTACAGCTTATCTTTATATATAAAAATGAATGTCTGTCTGTGTGTCCTTTATAGAATCGTAAACTATACATTTGATCATGTGATGATCTTAAGCAAAGTTGTTGTGCATGAGCCAAAGAAGGTTTCCGAGTTGGTTCACAATTAGACCCGGTAGGTGGCGCTGCTGTCAGCATATCGATTAAAGCTTTTGCGGCCAATACAAATTCTACCGGGACAGCTAGTATTTATATAAATGAATAGGTAATAATATGGACTACTTGATGGGAAGCGGTTACCATCGCCTATGGACATTTGCAACACCTAAGGTGCTACAAATGCGCTGCTGCTCTCTTAAGGGAGACTGGAACCTGGTTACTAATGCCGGAACACAACTCCAGCTTGTTATGGCAACATACTTTAGACCTTTTGTTTTGTAGCGTCTTACGACAGGCCGCCCGACTGGAGGAAATAGTATTCTTTACGGATAAACCGTGTTAAACAATCAGCTATGAAAATTTTCAACTAAACATATTTAAGAGAATGCGGCATTGCTAACACATCTTGCTATAATATATTATTTCCTTATAAATCAATGCCATAGAGATCTTTCATCGCTATAGATATTTATTGTATGAGTCCACTGAATCATTAATCAAACTGTTCTTTGCTACATCAAAGTAAAAGAACTTTTATACGTCTCGAAACAAAAATCATAAAAAAAGAGTTCATACAAGAACGAAATAAACGAAACTAAAGACAGTCGGTGTACGTGATAGATGTGGCAAGAAAGACAATCTGAGAAAGTTGGTTGAAAGTACCAAAAGAGATTTGTCTTGGTCGTGTTTTCCCGGGAGTACGCGGGTGTCACCATCGATCCGCGTACCGGCTTGATATCGTAAACCCCTAATAATAGATGTGGATAAATAAACTTTTTAGACAGGTAAACAGTGGAAGTTTGCTCATATATGATATTTACTTTATGGGAGAAAACACATCTAAAATTGATAACACTAATTCTTATTTGTACAATTGCGGAATGAAAATGTTCGTCACCTTAAATTCGACTGTTGATTCACGAATTCAAGAAACAATCTTGCCAACACTTTAATAGATGTTACGTTTATAAAATATAGAAACGTGGAATAAGAAAATTGCACTATTTACAATGACAGACCTGCGTTTAACATTAAGAAACAATCAGGATATAATCACTACACTTAATATAAATATTAAATCGAATAAAATGGTTTTACTTATCTAAACAATCTTCTTAAAAGATATAGAAATACGAAACAACTTTGAACTAAGTAAGAGGTTATAAGCAGCACACGGCTAGGTCATAGGGCATTTGCCCCTTTGGTTGGCTACCACCCCTGACCTGTACCCAAATTAAGTTTTTATATATGTCGATATATAAGATCCAAAACCTAGGTAAATAACAGCAATATCATACAAATAGCTTGAAACGTTTTCCATACATTTCAATCACATTTGTTAGAACCTGGACATTTATCTCTGTCTGCAATATAGGAATATATATAGTTATTTAGCATAGCCGTGTTTGCTGTTCGGGAACCGATAGTGGTCAGCGATAGTTTGCACTTGATGCATATTAATGTTTCGTCGCATACCATTATTCATACAAGTTGTATTCGGAATTGTCAGACGTCTAGCATTCGAATGGACATAACTCTATTTACCTGTGTGGTATTGTCGACTATTTGATAAAATATGATATAACTCTATTGTAGAAGAGTGAAAAATACTTTACAATATATTCTCATGTCCACTAAATATACAGAAAAAAAACATTTATACCGGTTAAGCCGTTTCGGAGAAGTTCAACCACAAACACCTTAAAACGATATATATATATGTCGCAGAACGGCCTCGTTCTCACGACATCTCCTTTAGTTATTGCAGGTTTAGTGGGCGTCATCAGGATAAAATCCGAGCATAAAACATGATAGTCACGGTTTATACACTTTTAATTTAGATTTAAAAGACATTTTAACATAGTTTAGACCGAGCAGCGGGGTCAGGCCACCGCTCATGCTTCCAACTTCAATACTTTCTTTAAAATACTCCATGGTCCAACTCGACCTATTGCCATCAACTGAATGTGTCACATAAACTCCTCAGTCTACCGAAGTAGATACTACCCAAAGTATAGAGGGCGTCTGACTCCGGTCCACCATATGCTCTGCTCTGATTGGTCGTTTATTAATTTGCAATATTCATAACTTTTATTAGGTTAGAACGATCTTTAAGATATAGAAACATTTAACAAATCAAATTAAATTAAATTAAGAATTTTAGAAGTAATTAAAATGTAAACAAATGATATTGTGCGTTATACATCCAGTCAACAATACATCCAATAATTATAGCTTCCCTCCGACATATATATATATATATATATATATATATATAACATTTGTTCGATGCGTATGTACAGACGCAGGGGTTAACGACAACCAACATTATGTTAATCCATATTTTTAAAGGCAAAAACCCTGCATATCAGGTTATCGTTAATGCACAATACTGTAAGGTGGGTAAAATATTGCTGAACTAGTTTTCTATCCACTCATTTTATAAGTAGTAAATATAATCAGTGACTTTTTATGACTTTAAAAGATTTAATGATTACAGGCACACAACAAGCTCTTACTTATGAATATGAAATAATAATTAAGTTTTAACATTTGTGAGTATAATATTAAAATAAGTCTATTTGTGAAGTTGCACAAAATTTACGTAATCTAATGGTGCAATTACAGACTTTAATTAAATCAAATGTTCTTCAAATAAACCCACCACGACAAAACAATAACAGTTTACTGTTATTTCATTACACAAAATTGAATGTCACTCCCAACTATGCGGCTAATGTATCTGATTCACTGAGATTTCTGTTCATACAAGTTTTTAATCCCTGCTGGTCTGCTTTTTGGCACGATTGTCGTGCACTCTCATTTAGGAAAATCAAGTAATCTATTTAATTTTTTTTAATTTTCAAATTGTTCATAAGTTTTAATTTTTACTATTTACATGACTACAGCATTATGTAGCGGAAAGCTAATTACATATTATTACTATATCTCATCAACATATTTATAATAAACAATTTATTGAAAAAAAAGAACTGTGAGGTAGTCCAGGTAGAGGTCGATTTCGTGGGTCCACGTTTTATCAAAAAAGGAATGAGAACCTATATATCGAGGAAATGCACAATGAAGGGTTTCCGTAAAAACTTTAAAGATTTTCTTTAATCTTTCACTAAATTTTCACTATAAAGAAAAATAAATTTAGAGACAATTGCATACCAAAATTGCACTATAAGATTTACAAAAAGGCAGTTAGAATTCCCTAGCGGTGAATGTTAGCTTCTAAAACTGAGGACAAACGATGCGACTGGGAAATCTTTTCACTGTTCAAAAGAAAGCAGCTAGACTAGAGCTATTACCGTGACAATTTATATGTTGTAAGTTTTTGCTATCTGAGATAAGGAACAAAAGTATTTAAGGACACTTTACATTCATAACAATTGCCGTGCTAAAGGGCTTTTAAGAGTGTTTAAGGATTTTTAGTTCTTTATTTACGTCACCTGCGCGTTTATTCGCATTTATAAATTCTGCATAAAGAAAAATCGCAATTGTAATGTTTGAACACGTATTTCCTTATTTCTTATAAATAGACTAATTTTATGTTTTAAGTTAAATTACCACAAATGAATCTGATAAATCGTAGTCTCACCTAAGGTCTATTTACCTCACATGGATAAATAGACTTAATGAAAAAAATACAGAATTCCACCGAGTTGTACATTACAAAAAATAGCTGAATATAGACTCCTGAAGTGCTTTGTCATACGTTTGTCTCACTTAATCATATTATAGAGAAATTGGATGAAGATGTCTTCTTATCTTTACCGCTCAGTGGCCATTTTATATTAGAAACGTGAAAGATTGTTGCGACTTTCCGACTGACATTTATATTTGTTTCATTACCTATTGTACTGTTTTTTCGCAAATGTGTTATAAAACGTGTATAACACGTGCGATTGTTGATTTTTACAAACTCGTAACTATGGTAAGCCCTCAAATTCGTCTCGGACTTATCTATAATATATAGGTATATAGGTAAATAAATATAAAAGAAGTCGTAGTAGCGTAATGGCTAGCGCAAGCGTCTCAAATTCAAAGGACACAGGTTCGAATCCTGGCCGGAACACGTGCATCACTTAGGCAATTTTGTGACCTAATTTACAAATAGTTACAATTACCACATGCTAACATCGGTGAAGGAAAATATCGAGATAAAACCTGCTCATCGAGATAACGATGTATCAAACCTGCCAAGCCTCCTTGGACAAGCGAGCAGGTATACTGTCCTTCCCCAATAGTAGGAGAGCCCGAGCCCAGCATTGGGACGTTTATGGTCTGTGTGAATTTATTATTTAGATAATAATTAGAAATACGTACAAGATAGCTTTTCACTATGCCCCCTTTACCCCTTAACAAACTACAAAGAAAGCTAAAAATTGTTAAGTAACACATCGCGTTGTGATTGATCAGCAATCATTGTGGAGTCTTGTCGTCCTTCCATCGGGATAGGTGCCATCAATCACTGCCCACCCCATCCATCGGAAACGCCTTTCCTTAACATTCCGTTAGTTTTTAGCGATAAGCGCAGAAGATTTACGTTATTTTACTCTTTTATATTCACCTAAAACAGTTTGACTAGTTTCTAAACAATACGAAATATAATAAATTTTATTCTACAATGTTTAACAGGAGAATATACAAACGCTGCTTAGGGCCATTTTTCAATCGTCAGATACACGTTATCTGTCGAATATATTATAATTTATATATAAGTCTTATTTGTGAAATTGTCATTTTTAATTCTTCCCTGTTATATTTTATTCTTAGCAAAGAACACATGAACAAAGTGTCTTCCCCTTAATAAAGGCAATAGGAAACGTGTTATTGGACACATTCTTAACTTGAGTTATATATAATTGTTTTAGGTCAGATTTAAATTACTCATTAGTCTTATTTCCTAGATTAGATTGTAATTTTAATGTTGGATCACAAAAGATACATCATTTATGGAAAAAAAAGACTATTTTATTCTATGAATAATTCTTATCTGGTGTTTGATAAATCAGCCCTAAAATGAATTAGTCGACGAAGTAATCTCATATATTATATTTATACGCGTCTATATAAGTATAATATCGTCAGCGTCAGTGCAGGACCTTGTAACTAGATTTTTGGTGGCATGAATGAATAAAATAAAACTCTTTATTGTTCACCATAACTTAAATCTAGACAAATTAATATTAACTTAATCATTATTTAAAAAAATGTGATTTATACATGCCAAATTTTGAAGAAATAAATAATGTCACCAAAAATGCATTTACAAGTTCCTGCACTGACGCTGATGACATGTATAATAAATACATAATTATTATAATAAGAAGAACGTACTAAAACAAAAATATACCTAATCGGTACTTTAAAGCAGTGAATCAGGTCAATACAAACTATATAATTTTTAAAGATTTTAAAAATGCTCTTTTAATTTATTAAAAAAATAATAATAATATATTTCAAATATTTTTATTCCGATTGTCGATAGCCAATAGTGAACTACAGAACAACATCTTAAGGCGAATAGTAGAAAAGGTTACAGTACCACATAGTTTACAACAAATTCTAGAAAATAACGGCCTCTAAACTAACTTGTTATGATTTTTTTAGGGTGCATCCAGCAACAGTCAACAATTTCTTTTATCGGTAAATAATGGCCTGTGTTTGAAGGCTGGTAACCGTGTTTTTATTTTTAATAGAGGATAGCAAAACAATATATTTCAATCGATATCGTCAGTTACATTTTGTCATTGGTGTTTCGAGGAATTATAATAGAGAATAGTTAGAGTCCAGGACTAAGTAGTAGGAATTAAATTGTGAACCGCTTATTAAAATGTAAGTTAAGCCATGCTAACTAAGAGGTTTGTTACGTATTATGGTAAAGGAAAGAGATAATTATGTTCTTAAATATTATATAGATTTTTCTATGGCGAACCCATCAAACTTGGATGAAGAACTGAGAGTAACATTAATTAATAGTAAAATTAAAATATCGTGATAAACATTTTTTCTTAAATTTGCTAATATAACTAGTTTCATTCGTGTTTAATTGCACGGAACAAGGAAAATCTCCCAAATTCTACAAAATGTCATTAAATTAATTCTTTTAATGTAATTATATAATACATTACAACACTCATAAAATTAATTTATACGTACCTTCAGGTACACCACAAATAGTACCGAAAATAATTTCCTTCTTTAATAAATTATCGAGTAAGCGGATCGAAGCTTCACTAGAATTACTTCAGCCTATTTATTAATGGTTTACAGGTAATTACGTATTATTTCTTGGAAATGCCGAGTATAGTAAATAAATAATATTGACAGCAAAATGGAGGTAGTACAATAATAATTGTCGAATCTATTTTCACCGTTTTAATTTATAATCGAAGAAATTCGTATAATTGTGTCCTTTGCTTGTTACAGATATGTCTTGATTTATGTATGTATTACATTTATAAATTAGTGTAAGTATGTATATTAAATTGCGCAGTCCTATCTTTTTCTGCTTCACCTACACCGCCAGATTACTTAAGAATTCCTTTTAAGCTAGGTTGCTTGGAAGGGATCGCTTTTAGCGATAAGGCCGCCTGTTGTTTTGAAAAAAGTATTGCAATTATGTTTTTGTATTTGTTTATTTTGGTGAGCAATAAAGTGTTATCCATCTATTTATCTATCTTTTGACACATAATAATGTCAGGTATATCAATGTTATGACGTCAAGGAATACAAAACCATTAGTACTGAAAATCTTGACACCAAAAGACAGACATGTGCAGATTGCGAGCCAAGCCCTTCTGCAGATATACATATATCACCAGCGGATAGTTATACTGCAGTATCTCTTGCGGCCAAGCCTTCCAGAATAAGTTCGATTTTGCAAGTTATTATTATCTACATATAAAAAATAATAACAGAGATCACTATCGACGTTAGCAATGCCTCCCGACGTAGATACTCACACATAGAGTTTTTAAAGTTTTATCTGCAAAAGCCTAGAAATTTGCTTATGTTTTATTTTATTAGAGGTACGCGTTTGACCATGGTTTCTAATACTAGACGAAGATACGAACTTAGATGGAGCATGTTTACCTGGAAGGTACCAGGTTGTTGGTAAAAACAGACACAGGAAATGAATTTCAGTAATTTGCTGTGGGAATAAATTTTAATATACAAACTCTAAGATATTGATGTAAAAAATGTGTATTTGCGTTGAGAATCTTAACTTTTAAGTTAAATATGACTTGGCGAGAAGCTAAAAGAACTTTTTTGTTTGTTGTTTGTCGAAATTTACAACTTAGATGAGGTTGAATTTACACAAGTCAAGTTATGAATGAATTAAGGCCTGTGTCACCAAGTCATAAAATCCTTAATAAAAGGTTCAGTCACGAAAATGGTCGTCACCTTAAAGTCGACTTTTGCTTGTAAGACAAGATACAATACTGCTAACATGCTAATATTATTCTTTCTTATGTTTCTGTAATTACGATATATGTCTGTGTTTATTGATTTAATATGCGCAGTTTCGATGACTTACACATATATCATAAGTAAGTACAAGTAAAGAAGTCAAATAGTGCATTAATTATTATTTAAAAATAATTAATTTATTTCTATCACATCATATGATAATATTTTGAAATTGTAGGAGATCGACCTACATCGACCTTCACCGAGTTGATAATAGAATAAAACTTATTTATAATAAATTTAGTATATTAGAAAATATATTAAAATGGTTGCCTAAAAAAATTCGGGACAAAATATTTTTAATTATTAAAAAAAAGATTTTTCATTCAATGTTGCAACATCAAGATAATTGGACTTAAAGTATTAAACATATAGAATGTGCTGTGTAAAAGTTTGATGATAACGTGTTATTGAATTGATAACTTCTTATGGGAGGGTAAACCGCTTCGTTACGTAACTCATTACGGCGCCAGTCTGTCTGGCTTCCCTTTCTCTCACGCATACGGCAGCGGTAGTCATAATGTACATACACTAAATTCTAATGTATATATTTAAGAATTGAAACTAAGAATTATATATATATTATAATCAATAAAATATTTTATAAGTAAATAACCTTCTCTTACATCATCATATTAATATACATAAAATTTAAGTAATAACCTAAGCTTTTTTCAAGCTAAACAATTCAATATTAAATATTTCAACTTAGATTAGTTTAAGTTATCACTTCTGTCGGGCGTTCCGAGACGCACACGTTTTTTAACTCCTGTTATTTTATATGTAAAAAACAAAACTGATTGCAACATGCGTCCGCATGCTTGTTTTTCTTTCTTCATTTTACTTATTCCTTTGAGGGCTGTTAAAGTTATCAGCCGAATAAAGTATAACCTGAATCAATTCAAAAGTGAAGAACATACATACATACATACATAACTTCACGCCAGTCCTTGCGGGTAGCACGAACAACAGAGCGCCATTTAGGCTTATTCTTACACACCTCACTTGCTTCTTTGACATCATAGTTCTGTCATGCACGCTCGTCTGTTTTAAGCTCCTGACATCACCTTCTGCTAGTACACGATCAATTTGATCATGGAAGGTGTGTCGTGGCCTTCCGCGACTTCTGCAAAAGTGAAGAACAATCCAACTATTTTATTCATTCAAGTATCATTTTTAATTTTTCCGTGTTGTGTTTTATTCTATAAAATAACTTTTATCTGGTGATTGAAAAAACGGCCCTTAATGTATAATTTAATTTTAGCTCTGAAATTGTTGAACCAAAGGAACTAAGCAATCATATTTGAAATCTACTTAAGTGGCCATCTCGCATTCCGCTGAAAACCATTGTCGATCCCCATTTTTTGTCTTTCCCATTTTCTCTGAGATCTTTTAGAGAAGATGGATGTGACAGGGCGTACTTCAGCATAATAAAAACGGAATTCCTTCATTAACGCAGGGAGTGATATTTGAACTCTGGACAGAATTTCTCAAACGAGCAGACTTTGACCTAGGAATTCTTGTATATGATTACACGTTAAATGTTAGAGAAGAAATATCTAAAAAGATAGTTTAAGTGGTATTTTTTAAAGTTTTTTTGAAGTTAAGCGCGGTATTTTATTTGATTTTTGTTATTTCGACGTTCGATGAGTTTTCAGTAGGCGTGATCACGGAAGACAAAGACATCAAATCAAAGGGTTGTAAATTAGATTAGGCTCCCATATAATAAATAATAACCATAAATAAAAATTATAACTAAATAATTAAAACGAACAAGTTGGCGGTAGGGTAAGTAAAACTTTAGCAATACTCATGGACACTTTACATATTGGGGTTCCGTAATCACGGCTACTGAAAAGTGGCCGAAACGTTGGCAATATAAAAAGTTGAAAATAATAATTAAAAAAAATCGTGTTTAGAAACGTTAAAACGTAGCTTAATTGTGTAGTGGAGAAATAAAAAATTAACAAAACAGGTGCAAGTAAAGTAGATGGGAAAATTGATATCGTAACTATGATACTTATAGCAATCGCCAGGTGATAGGGCATTTGCCCAACGGGATGGCTACCAGCCCTGGTCTAAAGTATGTCGCCATAACAACCTTGAATTGTGTTTCGGCATTAGTAACCAGGTTCCAGTCTCCCTTAAGAGGCCAGCAGCGCGTGAGTAGCACATTTGGTGTTGCAAATGTCCATAGGCCATGGTAACCGCTTTCCATCAAGTAGGCCGTCTGCCTGTCTGCTGAACTCCTGCAATACAAAAATAGCAGCCTAGGTAAGTACTTTAAGCCATTATTTTTTTAGAACAGTTTAATATAAATTACATAATTAAGAACATACTTTTAGATGAAGAGAACAGTTTATAGTGATAGAAGGCCCTTTGTCTACCGCGAAAGGAAACAGACATGTAGGTATATATCTATATTAAAGTGTATTAAAAAGTTAGCATGTTGATGAAACTAAGTGCGTGCTGTAATGAATTATTTTGTAAAAGACAATTTCATTCCATAACATACTTCTCAAAATCATTAGTCGTTACCTATATTAACAGAAACAGTAATTGAAGCAATTACTTACGGTCTTTATAATAGAAACTTACTGTATCTCTTTATTAATAAGATCGTTAATCTATATGCATAATTATATCTCGCATTAACTAATTTAATTAAACTCTTTAGGCATTTAGGAGCTTTTGTATAAGATATTTTCAGCGTTTAGAACTCGTTCAATTGAACTGAAAACAAATATATATTCTTTATAAAGTCTTGATTTCTTTTTTGATATATCAAGTAAAATTAAGTAGAAAAAATCCCCAGTCCATTTTACATGTAAAATACGACCGACCCCGTTCATCACGAAATTTTACCGGGGTACGAAACCTTTCAAACATTGATTAATATTAATGATTTCCTTGGGAACTAATTTGAGTGGATAATGGATCTTTTGTATCTGATGAAAAAGTAATTTGTACAAACCCCCAAAGTCCAATTAGAATGCGTAAAGTAGGTGCTGCTTGCTCCATTAATCATCATATCAAGGCAACCCGCAATTCTTTTACTACAGCGGTATTGAGATATTGCGTGCCAAGACACGATTTAAATGTGATTCTAGAAGATTAATTTATACGTTATAAATAATTCCACTATCTTTAGGGATAATAGACTCTTTAGATTTATTAATACTCTGTTTTCAAAGATTTTAAGACAGCTTGTGATGTTAATTAAGAGCAATTAGTAAGTGTTGTGTTAAAACAAATCTTCTCCTAAATTATTTAAGATAATTTAAGAGCTTTTAGTTAAACTAAGTTTTAATGGAGATTAGTTAACGGTTATAAATTAATACTGATTCTTTTTCTAATGGATATAAAAAAGCAGCAAGGTCTTATCGATGTTATAAAGAGAAAGAAACTCTCAGCAATCATTTATGATTCACTAAAATTTTGATATTTTCTAATAACTAACTTTAGGTAATATTAGTTTTGCTGCTAATATTCATATGTGTCAACACAAGTCATAGAGGAGTTTTAAAGTGGTTTACTATACCTCCATGGAGGATAGGCGTGATGATATATAACTTAATGTAGATGCATATTTATATCTATATGTAAATGTACATGTGTATGTATATATATGTATAATAACCATATGAGTATAGCGCCTTATCAAATAAAGTAAATAAAACTAATGTTGTATCTGTCTATGATTTCATAACACCACTCAAAATTTAAATGAAAATCGTTATAATTTATACAATGCTAAATCATAAACGATCCAATTTAGAACTTTGTTAGTCTGAACGTTGGTATCGAATAGGATTTGGACGGCTAGCAGAAGCTGATGAAAAATGTTGAGATCAAAACACTAATTTTATTTAAAATATTTGTGTACCTATATTTAGATATTTCGTAAAGTTTTTGTAACAACTCTACGGCCTCTAGTTCCGTACTCTTGTACAATTTGATTTAAGAAAAAGTTTAAAATTTATTAACGCTTATTTGCTATTTTTGTTATTGTGTGTGACATTTAATTGATGTATGTTTGTGTCGTGGTGTACCTTAAGAATAACTTATTATATTAATTTGTTCTAGTTTTAATACTAAACTTATACTACTGTCAAATTTTGCAAGGGTCAGAAGGTTTATGAATATAAAGTCAAAATCCCGTGTGAACGAAGTGGAGGCTGCAGCTATTTAAAATATTTTTTTTTTCAAAAAGAGACTAAATGTCAACACAAGATTTTAAAATCATAATAAGCACTGTAATCATATTTACAAAAGCGATCTACAATTGTAATAAAATGAAATTTATTCTATTTATACGCCACGAAATCCTTTGGTATCTAGTAGAATGCTTTGAAGATACCGCTTTTATCCTCTGTTACTGGCAATGGATTTAGTTTGATTTACTAACGTGTGTTGGTTGGTTTTTACAGCCTTTTGGATCAAATAGACTGCCGCGATTCTAGCCCAGGCTTTATTTGAACTCGTATCTTCCACATATATTTTAGTCGATATATTCTTAAAAAATGATTTCTAAAGTAATATATTTGGTATGTCATAGAAATCTGCTCATATATACGTTTATAATGACACAGAATAGGGTTTAATGGTTTATATGATTATGTGTAATATGTGCGTATTCGTAAAACCGATATTTTTGGATTATAGTTTCTACAAATTAAATAATTTCTTGCACTGAAAGAGTCCGTAGAGACGACAAATGTCAGTGTCTTCGATACATGATTAACGTAACGTAACTATAAAACATTTAATGCAATACATGGGGTCATATATTATTTAGTGCCTGGAATTGAATGAAAATTGAAACCTAATAACAAATCTTATTTTTGGAACAGGGATTCCCAGACCATTTTGGGCTAGAGACCCATTATTACAGCCAAATTACTTTCAAAATCTTAAGTTTATTTCGTATTGATACAAAATACTTACCGATTTGAAAAAATTGCGGGTGATTAAGTGAGTAAATTTGACATATTTTTCTTATCAAAATTTAACAAAATAAATAGACATAAAATTCAATAAATATCAAGTGTCATTAACAAGTTTTTATTAGAATTAACGTAAAAATATTTAAGTAGGTAATTAGTTTTTTTAAATAAAACATTAAAATCACAAAGTAAAGATAAAAAAAGCAGTGTCATGGATGAACTTGGTGTCTTTCTCAGTACTTCAATGATTCTTCCTACTAAAATATTACTCATTCTTATAACAAATCGGTACACGTAACAACCTGTACAGTGTCTTGAAAGTTTCAAATAAGAACTTGTGTTAATTAATAAGGGTTGATTTTTAAACCCCGTCGACTCCCAAAATCAGTGTTCGTTTATGTCTGGGAAACCGATTTCGACCCCAGGGGGTCTATATCGATCACTTTGGGAATCCCTGATTTAGAAGATATAAAATCCAAGTCCTAGGCAAACAAAGTGATAACCACAGCTAGTGTAGCAATAAATTTGCATAGAAGCATCTCCTGAACTACCTGTGTTACATATAGTTAGTATGCAAGGTATATTCATATTAAGCCTAGGTAGACAACTAGTGATTTACGCTAAAGGAATTCCTTGCCGCTGATTTACGACGGGAAATCCATTTACCTCCAAAGGTACTAAGGTTCATTCTGGGTCTTTATAGAGTTCTCTTTTGAGAGCGATAATAAAAATATGAAGTGACCTCATAAAAATATTTCATTATTTAGTCTACATTTATTTAATACAATGAGGTTGTTATTGTTTCTTATATTTGAAATCACCGTTATTACTACTGGAGACTATATAACTTCTTCTTCGTCGACGACCTTATATGCGTAGAAAAGGAAAGAAGAAAGAAAATATTTATTTCTAAAAATGCGACACTTTAACAATTATTTACAATAAATAATAATAATAACATTGAAATTGTGTGCCGCAATTCGCGAAATGAGTTTGGCACTCAGTTTTTTTGCAGTGCCGGGACATAGTCCGACACAGCACTGATTTTCAGTGCCCACCTCCTTAATTACAAAGTCATGTGACCCACAGTAAAAGCAAGTTAAATAAAACTAAATTATAATCAACATATAAAAAACTAAAAAGAAGTACCTAAAAAATTTAAGTATCCTAAATAGAGCACTTATTATATACACATGTTACATATAAAATTTGTGGTAAACAAAAATTTAAATATCAAATTAAATTCACGCCAAATAACATAATATTTTGATAGAGACTGAAAGAGAGTGTCGGGGTAAAGGTAAGGAAAGGAATGCTCCGGTGGTTCGGGCATGTGGAAAGAATGTATGATGAAAGAACGACTAAACAGATATACAATGCAAAAGTGGATGGATGCAGAAGTCGCGGAAGGCCACGACACACCTTCTATGATCAAATTGATCGTGTATTAGCAGAAGGTGATGTCAGGAGCCTTATGAATAGACGAGCGTGCATGACAAGAGCTATGAATGTCAAAGAAGCAAGTGAGGTTTGTAAGAATAAGCCTGTATGGCACTCTGTTGTTCGTGCCTACCCCGCAAGGGACCTGGCGTGAAGTTATGTATGTATGTATGTATTTTGATATTCGATGTTGCAGGAAATAAATCACAAATACTTTATAATTTATTAATTTGTATATATTATATTTCCAGATCTATGCATGCAATAAATATATAAATATTTTGGAACGAATTAGTTTTTATTATATGTGGGGTCTTCTTTTTGCAACTTAAGTAGGTTTCTCTTATAATGAAATTTGAAAGAATGTATTGTTTTCAGGTCTCCTATGGGTGGAGGAATATCATTCCAGCATTTAGTAGCAGCATATTTGAAACATCTTCTAAATCCGCTAGTCTTATGCGTATGCTTAGTCCTTAGTAATAAGGGCTTGATAACAGAGCGAATGGTACATTCCTGTGATCTATTGTGTCTCCATCCTATTTCGCTAAATAGGTTTCTGAGAAGATATCACTCCAAATAATAGACATGCTAAGTGTAATTTTCTCCGAGTTGCCATTTTTAGAATATTGTGATTGTTTAGAAATGGTGTTATATGGCTTCTCCGAGGATTCTGAAAGCAATACCGAGCACATGCATTTTGTATGCGTTGTATAAGATTTTTAGTTCTCGTAAGTAGACATGATCCATACACTGTTTCACAGTAATTGAGTTTAGATAGTACTACGCTTTCTACCAATCTTTTCCTAACTTCCTCGTTAATATACGGCCTGATACTATACAAAATATTTAACCTATAAAAGCAATTTTTAATCACATCATTAGTATGTTTTTCAAAACGAAGCTCCGAATCAATTATAAGCCCTAAGCTACGAGCGGTGTCAACCCTTGCAATTGGTTCATTTTTTATAATAATTATAGGATTAAGTTCTTTGATAATTTTAACCTGATGACGGCTGCCAAGAATCAAGAACTGCGATTTTAAAGGATTAAGTACTAATGAATTTGATTCTGACCATTCCATAATTCTGTTAAGATCGCTGTTAATGTTTTCAACTGCTTTGTCTATTTCGTTTGGACTGAAATGAAGTTGAATATCATCTACGCATATAGGCACTTCGAAGTCAATTCTTGACTGATTTGCTCAGAAAAGAAAAACAAAACTTATAGCGTCAAACAGAATACATCATGCTGCCACATTTTTTATTCATATAGAACTACTAGTTCTTAACAAAAATTATACACATAGAGAGACGAGTAAATATGACGATTTCATATGGGTTCCGTTTAATCTAAAATGGGTACGAAACTGTAAAAATATATATAAATAAGTATGTATTTGTAAGTAATTTTAAATCATGTACTTTTTTTGAACTAGTAAAAAATATTAATCTAATTTGAGTACCAAAAGTAGTACAAAATTAATGCTCTTTATATAGGCCATCAGCCTATAAAAAGTGCTCTCGACTCTTCATCTGACTACCTCGGATCGTTATCGTTATTATATTATACCGTTGTACGCAGTCAGCTTCCTAACACTTTATCCATACAAGACTGAGGCTAGGCTAGGCTAGACTCAGATTGAGTATTCTACTTACAGTCTTAAGAGACTATGTAGGAAATACAATATAACTAATGTGTGATAAAATTATTTAAATTTTCTACGTGATATTACTTTTGTATTTATGTATATTAAGATTGTATTAAAGATTTATTTATATTACACAAGGACAATGCAATAGTGCCCGGTGTAAAAATGTAGTCTTCCAAGCGAAGCTGCGTGAAGTACTCTGGTTTCACATATGTGAATACAAGCTCCCAATTCGTTAAAATTTGGCAACATTATTACATGCGATATATCTTGTAGGATTTTATCAAGAGAAATGTCTTTTGTAATTCTTTTGGCTTTTTGCCAGATCGAAAAGGATTCGTTGGGTAACTGAATGTTGTTTAAACTTAAGAATTTATAAGTGTTGTATTTTAATCAATTTTTGATTTGTTATTTCTAGTAAAAATTTTACTTATATTTTATTTATTAACTCGACTATTTTTTAAACTCAACTAAGATTTTGTACGTCCAGGTATTATGATCTTTTAATATTTTTCTGGATTTTTGGTTTTTAATAAGTGTACTACAGTATATAACAGCTATTGTTAAATAATCGTAAAACGCTCTATATTATACTTTTACTTCTATTTAAATATACAAAATAATCTATTTAGACTGTAGATTAACCAGTTGTATAGTTATTATAATATTGTGGTCGTTAATGACCTAAGTTCTTAAAAGCAACCTAAAAAAAAAAAAAAAGCTATTATTTCAACGTGAAGTTTCACATCCGATGCTTTGCTATGAATGTTTTTTCAGGTTATATTATATGACAATATACTAATAATGATTGTAACTGATTGTTAAAATGTTTCTATACGTCACGAAAACACAACACTATTTATAACATTAAAAATGTATTAACCAACATCTTTCACGTAATATTATAAACATTCAAATCGGTTTAGTTTATATCAGCTTGTCCTATCAAGTGAGTCGTCATCTTTTTGCTCGCTTGCTGCAATAAAAAGGTGGGTTGCAAATATTAGTAATGTTAAAAACTAAAATGTATAAAATAACTTATTTCTAAAGCTATTATTATTAATATATATTACCTAAATCATCTTAAACTCGGTGCTTAGTAATTTTCAAAATATAGTAATTTTTATGTTTTACTTTGCACCGACTTCAAGATGTTTTAGATAATATTTATATTAATAATAATAGCTTTAGAAATAAGTTATTTTAAACATTTTAGTTTTTGAAGTCGGTTTTTTTAAACGAAGTTTTTATTTTTTATTTGTTACTTTTTAGTCTCTAACTATGTATGGGTGGAACTACGAATGGTGCCGCGCTTCTTAAAAAATATAGGTCCCAAGAACCGGGAACAAAAAAATGATCGTAAAATGAAAACTACTGGGCCAAACTATGTCCAATTTTAGGGGACCACATAGCAGCTTTTCCGCGTTGAACAAAAAAAGAATCACGTAAATCGAATCATAAATCTCAGATTAATCGGTGTACATATGGAACGGAGTGAAATTATTTCCGTGCAAAATGTTCATAAAATGAAAACTACGGGGCCAAACTATGTAAAATTTTTAGCGGACCAATTGGAAGCTATTCCACGTCGAACAAAAAAAGAATCACGTAAATCGGATTATAAATCACGGAGTAATCGGCGAACATATATAAAAAAAGGGAACAACAAAAAAAAATCCCGACGAATTGAGAACCTCCTCCTTTTTTCGAAGTCGGTTAAAAATGTAATTTATCGACATGGCTTCATTAGCCGTCAGCATTTGGTAGTTATAACAATATACACGTCCGGTCAAAAACGACCCAGTGACACTCAACCTTTTTCTTATAAGGACCAATAGATATAGTGTTGAGGTCCAGAACATAAATTTATTTTGGTGTTTTATTTAATGCTATATTACTAAAGAGGCTTTCGATCCACCTAATGGAAAGCGATTACCGTCATCTATGGACTTTTGCAATACCAGAGGTGTTACCAATGTAATTGAATATCAATTAGTATGTCATACGGGCCGCTTACAAAAGCTCAACGGGCCACATGGAGCACGCAGGCAGTGCGTTGAGTATAGCTGACCTAAGTGATGTATGCTCCTCGGCTATGGCTACAATCCATGTCAGATAAATAAGATGCGGGTGAGTTAGCCACTACGCTATAACGAGGACGACAAAAACTATCACCATCATTATGTGAGCGTTAAATCCCGGTTGTATTTTCCAACCTTTCTACTCCATTTCGCGCGGTCTTCAACATCCACATATTGAGACCATTGGTACGCGTGTCATCCTCCACAACGTCAAATCAGCATTTCCTAGGCTTACCCCTTCGAGCGGGACCTGGCGGAGACGGTATGGATAGGCTTTTCTTTACAAAGGACTGAATATGACAACAATATAACAAGTAAATAAATATGTGGTACCTTTCAGTTTTCAGTTGTTATATTATGCCGGAGCTAATTCATAAATTAACTTGTCATAGAACTGGGTCTAACATGCAAATCATTACTTCATTTGTGAACCGACATCGGAACAATGAATCTAGGCTAGATCGGATTCCCATGAAGGACCTATACCTACGCGGTCTCATGCCTCATCCATTTGGTTGCGTTCCAAGATACATTCATCAAATTACTGTTGGCAGTGCTCGGTGTTGCCACCCTCAAAAAAATAACAAAGTATTTATATTTTCTAGTTCTTTCTTCCTTACAAATTCATCGTATCTATGTATTGTATTGATTCTCGATATGCTTTGTTTTTAAACAATAAAAAACTTACTTTACAGGTTATTTCAACTAAACACTAGTTTATGTAAAAAGGGGAATTTTGACTTTTACATAACATTTTCTATTTATTATATGTGTTTCTTAGAATTTAAATTTAAACCTTAAAAATCATTACTCTGTACTATAAAATTTAATTTTGTTGCACAGGTATTTTTTATTGCAGGTGTTCAGCAGGCAGACAGCCCACTTGATGGAAAGCGCTTACCATCGCTAATGGACATTTGTAACATCAAAGGTGCTACAATGCGCTGCTGCTCTTTGAGTAACTACTAATCGCTGCTGAATATTGTTTACAGGGTAGAATTTGAATATTATGATTGTTCTAAATATCGTTAAGAAGAGAGATGAGATGTTGACTAGTTGAGCTTTAAGTTTATAATGGACCTGGGTCCAGGGCAGAATAAAGTTGTGTGTGTAGTGTATATCGTTAAGTAGTGTTAAATTCGATCATTTGGCAATTTGCAATGCCTTATAGTCGCGCAATTTATAGCAAAGTCGATAAAATAAATATAATATCTTATTTGATCAAACACTTTTGTACACCTATTATTATAGGATCTGTTAAATGCTGCACGTGGATAGTATAAATACCTTCAGTACGAAAAACTCAAAGGCATGGACTTACTTCCATGGTGATCAATATTATTATTATTATATTATTAATAAAACGATGTCAGAATATATAAATATCCATTTTTACATACATCTGTATACAGGAAAATATATTATAAATTGGACGATCTATGTTGATTTTCATCGCCAACATGGCAACACTGATAATATACGTGTACGAGGTGAATGTGAGATTCTCCCCAGCGAGTGTTACATGACTATGTTCCTAACTCAATTCGTGTTTGTATGAAGTTCGAACATTTAATATTCCAAGATACAAATTCGGTAGAAATTGAGAGAACATTGATTTAAATAAATTATTTCAAAAACTTTGTACATTATATTTCAATAAGAAGGTGAAACAATAGTGTAATAATTAATCTAAATATTTAACTAACAGTCACGCGCATAATCGGTTAATGAACCTTTAATTGTTAACTCTTTTTTAAGAAATGTTTTCGGCCCCGTTATTGGCAAAGGGAAAATAAATCTATAATATTACTAGCGGGTCCGGCAGACATGGTCCTGCCCTGAAAAAATCAAAATCTAGAACTCGATTCCAGTACCACCTATCGGGTCTAACTGTGAATATAAACTAACCCGGAAACCACTCAAACATACACAAATAATTTCATTCCTAAAATCCGATTCCAAGGCCACTTACCATCTAATTGTGAATCTAAACCATTCACGAATCCACTTGAACATATACAAAAGTTCATCAAAAGCGGATCAACCGTTTAGGAGGAGTTCAGTGACATACACACAAGCGGATTATATATGTATTTATATATATTTACTACCTGTCTCTGCAGACGTTGTCCTGCCCTGAAGAAATGAAATTTAGAACCCTATTGCAGCGTCAACTACCTAGTCCAATTATGACTCTAAATTCTAAACCATTCTGGAAACCACCTGAACACACAAAAAATGCATCGAAATCAGTTCAGTCGTTTAGGAGGGCTGAACTGACCGTGAACGACTGACTGGTCACATATACAAAATAATTATTTATGTAAAGCGTATCCTCAAGCGACGGAAGTACGCCGCCATCGGCAATTGTTACACATTTGCGGCGTTTGGAGTGGAAACTCTGGGTCCGTGGGGTCCTAGCGCTCTAAAACTTTATCGAGATGTCGCCGAACGCCTAATAGAGCTCTCACGCGACCAAAAGGCTGGCGTCTATTTTGCTCAAAGGATAAGCATTGCTATTCGGCGTGGTAACGCCGCCAGCCTTTTGGGAACGTTCCCGGTAAGTGACAGTGGTTTGGGACCAATATTTTATTTATAATTTTGCTCTCTATTTGCATTTGTATTTTTAAGTTAGGTTTATTTATAGGATACTAGCTGTCCCGGCAGACGTCGTCCTGCCCTAAAAAATAGGGATTGATCGTAGAGGGTTCAAAATTTAGGGTTGTATGTATTTTTAATGCTGTATCATAAAAAATAGAAATTAAAAATTTTGTCTAAAAAATAAAAATAAAAATTTAGGGGTGGACTACCCCTAACATTTAGGGGGATGAAAAATAGATGTTGGCCGATTCTCATAGATACCGGATAAGCACAAAAAATTTCATCAAAATCGGTCAAGCCGTTTCGGAGGAGTATGGCAACGAAAACTGTGACACGAGAATTTTATATATTAGATTTTAGTTTTTGTAATAGTTGTTAGATTTAGGTAATTTCAATTTATTTCTTATTCAACATAATAAGTTGTAAATTCTATACAATACTATTTTTTTATGTAAAGATATATAGATTTATCATTATTAGTAACAAAAACCGAATGCATTAAATGAAATTTGTCAACAAGACAGATTTTATCCTATAGCAAGATACAGGACTTTTATCTCAATCTTGAAAATAATGAAATATGAGATGAGAATTCGTATTTGCAACCAAATTAAATTTAGAATTTTAGTAAGAAACAAAGAACAGAATGCTTTGGATTTATTTACAATGGCATTTCTACTACCTCAGAAAATATAAAATATTTATTTAGGTTTATGGCTTGGTAGCTAGGCCTTTAAGCCAGATCTTAGATTACAATACAGTTTCTTCGTTTTCTTAAAATAGCTCAGCTGAACTGTAGGTTATCAACTAAAGCCATTCAACTGAGTTCCTGTGACAACTCGAAAGACCACATTTGACTATACAGTTCACATTTCACACATATTTACTACCCAAAAACTATCAATACCCTACAACTATTGTTCATTTTAGAGTAATTTTACACATTTCTAGAAAATAAAACTGCGCAGCACAACATCTCCTTTCCGTTCCTGCGAAAAACTCCGTAAAAAATAAATATGGAACACTTCGGGTATAACAGACAGTTTTTAATACAAAAACTTCATACCCTCAAATCAGGTATGATTGCGTAACTCGTGCATAAAGGCGCGAAATGTGTTAAAGCATTCTGTTTCCAGATTCAACTTCAGTCATTGGGAACATTCCAATTGTCGGCACCCATTGACGCGAGGCATTCCTACAGGCAACTGGATTCCGAAACACGTGCTCTCAACGGTACAACGACGCAAAAACCTCGAGAGGGAACCGTAAATGGAATATTTTAAAGTACGAGGTTTTGCGCAGAGGTTCTGAATTGTTTATTTTTAAATTTCGTTATTGGTTAATGTTTAACAGTAAACTCACATGAAGTGGGTACAACGATGATCAGGGTCTTCAAACTGTGTGTTGAAAATTTCTCAATTTGATGAATTTATTATCCCAGAAATAATATAGACTATCGTCATTATTTGGTAAACTTTATAAGTACATGGCTCAAAATTTTAATTCGATAAAAAATGTTATCTATCCCAAAATTGTTTGTTTTGCAACAAAAAATTAGCGAAAATTATTTCTTAATCTGGAGAACATGATGGTGAACAAATAGATTATTGAAATCAATAGATTACTTATTACAGTTTTGATGTCGAATTATCTTAGAAAATGTATTATGAAACAAACCAATTGATATTTTCACATTAATAATTTTTATATACTTTAATTAAAGGATGATGTTTTTTTTTATTGCAGAGATCAGCAACAGACGCCACTTGATGACAGGTTACATGCTATGCACATTGCAACCAAGATGTACGAATGCGCTGTCTCTCTTTAGGAGCTGACTGTATATGGAATATAACAGTTTTATGGACATACTTAGACATGTAGCATCCAGTCGGCAAGTGCCTACACCTGTGGGTTGTTTTGCCTCTTACACAGGCCGGCCGCAGAAATTGTATTTTCTCGTTCTGCAGGATAAAAAATGAAAAATGAAAAGTAATACTAGAATATAAATTATTTTTTTACGAATCTTTAAGTATTTGAATGACAGATAGGAAAGTTATATATGATTTTTCGATAATGCGCTATTTGTGAATGAACAGAGAAAGAATACAATTTCGGCGACAAAACAACCCACAGCCAGATGGTAGGGTATTTGCCCGTATGGATTACTACCACCCCTGGTCTAAAGTATGTCGCCATAACAAACTTGAGTTGTGTTCCGGCATTACTGGTTACTTTCCAGTCTCCGTTTAGAAAGTAGCAGCGCGTTTTTAGTAGTATCTTTGTCCATAGGCGATAGTCACCGCTTTTCATAAAGTAGGTAAAAACCTTATATGAAGTCCCTTGTATGCCTCAGTTCAAGAGTTACAATTTGTTTACTTCGCCGTTGTAACTCTTATAATAATTACGTCGGATTTTGATTAAAGTATTATTCGTCTTTGAGCGTATTAATTAGCAGTTTGTCTTGAATGTGTGTTTATTTATCGCTCTTTTTAACACGCTTTTATTAGCTTCACCTGTATGTATGTATGTATTTATGTATGTTTGTAACCGACCCCTTTGAGCTCGGTTTTGTCCTACTTTGAACGATCAGATTTAATTCAAACTTTGCACACCTGTCAAAGGTCGATGACAATGCAATAATATAGTAAAATGGAGCTGATCTGACGATGGAGTCGGAAGATGGCCATAGGAACTCCTGTACTAAACAAGATAGACCCGTCGTGTTTGGGCTCGTATGTTTATATCGCGTGACAGCGCAATAATATGGTACCATGGAGCTGATCTGATGATGGAGTCGGAAGGTGGCCATAGTAACTCCTGTACTAAACAGATAGACCCGTCGTGTTTGGGCTCGTTTTACTTGTCTTGGCTAGCACTCTGCTGCTACATGATATGCAGGATCTCAAAAGCTTGTATTTAAAAACATTTCAAAAAAAATCAACTAAAAAATGAAAAATAAATAATAGTTTAAAAAAACTAAAAAACACGCTTTCATAAAAAATCCAACTAAAAAGCAGAAAATAAAATGTACGCTTTGAATACACCTCACGCTTTTTTTTAAGACCCCATTATTCAGAAACCAAATTTATTACATTTTATTTTTAGTTGGATTTTTTATGAAAGCGTATTGTTTTAGTTTTTTTTAACTATTATTTTAATAGCTTAAAATAATTATTCTGAATGTTCTAACGCGGCTTGCAATGTGTGTAAGCCAGCTACCGTTTATTTCATAATAATATATATGTGAAATAATAACAATAGGTACCGTAAATATGGAACCAAAGTTAAAGGGAGTGATGACGTGGAAATATGATCTAAATCAAACGTATACATGAACCCTTTTCCCATAATGCAAATGAAAACAACAACAAATTTACAAGACGTTGGAAATAGCAGTAAACGAATTGTTATACTGCAATTAATATCTTGGGCACGTTTTGAACGTATAATCACTAATCAAGGAAAGTATAATATTGGAGAATTCAGAATTAATAAATCAAAATGTAATTAGCAAGATTAAAACATTTGTTTTTGACGTGATTTAGTAAAAGCGAAATTGAAAGGTCCACAAAGTTTTTTGAATTTGTTTTGCTCTCAAAGAATAAAGGCTAATGTAACAATTTTATTGAAAAGAGGAGATTTTATACATACATACATAACTTCACGCCAGGTCCCTTGTGGGGTAGGCACGAACAACAGAGCGCCATACAGGCTTATTCTTACACACTTCACTTGCTTCTTTGACATTCATAGCTCTTGTCATGCACGCTCGTCTGTTCTTAAGGCTCCTGACATCACCTTCTGCTAGACGATCAATTTGATCATGGAAGGTGTGTCGTGGCCTTCCGCGACTTCTGCATCCATCCACTTTTGCATTGTATATCTGTTTAGTCATGCTTTCATCATACATTCTTTCCACATGCCCGAACCACCGGAGCATTCCTTTCCTTACCTTCACCCCGACACTCTCTTTCAGACCAACTCTCTTTCTTATTTTATAACCGTATTAATTTTCTTTTCTTCTTGGAAAAAGATATCATTTTTCTGACTTGTGGCCCCCTTGTATAGTAGTGACAATTTGTTGTGTCTCAATGTCTTTGATTGCCAATAGCGTGGATTACAATACGTTACTTGTACAGGGACGGAGAAAAATATTTGTTTCTGCGGCGGAGCAGTCCGTCGTAAGAAGCAACAAGCCACCGCAGATGGTAGCGAAATTGCCTGTCTGATGGCCACTACCTTAGCTTAACCTTGAGTTGTGTTCTATCGTACATTAGTGTCCAGGTTCTATCCTCCTGCGAGGCCGGCAGTACATTGGCAGCACCTTTGGTTTAGCAAATCCGAGTATCCATTCATTAGTGAATCAGATTTTTCCCTGTGTAAAATTTATTATGAATGTGTTTTTATGTATAGCATCGTCTTTTTAAGCCAATAAACCTTTTTCTATCTTTCTTTCTTCCCTAGGCAAAACTAAACACATTCCATATTTTTTCATATTTTCTGTGTAGGATATTAAAATTAAACGTAGCAGAGTATGAGCAAGACAATATAGTTTTGGTATACACTTCGTAGTGGTCAGTTTACATCGGTCTGCAAGACATTGGAACATATATCTGAGTATGTATATTCTTAAGCTGCCTGGTATTTATAAGGTTTTACTTAACTTGCAATGTACATCCATTGTATGTATGTATGTAAGTTCGGGTGGAATCTTGCAAGTTAAATTTGACCAACTTCCTGGTTTCCGATTGAGCTGAAATTTTGCACGCATATATATATCGCGTGACAATGCATAATATGGTACCATGGAGCTGACCTGATGATAGAGTTGGAAGGTTGCCATAGGAACTCCTGTTCTAAACAAGACGAACAAGTCATGTTCGGGCTCGTTTTACTTGTCTTGGCTAGCACTCTGCTGTTACATGATATTCAGGATTTCAAAGCTTGTATTTAAAAACCTTTTTAACAAAAGCTTATTTCAGCGTATTATCACAGGTTCACTATTAGGTGAACCGTCAACCTGTCCGCTGTAACCCAGCAATAAAAAACAGCGTGATTCATGTCAATGCAAATTCAAAGACGAATATTAAAGGCGGTGCGATCCAATATCGGCGTCGGTTGAAGCAAATAAATTCAATCCAATAGGAATATGCGAAAGAACTGTCGGGGAACCGCAAAAGGCGAACCCGTATAAATTGGGGGAAATATGATAGAGGCCCACGATAAAGTCATGGGTATTATGGATGGGTGTTATGGCCTATTGAAATCAATGAGACCTTCATTGAAACTCCACTAAAATGAGATCCCTTTTCCGCCGACCCAGTAGTTGCTCTATTACGACAATAGATCACTTACTAAGATACGTTTATGATACTTTAAATCATGAAAGAGCTTCATGGAGTTCTTGGATAAATTAAATAAGAGAGATAACACTTTATTCGAATTAAACAATAACAAAAATGCATACCGACAATATTCTTCAGACAAAAAATAGACGGCATTATTTCAGCCAAAGGAGTTAATCTGATTTCAAAATATACAATTACAATGTGTCATGGTAGAAACAAAAGGCGGCCTTATCGCTGAAAGCAATCTCTTCCAGGCAACCTAACTTAAGGAATAACTTAATCTAATATGGCGATGTAGGTGGTGCAGGTCATTAAATATCAAATATCATAAATAAACATACTAAAACTTATATAATTTATAAATAAAATACACATACTTAAACTACTTTATAAATTAAATACATTCATACATACATATTAAATAGTCTATAATATAAGAATTAGGTATAATTATTTAAGGAAAAGTTTTCTGAGTGCGTTCCTAAATCTAGGCGATGTTTTGGCCTCTCTGACAGTAAGAGGCAGTGCATTCCAAAGTTTGACAGCCTACACTGTAAAATAATTATCATAAAAGGATGAAATGTGTGCAGGTGTAGTGAGTTTACGATACGTATGAGTGCGCAAATTGTGGGAAGTCGAAAGGCGAATTCAAAACTTAAGCCAAATATGAACCTAATACATAAATTCTGAAGTCGCTCAACTTTATTTAGCTGTTCTACGTTTAAGTCAAGATAGCAGGCGTCAGCGTAATCTAAAATGGGTAACAAAGACTGTGCAAGCATAATTTTGGTGGCAGAAGGCAGAAAATTTCTCAGCTTTCTCAGGGATCTAGAAGACAGAAAAACTCTCCGACTTAATTCGGAGAGGTGAGACTTCTAAGACAGGTTACTATCGATGACTACACCCAGATTTTTGACAGTGTCACTCAATGGGATACAAGTGCCGTCAAAAACAGTCTTCGGTAAGGTTGCGAAATCAACTTTTGAACGTATTCTGGGTCTACCGCTAACTATCACTTGAGTCTTACGAGGATTCACTGCAAGACCAAACATTGTACTCCAATGAAGTATGTGGTTATATATTGGTATAGGCGATTAGCCCATGCACAATGATGGAATCTACAGAGGTGGCAAACCTTCACTGTTTTTCTAGTTTGGCCACGAATTCATAGAAAGTATTTAACTGGGAGTATCTCATACCTCAAAAACTATTATTTACCTAAAGATTAGAGGTAAATGAACCTTGTCTTTATTAAAACTTGTACTAGCGGTCCCGGCAGACATCGTTCTGCCCGGAAAAGCTTCAATCGGTATGCCAACAGCATTAAAGTTTATAATTAAAAAATAGGGGTTAATCGTCGAGAGTTGAAAATTTAGGGTTGTATGTATTTTTTAAAGCTGTATCATGAAAAAAATCTAAAATTAAAAATAAATGTAGGGGTGGACTACCCTTAACATTAAGGGGGATGAAAAATAGATGTTGTAAGATGCTCAGACCTACCCAATATGCTCATAAAATTTCATGAGAATCGGTCAAGCCGTTTCGTAGGAGTTTAACACCCGTGACACGAGAATTTTATATACAAGATTGTATATTGTTAGTTTGGTGAGTAATTAGCAGTTATCTTTGTTTTTGACGGTTAAAAATATATTAGTTAAATCACATGTAAACTTTGTGAAAACATAAAAACATATATACCATACATTTGTTATACAAAAGAAAAACATTATCGTAATGCTAACTATATTCCCAAGGTATACGTCGAATAGATGTATTACAAGAAATAAATAACGAATGTGAGACACAAGAAAACTAATATATCCAACGGAATCCACGAAAGAATGTTGGCGGATTTTTCTAACTCACCAAAAAATATTGCGAAACACAAGAGGGGCGGCAGTCGAAACGCAACAAGCAATAAATATGAAATTCGCAAATTCCCCGTGGATTAATTTTTATATCTGAAACTGTGATGAGGACCAAACATAAATATCTGCCAAAGGTGTGTGGAGCTATGCTTAATGGATTCCGTAGTATAATGTCCACTGTTATTGCCTATTGCTTATATGCCTGCTCCATCTGGGATAATTATAGTAATTACAGCATTTAAAATAACACCGTTAATGATTGCCTACATTAGTGGATTTTATATATTTGATACTTGTTATATTAGTGGATATTATTCAGAGTGAAAGAAAAAAGAAAGAAAGAAAAATTTTATTTAAAAAAAACTAAGTTAATATAAATAGACAAAGAAACAAAACAAGTTCTAAATTGGACCCAGTCTCAGCATAATGCTAGCCAACAAGGACTGTTAGCCATTGCAACTTTGCCAGGTTCCAGTTTATCCTTCAAGGCCGACAGCACAGGGGTAGCATCTCTCATAATGCCCATAGGTATCCATACTGGTGCATAGGTTCATGTTCACTTTCCATCACAGTTGGGCCGACAGCCAGTCTGCTGTGCTTCAATTAATAAAACAAAATTATATATGTTTACGTACAAAAAAAATGTGTTAAAAATGCTTCTCTTGATGCTTTTGTTCAAGTACGCTCCGTAGACACTTTTGTCTGATAATAGGATATAGGCTTATATCAAGTTACTAAATCATGAAATTATGTGCAAAATTAGACGTGTTCATTGAAATCAAGGAACAATATTTCGCGAAACTTTATCTCTTTTTTGATGTCTTAATAAAGAAAATCTTTTCTTAAGTTCAAAGGCAGTGAAACTCTACTCGAGTGGATGACACCGAGCTCTTGTTACGTTATAAGCAATCAAGATACAAACAAGATTATAATAATATAATCTTCGTGGGTGTTTCTTTATGGTACCGCAGGAAAATAGCAAAAACAGTACTTCTATAATGTAGTCTTATTAAATCTGGCTGTTTGTATATAAATGTTACAAGCATGTTATTATCCCCGCAGATTGCTATTGCACCTGGCCGACATTTTTGTGACGTAACCGTAGCCGAACACTCAGTACTGTTAGCATCACTGGCCGGCGACTACGCGTACATATCGAGTTGCGGATGATGTCACGTGAATGTTAATTTGACAAGGTTTCAGCGCATTACCAATTTGTGGGGATAATATATCGCTTTTTGTTACTTTGTAAAGATTATTCAAGTTGAGTTATTCTTATATGTAATTACATAGTTAATGTGGTTAATTTGCTTCGCTGGCAAAAATGATAATTACAAAGCCTTTTGAGTACGTTTGGCTACATTTTGAGGCTGGAGGACAGCAGACTGGCTGACGGCTCAACTGTGATGGTAAGTGGTTATCGTCGCCTATAAACATTTGCAACACTAGGTATTATAGTATTTGTCTAAGATGCTTTACGATAGACTTGTACATAATATAATTTAGTCTTAATTCATTTTTTGGTGTCATAGCTATCTATCTATTATTACTAATGTGCTTCCGTATTCGAAGATGGGACTGCACCCTGGCCACTACCACTGGCTACTGGCACCATGCTTTAGACCAGGGGTGGTTGAGACGGGCAATACCCTACCACCTGGCTGTGGGTTGTTTAGTTGTCTCTTGTGATAGGCCGCTTGGCTGCAAGAATATTCTTATATACTATTCTTACTCCATTTCTGCAGGGGGAAATATTATATTCACTCCCAATTTCTTTCATTGCGAATCTGGCAAGCTTGCAGACGGCCCACATAATGGGAGGCGGTTATCGTCGCCTACAAACGTTTGCAACACCAGGGACCCAATCGACGCGATGCCAGCCACTAGGATAGGATAGATATGATATAGGATAACGGGACAGTAGTATAAATAGTGGGGATGGGATTGGAGTGGAGAGGGAAGTGAGCAATAGAAATAATTAGTCTTACACAAAACACTCTTTAAGGCTGTATCACTTCGATTTTCTGTAAGAGCGAGTTTTCATCCATTCAATCCCCGATAAATAGCTGAAATCTTTTAAATTTCAAAAATATAAATAAAGATTGCGTTATAATAAAAACATACTTTTATATCAAAAGAAAAAAATATAACTCATTGACAAGAAAATGATAATACATTCGGCTTGTGACGTCGATTTCAGCACCATTAAAACAACACTGAAAAGTAATCCCAATCGCGCGATCCACAAGCCACGCAATAAAAACAATACACGGTGCGCAGCTGGAAGTAGTACGAGAGCGGGCAAAACTGAGCAAATGCAAAACGGAATGATAAAAGATTGCACAGATACAGTTCCGTGTTTTGTTGTGGCAAAACTGAAGAATTAATGGATTGTTGGAATTTTAGCTCAAGTGCCAGGCGATATTAATTTTTATTGATTTCCGATATTTAAGTTTCATAATAACCCGCAGGGGGGCTTTACGACGAAGCCTTAGGTGAGTAGCGACACCTCGTACCTGACTCCGGGGGCCAAGGCAAAGCCCCCCGCCTATGTACTTCCCTTAGCCAGCCGGCAAGGAGTGTAGATCGCTAGAGTCAAGACTCAAGCTCCAGGGATGGAAGTGATAAATGGCTTCAAGTCAGAAGTAGTTTCGCTGAACCTGCAGCCCATCTCTCTACACTCCTAAGCTCACACGCCCATGCTGCCCCTGTCTTCTATGGCATTTTTTGGGGCCCATGCAGGGAGTGGCGAGTCACAGTCTGCACATTTTTCCATGTTCCCTGAACATTGCGACCTCGTAATAGCCTCGTACTTTTTGTCCTCGAATCCCACAATAGTCCTACACTGGCCTGGGCTGAAATCATGTCACCATGATTGACGGAGAAATAGCATAAAAAACAATTCGGTTGAACTGAGAATCTCCTTTTCGGAATCATCCTTTAGAAGTCGGTAAAAAAAATAAGAAACTGAGTAAATATTGGAAGTCCAACCAAAACGAAGGGTTTTTATAGCTGGAGTACAGCAGATTGGTCGATACCACACACACACTGCACACAGCCAGACAGACGCACACACAGTGGTTACCGTCGTATAGACACTTGCTTTACCACAGGTGCTACCACTGCACTGTAGGCCTCTAACGAAAAACTGGAACCTGATCTCTAATGCCGGAACACAACTGAAGGTTGTTAAGGTGGCAAGCTGTAGACCAGAGAAGGGACCTGGTTATGTGTTGTTTTTTTGCTTCTTACGACAGGCTGTCCAGCGACAGGAATAGTATTATTTCTTCTGCACGGAAATGTAAGGGTTCTTTAAAGGTAACTAACTGTTTTCGTTATTTAGTTACCGAACTACGAAAAAGGATTTAATTGAAGTTATCCCATATTTAAAAATCTCAGCGAATATTTTGAAACAAATTTTTGTTGAAAGTATTTTTGACACACTGATTATAGAGGGTCTCTACCCTCCGTAAGCCAAGTTTAAAAACAACGAGAGGGCCTTCCAAAAGAAAGAAGGGCCGTTTCAGTTTATGAAAAAGCAGCTCATTTAAGTGTTGCCATGGTAATAAGTGGAATACTTAATTTTGTTTATAACTAAACTAAACTAAACTAAACTAAATACATATCATTTGCATTTGCTACGCTACAGTTATTTCGGTGAGTCTTCAAACAATAACTTGCTGTTTACAGGTGATTAGTTTTTCAACTTGTCCACCATACAAGACGGTACTCGGATAGTAGAAGTTATTTTCGCTTCTACCCTCCATGGCTCTGATAAAACAACGTACATATCGTGGGCTTCTCGCCAGAGGGGCGTATAAACAATTTGCGTTTCTTTTTATTTCGTCTATCATTTATATTTTTATCGATAAACCACCTGTTTTTTGTCTTAATAGTAGGTTAATACTAGTAGAACTACTTTCATAGATAGACATTGAATACATTGAAAAAAACTTGTTAAGTTTTTTGTATCTCCTGAAAAGTTGGTTTTTGCTTATACGCCCCTCTGGCTTGAAGCCCGCGATATAGTTCGCGCCACGTATAAAGAACGCTGGCTCTGACCTGCGTAGTGAGCGTTTTATCGATCAAATTGATGGTATGAAGGGAGCGAGACAACATTTCAGCCAATTCCAAAGTACTAAGTAGCTAGTAAAGTACCTAATAAGATTCTACAATAAAACAATTACTCATAAAACGTTACCCTAGTACTTTAGGATACGACTATACATACACCTGCGCAGAAACATCCCCTCCACTGCCGCTCAGCGTTCTTTTTACGTAGCGGGACTTATAACATTATGTTCAATAAATCAGGGCCGAATTCCGAATAGTACCTAATTTCTTACTAGTTATTTTTGTTACCAGGCCAAAAAACAATCAACCTTTTAATAGTTTCTTTATTAAGGTACACTTTGACATAGTTTAATATTATATAATAATACTGAATATAAGTAGGCGTACCGGTAAACATCAAAAGCCGAGAGATTTCTTTTATATTTTGATATAGGCTTTCATGTCAGCCAGGTGTGTATTTTAAATTAGATTCTATCGTACTGGTTTTGTTAAGAAAATGATTATAATAACCCTGAATTTGGATTATGTCTGATAATATTTAAATAGTAATGCTATTTTATTATGCGAGAGACTTATTGGCGAAACTTTGCATTGTTTAGCGCGGTTTATTTTTACTAAAATTGAGCATATGTGTGATGGAACAAAATGACGAAAAGTTCCGTTGGAGGTAAAAAGCGTTCACTATTTTCTTATTTTTTTTCCGAGCTTTCCACTTCATACTTCTAAAGGTAGAGGAAAGACGAACGTTAGTTTTACGACACTTCTTTTCTCTAACTTTCCCAATCATTTGGGGTCGGCACGTTACGTCTTTTATTTGTATAGTCCTCTATTGTGGCATATGCCTTATCACACTCAATCATCATGTCACCCTTCACTCAATCTATCTATCTTTGTTTCAGTCTACTTTACACAATTATGCGTCGATATTCTAGTCATAAACTATTTGTCACATTACTATGGTCCCTGCTCATTAGATGTCCGTATCACTACTTAATATTTCAGTCATTGGTGCAACTTTTAAAAACCCCGTTATATACTCATTTCTCACTTCATCCATTCTTATACATTATTATACCACACATCAATTTCAACATTCGCATCTAAGCTGAGTGGAGGTGTATTGGGTTTATCACTATAGTGGCCCAGTAACAATTTTAAGGACGATAGAAGCTAATACCTATCTTTCCACTTATTTGTTATGTTTAGTAAAAATCATTAAAGAAACTCGAAATTATCATTTCAACATTTTCGTGTAGTATAGTGGTCACCAATATTTTTCTACATCTCTATCAGATTTAATTTGTATTAATCCAGTAGGTGTTGAAGCAAATCACTGTGATACATAAATATCTGTTATGGATAGAACTACAAATGAGGAAATCCGTGAGAGAACCAAGACATAGCTCGCAAACTTAGCAAGTTGAAGTTGCAGTGGACCCGTCACGTCTGTCGCAGAACCAATGACTGATGCAGAAGTCAAGACCTGGAGTGGAGACCGCGTCTCGATAAACGTAATGTGGGACGCCGTCTAGCCCGATGAACTGACGACCTGCGCAAAAACGCCGGTAGGTATTGGGTGAAGAAGGTGGACGACCGGGATGAGTGGCGCCGACTTGGGCAGGCATACGTCCCGCAGTATCAGCGCCATCTAGTTTATTTAATATGTTGATGAAATGCTAGACACTGTTTTTGTAAGGTTTTACTTTTCGGGGATAAGCCCAGTCAAACAGATAGACAAACAGAGAAACGAAAAATTAAAAAAAATCTATATTAGCTTCTCTATTTCACTTTCTTACATTCCCCTGACTCAGTATTTTTTTTTTGTCATTGTACAGAAATGCGACCTGTACAGTTTTATTATATGTATAGATAATTATTAACTTAAATTATAGTGAAATATAATAATCAAATGCAACTGTGCCATGCGTGTGAAATTAGTACCATGAATATTTTACACATGTGCTGTTGGCACGGGCTAAGATGCTTGACTGACCGACATTATAATTAATGTATGTAATAGGTTAATGTATTCTGTTTCCGTGAGCTAATTGAGAATACATTTACCTATAACGCTATGTGCAAAACTTAGGAAAAGACGGTATGACATAGTTGCCCCTACATATTCCGCACGTTCAGTCTTTGCTAGTAGGCAATATGTAGCTCGAGCCCCCTGTGTTTATAATAAAATAAATCGTATTCTTAACATTTACCCCATGCGACTATATGAGTGTAAGAAAAATCTGACGGAATGGCTCCTTACCCTTAATTATGATGAAGTGGAAGACATCTTGCTTATATTAGCTTGAATATGAAACATGCTTAATGTAGTAGTAATTAATAGGTATTTGTGTTCTATTTAAACTACCACACACACCACACACACACACACACACACACACACACACACACACGCTCACATACGCTCACACACACACACACACGCAACACGCACACACATGCACACTAATAGTCTTAAAAAATAATGTAACATAGGAAGAGCGAGGTTTCCCAAATAAATACATTTTTATTTTTATTTTTTTATTTTACGTAACAAATGGCGGGTGTTAGTGGGACTCGTTCAAGGTCGTTCTATGAATGATTAAAAACTTCTTTTTTCACCACTTTATTTAGATCATAAAAAGAAATGATTTCATATTTATTCACAGCCTTGAAGATAATCGCATAATGGAGATAGCTGCCGGCGATAGTCAGAAACGTATAATAATGGTATAGAGGAATCCTCTAGACGCAAATCCGTCTCAAGCAAGGCCACTTGGTTTAGAATTTTTTATTAGTTCAAATATCTAGCGAGATTCTCTTAAAACCTGCGAAACTAATAGGACTCGAATGTTCTTTTATTTAAAATTATTTTTTTCAAAGTTAAAACCACTTTAATATTTATCTTAATCATTCAGTAGGAATTTTTCCATGCCATTGCCATTCTGATGACATTCTCTTTTATTATTTGTTCAATATGACGAACAAAGTTGTGGACAAATATTAATCCTTTGTAATTGTTCATTTACTATCTTTAACTATTATTTACCGAATTTCATCAAAATTAAAAATTAAGGCTGGTGTGCACCGAAATTTAATCGACGGCTAACCAAAAATAATCACTGTTTTTCCACACATTTTTGTTATTTTATTTTAACCATCGGTTAAAAGTCGGTGCACACCAGCCTAAGACTGTAACGAGGTAACGTAGTAATATTATCAGTTTCAAATTTGGATAATCGAAGGATATTGTTACATGCCGACAAAGGTGAATGCACACCTGCCTGTCATAAAGCGCAGTTTATTACCTTTCCCGCATTTAATTCTTTTGATTTGATTGACTTCTTTTGATTTTAATATGGCAGACATTAGGCAGGTGTGTCGAACTGAATTCTGAGAAATCCAAAAGCGAAAATTGATAACATTTTGAACTCTTGAAAAACAAAATAAACTTACTCACGTTTATTTTCTTCAATCAATCTCTTCTAGACATTGTAACAAAAAATAGACCAATCTTTTAAAGTAATTACTTAGAGAATCTGGTCAGTTGTAAAGACTAAATAATGTTATGAAACTAATTTCGCTTAAAGCTTTTTATTTAAAATGCAGACATTAATCCAATTTTTTTACGAAAAGAGGCCTCCAGTCTTTGAAACTCTTAACTGTCTCAAACACAAATTGGCTTATTAATTAGTAGACTGACTGTTTTCATGACAATTTTTATAAAATAAGCTTTCGAGAATGTTATGAAGATATTGGATAATAATTAATATTCATTTTGTGTATTATTAAGTGTAAATGTTAATCATGAGTTACATTTATTACAATTGAGTGAAATTGAAAATACAATTCAATAAATATTTCTAAAAGTTTTTCTTTGTTTTATTTATGGCTGTAAGTCATAGTGGCTTAGTGGTTGGTTCGACATCTAATATATAAAATTCTCGTGTCACAGTTTTCGTTGCCATACTCCTCCGAAACGGCTTGACCGATTTTGATGAAATTTTTTGTGCTTAACCGGTATCTATGAGAATCGGCCAACATCTATTTTTCATCCCCCTAAATGTTAGGGGTAGTCCAACCCTAAATTTTTTTTTTAGACAATAAAAAAAAAACTATTTTTTTATGATACAACATACAAAAATACATACAATCCTCAATTTTCACCCTTCTACGAACAACCCCTATTTATTACCGGGCAGTACGACGTCTGCCGGGACAGCTAGTGTAATATAAAATTGTGTATTATTAAGTGCAAATATTAATTATGAGACATATTTATTCCAATTGAGTGAAATTTAAAATACAATTCAATAAGTGTTTCTGCGAGTTTTTCTTTGTGTTATTTATGGCTGTAACTCTTAGTGGCTTAGTGGTTATTTCGACATGTTATATAAGATTCGAGTCGTTTTAAATATGTGAGTTCGAAAAGTAACAAAGAGCTACTAAACTAACGCTTAGACACTTTTAAAAAATAATAAAAGGTATCAAGAGAAATCCTTTACATTACCTCTGTTATTTATTATGGATAAAAAAAAACATGAATATATCCGAAAGAGAACTAGGATTACCGGTAAAGCTTTACCGCTATTTTAGTCTATCCAAAAACGACGTTATTTTTCGGGATAAAAAGGATTCTAAGTTATACCCCGGGATGTAAGCTAGCTCTATGTCGAGTGTCACTTAAATCTGTCAAGTAGTTTCACGTTCACGTGATGCTCTAACAGACAGACAGACGGACAATCAAAAATTGTAATAATTGTATTTTCAGATTTTACTGGTCTGAATTACCCCTCCTATTTTTTAAATATTTTTAAACGCATTGTACAAACCAAAACTGCAAGTTAGATAGATAGATAGACAAGAACATGCTTAAATTATACTTCTAACTTAAAATTCAGTTCTTCTCTTCAATAGTTTCTCTCAATTATGATATTATAAGGACGGCTTTGTGATTGTAAACTCTCTAGAGCTGGTTTCATTTCGAATAACTTTTAACTTAATATTATTATTTATTTTAGCTGGGAATGATATGTTAATTAATCAAACTTACAAAGTAAATTAAGCTTTGTTTTAAAAATAATAATAAAGCTTTTTAAAATAGAAATTAAACTGTGTTAATTGCGTTCTTTCTTCTTCTAAACATGATTAAAATTCGTTCGTAAATAAATTATATTACAAAGGCCGCATAATTAAGTTGATGAAATTATATTATATTGTTCCTAAAACCAATTAATTATAAGAGGTAAAAAGGTTTACATTCACAAAAGTGTTGAATATTTTTTATATGATATAATACGGAAATTATGTTTATTTCCATGCAACCTACGTGGTATAATTATGCTGGAATCACTATCTAGATTACAGTGTGCTTAGTGAGAGTTTTTTAACCTCATTCAATGATAAGTCATATGGCGCTAAGGCGCCATCTCGCGAGCGTGAAGGGAAACATTACAAATGACTGACCATCTTGACTTTATGCAGCATCGCGCCGTTCTTATAGTCGACGATCCCATACTAACAGGCGGTTTAGAATCCCTTAGTCTTCGGAGAGACAGCGTCCCTCTACGTATTCTACCGCCTTTACAACGGAGAGAGTCACTAGGAACTGTTTGATCTGGTGCCAACGCCTCATTTTTACAACT
Source organism: Dendrolimus punctatus (assembly GCA_012273795.1). Classification (NCBI taxonomy): domain Eukaryota; kingdom Metazoa; phylum Arthropoda; class Insecta; order Lepidoptera; family Lasiocampidae; genus Dendrolimus; species Dendrolimus punctatus. The sequence continues at coordinate 8,699,902 of CM022535.1, forward strand.
TCAACACTCATCATCGACGGGAAGTTCACCCCCTTCAAATACGCAACTGTTCTCTAGAACGTTTATTTCACGTACAACAATGCTCTGGAGACAACTTCACGCCGAGGCTTTCCGTCTGCGCTACGACATGGGGTTGTTTAATAAGAACGTTTTAAAATTTCTCAGAGGCCGGCAACGCGTTGGCAATGCTCCTGGTGTTGCAAACGTCCATAGGCAACGGTAGCCACCTTCCATCAATGGGCCGTCCACCAGTTTATCTGCATCAGGCGATAAAAATAATCGTGCTATACAAAATTGCGTTAACTTGAATGTGATCCACTTAGATCACTTAAACGACATGTTATAACTCAATGGTGATCCAGTAGTCAAAAAAACTTGTAATAAAAACTCAACTCTCAGGGCTGGCTCTATCGGTGTCGCACTAAACTATTACAGAATATCAGCACAAGTATTTATCTTGAGTTAATCTTATGGCTCACAAACAGCCTCCCCTCTATTCTAATCCCATATCTCATTCCTCTGCCCCATTCCTCCTGTATGTCTGTTTTCATCTCCCTACTCCATCCTCCTTATCTCATCCTAAAGGCTGGCAACCTTTAGGATGAGATGGAGAGATGCGATGGCTTCGCTCCTCGTGTTTCAACATCTATAGGCAATGATAACCACTTTCCAGGAGCTGGGCCATCTGCCTGTTTGCCAGCTTCGCAACAAAAGAATAATTATTATTTTCCATTTCTCAAACAGTACTTTCTAGCTTCGTTTTGATAAATCGTTGAAAACGTAATTACAACTCAGATTGAACTGTCAACTTAAGATTGATTTAACCAATCATATTAAATGGAAGACAATACAATATCCTTTCAGGTAACTAGATTTAAAGGTAAGTTATTGTGGTAAACATGAAAGTAAATGGCAAATCAATATTAAAACGTCTTAGCTCAGCGCTGCGGTCGACGATTCTTCAAGTCATTATGGAAGCTGCGAGAAAAGGATTTGTGGCTGCCGTGGAACATTATTTATCAGCCGGATATTAGCAGTCGCTTTGGATTTTACATAAAATGAACATTTGGATTGTTGTAAAGAATTATTTATGAATTCTCTGGGAAAGATGCTAAATATTTATTCATACTCACAATATATAAGAATGAAGAAAAACGATAAGTTAGTGCAGTCCGTCAGGTACCAAAGTACCGTACTTCAACGTGTAAATTGCAATTATTAACTCTTACAACTTTCGGATGTAGCAGGATACAAATTAAAAAGAAACCTTCGTGCCTGCACCGGAACAACCCAAACTTAATTGATAATTTTCTCTAAGAAAGAAAGAAATACTTTATTTGAATAAACGAAAGCAACGTAATTACATTCCTTATACATTATTACATACAGAGCATCTTTTGAGAATATGTACGACGCATTTATCAGCAAACAGGTTGCACCCAGCATATTGCCGTGCCGGAATTATTTCCGACACAATTTTAATGTAGTATACATATATTATATACATTATTAGAGTTAGACATGTTGCTGATAGGTTTCTTGCACCGCTTCTTTTCTTTCGGCGATAAATTAAATTAGGCTCCCATAGAATGAATAATTAATAAACAAAGACTAAAACTAAACAGTTAAAATTGGTTGGAACGTCTTGAGGCTAGGCTAAATTATAACTCTGATATTACTAATTGACATTGACATCTTTGTATCTTGTGATCACGGCTCCGACAGTTACGAAAATTTCAAAATAAAAATCAAGTACAATGCCGCGCTTAAAACCGTTAAAAGGTAGTTCTCATTTTATAAGTTATTTAAGGATATAGTTCCAAAAAAAGGTGTCATTTAATATCTACAAGACCGATAGATTTGGTGTTGCAAATGTTCGTAGGGCAGTAAATACTTTCCATAACGATAGGTTATAACTGAGTTATACTCCAGCGATATAAATAAAGTAATAAGAGATAATAAACAAGTCTTTGATATGGAAGAACATTACTAGATATTAAAATATTATACTAAAAAAAAAACTCAGAAAAGCTATATCCTGCACGAGTAGACGACTTTATAGGTTATAACTGTTTTTTGACGTTTAATTATTTAAAACATTATTATAAAAGATATCAGAACTTTCATTATTAAGAAAGTATTTAAAAGTTTTCTTTTTTTAATTCTATGGAGATTTTGATTTCAATCCTAGATTTTTTTATACAAAGTTCACAACCAAAAGCCTTCACGTCAGTCTTATACGCTTAAGGTTTCTGGTGTTGTTATTACGAAAAGAGCCATACAATTATGAATCACCAGAATGATTAACACATCATCTACAATTCCACTCCACTTGTCATATTTATTTTTAACGAGGGCCTCAAAAAACAATGAACAAATATTTTATTTAACACACCAATCTTTCCGGGCAATAACTCTTCAAGTAGCAAAAGTCGGCTTCTCATATAGGCGAGCGTTATTCTCGCGGACCCGCGTACGATGTGAAATTTTTAACAAGCCTATAAATCTTGCACCCACATCTGCTGGCACGTTACACTGTAATGAGATACTATACGATCTAAAAAATACGTGACCTTATGTCGCCACGGAGATTCGGGCTGCCACAGGATCTGGGTTAATCGCAGGTATTTGTACAAATTTTAATTCTAACATATCGTTCTGTTTTAATAGTATCTTTCATAGTGATAGAAATGTTTATAATTCATACAGGTGTCGGAATTTTCAGAAGAATCAGTACGAGATTCCTACCTACCACCTACCATGACAAAGCAACTGGGATACTTTTTGTCTTCTTACAAAACGTTGGAAATACTTAGATTTTTTCGAATATGGCAAGTTGTGAAATTATATTTAAGGTGCTTTACTTATAGTCTTGAGGGACTATGGGTAGAATACAATACAAATAAGTTAAGTTTTCTTACATTGTATTCAATAGAATGTAATTTTATAATTGTGTTAATAAAGGTGCTCTTATTGACTGTAAAAAATGAAAGGAAGAAGGTTAAGGTGATATGGGCAAGTTGTGAGAAGGTGTAAAATCATATGACAAAAAGAATGATTGACCGACATTAGACTAAAGATAGGCTAAAATGTATACGGATGGTGTTACATGATGATTTGAGATATGACAGAGGGCGTACACCAGAAGACAGACAGAAAGACAGACACTGTGGTAAACACCGATAAACGAAAACTTATACTACGTTTTTACTAAGTGGGTACGTATTTCAATGAATAGTTTCAAAAAATTGTCATTTTTGAAAAAAAAGTATTTTACAAAAAAAACAGGGTTGGTTGTAAATGAAAATGAAAATTCCAATTTTACTTAGCATAACAAAAGAATTATATCACATTATAGCTAGCAAGCACCTTATGTGTAAGGTAACGTAAAACACGGTCTGGGCTATTTGTCACATTTTGTCAGAAGGGTCTTTTTACAAAAAAAGTAATTTGTGAAGGCTTACCTACTCAATTTAGTTATATATCTCTAAGTTCTTATGCTGAAAAATCTATTTTTAAGGCAACGACGTATATGAATCCTAAATATGACCTTATAAAATCAACATGCCTGTCTCCACATTTGTCTATCTTTTTTAATGATAAGTAGGTTTGCGTTTAACGATCACGCCTATGTTAAGCGATGATGCGGTCGAAATTCAGCACGCTTACCTTGATAGTATCTAGTCACATGAGACTTGAAGGTGTCCGGATTGAACTTCTCGGGAAACACAGACTTTGGAAATGCATTCCACAGCTCTGCCGTATATAGAAGGCACGTGGAGGCGAAAAATTTCGTTCGCACTGGTGGTGTTTCCACTGTGAACATTTGTCTGCCTACAGGATAGTTATTTTCCACAAACTAGTAACATAGACTTTGTGTCTAATGCATCCCGATAGACCCATTACTTTTTTATTATTGCGAAGGTGACAAACAGGCAGACTGCCCCAATGAAAACTGACTACCGTCGTTTATAGACCTTTTACATCACCAGGGGGAAGCCAGCGCGTTGCTAGCCTGTAGGATGAGACAGGATACGAAGATGGGATAATCACTAGGAGGAATGGAATACTTCTCCCCGTGTTCTTGATGAGGTTTTCACGCCGACATTCTGTAAGAGCATAGTTACACCAATCGAGTCGGCCCTAATAGTTGTAATCAAGATAATGGCATGCATAGCAAGATAACGACATGCATGACAAGATAATAGCATGCATGGCAATAAATAGCATGCATGGCAAGATAATGACGTATATGGCAAGGTAGTGGCTGCTTGACGTAAAGCATGGACCAACAACGTGAAAAAGGCGTCAAGTCACTTTCTGAGAATAACATGACATATAAAAAGACAGATGAACCGGTGGAAATGATAAAAATATGAAGGGTTCTTCCAAAATATCAACCGATTAGCAAAAGTTGATTGTTATTTCATCGGAAAGTAAAAGGTTCAGTTACTATTATACAAGGTTAAGCCAAAGTTAAATAACTACACGTAAACAGGTCGGCTACACAGACGTCTGGAGAAACAAATAAAACCTAACTATATTGGTTGAAGCACTTGGAATGTTTGCACTTGTGCTCAGCCGAGATTCTAACAATCTTAATATCCGTGACTAGCATCTGTTTACACAAGTTGCGAACCATTTTATTTCGCTATAAGAGGGTAACCACTTTCTAAACTTTAGTGTTCGAATCTGTTGGATCTTTTGGAAGACAATATAAAGACTTATTAGACTTATACGTCGAGTATTATATTATTTCGATTAGAAATGACATTTTATCTATATTGTAGAACAAGGTTATTTTTAGTATTATTTATACTACCTCAAATATAACCTATTTGATTATTATATTAATTTATAGTTTAAAAATGCCACGCTTTTATTTAATAAAATGAATAACGAGAAAATTGTGATAAAACGTGGGGTGAATTATTATAATAATTGATATCGAGCACTCCAGGCGTTTACTACAATGACATTAATTTTCTCGTTAGTTATTTACTAAAAATATTTTTCACTTATTCATTCGATCAAGTATAAAAACTTTTAAAATTATATTACTCGAAAGGAAAAAATATTATATTAACGTATTGTCATCAGTCGTTCGGTCCGGCAACAAGTGCGCAAAATTTCGAATTAATCTGACCTTTTTAAGTGGTAAACATCGAATTCAAAGATTACTTTCCATGAAACTAATTAATGTGTGTAATAAACCTTTACTCTATATACGATATTGTTAAGCCCGGTATACATTTGTATTAACTAAGTAGTTAACTTGCGAATAAATTTTTGTCACCGTTTGGATAGACATTACATGAAGTTAATGTATGTAATACAGCTTATTATTTAAATAAAAAGTGTTGTCCAAGTGTTAATATTTAATTTATTTAACTATGTATATGTTCATCAACGTCCTTAAAATTAAATTAATGTTTTGTTTGCAGACGTTACTAATATAGGTAATATATTTTACTACGTGTCTTTACTTTGTAAATTTCTAAACAATATATTGTAAAAATGATTTTACTATCGGAGATAAAAGTACACGTTCTTTCCCGTTATCCAAATATCAGGATACAAGAAATTTCATCATAATCTATTTTTGAGTCCGTAATGAAGGAAAAACTTCCAAACAAAACTGTTGTAAATGTTAGTTTAAAAGTAATAAGTAAATGTTTCCGTCAAATCAGTACGGAAATTATTATTAAATAAAGTGTAATAGAAAAAACCCTTTGAATTGAATTTAATTTTAAACCCTAAAGATAATAAACGTACAAATATAAACACTCCTTAAACAGTAATCTAATTCCCTTTTTGTGCAAACAAAAACTTCTATCGAAAACGTGTTTTTGTTTTGTGATTTAACATCTTGAATGACTCATCATCATCTTCTTTAAAAAAGTCACTTTTATCATCTATTTTAGTAATTAATCCCTAAAGATACTGGTATAATAAGAATACAAAAAAACTATCTGTAACATCGACTATAGGTATGTTATATACTCTTATCTTTGTCATTACTTATGATTAATGACTTAGGAAGCGATTATAACATCGATAACGGGGCTATTGTGATAGAACAGAACCACATCAGTCACTGACCTATCAGCGAATGTGCAGTATGGCGGAATGAAAGAACAATAGAATTTCATTTCTTAGCCGAAGTCGCCAAAGGACTTATATTTTTATATGTTATACTAGGATATGTCCTGACTTGGCCCACGTTTGAAATTCTCGCGAGATTCCCGGGACACAAAGTGCGACAGCATTTAAAAAGAATGTAAGCTATCGTTCTAGTGAAAGCTGTGTAGGAATAAGCTAATTTTTACCGAACAACTACTAACCGCTCCCGGGAAAATTCCTGTGGGATTCCCGGAATAAAAAATATCACATATTTATAATAATAAGATAAATTATTATATTGGTAATTACCAACATAAAATTTGCTATCGATCAGTGAAAGAATAATATCAAATAATGGAACACGTTTTTTTTACTCTGGCCATGTTAAATAATTCCCAGAAAAAGTCTCGTGGAATTCCCAGGATGATAAGTAGCGCAGAGTTTAAGTCTAAGAATTTACTGACCATCACCGAAACCGCATCGAAATCGGCCCAATAGTTTTTACGTGAATCCGGGACAAACATACAAACATCGTGTGATTTATCATTTATATAGTATATTCTAGTGGTTTTTATATAGCTTCAATGTACTGACACGGTATGCTAAGAATTTTATAATATTATAGATAAGATACTAGTTGTGCCCGCAACTTCGTCCGCGTAGAATCTTATTTCACAGCATTCTAAAAAAAGTAGCCTAAGTTACTCCTTATATCAAGTATCTGACAGTGAAAGTTTTGTCAAAATCGGTCCAGCCATTTTAGAGATTAGCCCAGACATCCAGACAAGCCAAAATTTCAAAAATCGATTCTTTGATAATAAGTACCTGCCGTATAAACCTTCATATGCATTTAGACATTACAAACAGATACTTCAATTTAATTTATCTGTATTAGGGTGGCGCAAAAAACCAACATTTTTTTGAGTCTCGAGTGAAAAATGATAGTTTTTGATGTTTTAAGAACTCCTTCCCCCTCTTTAGCAACAAAACCGCCTTTGTGACAATTTGTGTTTACTCGTATAGAATTTATCTAACACAAGCGATCTATACGTGTTATATAAAATAATATCTAATAATGCAACTATTCTCGTATTTGTAAAAATAAGCTAACGTTTTATTTTTCTTATATATAGTTATAAAAGAAATCACAAGAAGAATAAAATAAAATATGGGCAAACTTCGCAATTAGACCACAAAACCTTAAATTAGTAAGATTCCTTCCTCTTCAAACTAACGTAGCATTTGAAATAGTTTTTATTTTATTTTTTATGGCAGGAGTTCAGCAGACAGGCAGACGGCCCACTTGATGAACATTGGTTACCATCGCCTATGGACATTTGCAACACCAAAGGCTGCGAATGCGCTGCTGCTCTCTTTAGGGAGCCTGGAACCTGGTCACTAATGCCAGAACATAACACAAGGTTGTTATGGCGGCATACTTTAGACCAGGGGTGGTCGCCATCGAGTTGGGCAAATGCCCTACCACCTATCTGTGGGTTGTTTTGTCGCCTCTTACGACAGGCCGCCAGGCCGCAGGAAATTGTATTCTTTCTCCGTTCCTGCACGGATGAAAAAAGTTACGTCTATAGAGTACAAAGTACCTAATAAGTTAGAGATGGTACCTACCATCCCTAACTTATTGGGTACTTTGTACTACTAGGTAGTTAGTTCTCGTAAATAATGTAATGTAGGTACACATTTACGAGGAAAACAATCCTCTTAACCTTTTATAAAGTAACAGAAACAGAAAAGAAGAATGTGTACATTGTTTCATTAACGACAGTGCTTTATATCTCATTTTTAGTTTGCTAACGAAATAGCCTGGTATAAAACCTCTTTTGTGATGCAAAGTCGGTACAACAAAACAAAGAAAAGATTTTTAATGTAGTATTTTGGAGGCGGTGCTGCCTCACGGTTGCAATTTTTGTTCCAACAAGTGTAGACTATACGATTTTAATAATCCCATTGCACGAGAATTAAATTTTGTGGATTCCATCTTCACAGAGTTATTAGTGGAGTGCGTTTTCTATCTATGCTAAACTAAATATCCACACGTAGTCAAACATTCTCAAGACAAAAATTCAAAGGAAATTTTGATTTGATCGTACTGCACTCATTATTTTGATTACCGCTCTTAGGACTGGCTCGACTGGCGACATTTAAAAAATAAATAAATTCGAGACTTTCCATCTCCAGTGACAGTATCAGCTTCATAAGTTGGTGAAAATTGGTGTGATACGACGTGCTTACAGCACATTGCCTTAGCCAGCCGGCACGGAATGTAGATCGCTAGAGCTAAGACTCAAGCTCCAGGGGTGGTAGTGATAAATGGTATAACGTCGGAAGTAGCTTCGGTGGATCTACAGCCTACCTCTCGACACCCCTTAGTGACTTACGCCCATGTTGCCCCTCGCTAATCTTGTACAGCATTTTTAGGGGCCCATTCAGTGAGTGGCGAGTCACCGTTTGCCCATTTTTCTATGTAGCTCGGTACCTTTTCTTCTCATTTCCTACAATAGTACTACACTGACCGGGGATTGTCCTTGGGTGCATTTTTATACGGTGTAGACAGGGACAATTGCCGGTCAGTGTCACGCCACATTCACATTAAATTTGTCAAGGGGCATCTACGTGTTGGCTTTCCCATGGACCCACGCAAGCCCGCTCCAAAAGTCCGAGTCCTTTTATGAGCCTTGAGAACTGGGCCTTGAGAACCATACAAATAATAATAATAATAATCGGCAGACATATCTTATATACCCAAATTAGCAAGTTACGCTTGTGTTACAGGTAATATACAACGAACTACTCTGGGGTCGATCTCAAACTCCTAGGCTATATAAATAACGGAGAAAAATTGTTTCCAAAATTTAACACACCAGAAAATGAGGAGTCGCTGAGTTGCAGTGAGGAAGGCCGCCAAAGGCTTAGACCATTCAACCACAAAGTTTGTACGATGTGTCAGAATTGGCCCGCTTCCACCTCTCCTTATCCTAACCCCCTACTTCATTCCTCCCGTCTAATTCCTCCATGACATTGCCTTAATTTCGTCTCTCCTACACTTATCTTCTTTATGTCACGCTAAAGCCTGGGAACGCGTTGGCTTCGCTCCTAGTGTTGCCAACGTTTATAGGCAACGGTTACCACTTTTTATTAGATGGGCCGACTGCCTGTTAGCCAGTTTTGCAATTTAAAAAATAACAAAAGAGTTATATTTGTTGTTAATATATCTAACGAATCAAACATACAAAATTTACTTCTAGTTCAAGTTTTGTGTACAATCTAGTTTATTGTACGCACAAATGTTCCATATAACGCGTCTGTGTACAATAAACGTGATGTTAGTGACAATATATCTCTCTCAAACTTTGAACAAATTACTACATAGTCTTACACTTACATCTAATGTCTAAAACGTCTTGTAATTTTATATTCAGTAATGTCGTAATGTTGGCTCCCTAAAGAGAGCAGCAGCGCATTCGTAGCACCTTTGGTGTTGCAAATGTCCATAGGCGATGGTAACCGCTGTCCATCAAGTGGCCGTCTGCCTGACTGCTGATCTCCTGCAATAAAAAATAAAAAAAACACAAACTTACACAACACTTTTTTCAGCGTCTTTGTAAACGAAAAGCATCAAAAATAATGATTCGCCAATCTTTAGATGCTCTGCATTTCTAAGCCACTTGAATTGCCTGCTGGTTCAATGGAATTCCGCTTTTAGAGAGCAAATATTTCTGCTAAGGTGCAGTTAAGCTTTATCCAGAATGTAACTGCTGTTTATCGCTGCACATAAAATTGAGGAAACAGGAGGGTCTTGAATGTTTGATTTATTTTTTTAAAAAGTCGCAGAGATCAAGGGACATAACAAAAGTTTTAAACAACTTAAAAATTTCTTTATTTCTCTTTCTTTTTCAATTTTATGACATATAGGACCGCGCTTCTGGAATGCGTCGTCTATATTCGTCGAAGCACATATAGATATGAGTTTGACGCTTCATGGCGTAAAAAACAGCTTCGTTACTGAGCAGTTCACGTGGTAGCAGAAACAGCATCCTGAAGGCATCATCCTGACAAATTTGACTGCCCCCAGATCTGGTCGTTCGTTAAGAGGACCAAATCAGTGCTTATTAATAATTAAGAAGATACATATATGGAAAAAACATTATTGTGTGTGTTTTTCTGTGTATATATCTTTGATTGTATTGTCTTCCAATGAATTAATTATTAACGAAATTGATAAGAAGGTTTTAGGTTAAGACTGATTCAACTTTTGGCAGTAATAATACGTTAATTGACAGTTTTGATTGAGATTTTCTATGAAAATAATAAAAACTGACTAGAGTTGCCAACCGTCATTGCAAACAGTTTGCAGTGTTGTTATGAGTTTTTTGTTCTGAGCGATTGTCATTAGTATTTTTATTTCATGGTCCCAACACTAACTCAGAAACAATGCATTTCGCTCCGAAATACGAACCTTTGTATAATCTTAGTACGAGGCATGTAATCCACCCTGTCGATTTATATATGAGAAAACGTTTCCGACTTATACGTAATACTTATCATACAAGTAGTCATATTTTCTCATAAGATGAATATTTGCCTGATCTACACGTACGGTTTTGTCTTATATGCAGTTATATCCTAATAAAGACGTAATAATCCTGGAGCCTTTAGAATTTTAGACGCAAGTAATATTCCTTGATTTTCGGAGTTACACGAATTTTGTTTGAATAAAATACATTGCTTTCTATATTATAATGTCTCTGCCCTATCTAGGATAATATTAGTGATTAAAAATAACGCCGTTAACGATTAGCTACATTAATGAATAAACATGAGTTATCTGTTAATGTTTAACGTCATTAGCAACGTCGCATCTCAATAATATAATAATAATATAATATGATCGGCAGACAAACGCACATACTGTATATCCTCAAATGAAGCAAGTCGCGCTTGTGTTATGGGTAACAACGGACTACTCTACTCTGGGGCGATCCTAGAAACCCAGACCGTAGTAAATAACAGAGAAAATAAGTTTTCGAAATTTACTATACCAGGAATCGAACCCGGAGCCTCTGCGTTGCAGTGAGGTAGGCCGGCAAAGGCTTAGCCCGCTCAACTATAGAGGCCGTCAATAACACATTGATCCTTTGGCTTCAGTCAGTAGCACAAAAATAATCTCAGTATATCAGAGGCCAAAATGGAAATTTAATAAACGACTTGTCACAGTAAACCTGAATATTTACGTTTTCCTTGTGTGTAATTGCAGCATAAAGTTAACATTTCGAGCACAGCGACAGTGAAGACACAAAGGAAACTAAATAGTATGTATGTTTATAATTTGGTGACGACTTTTGTGTTATGACGAAAGACGCGCCACTTTGTGACGTTCTTTCTTGGAATGTGTTTAATTTTATTTAATTAAGGTATTGTTACAGCCTGGGCGCCGGCAAAGACAGGTTCCACGTACATATTTGTAGAAGCGCATTTATTAGCCGTCGGCATTTGAACTAATAGATAATAACCTTGAAATTATAGTAATTATTTTATGATCGTTTATGATCTCTTATGATTACTTATTTACTGGCATACGGCCTATTGTTCTATTGTAATCGTTTACAGCCGTTTAGGACTGTGGTCATTAGCCATTAGCCAGGTGTTACGGATTTTAAAGTACAAGCTGATTCTAGGAAGTTCGGTCCACGTTGCCGGGCGAGAATGTTGCATTTGTGCAGTATAAAACGATGGCCTGACTGAGCAATCGAGCGAGAACCACGATCAAAGCGAGACGTGTGTACTGCAATCGGGAATTTATTAGTAACGGACTTTGCGCGTTTTATTGAATTACGACCTTCTGCATTACGTTTGGATTTGTTGTGTTCGGTTATATTTGTACCTGTGTAATACGTATTTGTATAGTTGTTATAAATTTATAGTAATTCTAACGGCATTTTAATTCGAGTCTCGCGACTCGTAACTGTTGCGGCGGCGCTGGATTTAGCGGAAAGTGAACTGTATCAAATTTGCGGGAAAAGAAGTGTGGACAATTTGGAATGGGAATCGGAACGAGCACGCACTTACCTGGTTAATGATAATGAAAACACGGCTCCTCTTCTCAACTATCCACTATCACATACACACTTTATTGTATTTTATATTATATATGTCTTTATTTTATATATTTTAATATTAATTTATTATATATTAGAATGGCGGTGCGGAGAAGTTATATATATATTTAGATGGTGCGGGCGCGGTATGTTTTTATGTTATTTTATTTTATTTATTTACAATGCGGATATTTAATTTATTTAATGATATGACAACGAGTGATTAAAGTGACGTGCGAAAGGGGAACGCGCCGTCACAATTTAAGAAGAATTTAAATATGTGGAAAAAAGTATGCATAGGTCGAAAGGAGGTTTATATGGCGGTACCATTTCCCCCGGCCTTAAAGGGTTGCCTTTAAAAAAAGTAAACTAAAATACGAATGACCAATAAATTAATCAAGCGAGTGAAGGTCCAAAGTTAAATGCGGTGAGCGAAATCAAATCTAATGTTTAATGAGCGAATGGCAACCATTAGTAAAGTGAGCGGAGTTTAAACTTTATATGCATGAAGCGAGCGAAAAAGTAATGTATAATGAGCGAGCGGGTATTTGTATACAATGAACTTCCAGTACGATACGTCTGATTGTTTAAAGATATTTCCAAATGAGCGGTACAATGGACATGAGCGAAGAAATAAAATAAAATGAGCGGTTATAAATGAATAAAGCTTGAGCGGGGGACGAATAATACGTCCATTCAATTTAAAAAGGTATGCGGAGCAGAAAATATTCAATTAAAATTCAACTTAATTAACATATCTCAAGTAGACGAGAGTCAATATAATAAATTAGCGAGCGAAGAACTAATATAATATAGCGTCCTACGCAGACAAACAAACTCGAGCGAGTAACTTAAATTAATAGAGCGTATTCAATAGTTAAAACATCTAAGAATCAATTATTAAACCCTAATAATAAAGGAGCGAGCGCGGATGTTGGACTAAATAATGCTCAAATAAATAATTAATGAAGCGAGCGTGAGACTTTAACTAGCAAGGTCCAAATTAATATAAAAAGAGCGGGAGCGGGACCTATACTAGTATAGTCCGAAGTTAATTAAAGAAGCGGATACGGGACCTAAACTTACAAGGTCCAAAATAAGTATACATGAGCGGTTGCAGGACCTAAATAAGCAAGGACCGAAATTAGCTTATAAAGAAGCGAGAGCGGGCTTGGGACCTAAGCACGCATGGTCCAAAATAAATTTATTAGAGCGGGTGCGGGACCAAGACAGCTAGGTCCGAATTAAAATAAAATACGGTAATAAGGCTTATATTTGTTTGGTCCAAAATAAATTTACAAGTGCGGTGCGGGACCAAAACAAATCAAGATCAAAATAAACTTTTAAGAGCGAGAGGATTAAAGCACGCTTGGTCCAAGTATATACTTATTTACAAGAGCGTGTAGGAGACCAAAGCAAGCTTAATCCATAATTAAATAAAGAAGTGGAAAACAATTAAGTAAATAAATACGAGTATTGAAACTAATCTAACCTAATCAAAAGTTTCAAATAAAATAAATATTTCTTAATTATTAAATTAAAACTAAAGCGAGAAGCGGGTTATATTTAAACCAAACAAAAATAATATTTCATTGACAACTAAAAGAAAAATAAATATTAATATAAGTTCGGGTATTGGACACAACCAAACGAATGAACGCGTGAACTTCATTCATTGCGAATATTCGGATTCACGATATACCGTCTCGAAGATTGTGTTGCCTATTACCCTAAAACAACAACTAAGAAAGCGATGCGGTGGAAATTATTTAAAATTAAAAATATTAAATTAATAAAATATTAATCCCTCGATCCGAGTAAAGACATCGGATGAGGCACGATGCGACAAAAGTATTTGACTCAATTTGTCCCAAAGAAAATTTTAAATTTTCGCGGGTCGGCTTAAAACAAGAATTGTATTTGAAAACTCTATGATGACCGGGAATCACCCGTAAAACAATGTCCATAGAATACTTTATCATTATGACATTATACGATGTATTAAAATTATGAAACGAATGTAAAACGTCATTAGAACAGAGCGCGACATTATATTGATAACTCGAACCTAAAAGTATGCGAGTTTTCAAAGAGGTTTTATTTTGTACTAATATAGTAATAGTGCGCGGCGTAAAATATATTAAAACGGGAGAAAATATTTTGCTAATGCAAATTTTGCGATGATAACCATCACGCAAATGATAATATTTAATATTAGGCAGCGAAGCGGTATTCTTCCTAGGATTACAAAATGTCCTAAGAAGGGTTAAGCAAACTTGAGCGAAAAGATTGTTATTTATAAACGATCTATGCGGAATCTTAAACGTAGCGGGACAAATTAAATCGTAGCCTAATACGGTGCGGGTAGCGGGAAAACGTATATTAAAATTACTATATACCGTATTAGGGCCAAAAAAGCACGGGAACAAAGAATATTCAAATAAAGTGGGCGGATCAAACATCGTAATATATGCGAGTGGATAAAATTTATCAAAATGCGAAAGTCTTAAAGCAGCAATATCTTCGAATGTTATATTATATCGAGCATTGACTAACACAGCATTTGGCGGGAGTTTATATTCTTTTGATTTAAAACCACAGTGACGTTTAATCAAACGATTTGATGAAACAGTTTTTAATAAAGATTCATCAATAACCACAGGAACTACTGATGGCGTCAATGTGGCGCGAGAGTAAGTAAGAGCGGAAGATGACAAAGACTTGCTTAGTACAGCTAAAGTCGAAGTATCTGAATAAGACGCGATTTGAGTACAATTTTCAACATCGTGACTATAAGAAGCCATTGATATAGATATATTAATGAGCGGAAGAGGAACATTCTTATAAGAAAGATCAGGTTTTGATGTAGAAGACTGTGGTACATGTGAAGCATCAAACTGCGTAAGCGACTGTAACGACTTGCTTGGTACAGCTAAAGTCGAAGTGAGTGAATATAACGCGGCGTGCCCATGCTTTTTAACATCGAGACTACAAGAAGCCATTGACATCGATATCTCGTCATTGATGTACGAATCAATGTTTAAATTATTAGGCGAAAGCGGTATAGATTTATAAGGTAAATCGTCATTAATTACTAATGACTGCGGTGAACAAAGAGCATCAGACTGCGTTGAAGACTGCAATATTGAAGTGCTTGATACAACAGCGAGTGATTGCAAAGCGGTTTGATAAGTATTTTGAACATGTTTGCATTCTAGTATGGTGTTCTTTGATTGCAGTCTCCTAAGTGCTGCTTTTACCTTGCAAAATAATTCCTCGAAAGGAATCATTGCGTCAAAATCAGGTAAGGCACCTGGCACACTCATAAGGAGAATTTCGTTATATTTGTTTGCGGTATCTTTAAATTGCTTGCGAATGTTGTCCAAAGTTGCAGCACATTGCAGAAAGCATTGCAGACATTCTGTACTGTCGAAGGCCTGCTGCGATTTTTTATATATTAAATGAAGAACTTGAAATAAGCTATTTTGTCGAGCCTTTAAACCCATTAATTCGACGTTGTCATCAATGTTCAAAATGGACGACATATTGATGACAAACGTAACTCAATTTAAATAATGAAAAGAATAAAAAACAAATGCGGTTAAATAACAAATATGTCGCGGAAAATCGATAAAATGATATGGCGAAATGACGCGAGATGAAATATGATTTAATTAATGGTAGATTAAAATATATTTATTTCTATAAATAGAAATAACACTCGGCTAAGGGTTGCCTAAACGTGCGGGTGCGAGTAATTAATATAGCTTAGACAAACACCTATAAGACCGAGGGCGGTGAAAAAAAGGATGCGGGGCGGTAATTTTCCTAGCTCTAAAGCTAGGAAACACACGAATGCGAGAATTCGGTGTATGATATGCCTATGGTAGGGCTTTAAATATAGGAAATCCGGCCCGATTACGCCAAAATTACGCGTATCGAGTATCCGGCTCGAAGGACCATTTGTTGCGGCGGCGCTGGATTTAGCGGAAAGTGAACTGTATCAAATTTGCGGGAAAAGAAGTGTGGACAATTTGGAATGGGAATCGGAACGAGCACGCACTTACCTGGTTAATGATAATGAAAACACGGCTCCTCTTCTCAACTATCCACTATCACATACACACTTTATTGTATTTTATATTATATATGTCTTTATTTTATATATTTTAATATTAATTTATTATATATTAGAATGGCGGTGCGGAGAAGTTATATATATATTTAGATGGTGCGGGCGCGGTATGTTTTTATGTTATTTTATTTTATTTATTTACAATGCGGATATTTAATTTATTTAATGATATGACAACGAGTGATTAAAGTGACGTGCGAAAGGGGAACGCGCCGTCACAATTTAAGAAGAATTTAAATATGTGGAAAAAAGTATGCATAGGTCGAAAGGAGGTTTATATGGCGGTACCACGTAACAATACTATATATTTCTAAAATAAGAATAATAAATGTTATTTCCTTAACTAAAAGTAAATTGTAAAAAATATTTATTATATTCAAGTCCTAAAACTCTTATCATTACCGAGGCATAAAGCGGTTCAATGCTACAAAATGCGATACCAGTGCTAATTGAAAGAGAATTGAAACTAAATGAATACTAAGCCAATTAATAATGTACCCTCAACTCTGGCATTGAAATTACAATGGTAGCGATGAAAATGTAAATCGAGAACAACCCTTCTGGTAACAATAATGAGCGAGGAAACAGTGAGAGCCAGATTTAAAAGACCTCTACACGAATCTCAATGCCTTATACTGCTATCTGCGGGATTCGCATTAAATGACGATTTTAAATGCAGATAATTGATTAAATATATATAAGTTCTTACGTTTTAGACTTGTATTTAGTTATTGTGAGTAGAAGATCGTAATAACATAAAACGTGCAAAGTCCGTCGGTGTATGATTTTCGTTCTGAAAGTACACTTAATTAAACACCTCGATCGCAGTTGAAACTGAACTAACTCTGCCTCAACGAGCCTTATAAATTCTCAAAATAGATATAGACCCTCAAATAAACACGCGCAAACTATTGTAATTCCCCAAACTCGTAAGCTTAATCTAAATCAACACGTCTTCTAAAAACTTGCAGTGAAATTTAAATAATAAAAATAAATTATGATGTCTTGTTTGAAGGCCGGCCGTAAACAAAAAGGAATAAGAAATAAATGATTACAATTCAATATTTATAAATTAAACGCGAACAAGTGGCAATGAACAACTAAGGTAATTATTAAAATTATTATAATTAATTTCAATAGCAAGGGTAATAAAACACTCGTGTGCAAAAAGAATTGGTTCGCCGAATACACCGTCGCAACAATACGATAAATATTCTAGGAAGTACCCAAGAGGTCTCCATAAAATGGTCAGTTAAGATAGAATAGTTGGCCTCAAAGGATTTGTTATGTTACAATGACACTTTTCAAGGGCCGTTGTTTTGATAAATGAATGAGTGCGCGGGGAAAAGCTAATTGTTTAAACTGCTATTTTGTTTCCCACTCCGTGGGTGTGTGTGATGTTTGCTTGGCGTATTAAGGTCGCATGGGTGAGACAATTTTGGTTACAATGTGAAAGGGCAAAACAGTATTTTGTAATTGTTACTAATATTTGCAAATTTTCGACTGGTTAACTTCTGAAACGTTTTATATAAGTGAATATTGAAATGGGTACGCTCTAATATATAGTGTTACGAATTACGTAGGACTCGAATTAAAATGCCGTTGGAATTGCTATAGAATTTATTTGAACTATACAAACACGTATAAGATCAGTACAAATATAACTAGACACTGCTAGTACTTCACGATTCAATAACACGCGCAAAGTCTGTCACTATATCGCTCATCGAATCTACGTCTTGCTCGTATCACCCTCGCTTGACTGCCCCTTTCTGCATTGGGTCATTGCTTTATAATGCACCGATCCATAACTGGCAAGCTTCGACGCAACACAATAGTAACAAGGATTAGTTAGATACTAATGATGGCCATAAAATAGGTACAATAGCAATAGAATATTTTTTTTAATTACTTGTTCTAAACACAAAGTAAACAAAAGAATTTCTAAATGCGGGGAGGTAATAAACTGCGCTTTACGGCAGGCAGGTGTGTGTTTACCGTTATCGGTATGTAACAATACATAAATGATTTTAAAAACATTTCCATTTAAAAATATTCAGTGTACATTTTCTCCCTGCAAATACAATACATATCAAAGAGGCATCCATAATTCCTGATATAGGTACTACACAGTTGGGCCGAAATCGTATGAAATATTCAATACATCCGCCAAAGGTGCACCACATCCCGTTTAGCGTTTAAATAACCATCATCATACACATGTGCTATTAATGTACACATGTGCGCGTTAGACGTATAGACTGTTTTTTGTTACGAGATATATTTTTAATAAAACTTTAGTTATATAATGCTTATACCTTAGTATTTAGATGGTTAATTAAAACACGTTTTACTTTAATTATATAATACTGTTACGAGCTACAGTATTCGAATTAAAATGCCGTTGGGATTACTATAGAGGGTGTGCATTTACTTTGTCGGTGTGTAGCAATATAATAACAGCCCATAAATTTCCCTCTGCTGGTTCCGGACCTACCATTATAGGGGAACGGATAGTATACCTGTCACACTTGTCCAAGCCTGCTTGGCAGGTTTGACACATCGGTTATTTCGATGTGAAGGTTGAATCACCATATTTTGCTTCACTGTTGTTAATATGTGTTAATTGTAACAATATGCCCATTCAGTCAGAAAACTGCCTAAGTGGTGCATTCGTTCCGGCCAGAATCGACCCCCTCGTGCTTTGTGTGAGATGCGAGCGCTAGTCATTACGCTATCACCACTTTTAGTACTTTAATATCTAACTTTAAATATTCCATAAGTTGATTAAGAGATTTAAATGTCAATAAGTGGTGTAATCGATTGTAAAAATCGGGTGTATGTTGAACCAAAGTGATTTTCTGTGGAAAAATGTATGCAATCTCAATCGTTTTTGGTGAAGGAACGGAGAAAGAATACAATGCCGGGTGGCCTGTCGTAAGAGGCGATTAAACAACCCACGGCCAGTTTGTTTGTATGGTATTTGCCGATCTGGATGGTTACCACTCTTATTCTGGAGTATGCCACCATAACAACTGTTACGCGATGTCCATCACATCAGTCATAGATTATATTAATATCACATAGACAATCGTCATAGATAATAATATGATCCTGGCAACACTATGATATAATTGCTGTTTATAGCAATGTTGTAATATTATTATTTGGTAGGGTAGTTTCGTAGTATTTTCGTATAAAAAGGCGGTGAGGCGTGTAGACGGGGTTCATTGCTTACTGTGTGGTGTGAATAGTCACACCAAAGGCTGGACAATAAGGGGAAACTGCCCAAATAGTTAATATTTGGTATCTTCGGTACTTTCTTACCCAAATCTCTGCAAGGCTTTTAACACAACCTTGAGTTGTGTTCTAGCATCAGTGGCCAGGTTCCAGTTTCCCTGTAGAGAGCGACAACACACCTCTGGTATTACAAATGTCCATAAGCGATGGTAACCGCTTTCCATTTGACGGGGCGTTTGCCTGCCTGCTGAACTCGTGCAATAATGAATATTTTTTCTTACTAAGGTGACATAACGAGAAGAACGATTATGTGACAAAAATAATATTAAAATGCCGTCACAGAAATATTAGAATCTCAAATGGCCGGTTCCTATATCTTAATATTCATTCATTGCCTTACTATCCCTGGAATTCTGACATTACTTGTATGGAGTTTATGTCAAATTCTAACCGATTGGAAGGCAAATACTAAACGGTTGGTAAAATATAAAAACGGATCAAAATTGAACTACAGATCGAGGGTTCAGATTTAAACTAATTTATGCACAAGCCTAATTATTTATCAATATTTAAGCGCTACAGCTCTCAACTTGAACTTAAACTATGTTAAATAATCAATTACTATTTACTAAAAGAGCTCACATTTACAACATTAATATTTTATCCCTGCAGGAACGGAGAAAGAATATAATTTCCTGCGGCCGGGCGGCCTGTCCTAAGAGGTGACAAAACAACCCACAGCCAGGTGGTAGGGCATTTGCCCGACTGGATGGTTACCACCCCTGGTCTAAAGTATGTGACCATAACAACCTTGGGTTATGTCCTGGCATTAGTGAGCAGGTTCCAGTCCCTTAAGAGAGCAGCAGCGCATTTGTAGCACCTTTGTCGTACAAAAGTCCATAGGCGATGGTAACCGCTTTCCACCAAGTGGGCCGTCTGCCAGTCTGTTGAACTCCTGCAATAAAATAAAATATATGTAAAGAAATATATCAAGGATAAATTTTAGTTTATAACAACTATAAAAATATTAATCTTCTCTGATCGAAAGGTGAATAAATTAAGTATCTCACTAAAATTTATGACCGGTCATTAAAGTTA
Source organism: Dendrolimus punctatus (assembly GCA_012273795.1). Lineage (NCBI taxonomy): Eukaryota > Metazoa > Arthropoda > Insecta > Lepidoptera > Lasiocampidae > Dendrolimus > Dendrolimus punctatus. The sequence goes on from CM022535.1 coordinate 8,720,611, forward strand.
TATCGTTCACGTACTCACCATGTTAAACAACTTGAAACACGGTGTTTTTATGGACTGCTCTTAATTTTCTCATTTCACTAAAGAAACTAACGAAGCGTTTATTCCCCTGAAGAAAATCAATGTTATCGGAAAATTTAAAGTTGCTCTTAAAAGCGCTACCGAGTATCGCTGCAAATAGTAAAACGTAGCATGTCTCGATATAGATCTCTTTACGAGTATATGCCATTATTTGCTGTATTCAGCGCTTCAGGCCATTCTACCTTGGACGATTTTAAATTTTATACTAGGTATTCCCCACGACTGACATCCTTAGCTTCACGCCAGGTCCCGTGAGGAGTAGGCACGAACAACAGAGCGCCATTCAGGTTTATTCTTACACACCTCACTTGCTTCTTTGATATTCATAGCTCTTGTCATGCACGCAGATCTGTTCTTAAGGCTCCTAACATCACCTTCTGCTAGTACACTATCAATTTGATCATGGAAGGTGTGTCGTGGCCTTCCGCGACTTCTGCATCCATTCACTTTTGCATTGTATATCTGTTTAGAGACTTCATACATATTAATTATTATTTGTTTTTGAATTATATGAAAATACATCTGTAACGCTAAAAAATGATATTTTTATTTAAAAAAAAGCCTATATTCATGACCCTAATATGAGCAATAATAATAAAAATAATCAGCAGACAAAGACACATATTAAGCAAGTTGCGTTTGTGTTACAGATGATATACAACGGATTACTTAGGTGCCGATTCCAGATACCCAGATCATGTAAATAAAGGAGAAATTCGTTTCCAAAATTTACCAATTAGGAATCGAACCCAGAGCCTTTGAGTTGCAGTGAGGTAGGCTGTCAAAGGCTAAGCTCCCTTAACCACAGAGCTCGTTAATGTACTAGCACAGCATGTTCAGAATTTAGTAATATTATAGATGTGTAATTTTAAATAAATAAATAATTACTGGTAGTAAATTTAGATTTATTTACAAAGTTTAATATTAAAAGGTTCTTAGGTTAATTAATGCTTAAGTATTTTCAGAGTATACAAGCGAATGTGTTCACACAGAGATTAGATTATGTAAATACTGCTTATTTGGTTGAAACGATTGAATGTTTTGTTTGATTATTTAGTTCAACACGATTATTTTCAATTTGAAAATGGGATTTCGAAATGATTGTTGTAATTTTTAATAATTTTATTCTTATATAATTTTTACTTAATTTTATTTTCTGCGCTCCGCATATTTCTAACTGAATATTTGGTGTAGTAGCGTTATAATATTTATTTTTCAGTTTTCACGTCTAGTACACGTAAACCGTTAAACAGTTTTGTTATTTATATTACATTATATAATTAATACAATTACTGTATATACACGTGTTAATGGGTATTGCAGAGACATCTTGTTGACGGCTCTGTGATCGCGGCGAATAAAGCGGCTGTTTTAGAAGAATCGTCTAGTCAAATTGTCACGTGTCTAAATATACTAACAGGTTTAGGAAATACTAAAGAGTTCCTTATCTTGATGCTTATCATACTCGTAATACAGTTATGCAAAAGTAGCTACTGTAATCCCTCATTACACGGATATATTTATTTATAAAATTTGGAGCGAAATTTTAATCACCAGTTAAAACATATTCTATAAAATAAAACACATGGAAAATTTAAAATGACAACTGCATGAATAAAACAGTTGAATAGTTTCGCTTTTGAATTTAGACAGGTTATAATTTATTCCACTGATAAATTTTATATAAAAACTGTCATTTACACTCATCGTTATCTATAGTCTAACCCTATATAAAAGATGCAGAACACGATGCAATGTTTTTTAGATTTTTTTTGTTTGTTTGTCTGTTTGCTCGGGATTCACGTAGAAACTACTGGATCAAATTCGGTCTGGTTTTCGATGATTGACAGCTAATGTAATGTAAGAATACATTTAATGTACTTTTTATCCTGGGAAGCTCGCGGGAATATTACCGGGAGCGGCTTGTAGTTACTTGGGTGCATAATAACTAGCTTATTCCGGCAAAGTTTTCACACAATCTAAACTAAGCCTGTGGTACTTTGTGTCTCGGGATTACCGGTAGAATTTCAACTCTAGCGTTTCCACGCTAAAGTCGCGGGCATATAGTGTTACATGCCGACAAAGGTGGATGTACACCTGCCGGTCATTGGCATTTGGACTCCTTTTGTTTACTTTGTGTATAGAATGTGTAATGAAGAAAAACATTATATTGTTATTGTACTTGTTTTATGGTCGTCATTAGGCAGGTGTGTCGAACTAATTCTTCTTGTTATTGTTTTGCGTCGAGGCATATTTTATTTGTACAAAATAAAAAGAATGCCCGAAGGGAGGGGTGAGGCAGTTTAGCGAGAACTACGATCAAAGCAAGACGTGTACTTTCGATAAGCGATATAGTGACGGACTTTGCGCGTGTTATTGAATTGTTCATTTTGTACTGGCTGTATCCAGTTATATTTGTACTTGTTTTATACGTGTTTGTACAGTTCTAATAAATTAGTATATAGTAATTCCAACGGCATTTAATTCGAGTCCTGTAGCTCGTAACAATAGTATACAATTCACGAAAAGTTAAGAAAATATTATATTTTGCGGTTTTACTATAGGGTTCTATGATAGAATGTCACAGAATTGTATGACAGGAAGTATGTTAAATAATAACATTAACACTCCTGTAAGAGACACAGATATTGGCACATAAACCAATTAAATTAGGAATTCAATTACTGTTACTAAATAGGTTAAAGAGATTGACTCTCACCGGATTAATCTGGTAACGAAACCACTTCAGTCGCAGCGGTGTAAATGGGTTTTTTAATCAACTACAAATGCAGTAGCTTAGATAAATCTCAATGTTTGCACTGGAGAGAGTCATTGCGAGATCGCATTTATTTATTATTCGCTTGAGAAAAACTCTACATAATATTTGCTATTAAGTCTAATTATTTGGTATGTAAAAGTGTTGTTAATCGTTACGCACGAGATATTATTTCAGGACTGGAGTTTTATTTTCTACAAATATGTAAATTTACTCTAAAATGAACAATGGTTGATATTTTATGACTAGTTATTGTATTACGCCCTCCAACCCGACGGACTGGCGACCTGTGCTAGGTCGCTGGTAGCCGACTTGGGGAGGAACATTTCGATGAATGGATTCTGCACTAATCTCACCATTTTATTATATTTTTTTATTGTAGGTGTTCAGCAGACAGGCTGACGGCCCCCTTGATGGAAAGCGGTTACAATCACCTATGGACATTTGCAACACCAAAGGTGCTACGAATGCGTTGCTGTTCTCTTAAGGGAACCTGGTCACCTGGAACCATTACGGAACTTTTCCAATCTAATAATTTTCATTTTATTTTAATCATATGATCAAATAATAATATTTCAAAATGTGTATCGTGTATTTATAGATTTGGAGAAAGCTAATGATAGAGTGATAAGGAGTGAACTGTGGTCAGCGCTAGCTAAGTATGGGACAACAGACAACCTGATACGATCACTGAAGTCCCCCTATAGTGATTCCAGTGCTTGTGTTAGGGTTAACGTCGCCTACACTGAATGGTTTAGCATTGAAAAAGGTGTTAGACTGGGCTGTATAGCGTCGCCGTGGTTGTTCAACTTATTCTTAGACAGTTGCTTGGACGATTTGAAAGAAAGTGAAGTTAAGAATGAATGGGTTACTTATCAAATGTCTACTCTACGCCGATGATCAAGTTATACTTGCGTCATCGGAAACGGTGTTACAGGAGATGGTAACAATTATGAATGAGTCTTTTGAGAGAAAGGGTATGAAAATTATTGTGAACAAGACGAAAGTTCTGGTGTTTGAAAGATATGAAAGAATGACAAGTTGCAAGATACAGATAGGAAATCAAAAGTTAGAGCAAGTTAGTGACTTTGTTTACTTAGGCTGCATGTTTACTAGAGACGGAAAGCATGAAAGGGATATTGAAAGGAGAGTTATGGCAGGTAATAGGGTGAATGGAGCGCTAAACTCTTTTATGAATAGCCAGAAAGTGTCTGTAAAGGCACGCTTGGATAAAGGAGTATTGATGCCGACTCTGATGTATGGTAGTGAAAGTTGGGTATGGCAGAAGAAGCATGAAAGTAGGATAAACGCGGTTGAAATGAGGGCTTTGAGAAGTATATGTGCGGTTAGTTTGAATGATAGGATAAGAAACAGTGTGCTAAGAGATCGTTGTGGTTTGAAAGAAGATGTAATAAAAAGAGTCGAAAAAGGAATGTTAAGATGGTTTGGACATGCAGAGAGAATGGATAAAAGTAGAATCACAAAACAGGTATATGACAGGTAAATGGTATTGTCAATGGTAGAGCTGTTGCCGGTAGACCGAGACGAACATACCATGAACAAATATCAGAATTGTTAAAGAAAGGTCCGGTAAAAAGCATTTCAAATAAACGCGCATGTATGAAGAGGTTAATGAAAGTAGGTGAAGCGAAAGTTGTTTATCAGAATCGTCGCAAGTGGAGATTCATATTCTCTGCCTACCCCCATGGGAAACAGGCGTGATTTTATGTATGATTACCTGACAAATCAACCTTTGACCTTACGAAATTACAAGCCTAGTGAAGACATAATAACAACAAGCATTATTACTACTGTAAACAAGTGAGTAACATTTAGAAATCATATTTCCCTTTAAGTTCCAAGCAAGTGGAAACATAGAGGAAGCAACGATTCGTTGACCTGGAAATCTTAGAACATTATCTCCAACTGAAAGATTAATTAGTTTGTACAAACATCTTGGCTAATCTCAAAATCAACGTACATCCGCCTGAAATAAATAATTAACTCGAGCTGTCACAAAATTGCAATTTAATGTAACCCGTACAATGCAGAGGTAATTTCTAAAAAAAATATGGTGTATTACAAAAAAATATTCGCTGTTTATTATTTTACTATGATCACTTAGTCCTTGATATTAGCTGGATAAAGATGAAAAAAAAAAGATATTTTTAACCCTGAAAGTGTTGGAGATCATAGAAGTATCTATTTGGGGTATACGAATACCGATCGAATCGATTAGAAAATTAATATTTCTATATTGGAATTTTTTCGAATTACTCGGGAACTTTTGAATAATTCACATTTTCAAATATTAGCATTCAGTTCGGAAGTAATAATAATTCGTAAGTTAGAATTATTCGCACATCCCTAGTATCCATAGCTTAATTCTAGTGAAATCATGAATAAGGTTCTAGTATATGTAGTACAATTGTATAATTAAGTTTGTTTATGACCTGTTCCTATTTCTATACTATAAATTCAATTACCCTACCATCTGTTGAATTTGGACATTGCTTATTACAGTTTATGGCAGTTTTTAATCGATAATAAGACAAATGAATGGTCGGTAGTTAGTGGTGTGTATATTTTATTTCTCATCAAAACCAACCGCGGTATGGTACAGTATAAGATTTTTATAAAAAATCATAGGACATTTTTTGTGCAGAATGTGTTAGATAAGGTAGATCAACATTTAAAAGTCACAAAAACATTCTAGTAGTTACCAACCAATGCAACGGCTCCCTTAGTGTTCCAAATGTCCATGGACAACGGAAGCCACTTGCCATCAAGTGAACTCATCTACCAGTTTATCTATAAGCAAACATAAAAATAAAATAAGTAGACCGAAATAATAGAACAAAAAATCATTTTCTCATTACTTTCTTGGTTTGTCGTCCTTTTTGTATACAACATAAATATTTAATTAAATAAAACATTAAGGTTTAAACTATGCAATGTATACCTACATTAGTAAGGCTACAGTAGGCATAATGTTATTGTCTAGAGTCTAGACTTTTGTGGTAATATTTTGAAATTAGTTTCAATTTTTTGTGAAATATGAATCCGGGCTCGCAATTGAAGTGTTAACAGTAAATCACAATTTAAATTTAATTTACGTAATGTTTAGTTATAATTCCAGCGTATGAGTATTCAGTCGTGGAAAATTCGTCATATGTGAAAGTTCTCCAACAGGATTTCTTGGAAACACTTCGGGAAGAAATATGTCGGAGCAAGATAACAACGGCGTCGCTTCAAATAAAGTAAGTTTTAAATCTTCAAACATTTTCACTCCGATTGTTCATGTAAAAATGTTTGTAGTATGTAGTATGTTCACATTACGGTAATATTTTATATTTATGAAGTTTTTTTTTATAATAACTAGAAGAAAGTAGAAATATACTTTAACAAGTCCTCGTTAAATAATTTTATTTGTATTGAATGCTTCTTGTTAACTAACCCACTGTAACACACCAAAAAATATGTATTATAAATATAAAAAAAATTATGAAAAATATTTTTACAGTGATATCACTAAAAAAATCCCTTGAATCTGCTACTTTATTAAAATATCACGTGTGATTATAATCAGTATATAATATTTTTAAACCATTTAACAATTAAAGTCAGATTTTTTCAATCATCCTTAAAAAAATGTCAGCCCATAAATGTCTCACTGCTGGGCTCGGACCTCCTATTATAGGGGAATAGACAGTATACCCGTCACGCTTGTCCAAGGCGGCTTGGTAGGTTTGACATATCGGTTATATCGATGAGTAGGTTTCATCACGATGTTTTCCTTCACCGTTATAAGCACGTGGTAATTGTAACAATATGCACATTAGATCAGAAAACTGACTAAATGGTGCGTTCCGTCCAGGATCGAACGGCGTCCTTTCAGTTTGGGTCGCGTGCGTTAGCTATTACGCTACCACGACTTTTTAATTTTGATCCTTATTTGTACTTAATTTCACCAACTAAGGACAATCCATCAGCATCCTCAGGATCGTATGAATGTCGAAGCAATATATAAAGAGAGCTCAAACAAAAGAAATTAAATTAAAAACCTTAAGGTGTATTAGTACGAGTGTAATGTAGTAATTTAAAGTGTAGCCTGTAAAAGTGTTTAGGTCAATCAAAAACAACAAAACTTATACACTTACTCACACCAACGCGCAATACCACTGTATTGCATTACACGCACAATTCACAAACAAACCAAGACACAGAAAGAGCCTAAAAATTAATAACCTAGGCACAAAAGAAAAAACAGCATACATGGCACTAGTTAAATAATATATATAGGTATAGACATAAGGCACATACTGCACATGCACCTTCTCACAACACCAGCATGTAACAGATACTCTACATCAGTATAAGTTAAGTATTAAAATTAGAAAAACATAAAAAAATATATAAGTTATTCTTAAGGTACACAACACAACACAAAAATCATAATTAACTAACGTCATAATAAGCGTGTATAAATTCAAAAAACTCTTAACAATAATTAAGTTGTAAAAAGGGTACGGAACTAGAGTCCATAGAGTAGTTAGTTTTAAAAAAAGTGTTAAGGTCTTAATAAAAAATAAAAGGAGTCAAATAATTAATTCATTTATTATTATTTAAAAACTAATAAAAATATTATTTATCATGATAATTTAAAAATAAAATGTTATTTTAACGTCTATTGTTTTCAATATTAATTATGTTAGAATTTATTGTAACACGTGTCAACATCCCTATTCATTTAGTAAACATGAAATTACAGACCAAAAAAGGGGAACGACGCCGTAGCCGTCCCGAAACGGATTCCGCCAAAGATGAGATCAAAAAATTCAAGGAGAACCTGCTTCAATCAGTATCCTGTGGGGAGTAAGTCGTACATATTTTAATATTCTCGTTGAACCTCCTTATTAGCATATATTTTAGGGTTCCGTAGCCATTTTACCAAAAACAGAACTGTTATAAAATCCTCATGTCCATTCGTCTTTGTACAGTCGCGGTATGAAATTGGTCGTCAGTTTTCAAATTGATTCATTTAACATTCCGCGAGCACAATGTACCTTTTAAAAGTAAGTCACCGAACAGACTGTTCCACAGAAAAGTATGTCTTATTATTTGACAATAAAGTTTAAAATTATTTAGATCAAAGTTGTTTGATTTTCTATCTTGTCTTAGAAGATTGTTAGATATGTAAAACTTTTTTATTGGTTTTAATATTTATGATTAGCGTATTGCTTATATCTTCTTTGTTTCTTATTGTTAATATCAGCGTCTGTTATTGTCAACATTGCAATTTTCTTTTTTCACGTTTCTATATTTTACAAATGTAAAATTTATTAAAATATTCGCAGTATTTTTTTTGTACTCGTACAAGCAAAAGTCGACTTTTAGGTGAAGAATATTCTCATTCCGCGACTGTACATACCTGTGTAGGATGTCGTTAGTCAGATTTTAAAAGAATCATCAATATTAACGCACAAGAGTCCTACATACTAAAGTTTAAAAGTGTAGGAAGGGATGTAAAATTGATAGGACGCCCACTAATCAATAGTCTTTATTTACTAATGGCCGATTCCTATATCTTACTATACATGTCACTGCCTTACCATCGGTAGAAATTTTACATTTTCTTCATGTCTATAGAGCTTACGTAAGTTTTTAACGGAAAGTAAGATAAAGGAAGCGGCCGTAATTGTTTAGGTAGAAGTTTATTTGGCGCTGACAAAGACAAATTCCACGTACAGACTGTAAAAGCACATTTTATTACCTTTCGGCATTTGAACTAATTTTAATCCTTTTATGATCGTCTTCTTTTGTTCGCTTATTTATTGACATACGTTTCTAATTATTGTGGAGAATAGCCTATTGTCCTATTGTACTCGCTCATTAGCATCAGCCAGGTGTTGCGGATTCTTTTGCATTTGTGGAGTATCAAACGACGGCCTCGTGGAGAGAGAAGCAGTCGAGCTACGATTACGATACGGGCGTGACGTGTGTACATTCGGGAATCTAATAATGAGGGACTTTGCGCATTTTATTAAATTACGACCTTCTGCATTACGTTTGGATTTGTTGTGTGCGGTTATATTTGTACCTGTATTAAACATGTTTGTATAGTTCTAATAAACTCTACTATAATAATTCCAACGGCATTTTATTCAAGTCCCGCTAAACTCGTATCAATAGTTTTCATTAATTCATTCCTTTGTGGATCTGGAGCGTAATAAATAGTGTAATCTAACTGTTATTGTATAACAATTTAGTCATACAACAAGTTTATTGTTGTATAAATTACTTATACGAGTACTAATAACAATTTACTTGTTGTATAAGTAAAACAATAATAAATAAATACGAATTTGAACTACAAAAGTGATATGAGTTTTCCCCAGTATTAGTACATTAAACAATTACAGGCTTAATTCCAAGCCTTATCCGATTTTATATTCATGTTTTTAACAGTCAACCATTAAGTAATTCCATTCCTTTATTTCTAATTTTTAATTTCCGCCCAGCGTTTGTTGAGGCCGCAGCAAAAACCCATCTGAAGCTATAAAATGGGTGTACGCTCGACACACTTAATACTTTTTGTGGTGTAAATAAACGGTTGAGCAATTTTATAGATGCAATCTATGTGTAGGTTTTTGTTTGAAGCGGTCAGTGACTCGGTATTTTTTTATTAAGGTTCCGTAGCTATCTATTTTGTCATAAATGAATGAATGAATGAAAACTCTTTATTGTTCACCACAACCTAAATCTAGACAATTGATATGGATACATTTGCATTAGAACTATGGGCGGCCTGATCGCTTATAGTGATCTCTACCAGGCAACCCAATGTCTAAGAAGATTTTAAAGGAAACATTCAGATGATTTTTGGTGGTGTATTAAACTAAAATAAAAGTGATAAAATCTCAATCAAATACTATTCAAAATAAAATACAATATAAATATATTACTATATATACATATACAATTATATGATATGTACTCTCAAACAATAGATACATTCATGTAATGCATCAATTTTATTTAATAGACCAATAATAGTCAATGACCGTATGTTTGAATGTAGTCATTGATTTAGCTTGTTGATTGGTAAGGGGGAGTTCCATAATCGAACAGCCTGTACGGCAAAAGAATTTCATAAATGTGACGTACTGTAGCCATACTAGAATCAGTATCATGATTTAAGCTTTTAGAGCAGGTTCACTTGATTTCATACTACGCTCTCACAGAATATCGTCGTAAAATGATTAAACTTGAGCTAATCGTGTTTCGTGCGATGAGTGGGAGTTCCGATGGCCTACTTTCAATATATATCATATCAATTCATTCCATATTCCATTCTTCCTGTCCTATCCTCCCATACCTATCTATTACATGTCGCATTCTTCCTTACCAACCATCCTATACCTACTATTACATATCGCATTCTTCCTGTCCGATCCACCCATTACAATATATTTCATATCCCATTCTTCCTGACCAATCCCCCTATACCTACTATTACATATCGCATTCTTCCTATCCGATCCTCCCATTACAATCTATTTCATATCCCATTCTTCCTGACCAATCCTCCTATACCTACTATTACATATCGCATTCTTCCTGACCAATCCTCCTATACTTACTATTACATATCGCTTCTTCCTGTCCGATCCTCCCATACCTATTTATTCCATATCCCATTCTTCCTATCTGATCCTCCTATTCCATCCCTTTATCCCATCCCCTTTATCCCGTCTCACATCTCACATCTTTCTAGTACGTGGGCAGTTTCCCTGTTTTCAGCTTCGTATTACAAAACACTGAACCTTTATAAAATCGTCATGTCCACAGGACTTCAGTTATTGTATTTATTTATTTGGCACACAAAACAAGAAACAGCTAAAGTTACATATTTCATAATATATTTAAATTATTAGGTTTAAGCTGTAAAACTCTAAACATGTTAGCACATAATGTACCTACCATACATTGACAAGATATTTAGGGGTTAGTATGACTTATTATAATGTTAGTTTTACAGTGGTGGTGGTGGTGGTGTATGTGGGTCATTTTTTTGGAAACTACTGAGCCTGGATAGACAATATTTAGCAAGTGACTGAGGGAGTGCTAAAAGGGACTGAGGGTTAAAAAATCCGCCCGATCATGACATATGCGAGTGTGGTATTCGGCCATGCCAAGCCTACCCATTTAAATAAACTGCAAATCATGCAGAATAAATTCATGCGCAGAGCCGTCGGTGCTCCCCTCTATATGCGTAACGTCGACCTCCACCGCGATTTGGAGCTTCCCTCCATTAAAACTACATTACGTCGCTCTCGCGTAAGTATTTCGATCTCGCGCCGCACCATTGGAATCCGCTCGTCGTGTCCGCGTCCGATTACAAGCCTCGGCGAAAGGCTCTCGTGCGAAGACCGCGTAATGTCCTCACGGACAAGGTCGATGTTATTACAAAACAGCTGGCCCGGATCAGCCCGCCCGTGGTTAGGAGGGCAGGCTGGCAGGCACCGACAGACAGACACAGACAGCGGCGTCTGAGACACCGCCAATCACGATCTCTCCACGTCCTCGCGAGGGACGCCAGGAGACATAGCCCCCCCCACAGGATAGACTAGGCGTGTTGCTGGGAAGTTTCTTTCGCCGTTTCTTCTCTCCCAGTCATAACACGTTGCGAAACGGCAGTAAGATAGCGTAGGCCGCCGCGAACCGCCGGGATCCTTCCCCTCGGGCCTTATATTACCCGTCGCCTGTTCTCAATTAGTTCATTGTGTCACCCTATGGCGGGCATCATCAGATTCATCCCTCTCAACAGTCCAGCCGAGGTAAAACTCCCTAGGGAGCTCCCTCAGGAAAGTTGCCCCCGTCTCGAGAAAGTTGTAAGGTCTTCAGACCAACAACATAAAGTCAAGTCAAATAAAAAAGGGTTAAAAAAGGTTGTGTATTGTACCTACATAGGCTGGATATAGTTATTCAGATCTTTCAAATTCATGATTTTTGTAAAACTCTTTTTAATCAATAGACATGAAAGCCTCGTAGGTAAAGACAGAGCCTAGTAACAAACCTTGAACGGGAGTCACTAAATTGGTTTGAATAAACCTGTTAGGTAAATTGTTAATCATATGTTATTCTGTTATTATTTTATATGTTGTATATATTTTAACTACAAATTGTATTATTTTCATTGAAATACTTTTTAGGGTTTTGTAGCCAAATTCAAAAACAATGAACATGCATAACCTCTGTGGAACCTTTTATTTTAAATAGATAGTAGTTACTCTCAAATTAAGGCTTACATTTTTTACGTTTTGGGTCTTTTATGTTTTGAATTTGTTTCATGTGTTTCGTATTTAGAAATGTGTTTTCTCTTATTTCACAATTTGTACAAATATCAAAACAGAACACCAACAATATTTTAGTCTGTTTTATCTGAATAAATAAAGTTAATCTGTTATATTTGCCAGTCCAGTAATAACTGAGAGCAATCTCGAGATAAGCGTGCCGCAGCAATCAAGATCCCGTTCCGCGTCCAGAGCGAGAGAAGCTTTATGTATACCGGCGAACGTTTTGGCTGAAATCGATGAATCCAAGATCTTTGAACTAAAAGAGGTAAGCTATTTCTAGAGTTCTGTAGTCACTTTTGTTGTAACGAAACATTTTAATATTGGGCATGGTGGTTTTGTTTATAGCACGAGTTCAGCCGACAAACAGACGGCCCACTTTACGGAAAGCGGTTACTATCGCCTATGGACATTTGCAACACCAAAGGTGCTATAAATGCCCTACTGCTCTCTTAAGGGAGACTGGAACCTGGTCACTAATGCCGGAACACAACTCAAGTTGTTATAGCGACATATTTAAACCTGGGGTGGTAGCCATCCAGTCGGGTAAATACCCTACCACCTTGCTGTGGGTTGTTTTGTCGCCTTTTAAGACAGGGCGCCCGGCCGCACGAAAATGTATCCTTTCTCCGTTCCTGCACGGATTAAAATTTAATTTGAAATCTTTCTAATCTAAATCTAAATCTAAAACTGTTATTTTTGTATATAAAACTAGCAGCCCCGGCAGACCTTGTCCTGCTCTGAAAAAATAAAAATCTAGGACCCGACCGCAGCGCCAATTACCGGTTCTAATTGTACATCTAACACAACCGGGAGCCCACTTAAGCACAAAATCACCAAAGTTTGTCCAGTTAATTAGGACGATTCTGGAACCCGATTTTAGCGCCACCTACCGGTTCTAACGGGATAAAAAATATCCTATCCATCTCCTACCTCCTAACCCCCAAATTTTCAGTCAAATCAGAATAGATGTTTTGAGTTATAAATAGTGTAACTAACACGAATTTCGTTTAAATATATAGATAGATATGCAAGTATATACGTCTTTACAAGAGCGATATTTTTCAGGCTTTTTTGCTCTTTGATATGAATGGCGACGGCTGCATTGATTACAATGATCTTAAAGCTACATTGGTCAGTCTTGGTGATAAGTGGACGAACAGGGAGTTCGCAACATGATGTCTGAGGTAAGGCAATTTTTTTCTTACGAAATAGAAATACTTACCATACCTAACTATTTCTAACAGCCTTGAGACCGGCTTACACTGCCAGAAGTTCTACCCTCGGTCGCCACACTATAACATTACATTACTCTCTTGCAAAATAAAAGACTGTGCTCCGTCGCATCTTTGATGTTCCTTGCCTGAGTCCAAATAACTCTAAATAAACTTATAACGGTCCGTAAAATCTGTACCCACACCTGTAATTTTCTCTTTTTGAAATAAAATACTAAAGAATGAAAGTCCTAAATAATACAGACGTAAGACAATTATAATTCTCTTAAACAAAAAGCCTTTAAATAAATCCCGCAGAAAGCATCTTCGGCTTCGACTAATTCGTTCACAATAAACAAAAAGTTTATTTCCAGAGGACAGTCTTAAAACAGATAGAAAACTTTCCTTTCCATTTAATTCTTCTTAAGTATTGTTAAAAGTTCGGCATGTCTGAACTGTTTCCAGTCACGTGGTCCCAATCATCGGTGACTGGCGACTTTTAAGAAGGACAAATGTTCATCTCTGAACAAAATAATGCGTACCACAGCAAAAAGAGTTGTAACAACTTAAATGAATCTGCGTTCCGGAAATTATTTGGTTTCGGAAAGGAGCTAATTATTGTTAACCGTTAAATTCTGAATCAAGAGACAATAGAAGTCTACTTCTAAGAAATGGTCCGATATATTTGAGTACATATTGTCAACTAAATTAAGATCTTACAGCTGATTTTCCTGTTATACGCCAGTCGCATGTCTGCGTTAGTCAGGGCCAGGCAATGTCGATTCCCGACGAGGTCACTTGTCTCCACTCTTATTTGGGGATCAAATGAATAAATCCCTAAGTCGAGGTTGTCTCTTGCCTTTTTCTCATCATTGTTAGTTCTGAGTATAATATTTATTATTAAGTATGAGAAATAAATTATGCTATTAAGTTCACTGTGTATAGAATAACAGAGTACATTTTTGATAATATTGTTTTTGTTGTGTAACGTTTCTTTTCTGTTGAATGAATAGGTACTTTGTAGTTGATTAAGGTTAATACGTCGTCAGATATTCGCAGTCCACTGCTGGACGTAGGCCTCTTTAAGACGGTGCCAGTCATCCCTGTTCTCTTATTTCCTCCTTTATGAAAACTCACCCTGCCGTTAAAGCGACCGCTGCCGTAGCCGGGAATAACGGGGTCACCGGGAACAGAGGCCGTTTGGTGTTTAGTCCTTTTTCATGGTGCTTTTTCATTAGGTTTAAAGGTTATAGTTGTCATATGTTGTCATATGTCATAGTATGTCTCTTGTCATACGGTTGGTAGCCTCAGTGCCGATCTATTTGCATCGGAGACGCTGCTGCCGGTCTCTGACCAGGGGATTTCTATAGGCCGGCTTTCTTGCGATGGTTATACCGCCATCGATCGGTCGTCAGAGCCCCGTTTGCTGATGGCAGGGGTACTGCGGGAAGGTGAGGTTGACATTGGTCCTTAATGACACCTTAAGGATAAACAGCGTAGCCTACAATACTAAAGTAACGATCAAACATGTAATAAAAGCAGAATTTTTAATTTTCATCAGTCTAAAAATTACAAAACTCCCAGTAGCGAATTCTTTAGTAGTAATTTTAGCATAATTTGAAATGTCAAAAATTTCAACCTGCCCCGAACATTTTAAACGATTTTTAAATTTTCCATTAAAATTATTTGAGATTACACATCAGATACCGTTTCCAATTTATTTTAACGAGGGTCCAGTTAAATAAGGAAGCGTCTGTAATTTATGTAGTTGTTTAACTTTTGGGGCTTATAAAATCAAAAGTTGCGACATAATAAATATTGACTTAGAAACATTGATTTAATGCTGACTTCTCTAGATGGACTGTTAGAGATTTTATTTCTGAAAACTACTGGAATGTGATTGACTGCGATCTGGAAATTGATTACTTGATTGGTAGCATCAATGTTTTGAAAATTATTAACTGTACATTTTTAATTATCGTCACATACAACAATCAGTCAGTTTTGACCGATTCGATCTGAGAAATAAATTCAGAGTCAAATGACTTGATTTACCTAACTACATTGAATATGAACACTTCAAAATTTTATTTTTTCTTAAAGAGATGAAACGCTTATTTTTCTTTTCCTTATTAAACATCAACATTTACGAGATGCATAAAAATTTATTCCTTTCTCGAGATTTAGGTTAACCTGTATAATACCAATTTGTATAATCTCATCGAGAAATGTTTGAAATTGTTTATAATATATTTTCTTAATTTTTAAAATCAGCATTTAAATACTCGCATTATATGTACATTGTTTCCTAGTTATGAATCTAAGCTTGTGTTATGGATATATAACAAGTGGTTTACTATAGTAGTAATCCCGCACATCCTGTATAATGTATGTTTTGTTTACGAATTTAACCCTACTAGGAATCAAACCTGGGATCTACAACAGTGTAATGAGCCAGCAACCTAAATTCCTAGAAGGAATACAAAGGACAGAAAGTGAACTTTACAAAATATACTGAGTGTTAAATAATAAAGTTAATACCCCTCAAAAGGGAATATAATAGAAGAAAATATATAAAAATAAAAGAGCTTAAGGCGATAAAAAATATAATAATAATGAAGTAAAATGTATGACTTCTCTTAATGTTAAATATCTTTCTTGGCATATTAGTAAATCGTCTACAAAATTTAATCAAAGCTCTTTCAAGTAATATTATTTTGTAGAACCAAAGAAATCTTTAAAGTAACTGGTTGATTTTATTCCCCTTGAACGAAACCCCAAAAATATTTATAAACATTTTATTGTATTTTCCGTTAATTATAATTTAAATTTGCTTAAGGCGCTCGAAGACCTTAAAGTGTCCTAACAAAATTAATTTATAAACATTTAATTTGTGGACTTTTGAAATTTCACAAAAGTACTGCTAAAGAAATACAAATATTTATTCAATTTCTTTTACCCTTACCAGTTAATTAATTAATGAAAATGTAAAGTTCGTTTAATAAAATGGTCATTTGTTTTTGGCACACAGTCCTATATGTCATTCGTGTTCAGTGTTACTTTTAAGGTGTGGCTTCGTCTGGGATAATGTTACAGGTTTTATGACTGCCGAACACGTCTTTGAAGCGTTAAAAATATCGGCGTTATCGATTAGCCACATAGTGTATATATATTTGTCATCTGTGAATATGTAACGTCATTAACGATTAATACGTTCGTAATACGTAAGTAAGAAAGAGAGTTGGTCTGAAAGAGAGTGTCGGGTGAAGGTAAGGAAAGGAATGCCCGGTGGTTCGGGCATGTGGAAAGAATGTATGATGAAAGAATGACTAAGCAGATATACAATGCAAAAGTGGATGGATGCAGAAGTCGCGGAAGGCCACGACACACTTCCATGATCAAATTGATCATGTATTAGCAGAAGGTGATGTTAGGAGCCTAAGAACAGACGAGCGTGCATGACAAGAGCTTTGAATGTCAAAGAAGCCATTAGGTGTATAAGAATGGGCCTGTGTGGCGCTCTGTTATTCGTGCCTACCCCGCAAGGGACTGGCGTGAAGTTATGTATGTATGTATTAACGATTAACAACAATGTCGCATCACAAACAACTCATTACATCTATCGCCACCTTTTTTAGTAGTTATGGCGTTTAATCTCGCCCGATGTGGAGCGAAGATATAAGATGGTGCACGCTTACCTGGAAGGTACCTATTCCCGCGCGACTTGAACACATCCTATAACTGTTACATTATCCTAGATGAAGCTCCACATTTACGACAATTTTTTTGAATTAGAAATCTCGAACATAGACAATATTAACTATTTGTTTCTATCAGATACATTTCGGAGAGTGTTTCTTAGAACTGCACGAACTGGTTCCTCTATCTGCATTTTACCATCGGGCAACGAGACGCACCAGTTTGCGCCACCGTTACATGGTTGAAACACCAACAGTTAGAACAAAGAGCTTCGCTTATTTTTTCTGGTGTGTACACACAATTTGCCGCAGTCTGTTTATCCTGACAAATACTATCTTGAAGTCTTCAAGTCACGACTGAATAGGTACCTTCTAGGTAAGCGTGCTCCATTCTAGACTGCATCATCACTCAATATAGGGTGGGAAATTGCTCAAAAGCAGACCTATACATATATAAAAAACACCGCAAAACAGTTCAAAACTCTTTGTCAAAGTCTAAATTTTTGTAGGCTTATAACTTGGATATTTTTAACACTCATATGAATAGGTTTAAAGTTGAAAATTTATTTTTACAGGCTCCAAATCCGCTAGACTTCGACGGTTTCGTAAACCTTTAGGCTACAAAACATTGGAGCTGGATTCCGAGGAAACACTAGTCTCGGCTTTATCCCGCTGGGATAAGGATAACTCCGGATATATTTCCGAGGAGAGGTATGGAATGATTTATTATTAACGCCAGCTTTGGAATTTTCGCTTGGTGTTCTTGTGATCTGTACCTACTTATACAGCTTTTCGATCTCGTATGCTATTACTTAAATGTTGTTACTAGATATTCCCGAGTCTTCGTCCACGCTTGATTTAAATTCCCGGGACACAATGTACCGGAGCATTTAAAACAGAATGTAAGCTATCATTTTAGTGACATCGTAAAATATACGAGGAGAAGCCATACATCCAATTTAGGGATGAAAGTACAATGTAAGGTGATTGAGTATCAATAGGACTAAATACTATAACGAAATTTTTAGTGACTTTATTTGGACATGCTTATATGGATATTTGCTTATTATTATATATGGATATTTGCATCCATACTGGTTAAAACCTCGTTTTTGAACAGTAAAGTAGAAAATTACGGAATAATCAAGATGGTGGAGCTTAAAATATGCTTTCAACGATGTATAAACAAGATCTGTGTCACTATTGATATTTGAAGTATTTTCGATCAAATATTTATTAATAGTTCCGTAGCCAAACGCAAATAATGAACAATTAATTTTGTCATTTATACGGAACCTATGACACATAGGTATTGTTACATGCCGACAAAAAGTGAATACACATCTGCCTGCCATAAACCTGGTTTATTACCTTTTCCGCATTTGGACTTCTTTTGTTTACTTTGTGCTTAAAACTTGTAATTAAGAAAAACATTCTATTGTTATGGTACTTGTTTTATTTTTATTTTATTTTATTTTTTTTATTTTATTTTATTTATTAAGGACAATAAACAGATATACACTAAAGTTACAATAAAAAAGTAAATGGTACAATGTCAGTGATATCCTACTACATTATCCACGAATAACAATTTGGTAGTGTACAATTTTTAAAGGAAAACGGAACAAATACAACTCAAACGCACACACACACACACACATACACATACACACACGCACATACACACATAAACACGCGCGCGCACACGCGCGCACACACACACACGCACGCACGCACGCACACACACACACACACACACACTTTCACACACACACACACACACACTTTCACACTCTCAATCAAAAGAAACAAATCAGCACGCTTATATACATAATTTACATTTAATTATGTGTGGAGGATAAAAATAACAGATATACAATTTGACAGAGAAAAAAAAAAAAAAAACAGTTAATTACAGTGTTTGGCCCTTAATGGCGTTAATGACATGTTTTTTAAAAGCACCCAAGGAAAGTGCAAATATGTCGATGTTTTCAAAATATATATTGTAGTTGTTGACGAGTTGGTACATTGGGGCACGAAGTCCTGCGTTTGTACGACAGGAAGTCGTAGAAAAAAGCCGCCCAGTTTTAACCGCGCGTCTAAGCACTGTCCTTGGGACGCAATAACAAATAGTGTTAGTAAGAGGCAAGCAATCTACGAAATTGTGTAAAAATTTATAAAGCAACATAGCACCCAGTAAAAGACGTCTATTAGAGAGTGACAGTAGGTTATATTTAAGTAGTAATTCAGAGTATGGGAGATGGCCGCAACTACACCTATAGTACATTATACGTAGAAATCTTTTTTGAACTCGTTCAATAGCATCTGTGTATTTGTTATAAAAGGATTCCATACTTGAGTGGCGTATTCGACTTGAGGTCTGATAATCGTGTTATAAAGATAAAGATATGTCCGTGGCCTATTAAAGAATTTACTTGTTGTTGCAGTCATTAGGCAGGTTATCATCATTATCATCATCCGAGCGTTAAATCCCGGTTGCGTTCGGAGCGTACACTCCGACGCCCAGGGCCCCCCGCTTTCCTACTCTTTCTACTCGACTTCGCGCGGTCTTCGGCATCCCCCATTTTGAGACCATTGGCACGCATGTCATCCTTCACGATGTCAAGCCAACATTTCTTGGGCTTCCCCTTCGACCGGGACCTGGCGGAGGTGGCATGGCTAGACATTTATTGCAGTTGCAGGTGTCTCGAACTAATTCTTGGAAATTATTGTTTGGCGTCGAGCATATTGTATTTGTACAGGATAAAAGGAATGCCTGAACGGGTGAGGCAGTCAAGCGACGATTACGATACAAGCAAGACGTATACATTGATAAGCTATATAGTGACTTAGCGCGTGTTATTGAATTGTGCAGTTTGTACTGGTTGCGTCCAGTTATACATGTACCTGTGTTATACGTGTTTGTATAGTTCTAATAATAGTAATTCCAACGGCATTTTAATTCCAGCTGTAGCTCGTAACAATATTAAAACTCCAAAACTGATAATTTTCAGTATATTAGGAAGCACACAGATCGGAAGCAACTGCAAAGACACATGGTAGAATTGATAAAGTTCGTCTTCCTTATTAAACAACAACATTAATTAACTAAACAGATTGTAAACCCATTAAATATGTTATATTACTTAAATTACGTAATCGAGGCAGTTACCACTAATAACAAGCGAACAACAACTTATCCGAATGGGATAACTTAGATAATCTCTCTCGAGTATTGTGGCTCATTTACGAAGTTTTGGTGAACAACTTATGGGATAACAAACCTTTTAGTTACGGTCTTTTGATGGACGCGGTAGAAATCGGAACTCAACTTCGTATTAATCGGCTATTAAAGATAAGTAATTCGTAACGTTTTATCATGTCGTGGTTACGAGTAGCCATATTATCTCTGTTTCAATGTGTGTCCTATTTATTCTTTGAAGATTACTGAATGAATTTTACCGCGCTTGAAATCTAGTATATTAAAGAAAAGTCAATGGGCAAGCCATAATAAAGCATGTAGAGAGAGAAAGAGATAACACTTTTTTTACACCATTATAGAAATCAAGAAAAACTCATACTCTCAAAATATTCTGCATGTGCACAATGGGCGGTCTTATCGCTAAGAAGCGATCTCTTCCAGACAACCCGTGGCAGAATAAAGCAATTTAATTTGTCGAAGGTGGTTATACAGATATATTATTCCAGTACATTTTAAAATCAATACTACTATTTCACAGAATCAAATCAATAATTTATATTTACCAGGTTTTGTCCGAAGTTCGCTCGCATTAATGTTATCCCATGGTAACCAAATCTCTTTAGTATAAAAAGGAGCTTACATGTTATTCCAGACTATAAACTATCTCAGTGCCTAATTTCATCCAAATCCGTTTATCCATTCTCGTGCTATTGAGTAATAAACATCCATCCAAACTTTCGCATTCATAATATTAGTATATAAATAAGTGTTAATTCTTATATTGTAACAGTGTCCACAGGGTAGTATCCTCAACCCCTATTATTTTTAATATAATTATATTAATGACCTATCTTCGGTAAGGATGTAAGTGTAAATACACTACCCAACAAATAAAATATGGATAGCAACCATTATGAATAATATTACTAGATATTAACTGGTTACATAATAATAAAAATAATAATAAACTAAAAGCTAACATATATAAAACCAACTAAATCATTTTTCAAAATTATAATAATAATTTTCTTTATGGAGCTTTTTATTTATGTGCGAAATATGAAAATATAAAAACGAGCTTTAAATATTGCCAGTATCATGGAAATGATATTGTCTATCAGAAACCCATCTCTGAAATAATTACAAAGCCAGAGGGGCTTTATGGCGAAGCCTTAGGTGAGTGGCGACACCTCGTACCTGACTCCGTGGGGCTAAGACAAGGCCCCCGCCTCCGTGCTTGCCTTAGCCAGCCGGCACGGAGTGGAGATCGCTAGAGCTAAGACTCAAGCTCCAGGGGTGTAAGTGATAAATGGCATCACGTCAGAAGTAGTTTCGGTGAACCTGCAGCCCACCTCTCTACACCCCCTAGCCACTCACACCCATGTTGTCCCTGCCTTCTATGGCATTTTTAGGGGCCCATGCAGGGAGTGGCGAGTCACCGTCTGCCCATTTTTCCATGTTCCTTGAACATTGCGACGGGCAGACGCCATAGTCCCCATGTTCCCAGAGCCCTAGTACCACTAACAGTTCACCCCAATAGCACAGTACTTTCTCTTCTCATTCCCACAATAGTCCTACACTGGCCGGGGCTTGTCCTTGGGTGCATTATTATATGGTGTAAACAGGGATAATCGCCGGTCAGTGTCACGCCACACTTAGATTAAATTTGTCAAGGGGCCTCTGCGTGTTGGCCTCCTCGTGGCCTCACGCAAGCCCTCCAAAAGTCCGGGTCATTTTTATGGCCCGTAGTCGTCAAAGACATACATTAAGAATAATTTTACGGTAAACTTGACTTATGGAAATGAAACTATGAATAAAGTTCACGAAACAAAATGTTTTGGTATAATAGCAGACAAACACTGTAACTGGAAGGCTCATTTACAGTGCCTTACATGCCTAAATGCATTTACATGGAAACTAAATTGTTTTATGTATGCACTGAAGCAACAATAAAACATACCTACATCAAGTCAATAAACGACTATGTCTGCATATTTTGGTTACGTATACTCAGTACTTAGGTTTGGTCAGTATTATTTCAGAGATAGGTTTCTGATAGATTATTATCATTTCCATGATACTGGCAATATTTAAAGTTCGTTTTTATATTTTCACATTTCGCACATAAATAAAAAGCTCCATAAAGAAAAATCCCGAGCAATAACATAAAATCTGTTCATTGAATTTCACATTACTCACAGGAATTGCTGAACATTGAAACGGAATGACATTACGTATTCTGTTTACGCATGACGACGGAAACGTGGGTTACGTAACTTACCTATGAACATATTTAATTTCAAGAGCCATAAGTAATTATTGTGTTAATACTTTAGTCTATAGTTATATTAATATATGAAGCTGAAGAATTTCTAATCTCAGGAACTGCTGGTCTGATTTAAAAATTATTTCAATGCTAGATAGCCCATTTATCGAGAATGGGTATAGGCTATATATCATCACGCTAAGACCAGTAAGAGCGGAGCACAAATGAAGAATGTTTCAAAATCGGGTTTTTTTAACATACTTTTTTTTAACGGTGTAACTATTTGTACGGGTACTGGACGAATAAATTATATTATTCGTACAGACTTCAATTATTTAAAAAAAATAAGAATGAATTGGATGATTAGCTTGTTTTCAATTAGATTAGGTAAGTTTTTTAGTGACATGTTTAAAGAATTATGAAAACATTAAAATAAAAATAAATAAATAAATTCTAAAATGAGCGTGGGTATAGATACACGGCACATTTATTATTATGAACAAATCGGAACATTTTAATATAGGTTCGTGGTTATTTTTTTTATAACCACCCAAAATAATTTTCCGACACATACATGATTAGTCCCTATGTGTACTGGCGCTGTACATTACGGAACAAGATCTGCTTATATGTTACTACAAAGTATACGCGAGTATTTGCGTACTGCTCTGTATGGATGGAAGAACTCGTAAATACTTATTTCATCTTAATTAGGTTAGGTTATGTTTTTTTGGCCGACTGCCTGTCTGCTGAAACTCCTGCAATAAAAAAAAAAGAAGCTAGTAATAATATATTTATAATGATTATCTAGAAGGTCTTCTAAGCAAGGACCACTTTAAAGGCTAAATGCAAAAGCAATCAAATTCTATACTGAAAATAATTAATTTCCTGCTCGACAATCTATACTGATATTATAAGGAGATAAATTTTGTGAGTTTCGATGATCGTAATAAACTCCGGTACTACTGAACCGATTTTGAAAATTATTTCAACAGTAGAAAACTACATTATTCCCGAGATTTGATTGTGATTAATAAATCAAAAAAGTAAAAACGTTTTGCGCCCAGCGAAGTGGGCATAGGAACGCTTGTCAAATATGTTACAGCAATAATGTTGCACGCAAGAACTGCGCACATCCTCGTACGAGGCACTGTGAGTACATTCTGCGTTTATAAATTAATTAACGTTTAAAAAGCTTAATTAAACTTTGACATACGTGCGTGCGTGTGAGCGTGGGTGCATTTTTATTTTTAATTACACCTAGCGAAATGGGCACGAGTCAGCTAGTTATAGATATTTTTAATTAATTTAATTTAATTCTCCTTTTTAATTTTATTTCAAATATTTTTTTTCTCTGCCTTCTGTGGAGGGTTATCAATGGCATCTTCTCATCCTCTCATCCGCAATATTTAACTTAGATTTTGATATTACAGCTGTTAGCTCCTCAAATACAATAAATTAAATTGAAATGAATAAACTTAACATTCCAGCGAAGTGTATACGATTTAATCGATCTAATGCTAGCAAGTAATTATTTAAATAATTTATGTAAATATGATGATATCGACCCGTTTATGATCAACATTTCAGAAGCCAAGCGGTGTCTAAACCTTAAGTTTTTCAACAGTAACTAAGTATTTCTGTGTATTTATTACGTCTGCATGTTACATATAATCAATAGCTTGTTTGTGAAAACCTGTCATTATTTTTTGTTGTTAATTGTAATTATCTACTCCCTAATGCATTTAACTCTAAGTTTTACTATAGATAGGTGATAGGATAGGGATAAATGAATATCCCTCTTATCTATACATGTTTCATGAAGGAACATACAAAGCTTTAAATTTTGAATATGAAAATAGATCTACTACAAGCTTATTTCGAAATCCTGTACAGCTTATACTTCGGATATTTATCAATTGTAGGAAATCCTTACTCTAATCGTGTGGCAACAAATTCCAGTCTTAGCTGCACCATATGATATAGATTTATTTCATGTAAATTACTTTACTTTTTTGAAGTAAATTTTTTATCGGCGTTGGGTAAAAAAAAATCGTCACATTTTTCGGTTACGCGTCACATTTTTCCGGTGCGCGCCATCTTTTTCTTCCCCTACCACGGTCGATTCGAACGAAGAGTAATTACAATTAATGAAATGCTGTAATAATCTCAGTAGCAATAAGGTAAAATGAAATAATTGTATGATTTGTATTCATGTCTATGATAATTTTGTTTAAATTTTATCTAATTTAACTTTATTTAACCAATTTCTTTAAAGTTGCATACAGTAGATCATTTTTCGAAAAATAAGGAAAAAAACAACTTTTTTATAAGTTTCATTGCTTACGTGTACACTAGTACACATTTTTTTTATTGACTGGTTATAAGTATAGCGAGTTAATCTTTCGCATATCTGATGTATCTTAAATTGGTTTATTTCTTCTTTTCTGTCATACTTTCTTTTATAATAATTATATCCTCATACGTTGTTATTCTTATATATGCAAGCCATATAACTAATATTATAACTATATGTAAAACTGTTAATTGTCTGTAGTTTTTTTGAATAGCATGTGTTCAGTTGTCAACTGTAAGTTTGTCGAATATATATATATAACAAACATCCATGTTTCAGTCAAAAAATGATCATTAATGATTAATTATCACGAATTCCTCATACATAAATCAATATAATGAACAGCTGTTTAGTTCCAATTTACTCCCTTTATTTTATAAATGGAGTGTCCATACAGCACATACATACATTAGTATGCAGTTTGCAGCGTTTTGCTTGCCGACTTGTTCAGTAAGCGGCCGATTAGCAACTAACAATGCTCGCGGTCGGCGGCGCTCTAACGCTGATAAATACTAACCATTAACCTACCCTCTCAAGAGTTCGCAAGCGCTTCGCGACTAATACACTACAGTTCGCTGCTAACTCGACATTGAGTTAGCGACCGATACGCCGCTCAGAATCAGCCACCGAACAGTCAGCTGCTCACTGTTCATCTAATGAGGGCACGGCCTTATACTCGCATTTGGACATCATCCAAAACCTATGACACTCAAATGTCCTAACTTACGTACTTTGTGGGCTATTAATTACTTTTATTTTAAATCTGTCACGAAAATATTAAGCGGTCACTCATACCCGAGTTAAAATGGAACGAGCTAATGATTCAACAAAATATTCTGGGTAATATATCATTTCTGTGTGACATTTTATATGATAAATAGTTAAAGTTTGCTAATTAGATCACTGCCATGATTATTTTACCGAGCGTATGGCCGCCGTCAGTTTTTGCTGGTGCTGGGCCGAATTGGACTAGCCGGGTTCGACCTGCAGGCGACTCTATGCCAGCATTCTCCGTAACAGGCAGTGTATCATGGTCCTATTTGGGCCGAAGCCTGGGACATATGAAACGCCCTAAAAATATTTTAAACTATATAAACTGATAAAGAGCTTATACGTAGGAAGACCATGCTGAAATATTATCTTGCTCTTGATCGGTGTAACACCACGCTCTCACAGAACATCTGCTTCGAGCTAATCGTTTTTCGTACAATGAGTGGAGTTCCGATGGCCCACTTCTTCTTCCCCCTATCCCATCTTTCCCATACTATCTTCGTCATAACTTATTAACTGCACCACGGTCTGTATTATAATTCTATCAATCCCTGCCAAGGGTTGTCTGGAAGAGATCGCTTATTAGCGATAAGGCCACCCTTGTACTATTACCTTTTTTACTTTATTTGCATACTTATATACTTTGGTGTACAATAAAATAATACATATTTATCATCTTTTCCATACCATCTTCTCCTATCCCATTTTCGTTATCTCCCTATTCCAGTCGCCTATTACACCCCCCCACCATCTATCCCCCTTATCTATTCCTGCTATCTTATCCCGCTATCTCATCCTTTGTACCCAGTCTCACCTATCCCATCTTAAACGCTGGCAACGTGTGCGCTGGAGTTGCTAACGTTTATGGGCGATAGTAATAACATGATCTAGGACGTCTGTCTGTTTCTCAAAGAAAATATAGAGGTGTGCAAAAAGTATTAGCGCAGTAAATTTAGGACACAAATATTTTGTTTAGATAGATGTTTAAATAAGCGAATTTAGTGAGCCTACACGCTAACGTAGTTAAACTAAATTACATATTTGACTTTCTATTATACATAATTAACAAGGTTTTCTCTTAGGTCGTCTGCGTAAATTTCTATGTGATATTGCCTTATTAAGTAGTATAAGTAAATATTACACGTAAACATTTCTTAGCGCGATTTTTATAAGTTAGTTCTAAGTGTTAAAATAATGTGTTAGAAATAATTAATTTCATAAATTTCTCCTTAAAAAAAATAAAGTTATTTTCTCTTTTCTGAATAATGCTTATGCTTCTCCTTTGACCTGTTACGTAAATAATACGAGTAGAATAGTCAAGTGTGAAGCAAGTTTATTAATCACACGTGATTACAGGACACTCAACTGGTATATTTATAGAGGCAAATTTCATTGTTTATACATGTAATAGCAACTCCTTCTCTAATACTGTAGTTGAAAGTCTAAGCAAGTGAGACAATTTTATCATCTTACAAAACGCCGAAGTCACATAGGTTTTTACGAGCGAAGAAAGTTATGTCGTCATATCTTTATTTAATCCTATGTCGTATTAATAATAGCTTAAACAATAATTAAAATTATCTCTGCCATTATATAAATAAGATAATGACAAGGTATTTTATCGCTGGTAAATGTGTCGCATCCACAAATTTCTACGAACGTCACCAGTTCATATTATTTTTAACATAGATAACGATCATTTACTCCTACATCAATTAAATAACTCGAACATTTTTCATCTTATAATATGTGTCATGACTGAAAATATTTTTCGAAAAATTGTTATAAAAATATCTTCCAGTGAGACCATTTGTCATAGAAAATGGTGGAAGATATTTTTCCAACTTGTAGATTTTTAGATAGAAATTATAATATTCTTCAATCGGCAGAGTAACAGACAACAAATACTTGTAGTTCCTTTTAATTGGTTATTACCATGTTATTATTATTTAATATTATTACCATATGTTACTTTTTTTTTATTTAAGGAACAACAAACAGCTACAATATAAAATATGAAATAAATAAAAAAGTTACAATACAATGTGATAATAATACTGAAGCCAACGACGTTGTCCACATGAAAACGTTTACAAAATTAATAAAATTAATTAATTACTTAACGTCGAAGGCTTATTTTCATAAATAAAACGTAATATCTTGCCCGCGTATCACCTCTCTTAATTTTAAACTCCTTAAATTTTCATGTGAGTTTATAAATGTGAATATAAAGTCAAAGTAAATATAATTCCCTTTTTTTTTTTTTTTTGAGGCGAGGGAAAATGACTAACCGATTTACGCACTCTCTGGGCCGTCACTAGGAAACGGCACGAATCCACGGGGGGCGGTAACGCTAGCAATTGTATGCTTTATTTTGCGCTCCGTCCGCTATGGACTACACAGAGGAGTGTGGAGACTCCGAGTGATGCCGCACGGGCGAGCAACCTCAATACCCACTAAAAACCCCCTCCTCCCTTCGCGGCCCTGCGCTTTGATGTGAAGGAAAGACTGAGATATAGAACATAGTTACGCAACAGTCGAAAATATAATTCCCTTAACCTACCTCCGTCAATATAATTCAACATACTTCTTAAGTATCAGTTTAAATTTTTCACTGTTTTACTTCGGTCGGAATTGCATCTACAATCATCGTGTTATTGACTGTCTAATCTGTGTTGCAAAATATAAAGCTCGTATCTCATTCTCTCGTAGTTTTAGTCCTATAGATTTATGTGTTTATCTCTTTTTAGTGTCGCTTTTTCGTTTAATCGAGTTTCAAATCATAACGATTCTACAGAAATTTCACTTCGAAAAGGGTAACACGCGTCGATCACATGTTAAAATGTAACATAAAAAGTAACATAATTTCATTTTATGAGCTACGAACGTCCACAATTTCGTATTCCGTAAAAAATTTGTTTGAGAGCTTTCTTAAAAATTATTGCAAGAGATCGTTAAGCAACAAGAATAATAGAGACCATTGGTATGCATTCCTAATTTTTCGACTTTATGACCACTTGGTACTTAAAGCTTTCATCACACAGATATATTTTAACCGACTTTAAAAAGGAGGAGGTTCTTTATTTGTCTGTATGTTTTTTTGCACGTTCGTAGCGCAATTTCCCCGTCAATTGTGGATACAAATTTTTTTTTAATCGAAAGTTTATATTCCCGAATTGGTCTCATTGTCACTATGTCAGGACCTCATGAATGAATTACAAGAAATAGAGAAACACACGAAAATGGTTAACCAACTTCTCCGTAAAACGATACCTCCGTCAATTGTAATCCGATTTTCAAATTCTTTTCTTTACTCGTCAGTGTATACCCCCAAGGTAGTCTCATTCGCCAAGTTAGGATCCGATGAGTGGATCAGACCCCAAGGATATCGAGCATAGTCCTTATTAATGAACGTCATTTGCATATTTTTTTGGAAAAAGCTTGTACATACGCGTGTAATTATTACGTTTTTACAGGCGCTTTACTTATCATGTGCATGTTACTCGATTTCTCCGTCATTTGTAAATCAAGTTTGAACTTTTTTTCTTTATTCGTAAGTGTGAATGCTCCCAAGGCAAATGTTTTATTAGCTCGTCATGATTGAGACAATGTGGCTCTCTACCATCAAATCTATGCCCTTGATATAATAGCAAATGAGTTCTTAACAGGTGACTCTTAATTTGTGAGAAGTCAATAATATTGGTTGACAATTTTAGCCACTCCCCTTACATAAACTTGGACAAAGTTACTTAATGACAGAGCCTATCCAGCGGTATCGTAAAACGCAGATTGCATTGAGAATTTTAATAAACTCAGACGAGATTTACTGGAATATTTACTTATGAATAATATAATACTTTAAATAATATAATTTATTCATTTCAAATACCGATTTGCAGCTGAAACGTGACGAGATTTATTTCATGGAAAAGTAATATTTTAGAGTTATCAATGGCTTACTTAAATCGGCCAATATTTGCATTTATTTCTTTTTGAATATTTTTGTTTTGGTCTATATTTTATTGTAGCAATAGCAATTGCTAGAACTTCGTCACGACTTCGCTCTTGCATATCGCATGGGAATTCTACTAATTTTTGTAAAGATCAAAGACTCATTGTCAATTGTCAGTATAGTGATTAGCTTACATAGAGATGACGAAAATTTAATGTTTTTGTTACGATTTGCCTACGGAAACAGCATTTAATGGATACATCTGAAATCAATTAAAGGATCTTGTTCATACCACTTTTGGTGAGTGTTTTTAAGTTCTACCTCCTTAATTTTGTAAAAATTTCTATCCAGTAGTTTTAAATTATACACACGCTTTTTACGACATTCATCTGATTTAGCCACCTAGTTTTTTATTACTAGCGTACGGCAGTTAGATGAAAAGTGGTGACTTCCACTAGCAAGACCATACTGTTTCCAAGCGTTTAAGTAACTTTTGACGTTTTTACGTCTAACAAGTTACATATTTCTTAACAGCAAAGCGCAAATGAAACACATGACATAATTGTCGCACTTGATTGTTGGTGATGATCCAGGTAAATAAATCCAAATTAATAGATTTGGAAATAAAAATTTTCTCCTTTAATACATTTTCTTTTCTTTATTACAAAAATGGCTTATTTGTTACAAATATGTTCATTGAAATGTGAGTGTATTTATTATAAGATATAGTATTTTAGCAAAAACATATAGATAAGTTCAGTTCATTAAAAATATTTATAAATGAATTCGATTTTATGACAAATCGAGTCGATAACGCATTAGGGCATTACTACTTGATCCGTCATCCCGCTGACAAAAGTAAAATAGATACTTGGAAAGGGTATAAAGGTGTTACGAACGTTCTGCGGCTTTTAAGGCATTAATTACAGCTTTTTTACCTTATGCCATGTTTTGGCCCACCTGATGGAAATGATTACCGTCGGCTATGGACATTTATATACCAAGGTGTTACCAATGCACTGCGGCCTGAAAAAATGTTATTACGCCCTTTTAAAAAACCCTATATCATAGAAGGATAACCTCGGCTAGCAGTTCGTTATAATTGCCACGGTGCGCAAGAAACATTCTAAAGAACCATCGCGCACATGAGCAAAGCAGCTTACAGAAGTGGGGATGCATGCTCCGGCGATGGCGAGCAATGGAGTGTTAGAAAGAAGACGAAAGCAATATTCTGAACAGATTTTAGGAACAGTCCCCATTATACATACATAATCACGCAGTTTGGTAGCAGAAAAAGCCATTAGCTATTATTACACCTCATTGCTTTTGATTCATTATATGAAATGTAGAATACGCAAGATATGCGAAGTCTCTCCGAAAGCCAAACGTATCTAGGCCGTGAATACAGAATCCGACAACGCGAACAAATCCACGTTAAATACCGTCCAGGAAATTAAGCTTGACCTTTCCCAATATTGCGTTTGATGGTGTTTGAAAATCTTGGCTAGAATAATTACCGAAGAATTAAATGACAAATTTCAAAAATCAGTCAATTGTGAACTGAATGAACATCGATCCGAGGACCAAATTAACAGCAGCGTTACCGCAGAAACATACTTCTTAAGTCAAATAATGACAAAAGTTGAATTTTATTACATCGGAGTACATACTTAATGGGTCTCTCTGCTAACTTTATCTCTTTGATCAAATAAACTTTCGAGAATCGTGTTAAAAGTTCGGTAAAAGATAAGTTTTGAGGTTTCTACTCGCAAAATACTATTATTTTTGGCACTAAGTTGGATAACATAAATTTAGAGATGCAGTTTGTTTTGCAAACTTTACTTTTGAGCAAGTTAAAAAACTCACTACTTTAATTTGATATTTTTAGTTTGGCCGTTTTCTGTTACTAATTATTCGATTCTGTATATGTTACCAGTTTAGAAATGAATTTTAATATTAAATCCATAAATATTTGTTTGTGTGTATGCTTCACCTACTAAGGTATAAGCGGTTTTTTTTAATTGAAACTTCTTAAAATCGTTGTGAGTTTAAACTTGATGAAACGAAAAAGCGACACTAAAAAGATATAAACACATAAATCTATAGGACTGCCTGCGAGAAAATGAGAGGGATACATTATGTTTAATATTTAAACACTATATCATACAGATTAAATTAGAAATGTTTTGAAGATTTTCGTTAATACTTAAAACGTCATGTTTTAAAGCTATATATTATAACGATATAATATATATATGATGTCACATCCCAACCCTTGCCACGCTTTGTTTCACTGCTACTGCATGTGAACTGGACACAAATATATTTTTTTCCTACTAGAATAAACTTAAGAAGTTTTTTGTCCAGAAAACAAATATAAAATACAAATCCAAGTGTACTCAATTATATGCGAAGGCTTTTTCAGATTTTCAAATCCATTTTAGTAAAGATGGAGCACTTATGAAAACGTTATTATTTGTCCACTATACATAAAATTGAGAGATGAAAGTTTTTCACGCTACAGGCTTGTAGGTTTTTTGGTTTATGTCGAAAGATAGCGACATACGTTTCTAAATTCATCACTTTTGAAGTAAGAGATGGAAAATTCTTCACAATTTTAAGTTCATATAGTTTAAAAGACTGAACTAAATAATTGAAAAATATAAGTATTTAGATAATTACATATATAATAGTGTCGCAGACTCTCTCCGTAAAAATAGTATCGTAGAGGTTAAAATTTATGTATTTTAATGCTGTATCATAAAAAAATAAAAAAAATTGTCTAAAAAAAAAAAAAAAAAAAAAAAAAAAAAATGGGATCTCATAGATACGATAAAAAAAAATCAAAATGTAACGTTCGAAGTATAACGAAACTGAACAAAATATACTAATGTATGTTCCATCACATTCATTTTTAGGTTTCTAGAGAACTCTTACTTGTGCGTGGTTGACAGTTGCGTGTGGTGATAATTTCATGTAATTGTTTGTATTATGTGACATTCTATAATATCTCTTGTCCATTACAAACATAATTCGATCACCTTTAATGATAAGACTACATTTATTTTCAGACTTCGCCATGACCTGATGACGTGGGGAGATCGTTTTACCGAGAAAGAAGCTGATTACGCTTTGTACGAAGCGCCAACAATTTACAAAGACGGCTATCCGATGATCGATTACGTCAAGTTCTGCAGCCAGTTGTGCGGTCTTAAGAAGCCGAAAAAAATAACTGTAGATTAAAAATGCATCCAAAATCAACATTTCAGAGTGTTTTTTAATTCAATATGACGAATATAAATAGTTGACTTTAATGTTGTTGTATACTTATTCTGATGTCCTTAGAAAATATAAAAGTAGGCAAACGTACCTTAGCTCCATAGTGGATGCTTCAAACGCAATTGTAATTTAAGCTTAAAAGTATAATTAAAACGAGCTTTATATTACAAATAGCTTCTACCCGCGACTTCGTCCGCGTAGAATAGTAAAAAAAGTAAGTTAAAAAAATCACTCGATTTTGAAACATTCTTCATTGGTGCTCCACTCCTATTAGTCTTGGCGTGATAATTTATATAGGCTATATATATTATCACGCTACGCACGTTAGGCTTTCCTCGATAAATGGGCTATCTAACAGTGAAACAACTTTTCAAATCAGACCCGTAGTTCCTGAGATTAGCACGTTCAATCAAACAAATAACAAACTTTTCAGCTTTAAATTATATTAGTATATATAATACTAATTATGAGTATATCGAACTTGATCAGAACGATATTGAAACTGCATTGTTTGGTACTTATTAAATCCTAGACAGGATTTCAAAATAAATGCTAAATTTAGAAGATTGATTATAATTTTAAAATTCGAGGCTAACGAAGTGGCGGATTCTGCAGGTTTTGAATATGTTAATTTTCCAGAGTAATTTTAAAGATATAAAATCTGCGAAATGAACTCCTATTGTAGATAAAATGTACGGGCTTCCACAATAAGATAGTATTACACCATAGTTAAGTCAGTTTGGATTGTTTAAAAAGCATTAAATTTATTCCATATACTCACCCATTGTGGTCTTTGTGAATGTCGAAATCAGTGAATACCAGTTCGACGATCTCGTGTGGCGATGGCAGGAATGTGTAGAGCAGACAGTCGATGTGCGGCGGGTAGGCCTGGGGTAGTCCGGGCTACTGAAGGTGCCGCGCTCCTTGCCGTAAGTCGATGTGAAACGAATGCATGTGCAACCTGGAACAACACATATTATTTAATAATAATAATGTTGCGCCTCGCCAATCTTGTACGGCATTTTTAGGAGCCCATGCAGTGAGTGACGAGACACCGTTTATCAATTTTTTCCATGTTCCTCAAATACTGCGACGAGCAGTCACATAGTCTTCATAGGCCCCGATCCAAAGTTCCACTACCCAATAGCCCGGTACCTTTTGTTCTCATTCCCTACAATAGTCCAACACTAACCGGGGTTTGTCCTTAGGTGCATTTTCTTATGGTGTAGACAGAGATAATTGCCCGTCAGTGTCACGTTATTAAATTTGTTAAAGGGCGTCTACGTGGTAGCCTGTGGTCTGCCGAGACATAAATTTAATAGACGAATCGCGAAGACCCTTGACCGCCACCTTGAAAGGCTCTTGCTTGGTATCTGGGTGAAGGGTCGGATACAGAAGGCAAAAATGTTGAACATGGCCCGTATTTTTGAGGAGATCCCTGTTTCTTGAGTCTTAGCCACCGGTAGCTTGGTCCCTAGGCCCCATTGCCGATCTGAGAATATGGCGACTATGGTGTCTGCCCGTTCACTGTTCGTTAGTGTGACTGTCTGTCTTAACACCATCTTTGTATGTTATAATCATATGCTTTTTCAAAAAATAAGTCTATCAGATGTATACTCAATATCCGAGTATATACCTACTCCACATCTATCAATATTTCTTGTAAAATGTATAAACTGTACCCTCTTTTAGTTTTCCACTCTATGGCTCTGAACATTCTACAAAAATTTCAGACTGGCAGAACATAAAATACAACTTTACTAACATTAAAATTCAAGTAAAGTGGCTCAATGTGAAATGTACATTCTTGTCGTAATAAGCAAATCATCCGTGAGGCAAATTCAAAAGACACGCAGAGCCAAGATAAACTTGAAAGCAAACGCTTCATCTTGTGTTAAACGTGAATGCGGAACAAACTTAATTTAATATGACTCATTCCATCTCGTTGTGCATAAAAATCGTTACGCAAAGAGGCTTGGTAAAATCCAAGTTAATGCTCGCATGATTTAACGTTATATATCGTTTTGGTTACTTTATTTATAATGTTCCATTCTTGTGATTTTTGAAGTGATAACTTCTTATGGGAGGGTAAACCGGTTCGTTTCGTAACGCGTTACTGTGCCAGTCTGTCTGGCTTCCCTTTCTCCACGCAAGTTATCTGCCAGGCGTCCCAAGACGCACACTTTTTTTTATACTGTGAATTTAAAGAAGTAGGAAAATCTTAAGAATATATAAGCGTTCAGAAACCAGATTAGAATAAAACTTGAGTAAAAACTTTTTTACTCGAATTCATTTATTTGGAGAAAACACAGAGATGTTTTACTGGTGAAGGCATACAATTTTTTTATTATGTCTAAAGTAATAAAATATCCATGAGTGAAACAAAAAAAGGCAATGTCTAACTGTGACACTTTGACAAATCGGTTACCTCGATTTGCAGGTTGCATCACGATGTTTTCTTTCATCGTTTTTAGCACGTGGTAATTGTAACAATATGCACATTAGGCCAGAAAACTTCTTAAGTGGCATGCATTCCGGCTAGGATCGAACCCGCGCCCTTTGAGTTAGGAGACGCGTGTGTTAGTCATTTGGCTACCACGACATACATTTATCAAGTACTTCACTTCAAATCCTTTAAATAACTTTATTTTCCTTAAAGATTTTCCTTTGAATTAAAAGTAAAAAATTTCTAATTAAAGTAAAGAAGATAGGATTTTTTATCTCAAGCTGGAATTGAACATTTCAATTGTTACAGACTACCTTGCCTTAAACTAAACCGTTCGAAGTGACTGAATGCTTTGAAAGTTCAACAATGAAAAGATTGGAAAACAAATTTTAATTAAAGGCATTTGAGAAATTTCATAAAACACATTTTTAGTTGTACGTCTTTTACTAACAAAAAAGGACTTTTAGTGGTAACTTATGCAGGCAACCTAAATTTATTGTAGTACATACTGTTACGAGCTACAGGAGTCGAATCAAAATGTCGTTGGAATTACTATGGAACTTATTAGAACTATACAAACACGTATAACACAAGTACAAATATAACTGGACGCAACCAGTACAAACTGCAAGATTCAAAAACACGCGCAAAGTCCTTCTTAAAATAGCTTGTCAAATGTACACACGCCTTGCTAGTTCGTAATCGTCGCTTATCATCACTTGTGTCAGACATTTTGGAAAAAGTGTGATGTGTTTAGCCGTTTATAGTGACTGAATAGGCAACTTGCGTCTTGCGATTCAATGTCGTGTGTAAGGACCGTGCGCTACTCGATACTCGCGTCTTGATACTAATGTCGTATACGACATTAGTATCGAAGAATTGCGTAGCCTTGTGTACGAAGGGCCTAAGACGACTGAAAATTTACCGAATAAAAAAATAGTCTACGTATGCCTTTGATAACGGGTATAAACTGGAAAATATAATTTCTGTGTGCCAGGGATTCGAAGTTACCACGAATGTAAGCGCATGGAGACCTTTGATTTCACAATACTATACTCCTGCATTCCCATAGACCTTTTGCGCTATTTGTAAGCTGCCTTTGCGTGTGATAAGCCTATACTGACAGTTAGGTAAAGTTTCGCTCGTGACTTACATCCGGGCTTATAAGGCAACTTCAACATCCTCCAGATCAAAGGCAAAGCCTCTGAATGTTCGGCAAATAGTTTCAATTAAATACAGTTTGTGCGAGACTCAATGCTTAGATTACGAGTTGGTAGTTTCAAGTCGACCTCTTTGACAATGTATTGTAGGTAGTTTGATTGCTTAGTGTCGTTTTATTTGCTAGAGTAGTAAAAGCTAAACGTATTATCACGTCCACTGCAAAACGGGGTCTAAGTCGCCCCGAACGTATCTCACATGCGGTGCGGTTAACAAAAACAGGCTGTGCTGCGAAGGGCGTAACTTAGACTTCGCTCAGTGTCGAAAAAAGATATGATATATATCCAAGATATGCTGTTAAACCAAAGTATTATACTTCAACTCACTTTGAGTCTTCCACCCTAATAAAATCAGTCATATTCGGCACATTATGTCTTTTCCTTCCATAGTTCTCTATTCTGGCTTATATCTGTAGACCATAGGCAAGATAGAAAATAAATTAGGCGTCGTTTTTACACTGAAAATAGTAAGGAGACTGTTTTAACTTGGCACGGAATCTCTTGCATAATAAAAGCTTGAAATTTGATTGATGTCTGTGAGTTACTTGACATAACTACCTATAAATACAGAATGGTTACTTTTCCATGAAAGGCGGAATAGGGGATGTCACATTCGGTCATCTTTCCAAATACAGTTACGTTATGAGCGTAGTCTCATTTATCTTTCAATATGAATGGGTAATATGAGTAAGAAATCGGTAGATATCTCATTTACTCTACGTTTGACCGCTTTATTCCTCATTCATTTATAAAGGAACTTATTCCAGTGAGGTTTGGGAGCCTTTCATATTTGCGACCGCTTGATTTTCTTTGTGTCGCTTTTGTTAATATATTTCAAATAATTTTGTTATTTTCGTAATGTTTGGTCAGTGCAAGGCTGGCAAGGCTCTATTGGATAAGAAAGTCTTTATGTATAATGTCACGTGACGTACAGGGAATAATTTATTGGTAAATAATAAAAATGAATGTTTGTCTGTGTGTCGTTAGAATCGTAAACTATACATTTGATCATGTGATGATCTTTAGCAAAGTTGTTGTGCATGCGCCAGAGGTTTCTGAGTTGATTCAAAATTGCACCTGGTAGGTGGCGCTGCTGTCGGCATATCGATTGACTTTTTCGGGCAGGACAACGTCTGCCCGGACAGCTAGTTGATACATAATCATCATGGTTAAAGGTGAGTAGTTTATGTGCGTAATACAGAAAACCTTCGGAGACGCATCTACGACCATGTTTAGGATTATACATATTTTCACGTAGCAGTTCAGAATTCTGTATGTATAGTCGTAAGTTTAATATTAAATAAATTAAGCAATAATTACACCTGGAGTACAATCTCGTGGTCTTATTTTGTACTCCCCTCTCAAGCAGTCGAGCTCTCGCGGCGAAGGTGTTATGCGCTGTCCCCAGTGGTCCGTCACCATACCCAACGGGGTAACATCATAGACGTACCACACTTCATCCCCTACAAGTGATGATCTCGCTGAAGAACATCAAGCAATGTTCAAAGAATCAGGAAACAAATAGCCGAAGAAGAACACATCTCTGATGAAGCAATCATCATGGGGCCGTACAGACCCCTCTAAAATTTATCAAGTGCATAAGCTTCAAGGATTACATAGTGGCGATAAAAGAACAGAGTTTTCGTTTGACTACGGAACCAAGTCCAAGTCGTGGTAGCGTAATGGCTAGCGGACGCGCCACAAAGTGCGCGGATTTGAATCTTGGCCGGAACGCAACGAACACTTAGTCAGTTGTCTGACCTAATGTGCATATTCTTATAATTATCACGTGCTAACAACGGTGAAGGGGAACATCACGATGAAATCTGCACATCGAAATAACCGATGAATCAAACCTGCCAAGCGGCGTTAGACAAGCATTGCGGATATACTGTACGTTCCCCAATAGTGTGACATTTATGGGCTGTTATTATATGTGTGTATATGTTACAGCCAAAGTAATAAATCCGGATATTATATATATTATTTAGCCATTATTTATGTCTACTCAATTTACACATAATTAATCACATTAACTAGCAATTTTATATAATATCTTCGAAGCATTAGATAATGTAATAAAAAAGTAGGTATAGGTAAATATTATTAAATTATGAGTAGGGTCTGTCAACGTCATTTGACAGGCGCGTCAACCGTGACGTACAGGAGCTTTACCTCCCGCGTCCCCCCGCCCTCACATGGAGGTTCTCGACACGACACATATTATTAAGACATTAAAAAATAAGATAGTTAAGATACCTGTATTTGTGGGACAAGGAAATAAAGCCATTGAAGACTGGAACATATCTTTTATTAACAATAATACAAGATACACGGCACATTTATTTATTAGGCACAAATCCGAACTTTTTTAATATAGGTTAGAAGGCTAAGTTAGCCTTCGTAGTTATTTTTTTATAACCACCCAAAATTATTTTTATATCTCAAGTAATAAATAAATGTGCCGTATATCTGTACCGCACCCAAAAATATATTTCAATTTGCCTAAGAATTAAAATAACATTGTCATAGATTCGTTCATTAACATTGTTATAAAGTCATTTAACTTTAATTTTATAAAGTAAATTTAAAGCCATAAAACAAAATATAAAAAAAACACAGAGATCAATACAAATATTTGGTATCACTCTTTAAAGACTACAATTAATTTAATACTTTGGCTAACTTTGACCCGCTATTATGAATAATATCCGGATAAAGTGATTAATTCATGACATTATCTAGTCAATTTTGCTATTATATATAATGACCAGTCATTATATATAATAGCTATTTAATCACTATGACTATAACATATACATACACACGGAACCGAAAAACGTTTAGCAACAGTATTTAGTGGAAAGTATTGCATTTTCAAGAAACTATATTTTTTATTTTCGCGCCCTGCTGTTGGGAATATACACTTGGCTATAGGTAGGATGCCTCAGCGCGGTCGGTATACCCACTAAAACACCCGAGTTTCTTCCTTCGCCATAGGCTAGGATTGCCAGAATACAGGCCGCGTTAACGCAACTATTTTCTTAAAAGTTACTCTTTAAAAACAACATTCAATAGTTTTTAGTAAGACTGATTTATTTCCAAGAAAATCTAGAAACGAAAAATTCGTATAAGCTTATATTTGAATTCTCTTACTCAAATTAAATTAAACTATAAGAACAACTTTGATACTGATGGTTTGTCTAAGACAGGTATTAAGACTTTTGTTACCCTTATTTGAGTTAATAGATATTGACTTATGTTCCGAAACAAGATCCCGGTGGAATAAAGGGTTGATGTTTACCCGGAATTAATACTATAACGCTGTAAGGCCCGTATTTTGTAACAATACACGAACTGGTATTTGAGACGAATCTATCTGAATTAAAAAGTATTTTTGGCCTGTGGCGCTGAATGCATTTGAAAATCATTTTCAATTCCG
This sequence comes from Dendrolimus punctatus, assembly GCA_012273795.1. NCBI lineage: Eukaryota > Metazoa > Arthropoda > Insecta > Lepidoptera > Lasiocampidae > Dendrolimus > Dendrolimus punctatus. The sequence goes on from CM022535.1 coordinate 8,760,664, forward strand.
AAGGTTTATCGTATCAAGCATTGGTTTGGTATGGAATAAGAAACAATAAAAATTATTATTCTAATTTGAAAGTTACTTATACTAAAATAAATCTATCCATCTGTTTGCACTGCACCATTTGTTATTGTAAAGCTATTGAGTAACTAACAGACAGACGACTGACAAAAACACGTAACCTTACTTTCAAATCGCTGTACGCGTTTTAATAAGCCCGTTGCTTAATGAACAACATGCTTTGCTCGACTTTTGTCTCAAGACTACCCTCACATATTATAAATAGTTCACTAAATTCACTCGAAACAAAATGTTTTAAATATTACAATAATAAATGGACAGATGCGCTAATAGGGGTTAATGTTGATTAAATGTAACTAGTTATTTCTCTGTAAGTGAATTGTAAATTCTTTTGAGAAATAAATGTTTAAAACCTTTAAAAAATGTGTGTGTGTGTGTGTGTGTATGTGGCGTGTGTGTGTCTGAACTACATTTACACACAGTACCTAGAAGTGAAAGAAATTGTGGCAAAGAAAGGGAGGGATTCTAACTTTCGTAACTTCTCATTTCGTGTATTATATCGTTATAATATATTTAAGCTTTAAAGCACGAATTTGAAGTATTAACGTTAAAATTTAAAATATTTCCAACTCTATCTATATGATCACAGTGTTTAAATAGGTAAATATAATATATTTTATCTCATTCTCTTGCAGGCATAGTCCTTTAGATTTATATGTTTATCTCTTTATAGTGTCGCTTTCTCGTTTCATCGTATTTCAAATTACAACGATTCTAAAGAAGTTTCACTTCAATAAAACATTAACTAAACATAGAAGACCTATGCTTTTTTTAGGTCCGGACGGCCTGTTGTAAGAGGCGACAAAACCACCCACAGCCAGGTGAGAGGACATTTGCCCGTCTAGATGACTATCACCACTGGTCTAGACTCTAGAGCATGTTGTCATAACAACCTTGAGTTATGTTCTGGTATTAGTGACCAGGTTCCCTATAGACAGCAGCAGCGCATTTGTAGCACCTTTCGTATTGTAAATATCCATGGGCGATGGTAACTGCTTTCCATCAAGTGGGGCATCTGCCTGTCTGCTGAAACTCTAAGCCTGAGAATTAAACACAACACTTGTATTGATTTTTTATGTGTACGAGTACATAATGATCTTCCTAATATAGAGCTGTAAATTAAAAAAAGTTTAAATTTAGTCAGCACAAAATCCTTCAGTCGCTATAATAAAATTTTAAATATACAAAATGAAAAGCCAAGTCATCATTGTCTGCGTTTTTTTACATGTAATTATAATTTTTAAAAATGAATTTATTTCAATAAGTCCATACATGAAATTGCCGGGGGCTTCCCGGCTTTAATTATTAACATCAATTAGATAATATTTCAGTGGAAGTTTATATACATAAAAGATTTTGGTTAGTAAAATAGAGCTACTCTCTTGAGATTGTGACCTACGGCGTAACCGCGGTGAGCATCTGCTTTAATGAATATCTAAATATTGTTTGAAAAATTTTATGTATACAGAATAGCCACCATTTTAAACATATCGGACTGTACTAAATGATATTATTAATATACCCGATAACACTAAATGGTCACATAGTATTTTCTATATAAAATGTCGCACTTTAAACTGTTAGAACTTAGTTTAAATCACGGTGGTTGAATATAATACGTTAAAATAAAAAAGTGGCAAGAAAATCTTAGGGTATTACTTAAATATTATGTATATTAATATGTAAGGAAAGGTTATTTATCAATAAGATCGTTCATTGATTATAAAATATATTTTATTCTTAGTTATAATTCTTGAATATGTAAATTAGAATGTTGTGTACGTACATTATGAGCATCATTATTTAATCTAATTACCCAAATACGGCTAGCACTGTGAGTAAGAGTGAGAGCGAAAGAGCCTGCCCATCGCTGCCTTATGCGTGAGAGAAAGGGAAGCCAGACAGACTGGCGCCAAAACGCGTTACGTAACGAAGCGGTTTGCCCTCCCATGAGAAGTTATGACTTCAAAAAATTGTCACGTGACACGTGATCATTCATAACTTAAAAAATCAGGACAACAGAGTTATTCGAAGTATGACTCACGTTTTGCCTTGTAACAAAACCGTTAGTTACTTAGGTTTGAATATTACTATGTGTTAAATACCATTCGCAATTATAATAAACGTAATGAAAATTAACGAAAAATAGTGAAAGAAATATTAGTATGATTATATAAATGCAACTGAATCATTTCAAGCCTATATGAAATAAGCAATATTTTAACACATTATCAGCTAGCTTGGTGCCAAGTTGGTAAGTAATACACGGCGCGAAAGGGGCGAATTCCAGAACGTTATCAGTTCAACTATTCTAGAATTTATGGGGCGTGAAATACGTAAAATTCAAAAGTCAACCGAGCTTCCCAGAGACGGATCTAAAATAGCGATATGAATACAGAAAGTGAAAAATATCGTATTTAAAGCTGCATACTCATCTGCAAGCCGTAACTGCAACCTAACAGATACTGTAACGGCAAAGCAAAATCAATCAATAGGCGTATATTAGATTTGTCAGCTCGTTGTGAGCGTGCTTTGTATCCTTCGCAGTGCTTCCACAGGATGGCTCCCCTACATCCTCAGCCACCAGACGCCGAACTCCCAGCACGCTGGATACCGACCCCCCGTAGCCTCAAACGTCGAGATCTGGCCATCAAACGCCGCACATTGGCCGACGACAACTGACACGTCTATTGTTAGGCAGCACCCGTGCCTCGTTTCCAGGGGGTAGTTCACCCCTGCGCTCACACTTAGCGTCCGCTAGAGGCTCAACACAAAGGCACTGAATACGCAGCTTAATGCAAAAGTAATTCTCGATGCTTTAAAGCATTGCTTAAATGATTACAATTGGGAGTGTTCACTTTTTTTCAATCTAGCTATTTGAAAAACCATTTCGAGGAATAGTGTCCCTAATCATTCTGTCTAGTTAAAATTCCAAAAACGTACGATCTTCTTGTATTTTGTAAGAAATGCGTTTGACCTTTATTTGACCTTACTAAATCCAATCAGGTGGGCCGTCTGCCTGTTTGCCTGCTTCAGGTGTAAAAAAATTCTAGCTGTACATTATTTGATTTAAGTTCTGTAACATGGATTTTCCCTAAAGACCACTTTAAAATTTTTTATGATAACTATAGAAAATGATAATGGTTGAACACGAAAAATTATAAGCCTAGCGACAAAAAACAATAAAATGATCCCGATACGTAATGAGTAATGACAGTAACATTTAAATAGTAGCACAGATTACTATGATTATATATAGATAAAACTTATTTTTATTATTTTTGTTTTCTAGGCAAATAAATCAATGTCAACTTGTTCCTTATGACGTCATCGGAGAAATAATTTTAAAATCGAATTATAAAAAAAACTAACGCTTAAAATACAAAAATATTCAAATTAGTATCTTAAAATACCCTATTTTACGTAATAAAATTATAAAATCAGAGGGTAATTTTTTGTGAATAATCCCCATTGTTATCTTTAATTTAAGTCTTTAGTATTCACTGCAGATTGATAAATGATAGATGATAGAAGGCAAAGAGACGTGGAAGAAGAAGCTAAAAATTCCAGTCAGGTTCCCAGGATAAAAAGTAGCGCACTACCTTGTACGTGAGGTCTGAACAAACAGACAAATCGACAAACAGATAAAACAGACAATAAATCTATAAACAACATTCGTCGTGTTCTCCGTCGTTTATGTAGTGTATTCCATTTATTTATTTTTTTAAATAGCTTTAATGTACAGTCAAGGCATTTTTAGAATTTAATAATATTTTAGGTGTACCGACCTAGCAGACGTTGTTCTGCCCTTAAAAAAATAAAATCTAGAACTTTATTGCAGCACCATATACAAGGACACATTACTAATTTAAATAATTCTCGAATAACTGATCAAGTGGTAACTGATTAATCATTGAGAGCCGAGAGTAGAAAATTATTAAAATACTAATATCGCTATTAAAAAATAAGGGTTGGTGGTAAAAGGGTGAACATTTAGAGTTATATGTATTTTTAGTGCCGAATAATAATATTTTTTCCATTAAATAAAGGAAAATATTTAGGGGGTCACCCTTATCATTTAGGGATATGAAAAATATATGTTGTCCGGTTCTCAGACCTTCCCAATATGCACACAAAATTTCATGAGAATCGGTCAAACCGTTTCAGAGGAGTATGGTAACTATCATTGTGGCACTAGAATTTTATATATAAGATTACAGATATGTAATTCTGTAAACGAATGTAAGAAATAATCATTATATACTTCAATAAACTAAATCTTATCGATATCCACATTAATTTCTAACTAAATTACAATAAGGTCGGTTATCTTAGCGGCTTGAGCAACTTCGTCCGGTGTCCGGAAAGCGCTTCCAATTTCCGGATACTGGCTTATACCTACTGCTGTACGTTGGGAGCCGAATCGGATATCTAAATTTCAAACAACATTATCTTGTGATACGACTTAATACTTAAAATATCAAATCGTTAAATTCAAAATTCAATTTAGAGGTTTTGTTCGAATTTCATCATTTTTTCATCATTAATTCAGAACTTAAGAAGGTTTTGGTTTTTTTGCTAAATTAATCAAAAGTTGAGTCTCATAGATTATTTTTATTGGTTTTGTCTAATGGTGCGACATCTATATGCGTCTTATTTAACGTGTTAAAAACAACACATCCAATAGCGACATTATTGTATATACATACCCCATCTGTCAACATTTAAGTTCATTGACATAGAGAGAAAAATACTCACACAGAGTCAGTCACACAGAGAGATAAAAATACACACTCAAACACACACACAGGCGCACGTACAGATAGGCAGACACGTATACAGCACGTATAAGAACAAAAATCTTTTCAGTTACATTGATTCGCTAAAAGATTTCTATATCAAACGAACTCCAATTACTTAACTGTTACACATAACTAACTTTGATTAAACGTTATTGCATACTGTACGAAATTTATTACTTGAAAGTTTTCTTACTAAATTATGCCCCAGTTGAACGAGTTAACTGTTCTGATAATTGCTCTTATTGTTTACTCGATCGCATCCGTTAATTGGTTGTACAGGCTATTACAAGTCGGTAACTTTGTCTACCAAGCGTTTATAATATGACTGCTGCCAGAATTATTACATAGCTCGAACACGCCTACTCTTTTATTTATATTAATTCATTAACAAAAAACATTTGTGTCAAAATACATAGGTAGTCATAAAAGCATTATAAAAAAAATCGAAATGTGTGCTGGAACACATATTAGAAGTGAAACTTCAACGGACAAGTGGAAAAACGAATCGCAACAGACAAGTGGAAAAAAGAATGGCAACGGACAAGTGGCAAAATGAATCGCAACAAAATTTCAACTTGAAGTGTTACGGGCAGATTGTTAATGTACTTGTCCAATTTGAAAACCTGCCCGTAAACCTTCAAGTTAAAATTTTGTTGCGATTCATTTTGTCACTTGTCCGTTGCGATTCGTTATTCCACTTGTCCGTTGAAGTTTCACTTCTAATATGTGTCCCAGCACACATTTCGATTTTTCGCAGGTTTACTGCAAATTATGATTTGGTTATGTTAGGTACATTTTAATGGTAAATACGCTACACACGCACCAACTATTTTTTTACGTCAACAGTTTTGCCGTTCGTTGTCGTTCACTTTTGTTGTGACTTTCGAAAAACTGAACCGTTGGCAACGTTTTCTTGTTGTTAATTTGTTTCCTTAACAAACTCTCTATTTTTTTTACATAGACCACAAATAGTGGCAGTGATACCCAGCCACGTGGAGAGCAGAGGTATAGATAATAAAACTACGTTTTAACGGTTTTAAGTGCGCTAATAAACGTAGTTTTATTATGTATACGAGTATAAGGCGCAAAAAGTTAAGAAAATATTAGCAGAGGTATAGTTCGATGCAAACTTAAGTTTGCCTCCATTAATGTCGGCTCGGAACATCGCACATTCCGATGCGCTGAACGCGATTTTAGGTATTAGAGGGACGAGGTATATCCTCGCTCGCTCTCTCGCTCGCTCTCTCGCTCGCTTTCTCGTTTACGGGATTTCCCCGGCGCTCGACTCACTGGGACTTCAATAGCGCTTTCGGAGATAGATAAAGCGCTTTTTAGGGCAACCCAGCTCCCAATTCTATTTAACAACTTCTAGCACAAAATCTTACGCTTTTTGTTATATGCACATATCGAATTAATTTTAAAGTAAATATATGAATACCTGGACTAATATTATTAAGAGGAAAGATTAGATTGTTTGTTTGCATTGAAGAAGCTCTGAAACTACTGAACCGATTTGAAAAATTCTTTCACTGTTGGCAAGCTACACTATCCCCGGGTGACAAAGGCTATATTATATTTACAAAAAAATTAGGGATCCTTAATAAAACTCCAATAATGTAACGCAAGGTGTAAAAAATACCTAAAATCGCGTGCACTGCGAAAGCTATTGATGATAGAATGAAATAATGTACTACGACTTTGCAGAACACATCATTACCTGTAAAAAGTGTCGCGACAGCATATGTCCAACTATTATAGATATGCCACAATAAGTGTTCTTTTATTTTAAAAATTTAATTAAAATGCTGCCGCTAGAAAAGGCTCTTTATTTGTATTTTGGTATTAATCCTTATCAAAATAAATTACTTCATATTCAAGACTGCTTCAATACCTTTATACAACTTTTTGAATTATTCAATTCGGACATTCCATTTGAAAGATATCACGAGTTTAAAAATGTAAGTATTAGACCACGTGACTGTGACACCTTTTCGTGAGCGAAAAATCGTATGACCCCCCGTCTATATAGAAGTTTTACTTCAAAAAATCTAATTTATAATAAACATTATTAATTTTACAAATATGTCGATAGAAAGGCATTCATTTTCTATGTATTTTAATGTTTGAGGCCAATAACCAAGTGATAATTCCATTAAAAAAAAATATTCCAATAGTACTCCTCATATTTTTTTTATTTGTTTGGTTTTGTATAGCCGTGACTGTAAAGACCCTGGTGGAAGACCAGCGCTGGTTGAGTCAACCAGCATCATACTGAGTTAGGACCGATTTAGAACTTCATTTCACAGTTGTATTGTCTCATTTATAAGAACGTGGTTTAAATGTGATTCTAAATTAAATATTTTTTTCTTTCTAAACCAAAAAAAGTCGAGGTATCTTACTGGTTAGAGTACAGGTCTTCTAAATTCAAAGGCCGCAGGTTTGAAGTGTGTACCACTTAGGCAATTTTCTGACTTAGTGAAAATCCAAGAGCAAAAAATAAATCAACAGACTTTCGTCGCCTCTTTCTGTATTTGTGTCTACGCCTTTCTCTGTGTGCGAGGTTCACAGTCAATTTTTTATTTCATTCAATTACAATGTCATAAGAGTCTTATAAATAAAGCAATAATGTAAGGCACCAATAGGCCACAGATGAGCCTATTGTATTTTTAATACCCTTGAATGCGCTTTCTGTCAATTTCTATAAAGGACACGTGAAAAGTTTAGTAGTGTCCCTAATTTTCTCTAGTAACAAATATAGCAGCTTGTATTAATCAGGGATAATGTAGCATGCTAATGGTGAAATATTTTTTTAAATCGATAATTGCAAGCAGTTTTTCAATTTATTCGTTATTAACATACAAAAACAAAAGTCTTTCCGCTTCATAATATTATTATAGATTAGAATTGAGAGACAAAAAAACAAGTATTGGAAGATCATAAATTTAAAACTCTATCCTAAATATTTATATGCGCGCTTCTGTAAAACAGCATGAAGAATGTATTGACAAACAATTAATAAATAATAGAGTCAACTCAACGACATTGGGATTTTATTACGTTTCGATTCAAGCGTCAATAAACACCCTCGAACGAGTAAAGGTTCTGAAGCTATCGAAGTTATTCGTCAATTTGCACTGAGAAAATTGCTTTTTGAACTAACCCAAGCGTACCAACATTTTAATTTTGAAATCTGAATTTTAAAATCTCTATCATCAACTACATTGCAAATAGGTGAACCTACGTTATTGAAGAACGTTTTAGCAGACTGCAATGCGTATTGAGTTAGAAAGAAGCCTACAAACCTACTCTAACTAAATATTGTTACGAGTTACGCGACTCAAAATAAAATGCCGTTGGAATCATTATAGAGTTTATAAGAACTATACAAACACGTATAACACAGGTACAATATAACCGAACACTACCAGTCCAAACGTAACGCAGAAGGTCGTAATTCAATAAAACGCGCAAAGTCCGTCACTATTAGATTCCTGATTGTAGTACACACGTCTCGCTTTGATCGTGGTTCTCGCTCGACTGCCCCCTTTCCTCAATCAGGCCATCATCATATACTGCACAAATGCAATATATATAAACTTCCTAGAATCAGCTTGTACTTTAAAATCCGTAACACCTGGCTAATGATTACAATACAACAATAGGCCGTTCTCTAGAAACGTATGCCAATAAATAAGTGAACAAAAGAAGACGATTATAAAATAATTACAATGGTTTCAATGTTATTAGTTCAAATGCCGATTGATAATAAATGTGCTTCTACAAATTTTATCGTGGATTCTGTCTTAGTCGGCGCCTAGGTTGTAACAATATGAATAAGACCGTTGCTATTTTTCCGGCAGATATCATTTTTATATTTATAATGTTGTTTATAATGTGTTGATTGAGTTGTCATTAAAAGATCTTTATCAAAATTCAGCAAAGCAAAGTAAATCAAGAAATAAGTAATAAAATACCTAATAAAATTGAATAGCTAAAACAGTTTTTTTGGTTCTTCGACCCTGATGTTTTTGAAAATTCACTTTCTTCAATCTATAAATCAATCAGTTATACATACATACATATAAATATTTTATATTTTTAATACAAATTTAACCTTTGATACATGATACATGGAGTATAAGAAACACTATTATCACTTACGTAACTTTTTTTAACTATTAAGTTTCTTTATTTCATAAGTTAAGATTGCCTTATTTCCATCAAAATTGAAACACTGAATTGAACCGTCTATTTTTGGCACGAGAAGCGCCTATCGATTCTATTTTGGATTATCTTTGTTTTCAAATAATATGAAAAACAAAAGTATGAAAATGTCTCTCGTTCGGCATTTTACGACCTTTGTCTAACTAACATATATTATTCCGGTTGAATATTTTACTGCTTTGTTGATTTAGGTAACCTGGTAGATCCAAAATTGGAATACATAAATGTGGATTCACAAAAGCAATAAACTGATCTTTGACACAATTCTAAGGAACATTCGTGATAATTTTTATAGTAGCGTAATAAAGGTTTCATAGCCATTTTACAAGCTGGAGACTTAAAAATCGTCATATCGTATCGTCTTTTCTGGGACTACAGCCCATTTAGTAAAAGTAAGGTGGCTTTTTTCAAAATAGGACTCTAGTACACATTGGACGTTTTTTACATTAATTAAACTAAGACTAATACAATAAAGATATGAGTTATATTTTATTCTGCCTAGGTCCCCGTCTTCTATAAGTATGATGTCCAGAGGGTTGGCTAAGATTCCTCGCTAAATTGCCGATTTTACGAGGCAGGCACAAGCCCTTTGATCTCCTGAAGAGTTGATGAGTATTGATTGTTCTTTGTACAGACTCATACTCTCAGGACCCCATAGTCTAAATATTGTTTTATCTTACAAATAAACATACCTACATCTTGTTTTTCTTACAAGATCATTTTTATATAAAATTTCGAATGAACGAATATGATTTATTATGTTTTAAAAGATACAGTTAACAGAAATAAAAAATTAACAGTAGAATAGGCTGTCTTATTCTATTAGTGATTTCTTCCAGACAGCCTTTGGATGGATAAAAAAGAATATGATAAGAACAAAGGTATATTGCAAAAAATTATTTATATTGTGTCTTCAAATGATTAATATAAAACATTTTCTACTGTAATGTCTAACTTTAGATGTGCCTTAAGTTGTCTAAGACATTAAAACGTCATTAAATAGTGTAATTCATTGCAAAAATCCTGTTTGTAATGTGGGTCAAACACAAAAAAGTTTACCGTATCTACAGGAGAAGACTACAAATGTTGAAACAATATGTTTATTTTGATTCGCAAACATGGATTCTAGCTGTTTATTATTAGTATGACAAACCTCAAATGTACATAAATATTCAAGAACATGAACTCATCAACCGTTTAACTTAATACTCACTATTATGGGATTAGGAAGACCTTTAATAGCGAACAATAGCTTCACATTAATATTAAACAAGCTAAGGTTGGCACTGACTGTCTAAATTTTATTCTAATTTCGAAATTCACACAGACGCACGTACATATACGGAGATAATTAATATGTATTAAAATGCATATATTAATAAGCAACAAAATATATGAATATAATAAATAATGTATATATATATTAAGAACCTTCCGTGTGCGAATCCAATTCACACACTATCGGTTGTTGTTATATCATTTTTAACTTAGTGATATGTATTTTAAAATATCTACTTTCTTTTTTCTCCTGTTATTTAATAACAGGATTTTAATACGAAAAATTTAGAGTATCAATATATTCTATTATATTATTTACTGTACACAAAAAGTTACACACAAAACTATGAAACAAAGACGAGCTTAATCCTAAAAGAGTTTCCTTACAGCAAACCAAGTCTAGCAAGAAGCGGAAGATCTAAAACCCGGGTTGTGTACATTAAAATGCTAATTAAATCATAGCCATTATTATTGTATCTCATATAAGTGAACCGTAATTAAACATTTTAAAACAACATTTTACACCAAATAAAGGTAAAATTTAACATTAAAATTAACTGTTTAACCGTCTTAAGACAATCTAATTGTTCATTTTCGCCACCCCTCAACTTAATAAACAGTTATAATCTTAACACGCAGCCACTTATAGGGTGGGATTATAGCCAGCCCTATTCAAAATGTTTTAGTTCCCAAACATTAATTCAGTACAAAGTTTACTTTATTAATCACCCTACTAACACATGCTATTTAATAAAGGTAAAGACATATCGAATAATTTCCTTTTAGAGCGTCAATACTTAAAAGAATAAAATATGATCTAAACCACACAAAGAGCCTAAAAATTAATAACCCAGGTACAGAAAGGAAAAACAACACACATGGCACTAGACAGGGTAATACATATAAGTATAGGCATAAGGCCCACACTGCATATTATATACTTCCTCACACACCAGCATGTAACAGATAACTCTACATTAGTATAAGTTTAGTATTAAAAATATAATAAATTAATATAGTAAGTCATTCGTAAGATACATACACCTCGACACAAAAATAACTAAATTAATGTCATACACAAAACCAAAATAACTAAACAGCGTGTTGAATTCTAAAAATCTAATCTAGAAATTAAGTTGCAAAAAAGACTACGGAACTCGAGACCGTAGAGTTTAAAAAAAGAAGAAAATATATAATCTAACTAGTTCTTCTTTCTATATGGGCTCAAAGTTTCTTGACATAAATTCTATTTAAATGATCCTAAACGTACACTAATTATAGTTCTTATGAAAAAAGGAATACATATTGAAGTGATAACTTGTTATGGGAGGGTAAATCGCTTCGTTACGTAACGCGTTACGGCGCCAGTCTGTCTAGCTTTCCTTGCTCCCACGCATACGGCAGCTATAGGCAGGCTCCTCAAATGAAACAATTTCAATATTAAATAGTTCAACTTAGATTAGTTTAAGTTATCACTTCTGTCGGGCGTCCCGAGACGCACACTATTTATTTTTTATTTACTAAATATAAAAACTCGTGTTTTGAATCTAATTTCTTTTCTAGAAAAAACGTGTTTGATATGCCCTAGGCTTAATTTAGACACCCTTTGGCATACATAAATGCAAATTCGTTTGGCCATGTTACAAACAATGTATTATGCAAGCGGTGTACATTACACACTTTATCTTTGAAGCTCGCAAACAAAGAGTTACATTTCTAGATATTCCCGTGTCACTTATTATCCATTGAAATGTTACATGAGCTTTGCATTTGTTAGAGGACGCAATTTTATTTTTGGGATATGTGTGGGGGTCAATAGAAGCTTAACCTCAAGTTTGCGGGGTCGCCACCACTGTCCCCCGGCCGCCATCTTGGAAAAAGGGGTGAAAACACTTTTTTCACGATATCTCGGAAACTATGCGTCTTACAAAAAAATTGTAAAGTCTTAATTTGTAGCAAATTGTTTTGCCTACAAATATGTTCATATAACTTTTTGCCCTAAATTAAAAATTAAAGAAGTTATAAGCAAAAAAGTGAGAATTTTTTTATTCATTCCTAACTCTTTTCGTTACCATAGAACTTACCAAATTTAACTTATCGAATGTTAAACAGGTAGAAAAGGTCCCCCGTTTTCCCCGCCACCTATGAGGTAGAGTCCGTAGGCGCGTTTGCCGACTCCAAATAATTGAGGTAGATGACACAAAAGACAGAAAAAGAGTTTTACAAATTATACCCCTTACAGAATAAACAAAATAATCGTGTCTGCGATGGAACAATGAAGAAAAGCTCATGTAATAAATTATAATATTATGGCACTAAGATATAATTTTTCACACAATCTCATAATTTTCAAAATGGAAAACTCGACAAAAATGCTTTTCAACGTGATTTGATCTCTAAATTCATGTTCATTCATCTATCAGAAAAACTAAGCATATCATGTTTCTGTTAAAAGTACTATGACATTTTGCCCTTGGATAGTGTGTTATTTCTATATAGTAACAAAATAATTTTTTTTTATTTTCAGAAGCTGAATTTCAGATCAAGTCTCTTATTGTTTAACATTAGCTATAATTAAAACTCTGTTCTTAAATTTTGTGTTTTATTTTTATTTCTTTGGGCCACGTTTCAGTAGCCGTGAGCACAGAATACAAAGATATTCAGTGTTATTGAGGAATGTTAAAGTTATTATTAAACCTACCCCCAACTTGTTCATTTTATTTTTTTAAGATTAAGTTTAGTTTATGGTTATTATTTATTCTATGGGATCCTTATCTTATGTACTATTGTTTTATGTGTTGCATCTAATTCATATGCATTATTTGTACTAGTCACGAAAATTTAAGAAAATATTACTTAACCCAATAAAAAAATTAAACGGGGAGTTTTTGTGACAACGCCAATTGCCCTCGCTATCTGTGTTAAAACTAATGCGTTGTATAAACATTGGAAAGCAGTTCACGTTTAAAGACTAAAGTTGTGACATTAAAGTAACTTTGTTGCGGAAACCATTTGCCGTGAAACTTTGACTTTTTAGTACCAAATAGTAAATTAAAACCAAAACGTTGAGATCTCCTTAATTCCACCGTTTAATGCGACCATTAAACGTGCCTTGAAGACTCATCTAGTAAACTTTATAGCTTAAACAACGTCCAGACTGATGAATGGCCAAATGCTCCCTAATTGAATATTAAATGCGGTTGTCTACAGGATAGCGGGGCGACATGACAGGGGTTAAGGGGGTTGTGAAGTCGGTGAAATTGCCAACTGCCAGTCCAGTCTGAGAATTTGTCCCGACCTTAATAAAGCAGGAGCTATTTTTGGTACATTCCAACTGCTGTTTAATAACAAATAAACGTTGTTCCTAACGAACAACAATTTCGTATTTTTTTGGATTCAGCAAACAGGTAGACAGCCCACTTGATGGAAAGCGGTTACCATCGCCTATGGACATTCACAACACCAAAGATGCTACAAATGCGCTGCTGCTCTCTTAAGGGAGACTAGAAGCTGGTCACTAATGCCGGAACGCAACTCAAAGTTGTTATGATGGCATACTCTAGAGTCTAGACCAGGGGTGGTAGCCATCCAGTTGGGCAAATGCCCTACCAACTGGCTGTGGGTTGTAATCTATCTCCGTTCTTGCACGGATAAGATTGTATTGTATGGGATAATGTAGCCAAAAGTGACCACTACTTCAATAATAAACACATACTGATCTCAGATAATTTTAGATTGCTAGATTAACTGAAGCTGGAGAGATCTATGGGTTTAATTATTAAGACTATTAATACCTAGTGTTTGTTGGTTCTTGAAATCTCATTAAACGGTCCAAGGCACATGCAATTAAATTGCTTATATAACATTAATTCTGTGTAATAAGTAATTAACCATTAACGATAACATACGAGCTGCTCCAAAGATATGTTAGATCTTAATTTATACAGTATCTCGATTGTACTTGAGAACGATATTAGCAGATTATGGCTGACATTTGAGCAAGTTAATTCGTTTTATAAGTAACTTTGTACCATAGATACAAATTGTTTATCTGTGTTTTATACACATTCGATATATATAAGAATCACGCAATTTTTTTTTTTTTATTACAGGAGATCGGCAGACAGGCAGACGGCCCACTTGATGGACAGCGGTTACCATCGCCTATGGACATTTGCAACACCAAAGGTGCTACGAATGCGCTGCTGCTCTCTTTAGGGAGCCTGGAACCTGGTCACTAATGCCGGAACACAACTCAAGGTTGTTATGGCGACATACTCTAGACCAGGGGTGGTAGCCATCCAGTCGGGCAAATGCCCTACCACCTGGCTGTGGGTTGTTTTTCGCCTCTTACGACAGGCCGCCAGGCCGCAGGAAATTGTATTCTTTCTTCGTTCCTGCACGGATAAAATAATTTATGCAAAATAAAAGTTAAATTTCTTTAAATTCCAGTAAAAGTACATACATACATACATAACTTCACGCCAGGTCCCTTGCGGGATAGGCACGAACAACAGAGCGCCATTTAGGCTTATTCTTACACACCTCACTTGTTTCTTTGACATTCATAGCTCTTGTCATGCACGCTCGTCTGTTCTTAAGGCTCCTGACATCACCTCTAGTACACGATCAATTTGATCATGGAAGGTGTGTCGTGGCCTTCCGCGACTTCTGCATCCATCTAGTAAAAGTATTCTACTTCTATGCGAGATTATAGACATATCACCATCATCATAACTAAGTTATGATTTCTCGTATTGTATTCGTTTATATAGTTATGTCATCAAACTTACATTATATGACAACAATTACTATTAGTATTACATAGTAGAATTAGTTTTACTACTAATTATTATTATTTATTATTTTATTAATAAAATTGGGTCGTTTTCGTCTAACGTCAAAAGGAAGGTTTGCACTGAAAATCAGCGTTGTGTCGGATATAATTCCGGCACAGCAATACGCTGAGTGCAAACCTTATATGCCTTATATATATAACCTTAAAATTCGGGTACAAACTTTCAAAATATGCTCTGTGTATGAAAATGAATAAGGAGTGTAATTACGTCACTATTTTTGCAAATAAAGTTTTTATTTCTTTCTAACAAAAAATAACGAGGTTGTATAATGTTCTATAAAATAAATTACGGGAAAATATTTTGCCAATATTAAATGAATAACTAGGTCTCGTGTTTCTGCCTACTGTATTGGGAAACAGATTTGATAATATGTATAAATTTAGTTAAAACTAGGTTTTTTAGTGAAATTTTATTTTTATTTTTTCAAATTATTTTCAAAATTTCGTGCTATTTTCAATAAGCATTATAATTATGTTCTATCTGTCATATTGTATTATACTGCTGCAACGCAGGAGCTTCGGGCTGGTCGAATGGCTCCTAGCTCGATCCCTGGCATGGTCCGGGTGTCTGGGATCGGGCCCAGATAGTCTGTTGTATATTACCCATAACACAAGTGTAACTTGCTTGGAGATATACAATGTGTGTTTATTTGCCGATACTTATTACCATTTACTTACAATAACGAAATATTGAAAAAGTCGCAAACAAATTGTAATAGTTACAAAATCGAACGTTGCTATTTTACATTTATCCAAAATTACTTTGGCAGTACATTAAAGCTCAAATTAATTATCTGTACTGAGATAAATTAATCAATGGTGCCTAATCTTCATCAACTTTAAGTGTAAAAAATTACAAAGTTCCAAGTAAATCAACTTTAAGCAAGTGAGATCAGCTGACCCCCATAAAGCAAGCAATCTCACGCCAAGAACGCCGTTTACGAGGGAACTTTAGCTGTTCATCCTCCGCAGACAATGTGACCTTTTAGGATATAATATCAACTAGCCGTTTGCCTTTGTCTTTGAATATAATTGGTGGTATATGCAGAAAATCTGATTAGACATCACTGACTTATTCCTCTTGCAATTACTGGCTCCCACAACGTATCTAATAAGCAGCCTCAAATGTATTACACATGTACTCCGATGTAATAAAGTATATATTATTATTCTTAATACCCAGCATAATTCTTATTTACTTAAGTATAATATATTTGTCCGGGACACCACTTCGTTATTAATTTAAACACGATATTTTTTTGGCGACGCTTTTAGTATCACGATAAGCTATGCTAGATGGTAAATGAGGCAGCGATTTCGCTTCCGCTGGTATTCAATGAGGTCGCTTCAAGCCAATTCCCGGTGATCGAAAAGTGGAAGGAACTTTTGGAGTTTCCAGAAGTTGGTATGGAGACGGTGGAGGTCATTCATCCTACCCAACCATATGGGTCTAGCGAAAGCGTGGTACCCTAACATACTGGATGATGCAGATACTTGCCAGGCATGGGTGCTTCGGCAAGTACCTGCATCATTTTGTAGGGCGTTACGCCATACTAGAGTGCCAGGGATGCAGTGCCGTCATCGACACAGCGATTCACACGCTCGTCGAGTGCACCGCCTTGGACCCCAAGGTTTCAACTCCAAGCCAAGTTAGGGCCGGTAAAATTGCTGGGGAAACCGGTGGAAGCCACTTGTCCACAGTGACACTAACTGGCCGGCGACTCTATCCTTTGCTGAGTCAGTAATTACTTACAGGAGGCCGCCAAGAGAGAGAAAGAGGACTGTGCGTCTAGCCTTCGACTGTCGTCGTCAGGCGGGGCTTCTCCTGGAAAATCCTCTCGTAATCTTGTCGTAGAGGGCCACCGTTTACGGAGTATTGTTGGAATCACCTCTACTTTACGAAGTGGTACGACTCTGAACGAGACAGTCCACAGCCAATTGGCGTAATCTTGTGCCGTTCTGATTAAGCGCACTCTCTCACAGGGAGGTAGGTAAGTTTAGTGGGTTGTTTCTTCGACCTCCTCTGTCAGCGGAGGAGAATCGGTTTGTCGTCTGACACAAAGTCGTGTGAGTCTCCCACACCCATACGAAGCAGGCGGTACTGGGCGTTGCTTTTGGTCTTCCTTCATATATATGAGTAGACCCGTGTGTGTCGCAGGAAAAGACATTCCCTCTGCAAAAATAAAAAAATCGGATTCCCGCAACCAGGCCAAATAAAAGCCACATCAGAGAAATTTTGGATGCATCGAATAATATTCATATTTCTTATGTAAAGTTTTATATCATTAGCGGCGATATGCCAGACGTCTGGAGTCTGACATAATGTTGAATTCGAACCTTTTTCTATTACGTGTGCCTTCACTCTGTTTGCTGTACGTTAATTTTAAAAAAGAGAAGTAGGTCTTGAAGTGCAGCCGTGAATTATATCTGATTGAAAGTTGAGATACTAATTGTACAATATCAACTAAATCTTCGCTAAATTATTGTTGTAGAATACTATATAAATCAATTATGCATTTTAAACAGTGAATTTGTTGGTAATATATTATTTGTATGCTGTATAATTACAAACATAGTATGTCTTCACTTTGAAGTTTACTAAGTCCTTTAAAGTTAAAACAATATGGGTCTGGTGCTACGCTAATTATATACGTGCCAAGTCTAAGACCGTAGATTCTAGCCCTGATATAAGGCTTTGTTACAAAGTGATTTACATGTTCAAAACTTTGGCTGCTAGTACATATGTTTAATATTGTAGGAATATATTCTCCTTTAGGGTGTTTGAGAAAATTGATAAATCGTCTTGCGTTTACTTATTTTGGAAACAAGAACAATGTATCATAATCAACATTTAATTTTACGTAATCTTATTTTTTCTTGCGATTTTAATTGTGTACTTATTTTACATTCTAGCACAAAGAAACTATCCAATATTCTAGAATAAACAATGTCTTATATCAATCCCTGTTATAAAAGTGCGTTTATAGCAAGGTATATGATAAACTAGTGGTCGCCTAGTGGTCGACATTTGAATCAAAATTGATTGAAAATAACGATAATATTGTTAAATTTAAGTTTGCCAATTTTAACTTTGAATTCGTTGCCGCAAATATGATTTCATTTTTAGACATAAAAAGTGTCTTATGTTCATATTGTTTTGTGTTTGGATACTTTTACCAAATTTCATGATAGATATTGCTATCTATGTTATCGGTAATTAAGGATGTGTAACTTAAAATTTAATAAAGTATTTTATATTTAAGTAAAGCAAAGCATATTACTTATTATTATTTTAGTTTCTTGATTCCTTCAAACCACGTTAAGTAATCGATTTTAATACAGGACCGGAGAGACAGGACATGGATACAGAATCCCGGATAATGCAAGGGTCTCACGAAACAAAAAAACAAAGGTTTTGCGGGTAATATCACGGAGGAAGCTCTAGTAATAAATAAAGCAATAAAATAAAATTTATAATGACCAAAGGCTTGGACGTAAATAGCGCTGTACGCATCCTGGTCACGACCACTGTGACATATGTTCAGGTGAGTCGTAAAAACTACGATGAAAAAATCATGAACTGTAAAAATGTGGGCACAATATTCAGCTATGAGAGTGCACGGCGAAATTCATATTTGATTTAGGAAAAACACTTAGGCTTATTATCTTACAAACCTTTTATATTGCTCAAGCACAGCAGACGAACTGATGGCCCAGTGATGGGAAGTGGTTACCGTCGCCTATGGATATTACCAATAGCAGAGATATTGCCAATATGCTGCCAGCCATGAAGAAGAAACTGGACCTGACCGCTGATGCCGGAACACAACTCAAAATTGTTATGGCAGCATACTCTAGACCAGGGGTGGTAGCCATCCAGTCGGGCTAAAGCCCTACCACCTGGCAGTGGGTTGTTTTGTCGCCTCTTACACAAGCCGCTCGGCCGCAGGAATTATTATTATTTTTCCGTTCCTGCACGGAGAAGAAGTACGAGTACCTAGTACGAAAAGTCATAAATAAATTGTCCATACAAATGTAAAAGCTCCCGATTTTTTATTTGCGTAAGATAAGCAGACGGCTCACCTGATGGACAACGCTTGCCATTTGCCTTTGACATTTGTCCGCAGGTGCTACCAAAGTACTGTCGCTCTCTAAAGGGACTCTGAACCTGGCCATTAATGCCGGAACGCAACTCAAAGTTATTTTATCGTCTCTTACGAACATACCTGAATGGATAAGCATATTGGCAGCACCTCTGTTATTGCTAATATCTTTAGGTGACGGTAAGCCTTTTTTACACACACTTGGGCCGTGAGCTTGTCTGTTGTGCTTCAGCAATAAAAAATGTGGCTGAAATGTCGGAATATACATAAAATAAAATAAGGTGCTTAAAACCGTTTAAAGAGTAGTTTTATTATAATATTATTTTATTTTTAACTAGCTGACCCAGAAAACTTCGTACCGCCTCAGAATCAATAAATAAAAACGTTGATTTTTAAACGATGGGACGAACATCAAACGTTTAAGATTAAAAAAAACTTACTTTTAAATTTAATTTGATTTCTGAACGACTTAAATTTAATTGATTTCTAAACGACGGGACGAACATCAAATGTTTGACAGGTAGGAATAGTTTCTAAGGGAAAGCGAAATTATAATTTTTACTACATTCCAAGCATTTTTTCATATTTACTTACGTTTTATACCTTCCCTGGACTTCGACAAATAATTCAAAACCAAAATTAGCCAAATCAGTCCAGCCGTTCTCCGAGTTTTAGCGAGACTAACGGACAGCAATTGATTTTTACATATATAGATTTGACTTTCTGGTTAATTTTCTAACAAGTTTTACAAATTAATATTCGATATTTTCAGTGTGTTAATTTACAAAATTATACTCATGTCATTATCAGCGTGCGAAATGAATTTTAAACTTTCCACGACTGAGTACGGCATGACATGATATGTAGTGACGCGTCGGCCGTGTACAATCGGTCGTTTATCATAGACACCACTCACAGTGTCTGGTCAATTCATTGTTTATTTACTAAGCTCTGGACTGGAAAATCAAATTTGGAAATTCAATACACTGAACACGATCAATCGGCTTTATATGAGCATTTCAGAAACACAGGTTTATTATATAGTTATACAGAATGAATTCCCTACGGTGGTTTGCGATGGAATGATGCTATATTACACAGTTTTATTTTCAACAAACATTTGTAAGTAATTACTTTTAAACATGTGACTCTCAGCGAGAGTTGTTTGCCGTTTGCTGTTCAGACCCTGGGATCATGACGCCATGAGCTTATACACTATCAAAACCAGATATCAACTCTTCAGCTGATCCGAGGTCTGGTCCTACCTCGAACAATGGATTAGTACGGCAATCCCGCGACAACATGTAATTCCGTAAAAGACAGTGACCTAGTCTCTACTTATAGTGAAGGATTACAGGTGGAATACAATTTAACTAATTTGACTTTTTGTATTCTTTAGTATATAATGTCTTACTTTAATAAATAATGAATAATGACATGGATACAATTTAAAAACAACAAATTAATTTTTAAGCTGCCACAAGAACTACGTTTTTTGTCGTGACACAATATCCTACCATTGATCTTATTGTGATTTTATAGGTGATTAATAAATCACAACATAATTATTTAAGGAATATTAAGTTATTGGCCATAAGATGCATAAAATAGCAATTTTATCTAAAATTTAGTATATTTTCTTAACTAAGATATAAGTATAAATACCCCAAGTTCCACTCGAATAAATAACAGAAACAGTGTGAAATACGAGTTTTCTTTCACTTGCACGTACCTAAATTAAAATGTTAACTATTTAATTATTGCAGTAAACAGTTTATTGTTCCTTCCATTTTCTTTTATAAAGCCACTAAAAAAGAAAGTGTCCAATTGTAACGAAAAATGACTAGCATTACCCAACTCCTTTACTTAAGTATTAAGTAAAGATTTGGTTTCTAAAGTACTTACTTGCACGTCTATCACCGGCCTTAGAATAATATCTAAAAATTGTTTCGAGTGTAAGGCATGTGCCAGATATTAGGGTGTTGTGAAGGCTAACAACAGGGCGATATCACGTGTATCGTAAAATATGGACGAATGATGGGCGGCTGACGCTGAATAATTTATGAGAGCTGGAATATTTCGGACGCCACAGCCCTGTAGTCAATAAACAAGGGCGGAACAAAAGTTAGTGTACGATAATAGATGTATTTCACAATGTATCCGGGTTATTATTCATCGGTTATTAGCTTTGAATTTATTACGAATTGTATTTTATGAAAGAGACTGAAGCCTTTGAAGAATCGCTTATTGAAATCTTATACTAATATATAACGCTGAAGAGTTAGTTTGTTTGAATGCGTAATCTCAGGAACTGGTGGTCTGATTTGAAAAATTATTTCAGTGTTAGATAGTCTATTTATCAGAAAGGCTATATATCATCACGCTGAGAGCAAACTTTTTTTTGCTATTCCACGCAGATGAAGCCGCGAATTTTAGGGATTTTTCATGTGTTTCATTTCGATATCTTGTATGGTTTAGAAGATATGAGTGTAACTTAAAAGACCCGGGTGAATGAAGTAGCGGGCAAAACTAATGTTTAATAAATATGGGATAAAACATTTGTATATTATTTTAATCATGTAATTCAAGTAAAATTTGAAAAATGGTTATTTAAATATATTATAATTGGGCATCGTATAAATAACGTGCTTCCTAATATGTATTTTAAAATCACTGATAGACATTTAAACTTTATTAATTTTAGTTTCTTAATTCAACTCCTAAGTTTAAAATTATGATAAACTGTTAAAAGTGGCAACCCTAGCCCTTAATTTGAGACTAGTGAATAATTTTCAAGATCAGCTGAAGTAATGCTTCTGTATATTTTGTATACTTAATCATGATTTTATAGCACCGCGACTCTAAGTCGAATAATTAATCAGGGAACAGGAAGTAATGGTATTGTTATGCACAATTTATTATCGCTTTATATAATCTCTGGGGCCATTCCCCTCCTCTTTGTGGAAATATTTCAAAAGGGGTCAACATTTTCCTGTCCCTCATTTTTATGTTTTGGAATTTTTTCGTTTGTGCCTGTTTACGAATGAGGTAGAAAGATAATTATTATTCGCCAGAGACGTAATTATGGTTGAATTTTTTAGGAGAGTGAACTTTAAATTTCGCTTTCATTTTGGCCTCAAAAGACTTTCTACATAAACTGTAAATATGAATTTTACTTGCGCTTTTAAATATACTTTTATAAGTTTAGTGGGACTCGAATTAAAATGTCCTTATAATTATTATAGAGTTAATTAGAACTATACAAACACATATAACACAGGTACAAATATAAGCGAAAACAAAACAAATCCAAAAGTAATGCAAAAGGTCGTAATTGAATAAAACGCGAAGAGTCCGACTGTAATAGATTACCGAATATATACACGTCACGCCTTGTTCGTAGTTGTCGCTGAACTGCACAAATGGAATGTGCCCGTATCGTAGTTGACATAATCCGAAACACCTGGCTAATGAGCAGGCCGCAAGCGGCCATAAATGAGTACAGTAAAACAATGGGCTGTTCTCTAGAAACGTATGCCAATAAATAAGTAAACAAAAGAAGACGATCATAAAATAATTACAATTAGTTAATTTTTTTTTCAGATATGCAGGTGGATTTTGTTATTGTCGGACCTGAGTTGTAACAATACCTTTGGCACGGTTTGTGAATCTAGTCAGTATCTAATATTTATGTATTAAAATTTTGAATATACTTAAAGCAGGTAGGCACCAGCTGTAACCATACAATCCCCCATTCCAGCCGTTGTCATATAAACAGTCATTTAATCCGAGCGCTCTTGGTAATTGGAAAAGTTTCATTGTACTAAATAGTTCAGATATGAACAAGAATACAATATTCGAGGCTAAAAATAATCAGTACTACCCGTGCGCAGAAGGTTTGCGGATAGCCTCATGATGTCACGCGTCGGTGGTCAGCAGGGTTGACAAAAAAGGTTACATAAATGGATTTTGCAATAAATTTAAGATTTAAATTCATTATTGTATTTACTTTACATAAGTATTTTATTATTAATTTTTTATATTTAGGGGCATTACCTTCCCCACATATAGTGTAATGACGATGTTAATCTAATATGTTTTCCTCATATACGCTTATTACATGCTTGTACATCGAATGGTTGAAATAAAGGTCTGCGCGCAAACAAATCATCTTAGAACTAACAACTATATAAATTTAATAGTTCTATATTACCATATTGATCAAAGTAGTTACTGCCGCCTAATGGATATTTGAAACGCCGAAGTGGAATTGAAATATTTTAAGAAATAATAAAAACCCCGCAGGGGGGCTTTGTGGCGAAGCCTTAGGTGAGTAGCGACACTTCGAACTTCACTCCGGGGGCCAAAGCAAGCCCCCCGCCTCCGTGCTTGCTTTAGCCAGCCGGCAAGGAGTGGCGATCGCTACAACTAAGTCTCAAGCAGCAGAGATGGAAGTGATAACTGGCATAACGTCGGAAGCAGCTTCTGTGAACCTGCAGCCCATCTCTTTACACCCCTTAGCCACTTACACGTATTGCCCTGTCTTCTATGACATTTTTGGGGCCCATTTTTATCATTTATATTATTTTATTCCTAAATTTTGTGTAACTTCTCTATATATTTATGTTTCCTACATTTCAATTAACTAATGACCGGCTCCTATATATATTTTACTTAAGGTCCATTTGCCTTGCTATTCATTAAAATATAACATAAGCTCCATACAAGTAATGTCTTGCATCTACCAACGCTAAGATAAACAAATGAATAGTAAGATTTAGAACCAGTCATAAATGTGCTAGATATTTGTATGCTAACAACACGATGAAATGTGCATGCACCTTTATTTTCGCAATCAATAAAACTAATTACTTCGCAGATTTAATGCAAAATATTGATAATAAAATCGCATATAGGATAGATAGGGTATATCGTGTTAATAACTTACTAAATGCCGCACACCGTCGCGTCGTGATAACCATTAGGTTAAAAGCTTGTGGTGCTTTACTAATGCGCCTCCGATTTTCATTAAATCTCCCTATATTTTTTCTGAAAGAAAGATTAGGTATCGACTTAACTGGGCATTCAAATGACTGCTAGCTTTTGTTACTTTAAAGCAGAGTTCTTATTGGTACAGCCTTAATAAAATCGTTATGTCTTACGGCCAGTTGCTTGAAATTTTTACATGAAAGACGCACAGTTTTCTTTATTTGGCAGTAAAAGCAAGTAGTTGCTTTTACTTCTCAATTCTCTATTCCATCTTCCAGTTTCAGATTTTCTTCATAGAGAAAATGATAAGGCCATCACTACTGTACCGTAGTGACTAGCCAAACAACTAAACTATTCTCAGTTTGATAATTAAATTGAACATAACCTGCGCATAACTCAAGTTTTTTATAACAATTCTTTTACAGTTAAGGCTATACAGCTCTGGAACGCGCTTCCTGTTACAATCAGACAAGCAAAATCGCTAGCAATAATAAAACTTTGATTAAAAAATACTATCTGTCTTTGGAATATGATATTTAAATGCACTTATAAATATTTATATATTTTGTAGATATGTATATTAAGTATATATCTATATAATATATAAATGTATCCATATATATATATATATATACACACATATATATAATTTATGTATTTATTATTAAAATGTAAGTGGTTTGTACTTTATGTTACGTACACCACCATCGCCATTATCATATAATTTAATTTCTGGGGTTGTCTGGAAGAGATCGCTTTTTAGCGATAAGTCCTTCCGTCCGTCCTTTGTACATATAGACTAGTAAACAAGTAGCTTTTGGACCAACTTTTTTCAGCAGTCTCTGAAAATTATAAATGAGGTGTCATTCGATTCGGAATGGCATCTAGATGATTTCTGAAAAAAGTTGATCCAAAAGGCACTTGTTTACTAGTCTAATAACTAGATATAATTTTAGTCTTAAGTTCATGTTCGTATTGGTGTACAATAAAGAGTTATCTGTCTATTAAAACGTATTTTAATTACAGGTGAGAATAGTATTTACTTGTTTATCTATTTACTACGACACATGGTATTAATCTGTTATGTCGTTAACGCTTTGTAATTACTGGTAATTTATTGCCACTATTGTCTAAAAGAAAAGCTTACACTCAATTATCAGCGATTTAATTACTAACCCCTTAATTCCAGTTAAATATAGATATTCAATACTTGCAATACACATAATCCAATCTAAACATACACATAGCTTATCTATAAGTGGTAATTTACATACAAATTAATATATATCCACCCCAGTGTTAGCCTACTTAACACCTCCGTGATTCGAGCATCAAAAGCATACAGGGTACTCGATAAATTCTATAAACCTTTATTGAGGTGTGTGCATTATTTTGTTTACTCATTTATTAGTGGTGGTGTTAAAGAGCATTTAGATTAATCCGCTTAATGTATTTTCCGCGCTTACGTTGTTTGTGTTTGTTGCCATGGATATTGTACATTTGATTTGCATTAATTTATAACAATTAATTATATTTAGATAAGACGTTGTTGTGTATTTACCAGTTTAATCTTTGTACTTGTAATGTAATGTACTCCTTCCAAGTTATATTTAAAAATTCAGTGACAAATGTAAATAATGAATCTTTTTTTCTTGCTTTGTCCTTTTTGGTATTAAGATTACATATGCACAAAGTTCATCAAAATTGGTACCGTGGTTTTTCCATGAAAGCATAGAGTCAAAGTTACTTGCGTATATTATAAATATTAATATGGAGATTCTATTTAGCGTACATACATAATATATTCCGAAATATAAAAATAAATATAGTATGTAAAATGAATGTTGGTGATAGTTGGATAATAAAATAGCTATTTAAATGTATGTACATAATTTGAATCAAAATTGAGTTTGTACCTACGCCAGATAGACAATAATCACTAGAAACCATACAATATATCGCTTCTTTGCTTCAATAACGTGGTATCTTGAAAAACCCAAATTTACCGTACGCCACTTTTAAAATTTCAAAAAAGATTTTACCCAAACATATTTTACACTTTTTTTGTAAATTTAGTGTCAATTTACTAAGCTTTTTGAAATATATGAGAAAGTTGTGATAATATGATACATTTAGCAAAATATAGTGAGTGAGTGAAATAAGTGAGTATTGGGATATGTGACGTTATTGAAGCAAAGAAGCGATATGTATATTACTCAACATTATCTCATAAACTATATATCATGATCTAAGTTTTTTTGAAAAATTAGTCGTCTGAGGCTTTTTAAAATATTATGTAAGTAATTCTATTTATTTATTCTAAATCTAATTTAATTTATTTCTTTAATTAATATTTATTTTTTGTAATCAAATGAGTCTCTATAGGCCTTAAGGCATAAACATAGTTCCAGTCTCTTGTTAGTAACCTATCTTCAACTAAACTATAACCGTATCGTTTCAGACATAGTGTCGATTTTCGGTGTTTTCATATCAAACTGACACTTTCGATCGTGTGTGTATCGAGCAAAGAAACCATTTGCGACGTTACGGTGTCAGGGGTCCGCTTATGGTTAGGTCTTGACCACATAGGGTTATGGGTTGCGAAACCCTTAGAGTGTTATGGCTATTTGGGCGTAACGTTTTACGTGGGTGAATAGATCTCAGTTAATTGTGATCGGACCTTCATTATCTTGAAACTGGGCATATAATTAATATCACAAAATAGTTTAAATATATTTATACTATGATATTGTGTAATAATTAGAGTAGTTAATTCTAAATAAAGAAAATATCTAATTTCATATTACGTAAGTAAAATCTAATATGCTTTATTTAAGTTAATTGAAAAATGGATGATGGATGGATGCAGAAGTTGCGGAAGGCCACGACACACCTTCCATGATCAAATTGATCATGTACTAGCAGAAGGTGATGTCAGGAGCCTTAAAAACAGACGAGCGTGCATGACAAGAGCTATGAATGTCAAAGAAGCCAGTGAGGTGTGTAAGAATAAGCCTAAATGGCGCTCTGTTGTTCGTGCTTACCCCGCAAGGGACCTGGCGTGAAGTTATGTATGTATGTATGTAATTGAAAAAAAGTGTACATCTATTCTATTATAAGCCTATAAATGGTTCGACTTTGTACATTTCATTTAATAATGTAAAAAAAATCTTGGGGGATATTTTGGTCCAAGAAATTCCGAAACTGCGATTTCAGAATTTTTAACTGTCTGTCTGTTAGGGCATTACGTGAAAACTTCTGAACTGATTCAAATGAAACACGACACAGAGCTAGCTCATATTCCAGGGCGTAACTTAGGATACTTTTTTTTATGTGCCCGGTACCACTTGCATTGATCGGTGAAATCGATAAAATTAGTACTATCTGTATTCAGTGGAACATTTGGGTTCTTGCGCTAATTTTTTTTGATTGACCTTGAACGTGCCGTTGAGTAGAGTAGTGTTTATCAGACCTATTGCTGTTGTAGCGCCTATAAATAAATTGGTAAGGAGTGTTTCAGTACACCACCTGCCAGCTCAATATGGGGGGTAGTGAAAACTTACGTTGCAAAAAAGTCACAATGAACATGAATGATATATTGAAATTAGCTGAGTAATAATGTACGAGTAATATAATAGCGTAACTGAATAGGAATGCAAAAATTCAGAACAATATGAATTATACAAATGATTCATCAGATGAAAATGAGGCTGAGTACGAGTACAAAATTTTTAAAATTAAGAAACAGTGTATTAAAAATTATATTCAATATTAATCATTATTATGTTAATATTAAGCACCTGCCTACAAACCTAAAAATATATAAAGGCATTAGTGTATTTATTTATATGCTGACCGTACACTACTACAAACGCAAAATCCCTCAAAGCTTATTTATCTGTATTTACGTAAAAAAAAAAGAATAATTAATTCCCAAAAGATACACAAGTGCTAACATCGATGAAGGACAGCATTGTTATGCAATCTGCACATCGAAATAATCGATATGTCAAACATGTCCGTTCTCCCTCTAGCGGGAGGCCCGAGCCCAGCAGTGGGACATTTATGGTCTGATATTATTTTATACACAAATCAAATAAATACTCCTTAAAACACATTGTACAGTACAATTTCAGTGAATGGGCACATAGTCAAAGGACTGCTTTATTATTAAGCTGGATGGTAATGGTTTTGCACTGTGCCAAAGTACAAACTAAATAATCTATACATATAATAAAATTGTAGAGGTCTTTCTGTACAATGAAAAACAATGCGAAAAAGTGAGTCAGGGGGTGTAAGAAGTGAAATAGAAAATTTAGATTGTGATTTTTTTTTTGTTTCTCTGTTTATCTTTCTGATTGTACCGGCTAATCTCCGAAACGACTGACCGATTTAAATGAAATTTTGCATGGTGGTAGCTCATATCCCTGGGCAACATATAGGATACTTTTGATCCCGAAAAATCAAAGAGTTCCCGTGCGATAGTTAAAATAACCGCACCACGCGGACGAAGTCGCGGGCATCAGCTAGTAATTTATAATATTTTCAATTCAAAGGCTATTCTATGTAATACGAGTAATCTTAAGTCAAAGAGTGAAAAAGTCACTTTGATTACGAAATAAAAAATATTACGACGGCGAGCAAAAATCTCTGACACTTTCACAGCCTGTTCTCAATCATTATTATCGAATACAATTGACAAAGAGAACGAAGGCTCCAAATTTCAAATCACGAAATCCTAATAACAAAACAACAGAGCTTGAAATATTGAAGACATTATCCGGGGAAGTGGGAGACGCTAACAGCACCAAATCCACTCATGCAGTATTAACTTGTACCATAAAAATACAAAGTCAATTTCCGGAAACGGCGAGGGGCCAGATAGAACGTAATAATATTTATTCATGCGGTACCACTGGCAACACAAAAAGTCACTTATCTTACGTAAAAGGCTTGGGTACACTAATAACGTTATCGTACTGTTATCCCCATTGATAAACATTATGCATGAAAATGACTAGTTCAGTGAGAGTACTCGACGCTAATAAAGTATTTTTTGAGGGTAGTGCTGCTTAATATCTTTTTTGGGTTCCTTTGTTCAGTGCCGGCTTTGGGGGAAGGGAGGGGAGGGAGGGTAATGCATCATGTGCCAATTTAAATTCTGATATATAAACTACTAGTTGACCCGGCGAACTTCGTACCGCCATATTTTCTGAATTCCTAAAAGACTTTGTTTCATGACACAAAAACAAAATCACCAAAATCGGTCCAGGTGATTAGGAGGATTCTAGAACTCAATCTCAGCGTACCACATACCAGTTCTAATCGTGAATCTAAACCATCAGGGAACCCACTCAAACACAACTACAGGAGCTATGCCTATTGATGAAATTTGGCAGAAGGATTTATTATACATACCGCTAACGCAATATATAAATAATATGTAAAAAGTTTTTAATGCTTAATAACATCTATGTTTCATGTAGTTAGTTTAACTTTATGTTTCTGTTGTTTACAGATTTGCAAAATGTCGTGAAATTCACCGATCAAAATCGTGTTTGTTAATTTGTATTAAATTAAGCACCTCGTCTGTGCGTACTTTGAAATTGGCAAAACGGATGTAGCCACAAGTAAAAAAAACTAAAAATTAGGGTGAACTGTCATTATATGTAACTGTAGGATAACTTATTTTAAGTATACATAGATGTGACTGCTGTCGTTAGACAGGTTTTTTAAAACCATACTGAGATTTATTTTGGAAAATAGGCGATAAGTTTTGCTTTACTCGCGACAAATATATCCACGTGTAATTTTTTATCGAATAAGTACAATACTTAAAAGGTCATATGGTTATATAACAGCAGATCATCATCGCCCAAAAGATAATTCCAGTTGCATTTGAAACGTTTGATTCGATTTTTTTTTCGTTTTTTATTGCAGGAGTTCAGCAGACAGGCAGACGGCCCACTTGATGGAAAGCGGTTACCATCGCTAATGGACATTTGCAACACCAAAGGTGTTACAAATGCGCTGCTGCCCTCTTAAGGGAGACTAGTTTGTTAGATTTTATGTTTCTTAGTACACGATAGAACAAATTTATTTTTACACTTATTCTTGTTTGTCATATTTTATACAATAGGTCATAAAGTTGATGCATTTATTTTTTCAAATATTTGTAGTATACCACTGTACACCAAAATTTGAATATGAAGTAGATTTAAATTTTAACTTATATATAAGATTATAATAACAGCCCATAAACGTCCCACTGCTGGGCTCGGGCCTCCCACTTTATGATGATATGATGATGTACAGGTTGCATTACATGTTTTCCATTACCGTTGTTAGCACGTGGTAATTGTAACAATATGCACATTAGGTCAGAAAACTGCTTAAGTGGTGCATGCGTTCCGGCCAGGATCGAACTAGCCCTGTATTATTGTTACATCAATGACGCTAGCCATATATGTAGGATCCTCTTAAAATGTTCTCCAGTGGAAATTAGTTTGAATAAAAACTTGAAATTGAATTTACTTACTTGGGTTAACAGCATGACCCTCGTCGACGACGTGCATCGATAGATGAAGCAACACAAGCAGTGTGGCTGACAACTGGAACAAAAAAGTAACATAATCAGTAAAAAAAAGTAATAAAAAAAATATCATTTTTTTCTGTTTGTCGGTTTGTCTGTTTGTACCAGATAATCTCGAAAACGACCAGACTGATTTAAATGAAATTTTGTATGGTGGTAGCTTATATCCCTGGTCAACATATAGTATACTTTTGATCCCGAATAAAAATAAAAAGTTCCCGTGGGATAGTTAAAAAACCCCACCACGCGGACGATGTCGCGGGCAGAAGCTAGTATACTATAAAAAATATACACAGACATATACATATATATTCTTATATACATAAGATACACATTATTATATAATGTAAAATGTAAACATATAAGGATAATTTAAGACAGTGCTCTTTGACTTTTTTGAAGCTCATCTCTGATGAACTATCTCGGATCGTATGTGGCAGGGAGTTCCTAGTGACTGCATGAACGTAGAGAGAACCATTATAACATGCCGATGAATGTGTGGTTGCTTTGACAATATGAGAATTAGAAGTTCTACAATGTTTGTATGAAGGAACGAGAAATTGCATACGTTGACGAAGATAGGAAGGAGAAAGAGGGTTATGTAAAATGTTAAACAAAAATCTTCGTGATTTTACTTACGTAAAACCTGTACAGAGTTATTAATTTAGGTCAGATAACGCGGCTGCTTTAGCATATTCTTTTGTTAAATCGAATTTAAACAAATTTTAAATGTGACATTGACATAAACTTCCTTATTAAATACTGATTGATTTATTAGAATTTTTGACCATAGGTTACAAAATATATTTTGGCTGAAAGTTTAGCAGTAATTTTCTACATCAAGGCTTAAGAGAAAAACGACACACCTGAATAAGAAATAAGATTTAGAAGCTTGTTTAGAATTACATTTTCACTGGGTATTTGTTCTAAGGTACACACACTTTAAAAACTAAGTATGGATATATAAATAAAACAATCCTGGAAAATGCGTGTATTCCTGCGAGATTTAGAACTAAAGTCTAGCCGCGTTAAGTCATATTTCAAGGGAATTTACGATATACCTGCTACGTTTCTCACATTTATAATCTCGTTGTGCCCAATTTCTTATGTTTTGTTTAGATACTTTCAGGATATTGTTATTATAAAAATACCTATTATTTTGTTTTTCTTTAATTACGATTGAATTAGTTTTAATTGAGTTAAACCACTAAATTTTATTTATTTTTTCTTGAATTGTCGCCTTGGACACCGGGTTGCCTGGAAGGATCGCTATAAGCGTTAAGGCCGTCCATTGTTCTAATGGAAATGAATTTTTATTAAATGTCTAGGTTTAAGTTATGATGAACAATAAAGAGTTTTCATTCATTCATTCATACACCTATCTTCATAGATAGGTGTATGAATGAAAGAGAGGTGAGCACTGAAAATGAATGCTGTGTCGGATCACATTTCGGCACGACAAAATGCTGATTGCTGCGGGCCAACCTCATTTCCCAAATGGTAAAAATAACGCAGGTACCAGTTGAGAAAATCGTATCCATTTCATACGAATAAGATGCGGGCAGTTCAACCACGAACCCACCGCCCTTAACTATTATAAATAATGAAATAGATACCATCAAAATAAAATAATACTATCCAATCTTCAGAATGAATAAGCGAACGCCATTGAATGTGGCAACTCATTCACCGACAGGATGTAAGCCTTCTCTTTGACGCCACTCATCGCTTTCCTGAACAGTTCGCATCAAAGTATTCCTGTCTTATTGATATCCTCGAGTATGTAGAGTGCTTCAATCTTGTTTATGTTATTGGTCTACTGAATAAAAATAATGATTAGAAGATAAAAGTATATTTGAATACCGTTTATATCACAAGTGTATGGTTGCTTCAACCAAGTTGCTCGTTAGTAGGTAATATAGTTTTAGTTTTCTGTCTATTTTGTACTAGCTGCCTGTTATTTCGTTTAAGTGGGACATGGATTTTATGTCTATGTATGATTTTATCAAATAATGATAGTCTACTTAATTTTAAAATACTATCATTTGCCCGCGACTTTGACGGGTAACGAAGATAACAGTTATATTGTTAAATAAGATTTTAAATTTAACGATTATTTTCAGCAGGGTGATATATTTTAAGTGTAAAAATACATGAACACCAGATGTCCTCAAAAACTCGAGATAAGTAATGTTGCTAAAGGCATACAAAACTACAATTATTGTTTTACTAAAGATTTTATCGATCAGTGAAAATTTCAGATCGGAACCAAGTTTTAGTCACTTTAAACCTCTCCCAAAAAAAAACTCGTAAGATTCTAGGATATATGGTACCGCAGACTTTAAGTACTACAGGAATTTGCTATCGATCAGTGACAACCGCTTCGAAATCGGCTTGGTAGTTTTTAAATAAATCTCGAACTTATAGATAGATATAAAATGCTGGTAAATAAAATTCAATATCATTTTACTTTGAATATTTTATAAATTACCGCCTAAAGTATTTTAGGTTTAATTAAATAAAATATAACACGGAAGGACTGTTGTAGTTATAGAATTTGCGTGTGGCACAATCAATGTAACGTGTTACATGAGCTTTGTTAATTATAAGAAAAGTTTCATACAATTCTTGCATTACTTTATCATAACTGAGTCTAAAAATAAACAAACATTCATACCAGTAGAAATAAAGAAAGAAGGAAGAAACAAATATCTATTTCCAATTGGGACACACACAATAAAACAGATTTTAGAAATGAGATTGGCACTCAGTATTTTGCTGTGCCAAAACATGGTCTGTTTTCAGTACCTACCTACCTACAGACTATGTTTCATCCTAAAGTGATGATATCTTCCCTGAATTACTCGTCAACGGCGAATTCTATTA
Organism: Dendrolimus punctatus; assembly: GCA_012273795.1. Lineage (NCBI taxonomy): Eukaryota > Metazoa > Arthropoda > Insecta > Lepidoptera > Lasiocampidae > Dendrolimus > Dendrolimus punctatus. The sequence continues at coordinate 8,794,471 of CM022535.1, forward strand.
TGGTTTTTTCACACAAGCATAAGAATGGTTCGCAAAACCGAACTTACTATTGAAAGTTCAGCTGCAAAAGAATCAGCAGATATAAATCTGCTCTTACACGAGCACCTAGAATTGCCCAATACCGGTCAATTCACGTAAACTACATTAAGCAATTTAGGGCGACGGAAATATGTAACAAGCTGTTGTTGTGATAAGGTCACACGATACCATGCAACATGGAGCACCTTAAAAACTAGGTAGCTTGATGAAGTCGTGACGTCATAGGTGACTGAGATTGAACAATTTTAATTGCTCGTATTAGAACACCTTAGCTGTCAACTACTGTTTCATATAATATATAAGTATAAGAGAGTTTGTAGCGGGATACATCTGGCGTAGTGGTATCCCAGAAACTAAGGCACCCGGCTATCATTCACATGATGTGAGTACAGATACGAATGTGGATTTATGTAAATAAAAGAACAAGCGTTAAAATGACATCTTATCATCTTACTTTTAAAATACTACGATGGAAATAATTTACTTACTCCTTAACCAGTTATTGATACGGCAGGAGACTCTTTCTACTTGTACAAACCTATGACTGTGGCTGTGAAGTTTTGAGCGGTTGGAAAAATAGCCAGATCAATTTGGCTCTCCGATCGCCTATCCTGGTTGAACAGCATGTACTGTTCAGGTAATGCGACAATTTCTATACCTATTGCTTCACAAGGTGAAACAGAACATTGTAAGGCGATTTTCATATCAACATTATCGATATGCGCAAGCTGCCCATCTGCTTTTGATCAGCATGGCGTGTTAATCATCCGTTCTCTTAAAATGCGAAGCGCAAACATAGGCTGGTGTGCACCTATACCGATAGTTATAATAAAATAATCGTCCAAAATGTATGGAAAAACGGTGATTCTTTTTGGTTAACCGTCGGTTTTCGGTGCACACCAGTCTTAGTAGTAGGACATATATGTGCTACTGTTATTAAATTTACTTGACATTAGTGCATTAAGTTTTCGAATAAATGTTATCACTCGCACGTTATTTTTTCTCAAAAATTAATGGCCTGTTATTTATATAAACGTCGTTTAAGAAACTTCGTAATAAATATACGATCCTATGATTTGTTGAGATCAACGGCTCTCATTAATCTTTTCCTAATTTATTTTGTAACAGATGGGTGGTAGTAGGTGGATTATTGATGAAGCCTTAAGCTTTAATGTCTATTAACTAAAATCCAGGTGATAGTTTTCGTAATAATTCATCGGTAAATTTATTGCATAACGTTTGCCAAGTTCGTTACAGAACAATTTATTGTAAAAAAATACCAAAGACAAGAACTTTTTAAGGGCTCTCTCTCTCCTCTCTCTCTCTCTCTTTCTCTCTCTTTCTAGATAAACTCTGATAAAATCAGCATATCCATCTATCCGTTTATCTGTCGAAGCTGTAACTATGTTTCTGTAAAGGATGTTTTACAATGATCCAGCTGATTTGGGAAGCAGACTGACTTCAAAATAATTAATCGGAAGTATTAAAGTCAGCATTTCTTGTCTTCTTGCTCGGACTTCTTCGTCCGAGCTTTCATTATGTTGAAAGTCATAAAATAATACATTTTTAATTTTCGAATTATAATCTCCAAAATGTAATTTTAATTATCTAATAATTTAGATAATATTAAATCATTATGGCCAACGGGCCAGGACAGGACCTCCTGTATGTTACTAACCGTACATTTATTATTGGTCAAATTGTAAATAAGCTCCATACAAGTAAATTCGAATTCCAACTGATGATGGTAAGACAAGTGTATGAATAATGAGATATAGGCAAAGGACATTAGATCATTCAAACATATCATCGATTAGGTCAAATACAAATCGCATCCTTACTTTTCAACCTCTTCAATTTTATCACTTCTAAAACTGGAATTCATATAAAATATATTATAGAACAGAACAAAAACTTTATGGTTTAGTTCAAATAGAACATTTCCAACCGAGTGAAAATTTGTATCTTGCGCATTTTTGCTGAACCGGGTTAGTTCTAAACAAACTTTCCGAATGTGCGGCCGAAGTGCGCTTGAAATTCACTACAGCAGCTGGTTTAAATTTTTGTTGTATTTTAAATTGAAACATTGAGAACATACATTGGTATGTGTATAAAACCCTATAAAATAAATAATTTTCAAGTTCTCAATGTGTGGATCAAGGACCGATTTTTCAGCTATCAGATAAAAGTTACTCATAGTAATAAAGTATATCTTGGAAAAATTGAATACGTCAGTTGCATTAATAAAAAATTCAATGGTTTCACTTTTAAATTCATTCAGGTTGTAATTTATTCGACTGATATCTTTTAACTGGTGATTGAAAAATCGCCCTTAGTCATATAACATTGTTCCAAACTAAGAAAAAATCATAAACAGGTCAATGTCACTATCGTAATCATCATTCATCATTTCCCCGAGCAGGAATGGAGAAAGAATACAATATCCTGCGACCAGGCGGCCTGTCGTATGAGACGACAAAACAACCCACAGCTACCACCTCTGGTTTAAAACACGCCGTCATAACAACCTTGAGTTGTGTTCCGGCATCAGTGGCCAGATTCTAGTCTCACTCAAGAGAGTAGCAGCGCATTTGTAGCACCATACGACAGGCAAAATCACTCCAGACTTTCAAAAAATTGGTAAATGAATATTATCTCTCACTTTAATTATATTTAATATCAAATTGTATGTGTTTTAATTTCTAAATATATTGATTAATATTGTATATATTGTTTTATTGCTATTATTAATATTGTATAGCTAAATTTGTTGCTATACACATATTAATAATGTATATATTTGGATATATATAATATTAATATGTGTTATTGTCTATTTTCTTTTTCGTAATTATATGTATTGTGTAATATCTATGTATCCTATCAATTACATGTATTTTATTTGCACACCACCGTCATACTTTTGATTTCTTTCATACAATCCACAGCCCGGGTTGTCTGGAAGAGATCGCTCTAAAGCGATAAGGCCGCCCTTTGTTCCTGCCTTGACACGAAATTACTGTAAATGATTTACGTTATGTGTATGTGATGAACAATAAAGTATTTTCTATCTTCTATCTACCTTTGGTATTACAAATGTCTATAGGCGATAGTAACCGCTTTCAATCAGGCGTGCTGTCTGCTGAACTACTGCAATAAGAAAAAAATAATAATTACGCCAAACTTAGGAAAGGGGAACTCTGGGGCTGATCTATGCACCCATCAGAATAATGATATCAGACATGACTTAATGGTGAGCTTTAGGTTGTCGTTATAATATTAATTAACTTTTAACACCTTTTGAAATAGGTAAATTAATTAAGACCTGTTAGCAATTTGCGTTTCATTAGCAACACAGTTGTTCAGTATAATCAGGCAGTTCAAACTATATGGTGCTGTAGACTATGTAACATATGGCCCTGCGGTAATCTGGGTCGAGCTTGACTGCCTCGAATGTTTAGAGTTTGAGCTACACGAACTTACAACTTCAATATAAATGTAATTAGCTACAAAATATTTTGAAAAAGTGTAATTCTGTCATGCAATGTTATACATACTTATGTTTATATTTTATACTACCTGTGCTACTTTTTTCGCCTAGACTTGCATTTTATATCATATGAACCCTGCTAAAATATTTATATTAAACATACATTTTTTGAACAAAATCCTAAAGCCTTAAAAATTTCACTGAATTACATTCATTGGAGATCCTATAAACAGGAGTTTTCATTTAAATTTTGGCACTTTTTATAACTCACAGACAGAGATAATTGTCATGGTTAAATTGTACCCATTTATTTTGTTATATGTGTGTTACAGGGAATTTCTATTCTACTTACGAAATAATTGATAGCGCCGTTGGAAATGCGGGACTAGCAGAGAAGGAAAGGAATTACAGTAAAGGTCGCAACAGACACGCTACGAACGATGTGGGCTTCACAGTGGCAGGCACGTCTACCCCGTGATCCTGTCTTTACATCTTGCGGTTACTTCGACGACTGGACCAGCTGATATGACACAGGCACCCCTTCCAGCACGTGGGTTAATAAAACAGTATGCTTAGTGTGAGTTCTTTTTAACACGCTTTTAATAGCTTCACCTATATGTATGTATGTATGTTTGTAACCGACCCCTTTGAGCTCGATTTTGTCCTACTTTGAACGATCAGATTTAATTCAAACTTTGCACACCTGTCAAAAGTCGATGACAATGCAATAATATAGTACCATGGAGCTGATCTGATGATGGAGTCGGAAGGTGGCCATAGGAACTCCTGTACTAAACAAGATAGACCTGTAGTGTTTGGGCTCGTGTGTTTATATCGCGTGACAGTGCAATAATATGGTACCATGGAGCTGATCTGATGATGGAGTCGGAAGGTGGCCATAATAACTCCTGTACTAAACAAGATAGACCCGTCGTGTTTGGGCTCCTTTCACTTGTCTTGGCTAGCACTCTGCTGCTACATGATATGCAGGATCTCAAAAGCTTGTATTTAAAAAATCAACTAAAAAAAGAAAAATAAATAATAGTTAAACTAAAAAAACACGCTTTCATAAAAAATCCAACTAAAAAACAGAAAATAAAATTTTGGATCTTAAAAAAAGCGTGGGGTGTATTCAAAGCGCTTTTCTTCTTCTTTAATATCTTAAAAAGCGCTTTGAATACACCCCACGCTTTTTTTAAGACCCCAAATTTTATTTTCTGTTTTTTAGTTGGATTTTTTATGCAAGCGTGTTTTTTTTGTTTTTTTTTTATTTCTACTCGATCAATGGCACGATATAGGCTTCCCTTAACGACACGAGATGGCGGTAAGCATTCCCATAGACAATTGTGTTAACTAGAACGTGATCGAGTGTTAAAAAACTCGTACTAAGCCCTCGGTTATAGAATGCGTTACGTACGACATAAAAAGCGGCGAGGTTTCGCGGAAGCAGCGGCACGGAGTACATCAATATAATCGGAGCATAGATAAAACTTATATAGGAGAATCAGCGGTCTATCGTGAATTATGTCACATTCACATAGTGACAGATGTGGTGCGAAAACCAAAGAAACAGACACGTTAACCGAATAGGTCGGCGTTGACAATAATGTCTTCTAATAACGGTTCGGTAGTCAATAATAACAATATTCTGGGAATGGGCGATGATCGATTAATTAAAATAAGTACTGGGTAAATAAACCATACAATAAAGAACAATCAGCTAAATCTATAACACAATAAATCTGTAAGATGGGATGAGTTTGAATGATGCCCACAATTAATTTAAACAAGAGAGAAAATTGAGCGGACTGATTCGCACTACCGGATTCCAAAAATACATCTTCTAGAATTTCTGTGTGTCTGTCTGTTCCAGTGTCACAATCACAGTGATATAAATGAAACTCGACACAGAGACTTTTACCTCGATAAATGAGGACGTTTCCGTAGAATAGATGATTATTACAAAAAGATGGAGCCGCGGAGGCGTTTTCTTTTATGCCACTGGCTGTTGCAATTCACTAATACATTGATGAATGGCAACTCAAACGAAGTTTTACTGGCACATGTTAGTCAATGATAAAACGAGAAAACTTGTTCACCGCACAGCTCAGAATATAGAGGGGATTTGAGCAGCAGTGTTAGGTAATACCACTATAAAAAAAAATTGTACAGTTTTGACACTGTCAAAGATGCTGGGGCTTGGTCATTGGGCTCCGGTATGAAGGGTGTCACCAAGCCAAACCATGTTGAGTTATCGTATGCTGTTTCTTAAGGTCGTCTCATGACCTGAAACGCACAACTTGCAGTGCACAAGTGCCGCACTTGATGACGATGTTAATACGTCTGGTTTAGTATATTGTTTGTTGCGTATTCATGTTTAAAATACGCTGTACGTGCAATGTTGGCTCGTATACAATTTACCTTGGGTTTCCCAAGAAACATAATATATAAACGTATTATTAGGTTTTAGATTAGCGGTCGAATCTTGCGAAACCAAAAGACAATAGGTCCTATGGAACACAGTATTGCAAGATATAAGCGGGTTCCGTCTCGAAACTTTAATAAACCCTCGCCCCCGTATTTAAATCCACAGTTTAACTTCGGCCCGGGATAAATCCAAGGATTAATGGCGAAAGACAGGCAGCAGAACTTACTGTACTTGGGCGTTTTAAATCAGGGTTATTTGAGATTTTCCTTGATTAAAATGGATATTACAAAAGTAATAATGTAACCCATAACTTGATGTAATCTATTTTCAGGTCTTAATTGCCACTATAAAATACTGAACTCTATAAAACGATTGTTTTTGTATATCACAGGTGTTTTCAGAAAATGTAACCGTGTAATATATTGTGCGTAAGAATGGGCCTGTGTGGCGGTCTGTTGTTCGTGCCTACCCCGCAAGGGACCTGGCGTGAAGTTATGTATGTATATAATATATTTAACTTATATCGGAGAAAGCATACAATCTCCTACGGCCGGGGGACCTGTCGTAAGAGGCGATCACGATCACTCTTGAAATAATACTGTTATGTACCGCAATTTGGTGGATTACTATCCCGAAAGTTGAGTCATTTAAGTAATAAACCAAAACGTCTCCACTCAGCTAAAATGATAATTTTGGGATAGATGGATGATGTTTCAAGAATGGATGAGATAAAAGAAGAGTACTTATAGGGGGTTTTGTAAGATGCACTCGTGGCTGAAATTGAATTAAGAAGAAGAACACTAAATTGGTATGGTCATATAAAAGGGAGGAATAAAAGTCATGTTATAAAAGGAATGTTAACTGGAAGATCGACAATAAAAGCGTTAAGGCAGACCCAAAAAGTGATGAGTACATTTTATAAATACAAACTCCGGCTAAGAATTCTAGTCGTTTAGTACGCAGATCAGAAAATTAAGTTAAAGCACCTTTTCTGCAGAGCTGGTATGTCCAGAACATACCGGTGTCATATGTTAGTGAGTCTGGTTGTTGGTTAGTAAAAGGAAGACCATGAGAATTAAACCTCCTGTTCCGGTTGTTTTAGAATTAGGTTTGTATTTAATAAATGACATCACACGTTACTTGGGGTCCTAAAGTTCGTGAGGTCATATTTCAAAATCGAATTTATTCCAGCTTTAAAACACGCAAGTTGATATATTAACGAAAATTTCTAAATTTTAAATTATTAAAAATATTTTGAATGGAAATAAAACTCATTACAGATCTGCTGTTTTTATTTAATAATTTCATGATGTAATGATTTTGTATAATATGTGATATCACATTAGGAGGGAGGAGTCACACGAATGTGACCAGCTTTGACAAGGACGGGGGATGGGTCAAAGTCATGAATTCGTGTGAAGTAACTTGTGGTCTATCGTAAGGGGTCATCCCTTACGAGCATTTTGAACAAAGAATTATAGAGATCAAAATTTCCAACTTTATAAAACAAAAGGGATTTTTCACTTGAAAAGGGGCGGCAAGTTTATTAATAATGCTTATAACTCATAAGTCCTCCAAGACAGTCAACATTAAAAATTTGCTAACTTTTCCTTTCTTTTGTCTTCTTTTGAAGAGTATTTGTTTAGGACACAATATATAAGATAAATAAAGATGTCCAAAGAACGTTAATGATCAAAGACTAGAATTTTTTGCCTTACCGAGTATTAATAAAAATAATTAAATTCAACCTTTTAATAGTGAAAATTTTTTATACTACATGAAGGATGTATTCTAATAAAATAATACGTCTATGTACAAATAAATAGAGTAATTTTCCCCCTTTTTTGAAATCGGTTATCCAAAGCTAATTCTTAAAACTTCCTAAAATCTGGGTTATTCTTTTCTCGTTTTTTAAATTCTTGTTATTTTAAATACCTACATTTTTACACCAGATTCGTATGATGGATGTGACAATTTGTTGTTTTGTTGACACATGTTAACTTCATTAAGCGATTCTCCAAAGCGATCGCTTTAGGCCTAATAAAATAAACATAATAATACTTTTTATATATTTATTTATATATTCGCCGGTAGGTGCTGGATGAGGAAGGTAGAGGACCGGGATGAGTGGCGTCGACTTGGGGAGGCCTACGTCCAGTAGTGGACTTTGATAGGCTGACAGGCGTTCCTGTGCCCACTTAACAAAACATTTTTACTTTTTTGACTTATTAATCACAATCAAATAATGTAGCTTTCTACTGGTGAAAAAATTTTCAAATTTAGATCAGTAGTAAGTACAGAAGATTACCCCGAACATCCAAACTCACAAACTTTTCCTCTTTATAATATTATAGATATAAAAGTGAACCTAAAACAGTTAAATGGTGGTCCTATATGAACTTATGTAACTAGCCATTTTTTTTATTTACCTTCTACACAGTAAATGCATGAAAATGGTTCAAAATTGTTTCAAACAACATTTCAAAAGGCCGTCATGTTCGCACATTTATCGGTTTAATTCGCTTTTCTATGTTATCGGTAATTTATTGAAAATATGGGCAATATTGTACATATAGCCTGAAGCTGCTTTTGACATGGATTGAAATACAATCAGATAGATTAGCCCGACTGTAAATGGCTCTGCAGTTAAGCCTAGTTCGCCTATTATTATATTGTTATGGGTTTTATATCTAAAGTATAAAATAATATACTTTAAATGCCCGGGTCTCCGCATTCGATTGCCGGATTTAACACATTGCTAATCTTCATATGCAGATCACATTACAATGTTTTTTTACGCTCTCATTGTTGTACGTGGTATAATAATGGTGGTGGCGAGTTGTTACATTATTCTAATAGTGCAAAAAACCTAGGCGTAATTTTTGATTGTAAGTTGTCGTAAGTAAGTCATGTTAATGCAATTATCAAAATAATTCACTTTTCTTTTCAAACGTCTAAAATGCTTGCAAAATTTCTTCCCTTTGTCACAAAAATTATTCTTGCTCAGTCCTTAATGCTGCCTCTTTTACATTACGCCGATGTATGTATCCAAAAAAATCCAAAAAAAGGTTCTGACAATCTCATAAATAAACTCAACTTTATACATCACCACTATTTTATAATTTTTTATGTAACTTTTTGTGTACAGTAAAGAATTTAAAAATACAATGAGTAACTTTAACTCGATAATCAAATAGAACTATAATCATTTAATTGGAATTTGAATTGATTATAAATGTGTTAAATAAACATTTTCTTGTGACTCCTTTTGTATAAGTTTCGAACCCATCCGGAAGAAACTAAATTCTATTTACTAATATTTAATATTTCATAGCTGTTGCTGTTATAGGTACCTTGTTCTGTAAATTTACTCGCGGACACTGTGCTATTTTTCAGGAAAACAGCATCCCATATTCGAAATGTTTCAAAAACAAAAAGCGATACTTACTTATATTATGACCTAAAAGAACTCAAACAAAAACTATTCAACCAGTGACGAAACGAGTTTCGTATCAAAGTTTGATAAAATTGCTCTCCAGAATAGCATAATTCAAAACTGTGTCGGCATAGCCTGCGGTACGTCCTTCACAAACGCCTTGGGGACCGTCAATACATTTTATTTGCAACGTAACAATTGTGTGGACTAAAATCTTTCCTGGGAAACATGGTGATCATTTGCTCATTGTATTAGTGTTTACTAATAATATTAATTGGACAAAGTTTGTAGCCTAGTTTAAAAAAAGTAAAAATCTGATTATTCATAATCATATTCAGAGTGAAAATATTTTAAATTTTGTGACGAAGCGATAAAGGGATTATTTTTCAATTATTACACGAATAATGAAAGTTTTTGTATAAATAAAGAAGATTAACTCTTTAGTTTTTTGGTTTGAATTATTTGGATAGGGACTAAAATAAAAAAAATCCGTGCAGGAACGGAGAAAGAATACAATTTCCTGCGGCCCGGCGGCCTCTCGTAAGAGGCGACAAAACAACCCACAGCCAGGTGGTAGGGCATTTGCCCGACTGGATGGCTACCACCCCTAGTCTAGAGTATGTCGCCATAACAATCTTGTGTTGTGTTCCGGCATTAGTGACCAGGTTCCAGGCCCCTAAAGAGAGCAGCAGCGCATTCGTAGCACCTTTGGTGTTGCAAATGTCCATAGGCGATGGTAACCGCTGTCCACCAAGTGGGCCGTCTGCCTGTCTGCTGATCTCCTGCAATAAAAGAAAAAAAAAAAACAAATATATAGAAACAACAAGATAATCACTATTCTTGTTAATGTCTTATAAATAATACATTTTTCATAAGCTGGCTTTTTCTTAATTTCACTTCACCATTTGATATAGACCATATATATCTTGCAAATTTTATTCATATAGGCGACTCAAGAAGATTTTAAGATAAATAGCAACAAATGGAGAGACGGACATGAGGATGTTGTAATGGTTCGTACAAAAATGGTTTGTATTATTTACGTTTGTATAAAAATGGCTACAAAACCTTAAATATTTTCGTGCACGAATATTATCTCTCTTTTCTTTCACCATATCCCAATTACTTGGGGTCAGCACAATATTTCTTCCTTCCACACTTCTCTACTCTGACATACATCTTCTGTAACACTACATATCATCCTTCACACAATCCTTCCATCTTATTTTTGTCTACCTCTACGTTATTGATATGGTCTTTGAAAGATAAAGTTGTTATCATTGACAACCATAACTTTATTCGATGTTGGAAAAGTGCAACACCACGTGCACTAATATGATATCCTTTAAAATTTATGTCCATTTTAAATTGTGAAAGTATTCTGACAATGCTATTGGAAAATCACATGAAATATTCTAGCAAATCATCTTGAGTAAACAAACCCTTGAAAGGGCTTCATGTAAAAAGCCCTTATTTATCTGACCCAACTATCTTTGCAAATTCGTAACGTAGTAGAAAGATAGCGGCTATTTGTTAAATTCAGCAGTCCAAGCCGGTTTGCGTGGAATGGGCACCAGTTTCCCCATGTGAGTAGTCGTGTGTAACGCGCGGATCGTATATTTCGAATAATGGTACTAGATATCGGTCTATATCGGGGCGGAGAGTGGGGAATATAAATAGAACGTGAATGTAATTAGATTTAATCTTAAATAATCTTGCACTCATATTGGGTTTATTCTTTTATTACAACATTTGCAACGTTTAAGCAGCGTCTGACCAAATTCAATCTTTTGCCTTAATAGAAGAAAGAAAGAAAGAAAAAAGATTTATTCAAAACTCACATAAACTATTTAAAAAAAGCAATAAATAAATGTAGTCCTAAATTGGCCTTAGCTCAGCAAAAACTGCCGATTAATATAACCAGCGCTGATCTTCCGCTAGGGTCATTCGTGACATACACGAACATAGGCAAACAAGATAAAAGATATGATGTGAACTAAGACTAAGAAATAAAAATAAAAATAAGTGAAAAAAACAAACCATAATAACGTTAACTAAATATTTAAAAAAGATTAAAACTTATTAATTACATTAACTGTCATTGCTATCTATTATCTATAAAATTAAAAAAATAATAGGAAAAATGATCGAAGTAAAACTGCAAAAACCTCAAATATAAGTAGCGATGATAAACACTTTCTTTCAGGTGGACTAGTCTGCCTGTCTGCTGAACTCATGCAATAAAAAAAGCTCCATGAAGTTATATTTTTTTGAGGCTCCCATATCTAAAGCTAAAGAACAATCCTTGTTGTGATCTCACTCCGGCGTATACCTGTCTACCTGTCTCAGCTGACATAGGTTAAAGATATGAGCCGCCGATTTAGGGGCGCACCGGTGTTCCCCGCTCAAAAATAGAGTATGAAGACGCCGGTGTCTTGGTTCCCCTCGGCAGTACACAGGGTGGATGGGCCACCTCCTGTACCCATAAAGACGAGGGATGGAATACTCTGGGACAAAGGAACTCCGGAGATACTAATATCACCAACAGGACAGGAAAGATGGGAAGAAAAAGGGAAAGTGATCCGTCGTACCAGACGCGATTAACACGCCTTTCCAAGTCCATATTGTTCGACAAAGATAATTTTCTTAACGAGTCTTGACTTCGTAAATTTAATCCTATAAGAATACAGAGTGGACAATATAATTTTAATACGAGTAAAAGCGATAAACGAATTTGTAGCAAGCACAACGCACACAAATCACGTAGACAGTGAAGGAGGCAACTTGGGCAATAAACGGGCGCAATATGGCCTCTGTGCTAAATTACCGAATGATGGCAACATATTATGAACAATTCAGACCGTTGACCTCGAAACTTAGCAACTTTAGGGTTGTGTTACGCAAGACATCGCTGGAAGAATAGGGGATAAAACTTTTCCAACATCGAATAAAGTCATGGTTGTCAATGATAACAACTTTATCTTTCAGCGACCATATCAATGTATTATATTTATGACTCGTATGCCCAGTACTTTTACATTCATATCTCTGAACCCTTATAGATATATCAATACACAAATATTTAACATTGCTGTTTTATCTTAGGAAATTTAGGGTTGTGTTGTGAAAGACATCGCTGGAAGAATAAGGTATAAAACTTTTCTAACATCGTATAAAGTCATGGTTATCAATGATAACAACTTTATCTTTCGCCAACTATATCCATCATCATCATCTTCAGCCAAATTCAGTCCACTGCTGGACGTAGGCCTCCCCAACGGGGGGTAAGGCGAACCCATCTAGCAACCCAAACGTCAACCTCACCTGCCCGTGTACTCCTGCCGCCAACGAACGAGCTCTGACGACCGACCGATGCGGTATAACATCAACAAAATCGGCTTACATAATCCCTGATCGGAGCCGGCAGCAGCGTCTCCGATGCGAGTAAGCCGGTACTGCGGTCACCAACCGCATGCCAAGCGTGGTGACTATGGCATTTCCCCCAAATATGAAACACAAAAATAACTATATCAATGTATTATATTTATAGCTGTACTCCTTCATATTCATATATTTTGAACTTATATGAAATATACGCGCACACTTAAAATGACGGTATTGGTGCGAGTCGCGAGACTCCAATTAAAATACCGTTAAAATTACTACTGAGTTCATTAGAACTATACAAACACATATAACACAGGTACAAATATAACCGAACACAACAAGTCCAAACGTAATTCAGAAAGTCGTAATTCAATGAAACGCGCAAAGTCTGTCATTTATTAGATTCCCGATTGTAGTACACACGTCTCGCTTTGCTCGTGGTTCTCGCTCGACTGACTCCTCCCTCAATCGGGCCATTGCTTTATACAGCACAAATGCAATATGTCCGCCCAGCAGCGTGGACCGAATTTCCTAAAGTCAGCTTTTTACTTTAAAATGGTAACCGTAACCGTAACACCTGGCTAATGATTACAATACAACAATGAGCCGTATGCCAATAAGTAAAGAAAAAGAGACGAACATAAAATAATTACAATAGATTCAATGTTAATATTTATTAGTTCAAATGCCGACGGGTATTAAATGTGCTTTGTTTCAGATATGCAGGTGGATTTTGTTTTTGTCGGTACCTAAATTGTAACAGTATTATCTCTTAAATTTTCAATGGGATCTTAAGTACCATTTTGGAACCTATTAGAAACAAACACTCAAACAGAACTGACAGACAGAAAATCTAAAAATTATTTATAAACAGATTTCGTATGTATTATTTTCTTAAGTTTTCGCGATTAGTAGATACAAAAATAAAACTACGTTTTAACTGTTTTAAGCGCAGTAACTTATGTTGCAAACGTTGCCATGTTTCGAAGCGATGGCAAATTAGATTAGGCTCCGATAGAGGAAATAATAACCATTAACAAAATTAAAACTAAATAATCAAAACGAACAAGTTGGCGATAGGCTAGATAAAACTTTGACAACACTCAGTGACACTTGACATCTTTGTCTTCCGTGATCACGGCTACTGAAAAGTACTCGAAACGTCGGAATAATAAAAATCAAATAAATCATCGCACTTAAAACTGTTAAGACATTTTATTATAGATTTCATACACAAATATTTTGAGAAACCATGAATTTTATACCTTCCTATATATAATATTAAAATTTCCTGTACTTAGAATTGTAAAAAACGAACCAAACGAAACTGGATACCTTGAAATTACTTGCGAAATCTGCCTGTGATATAAATAGAATAGTGAGCCTTTCGACGACTTCCAGAGTTTCTAGATAGCACCGGTCTAGTATATGAAGAGTTTTGTGAGTATTAAATTAACTTCGCCTTGTAAAAGTTCGATCAACTTCGAGGCTTGGTGTCTGGCTGATAAATTCGAAACTCATCGGTGCAGGAATGGCTTGAAAGATCTTAATTGATGTAGATATTACGAATGATTGCTTCGTTTGTTTGTGTAATAAGAGACATATTTCAACATACTTAGAGAGATATATTGTATGAATGGAGATTATTTCCAATTGACTAGGAAAAATTGATAGATAATTAATGTTACAGAAAAGTTATGAACTAGTATTATTCTAATTGTGTACTAAAGGTGGTCTTATCGCTAAGAAGCGATCTCTTCCAGACAACCCGTGGCAAGAATTTTGGTGATTAGGATTGGCGATGGGGGTTTAATTATTGTACAATTACTTACATATTAATAATAAATACATAACTATGCTATATATACAAATATACACATAAGCTATATACATATACAATACATAGTGATAAAATGCAACTATTAAAACATATACTTATATGCAATATAATACTAATTATGTGTTAAAAATAAAATTAACTAGAGATAAAAGTAAAGAAAGAAAGAAACGTGGTTAGCAGCTTATTTTATTAGAATTTTCGTTTTAAATTCAAATAATATTTTCATCTCTAGATTACTCGACCCCTGCTATAGGTATCTTTTTTTGCAATAAGTTGCTTTTGAGTCTATCATCGTTAGACATTTTAATAATAGTTACTATTATACTATGCGTTTTCTTATAATGTCACATTGGCATATGCATAATTGTTACGAGTGCGGGACTCGAATCATAATGCTGTTGGAATTACTATAGAATTTATTAGAACTATACAAACACGTATAACACAGATACAAATATAACTGGACGCAACCAGTAGAAACTGCACGATTTAATAACATGCGCAAAGTCCGTCACTATAGCTTATCCGAGTGTACATATCTTGCTCGTATCGTAATCCTCGCTTGATTGGACCCCCCCCCCCGTTAGGGCATCGTTTTATACTAAACTGTACAATTCATCAACTGACCGCGTGGACTGAAGTTTCGAAGAAACCGTAATCTGCGTAAACCTGCGGCCATAAACAGTTACATAACCATAGGCTATTGTCTGATTGCAAAATTTAAACACAAATTAAACAAAAGAAGTCTAAATGCGGGAAAGGTAATAAACCAAGGGTGCATTCACTTTGTCAGCATGTAACAATATAATGAAACGCGTTTTGAATATCACATCATAACGAAAATATCCCTAATTTCTCTGCCTAAATCTATACATGGAAATTCTAGTCAAAGTTGCCTTATCACCATTGCGGGTTATTACATATTACACACCATAACCATAAAGTTAAGGGCATCTCAAAGAAAAAGGTTGACCTACACGTAAAAACTGTTATAGCTTAAACTTCTTCATGAGACCTATAAATCCAGTTGAGACGTGCCAAAACCTATTACCCCCACTTCGTTTATAGCCGGCTGTTTGGTTGCTGGTAGTCAACTGTAATAAAGACCCTTCCAAAACTCATATATCCTCTTTACTAAACTGAACATTAAATTTAAGCCATCTATATTCGATATTATTTTTCATTGCTCTCTATAGGGTCCACCAAATAAATTTGCTCGGTACACGCTGCATTCGTCAAAAGTAGGAAAAATAAATATCTAAAATTTTTTACAATACAGACATTATTAATAACAATACTACAACTTAAATATACTTATTAACTCTTCCCGACTATCTATATTGGATTAGTAAACATGCACCTGCGAGCGATTAGCTGAATAAGCTTTCTATAGCGGAAGGCCCACAAGCACATGTCAGCATTTATTAACTTTAATTTTTGTTTCTTAGATTATTCATCATTTAACTAGAGACCTGCATTTCAGTCGAACGTGTATTTAGTGTTTTTTTAAAACCCTTTTTGCCCAAGCCAAGATCTGACTGTATTCTTCTAAACAAAAATATTACACTACTTGTTATCCGAATAAAATTTTAGTAATTTTATTAAGTTAACCACATCTATACGTGGAGGAACGGAGAAAGAATACAATTTTCTACGGTCGGCGGTCTGTCGTAAGCGGCGACAAAACAATCCATAGCCAGGCGGTAGGGCATTTACCTAACTGGTTGGCTACCGCCCCTGTTCTAGACTATGCCGCCATAACAACTTTACTTGTATTCCGACATTAATGACCGGGTTCCAGTCTCCCTTAAGAGAGCTGCAGCGCATTTGTAGCACCTTTAGTGGTGCAAATATCCAAAGGCGATAGTAACCCCTTTCCGTCAAGTGGGCCGTCGGCCTGTTTGCTGGACTCATACAACAAAGAAAATAAAAAATCTTCGCTGAATTAAACCTGTTTATTTAGAACTATCTGCATCCATATTTTATTATGTTTTTGATACTCCCAAAAGTTCTAATATATTCCTATATAAGATTTACTATTCCAGACTACGAGAGAATTTCAAGAGAGTAACAGATAATCTATTCAATAAAGTATAGATTTAAAAAACACAAGTAAAAAAAGAAGTAAAAATTATATAAGTATATGAGTAAGTACAGAGCTTTTGTTACACACAATAGAAAGTGTAATCTAAAAAGTAGTAAAGTTAATAAAAAAAAGTAATTAGATTTATTATAATATACACTCGAGTGCTTATCGAAAGGTAAAAACACCCAATCATTCGGCCAATTCACCTCTTAAGAATTAATTTCTCCGTATCTTCCACATTCGCTAATAAACAGGGCCATTCGTCGGGTGCTGCCGATTGAACCCTTATTTAATCACCATTAGGCCTTTCCGTCCACACAGAAGGGTATTACTCCAAGCCACTCTTAGATTTAATATGTGGGCACTGCGTGACGTCAACATAATGGTGTCTGTAACGAAGATTTACCGCCATTGCGCCTGCCATTACTTCCCACAGCTAATAATAAACCCGACAATAGAACAAAGTCCGTCACGTTTTCATTATAAATGTTAGGCTACGCGTGACGCCTACAATGGGTACCAGCGCCTAAATATAGGCTCGGATTGTTCGGTGTTGTTTAACAGGGACTCCACTAACTACGGATGTACGAGATTTACCACTGATAATGGGCAGTACTAAAAATAGTGCTTGAATTTCACTGTTGATTACACTTTATCTGTCTTCTATATACTTTTTCAAATAATAATTATTATTTTGATTTATTTCACATTTTATACAATGTGTCTATTAAATTAAATCTTTAAAAAAATATTTTATAAATATCCACCAGTCAGTTCTTTATTGAAGTATTTACTTACTTAAATTCTTAGCCGTGCTGTTAAGGGTGTGGCCTCTTATCGGCCTACCCGCAAACTGCGGAAATTATGTATGTATGTATGTATGTACACACTTTTCTCCCAAGTGGTCTTGGCTGCGGACCATTTTCCTTGCGCCTGAAATTACTGGCAGTTAGCTCCGACAGGTCAGCCTCTACTCTGTCCTTCCAGCGAAATTTAGGACGGCCGACCGGACACCGACCTACCGGCCGTCCTAAATATACTTTCCTCACGTTGCGATCCTCTCCCATCCGTTCTTTGTGACCGAGCCAGCGGAGGCGGTGAGCTTTTATTTCTCCTATTATGTTAGGCTCGGCCACGAGATTCTCAATTTCGAGGTTGCTTCGGGCCTTCCAGTTACCATCCTCTTTTTTGGTTAGACCCAGAATCTTACGGAGAACCTTCCTTTCCGCTACTAAAAGTCGGTTCTTCTCCTTGAGGGTAAGCGTCCAAGCTTCGCAAGTATTTCATTATCATATATTTAACATAATTTATTTACATAAATGTTCATATTTTTTTAATAGATATAAGACGAAATGATATGGAACATATATTAGTTGCTGAGTGGAAGAATAGTGGACTCCATGTGAAGAGATTGGTGAAGAGTAATAGTATAGTTTCTGACAGAGTTATAATAATGCATTTCTCTTATCCAGCGTCGTCTCCAATAAATGATAGTCATAAAAATCGTTATTGTTGCACGCGCACCTAGTAGTTTAAATGGAAGGATACAGTGCTTGTAGTTATTCCAAATCGCGTAAATATGTGTGTCGGAGTTAATTTCAATGGTTACAAGGGTGTTATGAATGATGATTTTAAACGAATACATGAAGGAAAATGTTTTGGTAGATGATAATAGACAAAAAGCTTTCTGGAAATGCATGAAACAATAATTCGTTCAGGTTTCGCGGTCAACCAATTTGGCCCGATATGAATAACGGTAAAAAATGTTCGCTTGTTTTCTAAGCAACCAATCTAGGTATAAATGGTGCGGGATGGAAATCGGGCTACGGTAATCCGGTTGAAAAAATATACCGTATGATGCAAGCGCCAACGATACCGTTGTTGAAAAAACGTCTAACTCGCAATCTGTTTTCTTATTATAAATAATTTTCTAATCTTACCTCATATTTTGAAACAAAATCCGGTGCCCGATCTGGTTACGAGTTGTTGATATGGATGGCTTAGATTCACAATTGGAACCGGTAGGTGGCGCTGGAATCGGGTCCTAGATTGTTCTTTATTTAAGGCTTAGATAACGTCTGCCGGGACCGGTAATTTAACTATGAAGTATAAACAACAATCTGAATGCGAAACAGTGATATCGTAGACGGGTTAAGAGGTTCCAAATTTTTTTTACTGTAAAGCTGGCAAACAAGCAGACGGTCCAGCTCATGAAAAGTATTTCATACACGTGTGACAAGTCGCCAAGTGTAAGAAATAGTAATACAGTAAAAATGTATGCACGAATAAAAATGTAAACGCTAATAAATAGATGGCGCTTTTGGCCTTTTGGTCGCTAGTTAATTTATAAAGACACTAATAATAATATGTTTTAGCAGAACGCGTAAACGCCAAGGAATGCATGCCGCTTTCTACGTTTTGGTCGCTAAATCACTACTTTCGTAAAGGTAGGCTACGGGGAATCGAGTTGTATGAAGTCCACGTCACTATTAGTTATTCAAAAAGAAACAGGTAAATAAATACATGATTTTATAAAATCGGTCTACAAAGTGTAACGACCTAAACGCCGACAAAAACAAATTCACATCTGCATACCTGTAAAAACAAATTTTATTACCTATCGACATTTAGACTTCTTTTGTATTATACTGTTGTATTTAAAAAAAATATAATGTGGTATTTAAAATATTGTGGTTGCTTATAGGCAGAGGTGATTATTGAATAAAACCATATTTGCTCAGTTACGTTGCTTTATTTCCGTATTCGATACGGCACCCCAATATCCGAAGATTAAAACCTCCGTTAAACAAATGTAAGAAATGTTTCTTATAAAGGATCTTAAATTAGAGCATGAAATTGAGATTCCAGAACTTTGCTATCGCTTTCAATATGAATATAGTATCTCAGGCATAGAATTCGGTCTAAGACCACAACGTATGGAGTAGCTTGGGAGTACGTTAAGACACGATACCTTCTTAACGGCCTTGGTTAATGTGATTGATAATTCTGGGTTTGAGCGCCACTGGTTGTAGTAGTATGAGCTGGCAACCAGTCCAGCCAAGGTGACACGTCTGGAAATGTGGAGCGGGGTCGCCTACCTCTCTGAGTGCCACGTAACGTGAGCCCCGTATGTAGCTCCCACTGAAACGTGCGAGAAGATGTTTTCTTTTAATTACCGAGTTATAATAAGATAAAACGGTCGGCGACGGGTGATGATGCATAGGCGAGTCCAAGCTCGTCCTCAGAGTGTCCTGATGGAATAGTGGATACCAGGATACGCTTGCCCAGTCGCCTGGTGCGTTACCTATGAGTATAGTACTCGTGTCACAATAATTTGGCGTGATCATTAGAACCTCTAAACTTGACTATTTCCAACGAGACGATTTTACGATATAGAAACTATTAGAAAACTGCAAGGTTACTAACCTATGGGGAAATTAATTTATTTCTATCGGATCACCGGGGCTTCCGAAGCATGCCCTGCAGGAAGACCACTCGTTCCTACGATGATACTCCATTCTGTAATGAATGCAGATCTATACCATTTGAAGAATGAGTACGATACTAGGATCGTGGAAAGATGAACCAAGGTTACATACCTCTTTCGATAAATTCACTGACTCTAAGAAATGTGCTTGTACTTAAAAAAAACCAACACTTGTGTTCGACTGTCTGGTAACACTAGGAGAGAAGGAATGACGCGACGACCGAAATTCCTACGGCTTATTCGAATGCCTTTCACTTTGAATAGCTGCCATTTGTGTCGTCACGTCCTTTGGATTTTTCCTTCTAGAATTTCTAAAAGGTGGATCCATTTACGCGACTTGTGACCGTCAGATGTCGTTGCCGTACTTCCGTTAGCCCTCAGACAGAGCTGACGCCTCTCTAACGTGTCCAGCCTGGAACCTCTATCCACGTCTAGAAATTGGATACTATTACCGAAGTTGTCTAGATCTTAATTGATTTTTAAAATGAGGTTCCAAAGGTTATGAACAACGACATCTGACGACACGCTACAGCAAGTCTTAGTTGCTATTCATATTAAACAGTATGACTATTCTAATATAGGGGGCTAGAACCACGCCAACCTACAATAGATGGCAGTACCTGTTTTCAAATTACTATAAGTGCTGTATTTTCTACGTAACAATACTTTGTGTTTAAAAATCTTGGTAAAAAACAGCCCATTTTTGTATTGTAATCTGTTATGGCAGTCATTAGCCAGGTGTTACGGATTTAAAGTACAAACTGATTCTAGGAAATTCAGTCCACATGGCTGAACGGACATATTGCATTAGTGCAGTATAAAGCAATGACCCGATGGAGGGACGAGGCCAGTCGAGCGATAACCACGAGCGAAGCTAGACGTGTGTACTACAATCGGAAATATTTTAGTGATGGACTTTGCGTGTTTTATGGAATTACGACCTTCTGCATTTCATTTAGACTTGTTGTGATCAGTCATATTTATACCTGTGTTATACGTGTTTGTATAATTCTAATAAACTCTATAATAATTCCAACGTCATTTATATTCGAGTCCCGCGACTCGTAACAATAGCTTGGGACATTTTCATTTACAATCATAACTCATGAATATTTACCCCTACTGAGACGCAAGCAAGAAGACTCTTCAAATTGTAGCCAAGCTTGAGTCCATACAATGTTATAGACACAGAATCTGGTGTATTTCCACCTTTGGAAGTTTCAATAGAACTCTCACGTCCTCCGTTGCATTGTGAGCTATGTGTTGTGTCTGGACGGTCGTCGACCGACTCGACGCTTAACAAAGATTTACTGGCCAGCGTGTGACACTATCACAAACTCGAAACTCACTTAGTTTTCATATAACTTAGTTTTACGTTGTATTTTGCTGACAACACTGTTTAGGAAAATTTCATAACTAAAATGAATATGATATGATATTTATTATAGATATTAATAACTAGTATTGTCCGCCTGTTGTTTGCTTTTTCCCCATAATTTAAGTGAAAGATTTGTTTGTCAGTGTCTCACACTGTGACTGACATTTATGTTTCATTTTGTTAGCTTGTTGAATGCAAAAGCTATGCACATATTATTCAAGTCCAACGCGAACGAATAAACGGAAACAGCCAGTAATTAAGCAAAATAAATCTTAAGTAATATACCTCATTTTAAACGAAATATGAAATTTTACCGGGTTAATCTCTTTACTTTTCAAAGAATTATTTTTTAAATTTTCGGTTGTGATAAATCATTGTATTTTTTTAAATAACGGGAACGTTAAAAGGTGATCATTGTACAGCACCGTCACCAACTTTGTTCAGATTAATTGCCCTATTTTATTACAGGCCGCGTTTCTGTTTAAAGTATCTTTACACTGGTCCACGATGTTTGAGCCCATTTAAATTCTGATTTTATTGCAAAACAGATTTATTTAATTAAATTTTAAGGATTCCGGTAACTACAAAAATACAAGAGCGTATAAACAAGGAAGTTAATTAACTTGACTTCGGTATTTTTAATGTAACAGCAGATTATCTCAGGAAATAGAGAAAAACAATTTCCTGTGGTCTGTTGTCTGAGGCGATATTTTTTTTTTTTTTTTTTTTTTTTATTTATTGCAGGAGATCAGCAGACAGGCAGACGGCCCACTTGATGGACAGCGGTTACCATCGCCTATGGACATTTGCAACACCAAAAGTGCTACGAATGTGCTGCTGCTCTCTTTAGGGAGCCTGGAACCTGGTCACTAATGCCGGAACACAACACAAGGTTGTTATGGCGACATACTCTAGACCAGGGGTGGTAGCCATCCAGTCGGGTAAATGCCCTACCACCTGGCTGTGGGTTGTTTTGTCGCCTCTTACGACAGGCCGCCGGGCCGCAGGAAATTGTATTCTTTCTCCGTTCCTGCACGGATAAGATACCATAAAACAAGCCACAATCAAGTGGTAGGGTATTTACCCTACTAGATGGCAGTCACCCCTGATCTAGAGTATGCCGCCATAACAACCGTGAGTTGTGTTCCGGCATTAGATACCAGGTTCAAGTCTACCTTAAGAGAGCAGGAGCGCATTTTTTTTTGGTGTTGCAAACGTCCAAAGGCGATGATAGCCGCTTTCCATCAAGTGGGCCGTTTATTTGTTTGCTGAAATCCTCGAATAAAAAAAAATTGGTACTTTAGTTAAGGAAGTATGGGATTTGTGCGAAATTGCAATATTTAATAGATTCGGATTTCTTACAAGTAATATGTCTACGTAAGCGTAACTATTGTTAAAAAAGAAAAAAATATTTTGAGTATTAAAAAGGGGAAATAATGTATTGGCTAGGAATTTATTAATGTTAGTGCAACATTAATTGCACTTTAATTTATATTACTGTTTAGTACCGTTTACACTGTTGAAAATTTACACAATACAATGAAGTGCCTGATTCCTGCAGAGGTGCCTAATTTAATTAAATTATTACGTAACAAAACGTACAAAACAAATTGGACAAACCACTAACAATCTGCCCTTAAACTTGAAGTAAAAAAAAAATTGCGATTCATTTTGTCACTTCTCAGTTGAAGTTTTCCAATTCGTACATTGCGATTCGTTTATCCACATGTCCGTTGCGATTCATTTTTCCACTAATCCGTTGCCATTCGTTTTTCCACTTGTCCGTTGAAATTTAACTTTTTTATTGCAGGAGTTCAGCAGACAAGCAGATGGCCCACTTAATGGAAAGCGGCTACAATCGCCTATGAACATTTCCAACGACAAAGGTGCTAAAAATGCGCTGATGCACTCTTAAGGGAGACTGGGACCTGGTCACTAATGTCGAAACACAACTCAAGGTTGCTATGGTGACATACTTTAAACCAGGGGTGGTAGCCATCCAGTCGGACAAATGCCCTACCACCTGGCTGTGGGTTGTTTTGTCGCCTCTTACGACAGGCCGCCCGGCCGTAGGAAATTGTATTATTTCTCCCTTTCTGCACGGATAAAACACTCTTAAGATACATACACACATATAATGTAAAATATAGATATACAAGGATAATAAATGCATCAAATCGTCAGGATGAAACGTGATCCATTACATTATTTCTAATGGTGATTTTTTCAGTTTGCTGTTGAGTTTACAAAAACCTTTAAAAGGGTGCTGTGTACATTTTCATTTATCTTTTACAAATGAAGGGTTGGCTTTCTCTATTGAATCACAGAGAACGGGATTTTTTAGAATAACAACGTACTCGCACTTCGCAGTCGAATGAACATTGATAAGCTGAAATGCCAACAGCAATATCAATATACTCGTTCACATGTAAACTTATTCCATTTTTATTTTGTATTATAGTCGTAAAAATCACACAACATGAGATGAGTCTTTAAGATATGTATATACAGTAGCGGTATGAAAAGGCTCGTCACCTTAAAGTCGACTTTTGCGTGCACAAGTACAAGTAACATTAATGACAATATTTTAATAAATGTTGCGTTTATAAAATGTAGAACCATGAAAAAATAAAATTGCAATGTTGACGATAACAGACACTGAGATTAACAACAAGAAACAAAGAGGATGTAATCACTATGATTATCATTAATATTAAAACCAACAAAAAGGTTTTACATCTACATCATCATCCGTCCGTGCAGAACGGAGAAAGAATACAATTTCCTGCGGCCGGCGGCCTGTCGTAAGAGGCGACAAAACAACCACAGCCAGGTGTAGATATTGCCCGACTGGATGGCTACCACCCTGTCTAGAGTATGTCGCCATAACAACCTTGAGTTGTGTTCCGGCATTAGTGACCAGTTCCAGCTCCTAAAGAGAGCAGCGCATTCGTAGCACTTTGCGTTGCAAATGTCCATAGCGATGGTAACCGCTGTCCATCAAGTGGCCGTCTGCCTGTCTGTTGATCTCTGCAATAAAAAAAAAAAAAACATCTCTAAACAATTTTCTTAGACAATATAAAAAAATAATCAACTTTGATCTTATTAATTTTAAACTTTATTGCCAAATAGTTAAACATAGTTTTCTGTGGAACTGTCTGTTCTAAGATTTCATTTGAAACCGCAACATGTGCTCGTGGAACATTGAATGAAACAATTTGAAAACTGGCGAAACTTTTCACACTACGACTGTACATGTAAGTGAAAATCAATTACATGTATTTTGGCAAAACTTTATGGAGATGGTATCCTTTCGATAGGTATCATAAAAAATACAGTTGTTGTTTTGCATTTAACCGTTAGAAATTCCGATTCTAACAGGTAATTTATCAACAAAGTCTAAATACAATCTATATTAATATTATAAATGCGAAAAGAGCTAAAGTAATCCTGTCTGTGACACTTTCCTGGAAATTGTGACACCGATTTTACTAAAATTTGGTATACGAATAGTTTCAATAGTCAAAAATGCACAAAGGATCCCCGGAAATTAGATAATTTATTTATTGGTACAGTCGAACTTTGCGGGGGAGAATAGCGCCTCATAAAAATGTAAAGCAATGTAACTTGTATGGACGATAGCGCTCAAAATAAATTAAGGTCGAAACCATGGATTAGCCTGCGGAAAGTCGCGAGGAAAACACTGGTTTTATTGTTTATGTTTAAAAATAAAGAAATTTTCCCCTTCAGTAAAATTAGTACCATCAATATTTAAAACACTTTCCCTACAACAATAACCTTTAATTTCCATCCTGTATTGGAAGAAAACTTAAACTTCTTATACTAATATATAAAGCTGAAGAGTCTGTTTGTTTGAACGCACTAATCTCAGGAACTACTGGTTTGATTTGAAAAATTCTTTCAGTGTTAGATAGCCCATTTATTGAGGAAAGCTATAGGCTATGTCATCACGCTAAGACCAACAAGAGCGGAGCACCAATGAAGAATGTTTCGAAAATCGGGGTTTTTTTTTACTTACTCCACGCAAACGAAGTCGCAGGCACAAGCTAGTATAGTATATAGATTACTCCATAATCTTCTGAACGCTGGGCTTAGGCCTTCCTAAAAGTTTAATACTTAAACAATAAAGTCTAAAAAAATTAACAATGGAACAGAGGAATCCTGTGACTCTAAATACTTACCTATCAAAAATATTTATTTACTAAGTAAAAAACACGTAGTATTGACCAAAAGAATGTCATACCATTTCCGAAGTAAGCCATATCTCAGGAGGTTTAACGAGAAAACTTCGTGCATAATTCCATCCAGCCCAAGGTTCTAGACGAAAGGAATAGTGAAAGTTTAATAACTATTAATCGAGACCAACATATTGTCTCGCATTAATGAAAATTAAATTGCTTTTAGAGGTATTTAATTATTTCAGCTGTAATTCTATTCTTACTAAGTATTTTGTGTTCGTTGTTGAAGTTTGAGTGTATAGTTTGATATTTCAAATTCATTTATTGAAATTAACTTATAATACTACAAATATATTTATTAATATATATATTATATATACAATACCAATATATTATGTTATTGCTCTTATTTTTATTTTATAGCTATTGTTGTTGTTATGCACATATTAATAACGTATATATTTGGACATATATAATATTGATATGAGTATATATTCGACGAGAGGTGAGGTATTGAAAGTCGGGCATAAACATTACTATATTTTGAAAATTACTAAGCACCGACTTTAAGATTTTTAAGATAACATATTATATTAAATATATGATATTATAATTAAAAATAGCTTAAGAAATAAGTTATTTTATACTTTTTAGTTTTTGAAGTGGGTTTTTTTAAACGAAGTTTTTTTTAGGTTCTAATTTGCATGTGAAAACTCTTTAAAAATTCACATAACTCGTTCAACCAGTCTCAATTATCAGAAAAATGTCTAATGTAATATTCGAAAATCCTTCTTTATTACTTTTTTAAAGTTAAAAATGTGGTTTAGGAATTTTTTCACAAGCTTTTCTAGTCGTTATGACTACACTGTAAAAAAAGAGACCTAAAAATAAAGCCACTCTCTAAAGACAATTTCGACTCTATTTCAATTTTCCCAAACAAAGGCGACAATTTCGTATGCAAACAACATTTGCTTGCATATTTCCTATTCCAATGAAAACAGAAAATAGATGGTAGCAAAACAAGAGAGAGAAACAAATCTAGAGATACCAGAATTTTGAATTACGACAAAGAACTTCTGACACGGACCCATCGCAAAACTGGGTGATGCCAAAAACTTCGGCGAATGTAGGTGAAAGCCTGTATATCATTGTTTTCAACCCATCCACGTTTGCTCGCAATAATACAGAACAAAGCGTTCTTGACTTGTTCCCTTTTTTTTGAGGCATGATTTATGCGATTATCATTTCATTTTTAAAAGCGAAATTGTATCAGTGCAATTGTTTTGACTTGTTATTTATTAACGTGTAACGATTAGTCTTGTGCATTAGCGATGAGTGAGGGTTCTGATGACCTACTTGTCCCTCCACTATCCCATTCCCCTATTTCAATACCATATGGAATTTCTCCTATTTGGTACTATATTTCATCCCTTTAGCTCCCGGTCTTGCAAATGTTTATATCCTCCGGTAACCACTTTCCATGAGCTGGGCTGCCTGCCTGTTTGCCAGCTTTGCCTTAAGAAATAGAATAAAAACAAAAGCTGCTTTGAAGCTGTATACCAATAGGTATAAAACTTTATATATTTTAAAAACAGTTTGACAGCCTTAGGGACTATAAGCTACTTTTGTTATGTATGAGATTAGTAAACGTTTGTTCTTCTTCCTATTTTGAGTCAGTTGGCCGACAAAATAAACATTCTCAAGGGTTTGTTATTTTTACATTAAAACCTGGGTTCTGCCGCTCAGGAGAATTTTGAATTTGTTTCTATAGCAATCTGAACAATATATAATTGTTGCGCCGATTGCTAGAGCTAAGACTCAAGCTGCAGGGTGGAAGTGATAAATGGCATCACGTCAGAAGTAGCTTCGGTGAACCCGCAGCCCACGACTCTACGCCCCTTAGCCACTAACACCCATGTTGCCCCCGTCTTCTATGGCATTATTTGGAGCCCATTCAGAGAGTGGCGAGTCACCGTCTGCCCATTTTTCCATGTTCCCCGAACATTGCAACGGGCAGACGCCATAGTCCTCATATTCCCAGACCCTTAGTACACTAGCAGTTCACCCCAATAGCCCGGTACTGTTTGTCCTCATTTCCCCAATAGTCCTTCCTACACTGACCCGGGCTTGTCCTTGGGTGCATTATTATATAGTGCAGACAGGGAATCGCCGGTCAGTGTCACGCCACATTTACATTAAATTTGTCAAAGGGCTTCTACGTGTTAGCCTTCGCATGGCCCCACGCAAGCCTTCCAAAAGTCCGGGCCATTTTTAGGCCTGTGGTTTTCCAAGGCATACATATTGTACTATATTAAAATACTAAATATTAATTCTAAACCTAATTTTTAATACTAAATTTCAAGTTTACAGGTTCTGTATATATTATACAAATACTACTACATTAAGAAGGTAAAAAGCGTCAAATACCCAATTCTACAAGTTAAGTTAAATATGGTTTTTAATATTATATTGTAAAGGAACCCTCTATAGACGAGTTCGACTCGCACACAAACCACTTGTTTCCTATAAAAATGAATAAAACATAAAATCAGGTCAAGTTGATACGGATCTTTAAATATTTCCTCCAATGTTTACTCGCTCTAAAACTTTTACAGCTGGTCTATAAAACAACCAAAATGAAAAGCAAAAAAGACAAAAAGACTGTGAAATCACAGACGATGCGGGCCATTTCCGAGCTCTTAGGTACTCCGGCCGCATTAAGAAGCATTAGTTCGGTAACAAAGGGTGGTATGACAAAGTGCCTTCGCTCTTGGGCGGGGTTGCCATGGCCACAATGGAGGTGTCGTTAGGTCTTGGAAGTCACGCGAACCGGACCCATTCGATGTACAGTGCGACCACGTTATTTGGATGGTGGGAACGGATTTTTTTTTCAGTTAGAAATGATTATATTTAATCACTTAAAAGGTCCATCTTAAGTCAGAAAACTAATAACAAAAATTCTAATTTGGAAATTATTATATGGATATAAACATTACTGAATGATTTAGAAACTTTAAATTATCCACGTGGTTTCTGAATTTTGGTAAGAGTTAAGAAAAATGTTAAATCATTTTATCTACACCAATATTATAATGAGGAAAGATTTGTATCTTTGAATTTTTGTATGTTTCTAACGAATAAACTCAAAACTACTAAACCGATTTCAAAAACTCTTTCACCATTCGAATGCTACATTATTCTTGATTAATATAGGAAGTATAAAGATTAGGGATCCCTACTAAAACTTCACTAATGTAACCCATCGATCTAAACAAAGTATTTGGCGCTAGAATCGCATTCTACGATGTTGATGAAATTGTATGTGTGTTTGAGTGATTGATTCACAATTAAATCCAGTAGGTGGCACTGGAGACTTTTAGTTATTAATATCAGTGCCTAAAATAAAATTTAAATTTTTAGAATTATATTTTAAAGAACTGTTGCATTGTTGAAAGAATTTTTTTCTACAAATGTAAGTCACGAAAGATATATTTTCGTCTGTAACCAGGTATTCGGGTCACACAGTACTCAAATATTAAAGGCGTGGAAAATTCTAAACGTTGTCAACCTTTGCCAGACTTAACGACTTAATGCGACGTCTCGTTATTGCTGTAGACGTGAAAGGTGTTTCACAAAGATGCATTTGGCTTCAAGGTTATTTAGTGAATGGGCAAGGTTAATGTTCGCTTATCTATACAGAGTCAGGTGGCGTTGCTTTCAGGCGAATTTCATTTTAGTAAGGTGCGAAAAATGTTGTTTGTGATTTCGCGAGATAGCGTAAGTAAATAACCGTCGTTATGATGGTGCGTGGATAGTATTGATGATATACGTAAACACGGTTTCAGTTTTGTTAAAGCCTAAGTGATGTGATATATGCAAATGAGAGCGCTGATGCTTGCATTAAAATGCTAGAAGGTGTATCATTCTATATTATTAAACAAATATGAATTGTAACAATTTTAATTTATACATGTACTAGCCGTTCCCGCCCGCTTCGCCCGGCGAATGACAAACAAACAAACAAATTGATAAAACATGGAAAAATATATAGCCTATAACCATCTACGATTAATTCCGCGTCGAATGGTTGTGGTTTCATGCTGATCGGTCCAGTAGTTTTCGAGTTTACCTCGGACAAAGAAAACAAACTTTGCTTATATGTATATATAAAGATATATAGATAGATAGATGTGTTTGCAGACCTATTAACATATATTTTTAAATTACTATTACTAGAAATAGGTTATTTGTTACATAACTTTCTAAATTTATATAAACTAGGTACTTACTCGCAGGGGGGCTTTGTAGTGAAGCCTTAGGTGAGTAGCGACACCTCGTACCCGACTCCGGGGGGCCAAGGCAAAGCCGCCGCCCCCTGCTTGCCTCAGTTAGCCGGCCGGAAGTGTAGATCGCTAGAGCTAAGACTCGAGCTTCGGTGGTGGAAGAGGTAAATGGCATAACGTTGGAAGTAGCTTCCACACCCTTGCCACTCGTACTCATATTACCCCTTGCGAATCGTGTACGGCATGGCATCGACTGCCCATTTTTGCCATGTTCCCATTGTGACAGGCAGACGCCATAGTCGCTATAGCCCAGATCCCTAGTTCCGCCAGTAGTTCATCCCAATAGCCACCTCTGGTTCTCATTTCACGTCAATGTCACGCCACATTTACATTAAATTTGTCAAGGGGCCTCTAAGTGTTGGCCTCTTTATGGCCCCACGCAAGCCCTCCCAAAAGTCCAGGCCATTTTTATAGACCGTGGTCTTCAAGGACATACAATAACTATCTTGATGGTGCTACAAGGTTTCTTCGTCCAACATATTTTACTTTTTTGTGGGCAACAAAGAGTGCCCGCTATGCTTGTCTAAAGCGCACTAGCGGGTGTGTCATAACACACATTACTCATATAATAAAACATTATTATAATAAGAGATACAAAAAAATGTACAAAAATATTATAAGTAATACTAGAAAAGCATTAGCACTAAACCCGCTCGTTAACAAAAACCAACTACAGAGAAAAATATTATTTATTCCATGACAGAGGCTACGAAAAAGCCATTACGAAACCTCTGACTCACGGCGTTATTGAAAAAAATGGGGGAACGTGAAAATAAAAGTTATGATTTTTTGTCTACTTTTTCCTCGACCTGTTAAACTGCGGGCATTGTTTGCGTTTGCAACGCGATTATAGTTAAATATCACTCCTAAAGTATTCTGAATTTTACATTTTTAACAAATTAATAATATCATATTCGCGATTCAGGTATTACGTTCACAGTATTACCTAATCACAATTAATTTTCTGCACTTTCCATTCCAGTGGTATGTGGCTTTTTCTTTTGGCACGAGGCCTATTGAGCCCCGTAACGTTTAAAAACTAAAATCGTTTTTGGCTAATACAGAACAGTGACGTTCAAAATGAAAAAAATAGTTATTTTACATAAAGGGGTACCCGAATTACCTGCATTTATGTTCTGCCAAAAAAAATGGGATTTTTCGACCGGAACGGCTTTAAATGTTTTTTTAATATTTTATATATTTTTGTATATTTGGAAGTTTTTTTATATAAGAAAGTCCTTATGAATTATACTTTTATATGAATAATATTCGGCGGCCTCTGTGGTTGAGGGGGCTAAGCCTTTGACGGCCTACCTCGCTGCAACCCAGAGGTTCCGGGTTCGATTCCCGGTATAGTAAATTTCAGAAACGTATTTTCTCCGTTATTTACCATGGTCTGGGTGTCTGGGATCGGCCCCAGGGTGGTCCGTTGTATATTACCCATAACAAAAGCGTAACTTGCTTACTTTAGGGATATACAATGTGTGTGTTTGTCTGCCGATTATTATATTATATTCAACATCCTAACATCAAAATAAGTTACAAAAATGTACTTGAAACTGAGAAAAAATACTTCGACTCGAATTTCAATCTTAAATTAAAAAAACAAAAATCAAATGCGTTGCTTAGGAGTTTCTTTAAAACATGTTCAAGAGTTTAATAGGTCTTTTTTGCTTCAACGGACTTTCAAACGTACTGGGGTGGACATTTCCCAAGTTCGGTTTTCAGAGATACATTTTTCGTTAAGAGATTATCATTTCTAATCTTCTTCTATGCTTTTTCACCTTCATATATAAACATTTTCCATGGTTAAATTAACTGTAGAATTAAAATGACTCCAAATTTTTGGTTTTAATAATTAATTACCACGGCAACACAATTTTCAAAGTCAATATTCTTAACCTAGAAAACGCTTTCTTCTATCTTAGCCATTGTTAAGATAACATCAAGAACCTTAAATTGATAGTTGTAAAGTGTAATATAATTAGAATAATTTAAATATAAAAGCCTTTTAATATACTTTTAGTAACTAGGTACAGATAAATTAGCTTTGTCACGGTTCTGCGTTTGTAGTACTGTCAGAAATTAAATAAATAGACTAACACTTTTTATATATTTTATAGAGAGGTACTTAATATAAAACAGAAAATTGTATTAATATTAAACATAATTTTTAATAATAAATTTCAAGGAAATTTAGATTTCAGGTTTAGAAGTCCTGTAATATATATATACTATATATATATATATATATATATATACTACAAACACAAAAACGTCTCCAAGCTAATTTATCTATACTCCCTAGCTTACTCTATGGGTTTGTAAAAACATTGGATGTAAATAATTAACGGTCTCGGTGTGGTTTCATTAAAACCGCACCGTATATATTGAAAAACAGTCCATAATCTGCTGACCAAATTAATCTGTTAGTTTATTCATACTATATAATAGAGTAATGGGCAATAAATGTATATACATAAATTATGCGGTAGTGGTCGACTAGGTTAATATAAAGCCGAAACATATGGTCCTGCTTTGAAGCGAGAAGTTTGGGAGTAATAATGGACTTAAGGACATCCGAACAATACTCTGGGCGAAGAGATAATTAAATTATTTAACTTTGTTAATCATACGGTACTAATCAGTGAAGTCGATATTTATTAAGGTATGTACAGTATAAACTGAATGTAATTTAAGTATATACAATTATATACTATATATCAACCAGTAAAATTCATACTTTTGAGCTTGGCGGGGCTTCTCAATCTTTAGAGGAACGAATAGTATACCCGCAATACTTATCCAAGGCGCATTACTGGTATTTGTCACATCACTTATTTGTATATAAATATATCTACATAAAAAAGATATCAAATTTACAGTCCGTACGTTGCCCTGTTGTTAATAAAACAATTTAATATAGTCTTTACTGTTAAGGACTCAACATCGTTTATACTTAGAAAAATAATTAAGAGATCAAACTAAAGTTACTCTATTGTGAAATTTAATTTCGAAGATTTTCCAAGAAAGAAAGAATTTTAGAAATTACTGGTCTGATTTGAAAAATTCTTTCAGTGTTAGATAGCCCATTTATCGAGGAAGGCTATAGGCTATCATCACACTAAGACTAACAGGAGCGGAGCACCAATGAAGAATGTTTCAAAAGGGGGGCTTTGATTCCTCGCGGACTACGTCGCAGGCACAGATAATATTATATAAAAATCGGTTAACGTAAGGCTGTTCCAAAACGAACTCTGCGTATCAATTTTACTGATAGAAATATAATGTATAGACATATGTATAGTTGTGTTGATAAAAACCGTGGATACTGTCATCCACGACTTATGATGGTAAGGTAATCTGATTTTATTAACATGTCTTACCATTATATATCTCAAATAGAATTTTTGAATACCTAGAATCAAATTTCAAATTTACGTATTTGGTAAGATATCGTACAATAAGATAAGCGTAAAGACTCTTTAAAGCGTATATAAGTTAGTATCACATTTTGAAATTATCATATTAATATAAATAAAACATAGATCTAGGTAAAATGGAAGTGAAAACGTGATATGCGTAACAAAGAATGGCTGGCGAAATTAGAATGGCTAATAACTATCTAGTTATTAGATATTCTAATTTCGTAGCAAGAATTTCGATTATGATCTTCTTCTTGATGTCGACATTTGGCGTCTTTACATGCCTCTTAAGGGTTAGTAATGATGATGGTAATAAGCCATACTGTTTACAATCGGTAACATGAAATGACAATTTCGATTCTTTGATTGATCACAATGTTCTTCTTAATATTATTACAACCCTGTTCACGAAAAAAACAAAATCCACCTGCATATCTGAAACAAAGCACATTATTACCCGATCTAATAACAATTTAATTCTATTATAGTCGTCTTTTGTTTACTTTGCGTTTAACATTTGTGATTAGAAAACAGCCTTGATTGTAATATTTTATGGCAGTCATTAGCGAAGTGTGTCGGATTATGTCGACTTAGATACAGTGACATTACAGTTGCGCAGTACAAAAAGATGACCCGATGGAGGGGGTGGCAGTCGAGGGAGAATCAGGAACGAAGCGAGACGTGTGTATAATCAGGAAACTTTGAGTTACGGACTTTGCGCGTTTTATGGAATTTCGACCTTCTGCATTACGTTTGGACTTATTGAGTTCATTAATATTTGTGTGTTATACGTGTTTGTACAGTATACGTGTTTGAATAACATCTGTATACAACTACATTTATGCAAGAATAAATATTTCATTTCATTTCATATAGTTCTAATAAGCTCTATAGTACTTCTAACGGCATTTTAATGCATTTTTTAATTAAAAACCTCAAAGTTTTCTTTTTTTAGTCACCAGTGTTCCATTAAAAGAACAGGCTTTCCTTGTTTGCTCCATTCATCTTTGCTGCTCGTATTGATAGGTCTACAAAATGCATTCAGTTCGTCACGCTATATTGTTCTTCGAGCTAAGGTTTGCCACAACATTGTCTGGTATTTTGCAGATGGAGAGCAATTGTAATTTATGCTTGCAGTTGTCAGTATTGCAAAATATATTCCGATCTAGTGCAACTTTAAAACACCACGGTCATCATATATGATGTTAGATAACTTAAATAGAAAAGAAACTGTGATACTTGTTATTATAATCTTTTAATAAATACAATTACAAACTAAATAATAAGTGCGTGCGTACAAAGTACATATATCAGAAGTTAAACTTCTTTGGCAAACTAATTTTTAAGTCTTTTTTGTCTTTCTTTATTTGCGTTTCATCCGTAAAAATTTTACCCTCATACGCCTGAAGAAGTTTCACTTCAAAAATAGCTTAAATCGCGTGCGCTGCGAAAACTATTAATGATAGAATAAAATAATGTACTATTACTTTGCAGAACACATCATTATCTGCAAAAATTGTCGGGACAGCATATGTCTAACTATTATAGTTATGCCACAATAAGTGTTCTTTTATTTCAAAAATTTAATTAAAATGCCACCGCTAGAAACGGCTCTTTATTTGCATCTTGGTATTCATCCTTATCAGAATAAATTACTTCATATTTAAGACTGCTTCAATACATTTATATAACTTTTTGAATTATTCAATTCGGACATTCCATTCGAAAGATATCATGAGTTTAAAAATGTAAGACAAACACGCTTCACATCTTCGTAACGCCAATATTATTATTATTGCGTTTCATCCCTAAAAAGATTACCCTCATGCGCCTAAACAAGTTTCGCTTCAATAAACTAAGTTATAAATAGTACAAGCTATTAAAGATGTAACAAATCGCTGCCAGACGGGAGCGTGCCCAGAAGGCTGGCTGCATTGCCGCGCTGTATGGCGATGCTTATTTGTTGGGCGAAATATGAGCCAGCCTTCTGATCACGGGTGGCATCAAAGAGTTTCTTGCAAATCTCTTTGAAGAAACTCTTGGCCGATACTTTTGATTTGTACTAAAATTATTTCTACTTCTTATCAAGTCGTCTCATTAGTTTTTGCTAGGATATGACTGACATTGTTTGCAGTCGGTCTTGTTTACTAATAAGAAAGGGCCGCCTACCATTTTAATTAAAACAAAATAGGATTAGGATAGCTACGTACTTACATTGCCAACATGCATCTTAAAACAAAAACATGTTTTGAGAATTTGTCTGCCGCATTTTTAGCAAAGAAGGTTTGCACTCAGCTTATTGCTGTAACGACACAACGCTAATTTTCGATGCAAACCTTCCTATTGGCGTAATACTAAAACGACCCAAATATTTTCATAAGTTTGATTTAAAAACGATTTCATTTCAAATTTTAAATTTAATTTAATATAATAAACTGTAGCTATTTATAAGCTAACTGAGATATCATTGTTAATTAAAGTTATAATTGCGTCAGTGGATCGAGACCACGTCGCTCGTATTCTCGTCCCCAGTAGTCATGATTCCAAACAATTTAGAATTAAATCCGGTCAAAGTTAGAAGTTTACATTCAATGGATTTGCTGCAGACGACTCGTTACTATAGGAGTTGATGACAGACGATGTGGTATAATTGATATTGGAAGACTAGATTATTATGAATATACAATCTGAAACTATAAAATAAAAATGTGCGTTGGGATACATATAGTAGAAGTAAAACTTCAACGGACAAGTGGAGAAACTAATCGCAACAAATATTGAACTTGACATTTTACGGGCAGATTGTTAATGTACTTCTTTAATTTGAAAATCTGCCCGTATAACTTCCAATTAAAATTTTCTTGCGCACCACACATTTCGATTTTTCGCAGGCTTACTGCAAACTATGATTTGGTTAGGTATAGGTACATTTAAATGAATATTTTTTATTAAATCATATTTTTTTCTATGAAACAAAAAAAAACTGAATTCGATCCGGAACCAATAAAAACATCGATAGTCTACTCCAACATTATGCAGGCTCTGACCACGTCTACTCTAAAATTATGCCTTCTTCACCACGGCCGTAAAGATTTTTGTGACAAAAAATAATCCTGATAACCCTCCCGTTTATATAGAAGTTAACTTCAAAAATTATTATACTGAAGAATATAATGTAAACAACTTTTGTTTTACAATTTTTTAGTATCAAATTATAACATTAACAGTATCATTAACATCATCACATCAAATCTTAAAGCGGTATCTACTAATAAGTTGGAAAACAGAGAATTCAAAATAGTTAATTATGTCAGATTATTTAAAATCTACGTCTCACCGTCTTTACACTAAGTTATGGTTTATTATCCCCATATTATATATTGCGCCTGGCCGCCATTTTGGTGACGTAACCGTAGCCGACCACACAGTAGCGTTAGCATCACTGGCCGGCGAGTACGCTTACGTATCGAGTTACGGATGACGTCACGTGAATGTTAATTTGACAAGGTTCCAGCGCATTAGCAATTTGCGGGGATAATACTGCACGTGTCACTAGATAGATGTTAGATTCCAATAACTGTTTACTGGTGTTCATAGGATTTTTCTTCTCTTTGTCTTCTGTCTTCAGCAATCGTACTCCGCACAAAGAGCATGTCTTTATTGGAGCTACTAATTCAAATTACTCACGTATGGAAGCGAGAGTTGGGTATGGAACAGAGAGCATGAAAGTAGAGTAAACGCAGTCGAGATGCGAGCACTACGCAAAATCTGCGGAGTGACGCTCGCGGACCGCGTTCGTAATACCGAAGTAAGAAAGAGAGTGTCGGGGTAAAGGTAAGGAAAGGAATGCTCCGGTGGTTCGGGCATGTGGAAAGAATGTATGATGAAAGAATGACTAAACAGATATACAATGCAAAAGTGTATGGATGCAGAAGTCGCGGAAGGCCACGACACACCTTCCATGATCAAATTGATCGTGTATTAGCAGAAGGTGATGTCAGGAGCCTTAAGAATAGACGAGCGTGCATGACAAGAGCTATGAATGTCAAAGAAGCAAGTGAGGTGTGTAAGAATAAGCCTGTATGGCACTCTGTTGTTCGTGCCTACCCCACAAGGGACCTGGCGTGAAGTTATGTATGTATGTACTAATTCAAATCATAAACGCTTTAGAATTGAGGCCGCTCATAGTTTCGCTTTTAGGTCTAAATCTTAGACAAGTCTCATGCTTAATTTGCCTTTAAAATACTGACTGCTTTAGAATGTATGAAAATCTTTAGAAGAAACTTATCGTGTACTCGGGTGACTGAAAATCTGTGAGAAATTCGATCCAATATGAGAATATTGTCAACTTTCTGGACTCCGTTTTATTAGAAAAACATGACCTAATCTCAATTCTCTTTCTTACTCATTCTTTAAGGACTTACGTATAGGTATAGGTATCTACCTATACTACTACACATTGTTATAATTACTTAGGCGTCTTTAGATTATTGTTACGAGCTACAGGACTCGAATTAAAATAAATGCCGTTGGAATTACTATAGAGTTTATTAGAACTGTAAAAACACGTATAAAACAAATACAAATAAAATTGTTTTCAACTGTGTGCAATTGCATTGAATCGTGTAGTGTCTGTACGATTCAATGCAATTCAACAAGCGCAAAGTTTGTCACTTTATATTCACCGTAATACGCAGTATACATTTTACTTTTTCTAGACGACACACACCTGTGATTGTTAAATCCCTTGATGTTTGAGACGCGCAAACGTATGAATGTGGAAAACAGTATGTTTATCACAAATGCGTACATTATAAAGGAGGTATGTAGGGTAGGTATATATAAATTCGCTTTGTTGATGCCGTAATGTTTGTGTTGAGATTTAATTCGATGTAAAGTAGAAACAAACACAACGCCTTATGTGGTTACTCACCAATGTTTGTGTTTGGTGGTGTTTTCTATTAATATAAGACATACACGTGCACATTGTATGTAAAACCTTAATCTAAAACGTTTACGATGTTATTGTTAGTTGTGTTACTTTCATTACCTCTAAAACATATTGTTACACACCGTCAAAGAAACGCGCACTTCCTGCCCGTCGTTAAAACGCAGTAAATTGCCTTCTTTGATTTAGGAATTCTTTTGTTTACTTTGTGTTTAGAGTTTGTAAGTCAGCAAACCATGCTTTCGTTATTGAACTTGTTTTATGAATGTAATTAGTATCAAACTAATACTTGTTGTTATTCTTTCCGAGTTGTAGGCCGTTCGCAGGTGAGCAAATTTCATTTTCTTAGAAGAACGCAGCACACGCAATCGATTTTGTATTGTATAGTTTACTATAAAACAACGCCCGAACGGAGGGTTGGGGCAGTCAAGCGACGACTACGACATGATTAAGACGTGTGTAGTACTTTAGACTAGCGATATAGTGACGGACTTTGCGCGTGTTGAATTGCATTGAATTGTGCAGTGTGAACTGGTTGCATCCAGTTTTATTTGTACCTATTTTATACGTGTTATTTTAATTCGAGTCCTGTAGCTCGTAACAAAATCGAAAGATATTGACTGAAAATTAAGACGAAGTTCCTGTTTTGCTTGTTTATACCTAGTTTGTTCATCACCTAAGAATTGAATTGAAATCCACTAAGCTATTTCTGAGCCTATTCGCGACAAAAATTCCGACAAGCCGATACACAAAAAGTTTTCGTGAGATATACTTTCATAAGCGAAGCCACGTAAATACTTCTAGTCTAATAAACAAAGTACTCAAATAGTGACCTTCTCACGAAATATAGCTACATACTTGTATTTCATGTGAAAGCTATGAACAGAAAAAGCCTTGGACAGTTTGAATGGCAACGCCAGTAACATCGCATGACAAAAATAATAAAGCTAACACAAATAATAAAATAATCATTAAACCATTCCGTGTGGTGGCAAAGCGTGATTTAATATAACCGAGAAGGGTGTGGCAAGACACGGGCATATCATTAGCCCATACCTAATGAGTCCGCACTTACCCCAGTTGCGGTACTGCTGTCCGTGAAATGTTACAGTGGATGCTCACACCTCTAATTTAGGATGGAGCCTCGTAAATATGTCGCAAAGGCTTAAAGTAGTCATGATTAAGATCATCGCAACATATTATTAATAGTCGCGGTAGCGTAATGCTTAGCGCACGCGCTCCAAACTCTGAGGGCGCGGATTCGATTCCTAGCCTACTAGCGCTACTTAGGCAGTTTTCTGACCAAAATTGCATATTGATATAATTACCATGTGCTAAAACAGTTCTTTTTTATTGCTAGAGTTCAGCAGGCAGGCAGACGGCCCACTTGATAGAAAGCAGTTACCATCGCCTATGGACATTTGCAACACCAAAGGTGCTACAAATGCGCTGCTGCTCTATTAAGAGAGACTGGAACCTGGTTACTAATGCCGGAACACAACTCAAGGTTGTTATGGCGACATACTTTACGTATCCCGGGGTGGTAGCCATCCAGTTGGGCTAATGCCCTACCACCTGACTGTGGGTTGTTTATTCGCCTCTTACGACAGGCCGCCCGGCCGCAGGAAATCGTATTCTTTCTCCGTTCCTGCACAGATAAATATATAGAATATATATTATTGTTACGAGTTGCAGGACTCGAATTAAAATGCCGTTGGAATTATTATATAATTTATTAAAACTATACAAACACATATAACACAGGTACAAATATAACTGAACACAACCAGTCCAAACGTAATGCAACATTCAATAACACGCGCAAAGTCCATCACTAAATAGATTACCAAATGTACACAAGTCTTGCTTCGCTTGTGGTTATTGCTAGACTGCCTCATATCTCTATTGGGTCATTGCTTTATACTGCACAAATACAATATTTCTGCTCAGCTGCATGGACTGAACTTCCTAGAATCACACCTGGCTAATGACTACCGTAAAAGATTACAATACACTATGGGCTTTTTTTTCTAATCACAAATTGTAAACACAAAGTAAACAAAAGAAGTCCAAATGCCGAAAGGGTACTTAAATGTACGCAGGTGTGAATTTGTCTTTTGTTGGTGTTCAGGTCATAACATTATGTAAATGCACGAAAATCCTTACTTTGATGCTATTCTCGTAATAAGTCTATTGTATCATAATATTGATTTAAGCATAATTATAATTGAACATTGTATGAGAACAAAGAAAATCGATATTGCAGTACCAAATGCGTCTTCATTTGGTTATCTTTGTTTTATGCAGATTGGCTTACTGACGTCTTTGTACTCCTTTTGTGTTACAAAATACACTATTGTTGTATTCCGTGCAACTGCGCTTCTACATATTATTTAATGATAATCCACTGTGAAAATCGTTGCTTGCTAAAATGAGTACAGTGCGGAATGAAAATGCTCTTCATCTTAAAGTCGACTTTTGTTTTCACGAGTACAAGAAACAATATTGCCAACATTTTAATAAATGTTACATACATGAAATATACAAACGCGAAAAAGAAAACTGCAATATTGACAATGACAGACGCTGAGATTAACAATAATATCACGTGATGATCTTTAGCAGAATTCTTGTGCATGATCCAGAAAAGGTTTCTGAGTTGGTTAACAATTGGACTCGGTGGTGCTGCTGTCGGCATATGGATTGAAGCTTTTCCGGGCAGGATGACGTTTGCCGGGACAGCTAGACACTTAATATAAATATTAAAACCAATACAAAGGTATTACATGTCTAAACAATCTTCTTAGTTGAGTGCGGACGGGAAGCGATGACTTGGCGAAGGCAAAGGGACCTGGAAGAAGCAAGGGAAGAGTGACTTACCTCGCCACTAGTCCACCACCACACTGCAACTCAAGCCGTGAGGGTTCACACCCTCGCTAGGATATGGTTATGAGCCTTAAATTAACTTATAAAGGTTTATCTTTCTTTATGTTCCAGCAATCAATTTCCTATATGCATCGCGGTGATAGCACTGACAGTAGGTTGAATGTGTCTTGTTTTGCACACTCTTCATTTAAAAGTTTATTGATTACTAGCGGCCCGGCAGACGTTGTCCTGCTCTGAAAAAATAAAAATTTTCGGTCCCGTTCCTAGCGCTACCTACCGGTTTTAATTGTGAATCTAAACGGATAGTTTGGTGGTAGGAACCCACTCAAACACATAAAAACAAAATCACTCCAGGTGATTAGGAGGATTCTAGAACCCGATCATAGCGCCACCTATCGATTCCAACGGGTAAAAAGTCATCCTATGTCCGTCTCCTGGTTCTAAACTACCTCCCCACCAAATTTCAGCCAAATCGGCACAGCCATTCTTGTGTTATAAATAGTGTAACTAACACGACTTTCTTTTATATATACTTATAGATTATTATGGGGAGGAAGAATTTATAAGGAGGCGATCCTCGCCGCAACCAACGAGATAGAAAATCAAACAACTTTGATCTAAGTAATTTTAACTTTATTACCAACTAGTTAAACATAATTTTCTATGGAACAGTCTGTTCTGTGACTTAATTTGAAAAGGTAAATGTGCTCGTGGAACGTTAAATGAATCAATTTGAAAACTGGTTACTATTTTCATACCACGACTTTGGACATAAGTATAATTATTTGTCAGGAATTTGAAGGATGTTGTATGTAATTTTTGTTTTATATAAAATAACTAGCGGCCCCGGCAGACGTTGTCCTGCCTGAAAAATATGCGTCCAGCGCACTAGGTTCAATTGTGGATTTAAACCATCGGGACCATCAAAACACAAAAAAAATCGCTCTTGTTAAAGATCTAAACCGATTAGGGACTACCGTTCCAACGGTATAAAAATATCCATTTTCAAGTTGGATAAACGCACAGTGCAAATTTGATTAAAATCGGATAGTTTAGGAGTTCATCGCGGACAAACTTCGTGACACGAGATTTTATATATTAGATTTAGATGTAAACAATAATGGTAGCATATTTATTCCTTTCAATACAAATTTGCGCGTTTGTGCTAAAAACCCCAACTTGTCTCGGTCTTTTCACGTTTAACCAGTACTTCATTTAGTCAATCAAAGATCTACAATTTGGTTGAGACTTTTATAGATTATTGTAGAACTTGGATATTAATTATCGCAGAAACTGCACAGAAGAGCACTATAAGTAAGATGGCGTAGAAGATTTTTTGAGACGGTTGAATGTCTCACGTGACCCAAAAGGCTAGTCTATATCTCAGAAAACGCATTAATGTTGCTATTCAAAAAGGGAATGGGGTATGTCCTTTGGGAACGTTATCCACTGATAGCGGTCTTACATGTATATATAGTTTATTCTATGTATTTAATTTATTTTAAGAGTTTATCCCAGTTACGGTTAATTTAAATATTTAATTGTTATTAAGCATCGATATTTTGTATTTTTGAAAACTCTCAACAAAGTTAGGATTATGTCTTTAAGTATGCACAATTAAAATATTGATAAACATACAAACTCTTTGTATCTAGGAACTTGTTAAATTTGAATTTAATTTTTTGAAACGCGTGGCTGACTTTTAAGTTGTTTCTGCCACGTCTCCTTAGCTCCCAACAAATATAATTTTGTAGAGAATTATTATAATTGTAGACCTTAGATCATCTGTTAATGGTCCCAGTTGTACATTACATCTTTTTAACTTTATAGTCATCGTAATATATATCCCCGCAAATTGCTATTGCGCCTGGCCGCCATTTTGGTGACCTAACCGTAGCCGAACACTCAGTATTGTTAACATCACTGGCCGGCGAGTACGCGTACATATCGAGTTGCGGATGACGTCACGTGAATGTTAATTTGACAAGGTTCCAGCGCATTAGCAATTTGCGGGGATAATAGCTAAAATATTTATCGAAATGTAACCGTAGCATTAAATTATCACTCGTCCGCCAATTACGACAACAGTAGACCCTTGAATGTCTTCTACAATTACTCTAAGTTGTAATTAGTTAATTAGGGTACAACATTTCGTGGTTACCCCTCAATACACGACAGAGCACAAACCGCGCAGTACGCAAAGTACAATCAGCAACACAAGTTGATGACCCATTTACCCCTTTATTAAGGTTATATCTAATGTCGTGTAACTTAAGTGTTAGATGTTAATGTTCGCTACAACTGTACATTTATATTTTGCTATGCGTGCTAATGTGAAATGCTGGATCGCGGATCCATACACAGCTTCGCTAGTTCGAGTAGTTAGTGGACTGCAGATTATATTTGAGAGAGTCTATCCGTGCAGGCACGGAAAAGAATACAATTTCCTGCAGCCGGACGGCCTGTCGTAAGAGGCGACAAAACAACCCACAGCCAGGTGGTAGGGCATTGGCCCGCCTAGATGGCTACCACCCCTAGTTTAAAGTATGTCGCCATAACAGCCATGATTTGTTTCCGGCATTAGTGGCTAGGTTCCAGTCCCCATTAAGAGAGCAGCAGCGCATTTGTAGCACCTTTGGTGTTGCAATTGTCCATAGGCAATGGTAACCGCTTTCAACAAATGGGCCGTCTGCCTGTCTGATTCTCACTTAGCGTACAAAACACGATTAGCTCAAGGCTCACCACTTCTCGAACACACTTTGAATTTCTCATTTTCATACTCATAATTTTAATTAAAATTCGTTTTTCAAACCCAATTTGAAAATATACAATAACGACACTATAAATTTTATAAAAAAGCTACGATTTAACAGTTTTAAGCGCGGTAATTTGTTTGATTTCCTCTCACCCATTTTAATATTATATAAAATATTAAAGTTAGACACGTTTACTGAAGAGCTTGTTACGCCGCTTCTTTCTTCAAGCCACAACATATTGCGAAGCGGTGGTAAATTAGATTAGGCTCCCATATAGTAAATAATAACCATAAACAAAAAATAGAACTAAATAATCAAAATGAACCAATTGGCGGTAGGCTAAATAAAAACTTTAACAATGCTTATTGACACCTGACAGCTTGTCTTCCGTGATCACGGCTACTGAAAAGTGGCCGAACGTCAGAATAATAAAAATCAAATAAATTACAGCGTCCAAAACTTTTAAAAGGTAGTTTTATTGTGTGTGCTAATCGCGACAACTTAAGAGAGATATCTGTGTAGTTTTTTAATTCAACTTTAAATTCAATAATTTTAATAATAGGCAAATATTTAAGTTTCATAAATGACATATTACGTCAATCAATCGTCAATGACATGTCACGTCTGCCGCAGGACCGATGGCCGTTGGAGCAGACGAGTCCTGGAGTGGAGACCGTGTCTCGGTAAACGTAGTGTTGGACGCCCCCCGATGGACCGACGCCCTACGTCAGGTCGGCGGGAGGCGCTGGATGAAAAAGGCAGCGAACAGGTATGAGTGGCGCCGTTTT
Organism: Dendrolimus punctatus; assembly: GCA_012273795.1. NCBI lineage: Eukaryota > Metazoa > Arthropoda > Insecta > Lepidoptera > Lasiocampidae > Dendrolimus > Dendrolimus punctatus. Next base: position 8,839,387 of record CM022535.1, read on the forward strand.
GGGGAGGCCTACGTCCAGCAGTGGACTGTGAATGGCTGACGACGACGACAAATGACATATTCTGTTTTCTTAAGAAAATAAATACATTATAATAATAGTTTATAAAGTCAAACACATGCCACATGAAGCAAATTCCGTCTTCAAAACCACAACGCTACAGCCGTATCGTCAAGCGATCATAATTCACAGCGCGCCATAACTTATAATATCCGCACTTATGTGATAAAAGTATAAGTGGTAACATACCACGCTGAAGAGGTAAACGCTACCTGCGCGTAGTGTCGTTAAATCTCAGGTTTACAACGCGATAATGTTACCGCGCGACTAATGGCGGCCATCATGGCTGGGCCTTAAACTCCGGACGAGAGCGGAATACTTTAAGTAATTTTATAAATATTTTTAATAAAAAGATTATTATTTTCTAAATAAATCGTATCTAAAAATAAACGAAATACTAGAAATAACTTAAACTTCAGTATAAAAAAAACCTAAAAAAAGAGGACATATTCTATATAAAATAAAAATCAATTGCTCTTCGTTAGTCTCGCTAACTTGAGAACGACTAGACTGATTTGGCTAATTTTGGTTTTTAATTATTTGTGGAAGTCCAGGGAAGGTTTAAAAGATGAATATATATGAAAAAAATGCTTGAAATATAGTAAAAACAACAATTTCGCTTTCCCTTAGAAACTATTGCTACCTGTCAAAAAATGATGTTCGTCCCGTCGTTTAGAAATCAACTTAACTTAAAAGTCGTTCAGAAATCAAATTAGATTTAAAAGTGAAGTTTTTATTTTCATTTTTTTCGTTTTGAATGTCAAACGTCAAACGTCAAATGGACAGCCCATTTTTATCACAATTTTCAAATAAAAAGTAAACAAAAGAAGTCCAAATACCGAAAAGGTAATAAAATGGGTTTTTAGAGGTATGTAGGTGTGAATTTGTATATCTCATGTATCTTCGTTGTCCTTTTATTAAAATCGATTATGAATTAACGAAAATTGGACTCTATTTATTAAATTCCAATGTGTTTCCTCAAAAAAGGCCAGACGTGCCGGTGCAAGTATCTTGGCAAATCTCAAGTGTCCGAACAGCGTATAACTAAGACGTGACCGGAATATTTGATCTTATGCACCTCTAAAATATATTACGAAATGCAGCGATAGATCACGACGAAGTACGGAATATATTTAGCTACACACATATATATGAATTATGCTATGCTTATTTTAAAGTTAAGAAGTATATATAAAAACGTACGACCAAGAGTTATTGTACGACAAATATTAGAAAAATTAGAAAAACTTCTGGACGAAAAATGCTTATGAAAAGTACAACTTAAATAGACATTTTAAAATAATAAATTAATCAAATCCAAGAAACATGAATACCGTGGTGCTGCACACAGAAACATGCATAATCTATTTCACATTTATATAATATTTGCTTGAAAAAATGTGAAGTTTAAATAAAAACATGCTTGAATTTAATATATATATAGCGATACAAACGTCAATCATAGTTATTTACTCGATTAGTTCCGAAATTATAAATGTTTGAATTATCATATTTTATAAATATACTATCGATACTTCAATTTTTCTAAATATTTGTTTTGTGTTGTTATTTTTAAATTCAACAGAAAATAAAACATTAAAACAGAAATAAAATAATTATTCGAAACAAATTATGAAAACAGAATGTTTGACATTGACCCGGTTTTCAGTATTTAATTAAATATATTCGCTAATTTGTAGCCACAAGAGATATGTATATGTGTGCCAAGTTATATCTCTCTCATTTGTAGCAGCGAGACGTAGTATCTAAGATAATTTGCTATGGCATGCGGAAAGACAGACATTGGGATGACCTGATAAGAGTTATTTTTTCACTCTACGTATCAGTACCCCAATAAATGTAAGAATACACAACGAGATACAGCCCGGATTTTCTTGAACTAGCAATGTTTACAACTTGCAAAGCCACTGGTATAATACTCTCAACACTATAAACCTGGAAAATCGAGCGAGGAAAACTCCTGAGGTAAGAAATGCTCACACATCCACGAAGTACGATAATGATGGATCCTAAAAATGCACGATGATTTCTTTTCAAAAAATAAAAAAGACTGCGGTACCTAACTTGTCAAAACATTGTCTATGCGTTTGAAGATATAACTGATCAGTCCGCATGGGGTTTTCAATTACAGAAGTATAACATATACTTAAAATATCATTTAGTGTTTGGTTTAAGATCATTAGAGAAATAAAATTGAGTAAATGTGGAAAGGTTCAAAAAACCTTACTTCTAAATTTCATCTATGTACGTAATGCAACAGAGAGAACAGTTTAATAGAATCAAGGTAATCAACGTCGGTCATAAAATGGCAAGCTGTAACATAACAGTAGGCCGGCCACGTCTGTCATAGAACCACAAATGGTGAAGCGGACGAAGCCTGGAGGAAAGACTTTGTGTCAACATAGGTAGCTTAAGACGCTCTTCAAGCCTAGTTGTTGTTGATCTGCCTAAAGTCTCCAGTGGGCGCTAGATAACCAAAGCGGAAGGAATATGTGACGCAAACTGATAGAGTAAGGGGGGCTAAGACCAGTAGTGAACTGTTATTAGCTGACAACGACAAGTGTGCTGTTATTGAAACAAATCCTGGTTGCGTTCAGAGCAAAAGCTTTGTAACCTTTGTAAGTTATAACTAAAAAATCACAGAATATATTTGCCTCCCTAATCTCATTTTTCCAACGCACTTGTCAACCAATTACAAAATAAACAAACGACCGGAACGTGTCGGTTTATTTATTAAAAGACATAAAATACTCCACGAAATGAATTTTCTGGTTATATTTAGAATTTGATCACGTAAAGGGTTAAAAAGTCACAATAAAGGAAATCAATACGTAGCGATTTTGTTACTGGCGTGTGTCGAAATACGTTTACTTGCATGATGAATACACCGTTATAAAGTTTTTCTATTTAGTTTCTAGTAATAACTTACTTCAATATACTAACACACAGTGTAAACTAAAATCAACAAGTAAACCAATGAGTAAATGGGATTTTACTCATAAAGCACTATTTGTCCACAATACCTATTGCCCCTTTTTCTTGCACCACCTACATGGCCCGATTAGCAAAAAAAATCCTTTAATTTAGGTTGCCTGGAAGATAACGCTTTACCGGCTATTGTACTGCCAAAAAAATATTGTAAATGTAGCTTGTTTCTGTAATTTAATATTTTGGTATACAATAAAGTGTTATTTATCTATCGATTACCAGAGCACCTCTGAAAAATCAAAACCCAGCGATTGGTTCAGAAAAAATGTTTCATAAGTCCTTATAAAATATAATATGTCACTGCATAGTGGAGGAATAAATATAATTCTAAGTAACCCTTTGACCAAAGATTATTAGGATTATTATTTAAGTTCCTGGCTAAAATATTTGAAAATAGAGACAGTTACAGTTAAGTTTATAATTATACTTAAGTTTATTTAATGTATTAAAAAATTTAAATTTGCCATCACCTATGAGGCTGATATCGTCACTAGTAACGAAGTTTCAATAAAAAATTAAACAAATATATATATATACTAGCTTCTGTCCGCGACTTCGTCCGCGTGGTGCGGTTTTTTAACTACCCCACGGGAACTCTTTAATTTTTCGGGATCAAAAGTATCCTACACGTTGACCAGGGATATAGGCTACCATTATGCAAAATTTCATTAAAATCGGTCAAGTCGTTTCGGAGATTAGCTGGTACAAACAGACAGACAAACAGAGAAACAAAAATTTGAAAAAAGAACTAAATTAGTTCTATTTCACTTCTTACATCCCCCTGACTCGATTTTTAGCATTTTTATTCATTGTACAGAAATTCGTCCTCGACAGTTTTATTATATGTATAGATATACGTCACAAATCTTAACCACATGGCATGTCAAAATATACAATCAAAGTTCGTTATTTTTAGCTTGTTGGGAGTAATACGAAGCCGAAATCGGACTCGAAACCATAGATTTCGAGTGAAAAACATTGAGATATCCAAAAAACCGAGTAGAACTTTAACGATTCATTTATTACGTCCTTAGACATAAGGAGATAGATATTTCTAGTAAAACTTGGACCAAGTTGAATCTGGATTTCATTAACCGCAGATGCGTTTAAAAATACTTGCCCTTCACTTACCATCACTTATTTAATTAACAACAGTTAATTCATTTAAAAAATTGGGGCTTAAGAGAGAGGTTTTTATATAAACTTGGGTGAAAGTGAAAGGATTAACAAATACGTATAATCAAATAACTTAAAAGCCCAATTGAAACTCTTAGCCAACTTTAGGTAACATTTAAATACAAATTTGAATGGAATTGATCGTCGACCGTGTCGAGGGTGCCTTAATGATTACCAATTTTGGACCCTTTACTTCTATTTGCATTATAATCCAAAGGTAAACTTGAAGGCAGGGTTTATTTATTTAAATTGTAATCTTAGTGCAAAGTACGGGGCTATTCAGAACATTTGGTGGTACGTAACGAATTAGTAAATTTCAATCACTAAAGCAGTTTGATGTAAAATCTTTAGTTGCTCAGTGTCTGTGCTATCATTATTTTTACAAGTGATTTGCGGTTTACTGACATCCTACTACTTGGAGATCTGCTTTGGGGTAATGTGATCTTTCCAACTAGATCGATATGTTTAGTATTACATTCACTAAAATGTCTCCATATTTTAAGGGATAACTATCATGTTCCTCTTATCGTCGTTGCCAACGCCGTTAGTTGATGTGAGCCTACCTATATAGATATTCCCTCATACCAAGGGAAGACCCCAGAGGGCGAACATCTCTGTGAGCCGGAGGATATTACAGCCACCCTTCATTCTAAATCTTATCCAGGGGGTGCTTGAGGTACCGCGGCTCAGCTTCAGTAGATGCCAGTTGACCCCGACACTCGCAAGTATCTATTACACACGACGAAGAAAATACGTTTAGTAGTTTTTAACACAGTGCAAAATTTGTGACATGTCACGTTGATACATGTGATGTGAAAAAACAGTGTGAGGAAATCTGTAAACAGTACTAATGAGATTACCACCAAGCCTTGGAAAGACGTAGCGAGTGTACACTGTTTATTCGTGCTCAAACCCAACAGTGTTACATTTCTGGGCTCAAATTATTATTATTATCATTCTAAAGAAGCATGGTTTAATTTATAGTTTTTAACTTAATTTAATTAATAAACTACAACTAAGATAATAATTATTTAAGTTAATAAGTTGTAGGAAAGATTTAGCTCACTTGAATTTCTTGGGAACTATCTCAATACCCTGACAAAAAATTAATAAAGTAATCCAATATCACTCTGCTGTCTCTAAAATAAATTATCTATAGCAAATTTATTTATAACAAATGCCAAGAAAATCTTAAATATCCAGTAAAGTTCTGATTTAATCTTAAGCTATATTTAGGTGCATTATTATAAATCAAGATTAGTGAACATTAAAATCAGTAATAATAAACAATTAATGGGGGAAACAGTCGAAAAATTTAATTGGTTGCGGTAAAACAAAAAAACTTTCTCGTTAAGAACAAAATAACGTATAACAACCAATAAAGATCGAAGGTCAATGAAAGTTAATGCCAATTTCCGCGAAACAGGGTAATTTCGAGAGCTACGAAACCTTTTTCATGTCAATTTAATTACATACACGTATTTACCTTGATTGGGGTTGTCTCGTTTTACGTTCCGGAAGTTGTATGGTTCTTTTATTACTTGCAGCTCATTGATAAATCCAATTACGTTGTTTATCTATCAGTTAATTTTACAAGTTACAATATAATTTAATATAGACTTCTTTGTGTCCACTTCCTTTGCGTGTAGCTTGGACTTCATATATACATACTTCTACAATACTTTATAGATATTTTTTCAAATGGCCGTCTATGACTTAATCTGAAACTATAGTTTTAACGATTCTTTTAACAAAAACATAACCTAAAACCTACTTCAGACTAAAATCCCAAAAATGAATATTTAATGGACTTCTTTCTATAATATCTAGAAGTCGATGTCAAAGTATTTTTTTGGTTTTTAGTGTGAAGTCAGCTTTGTTATTGTTAAAAAAAATAATTAGTTTTTGATTGCGCACTTACTTAAATAGCTTTAGATATTTCTAATATATTAAGCACTTGTAGAAATTGTACAAGTGGCACGCATATACAAATTTGCCATATCACTTTTCGGTGTTTAAGCTCTTCAACAAAGCTTGCTCTCGTTAGCCTTGCGACACACAAATCAGATCCTGACTTGGTGACACTGGGACCATCTCGAGAGTTTAAAAGAACAATTTGAAAATTGGTCCACAATTGATGGAGAACGTAACGATCGTTTAAAAAAAGAAAAAAAACAGAAATGATTTGAGAACCTCTTCCTAAAAATACTTAGTCTCGGGGGCGATTTGACGGTGTCTATGCTTGATCAAGGTAAGCCTTGCCGACCAACTTTAGTACAACGCAGAGGTTCCGGGTTCAATTCCTTGCATGGTTCATATTCTTAAATGAATTTTCCGTTATTTGCCTATATCTCTGAAATCGGCCCAAGTGTGGTCCGTTGTATATTACCCATAACACAAGCGTAACTTGCCTATCATAAAGATATACAATGTGTATTGTTCTGCCGATATTTATTATGATTATATCAGAGGTTTTTGAAAAGTAAAGCACTATAATTAATTACTCACTGTTCAAGAATCGAATCGAGCGATTTTGTAAAAAAATACACGAGCTTTTTGTATGCTAAGCCTGCCAGACAATACATATTAAAAGGGCCGCTGCGGAAGATCCCTCGCAACTCGTAACAGTATTATAGTTCCTGAGATATCGTGATGAGTCACTATATACGTGGTTTTTAATTATATACGTATATAGATACTGGAAACTGCTAGGGTTTACATTAATACTATTGTTGATAGTGTTGCATTTAACAATTTGAAATTACGATAAGAAAAAGCACAGTTTATTTTAATTTTAGTGTTTTTAGGCGTAATCCTGTTCCCAAAATCCAGTCTATTTTAGGAATATATATATAAATTATTTACTTAGGTACATAGAAATAAGAATAAGATCTTTTAATTATATCAGAACTCATTAAATATCGTTATCACAAAAATAGACTACCTTCCCTTTTTAAATTCCATTTTATTAAGTACCTCATAAAATCTGAACATTCGGTAACGACTTCATACTACTTGGTAATAAAATGTGTAAGTACAGTAATTCCTCCAAATTCTAAATTGGTACGAAACGTCTTGTTTTGGCAGCTACGAAATTGTTCAAACTAACTTTTAATGGCTTCTAAAACGACGTACAAAACACGGCGACCTTTTTGTATGTGAAAATATGCCGTATTTTATACGGACTTCTGTGATACGACTTTAGGGACACTTTACATGGAACATATTGTAACGAGCTTGTATTATGCCCAGGAGAATATGTTAGTGTGTAAAAGAGTGATTTAGTTAATCTTTAGTTACTGTGTAGATAATAAAACTTAGATCGCCGGGTGATTTGGTCAACGGAAATAAAGGCTGAATCAGATAATGCGTCTATTTAAAAGAGTGGGGAATACTTAAGGTTAGATTGAAAAAAAAATCTATCGCTAAACGTTGTACAGGTAAATGCTAGGGACCATGCCTTGCCCACCCACGATGTTTCAATTAAATAATTATTATTTAATAGTGACAAACTGTAGACAAAGCTGTGTACGCCTGTTATTGGCATGTATGCATTTATTTAATTGTTATATTTATTATTATGTCATAATCTTATTAATGTGTACTATGCTGTTGGTGTACCTATAAAAAAAATATCATACAAAAATCTGAGCATAGAGTTCAGTTGATGTTTAAAATATAATGTAAGTAACTGCATATCCTATATTTATGTATACCACCTTTGGCATATATATACTGTTTTATTCCCGCTGCAGGTTGTCTGGAAGAGATCGCTTCTTAGCGATAAGACCTCCCATTGTGTACATTTGGAATATTTTTAGGCTATAAGTTTTTCGGTAATGTACAATAAAATGTTTTCTACCTATCTATCTAACTAGTTGGTATTCATACTAACCTTACATGCTCGAGTCCCATCTGCACAAGGCCACTTATTCGAAAAACTCGCGGAATACGTACATCTATGAGTTTTGAATCTTCAATAGTTCCATAAAGCCAATAAAAAAGTTCACAACTCCAAAACTCGAAATCACTTTAAACGTACATTTGTTCCAGAACTTATAATTTGGGAAACCTAATTTCACTTTACAACTTATCAAGTTGGGCGATCAGATAATTTACTTGGAAAAGTATTTGGTTGTTCAAGTTTTAATAAGCAGGAATTGAAACGAGGAAATAGCATTATCGATCTGTAAATTGCGTTCCGGAGAGATGTTTACTCACTTCTTAATAAATTTGCGAACGACGTTGCATATTCATAATAAGTAGTAGTTTAGTAGTAGTAGCTTTATTTTACTTACAACAAAACTTAATTCGGTCTTTTACATATAATAGTATCAAAGAAACGAAGTCTATATATTCTAGACAACTGCCCAGCAAAACATAAAAGTGGGTCGAAGGCGACCTGATTTGAAGTTATACAATGAATGATATGTTGTTTATGACAACATGGGTTAGTTATAGGTTAGTGAATAGAAAAACGCGATTGCAGCGCCATCTATTTTGCTAATCCATCTATTCCATGAAAACGACGTTATTTATCGGGATAAATTTATCCTAAGTTAACTCGGGATATAAGCCGCCTCTGTACTGAATTCCATTTGTATACTTTCAGTATTCTCAAAAAAAATTGCGATCGCAGCGCCATCTTCTTTGCTAATTTCGGCTATTCCATAGGAAGGACGTCATAAATCGGAACAAAAAGTATCCTAAATTACGCCCCGTGATATATCTAATATATAAGTTGGCTCCCTTTCGAATTTCATTCAGTAGTTTTTACGTGATGTTCTAACAGACAGAGAGATAAAAATTTAAAAAAATACATTTTCGGAATCTCCTGGTTCGAATATTCCCCCGTGATTTTTTCACATTTTTAAATGCAATGTATGTACAACTCGAACCATTTACAAACTTATTATAGTGTAGAAAATAGATCCCGCTGCTGGCTTCGGATCTCCTAATTTCAGAAAACCTGACGTAAATCTTCCGTGCTTGTCCACAGCAGACTGGTTACCTTGTTACAGGATCAATAGCGGGTGGAGCAGATGAATCCTAAAATGGAGATAGAGTCTCGTGAATCACAGGGATGTGATTGTCATGTCAATCATATCCTTCAAACTCATGGACTGTTTATCTTAGCAAAGCCCACACCTAAGATTTGTATGAGGAAAGTTGGAGACTGTCATAATAATTAAATATTTCCATAATTACTTTTATTATATACACAAGAGACATCATCAACATCAGGATCGATAGTATTTAAACCGATTTCGGCTATAGCAACCGTACTGTCACCATTTGATTTTCGAACAGGGCATGTGTTTTCGATTGGCTTGTATACATTCTGACCAAGAATCTCTCTACCCAAATCTAATGGTGGTAGCTAATACGTGCCTCTTTACTCCGGGGCACAATTTTTAAGTGCATATCTTTGTGTCTTAGACTAGGTGTAACTTATTTCGCCATGCCCTTATCTTGCAATATTACAAGTATTCAACGTCTCAATGCCCTATGTATTTACTTCAAAATGACACAGGCTTATTAAATTTGCCAACCCTAAAGTCACAAATTACTCTGTGTTAGTATACAGGGACACGTTTTGTGCTATAATGGGATCATTACGACCAGTTTTATGTTACTGCATGTCGTTTGTAATGTTCTATTGTTACAATGCTACTAGTGATAGCCCAAGAGTATCATAAGTGACTTTAATATAAGACTCATAGATGAATAACAAAGCAGTAAATATTCGGAAATGTTTAAATTAAATAACCAGAGAATTTTTCCGCATGTGTTATACTTCTCTTATATAAAGTAGTAGTAATAATAACTTTTAGTGTAGAATAATCAGTACAGTGTATTACGACAAATAAAATAATTATAGACTTCAAACCACATTTTAAAAAATGCCTACGCAAACGTGTTGTTGCTGTCGTAAAATTCTGTCGCTAGCAGAGTACATTAAGTGTGCCAAATGCGGAATATCGTATAACAAATTGTGTGTTAGGCTCTCAGTTAAAGGAAAAATAGCATCAACTTGGCGTTGCCCAGTGTGCGGAAAGCGAGAGAACAATTATACTTCATTACAAAACAGATCGATAATCGAGCAAAATATGGAAGAGCATGAGGACGGTAGTCTCACTGATAACAGCCCAAAGCTTAACATTAAGTTTAAGCGCGACGATACCTAAGATTTTGCCATTAGACATGTTACGAGCATTGCGCATCGACTATTTAGACTTTCGTAAAGAAATGTCAGATCTCAAAATTATGGTGCAGTCATACATACAGTGTCTTGATTACGATAGGATGATAAAACAGCTAAAGAAAGACTTTAATTAACAAGAACAAGACAATTTTCAAAATGATTTAGTGATCAGAAATGTTCCCAAAGAGAAAACTGAAAATCCTAAGCAACTGGTGACACTCGTGGCTGCTCAGTTGGGTGTATAGAGGAACGGGACATCGTCGGCGTTGAGAGAAGAAATGCACTTTGTGTAAATCCGTCTCACTCTAAGGAAGTGATGAAACCACAGTGACCACGGGTCATCGTAGTTCGCCTGGCGAGACGCGGTACTGCGTAATGCATCTGCCCAGCGTGCAGCTAACACCAATGACCTGGGGCTATCTGAAAAGTCACATCGCTTCTACATGAATGAAAGACTAACTAAAACAAACAGCCAGTTGGTCTGCTTGACGCGAGAGGTGGGTTGTCAGAACGAATAGCGGTTCATTTGGACTAGGCGCGGCCGCGTACTCGCAAGGCACAAGCCAAGGGATTCTGTGCTCAGACTACGACATAGAAAGGATGTGTTCGACAATATTGGCCACTGTGCTTATACTTTTTTAAATAATGTTTTTAATTAAAAGTTTCCACTGCGGCATTGCTTTACACTGTAAAGATGCAATATGTCTGCCCGACAGCGTGGACCGAATTTCTTAGAGTCAGTTTGTACTTTTAAGTCCGAGACACCTGGCAGAGATCACAATACAACAATAAGCCGTAAAAGAATACAGTACACAATTGGCTGTTTCTGTAATCAAAAATTTTAAACACAAAATAAACAAAAGAAGTCCAAATGCCGAAAGGTAATAAAATGCAGGTGTGAATTTTTCTTTGTCTGTCGTAACAATATTTAAAATAATTAAATGTAATTTTGAAAATATGAATATATTATTTATAAATAAATACAAATAAAGATAAATAGGTATGTTAAAGACAGACAATTAAATAATTTACATAACAATATTAAATTATTTTGAATTATTACTTTTCCACACTATGAAAATAGTATAATGTATAGGGTATTAATTTATGGTTGTAACAACTTTAGTACTACTACGTTCTGGTAAAATAAATAATGTTATTGTTTTATTAATTTTATAGCACAATATAGTATGTTCTATTCTGTTCTATATAAAGGTTTTCAAAGCTAATCCATAAAGAAGAAAATTTTCCATTGAACATTTGCACCGGAAATTACAGATACGTTTCCATGAAATTTGAGTCATTTTTACCCAGTCAGTAGTGGGTAGTTTTATTTTTGTTTCCGGCTCACGTTACCCCTTTGTTAACTTTAACGAGTGATCAAAGCGCATTCGTGTTGTTTTTAATTGATTTTCGCATGCGTTTTATGTTCATTTCGAACAAATTGCCTTGAGGCTATCTCTATATTATTCGGTTTTGTTTTTGTTATCTACTCACCAGTAATCTGATTAAAACTCAATGCTAAGTCAGTGACTAATTTGCGTCTTATTCTAGTATTTTGTTTATTGGTAGAATACAGCAGACAGGCTGACGGTCTAACTATGATGGATAGTTGTTACCGTCGCCTATAAACATTTGCAACACCAAAGTTGCTATCAATGTACTGACGGACTCGTAGATAGGGCTGGAACCTGGCCCTAATGCTGGAACACAACTCAAAGTTGATATCGCGGCATGATCTACACCAAGAGTGGTAGTCATTTAGACGAGCAAATACCCTACCGCCTGTTTATTGCATTGTTACGAGTGCGGGACTCGAATTAAAATGCCGTTGGAATTACTATAGAATTTATTAGAAATACACAAAACACCTATTACACAAGTACAAATATAACTGGACACAACTAGTAAAACAGCACGATTCAATAACACGTGCAAAGTCCGCCACTATATACCTTATCGAATGTACACGTCTTGCTCGTATCGTAATCCTCGTTTGTCTGCCTCATCCCTCCGTTCGGGCATCGTTTTATACCAAACTGTACAACACAACAATCGACCGCGTGGACTGAATTTTTCAAGAAAAGGTAACCAGCACACCTGCGGCCATAAACGAGTACAGTAACAATAGGATGTTTTTCTTAATTACAAATTTTAAACGCAACGTAAACAAAAGAACTCCAAATACGGGAAAGGTAATAAACTAATGATTTAGAATTTGATGAACGCGAGCGTTATCGTGAAGAAACAATACGCCCAACGAAAGTTTTCCACGAAAGTTTTCTTTAATCGCTTTACGCGCTTTCGGAATTAAATTTGCATAATAAGGTTCAGTTATCGCCTGGCCGGCATGTAACTAATAAAAAAGATTCCTTCACTATCCCAAAACACTGAGGGCATAACTTTACCAGTAGTAGGAGCCACTCGAATTTTATTAATTGATGAAGAGGATGGTCGTTTTCAAGATTTGCTTTGTTTCATTGTTTCATGACCAAAATGATGAACCCACGTTTCATCCACGGTGACAAGGCGACCGCAAAAATTATCTGAATCACGCTGGAACATTTCGAGATTGCGCTTAGAAATTAACAAACGTTCCTTTTTATTTTCGTCGATTAACATTCGTGGCACCAATCTTGCCGACACAGTTTTGAACCCCAGTATATCAATTAAAATGAACTGAACGCTAACAAAAAATATCTTTAGCATCTTAGCTATATGTTTTATAGTTATTCTTCTTTCAAAACCAGATTCTCAACCTTTTTAAATTTTCTTTCATAACCGAGGTTGAAGGCCGCCCAGAACGCGGGTCATCTGTACAACTTGATCTGCCTCTTTGAAATTCAGCCACCCAGTATGCAACTGTAGAATTGGTTACAGGATCATCTCCTTATGTCTACTTAGTGTCCGAAAAAAAAACCTTCGTAAACATTTTTTTCAAGCTAAGATATTTTATGACCGCAGGTAACTTACTTTTATCGATAATTTTGCGTTTTAGCAACTCGTTTCACAGATCAATTCATTACGTGCGTACGAACCAGTGTCCTAACAGTCAGTACAATTATTTTTTCTTAGAGATTTTTTTGCGTTCTATTAGTAGGTAGGTATTGCAGTAGATGTCACTGTTCTCAAATTAATCACCAAATGAATGAATATAATATGTTTCTTTATACGCAGTTGTTTTAATACTTGTTTAAGAAATATTTGATATGTTTTATGTTTTTGCAAGCCATATCAGCTAATAAATATATTTTAAAGTGTGTAAATTCTAGTCCTCAACTTTTTCAAATTATAAAGCTCTTTTTAACTTTAATTAATAGATTTTTGATGAATTGTCGATTTACCAAAAACTTGTTTCAAAGATGTCAATTATGTCAAAACCAAAATGACATTCCGACTGATACAAGTTACATTCGTGAACGTATGTACTTGTGTTTTGATTATTTTTCGATAACTTTATTTGATTCCTGGACTCCAAAGACTTCGCTTATCACGTTTACTAGTGTTCTGTGATCACGTTGGACTTACGCATGTACCCTGAACACCAATTTGCCTAACGATTTGTTTTCTGATGACTTGGATTATGGCTTCTTCTGAAAGAGGTTGTTGTGTGCCCACATATGGTAAAACTTGTAAGTACATCATCTTAACGGCACCAGATTAGATGTGGATACAAATGATGTTATGAAAATGTATGCCTTTGAATATTTTAATAAAAGGAAACATAATAAATCACGCTACCACTAAATTGTTGTTTTATTTACTAACAAATAAACATTTTTGGAAAGGCTTTTGGAATTGCAGGAGTTAAATTATAACTCCCGCAATTTCCAAAATTCTAATATAAAAATCAAAACAACACTAGACCCCTGGATTGTTTTTGCCGTTGAATAATGCCGTATACCGATAGAGTGCGTTAGTATATATATTATGACTGTTGACTCTATACCAGTATATATAAAGTACTCTGTGGTACGAACTGACAAAAACAAGTGAAGTTGCCATGAATATTGTGTGATTGAAACTCTTTAATTTGAATATCGAACTCTCCCAAAAAGGTTTTATATATATGCACTTCTAAAAACTTTTTGATTCACCTAGATAGATATTCTTTAGGTATCTCAAGTATTTCATTAAATTGAAAAAATCTGAAGAAATTTTTAAGATAAAATTAATCTTGAGAACTTTCGATTGGATCAAAAGTTTTTTAATATGAAGTTTAATGAATCCCATTCTTGCCTACACGATAAGGATTCATTCACGAGTATAGCCCGATACAAAAATATTGTTCACAGAAATTGAATATAATAAATAGAGATTGATAATTGGATTAAAATGAATATGAAATGCAATTTTAGCGTTATAAAGTTATTCGAATAAGGATTATCGTGCAAACCTTTTCAGAGTAAAATATTGTTACAATTTATGCATCGATTTAATTGCATAGGTAAAAATTGAATTCCATATTCATAGATTCCAGGGATAAAACAGATTTGCAAAATAGGTAGTGTAACAAAAAATGTTAACACAAGCAATTTCCAATAAAATTTTCGTACTAATAAATTAAATTGAATAATGTATTCTGCGATTTGTCTCTGTTAGGTAAAAAGGTTTTAAGATAATATAGAGGCGAATGATTTATAATAGGGTTTCTTTCAGCAGATTTAGCGATAAAGGTATTGATTATTACAAAATTGTTATGATATTTAATTACTTGAACTAAAATGACAACTGCGATCGATTTTTTTGTTCTATTGGAAGCTTGGAGCCTATTGTTGTGGCATAGCTCTTTCATAAGTGAATGTGTGATTTCAATGAACAACTCACCACTGTATGTTGATCAACAAATGGCTTCGCTTTAGAATAGTATATAGATGTAAAACTTTAAAGCTTATAGCAGCGATTCCCAAACTAGTTTGGGCAAGAAACCCCCTTTTCCAACATGAACTGATATCTCTGACTCCCTTTGCCAAAATGCTTTAAACATCCTATCTCTACTTTTTTCGTATTGAAATTGCTTAACAATTTAAAAACTCAAATGAACTTTCAACCTAATTGGACTTAGGTTGAAATGCTATGTTTGTTATATAGTAAATATCAGGAGCATGTTTGGACTTGGAGTTGATCATGATTTCGTTCGGGTTAAATCGCGTATATGCATCAAATACAGAGCAAATCAAAACGTGTCTCAAAGACTTGTAAGCTCGAACTCATTATTATATGTACGAGTATCTATCATATTATGTAGTTAGTATTATATCGTTTTTCGTCTTGTGTTGCCTTGTTGATTTTCTTAAAATTTCGATCCCATAGGGTCGATATCGACTACTTTGGGAATCCCTGGCCTAACGCATCATGACATTTTTTCTGATCTATATACATATTGTCGCTTACACTCGCTACATTACGTAAAAAACAGACCGACGCCTCCCTTCAGCGTAGTGGTGTCTCATTACTTGGTCCAGATTTAAGTACTTGAACGCAGTCCTAAGGGTACTTCAACTTCCAAACTGTCATCACTCATTTTTGTTTGTAATTAAAAATTCCAGTCATAATTACATCTCAATCCATGGCTCTCTTTATTTATGGCGTGAAAGTTTTTAATTATTACACACAAATATATAATTTAAATAACTAAAACTTGAAGTATAATGATTGATTATTTACATGTCTGTCTCTCAAGCTACGGTCCATAAAAATGGGCCGGACTTTTGGTAAGCTTGCGTGGCCATGCGTAGAGGCCCCTTTGACAATTTTAATCTAAATGTGGCGTGACATTGACCAACAATTATTCCTGTCTACACAAAAAATGCACTCAAGGACAAGCCCCGGTCAGTGTCAAAGTATTGTAGAAAATAAGAATAAAAGGTACTGGGCAATTGGAATAATCTGCTAGTAAACTAGGGATCTGGTATTATTTCGCCTATGGCGTCTGCCCGTCGTAATTTTCGGGAAACATGGAAAAAATGGATTGATATTGACCCGCCACTTCCAACATAGGCCTCTAAAAAATTCCATACAAGATTGGCGAGGGCCAAAATGGGTGTGAGTGACTAAGCAGTGTGGAGAGGTGGGCTGCAGGTTCATGGAAGCTACTTCCGACTTTGGACTATTTATCATTTCCACCCCTGGAGCTCTAGCGATCCTCGCTCCATACCGACTGGCTAAGGCAAGCACGGAGGCGGAGGCATTACCTATGCCCCCCGAAATCGGGTACGCCGTGTCGCTAGCTACTTAAGGCCTTGCCACAAAGCCCCCTGCGGGTGGTTGATTTTTTTATATTCTTAACGTTATAATAACTAGGGACGCCTAGCCATGGCAGCTTAATAATTAGAGCACGTATTACAAATTCAAAGGGCGTGGGTTCGAGTCCTGGCTGGAAAGCATGCACTACTTGGGGCGTTCTCTGACCTAATAATGTGCACATTTTTAGAATTACCACGTGCTAACAGTGAAGGAGTATATATATATATCGTCATGTGATCGTGACCTATACATTGCGATAAAAAGTTTGACACATAAACTGGCCAAGCCGCTTTGGACAAGCGTGGCGAGTATACTGTCCGTTCCCTTATAATAGGAGGCCCTAGCCCAACAGTGGGACGTTTATGAGCTTTTATTAGTATACAATAATTAGGGACTTCTCCACATTGAACGAAAATGCGACACTAAGAAGAGATAAACACAAATCAATAGAAGTAAGCCTGCGAGAGAATGAGATAGAATACATTATATTTAATAATCAAAACATACAGATAGAGTTGGAAATGTTTTGAAGTTTTTTTTTAATACATTAAATTTCGTGTTATAAAGCTTAAATATATTATAACGATATAATATATGAAATGAGACGTCACGAAATTTAAAATGCCTCCCACCCCTTGTCACACTTTGTTTAACTTCTACTGCGTGTGAATTGCACACACTCATACAATTGTTTTATTAGTCAGAGTATTTTTATATTGTATGTAGTTCTATATATATATTTTTCTTTCTTTTTTAGCACCTTTTACTACTCACCTCCATTGCATTAGCACTTTCTCCCATGGCGACCCAACATCGCCTCTAATATTCCTTTATACCTGAAACAAACATTTAATCTATAATTCATGCGTGTTTTTGTTTATATGCTTATTCTACATATATGGCTAAGCTGTAATAGCTATAAACGGTTTTCATAAAATTCGATGTAAATGTTTTTAAAGTTTCTCCAGCCTTAGAAACTAGTATTAAATGGAAGACGTTTATCATTTCTCAAAATGAAAACAATTTCCTGGGAAAACAAAGTCAATATTATCTAATTATATCGAGTGTATAATCCTAGCTTGAATAATAAGCAAATTATTTCCTTCAAACAGAGGAAGCTCTAGCGGCTAGAGCTCTAACCTATGTAGCGCCCACGTGCAATCAATAACCCGGCGCCCTCTAGCAGGCGCGCGACCAAAATGGGATATTTACATTCAGGCCTTTTTTTGAGGGGGCACAAATTACCCTTAAAGAAAATTTCAAAAATATCGATAAATTGTCAAATAAATATATAAATATTCGAAAAATTAAAGAATATGAAAAAAATCTCATTCAAGCTTGCGATGTTTTCATATTCAAAAACTGGCCAAATAAAGGTGAAAAATCTCTCAAATATCCGTATGTCGATTATTACCAATGATGGACAATCATATTATATTATCGATAAGATTAAGAAGCGCTCGGTGTCGGCCATAGCACAGGCACAGGGTCTTTAAGAGCGCCGGCGCTGCGAGTGATGCGTGCTGTTTGGAGGTATCGCGAGCGGCGTTCGGCGCCCCTTAAGCCCTTGCGCCAGAGTGCGCTACGCACCTTGCACCATAAGTAAGTGCTTGGCCAGGCTGAACACGCGGGCGCGGTGGCGGCGCGGGTGCGGGAACGCGCGCGGCGCACTTGTCCGTAGTGACGCGCGCGGCTCGTCCTAGTGGTGTCGTGTCCAGTGTTTGCCAAATATAATATGGATGAAGAGAACTTATCTTTATTAGAAAATTCTTCCTTAAAATGCCAAAAAAATGGAAAAATTCCTTAACTGCGGCCACTTGTATGAATGTGCTATGGCTTGAATTACCCGCGCGCTCAACGCGCCATGTCGCCCGCGCGCCCACTACGAACACTCAAATAAGGTTTCATATGTTTAAGTATGCCGCGCCGTGACCGCCCCGCGCCCGCGTGTTCAGTCTGACCCAGCACTAAATCCGGCACTGCCTTCAAAATATATCTTTTCATTTTGTAATTTTATTACTAATAAACTTTCCACGTGGCTTTGCTTAACGAAGGAAATTTAAGACCGTATGAATGTATAACATTTTCCGGAATGTGAAATAACTATGCTATGTTAATATACCATCGCTGAGTAACAGATTTTAAGGTAATCAATCCAAGCTGTAAAACAGAACAAAATAAAATAACCACATAAATATGCTTTTATATTTCTATATGAGTAACATAATTATGTGTATGATATTTTCATTTTCAAGGCTAAATTTTTTGTTGCACCACTAATATTTAGGAATAAAAACCAAAAATGTTAATAACATACAATATTCGTAAATTACAAGTAATCAATAACAGAGTTTATAACTGGAGCGATTATTTAAATGGAAAAATGACAAAAGGCCGGGCAGATATTATATGCGACGAGCCGAAATGGATCACCAATAATTCTTGTTTTGTTTGGGAAATGTTTTAAAGAAAATGTTAAATTTAAACCCTTTCGTACGAATAATTCGATTTAAAAATATTCAAAAAATTATTGTTTCAAATTTTCTCTATTTTTGTCAAAACAAATTAAGGCAAATTCAATTATTTGCAGGAAACATGGAGATACAAGATGTACATAGAAATTTTACATAGTAAAAGCTTCACTTTCGAAAGGCCTACAAACTTCTTGATCAAACACTTAAATGAGTAAATTTATTTCAATTACTATTTACTGCATTTACCTCATTAATTGTATTATATTGTTGCAACGGTGTTTTATTATTATTTGCTTTTTATATTTTAAAAATTAAGGCATACATTTTATTTCTCTATAAACACAATAAAATAACTTACTTAAGAAGCAAGTGCATTTCATAACAGTAAATTACTAGCTATAAAATTCATACCACAAATACAATGTATTTATATACTTTACAAGTATATGTTCAAGTTGAATTTGAACTATACCTAGCACTGTGTTTCAGTGAACAAAGTAAGTTAAAGTTATCACCACTAGACCTTCAAGTCTGTTAATCTTATAATATTTACGAAGTGAACAAATGTACTACAATACTCAATGAATGTCAAAATATAGCTTTTATACATTTTTCCGATTGCGTGCCGCCAAGCAGCTTTCGACGAGCAAATTACGCTGGACATGAAGGCTCTCTAATGATAGAGGAAATTTAGTAAATCACTTTATATCAAGCGAACAATATTATGTGTTCACAATGGATTCTGAAAATAAAATGTATGAGAAAAAGAAACTGAATCCATTATAACCGAATTTAGAAATTGGAACATAAAGGAAAAATTCTTAAGAAAGCCTAATAATATGCCAATAATTTAGAGTAGAGTAGAGTAGTACTATTTAGGTCTATTTATAAATAGTTATTATCTACTTTTGCTGGTATTTTATCGATAAACACACATTTAAAAATAAGAAATTGAGTTTTAGATTTGGGAATTTCTTTTCCTCTGTAAGTAGTGGATAGAAATACAATAAATAAAATAAACATAATAATATTCTTACAACCTAGGGTCAACAAAAAAAAATCCACGTACAGATTTTTAGAAGCACATTTTATTACCTGGCGGCATTTGAACTAATTATAATCCTTTTACGATCGTCTTCCTTTGTTCACTTATTTGTTGGCATACGTTTCTAGTGGAAAATAGCCTATTTTTCTATTGTACTCGTTTACAGTCGCTTGCGGCTGCATCATTGACCAGGTGTTTTGAATAACGATTACAAGCTGATTGTGTCGACGCTACTGGATGGGCATATTTGTATTTGTGAAGTATAAAACGACAGCCTGATGGAGAAAGGGGGCAGTTGAGCGACGACTACGATACTGGCGTGACGTGTGTACCTTTAGAAATCTAATAGTAACAGTATTACCTTCTAGATTACGTTCCATTTGTTGTGTTCGGATATATTTGTACCTGTGTCATACGTGTTTGTATAGTTCTAATAAACTCTATCATAATTCTTACGACAGTTTAATTCGAGTCCTGCTAACTCGTAACAATATAATAATTTCTTAATTCATGATTTAATAGACATAAAAAGTCATTATGACTTCATATTATTCTAGTAAGCTTTTTTATGTAGGGGAAAGCAGGTAGGATTCGTACGTTTTTTGTTCTGATCCTTATAAAAAAGAAACTATTAGCTATTACAAAATTATTTTAATAGCGGTATATTACCCATTTATCTTGCTTTAATATTATGGAAGTGCAGTTTTCATATAAAGCAACACGGAGAAGTTACGACCGTTTTCCTAAAAAATGGAAAACGCACGAAAGCACCCCATGCATGGGGTAGCTTCGTGCATAGCGTGGGGCACATTCGTACACAGTGGGGAACCTCCGTACAATCAAAGAAAATGCCATTTATTCAATGTAGTAAAATCCTTTAATGAGGTCAAAGTTAAAACAGCATCAGCCGTCTTATAGTAAACTAGTAATTATTGTATTCAGAGTACCTATGTAACGAACACAAATGTATTTTTTCTTCTCTAATAATTATGAAACTAATGATCTTCATCTAGTAATGATCAAAAATATTGTTTTAAGTACTTTAATACTTAAAAATAAGTCCTGAAAATATTCATGTAACATAATACTTTTTCCATTAATAAAAGAACTAAAAATCAACATTATAAATTTTATCACATGTCTTAACATACATAAATACATAACTTCACGCCAGGTTCCTTCGGGGTAGGCACGAACAACAGAGCGCTATTTAGTCTTATTCCTACACACCTCATTTGCTTCTTTGACATTCATAGCTCTTGTTATGCATGGTACCAGCACTGCGTTGTGTATGGCAAGCTGGGCTTTCTGGCTGAGTTTCTTAGCGCCTAGAAGTTTACCTAAGGCTCCATTCATACTATTCCTCAAATTTACGCTTCTTTCTATGTCAGCGCTGTACCTTCCATCCCTGCAAAAGCACATCCAAGATATACAAACTCATTCACTTGTTCCAGCATAACATCATCAACCATATCCTTGCATTCATTCTGGTTTCATCTCTTTCAAACACCATAACCGTTGTTTTCTTCGCATTCAAATATAAGCCTCTCGCATGACAGTCATCTTTCATCATTGTGACTAGTGTTTGCAGTTCTGATGGCGATTAGGCTAAAAGCACGGCATCATCCGCATAAAGCAAAGTGCTAACAACTAAATATTTTTTTGCAGAGACTTAAAACATAAAGTTGAGTTGTATTTATCGTGAAATTATAACAAAATTGCCCATAGGTACAATATCTACTAGTACCTATTATACTAGAGGAGGATTCGTACAGTACGAATCTACCCCACATATAACTGCACGAAGGTACCCCATCCAGATAATTCAACAAATTAATTTGAAATAAACATAACCGCTATAGTTGAGCTAAAATATCTATTTAAATATTAAAGTAATATTTTAAGGCATAAACTATAATAAATCACTTTTATAATTTGAGCATTACTTATACCAGCCAAGCGAATTAAAAGATGACAACGAAAAATACTTACGCAGAGCGAATTCACGTATCGACTTACATAATCGAAGCCAATGGCCGTATTGTGGCCCCATCCCGCAGGTACCCGTATCCTACAAACGGCAATCACGCACACAAATGCGAACATTTCAATGTTGCAAAATGGCGGAGATATCTCCACTGTACGAATGCTCCTTGTGTACGAATCCTACCTGCTTTCCCCTATACTTTTTTTGCTTTCCGTACCCATCTTGGTCAAAACGCATGTCCGTTCATGTGTTTGCCTAGCCATCGGAGTGTTCATACAAACCCACAACATCGTCTCGATACAGTTACGATAGAATAATAAGTACTAGAAAAAAATGGTATTACCATTAAAAGAAATAGCTTTATCGGAAATAAATATTGAATAGCTAATATTATTTCGCGAGTTTTCGCTAATAGATATTTAAAAGATAGAGTGGCGTGTCACAGAGTCGCCATTGGGATTATCAGAATCCCGACATCAGGCAAACCTACTAAAAATAATATAATGCCCGGCGATTTTGACGAAATATTAATAGCCAATTCGATCCCTGGACTCTTGCGATTATCACACAACTAGCTGCACCCCGCAGTCTCACCCGCGTGGTGATGGCAAACTCGTTATATTTTGGATAATTCACACTATATCTTTGTATATTATAGCCTATGTGTTATTCTGATGTGTGAGCTACATTATTGTAAAGTTTCATCAAAATCCATTCAATAGTGTTTACGTGAAAGAGTAACAAACATACATCTATACTCAGAAACTTTGCTACCAGCTGTTCACATACACGACAAGTAATGGCGGCCTATTAAAATAAATAGAGTATAAAATTTTCTTATTGAACCATCGCTGCATACTTGTTCTATAAGTAAAATAATGCCAAACAATCCAATAACTTTTTTTTTTTGATAACCCAGGGGGAATGTCTTCTCTTGTGACATTGCCTCGGGCCCCGGGAGAAGGGGTGATCCGAGGGGTATGTGGGACTCCTGGCGGCCGGCTCTGCACGCAGGCTTCGCCCAAGGCGAAGCAGTCGCGAGACGTCGGACCGCCAGACTACCCACTAAACCTAACCTGGGCCTCTTTCGCGCGCTTTTACGGGGCGCCACGAGAACTAGAGCATTGCTACTACGTTCGTGACGCCCCTACGCCTGGCAAAACTTCAGGACACCCCGAAGGCAAGGTGCCCTGCTTCATCAACAGGGGAGGAAGCCCGCGGGTTATCCCGGTTCCTGCGGCCCCCTGTGATGGCACTAAGGGAGGAGGTGTGCGTAGCGACGCCTCCGACGCCCAGTCCGCCGTTGTCGGATGGGGTCGGCATACGCATCCTCCTCCCTGGTCCTCTCTGCGGCCTCCTTCAGGGACATTACCGTCTCACTGAAGGAGGCAGCCGCATTCCATCCGTCCTCGCTCGACGGCATGGCTCCTACCAACTGCTGGAGCGAGGACACAGGACCCACAATACTTTCCAGCTGGTGACGCTGAGGTCCCCGTGCGGCGCACTCCATCAGCGTGTGAATCGCCGTGAAACAATCCAATAACTACTTTAACGTAATGTATGTACTCCTTTTTATGTTTAATATGTATAAACACTTTAAAACCAGTACAACAATACAGTTGTTTTGTATAAAACAGCTTTTGACTGCCGAAAAGAGTATTCCAACAGTTTAAATTAGACCAAAAATGTAAATAATAATGGTTGAGGATCTTTTTTACGGATCATTGGCAATGTAATAAACGCGGCTGCCGAAGTAATCGGAGTAAAACGTTTTGTATGTAAATGGAAATCAATTGATGCCTACAAATTCCCGCTGGCGCGATGTCGAAAAAGATACGAAAAACAACAGTAAAAATGCTAATACCGTAAGATAGGTGGCACATCACTATAGATTACATAAACAGATTACCAAGGGAAATGATTTCGATTTGACTTTCGGTACAAGTAATGTAATTTGTCGGCTGCAAGTATCAATTTGTTTTATGTCTTGTGATAAGTTTTCTCATGCGGCACGTATAATTCCTAGGTTTTGAGGATAAGGCTTATTGGAGACGTCCTCACGGCCCTAGCATACAGCGATTTCATGGAACAACAGCTTTGTTTATTTTCATTCTTCTCCTGATGAACAAGATGATGATGAGTCATCATTATTGTAAAGTCATGCCAGACTAAACTTAAAATATTGTTACGAGTTCCAGGACTCGAATTAAAATGCCGTTGGAATTATTATAGAATTTATTACAGCTATACAAGCACGTATAACACAGGTACAAATATAACTGTACACAACCAGTCCTACCGTAATGCACGATTTAATCACACGCGCAAATTCTGGCAATAACGTCTTGCTTCGCTTGTGGCTATCGCTAGACTCCTCGTACTTCTATTGGGGCATTGCTTTATACTGCAAAAATACAATATGTCTGTCGGCTGACGGCCAACTGTGAGGAAAAATAGTTATTGTCGCCTATGGACATTAGCAATACCAGCGATATTTCCAATATGCTGCTATATTCAATTTTATTAATTCAATAAATGTTGTATACGATAAATAAACAATACATTTGAATTATCATAAATTACTTATTTATGTGTGTTGTTTCAACATTTTCAACTATATATATCATTCAAAATTATTAGAAATTTGAACAAAACGCTACAAATTTGTTTTAAATAATAATATGTAAAGCGGTATTTAAATAATTCTGTTAGCAACACTCGGCACTCTTAATTGACGTAATTGAAAAGTTAACACCTCACTTTTGCCCGCTCACCTTTTTAAATATTTACTTTAGCACCCAATTAGTGTGTCGCAGTAGATTTTCCTGTGGAAATTAAGGTCACTTGCACACAAACGTTGTGCTGGGGCGTAATAAAAACTATTGAAATGCACCTCTAAAGATCCCTCAAGACTTAGAAACGTGCGGCGACCAATCTACCTAAGTTGTAATAGTACTCTAACTCTTTCTCTTTCTCTCTCTCTCACACACACACAACATACACAAACTCTTAGAAACTTCGTTAAATGTTGATGTTATTTTGTTTTCATTAAGGGAGAGGACACTAGCCCCTATAATACAGTGCAAACTAGTTTAGGGGATAGTAGAATAAAAAAATACGTTATGTTACCTGATGGAAAGCAGTGACTGTCCTCTAGGGGCATTTTCAACATTAAAGATGCTATCGTCCTCGAAGGGGGAACTGGAACAGGTCACTGATGCCAGAAGATAACGAGGTTGTTATAGCGGCATTCTATAGACCAGGCTAGACATCCAGATGCAAATGTCTTACCACCTTTGATTTATTTTGTTGCCTTATAGTTACATTGTATAAGACTTAAGTAACACTTAGTTCGCAATAGAAATGATTTGATTTGCCTCTGACGATAGGCCTTCCTGCCGTAGGATTTAGTATTCTTTCTCCGTCCCTGCCCGGATAAAATTATGTATATTAATTATAATTACTATAGGTATACATTAAAAAACCTTTCTAAGTGGCTTTACGGACGTATTTTTTTTAAAATCAATTCATCTCACATTCAACTCGTGATCAACAAGACGTATAAATGTATAATCCCCGGGGCACGATTCTTGAGCGGTGACCTTGATCTACGCACACCGAAATTTCAGTTATTTTTGGAAGACAATAATATACGTTGATAAATCATATCATAGTATATATTGGCTACTCTCCGTTATCCGTGCAAGAACGGAGAAAGAATACAACTTCCTGCGGCCGGGCGGCCTGTTGTAAGAGGCGACAAAACAACCCACAGCCAGGCCCGACTGGATGGCTACCAACCCTGGTCTAATGTATGTCGCCATAACAACCTTGAGTTGTGCTCCGGCATTAGTGGCCACATTTCAGTCCCCCTTAAGAGAGCAGCAGCGCATTTGTAGCACCTTTGCTTTTGCAAATGTCTATAGGCGTTGGTAACCGCTTTTCATCTAGTGGGCCATCTGCCTGTCTACTGAACTCCTGCAATAAAAGAATAAAAATATACTCTCCTCAATGCACAAAACGGTCACTACTGTTCCGCTAACTACTCAGGATCAATGTCCGGAATTATAGTAAATTTCACATAGTCGAAAATTAAATATTCAGCTTGGCTTACGTATCTTTTAAACCTAAATCCAGTAGATATCTATATTTAGAATACAGTGACCCTACGCAAATCCAATTTGCACATATAACGAACTTCTACGTATAAATATATGTATCATTTGGAAAATGAATTCTTTACAATCGATTTTCGAAAATAAATAGTTTATAAAAAATAGATATACATTTTTACATATTATTTTTCCGAAAGAATTCCGTTCAATATTTTTTCATTTTAAATCTCTGCTTATTATATTTATTTTTAACAAATATAATTAGCACTTGTTACATCATAAAAGGGAAACTAATTTAAATTAAATTATAAAATAAACCATCTTAAAAATTAAACTACACTAACAAAAATCTTAAAAATATTTTTTATATATTAAATACAGTCTCTGATTTAATATGTCTTCTTAATATCATAAAACTTTAATTGAAAATTAATTTAACAAGTTTCTCTGAAAATATCTGCTCTCCAAGTCAGGACATTTTCTCGTGGGATATTTATTATTAACACATTTTGCAATAACACCATTATATAACAAACTTATCATAAAATGATGGACGCCGACGTAATATTGAATGTGGGTGATGTAAGGAAGTAAAATTGGCATGCAAATGGCAGAATGGTGCCAGTAATGGCGTCAAATAGCTAAAATATTTTCGAGGGTAACGTAGGACGCGTTACCCTCACGCCCTTAGAGATTTCTTAGGAATATTAGAAGGAAAAACATATTATATTCAATAAAACGTTTACATCAAACACCTATTTTGCTTTTTGTACGCAAGGATACGTGAAGTGCAGAAACACTACAAGAAACTGAACGTCCGATTTAAGCTGTTGACAGGTTCGACCATTGCCGGGAGTTCTTCTTCTCTTCAAAGATGTAGGGCTGCTTGCTTAAGGTTATTTTTGGCGTAAGTGATGTAGTAATTTTTTTGATACATTTTCCCATTTGAATAAAAAAGAAAACAATAATATACGTCGATAGATCACATCATATTGGCTACTCTCAATGCACAAAACGATCACTACCGTTTCGCTAATCGCTCAGGTACCGTGCCGGGAACTATAATAAATTTTACAATAGCCGAATTATTCCGCTTCGCTCGCGTAGTCTTTAAACCTAAATCCTGTAGACATCTATATTTAGAAGAAAGTGACCATATGCAAATCCAATTAGCATACGTAACCTCTCCATATGAATATATGTATAATTTGGAATATGAAGTCTTTACAATCAATTTTCGAAAAAATTGTTTATAAAACATACCTAGATATAATGTTTACATATTATTTTTCCAAAAAAAATCCGTTAAATTCTTAAATTTATTTAAGGAACAGAAAACGTATTTAATACCCTTAAATACAATTAGCGTCTTCCACAACGTAAAATTTGCCGCTAAATATCTTTAAAGAACTGTCAATACGTTTTGTGTAAAACGCATTTAGGCAGTTTAATGTTATTAACTAATTTTATTTATGCAAGCGGCACTTAGTGTTAGAGCAATATTATATTAAGCATTTCTCAGTTTTAATGATTTAAATACTACCTAGAAGAGTATCTCCGTCACAGTCACCTTTAAAAGGGTGGAAAAATATTAATAGTGGAATGGGCTTCTAGATTTTTCACAATTACGATACTAGGTAAATAAAAAATACACTAATTGTTGACTAATTAAAACATATTTCTTACATTGTTTAAGTAAGCGAGGTAATTCGTATAAAGCGGGTGAGAGACACGCGAGCAAATACGCATACATGACTCGAACACTTTCTTTGCTTCTAAATCTTCACGTACTTAAGGTGATGGGTAATAAAATGCGCAGAGTCGTGCACACATGAACTTACTCGTATGATGGTACCGCCATAATGGGTTACTCGAGTGCTGACCTCAGACACCTGTGAACTATTCGACGTGCACCGCTAGACATAAGTCTTTCAAAGTTTGCGCCACATATTTTGGTCCAGCCCCTACCGACGACGTCGTGGTAACCTGACCTGAACGCATGCACCACTTACTTAAATTTTCTGACATAATGTGCATATAGTTACAATTATCACGTGCTAACAAGGGTGAAGGAAAACACCGCAACACAATTTTTAAAGCGAAATAACCGTTGTGTCAAACCTGACAAGCCACCTTGGACAAGCGTGGCGGGTATACTGCCCGTTCCCTCTATAATGGGAGGCCCGAGCTCACCAGTGGGACATTTATGGGCTGTTATATGTTATATGTACTACCGACGACTTCTTTCGCAGTTTATCGGTCCTCTGGGCTAGAAGGTGTTATACTAACTACACCAGTCGAGACGCGGTATTTATTCTGGGGCTCGTCTGCTCCATCGGCCGTCAGTCTTGCATCAGCCTTGTCCCTTGCCATTTAATGTTACTAATTTTACTTGGTTTGTCGTACCTCTCAGGCGACGGCCTTGGGATACCCTCATTATATATTATATATACCTACTAGCTCAGGGTGCAACAACGCTCATGTTAATAAACAAAAAAAACAAAAACTGAACAGACTTCACACGAAAAAGCAAAAAAGCAAAATTTAACCGAATTCTTTCTACAACATCTAAAAGACAAAAAAATAACAATAAATGTGCAAAATATTGTAAATTCAATGATTTACTTTGCACCAACTTCAAGATTTTGTAGGAAGAAGTCGATTAAAAAAATATTTTTTTACTTTGTTTTCGTTAAAAATAATATGTTTTACTTTTAGTTGCGCAAGCACTTGAATAGCTTTAGAAATAATATTTTAGGCGCCTGTAGAAATTGTACTCGTACTACTTCAGTATGGACTCTCTTCAATAAGGATTACTCTAGATTTCCCTGGGACCCACTCATCAGATCCTGATTTGGTGACTATGGAACCACCTCGAGAGTCTGCACTTACGAAAATTTCGTAACGATCTGTTGCGTAGTTAAAGCGTGAAAACGTCTCAAACAATCGAATTCACATTCGCAATTATAAAATTATGTTATGATAACTTAGTTACGGAACACGCAGGGAGCGTGTTCCGTAACTAAGTTTCGAACCCACGTTATTGGAATGATACACGAGTACCTTAGCCAATAGACTGTTAATTATGAAACTCTTGGCGTCGAACTTTGAACAAGTATATCCTTGAACAAAGCGTGCGTAAGCTTAGTATACAACATATCAGTCGCGTGAGCGGTACCATTATGGCCATTAAACGTGGAAATTCACTCGATCCTCACCCATTCTCCTCTAATAGGCACGCACTCCGCCCAAGTGTTAGCGGACATCGCGTGATAGCCGAACAATCGACCAAATGAAACCACATTATTTCACTAAACCTCGATATTATCTACACAGAGGACCAAGGGGTAAATTCATCATCCAACTATACCCTATATCCGTTCGCGGTCATAATTAAAGTGCCAGCATCGCTATCTAATGCTCATATTAAATGGATCAACCACATTGAAACAGTTAAACAATCATAAAACTGAAAGGACACAACTGTGTTCAACGACATTGAATTGTTTGAACTTATGTTTGTTTAGTTACTGATTACACTTTGGTTGTTTCATCCAAATTGAAAGTCAAAAATGACCGGTCTTATATCCAATTAACTCAAACTTATGAACTTATTTTTATATATTGTTCGTGTGGGCGTCATTAAACTCCTTCTAAACGGTTGGACCGATTATTATTAATTTGCGTGTAATCAAGTGGGTGTCGGAAAGGTTTAGATTCACAATTGGACCCGGTAGGTAGCACTGTGGTCGAGTTCTAAATTTTTTAAATGTCGGACAAGGTCTTCTGGCACCACCAGTAATAGATAAATATGTTATAATTAAAATTATAAATGATATAATTATAAAAATCCTGTTGAGGTTTTATCTCTATGCTTCTATATACGTTCGTTTAAGGACTTTATAATATTTTTTAAGGCTCCTGTAACGAAAAAGATCGAAAATGTGGTGCAAACGAAACAACTTTTTGTTGGTATTTGTAGTAGTGATCAATAAGCTACCAAAAACGTTGTCATAATTCTTTACAATATAAGACATAACGTCGTTTTTGCGTAAATTTGTTATAGTTATTTTAAGATAGGAAAAAAGTCACCAAATCACTTCCAAATTATTGACATGAAATCATCTTGCTTCTTAAATTTTTATCAAAATAAGATTTCAAAAAATTCTACATCTTTATAACAGACAGATAAATTTAGTTTAATTACTTTCTAAATATAATAATACTTATTTCATACACAATAAAATAATAATGCCTTTAATATTATCTTAAGTTTTCGCGACTTGTATACATAATAAAACTACAGTACTAAAATATTTTTATTAAATAATGTCTTTGAAAACCGTTCGCGCTCATGGAATTCCCACTATCTCTCGAAAAATCCTCAAGGACGTGGGCGTTACTACAAGCCTTAAGCCATAGCGCCTTAGTAACACTTTTAGTGCTGTAAACGTCTGTAGGTAACTACTTACCATCAGGTGAACCGTCTACCTGTTCGCGTGCTTGACATCGATTGAATATTTACACATAAATATTTTTTTATGGTTGCATAGCCAAATGACGGCAGCAGTAGACATTGTCACCGTCACAGAACACAGAACCCTACATTGTACATGGATTACGATGCACTTGCTAGCTTTACTTAGTATGAATAATAAACCAATCTCAGGGCAAATCTCAGAGGCGACGACAAATATGGAACAGGACTGAGCGTATTTTTCGTCATAATCTCTGGGGCTCACGATTACTTTGACATTCAAATAAATTGAGAAAAAGATAATCGTTGTCAAATTACAGCGTGGAGGAAAAAGGACATTATTATTATACATATATATACCATAATTTATGGCCTTTTCCGTTATGATGTCCTTTATACATCAGATATAAAACATGATTAAACTACACTCCTTCGGCGTTCATGTCGAAACTTTGTCGAGACTGGTTTATAAATACTTTCATCCCTAACATAGTCACACCTGAGCCGCTACTTCTAAAGCCGTAAATAACTGGACGTGTCCATTCCAGTGGAGCCGCAGCGAAGTGGCCAGCCACTCGCCGCAATTGAAAGGTCGCGATTATAACCAGTCCAGTCGTTGGGTATAACAGTCTTGGGTATTACTACAAGTTTGAGATTCATTTTATTTTATTTTATCACTTCAGTTTTTGATGCAATCTCGCATTGCATACTTCGATTCTCTGTAGCGAAATAATCCCGTAGAATCAGAAACGACGATATCCGTAAAAGAAGTAATAATCAAGCCCTTTTATTCCGAATTACAGGCATGCAATTTAACAATTTTTTTCTATTTGATTTCTTAGAATATAATAATAATAATAATTTGTCGATTATGATCGACATTCGTATGATCAAAAGTCGTGCTTGCCTTAACCAGCCGGCACGGAGTGGAGATCGCTAGAGCTAAGACTCAAGCTCCAGGGGTAGAAGTGATAAATGGCCTAACGTCGGAAGTAGCTTCGGTGAACCTGCAGCCCACCTCTCTACACCCCTTAGCCACTCACACCCATGTTGCCCCTGCCTTTTACGGCGTTTTTAGGGGCCCATGCAGGGAGTGGCGAGTCACCGTCTGCCCATTTTTCCATGTTCCCTGAACATTGCGACGGGCAGACGCCATAGTCCCCATATTCCCAGACCGCTAGTACCACTAACAGTTCACCCCAATAGCCCGATACTTTTGTCCACATTTCCCAGAATAGTTCTACACTGGCCGGGGCTTGTCCTTGGGTGCATTATTATATGGTGTAGACAGGGATAATCGCCGGTCAGTGTCACGCCACATATTTACATTAAATTTGTCAAGGGGCCTCTACGTGTTGGCCTCCCCATGGCCCCACGCAAGCCCTCCAAAAGTCCGGGCCATTTTATGGCCGTGTCTGAAGACATACAATATAATAATAATAATTTTATTTGTCAGACTTGCGTCCAAAATTTCTGTTAGTTACACAAGAGACTTAAAAAACTAATTGTTAGTAAAATAAAAACAAGTAAAAGTAACAAACACACTTATTTGGCGGCTCGGTTTGACGGCAGCACATGCAATTTAAATCTGTGTTTGCAGTAAGGGCCATCAACCCGCTCCGCCACAGTCCGGAGTATGCTGTCGGAGCTGGCGCGCACCCGGCGCCACAGGGATGCGACCCGCTTACGCATTATAGCATAAAAATCATCTATGCGTTCTTCCGCAAACATCCCTGAGGCACTACAGTAGCGCGACAGCCCCATCAACATCCTAAACGCGTTATTATATTGGACGCGCAGAACGCTGTATGCTCTCTGAGTACAGCTAACCCACAAGCTGCAAGTGTAAAAAGTCTGGCAGTATGCACCAAACAAGGTTGTTTTGACGCCCTTTGTACACCTTCCAAACCTGCGGATCAGCATGTTACTCCGAATCGCCAGCGCCCTACGCTCCCTCTCCACGTCCATGTCATCGGTCTGGTCTGCAGTAACCCAGTGTCCCAGGTATTTAAATTCTGACACTATCTTCAGCGGCGTCCCACGTATTGTGACTGGTGGTACCTCAGAGTAGTGCTTTGCACCAGCCCTAAATACAAGCAGCTCGCTTTTGTCCGCATTGTACCTGAGACCATGGGACTCTGCATACCTCTCGCAAATTGCGAGCATTTGCCGAAGGGCACTGATTGAGGGACTCAGCAGCACCATGTCATCGGCGTAACTTATATTGTTTACAAATGTGCCATCAATAGAACAACCTACCATGGTGCTGCTGAGCTCCTCAAGCAGCCGATTAATATACAGGCTGAAGAGCTTAGGTGAGGTTATCCCCCCCTGCCTCACCCCACACTCGAGCCTGTACCGCTCAGATAACGAGCCCGCCCATTTAATAGCATTTGTTTGGTGCCCATACCAAAATTTAAGTAGTTCTATGGACTCAACTGGTAGTGTTGTGTCCATATAAAGTTTCTTCCAGAGTTTATCATACGAGACCATATCAAAGGCCTTTGAAAGGTCAAGGAAAGACGCATAGACGGGTGTTTTTCTGTCAGTGTAGTACCGGAGAGTGTGCTTGAGGCATAAAACTGCTGATTCTGTCGAAAGACCAGATCTGAAGCCAAATTGCGCGTCGTTAAATGCCAGATGCTGATCCAACTGTTTGTCAAGAACACTGTCCAGCACTTTAGCAATGACAGTGGCAAGTGATATGGGTCTATAATTTATCATCGCGGATGCATCTCCACGGTTCTTTATTATGGGAACAACCAGAGTCATCATCATATCCTCAGGAAGGTAAGAGTGCCTCAGACAGTAATTGAAGAGTTTGGCCAGGAGTACAGGCAGATGGTATCCTGCATACTGCAAATGTTTAAGCTAAGTGAGTCGTGTCCCGGCGATTTACCCCGTATCATACTTTTTATTGCCGCTAAAACATCCTTTGCACTGAAGCTCGTCTGTTTATCCATACCACTTTTCCTAGAAAATGATGACTCATCCGCAATTCCCAAAGGCGGCCTAACACGCAATTCAGCGTGCTTCTTGGGATAGGTCTCCTCCAGCTCTTTCCATTGAGCTCGGTCTGTTGCAACTCTGCTCCAGTATGATCCTAGGGTTATACGGATATCGTCACTCCATTTTGTTTTCGGACGCCCCTGTCTTCTGATGTCCCCTCTTGGATACCATAAGGTTACTTGCTTGCTTCATTTATTTATTTTGCAACGTAGCAAAAGAAGTAATATAACCGAAATAGCTCACAAATTAGCAAAATTAGTCAATGTGGTAGTGGGCCGGTCACTTCTGTCGCAGGACTAATAGCCGATAGAGCAATGTGACCTAGAGTGGAGACTGCGTCTGGATAATCGTAGTTTTTGACGCCTCCAGCCCGGTAGGCCAACGACTTGCGTAAGATCGTTGGCAGGAGATGAATGGGTGGCCAAAATAATTTTTATATAATATAAGAGTGGGGATTAAATAACTTGCTATAATCTTACTTTCAAAAGTTAATCACATACATATAGTTATTTACTGTTTTAATAATAATTGAGCTTTCACTGGAATTTTTAAGTAATAACGTAAAATTTTCGTACAGAATCACGAAACCTTCGTATGATGATTAAAATTGTTTCAGGTGATTTTAAGTGAAATATCTCATTAAAATGTACATTAAGCTGTACGTACAGGGTTCAATAACTAATTCGGTTTAAAATAATGCCTGCTTAAACTTATTTCATTATATAAAACAGTATAAAGACTAACAGACTCATTCCTTTGTTTATCTCGTTTGCAAAATGCCAAATGAGTTGAAATTCGGTTTAGCTAAATTTCTCAAAGATTTTACTTTTTCTTAACTTTGAAACTTTAGCCAACTTTTTACTTTCCTGCGAATGGTTTTAAATTTAAACTTTAACTGGTAGTAGGGGCTTTATTATGCCTGAATGAACTTTCGCAGCGTTCCCGTAGGCCGACCAAAATAACCACATAAGTGTTAGAAATTTACATATTCTAATTTGAATTTTATGTCTGAGAATTTACGGTGAGTTTTGCTTTGTAAATCTGTTAAAATGTAGGTGTATTATTTTACCTATAGCCTTATGTTATAACAGTCTTTGTTCTAAATCTGAATAGGTGTTAATATTCTTAATATAAGGAACCATTTATATATAGTTACTAGAGTGTACCCTGCGGCATGCTTCTTGTTTAAAGAGCAGGCGTTAATACAGGTTACATTTTATTAAACTAGTTATGTTAGTGCTATTACCCCCGGAAGATTCATTTCAATTTATATCGCAAACTACCTCTACTCCAGGTAAACTATCCCATCTCGATATTAAAACTACATAATTGTACAAAATTATAGCAAACCCGATTCAATACTCTTAGTAGATTTTCCATGAAAGCTTAACAGACAGATCGAGTTACTATCGTATTTTTATAGATGATATATTTTTATATCTATAAACTTGAAATAATTGTTCTCCCATACAAACTTTCATCCTCTACTCGTATTTCAACCCATTCTAGTTTTATTTATCTAAACCCCGTCTAACTGTAAACTATATAAATGACAACAATGACAAAAATTATCAAAATGGCTCAAATGGCGGAAATAACCAAAGTGACCAAAATGACGAAAATGGCAAATCACAAAAACCTATCCTGCTATAAAATCTATCACATTATCTGGGATGAGAAGTATCCCTCATCCAACCTCGATATAAAAATTACATAATACCGAATTTCAGCCAAATCGGTCTTACAGTTTTTCTATAAATGCATAAGAAACAGAGAGACAAATATATTTTTATCTCCGAACTTTCCTATTTTACGGGATAAAAAGTATCTTATGTTTATCCTCAGCATCGAAAATATATGTATACTGAATTTCAGCCGAATCGATCTAGTAGTTTTTCCGTAAAAACGGAACAGACAAACAGACTATTTAGTTAAAAAGCGCAGGAGTTCATATTCGTCACTTCGGTTGATTCATCCAAATTGAACGACAGAATGAACCGTCTAATATCGGCTTTACTTCGTTTTCCATGGTAAACATCTAAACGTAAAGATGAAACAAATCTTAAACGCTTTAACAAATTATACTTCGAAATTTCACGGTAGAACAACTCCATAAATATAAAAGGTATACATATAAAATCGAGACGAATTTCTCGAAGAGAAAATAATATTCGGAACACCTTTTTAACGAGAGTGAAGAGCCTTAGATTTTTTCGAAAATATTTCCTCTTAAATATGATTGATAGAAAAAAAAATATTCTTACTTAATTGGAGATGAAATATGATGGGTAAAAATTTTGCACGACGTGCTTCAACAACTTGAAACTTTTCTTTGTCAAATGGCATTCAGTTTTGCAGATACTGCTGGGTCAATTTTTAAGGGGAATGGACAATAAAATCGAAACGCTTTTCTCATACGGGTCAGCGAGTTTCACACACGAATAGTCGGATAAATATTGGGCCTTAGATATTTGAAAACTATGTAATATTATACAGTAGACTATCTCACAGTAAGGGCCCAGTAACTTATTTCTTATTTTACAAGCAAGAGAGAATAAGTCTTTTTAAAAAGGTTTTTAAATGCAACCTTTTGAGATTCTGGATATCATGTAGCAGCAGAGTGCTAGCCAAAACAAGTGAAACGAGCCTAAACAAGACGGGTCTATCTTCTTTAGTGCAGGAGTTCCTATAGCCACCTTCCGACTCCATCATCAGATCAGCTCCATGGTACATACTATTGCATTGTCACGCAATATAGATATATGTGCAAAATTTCAGCTCAATCGGAAGCCGGAGAGTTGGTCAAATTTAACTTGCAAGATTCCACCCGAACTTCATGCATAGGTACATCCATTGTGGTTTAATAAAAGCTTATAAAAATTCAATTGCCAATGACTTTGACAGTAGCAGATAAGTATCTATTTCTGTGTTTGTGGTTGTGTATACATATTCCTGAAAATGTATCACATGACACATTTCCACGAACAAACATAAAGCAAACAGTGTTATAATTAATCATACAAAACGAGAGTACTGGGCTTATCTGATTACTTTATTAATGGGACAACTGCAAACGACATTGGAATATATTTGTTGTATTATTTGATTAAGCATTTTGCGTAAATGAATGACAGTCTATGTATGTTTAATATACATTTATATCAACTGAATTACTGAAAAAATATTAATGTTTGTAATATTTATTATGTCTTGGCTCTATCTAGGATAATACTAGTGCTAGTGATAGTGTCACGCAAATATAACTAAGGAATTAATGCGTTATTTTTAATGCGACATTGTTATTAATTGTTTAAGACGTTAAACATTGACAGATAACGTATGTATGGTGGAGTTGGTGAAGTAGGCGGCGGAGCAGGAGAGGGAAAGGATTACGCGGATCCGCTCCAGCGCACGACGAGCATACTCGTAGCCATAAAAGCATGGCCACAGATGACGATCGACGGCGACACTAAGCCGTCACCCGTATTCAGGCCACCTATAGGGTGCACGGAAATGTTTTGCGATCACCACTCCCGATTCCACATGAAGTTGCCAGTCGGGGGGAGTGGAACATAATTCCCCGGCCCACGGTGAGGTTGACCCATTGGCAGGAGTGAGGTCACGTCAGCGAGGGCTGCGATCCAGGCCACGTCCTTTTCTCGTGGCCCTGGCATATGACGTCAAAATGAACACCGGAGTGTTTATTGGGTATTCTGACAAAAATACGGTAATTTCCATACTAGCCCACTGTTAAACATATCCTTCAACAATGAGGTATACAATCGGAATCATCTCGAAAAACAATAAAACGTGTTTAAAATTTTATCTATGTACATAATATAAATTCACTCAAGCGGCGGAAATATGCAACCCTCAGTGAGAGTTATATGTTTGTGCCGTTTGCTGTCGAGACGCTTGGACCGTGGGGTCCTGAGCCATGAGCCTCTACAAAATTTATCAAACGACTCATCGACTCTTCAGGTGATCAGAGGCTGGTGCCTACCTCGGCCAACGGATCAGTATGGCGATCCAGCGAGGAACGTAGCCAGCCTTCTGGCACCTTACCCATAGAAGACGGTGATCTGGCTCAGTATTCTACTTATAGTCTTGAGGACTATGGGTAGAATACAATACAAATAAGTTAAGTTTCTTACATTGTATTCAATAGTATGTAATTTATATTATGTACATAGATAAAATTTTAAGCATTTTTTGGCTAATTACATTACACATAAAACGTGTTTATGATATAGCTAATCACTGACGGCGTTATTTATAACGATATAAACAAACCGCATTTGGCCACAGTCACTAACACTAACATTATCTCAGATGTAACAGGGAATATAAAATACATTTAAATAGACTTTGAATAAATAATCGTAATGAAGTATAAAGTAATATGTAATATCTGCGGAAGATTGCCTTGGTAACGTATTTTGTTCCAAACAATTTACTTTGAAAACATTTTTGAGCTCTATTTCCATAATATTCATAACTTTCCACTAGACTGTACAAAAATTAGGCGGTTGGGTGATACTTTTTACAACTTAATGGAAGCTCAAAGCTGGGGCCGCGGTGAAAACTGCTGAAGTACTAAAGTGACGCAAAAATGCAATCCTTAGTGAGACATTGTGACCTTTGCTGTAGGAATGCTTGGTGGGTCCTGACGCCATAAACCTATACAAAGAACTTTGACAAGGCATAATCGAACCATCGGGTGATTATAGGACTGGTTTGTACCTCGGAAAACGGGTAGATATATTTGTTAGTAAAAGAAGTTAGGGCCCAGTACCTACTATCAAGCTTTCTTGATTATACAAAGCGCTTGAAAGAACTGAAATCAATAAGGGTGATTATACAGTGCATTGTTTAAATATAAAAAATGTATTATGAACTACTTTCCTATTAAATAATAATATGGCCAAATATTAAATAACATGAAGCAATACCTAAAAATGTTGACTAAACAAAGTTAGTGCAGACAGGTTAATAGCCTAAAATGTCGATTAATCATGTGCCTCGCATTTCACTAGTCAGCATTTTCAATGGCCGCTGCCACCAAGCCACTTGGTTATTTAGCTGGAAATGACTTTGCGGCTAATAATTGCCAAGCTGATTGTTTATTGTGATGAAATATTAAACGATTTTACTCACGTTAGCTATTACCTAGCACTAATAAAGTTTTTGTCTTAGCTGAGTGCTAACTCAAATTATGTTCTGTATTTCTTCAAACAAAGATTTCAAAAAGATTTCTCTCTTTCTTTCTTTAGATACTAGCGGTATACTTGTCCACAACATTTGAAGATTTTACACATGGGCAATGCCTTTACAAGTTTCTGCGTGATATTTTCGAGTACCGTTAGTATGCGATCATTGTAAAAATAATTATATTAAATCAGAACAACTGTCCAAACAGTAAACATAATACAAATCTTCGTCATTGAGAAAAAACGTAGGTAAGTTTGAATAAGTAATATACGTAATACTGTTCAAACGAATTCGTTTAAAAATATCATTGTGTATTGTGAATAATACGCCTTTTGATCCAAGCCGATAATCTGCTTGGATGTGGTTATAAAAGTTTTGTTATTGAAACTAATAATGTGAAAGAATTCCGGCACGGATATATGATTAATTCTGTGGTGGTGTTTATGCTAAATAAAATATTTTTAATCCATACTGGAATTTCTACAAATTTTATGTGTATATATTATTATTTCGATGTGTTGCGGTGGTAGAACATATAAATATAAATTTTAAATCCCACTCATTTCTTACTATATATTCTTACTATAGTAAAAAAAACCTGCTTCTTAATCACTATAAACCACTGTGCGGAGATCTTAGGTCCTACTTTCATTGTACTCGTATCTGTATTGTGTACCAAACGAAAAAAAATATTTTTTTGCGGCCGGGTGGGCCGTCGTAAGAAGTGCCAAAACAATCCACAGCCAGGTGGTATGAAATTTGCTCGATTAGATAGCCACCATCCCTGGTCTAGAGTATGCCACCATGACAACCTTGAGTTGTGTTCCGGAATTAATGACTAGGTTCCAGCCTACCTTAATGGAGTAGCAGCGCATTTGTAGTAATTACCTTTGGTGTTGCAAATGTCCACAGGCGATTGTAACCACTTTCCATCAGGTGGACCGTCTGCTTGTCTGCTGAATTCAAGCTTTAAAAAAAACAATTATAAGTAAAAGACCTTTATGTAATTCTGCCAAAGGGAAAGTAGTAAATACACTTAAGAATTAAATTCAAATATAACATAAAACAAAAGGCTAGACCTCTCTATATAATTGTATTAAAATGGTAAATTATATTTTATACAATGTGTACAATAGACAAGCTTACCTAAAATAAGGTTTATTTAATACAGCCAACAAAGCCACAATCAAATCTAGACATAACCCCAGGCATTCAATCTGCTCTAATACTAGTTATTCGGTGTCCCCAAACAAAAGAACTACTAGATCTAATATTTATAATAAACTTTCTTATCTTCACGAGGTATTATGACATTTCTTTATTAACCCTGTTTCCGTGAACAGCACTCTTTGTATCAAGTTGAATTTGGGGTAGATTTTTGATGTTTGGGTCTGACTTACGTAATCGTCGAAGTTACTGAATATCATATTTTTATGATATTATGAATTAACCGAACTGAAAGTTCTGTTCTAAAACTTACAAAAAAAACCTTTTAATATTTTTTTCATTACATACATGTAGTATTGTTTGAATAAACAAGCGTTCAAAATTACTATTTTTTAAATTTAAACGAACTAGTTCTAATTCAGCTTGAATATTTGACGTAAACAAACTAGTTTGTTTGTTAAAAGTAAGTTAATAGTTTGTAATAAATACACGTTATAAAAATAACTAGCGAATATACTTGGGAGCAGTCCAGTATCGAGTTAGGTTCACAATAATAATTAAATCGAGCCGAATTGTGAATATAGCTTTAGCCAAAGTATTGCATACCAATTGACTTAATCATAACAATTATCCAGTTTTTAATAGAAACTGTCTTGATTCATAGCCCGGTCCAGTAACCTACCAACCATTCATTTGCCTTAATATCGGTTAAAATTTATCCTAAGCTCCAGACGAATAACATCTAAATTCAACCGATGATAAGGCCAGTCAATGAATAGTAAGACATAGAACCCGGCCATCAGTAAACTAAATGAACGATCATTTATTATGCAATGCAACAGGTACAAACAAAAATCACTACCTGCAACATAGTGATGTTTGATATTTATACGTATACTACGTACATATATATATAATATGTGTATGTATGCATAATACTAAATATGTATGTGTGTAATATCAATAGGTGTATTTATATATGTCTTATGTCTATTAAGTACAAATATTTAATGTCTATATGTAAGTAGCTACTTACATATAGACATTACATATTTATACCAACCTTTTACCAATATAATATGTTTTTATACCTGCCCCGGGTGTCTGGAAGAGATCGCTTCTTAGCGATAAGACCGCCCATTGTGCACATTTAGAATACTTTTAGGCTAAAGTTCATATGTGTTTTCTGTAATGGTGTACAATAAAGTGTTATCTATCTATCTATCTAAAATCACAACAATCAGGTAACGCGTTATATTTAGGAAAGAGAACATTGTAAAAGCAATTTACTGTAGTAACTCCTCAACAATCGATACTGTATGATTGAAACTTATGTACACAGATTTGCCCGATACCAGAGGCACATTTACATCCCAAAATCAACCTAATCCGACCCAAAGGTGGAATAATCCACTAATTGGTTTCACGAACCATACAATGTACACACATTTATATGTACACGTAATCTCACGTATCCAATAGGTACACAAATACGTTGGATAAGCCTAAATAAAAAGAACGGTTTTGAAACAAGCGATAATACGGTTTTGTTCAGTTTTGGCCCTATATTGCAGTTTTCTACAACATATTTACAACATTTATTGAGTGACATGTGTGTGAGTGACTGAAAAATTGACAGGAAGAAGAATAAGTTGGTATGGGCATATAATGAGGAGTGACTACTGTCACGTGACAAAAAGAATGTTAAACTACAAGATAGATGGATACAAATGTAGACGTAGACCAAGAATAAAAATGGATGGATTATGTGAAGGATGATATAATAATATGTGGTGTGACAGAAGATGTAGATAGATAGATAGATAACACTTTATTGTACACCAATACAAACATGAACTTAAGACTAAAATTATATCTGCTTGTGTACAAAGGGCGGTCTTATCACTAAAAAGCGATCTCTTCCAGACAACCCCAGTAATGAATTGAGATGATAATGGCGATGGTGGTATACGTAACATGTATGATGTATGTCAGAGTAGAGGAGTTGGAAGGAAAAGACAGATTGTGCCGATCCAAGTAATTGGGATAAGGTGAAAAAAAGAGAGAGATTCAAAACATTTATTATCACTTCGTCAAAATCTTTCATCCATGTAACGGAGAAAGAATACAATTTTCTGCGTCCGGGCAGCCTGTCGTAAGAGGCGACAAAACAACGCACAGCTATGTTGTAGGGTATTTGCTCGAGTGGATGGCTAACACCCCTGGTCTAGAGTATACCGCCATAACTTTGAGTTGTTTTCCGGCATCAGTGGCCAGGTTCCAGGTCTCCTTCGAGGCTGGCAGCACATTGGCAGCTCCTCTGGTATACAATGTTCACAGACGACTGTAACCACTTTCCATCATAGTTGAACTGTCAGCCTGTCTGCTGTACTTCAGCAATAAATAAATAAAAATTTACTTCACTATCATAAGCTTTCTATCAATATACGGAGTATATAATGATCATTGGAACGTCAGAACTCCCCCAGGGGGTGCCTCCTGCTGGACAGTTGTGCGTCTAGAAGTGCATTCGGGTAAGAGAACCCGGGGCCAAGCCTCACTGTCACACTGTCTTTGTTCCGTGGCATGGTATCCCACCTCTCCTTGTTTCTAGTTTCCTTTCCTCTTTATTCCCTTCCATCGCATTCTCCGTATCAATCCCCTTCACGTCCTAAGTATCCCTCCTTACCCATCCAAACCCTCTCCAATCGTAGCGGTTCCCGCTCCATTAAACTCAGTAGGGTGGGGACGAATGTGTGAACCTGTGTTCGCGATAATGCTTGTGCATCTAATATATTGCGCACTTGACCGCTTCCGTTTGGCTGCAAGTCATTTACGTGCGCATGAACGTCAAAAGCCAATAAATGAAGTGATCGCCGTAACCGAAATCGGTTAGGAAGACATCATCACGTCCAAAGAACGTGGAGGCGAAATGTTTCGTCCGCTTGGTGGTTTTTCCACTGTTAATGATTGCTACTAGCTGGTTTCAGCGGATCGTTACAGCTTTAGGATTATGGTTATTTTGCACCAGAAAGCGTCACCTTAGGAACTGGCGTCGATTTGTATTCAGAGAATCGACTGATCACTGTACGCGTTATAGTAACATTTATAAAGGCATTATTTAATGTAAGCCAACGCAATTAGGTCACATCTGCTACTTTATTGACCTTTCTCACAGTAACTAAATCAAACGGCTCGGAATATTGTTTCCTTCTATTAAACTTCCTCTTATGAATAATCACTGTTTTCATAATATCTTTGCTTTTTAACATATTAGAGCCATGCTGGAATAATTATGCCTACCCCATCTCTTAATCACTCTCGTAACCACTTTCTATAAATTCGATCATAAGCCTACTTATCTATTGCAAAGCTGTCAAATATGACAGCTTTGCAATAGAAGAAGCTAAATTGCATACTAGATAGCCTGACAGCGACTTCCATTTACATGTTCGTTTATTGGAATGGACTTTTACAACCTCACCGCTCGCCAGCTACGGGATATTCACCCCATTTCCTTGAGCTCCCACGCTCAACTACGCAATAGTTCTCTAAAACATTTTCCGCGTACAACAATGATCTGGAGGGTACTTCCCGCGCGATAATAACGCGTTGGCACACCTCTGATGTTTCAAACGTGCATAGGCGACGATAACCACTGCCTGTTTGCCTGCTTCAGACTATAAAAAAAATTAACTACTGAATTTTCGGCTGTCAAAACAATATTGCATGGTACGAGACCGGTCTTAATTTTTCCAACTCGCTCAATGTCACCGCTCATATAATAACAACATGGCCTAATGCCTATCAGCTGTTCATCCTAACACCGGTACTTATTTCTTAATACCAATTCCATTACATATAAACGGAAGCTTATAAAAAATGATATCAAATTTTTAACATTAATTCCAAACAAATAGCCGAAAATGAGTAACGTCCTGTTTAATTGACTTCCGCACAAAAAACAATTAATCTGAAGCTTTATTACGAAACCATTTATAAATAAGCAATTATTATTATTTTGTTCTTTACCTGACTCGAAATCATGTAATTTATGTGTTCGTTAATCAGTAAATACTTTAAATACTACATACAAATACAGAATCTCACTTAAATAATAATTTTTAAACATTCATGTTTACGTTTTCTAAAAGTAACACAATAATACATCAAATTCTTGTCAAAACCTTTTAGCTACCGACTGCACAATCTTCTTTAATTAAATACAATGTCCCTGTTACCATTTCTATAACAGTAAAAGTTTTATTCATCGTCTGAAAATGGTCAGAAAAACTGCCCAAACAGTGCATGTTTCCCGTCGAAGATTCGAGCCTATGTATTCAAACCAGACATATGCGTGAGCCTCTAAGCTACCCCGCTTTATTTCCTCCTTCGTTAAACTCATATAGTTATAATTCACACAGAGCCCATTTGCGGCTGATTTCGTCCAAGATCCTGGGAAGCCACTTTAAGTTACGAGAGATTCGATTAAGAAAGTTTTGATACCGCAAACGTGCCGCAAACAATATTTGTAGATACTGGAAACGTTGAAGACATTTTTATAGAGAAACTATTTTCAATATTATACTAATATTAGCCAAAGTTGCATTTAAAATATGGCTCGATATCGACATGTTGTTGGTGAGAATATCGTGAATTTCTTTTTGAATAACATTAGAGATATATATTCTGCAACTATAGGTCATTATAGCTCAT
Source organism: Dendrolimus punctatus (assembly GCA_012273795.1). Taxonomy (NCBI): domain Eukaryota; kingdom Metazoa; phylum Arthropoda; class Insecta; order Lepidoptera; family Lasiocampidae; genus Dendrolimus; species Dendrolimus punctatus. Next base: position 8,884,281 of record CM022535.1, read on the forward strand.
ACATTTTCATCTAAATTATTATAATAAGATTTAGAACGCTATAACAAGAAATCTAAATAATTTTGGTATATCTTTTAATTGAAATGGAAAATTTGAAGTCGTTAATTTATACAAAAATCTGCAAAATCGAAACTTATATATAACAATAATAATTAATTAATTATTTGATTAGTGTAAGTAAGTTAGATTTTGATAGCGTAGTGATTATATTTTATCCTCTTTGTTTCTGATGATTAAAACTATAGTTAATTTAAAAGTCGACTTTAAGGTGACGAATCTTTTCATATCCGTGTAGGAACGGGAAAAAAATTGAATTTCCTGCGGCCGGGCGGCCACTTCTTACGACAGGTAAGAGACGACAAAACAACACACAGTAAGGTGGTAGGGCATTTGCCCCTCTGAATAGTTACCACGCCTGGTTTAGGGTATGCCGTCATAACAATATTGTGTTGCGTTTCGGCATTGATGACCAGGTTCCAGGCACCCTTAAAAAAAGCAGCGCATTTGTAACACCTTTAGTGCTGCAAATATCCAAAGGCTATGGTAACCGTTTTCCATCGAGTGGGCCGTCTGCCTGTCTGTGGATGCAATAAAAAAAATATCGCGGCTTAACATTACAAATTTCATGAAATATATAGTTTTTATAAGGGCTCAAAACAATGATCGCTATCGCTATTAGCGTACGCCAGCTTCTAACTCGAGGCCCTGTAACGGCATCGAGTGCTAAGTTCGCGTGAGCTAAACTTTTGCCGCGACTCCTTTTAAGACTTCTGTACCTATTTACATTTTATTGCTCCATCCAATGTAAGCTTACGGGACTTGCCAAACCACTTTATTTGCTCAGTTTATTTATTTTCAAGCGTTTGTTTTCTGTATTAAGTAAACAACTTTGATAACATTCTTTTCAAGTTCTTAAAGGAAAATTTGAGTGTTACAGCTGTGAAACTTTGATATTAACACCGGACGACCCAGTTTTCTGTTGTCGCATTAGGTTGTAGAGTACAGAATGGATTTTAGTATTTTAATTTCCTGCGGCCAGGTGGCCTGTCGTAAGAGGCAACAAAACAACCCACAGCCAGGTGATAGGGCATTTGCCCGCCCCTACCACCCCTGGTCTAGAGTGCCACCCTAACAACCTTGATTTTTGTTCCGGCATTTATGACCAGGTCCTAATCTCCCTTAAAAGAGCAGCAGCGCATTTGTAGCACCATGGTGATGCAAATGTCCATAGGCGATGGTAACCGCTTTCCATCAGGCGGGCTGTCTGCCTGTCTGCTGAAATCTTTCAATTAAAAAAACAGACAAGTTTTAGTAATATTGGTTCATGACGGTATTATACGCACACGGAAACTTATATTAAAATGAAATATTTCTTAGAAAGTACATGTAAGTCGTAGAAAAGAACGTTGCGGATGTATCGTCCGATTCCCTAATATTGACTACTTAGATGCAAACATATTTTCTGCTTCCGGCTCCACCGTGTCCCTGTGTAAAACCATGCACTTCATCGCCACAACAAAACCCTGCTGAGGAGAGCTCACCGGGTCCTGGCGGTAAGATCCATCCGGGAATACCGTACGGTATCGTGGACGGCGGCGACATTTTGCCAGGTAATCTGTCAGGAATCACCAGGAGGAGGTACTTGCCAAGGTACGACGCTCCCGACAGAAAGCCCGCGCTAAAAGCCTGGTATGTTGCCGGTCAGAGTTGGAGGCGATGAAGACACTGGAAACCGTAACCATGATCCAAACCTGGCAAAGAGATTTAGAATCTTCTAAGACCGGCGTTGATACAGTGGAGGTAGTTCGCCTACACCTATTGCGAGTGGTCACGCGGAAACGCAGGCCACTGACTTTTAGCATGACAATATACTTATCGGGCACGGGTGTTTGATAAGCATCTGCATCAGATTATCGAATATCTGTCTTCCCCCAATGCCGCGAGTGCGACGCACTAAACACAGCGTTCCATACGCTGGTTGAATGCACTGCATGGCAACCTCAGAGGTTCGAGCTCAAGCCCATAGTTGGGCTGATGAATTCGCTGGGGAGCTGGCTGAGGCGTTGCCCCACAGCGACGATCACTGGCGGGCGGCATTAGCTTTTGCGAGGAAGTAATGTCTTGTAAGGAGACTGCCGAAAGATTTAGGGAGAGAGTATCTCATTCTTTCGTAAGCTTAGTTCTATAGATTCATGTGTTTATCACTTTTAGTTTCCCCTTTTCGATTCATCGACTTCAAAAATAGTTTATTTTTACAAACAGAATTTAATAACGCATTTATTAAATTCTGTTTTAACTTTGTTGTCGTCAAAATTACTTGATTCTCAGTCTTGTGAAGTTGCATTCATGAAGCAATCGAAAAATCCATATCATTTGAACAATTATAATATCTCAATTACTTTGTACAATTGGAGGTACAAAACTTGAGTATTTACGTACCTCCATACATCTCAACTTCTCCAATTATATTTCCCAAAGAAAAACTTCCTGTTTCAATTTACACAGTGAAATATTAAATGTTCATTCCTGCTTGGTTGTTTTATTGCAGTTTTTATTAAAGTAGTAAATTTATTTATATTTCAACTCGTTTAACAATATAATTTTAATTATTTTAATTTATTCCATGACGCAGCATAAAGAGTCTGGTCGTAGTTTCATATTGAAATAATACTTGACTTGAAATTCCCGCGAGTTTCCCGGGGCACAAACTACTACAATATTTAAAAATAATGTACGCTATAGTTATTCCGCGGAATTCCAAGGATAAAAAGTTGCTCATATCTTAATTCCAAAAATTTTCTATCGACAATCGAAAACCGTATCAAAATCGACCCAGTGACTTTTACGTCAATCCCGAACGAACAGAGAAGAAATCTAAAAAAATGTTCTTGTTCTCTATCGTTGATATAGTATATTCCAGTTGTTTTTTAATAGATTCAACGAACAGACACGGCACGTTTAGAATTTTATAATATCATACATATTTAAACTGGCTCTGTTTGTAGGGTTCCTAGGACATTTTGTCATTCACGGAACCCTTAAAAGCATGTCTGACAATCAGATACTTTACTATAAAAATTAAATCTTAATAAACTTATTTTCAAATTTAGATCATCACTTTGGAAATGAGGCCATTTATTTTAAGAATCCCCACCAACAGTGGCCTGGAATCCATTTTCTTTGTAAATGTGTATATCTACATAGTAATTTCGTTTTTTTGATTGATCTGGTCTAAAGCACATGTTTTGAATAATAAAACATGAAAAAGAACGAGTAAATGGATGGTTGTTCCATTTGCCTTGTAGGATAGCATAACTTTATTGAGTTACTTTTTCACCGTACGTTTTATTACTTCTAGTATTTTTCTTCAAAAGTCATATTCAGATTCTTAGAAATACATAATGTGAAAAAATTGTTTTTAGATATAATTATGTATGTTAATGTTTATTAACATGTAAATTTATTTACTCTTATAATGATGATGAATACTTTTAATTCGAAAAAAGAAATAATCCTGCGGAATATGAACCTGATGTAACCGTAAACGATACTGAATGCAGCATTTTAGACCATTGTAGGGTATAAATACAAGCATTGATTCAGGGAGATATTTTTTATTGCCTGAAATAGGTACAAGGGCCGAAGAACCACCTAGAAAGTGTTTTTTTTATTATTTCTGCATTACAACCGACAAGCTGATGATCGAATGTTCGGCCTGCAACACTGCAAATCCCACTTTTGTGGTCATAGACGAAGACACGGTCGAGCGCAAGGATTACTTTAAGTATTTCGGATCTGTACTTAGCGCGCACGGCGATATCGACAATGACGTCAAGGGCTGTATCGCAGCAGCTTGGAACAAGTAGCATGAGGTGACTCCGTTACGGGGGGCCTTTAGCTAGCTAGGTAAGCAAGGGACCATTGACCCCCGTCTAACGAAGTGGGGTGTGTTCTCCCAGGGCACACTCTAGTCACTTTGTTGCGCTGGATCGGCTGGGCGTAACTATGTTCTAAGTCTCAGCCTTTCCTTCACAAACTAAAGCGCAGGGTCGACAGGGAGGAGGGGGTTTTTAGTGGGTATTGGGGTTGCTTGCCCGCATGCAGCATCCTCTGAGTCTCCACACTAGCTGAAGTCGTCGATCGTGGGCGGATCACTGCCAAGAGCATACTATTGCTGCAGTGATATCTCCCCCGACCGACGCGTGTCGTTCCCTAGCAACGAGCCAGTACTGCGTAAATCGGTAGCATTTTCCCTCGCCTCAAAAACAAAAAAAAACATAAAGTAGCATGAGGTGACAGGTGTTATTTCTGATCCCAAAATGCCTTTTAAGTTGTAAGGACAGAACTATAAATCTATAATTAAACCTGTCTTTTTGTATGGTAATGAAGCGTGTTCTATACTTGAGCGGCACAAGCAAGAGCTGTACGATACGGAGATGAAAATATGTTGTGATGTGTGGAGTCACGCGGAGTGACCGTATTTGGAACTCCCGAATCCGCGGCAGTCTTTTTGTTCGTGATATAGCAGACAAGCTGCAAGAGAGTCGCTTCCAACAATTGTTTACAACATATTCAACACATTGCTGGTTTCGAATACATTTAATGATAAATGATACCCTTCTTAAACAACTTCATGTCGTAACATAGAGGAATTACCTCTATAGGAGGCACCGTCCAAATTCTAGTTCAAAAATATATTTAAAAGAATAATCTGAAATTTAATAATGCGAACATTTTTACATCAATGCGCCTTTTTCCTGGGTTGGATAAAAATATTTATCTCATAAAAGATTTTTTCTAACATCTTTATAAGTAACCGTTGGAACCCGTATCTGGGATTAAGAAGGTAGGGACTAGGCACCGAATAAATTCCCAACAGAATAAATAAGTTATACGCTTACGCCCACCATTTCACAAAGATAAGTTCCAAAAGTAATTCTTTGGTGCCCTGTATGTGTTCCCAAGGTACTTGTAAATGCTATTAAGAAACAGAAACTAGGTGTAGGACTTCAGTGTAACTCCAAAATGTTTATTTTATAATAAAAGCTATTAAATCAGCCAAGCCGAGAATTAAGATGCACAATTGTCGAATTCTGATACTTTCCCGCCATCAGCTTTTTTTTTAGTAATAATAAAACCAACAATGTTTGTTATCTCTGCAATGTTTTTGGATAGAAGTATCTTTTCCTTTTGCAATATGCGAATGTACAAACAATTCGCTCGACATACCTTAAGCCTGCGTTCTTAATCTGCAGGCTTTCCATTGTTGACACACTGGGCGTGTGACCTAGAAAACATTTCGCCTGAAGCCTTAAGTACGTGTTGTATCCTTCTTTGCAATTCTGCATTAAGAAAATGAACATTCCGGTATGCAATATTCCCTATTTCAAAATCTAGATCAAATTCAAGATAGAATACTAGGAATGATAATTCTAGTACTTTAAGCGTTTTACCGTAATGGTTAGTATCACTATGTTCTTAAGGTGACACTAGTGTTGACTCTTTACTTATGAGCCTACTTACGTGCCAAAATAGTTTTTATGAAAACTTATTAAGTGTATCCATTTTTAACCACTCTGGCTAAAAGATATCTTTCAAGTATAAGCTATTAACTCATGTATGATTCCATGTTCTCATACACTGGAACTATTCAATTTCATGAGAAGGTTAGATTGTTGGGTTTCACATACATTTGGATTTGACTTTGGACTTTTTTGGTTCTGGACAGTTAGTTTCTTTGACCATAATCATAATGGTTATTGTATCAATGCACATGAGGCCTTGAAAAAGCATGCTTATTAGTATTTAATATGTATGCTAACATCCAAATCTAGTGAATGAAATAATTCTTGTCCTTTAATAAAAACGACATAACCATTAAGGTTATCCAAACATTATACAGCACTTAAATGCTAGACAAAAAAGGAAAAAACCATTTGGCAGAGCGCTGCGTAAAACACTCGAGAGCCCAGAACGTTGAAACAATGAACTAGCTCCGGCTAATTAAGGGGAAAATACACTCAAACTGCCAGCTTAAGATGTAGATACCGAATTGCTGAGTGCATACTCTTGTACTGCGAAATCTCTAGAAAACTCTATAGAGAATTTACTTCGTTTTATTTTAGTCCACTTGCTATTCATAATTTAATGCAAATTTTAAGTTGTATCAGAAAGAAAATTACTAAGATTCAAAATCTGGAATGTCGGCGACACACTTGTCCGTGCCATGCACTTTTTAGCTACCCTTATACTGCGTGTGCACTGTTGGGCAATGGTGAAATCCCGAACTTTGCCACTGGTTACATTTTCTGTAAAATATAATGAACAATTCAACTAAAAACATTTTTTTAATATAAATAATATTTTTTTATTGTTTATCTCATTTTACGAAAAAAAGTCATTTTCAACAAACATTTCAGGTATTAATGAACTGCTAAAATAAAATTGATAGCTCATTGTAATATTGCGTACGAAATGCCTATGGTAAATTATTCATAGTGCTGATATGCTAATTAAATTTAAAAAGTTTATTGAGGTTTTGAATGTTAAAAAAAGATATTTTTAGAAGCAAAATAAAATGAAGAACAAAGCCACTAACTATACATAGGTATTTTTTACATTATAAAGTTAGTCACGTTTTTGAGTTTATATTGAGTTCACACTTCTTTCAAGCTCTGAAACAAATATTATAAAAGTAAACTCCTTAAATACATTTAGGGCCGCTTGCATAAGGTTGCTTAAATTTATTTAAGAAACACAACACGTATTTAACACCCTTAAATACAATTAGCGTCTTACACAAATAAAAGTAATTAATCATACTAAACTGCCTAAATACGTTTTACGCAAAATGTATTGACAGTTCTTTAAGCATACTCGTATTTAGCGGCAAATTTTGCGTTGTGCAAAAAGACTCTAATTATATTTAAGGGTGTTAAATACGTTTTGTGTTTCTTAAATAATTTTAAGCAACCTTATGCAAGCGGGCCTTAGTATTATAAATAAACAATATATTCTAAAAAAAAACTTGCGTATTTTTAGACAAATCCAATCATCGACACTTTAATGACAAAGATCTGAGTGAATTTAATTTGATCGAGCGCTATCAAACTTAATTACTTCGTATCGTTCATAATATACATATCGAGTTAATAAAGTACATAACGTTTGAGTTGATGATGTAGACACTGAATTGTTGAGTGCGGGCTCTTGTACTGGGGACATCTTGGGAAAAAGTTTTGCGGGCGAAGCGTGCCTGGTTTCACTTCGAGTTTCAACCGTCAACACAAGCGTTATGCGTTTAAATTGAGTTGGATAACTATTTAATTTAGGAGTGATTTGTCAATTAATTATTGAAATGCTAGAATCATTATCATATCATCATTACATCATCAAATGTTGATTATGACATTTATTTATTATGTTGACAGCTTGTTGACAGCTCGACCCAGTTAGCCTTGTGCTAACGTGTTACATGCGAAGAATGAGGGTCTGATGATTCTAGTCCCATATCCCATCTATCCTCTTGTCTGGTTCCTCTTTCTCATCCCAAAGGCTGGCAATGTTAGTTTCGTCTCTAATGTTACAAACGTCTATTGGCAACGGTAACCACTTTCCATGAGCTAGGCTGTTTGCTTGAATGAACGGAAAAATATACTGTCGTAAGGCGCGACGCAACAACCCACAGCCAGGTGGGAAGGTATTTACCCGTCTGGATGACTACCACCCCTGGTCTGGAAGTATAGATTCCGGTTTCCCCTTCGCGCCCAGCTCCAAATTAACAACACTTCTGGTGTTGCTAATGTCTATAAGTGACGGTAACCACTTTTTCTCACATTACAGTTAGGCCGTCAGCCTCTCAGCTGTGCTCCAGAAATGAAAAATAAAAAAGACATAAGATACTCATCGAAGAACGGTCGGTTACTTAATCTATTAATTATTATTAATTCATTCAGTGTCTTACCATCATTTGAATTTTGACATTATTTTTATACAGTGTAGGTCAAATTTGAACCGATAATAAGGCAAGTGGACAGTTAGTAAGATATAAGAACCGGCCATAAGTCATAACGTGATTGAATGTAAAAGTGAAACATTTGTATTTTATTCACAAACTGTAATTTTTAATTTGCTTATGCTGTATCCTATGAATAAATTTTATGAGGCGATTAAAAGAACGACTCTAAATAATTCACACCACACAACGATATACAAACATATACCATCACATATACTTCATATAATGCTGATATTTGGCAGATAAATCAAATTGAACCCATTTGGTTGAAAGGTTGATAATAACAATGAATTGATTAAGTCTTTATTATTATATGAGTCACTTTCTTTATTATATGATTCATATTATTACATACCGACAAAAAACGCACACCTGGCTGTCGTAAAACGCAGTTTATACATTTCCTGTATTCGAAGTTCTTTTGTTTACTTCGCGTTTAAAATTTAAAGAAACATCCTATTGTTATCGTACTTATTTTACGGCCGCCATTAGTGTCGGACTAATCCTTGTTTTTATTGCATTGCGTCGAAGCTTGCCAGATGTGCGGATTAACTCAGTGAACGCGGCCCCTTTGTCGGTATTATACAGTTTATGCCCGAACGGAGGATGGGGCAGTAAAGCGACGATTACGATACTAGCAAGACGTGTGTATTACTTTCGATGAGCGATATAGTGACGGACTTTGCGCGTGTTATTGAATTGTGCATTACATTGGGACTTATTGCGTCTAGTTATATTTGTACCTGTTATACGTGTTGGTATAGTTTTAATAAAGTCTATAGTAATTCCAACGGCATTTTAATTCGAGGCCTGTAGCTCGTAACAATATAAAATGAAAGACAGAAATGAACTGTCTCATATCGGCTTGACAACAGTTTGTTATAGAGATTGTATTAAAAATCCACTTCGAATTAATCTCAAAATCTTAACCGAACCGCTCGTCAGTATTTCTTTACCGAAGTACTCACTTCCTTATTAAGACCGAATTTGTGTAATCCGATTTTTCTTTCACAGAAAGTATAATAAAAGAAAATAAATTATGCTACAGGTATTCGGAGTGGAATATCGTTCCTCTAAGCGTGAATTTTCGTGTGCATCGTGGAAATTAGAGAGGCTTGGCCATTGAGCAACCTTGTATGGATTTGCGTCGGGTTTTCTGTCTTTCGAAATTCAATAGCGTAGCAAAACTTTTTTATAGCTGAAGCACAGCATACAGGCTGACGGTCCAACTGTGATGGAAGGTTACCGTCGCCTATGACATTAGCAATACCAAAGTTCCTATCAATGTGCTGCCGGCGTTGATGGAAACTGAAACCGGGCCACTAACGCCGGTACACAACGCAATGTTGTTATGGTGGCATACTCTAACCCAGGGTTAGTGGTCACCCAGTCAGGCAAATGCCCTAACACCAGGCTGAGGGTTGTTTTGTCGCTAATCTTTAACAGCTAATCGTGAGTCTCTTAAACGAAGTTTACTTAGAACGAGGGTTTGAATTCCTGTGCAAAATGAGATTTTCTATACAGTTTTTATAGAAATTAAATGGATTATTATATTATATTCAATTAAATTGATTGTTATTAGATTTATTAAATTACTTTTTTTTTATAATTAGGTAGATTTTTAAAAACAGCTTTCAAATAGGCAGCATGTTGATTATGCCTCTAGTGTTGAAAAACATTAACAATGATAATGACTGTTCATGAAGTGGACCATTGGTGTGTTTGTTTTATTCTTAGCTTCAAAAAATATGCGGTAGAATAAGAGATAACTTAGTTTATCTACGTTCTAGACGCGGACAAAAACAAATTCACATCTGTATACCTGTAAAAAACACATTTTATTACTTTCAGCATTTGGACTTCGTTTGTTAACTTTGTGATTAGAAAAGAGCCCATTGTTGTATTGTAATCTTTTATGGCATTCATTAGTCAGGTGTGTCGGATTAAAGTCGACTTAGATACGGGAACAGTTGCGCAGTATAAAACGATGACCTGATGGAAAGAGAAGGCAGTCGCGCGATAATCACGAGCAAAGCATGACGCGTGTACTACAATCGGGAATATAATAAGTGACGGATTTTACTCGTGTTATTGAATTATGACCTTCTGCATTACATTTGGACTTGTTGTGTTCGGTTATATTTGTACCAGTGTTATACGTGACATTACAAGAGCTATGAATGTCTAAGAAGCAAGTGAGGTATATAAGAATAAGCCTGAATGGCGCTCTGTTGTTCGTGCCTACCCCGCAACGGACCTGGCGTGAAGTTATGTATGTATGTATGTTAGTACTAATAAACTCTATAATAATTCCAACAGCATTTTAATTCGAGTCTCACAGCTCATAACAATATGTTTATAACTGAATTATGGAAAGAAAAGCTTTGGCTGCTCCATTTTAGGTTTGTGTTGCTCAAAGTATTCAAATATACTTGCCGGCTCTGGTAGGCGCTAGACGGCTCGATTGAAATTACAGTCAACATGATTTGCCGACGGATGTTCGAGTGTGCTTCGTATTTTGGTCGGTTTCTATTGCTATAAGAATTGAATTTCAATTCGCAGACACCGTTGAGATATCGTTTCATAAGTAAGGATTCTTTGTAACTTTACTCGAACTTATATGGACTTCATCTAAGTATATTGAAGCAAACTGAGTGACAATTCTTTTGTCTATCTATGGAGTATAGTTTGTTTTCAGATGACAAATAAATTGATTTACTTTTACTATTAATAACTCCTCAAATATCTTTTACATAACGCTTGAAGGATTTTTTAAAAACCTTTTAAAATTGAATAGAAAAAAAAATATGTAGGTTGTATATTGCATTACTGCAAGTGAGAATCGCTCCTAAAGATGGATTGCATTTCCATATATGTAAATCAATTTATTCATTTATTCAAAGCAATGCTCTTTCTTATTTTTAAATACACATTGCGACCAGAGCAAGTGAGAGCAAAAATTGAATGCGAATTTCAATCAAGAAAAGCCTGATGGCCTGTTTAAAGAAACAATTGAAAATATTTTATCAGGAGATATGTATTTATAATACACAAACAATATAACCAATGAACTACCATCAATATCCAAACTTATACAACCGCTATAGAAATGTATACACAGAAATCCAAAGTTCGCGATTTTATGTCCGTAATATACGTAAAACAACAATATACTTTAACAAAATGTCAAGTCGTATACGAAAACGTAAACATCGACGTAGGGGGGCTATTCTGATACGCAAACTACTAAAGCGTAGCACTTTGGGGTAAGCAATCGACTAAGAAATAAATTGTTTCCGAATAATATAAAAAGAAATAGATTTTGGGTCCCTATGATTGGTATTTACTATTTAAGCAAAGCCTTTCACCCTTCATCCTTCATCATTGTCATTGATTGAAATATCAATCACAGCGTTTCCTTTATTTTCAAATACATCGGTAAAAATCAAAAAAGTGTTCGATTGTTCTAGAGCAGAGATTCCCAAACTGGTCGATATCGACCCCTGGAGTTCTAGATCGGTGTCCCAAGAGTCGACACAAAAGAACATGGATTTTGGAGGTCGACGAGGTCTAAGTATCGACCCCTATCAATTAACACAAGTTCTTATTTGAAACTTTCAACATATTATAATATATATAGTATATATTACTTTCAAGAATGACCAAAACGTTTTAGTAGGAAATATCATTGTTGTACTTATAAAAAACTCAACGAGACAATAAACGTGGACGAGTTGGCGCAAGATGATGAGTTCGAGCGAACAAAATTACGTTGTAACACAAAGTTACATAATTTTGATGACGAGATGACGTCAAGTCTACTCAATTAACCAATCGCAAAGTTTTTAAATTGTCAAGTATTTTCTATCAATACGAAAAAAAGTAGAGATAGGATTTTAAAGTAATTTGGCTATGGGGGTCTGAGGTATTAGTTCATTTTAGAAAGGGGTTCTAAAATGAACTAATACCTTGCTCAAAAAGTTTGGGAATCCCTGTTCTAGAGAGTCCGACAAATGAAGTAGACTGAAAAGCGCGGAAATTAAAAAATATCAAAATGTCAACACCAAATTACCATAGAGTAAGTATTAATTACATTTATGTATATTTTTATAATATTATTCATATTCTAAATATTTATTTAGAATATTGCGCAACAAAACCCTGCTTTAGCTTTTGAGAAAATGGCATATTTTTCTCTCCCTTACTCAGTTGTTTGCCAACGGTAAGACCACTATTTGTACTTAATTCTAAGCTTTGCGTATCGTTTCATAAATAATTTGTTTAATAAAGTATATTCTATTTTATTCGATAATATCTAAATTTAATAGTTATTATTATATTTATACGATACGGAAAAAAATCTGTTTATTTTTAATTCACCGTCTTTCTTCTCTTGCTTAATACTTATGCACATAACGTTTTATGGTGTAATGCGTATTTCCTTAAATGCTTAAATAAAATTACACCAAAACAACAAAAATGACAGTATAAAAAACACATTTTGGTAAAATAACAACAAATAATAATCATTCCAGTGTCTGCTTTCGTTAGCCAAATTCTATATAAAACATATTAACCTAAAGGCTATAGTAACCAAATAGTAAAAACCAGACAATTATAGTTCTATTACGTTTATTAGTCCACCTGTTCGTTTGCGTATGTTAAGACAATTAAACGCTAAAATGTTAAGTACTAAACATGGAAAATAATATATATAAAATATACATAAACACATTTACAAACACAAAGAAAAAAGCCAAAGATTGTGGTAGACAAAAGTCAAAACCTTAATTGTGCGCGGTACAATAGTGGAAATCATTGCCGGAGTCTATTTGTCCCGATACCTAGAACCGGGGTATCTTCAAGCCTCGTGTGAATAAGTACTTTTTAGGTTAGCGTGCTGTACAACTTAGGCCATATCTCTGTCTACTATCGGACGAGATCATGATCAAACGCGAAGCTATACTTCAATAAAAAAAATCCCTTATTCTGGTCCGACTCGCACTTAGATTAATATTTTATAATAAAAAAATAAAGATATATAAAACTTTTATCCTGACTAAAATGCAGAATTTATTCCTTATTCAAAGTATATGATGTTATGCCTGACATCAATAGAAGATTAAAATTTACGCAAAACCGCACTTAAAGTGGCGCCAAACAATTCAGTCGTACAAACGTTAGATTCTTGCCAAGAACTAGCTCATACATACCAGAATAGGCTTTTCATTGTTGAAATACTCGTCCTCATTGTTCACTGACACCGAACGCGCCCGTCACGAATGGATTTTGCATGAACCCGGCTCCTCTATGAAAATTCATTAACAAGATTAACTGCTAACAGGAGTTTCAATATGGCCGTGACGCTTATTGTTTAATAAATACACCTACATGTTACATATTGGATCATTTGTTTTCGTGGAAGGAGAATTAAATAGAAAAACAATTCACGTATAAGCGCTATAACGACGGAATATGTTTATTATAGTTTTAAAATGTTTATATCAACTTTTAATTCACCCAAGATTTTCAAAAGTGTAATTCGAAGATTGAGTTGATTTCAAAAATTGAGGACTTGCTACCGTTACCAAGAGCAAAACCAAATCGCATACGCAGACAAGATATTAATATAAGATGTTTATTAGAATCTCTAACAAAGGTCTAAGAAAAGTTTGTTAGACTATACTAAAACCACAAATAATATTTGAAATTGAAAAAATAAAATTATTTAAAACTAGGATATGCCCGCGACTTCATCCACGCTTGACTAGACATTTCCGCGGGATTCAACAGACACAAAATACCCCAGATGTAAAAATGAATGTAAGCTATGCTATTGTTTTAGTGAAAACTGTGTGGGAATAAGCTAATTAATTGGGCACCCAAACAACTTCAAACCGGTACCGGAAATTCCCGCGGGATTCCCAGTATAAAAATATCACAATTTTTATAACATTTTTTTAATCTGGCCATTTTAAATTATTCCCAAAAAAATTCCCGCAGGACAAAAAAAAGTGCAGAGTTTAAGAGAGTCAACTGTCCATCAGCAAAAATCGCATCGAAATCGTCCCAGTAGTTTTTACGTTACTCCCGAACAATCTGACAAATAGACAAGACATCTAAAATACATTGCATCGTGTTCTCCGACGCTTATATAATATATCCCTGTTTTTTTTAAATAGCTCTAATGTACATACAGATACGGCATGTTTAGAATTTTATAATAATAATATTAGATCTAGAAACGCTTTTTGTTCTGTAGTGTTAATTTTTTCTCTTGATGTTACACAATTTAGCAATAAGGCTGCCCGTTATACTATCCTTTGTACTTTTCGACTTATGTTTGTCTATGCTTTGGTTTAAAGAGTTACCAACCTAGCTACCTATACATTGTCTTCTATACACGTGTAGTTTTAATTGTTAAAATATGTAATTCATCTACATTTATTTTTAATCTACTTGCATGAGGTTTATATTTCTACCGGCAGGGCATTCAATATGGGATATAAGTATGCTATAACCTAACATTGTTTCCGTATTTTTATTGTTCCAGTAACATTCGCGGTTTTTATTCCTTACCTGCAGGCGGTGCTTAAATCAGTTTGAAGGTCATTCTGTCTTTGCTAATATATTGTTACGTGCGAGCGGGGATACGCACTTAGAATTGGAAGTAAAACACCAGTTTTAAACTAAAAGCTTTTATTGACTTACACAGCCGCACGCAATCCCTCTCAGCAGGGTTGCCCCTATACGCATGACTAACGATGCACAGTCCCGACGATAAGTTGTCTCACTCACAATACCGTCGCCGATATTGCGAAGACCACCTCCTGCTACTGCAGTGCTCACCTCTGATATTACCGCGTGTAGCTCGCTTTTGTTTCTTCTCTCGAACTACACTACACCTCCTTCACTTAACTGTCCACTAAACTTGTCACTAAATTCACATAACTCGTCACTGTCTTCTAATAAACTTCTCTTCTAACTTTTCCGTATCGCACTTGTTGCTTCGCCGTCTTGAACACTCAACTCTAAACTGCTCGGTAGGCGCGCCTTACGCTGCTTATATACCCAAAAGAATCTTCTAGAATCTATAATTTCGTTATTCTTTTATTTACTATCCGTCTCTTTCTAAACTTCTATCTATCTCTGTCTTTTCCTTACCGAACCTTCCATTCCAGAGCTTTCGTTTATCGTGTATCCCTTTCTAAAATATATATCCGTCTTTGTCTTTGTCTTCCAGAATCTTCTACATTTTTCTAAAAGTCTTGAGGTCGGCTTACGCTGCCAGAAAGTTCTGCCCTCGGTCTCCACAATATTAATCGAATTACTGATCGAAAATCGAAAGATGGAAAGATAAAAGTAAAGATGTATAACAAAAAATACACATTAACCAAAGTAAATCAGGTAAGTGCTGGGTAATCCGCTCACAAGGAAAGGTTTCATAGTGCGTATCGTATAGGAACATTTAATAGTAATTTCAACGATATTGATCCTTTTTCGGGAACAAAGACTATATTCTTGAGAAAGGTATTACAGAGTTTGCTTAATAAAGGCTGATGATATCTGTGAACCAATGACGTATACAAATTTTTATTTTTTATTATTAACTAATTAACTATACCTGTAATTGTGTATTCTATCACGAATATATAATATTACATTGTTTACCTTTTCGTTCACATTATTGTATTATATGATTAATTTTTACGCATAAATCGTGGTCTCCAGTAATTGAAGGAGCACGCTGATTAAAAATTTAAGGTTATGTATATTTTACAAATCTGTAATTTGTTTTCTTTCTTGGAGATTCTAATAATAATAGTAATAAGCTCCAGGGGGGGCTTTTGGCGAAGCCTTAGGTTAGTAACGACACCTCAGACCCGATTCCGGGGGCCAGGTCAAGGCCGTCACCTCCGTGCTCGAATTAGCCAGCCGGCACGAAGTGGAGATCGCTAGAGCTAAGACTCAAGCTCCAGGGGCGAAAGTGATAAATGGCATCACGTCAGAAATAGCTTCGATGAACCTGCAGCCCACCTCGCGACACCCCTTAGCCACTAACACCCCTGTTGCCCATTTTTCTATAGCATTTTTTGGGGCCCATTTAGGGAGTGTGAGTCACCGTCTGCCTATTTTCCTATTTCCATTGAGTAATAGCTTGAGGAAGTAAAGATTAACACCTAGGCAATGGCGAGCGGTGTAGAAGGGATATTCATTTATTCTGAAAAATGTGAGAATTCTCAGGGGGTGTGACACTAAAACTAAGTCACTCGCTAGATTCTATTATCTTATATATAAGATTACTATACTACTACTACAATCCCCCTAAATGTTAAGGGTATTCCACCCCTAAATATTTTTTTATATTTTTAGATAGAAAAAAATATTTTTATTTTTTCATGATATAGCATTAAAAAATACATACAACCCTAAATTTGCAACCCTCTACGATCAATCCCTATTTTTTAATGGCGATATTAGTATTTTTTAATTTTCTACTGGGATGATTTAGATTTTAATTTGAACCAGGTAGATGGCGCTGCATTCGGGTACCAGAATTTAGGTGTTCTTTTTGTTGTTGTATCTGTTGAAGTTAGTCCCGGAATGGTTTAAATAAACGATTGGACCCAGTAGGTGGTGCCGCGATACTCCTCCTAAACGCCGGGCCTGATTTTGATGACATCTTTTATTTGTTCAAGTGGATTTGAGAATAGTTTAGATTAACATTTGGTCCCGGTAGATGACGCTGGAATCGGGTTCTAGATTTTTATTTTTTAAAGGCAGGACGTCTGGCGGGTACAGCCAGTAATAATAAAAATAAATGTGCTAATTTCCACAAGGTCATTGGAGATTATGTCCGTAGCCTCCAACCGACGATTGAATGCCCATCCCTGATTTTCACGTGCCAGTTAATCTGCGAACACACCGATTCTAAAGGGAGCTATCGAACTGAAAATACCTCAAGTATTATATATAAATCCTACTTGCGTAGACACGTTGGCCGCATCCCATTTACCAAACACGTCTAGATCGGCCGGTTCGGCGGCGGAAACAGCGGAATCACTCAAGCGGCGCAAATATGCAATCCTCAGTGAGAGTTATATGTTAGTGCCGTTTGCTGTCGAGACGCTTGGACCGTGGGGTCCTGAGGCCATGAGCCTCTACCAAAATTTATCGAAACGACTCATTGACTCTTCAGGTGATCAGAAAGCTGGTGCCTACCTTGGCCAACGGATCAGTATGGCGATCCAGCGAGGAAACGTAGCCAGCCTTCTGGGCACCTTATAGAAGACGGTGATCTGGGCTCAGTGTTCTACTTATAGTCCTGAGGGACTATGGGTAGAATACAATACAAATAAGTTAAGTTTTCTTACATTGTATTCAATAGTATGTAATTTTATAATTGTTTTAATATATATAAATCCTACTACAGAAACAGTGGAATATTATATCGGATAGATACATACATACAGATACATATCTACGTACATATTCAGAATCAGGTTACCTGGAAGAGATTGCTTTTAGCGATAAGGCCGCCTTTTGTTTTACCAATTAACTATTGTCTTGTTGTGCATTT
Source organism: Dendrolimus punctatus (assembly GCA_012273795.1). Classification (NCBI taxonomy): domain Eukaryota; kingdom Metazoa; phylum Arthropoda; class Insecta; order Lepidoptera; family Lasiocampidae; genus Dendrolimus; species Dendrolimus punctatus. The sequence goes on from CM022535.1 coordinate 8,901,878, forward strand.
TTGTTTTGGTGAACAATAAAGTGGTGTCTGTGTCTTTATCTGTCTATATTCGATAAGTCGTCAAGAAATAACGTCTGTGAATACCTATGTAAGTATTATGTTTTAAATCTAATTTAGTTTCAATAAAGCATGTAAGAAATTTTAATTTTTTTAAATAAATTACATGAGGTTCTGAAATAAATGTAAATTTTTCTAACAGGGTATAATATGATCCGGAATTTCGGTAAGTTTTCGTGAGACTATATGACACACGTCCCTTTGACTGTGTATTTTAATGCGGCGGACATTTGCACTCGCTTATTCCTTTTTGAAATGAAATTTCTTTAGAATTTAATCTAATTTAATTTAGTGAGTTTAATCTCGATGAAACTCGATGAAACGAAAAAGCTATACTAAAAAGAGATAAACACATCAATTTATAGGACTAAGCCTGCGAAGAATGAAATACAATAAATTATTAAATCATTATATTTAATCGTTTAAACACTATTCCCATACATATAGAGTTGGAAATGTTTTGAAGTTTTTCGTTAATACTTCGTGTTTAGAACGTAAATATATTAAAACTTTAGAATATATGAAATGTGACGTTACAAAATTTAGAATCCCTCCCACCTGCCCACTAACACTTGGTTTCACTTCTGCTGCGTGTGAACTGCACATATTAACATTTTTTTTCACTATACTAATGCAACCAAGGATTCGTCGTCAGCCATTCACAGTCCACTGCTGGACGTAGGCCTCCCCAAGGAGGAACCAAGGATTAACCCTAATTAATATAGGACTATTATAGGAAATTAGAACAAAAGTGTCTAGGCTATTGGATTTTAATGTTAATGGTTCTGGCTTTTTGGGATTATGATGCCTGCCATGCATAATGTTCGAAGAGTGTTATATAAAATGAGCAGAGGGAAACCCACTGTATGATTGTCACAAGTTTTCGCTCAGTAGTCAAAATACGCCCATCAATTTTCCATCAAAATTCAACTTTTAAGAAGAAGCATTCGATATTTCGTTAGAGAGGATTGCTGCGTCTCAATGTTTTTTTAATCATTTATGAACAGCCGATGAGATATTATAATGTCGGTGAATAATATACAGTTCGCATAACTCTTATTTGCCACATCAGAGGTCTTAGATTACTTCAAAATATTGTCATTGTTCTAAACTCGTTAATCAAAGTTTCATCTCTCGGGATTTTCTGAAAATAAGTCTTGGAGAGTAAGTCTAGATTAAGGTCACTTTCTCAAGTAAAATATCTTCACAATTTCAACTTGAAATTAGGCATTAATATAGATAGAAATCTATTTCAATACTAATCTTTAGATATGTTTGTTTTATGAATAGATTTGTCCATGTTTAAAAAGACATTGCTTATTGCTGAGACCAACGCAGAATATCAACTATTCTGAACAATGAAGAAAATTATGATAAAACAAAACTGATGCAAACCAAAAAAACCCACGTTAAATATTATCCTTTTCATAATTATACTTCCATATTAAAATAAAAATGTTTAATTTAAATGCACCCGGATTGTGATGCCTTGTTTTTTAATTACAATTTTAATGCTTTTGACTCACCCCAAGACATTCTAGCCTAATACTTTTGTCTATGCAATTAGGAAATGACACAAACAGAATTTAACAATAAAGTTTTCACTGTTCAGCCAGCCATAAAATAAAAAATTGTTATTTAAGTTTACTCTCCAGAGATTTTTAGCTGAAACTTGGAGGGAACAGATATCTCGCTGAGCTGTTTTATTTAAAAAAATCATATTAGTTAAAAATGGACACAATTTTCAATGTATTGAAGGTTTTTAAGCTAGAATTGTGTGCGTTGAAAATCTTAACTATTTAGTGAATATACCTTTCCGAGCCAATATACCTTCGTTTCACCAACTGTTTCAATATCAGCCCTAACTTCGTTTTAGCTGCGCTGATATTGTTAATAATTAATTAAACATCTAACAAGGCTACTTTACGATTATTGATTATTTCTTATATCACCATTTCTTTATGCATAGATAAAGAGAATATTTGTAGTACCGTTTGACTATGTAGTTTCTTGTTTATTTGTGTTACTGAAGACGATTTTCTCATATCTATATTTGACAGGTACATTAGTAGCATTCAATTTTCAGATTTTTTTATAGACATACAATAAATTAAATTATAAGTACTATAAATAAAACTAAGCTAAAAATTAACTTAAAATTAAAGTTTTAAAATAAATAATATATATAAATTAAATAGAACTATGAGATGTCAGGAGCCTCAAGAACAGACGAGCGTGCATGACAAGAGCTATGAATGTCAAAGAAGCAACTGAGGTGTAAGAATAAGCCTAAATGGCGCTCTGCCGTTCGTGCCTGCCCCGCAAGGGACCTGGCGTGAAGTTATGTATGTATGTAAATAGAACTAATAATAATAAATCGGCTGACAAACACACATATTATTTATTCCCAAATTAAGCATGTTAAGCTTGTGTTATGGGCAGACCTTTTTTGTGGAGGCACGCGAGAGCACGCCCTTAAAAGAAATTTCGAAAATATCGAAAATTTGCCATGAAAACTGAAAACGAAAAAAAACCTACCCTTTAACCGGTAACCTTTACGAATAAAATGGATTTTTAATAGGTTTTTTGTAGTGGAGCTACAAACAAATAATTATAGACTTACAACTTTTGAGAATTAGCATGCCCCCAAAAAGGAAGTGACAAAAAAAGGCCTGGTTATGGGTAATATACAACAGACAACTTTGGGGCCGATCCCAGACACACAGACAATAGTAAATAACGGAAAAAAATCGTTTCTGAAATTCACCATCCCAGGAATTGGACCCGGAGCCTTTGACGGCTTACCTCACTGCAACGTACACGTTGCAGGGAGGTAAGCCGTCAAAGGTTTAGCCCGCTCAACTACAGAGGCTGTAAAACTACTAAATGAAACTAAAATACTTAATAAAATAAAACACTATAAACTTCAATCACTCCAGCCCAACCAGACAGCTGTCGTTGAGCAGTGTGCCTAGAAAGATGGCAGCTTTACCTCGCTGAATACATACCCTAATTCTTTGGACAAGGCAAGCTCCAGTCTTCCGATCGCCTACGGCCACAATCAGCCGTTTTTTAATATTTTTAAAACAAACTATTGGCCTTTGACCACCACATCCACCACCCAATGTCCATATCCACCCCAATTTTTAGATTAATAATTGCGCTAAGGTATATTTAGAGTTATAGATAGATAGATAACATAATATTTTCTTAAGTTTTCGCGACTTGTATACATAAATACACTGTGAGCTCTTTCTGCGTGCAACGGAACACAAACCAACTCGACTGATAATTTCTTTTATTTTTTCCTTCCACCCATTTTAATATTATATAAAAATTTTAGAACTAGGCATGTTTGCTGAAGAGTTTCATGCGCCGCTTCTTCTCTTCAAGCCACAACATGTTGTGAAACGGTGGTAAATTAGATTAGGCTCATAGAGTAAATAATATCCATAAACAAAATTAAAACTAAATAATTAAAATTAATAAGTTGGCGGTAGGCTAAATAAAACTTTAATAATACACGTTAGACAAATGTCATCTCTGTCGTCCGTGACCACGTCCACTGAAAAGCAGCCGAAACGTCGGATAAACCAAAATCAAATAAATTACCGCGCTTAAAATCGTTAAAACGTAGTGTTATTATAGATAGATAACACTTTATTGCTCACCAAAATAAACAAATACAGAAACAAAATGCACAATTACAATACTTCTTGGCAAAACAGGGCCTTATCGCTAAGAGCGTTATCTTCCAGACAACCTAACTTAAAAGAAATTCTTGACTAATCTGGCGATGTAGGTGGACCAGAAAAAAAACTGTACAATTTAAATAAACATACTTACACTAATTAAATAATAAAAGTTATGTGGTATAGAAATCACACCGAACAATAATACATCAGAAACAACACAGCCTTTTTTTATTTTTGAGAGCGATAACGTCAACTTTTATTTAAGAAGGTACTTACGTACCGGGGTGAAGGTAAGGAAAGGAATGCTCCGGTGGTTCGGGCATGTGGAAAGAATGTATGATGAAAGCATGACTAAATGCACAAGTCGCGGAAGGCCACGACACACCTTCCATGATCAAATTGGTCGTGTACTAGCAGAAGGTGATGTCAGGAGCCTTAAGAACAGACGAGCGTGCATGACAAGAGCTATGAATGTTAAAGAAACAAGTGAGGTATGTAAGAATGGCGCTCTTTCATTCGTGCCTACCCCGCAAGGGACCTTGCGTGAAGTTATGTATGTATGTATGTACTTACGTACCTTGTAATTTTACCCACATGAAAATTACGAGAAATACATGAAATACAAAAAGCAAAGTTTCCAAATAGTCAAACTCATTTGTAGCCGAAAGTCATAAAAAGAACAAATCTTATTTGCAGATTGTAATAACATCTAGTAAATTTGATTCTTTATATCTTACTGACATCATTATGTTTATTGTAGGCATAGGCAACAAGATTTGGCAAAGTGGTATTAAATGTGGGATATCTTGTAGACCTTAAATGGTAGCTAGCTAAATCGAGCGCCGTTTCGTAAGAAATTGATATGTAATATTGTTGTGAGAGGTTCTTGTAAATAGGATTAGAGTTCAGTAGGTAGTACGTGCCGTTGGCCGATGGAAAATCTAATTGTGAGTCCGTGTACTGTCGGCGTCTATCGACACTGGCCGGGATAATAAAAGTAAACTCGATTATTATTTATGTTGTGGTTATTTTCTGTTATATACGTCAATAAAATGCCTTGATATATAATGACACTATGGTAAAGACGTAGATAGTAAAGACACCATTTGGGGTAATGTATATTGCTAGTCATTGTGAAGTAGAAAGCTTATAACTAAGAATTAAGCATTGTTAAGAGACCGTACCATTTGTTATATTAGGTAGAATTGTTGAATTAAGTAATAGACTCGACTCGACTATCAGTCCACAAAAGACCTATTATTATATATTCTTAAATGACTATGCTGTTTTCCACTACTAACTTTAATTTCTAATCTCCTACATGATTCCCTTACACTTCTTATACATCATATGGATTTTAACATTCTCTGACTCATTCACTCTCGTTTAATCACACATGCTTATTCTTGCATCACCTATATGAACTTATTGATACACAGATATTATAACACACCTATTCACTTGAAGAGCTCACTGTAACACGATTACTTAGAGTAGTTATATTATTATTTTTTCTTTTTCTTCCCTAAATTAGCCAACAGGTTGATCCTGGTGACCTGTACCACAATTAATTTGAATTAGGTTTTTTTTAACATAATTCAGGCACTAATTTTTAGGTAATGTTGTTACTAGTTTTAAGTTTTACTGTGTACTTAAATAGGAAATAAATAATTATGTTATGTATATAGACAGAAAAATAAAGTTAGAAAGAAAAAAATCTACTGAATACAGGCCTTGCTGCGATGAACCGAAGGTCTAGCTTAGTGGCAAACCTTGGAATAAACTCATCTACATTATGTGTATGTTTCTGCAGATCACGGGCCATAAACATGGGCCTTACTTTTTGAAGGCTTGCGTGGGGCTGAACTGGGTGTCCCGCATAGAGTTGAGGATCGAGATGGAATTCTTTTCCGTCTCAAAGGAAGATCTTTCAGCGAGGCTAGTTTTGGTCCTCGCAGGCCTAGGCCCAATAGTTGAGACATTGTATATATTCTTTGTATGATTTGGAAAAGGTTTGTGACCTCTCTTATTGCACAGCTACATTCGTTGGTTTGTAAATGTTCCACTACAGGGCCATGGAAAGGCCAACACGTAGAGGCCCCTTGGCAAATTGAATGTAAATGTGGCGTGACACTGACCAGACTACCCTATACTGTATTGTAGGAAATGAGAACAAAAGATACTGGACTATTAGGATGAACTGCTAGTGGAACTAAGAATTATTATTATATTATCTACACTAATGTATTTCATTATACCTACTAAATGTTATGACAGAAATGGATTAATAAATGAACTATAATCGTATTGCTTATGGGGGTGCAGCTTCATCTTATAAATAATGTTACAACCTAAGCCCCGACAAAGACAAATTCCACGTACAGATTTGTAGAAGCACATTTTATTACCTGTCGTCATTTGAACTACTTGAAATCCTTTTATGATCGTCTTCTTTAATTCACTTACTTATTGGCATACGTTTCCAGTTATTGTTGAGAATAGCCTATTGTTCTACTGTACTCGTTTACTGCATCATTAGCTAGGTGTTTTGGATCACGATTACAAGCTGATTGTGTCGACGCTGCCGGGCGGGCACATTTGTATTTGTGAATTATAAAACGACAGCTTGATGGAGAGGTGGGCAGTTGAGCGATGACTACGGTACTGGCATGACGTGTGTACATTCGGGAATCTAATAGTAAAGGCCTTTGCAGATTTTATTGAATTACCACCTTCTGCATAACGTTTGGATTGGTTGTGTTCGGTTATATTTGTACCTGTGTTATACGTGTTTGTATAGTTCTAATAAACTCTATAATCATTCTCACGGCATTTTAATTCGAGTCCCGCTAACTCGCAACAACAAATAATAAATATAACACACCAACCTAAACCTAAAAACCTAGTTACGTTATTAAATTCACATTTCCATGACAACCCACTGCATGAATACAGCGACGTCAAACGCGTCGCTTTGAAAATTTATTTGTGCATAACACGAGATGCGAAATGCAGCTTACACACTGCCTCCGAATGAGGATCAAAAGAGAAAATGTTCATTGCATTTGGCAAATACTGGCAGTATTTTAAACTGTTATGGAAAACATTTTCTCTTGCCATAATGGATTATGACTCTCCGCGGAGAATGACTTTGCTTTGGATTATAATTTTAAACTGTTTTTCCTATGCGTAGTGAATATAAAATGAATTGCATTTTCCTTAACCAGTTTTAATATTGAATTTTGCTTGTTCTTCAGTAAAGTCTGTTTCAGCAGAATATAAAACAGGTAGAAGTGAGCAAAATTTTTTACTCTCATAAAATTCTACGCATATATCTGAAAGTTTCAGATTACGTTAAAAGACATTTACCACGTAATACATGCCTACATATACACGGTCTTAATTCCCAAACACAAAGTTATCGATGTAATTATTAAACCGTTATGATCTTTACAAAGAATGTATTTTAATTAAAGTCAAAGCCTACTTTTAATTATACAGTTATGTTATGGCCTTATTCTGCAACTGTAAATATTACAACAATCTATATAAATATAAATGCATATACGCGCATAACTTGAGAGCGACTTTACCAATTTTGATGATTTTTGTGTGTGTTTGAGTGAGTCCTTGAATTATTTAAATTCATAATTGGAAACGGTAGCGCTGGGATCAAGTTCTAACATTCTTCTAATCTCTTGAAACGATTTGATGACTTTTTGTGTGTTGAGAGGGTCTCCGGGTGGTTTAGATTCATAAATGGGACCAGCCGGTGTCGTGGGATGGGTTCCTAGATTTTTATATTTTCAGGACAAGACAACGTCCGCCAGGACCTCTAGTTTTTATTAAACAATCATATTAATATATCTTTTAATTTAATAATGGATATTATTAGGGCCAAAATATTTATTCCTTACCAAATTTACCCGCACTTAAAATGAATCTCAATTTAACACTCGTTCCGAAAACCAGATAGCAATCTAAACAAACCCATTTTAACTCTCGTTCGGTCGAAATAAATCCCTTAGCAAATTAACAGTAAAATAAATAAGCCTTAAAGTACAAAACCGTAGAGAATTATCGGTAAAATTTAGAGCATAATAAAGAACGAACCAACTTTTCAAAACGAACCGAACAAAACCAAATTTCTTTGATTAATGGAAGCCTAAATAAAAGTTACGAAGGTATGCTCCGTGGAATGAATAAAACAATTTGCATTATAATGAAAAACAATAGCGGACATGAGGTATTCTGTGCCCACTCGTGTGTTATATAGCGTTAATTTATTTGAATAGGATGAAACGTACGACGGTGTTATTGCACTTGGCACGACGCCTGCTACGTAGGGTGTAAGGTACCCTTAGTTTAAGCACTCTAAAGCTACCCATTTTAGTCTTGGCCTTGCAAGACTAGTACATTGAGTAAAAACGGACTATCTGCAGTGTTTTACTGTGTTTAATTTGAAATTGAGACATATATGGGCAGTTTCAAAGTGATTATCGTTTTTAATTCTTAAAAAAGTGCTTTAATTACTTGAGTACTTATTTTATTTTATATTGTTACAACCTAGACGCTGACAAAAATAAATTCACATCTGCATACCTGTAAAAACACATTTTATTAACTTTCGGCATTTGACTATTTAACATTTAAATTCTTTTATGGTCGTCTCGGTTTACTTTGCGTTTAAAATTTGTGATTAGAAAACAGCCTATTGTTGTATTGTAATCTTTTATGGCAGTAATGATTGCCAGGTGTGTCGGATTAAGTCGATTTAGATACGGGGACATTGCAGTTGCGCAGTATAAAACGATGATCTGATGGAGGGAGGAGCCAGTCAAGCGAGATCCGCGATCAAGGCGAGACTTGTATAAATTCGGTAATCTATTTAGTGACGGACTTTGCGCGTTAACACGAATTGAATTGAATTACGACTGTCTGCATTACGTTTGGATTTGTTGTGTTTGGTTATATTTTTATCTGTGTTATACGTGTTTGTATAATTCTAATAGACTCTATAGTAATTCTAACGGCATTTTAATTCGAGTCTCGCGATTCGTAACAATATCAAACTGGTGATTCTAGCAGACGTTATCCAGCCCTGTAAAAATAAAATCAAGAACCCGATTCTAGTGCCTCCTACCGGTTCAAATTGTGAATCTATACCATCAACCAAGCATCTAAACACACACAAAAATATCAAAATCGGTCCCCGAGATTAAGAAGATCCTAGAACCCAATTCCAGCGCTATCTACCAGTTTGAAGATGATGATTTGATGGTTTGTAAATTTAAACCATCTGAGAACTCACTCAAACGTATACACATTTCTATGATTCATTTTTATTTATATTATTACGAGTTACGCAGGACTCGAATTAAAATGCCGTTGGAATTACTATAGAATTTATTAGAACTGTACAAACACGTATAACATAAGTACAAATATAACTAGACACTACTAGTACAAACTGCACGATCCAATAACAAGCACAAAGTCCGTCACTATATCGCTTATCGAATGTAATACACACTATTGCTAGTATCGTAATCGTTGCTTGACTGCCCCACCTCTCCGTTCGGGCCTTGTTTGATAGTAAACTAACCAATACACAATCGACTGCGTGGGATGGGATCTTCCAAGAAAACGTAATCTGCACACCTGGATAATTATTCCTGCAAACGGCCAACAAAGTCGAAAACAATAACAATAGGCTATTGTCTAATTGCAAATTTTAAGCACAAAGTAAATAAAAGAATTCCAAATGCGGAAGGGTAATAAACCAGGTAAGCATTTCTTTGTTGCTATGTAAATATATAGATTAAAGAGCAGTTTGTTAGTTAAATTTGTGAAATACAACCATTTGCCATTTCCAATGTGCACCATTCACTTTTTCTCACTCATTTAGCCTAGAACTAAAATGTTCAACCACTCGCTGGAGCATCGCTTTTGGAATAGCGCACGCGAATTTCATGTGTAATTCTTTGCTTTGAACCATTTATACCATATATCACTCAAAAAATTAACAACTCAATGATAAATAGTCAAAAGGTAAGCGTACTAGACGTTGCAAAATTTTTGGGAGTGTATATTGACTCTTGTCGTAATTGGAAAGAGAAATTATCTTCAATAACTAATTCAATAAGTTCAGCTTGTTATGCCCTAAAAAATTTACGCGATGAAGTTAAATCGGACTACCTAAAAATGGTATATCACGGTTTGGTAGAGTCCAAATTGAGATATACAGTATACAGTGTTGGAGAAATAGCTACAAATATAACCGCGAGAAAGCTTTTGTTGTGCAATAAGATGTGTTAAGACTATGATTCGCATACCACAAACAGAGTCTCGTCGAGAACATTTTGAAAAATTGGGTATATTCTCACTTATCCCGCCAAAAATATTAGGTACTGAGTTTGAGACGCAGGACGAAAGAAAACATAGAGAAGCAACAACAAAGAAACATTTAAAAATAAAATAATGCCATCTTTAAATTGTGTAAAGCACAGTATTACATATCAGGTTGTTGACATTTTTAACAAACTACCTAAAACCTATTGACCTAAAATTGAATATATACAAAAAGCATTATTTTAAACGTAACGTTAAAGCATTCCTTCTCAAACAAGCATATTATTCAGTTGATCATTATTTTTGTTCTTAAATGTATACATAATACTTTGTAAAATTAATTATATTGCTTGTAAATTTGACTAAATCATAGAGAGCTGCCAAGAAGGCATTTGTAAACACGGGAAGTGGCCCCATGTTGCTCAAAATTTGTGTTGCGGTTGTAACTAAACTTGTTTCAAGTTTCTGGAGCCAGAAAAGCGCAGATCATACAGCAGATCATCTCTCGGTCAAACAAAAAACGCAGAACATACATATACATTTTGTACATATCCATTTTGCAAGTATACATTTTGTACATACAAATGTACATATACATACGTTTGTTTGGAAACTAATTTTATCAGTTTACTAGTGTTGTTATCGGTTTACTAGTATACGAATGTGTTGGTTTATAAAGCAACATATTCGTGGGAAAACTGGATTAGTAAAAAAAATCTGATAAGCAGCTTCAAAATTATTTGAAATATGATTTTATTTATAGATAGATAGATAGATAGATAACACTTTATTGCACACCAAAATATACAATTACAGAAACAGACCATAACATTTACAATATTTTCTAGGCAATACAATAGGCGGCCTTATCGCTCAAAGCGATCTCTTTCAGGCAACCTAAATGAGAAAAATTTGAATCAAGCGAAATAGGTGGTGCAGAAGAATGGCAATAGAAACATAAATATTCATAACATATATTATATATATATATATATATATATGTATATATATATATATATATATATATATATATATATATATATATATATATATATATATATATATAAATATATATACACAAATACATACACGATTATGTATACAATAATACACAAGTTATTATAATAAAAGTATTAGCATGGTTATATTCTGTTAATCAGACATAGCTATTTGTGGACAAATAGTGCTTTCTGAGCAAATTTCTAAATATTGGTAAAGATTTGGCCTCTCTGACAGTAAGAGGCAGCATATTCCAAAGTTTGACAGCCTGCACCGTAAAAGAATTACCATAATAGGATGAAGTGTGTGCAGGCGTCATAAGTTTTCGGTACGTTTCATGGCGCAAATTGTGGGCAGTGGAAAGGCGAAGGAATTTAAAACGTTCCTTAAGGTACTGGGGACTATTAGAAGTAAATAATATGTTATAAAGGAGAATGAGAATGTGAGTATTCCGGCGAAAATGAATAGGAAGCCACTTGAGTCTTTTACGATATTCGGAAACGTGGTCATATTTTCGCAATCCAAATATGAACCTGATACAAAAATTCTGAAGCCGCTCAAGCTTGTTCAGCTGTTCTAAGGTTAAATCTAGATAGCAGGCGTCAGCGTAATCAAGTATGGGAAGCAAGAGGGACTCAGCAAGCGTAATCTTGGTAGCAGTGGGCAGAAAGTTTCTTAATCTTCTGAGGGATCTAGAAGACAAGAAGACTCTGCGACTTAAATCAGTGATGTGAGGCCGCCAAGACAGCTCCCTATCGATGATTATGCCGAGATTTTTGACAGTATCGCTAAGAGGAATGTGTGTCCCGTCAAAAATAACGTGTGGTAAGGAAGACCAGGTAACTTTAGCATTCATCCTAGGGCTACCGACGATAATCAATTGAGTTTTCTGAGGGTTTACAGCAAGACCAAACTTTTTGCTCCATCTTAGAATATGATCCAGGTCTGTGTTGATTTTATTAATTGCAGTGTTCAGTGAATCAGTGTCGCTCTGTGTGTAGATTTGTAAATCGTCAGCATATAGGTGATAGGAAGAAGTCAAATTATCGGAGATAGAATTTATAAAAACAGCGAATAAAAGGGGAGATAAAACGCCGCCCTGAGGAACACCGGCAGTTAAACCACACCAGGATGAGTATGACTCATCAATACGAATTCTCTGCCGGCGCCCAAGCAGGTAACTGTGAAACCAGTCGATTACTGATGGAGATATGTTAAGAGTGCGAAGAATACCAAGCAATAAGTCGTAATCAACATTATTGAAGGCGCTGCTAAAGTCTAACAGTGATAGTACAGTCAACAAGCCATTCTCCATCCCATGCCGGATGTCATCCGTAATCTTAACTAGTGCTGTGACTGTGCTATGGCCTGGGCGAAAACCGGATTGGAAGGGGTTCATTAATGAATTTTGAGAAAGGAAAGTGCTAAATTGCTTGTGGACTAGGCGTTCTAAAACTTTTGAAAGATAAGGGAGAATAGAAATTGGACGAAGTTCAGAAAAGGACGAAGGATTTGGTTTTTTGGGGAGATGAATAACATGTGCTTCTTTCCAAGCAACTGGAAAGGTACAAGATGTGAAGGAAAAGTTAAGAATGTGGGTTATAATAGGATTTATGACACCAATAATGGGAATGATCATGCCACGACTAATACCATCACTGCCGACTGCATTTGAAGATATAGAGTTTATAGCACTCTTAACATCACATTCAGATAAAAGACTAAGATTAAAACTTGGATGTAAAGGAGTTGGAAAAGAAGAAAGATTTTTCAATGTGTTTGACTTAGTCAAATTGTCAAAATTTATATGCTATTTATATGCTAAACTAATAAAATCATCAAACAAACTAAACATATTCCGTAAATTCCTTAAGCCTCGAAATAATTGGAACTAATCCGAAATAATTTTCCACATAATCGAGTTTCAGACGAGAAATAAATTTATTAGTCAAGGCCCTAAACTAATAAAACAAATTTGTATAACAAATAAACGCCTCAACAAAGTTTAGTCGGCGAAATAAACGAATATTGATTTTTTAATTGGTCCAATCACATTGGCGGAGTTTTTTTTTAATTATGGCGATTAATGAAGTCCAGTATCAGCAGTCTGTTGTTTATACATAATTATGTTAATTGAACAAAAATAACATTATATACCGACTACATTAATATAATATGAGAATATTACGTTACAAAACGTTGTTCTGAAAAGTAAATTTCTAAGACTTAAAGCTATTAAAATCTGACTGAGGATCCCGTAGCAATTTGGACAAAAACAAAGCCCTTATGTTTACGTTTGGTACATTTTTCTCTCTATATTACGTTCCAGACAAGTTTCTTGGAAATTACTAGTTCTATATAGCACTACACAATCGACTCTCAGTACAGTATTACACCCGGTAAACAACTAAACAATAAAGGATGGTGTCCATACATGTAATGAGCGTTAATTTCTTTTACAATCATAACAATGTGTCTAAAGCCTTTTTTATTTTATATCAATAAAGCTAATGATATATCAGCTCCCAAAGTGGTGATAAAGCCCCATCTCTAACTTTTAAAATATGCGGTAGAAAATTATGTATCCTGGGGTAAAGGTTAAAAAATTCTTGAATCGAAAAATACTTGGATACATAGTGTTGGGGGCTAAGAAGGCTTGGTTAAAGAACACGAGAGATGTTCGTTGCTACAACATATATTTTTGCATATTGTCAACCTCTTCTGCTTCATGTCTACGTTCAACTGGAACATTGGACTTTGTGAAGTCGATTTCGATGAAATCCTGATCGTCGTCTATAAGAATGTTCAACGGGCTCGGCTCTTGCTTCGAGATATTCTTCAGTATTTTTGCACTTTCGTGAAATTTCACATCTCTCGCAATTATGAATTGCCTTCGCTCGGGTATCCATACACACGATATCCCTTGGCGTTCTTTGGGTATCCGACAAAGTTACCAGCAATACCTCTTGCTGCGAATTTGACTTTGTTTGGATCTTTATCCAGAATGTGTACCTTAGTTCCAAATCTTCGAAGGTATTCAATCTTCACAGGTTTGTTTCGCCATTTTTCATAAGGAATTTCACCCTGTAGACTTCTAGTAGGACAACGGTTTCTGACGTAACATGCAGTATCCACCACTTCTTGCCAAAAACCTGAGGAAAGATCAGAACTTAACAGCATACACCTTGCCATTTCTACCAAGGTCCGGTTCATTCGTTCTGCTATTCCATTCTGCTGCGGTGTTCGAGGCACGGTCAGTCTTCGCTGTATGCCTGCTTGTTTCAAAAATCGATCAAATTCCAAGTTACAATATTCTCCTCCATTGTCGGTCTGGAGATATTTGATCTTCAGGCCCGTCGAGTTCTCAACGTGACTTTTATACACCTTAAAGGCTTCTAAGGCTTTATTTTTCGCACTTATAAAATAAACTTCACACCAACGCGTACAATCGTCGATAAAAGTAATAAAATATTTTGCTCCACCTATAGATTCGCATCTCATAGGTCCTACAATATCAGAATAGACAATTTTCAATTTTTCAGTACAAGGACTATGGAAATCAGAAAAAGGTAACGCGGTCATTTTCCCTCTAGCACAAATATTACAATCACGTAAGTTTCGTACTTCGGTCATGTCAAACTTAGAACCTAATTTACCTAAAAGCTTAGCAACATCTTTGCCATTCAAATGTCCTAATCGCTCGTGCCAACCACGTATATCAGCATGTGTATCACTCAAATTGAAAATGTATTCAGGACTGTTTAAACAATATAAATTACCTCTACGATATGCCGTCAATTTAATTTCACCATTCTTATCAATAACCTGAGCTACGTCTTTATTGAACGTAACATTATAGCCGTTATTTGTTATTTTGGCTACTGAAATTAAATTCGTCCTTAGATTAGGAACACACAAAGTATCGCGTAGTTCAAATAAATCCCTCGAGTGTTCGCTCCATGCCGACAACCTTACAGTACCCTTACCTGTTACGTTAGTACTTACATGCGTCGCTAAATTTATTACTCCGCTAGTCAATTTTAAAGTGTCGCCGAACTTACTCGCATCATTACAAAGGTGAGATGTGCACCCACTGTCCAAAATCCAGTCGTGTTTTTGAACATTTACAGCGTAAGAAACTTCTACATCTAAAACATTAAAAGTGGTTAGAACGTTATTAATATAATGTGTTTCTACTGCTTTCTGTGCTTTTCTACCTATTTTATTTTTACAGTCAGATGCTTTGTGTCCACGTTCATGACATTTATAACATTTAAATCTAAAACATTCTTTCTTTTCAGTTCCTATTTTATTGACATCAGTTTTGTCTCCAACTGTACTTCTGTTCTTTGCGCCTTTCTTAGGATACCTTCTCGCATTCATGTACAAAACACCCTCGTCCGGATTTGTTTGCATCTCTGGACTCATGCTCTTCAAGTATTTTAATTTTCAAGGCCTCTGGTTTCGGCAACTCGTCTCTCGATTCAATCGCACATCTAAAGCTATCGAATTTTCCGGGCAAACTATATAATAACATAATAGATACTAAATCCTCATTTATGCTTATACCCATGTCTGCAAGCTTGTGCACAGCGTCGAAAAAAGTATCTAAATGCTCTTTAACATTTCCTGTCTCCGACATTTTGTGCAAGATTAAACGTTTTAAACATGTAGCTTTCTTAGCGGGTCCCTTCGATGCATATATTGACTCCAATTTCAGCCAAACATCTCTGGAAGTTTTACAACCTCTAATATGACGAAGCTCGCTTCCACTCGTCGAAAGAATCAGCTCGGCTTTGGCTTTTTCGTCCTCTTCCACCCAGCGTTCAGCTTCACTGATATCATCTGGTATTCGAACTTTGCCACTCACGTACTTCCACTCATTATTTTTAATTAACAGAGCTTGTACCTGTATTCTCCAGCTGTCGTAATTTTCCTTGCCCAAGGACTCGATTCGCATCGACATACTGCTGCTCATCGTTCGGCACCTTTTCGCAATTAATTACTGCTTTTGAATATTTTTCGATCTGAAAACTTTATACAAATATAATAGCGCTATGGACTTGCGCTGCCTGGGCCCATGACCAATGTTGGGGGCTAAGAAGGCTTGATCAAAGAATACGAGACATGTTCGTTGCTACAACATATATTTTCAAGTGTAACTTCAACGGTGGTAGAAACAGCTCAAAAGTCAGCCACACGTTCCAATATTAAATTTAAATTTACCATATACAAAAAGTTGTATATCCATCACACAGTACGCGGTACGCCACGCATTTGTTCTATTAATTTACTTTTAATAGTCCTTTTTATTTATTATAAATATAATTTAAATTAAATAAAAAATAATACTCGAACAGACTCAAAATTGTTAAAATTTGTTTAACAGGTCTACTTGGTGTATTGCAAAGGTATATAAATTACTTATTATTCAAATAAGTCCTTTCTAGTATTTACGTATTTGTTATTGAAAACACTACCACACTGACCTTATTACACTGAACAAAATTTATTCAGCATTTTAAGCTTGAGTACTTTCAATTCTTTGAACTATACAAAACTAAATTTGAAATAACACAAAGTGGGATTGCATTTATGTAAATTAAATTGAGTCCCGAATGTGGCTCAAATTCAATTTATTTCAAACATCATACTATTTTAAGTGTTTGTCATCAACGTATACAAAGTTTGGGAACGAAGGCCGTTGTATTGAATGAAAATGCCTATTTTGATTGTTTAACTTTGCCCATTATTTATTCCATGGTAAAGTTTTAGATAATCCGTTTGTTTATATTGGCCCGTTTTGTCTATACGCTTTGATAAATTGCTGTGATCATCTATAAAACTGTATAAGCTTTTTTTCGAAAATGTATGTGATTTTGCCCAATAACGGGTTTACTGTAGTCTCTATTCCACCGAAGAAGTCGCACAAACAGAGTTCTACGGTCGTGCAACGTAATGTTAAAAAAAACAAAATAATTATGTCGACAAGAACACTTACGAAACTTACCGAATGCTGCCCAGCCCAACTGAATCCCACTATTGGCTTCCTCCTCAGATCTGTGTCTGCCTATTTGTATTTTCTGATAGACTTGTCCCTTTTGTTCTTATTTACTGCAATAGTCACACTCACCGGAAGTTGTCCTTGGGTGCATTTTTATATAGTGTGGACAAGGATAATGCCACGCCACTTTTACTACATTAAATTATTCAAGGGCTCTACGTGTTGGTTTTTCAATGGTAAGCCCTTCAAAAGTCCTCGCTCTTTTTATGGCCCCTTGTCTTCAGAGACATACATAATTCTCAATGAATATTCAATATTAATTTAACAAATTGGCCAAGTGCGTGTCTGTCCATGAATAGAATTCCGTAGTCACGACACTGGCACTATAGATGCGGACGACTACCGAGCCATAAGGCAGAGGTGTCCAACTCTAAAAACTCCAATCTCAAAAACTTCTTAACAAATCTCGTTCAAACCAATTGTCTTTCCCAGAGTTTTATAAGTTTTACAATCTTGACTTTCTCAAGAATATTCCACTGCCTAGATCTAGTTCGACGTAAAGGGACTGTTTTTTCAAACTTTGGAACCTAATATTTGACCACTTATTGACTGGAATAAAAAAGCCACCAAGGAATATCGTATTATATCTAGCTGCCTTTGTATACGATACATCCAGGGGCGTAGTATATAAGATGGCGCCTAGGGCACGCATCATAGTTACGCCCCTTTATAAATCACCTAATATAAAGAAACACAGATGCACTAAACGACAATTTTAAATGTTCTGATTTAAAATTATATTGACTCTTTTGGGCTGATTGGACGAAAACGAACGACGAAAAGTGTTTGAGAATAAGAACTTCAGTTGCGTCTAAAAAAGTATTAAAATCATTTTTAATCACTAAAGAGTCATCACAAAAAGAGCTAAAATGAATCAGCATTTCCAAAACGTTACAACAAGAACGGTACCTACTAGAGTTGTATATAAATAAAACGTAAGTGCGGATGGTAGAGTTGGCGCGGTATACCGCGTCGTACTTACCACAATTAAATCACAGATCTTTTGAAGAACCGTCAGATAAAAAAGACCTATAATAATCGTGAATGTATTTAAAGATTAATGAAAAAAATATGAAAAGTAGCAAAAAGATCCGCTGCCGCGACTAGTCATCACACTCCTGACACTGAATTATCATGTACGTCGCTCTTTTATGATATTGAGCAGCTGTGAATGAGCTTCCTGGTTTAGAGCTACAATGGCTTCAAAAGGCGTAAACAGATTAAAGTCTCAAGGTAGCAACGCATCGGCTTAGTGGCAGATGTCCATGGCGACGGTAGCCACTTGCCATCAAGTGGACCGTCTGCCAGTTGCCTATACGCAACATAAAAAAAAAAAAAAAAAGATCCAGTCTCTCGGGCCTACCATATAAAAGAAACTGGCAATATGTATACATGTGCGTAAGATATCGAACAAATATCAGGTTTTAAAAGACGCGAATAACGTGTTTATGAAAGCATAATGAGAAATCAATCGCCTTCTCGCCATAAGAAGTATATAAAGGCTTACAACTTCTAATTAAATATAATATTATATAATATTAATCAATAGCGAAGGGTTATAATTCACATGGTATGCTCTTAAGCCCGCGGTCGGATGTCGTAGAATATTATTAATAGATTTTAAATTGCCCTTAAACCATATATCCGTCGCGCGCACATGTCAATGCTGTTACTACGGCAAATGGATTAAATTAATATTGAAATTTTATGTGAAGAACTGCTCTTACCTTGGTTCCCTAGGTGCCTGAATACATTTACCAGTTTATAGGCTCTATGTATGCAAGGTTTATACGCGTGTTGTGTATATATTACGTGAAGATAGACTGAGAACAGTTTAAACATCTCATTAGGTGTGTTGTGTTTTGATACTTTGTAAACAGATTTATTCACAAATTTATTTTATTATATACAATGACTAAGCCGTGGTAGCGTAATGGTTAGCGCACGCGTCCCAGACTAAAGAGCACGGGTTCAAATCCTAGTCGAAACTCATGCACCACTAAGGCAGTTTTTCATGTAGATATTGCTGCAATTACCACGTGCTACCACCACCACCAGTGAAGGAAAACATCGTAATGTGATCGTGACCTTATATATTGAGATAACCGATGTGTCAAACCTTGGCAGTTATAGTTTCCGTTCCCCTATAGTAAGAGGCCCGAGCCCAGCAGATTTATTACATTGTTACGAGTTACAGGACTGTAATTAAAAATGCAGTTCGAATTACTATAGAGTTTATTAGAACTGTACAAACACGTGTAAAACTGACACAAATTTGCCTGGATACAACCAGTAATACTGCACGATTCAATAACACGTGCAAAGTCCGTCACTATATCTCTCTTCGAATGGACTACGCACGTCTTGCAAGTATCGTAATCGTCGCTTAACTGTCCCACCCCTCTGATCGGGCATTGTTTTATACTAAACTGTATAATACCGACAAAGGACTGCTTTCACTGAGTTAATCCGCACATTTGGCAAGCTCCGATGCAATGTAATAACAAAAAGGATTAGTTCGACACTAATGACAGCTATAAAACAAGTACGATAACAATAGGATGTTTTCCTTAATTGCAAATTTTAAACACGAAGTAAATAAAAGAACTTTGAATGCAGGAAAGGTAATAAACTGCGTTTTACAACATCCAAGTGAGCACATTTTTTGTCGGTATGTAACACTATACAAGTAAACGGATAAACTAGAGAGAACAAACGTAGGACAAAAAACGTAAGTAGATTGAGTGTAGGATGACAGAACTTGAACAGGTTTTTGAACTAGTGTGACTATTGGCTAATTCCTATACCTACTATTCATTCACTTGCTTAACCATCGGTTGAAATTTAACACTACTTGTATGAAGCTTATATCAAATTTTAACCAACAACAAGGCTAATTTATAGTCGGTAGGATATAGGAACTGGCCAAAAGTTAGCCACAATGAAGAAAGGAGTAACTAAAAGTAAAAGGAAAGAGAGACTGTTAAGACAGCAAGCAATTTTTTGTAAAAAAATAATATTTAAAAATCTAAAATTTCTAAGATAACAGGCGAAATATTTATTTTTAATTATAAGCCTGCTGCTGTTAATGTTAAAATATATTACAAAATCTTCAAATGAGGTACAGATAATGAATGTAACCTTGAATGCCATTCATTCTCACTTGTGATTAGTCTTCACATTGTTGTTAAAGATAAATTAGAATTTCATCTTAAAGTACGCTCGGGATTCAGCCAATTAAACACATCTGTCAAATAATTATGTAAGTAAGGTATCATCATTGCTCACTGTTTAACAAAACAGACATTACGAAATAGCATATTTAGCGAAAGCTCAATAATTAACGTTCAAACACCAGACGACTTTTGTTGGAGTTATCAACACAACAGCGTCCTGGTTTAACTTTTCAACAAGAACAATAATCATTCCCAGCCTCAGACTGGCGTTTAGGAATATTCATTTGTTTTATTTCTCAGCGCCGGCCTTGAGTTTGTTTCGTGGAAGTTTATGGGTGGGTATAATGCGTAGTTGTGGTTGAAAGCGCTACCTCAGAACTTTGAATATTTATGTCTCCAGTCTATCCATACTAATATTATTAATACTTTTGTGTCGGAGTACAATATAATTAAATAAAAGAGTAGAGGCTAGACAATTTATTTTAGTTATTTACTTGGTAGCAGTTAGCTATAATGTCTGTCTGTACGTCAGACAGTAGAATAAATATTTGAATATATTATTTTTATGCTGCCAGGTATTTTTAGTGTATCATCACTTAGGTCGAACAAATACGAAAATGACTTTATTTGTTGCCTCAAATGTAAGGGCTGAAGAGAACTTAATGAAGTTTGCCGTAGAGATTGAATGCTGGAACACGGTATAGGGTGACTTTATCTCAAAAACAATTTTGAAACAGCTGAAATGGGGGATTAAAATTTGCATGTACTGAAAGTAATTTCTCGCATAAGAGATATAAAATGTCGTTATTTAGGTTTTCAGAGAGAGTAAAGTATTAAATATGTATTTAAAACTTATTTCATCCGTAAAATGATAAAGCAGCCGATTTTTTAATCATCATTTTTAATTTTTTTAATCATTACTAAAAAGGGTATTTTTTATTTCAAATTCTTAGAATAGAATAGATAACATTTGAATAATAAACTCACCAAATATACAATAACAATATAGTTATGGTAAAAATAATAGACGGCCTCATCGCTTAAAGCGATCTCTTCCAGGTCACTTAAATTAAGGAATAATTTAACTTAATCTGGTGATGTAGGTGGTGAAAATTATTAGATAAAAATAATAAACTTAAACAAACATACCTTAAACTATATATTTTATAATTAAATACATACAAACATGTTTATAAGATTCTTAATAGGATTTTTTCAGATTCCGATTGGTTTGGCCAGCTAAGGGTCCCATATGAAGCTGATATTTATATACCTTCAACGTAAATTTCAATGACGAAGATACCGCTCACAACTAGTTCTTCTACATGTTGGCTATTTCATAGGGCTTAATACCAGTCATATATTAAGGATTTTTTTAAGATAAATAGGCTCGCGTTGACTACGATCACGCCTAATGTTGGACGACGATGCGGTCGAAGATGGAGC
Organism: Dendrolimus punctatus; assembly: GCA_012273795.1. Classification (NCBI taxonomy): domain Eukaryota; kingdom Metazoa; phylum Arthropoda; class Insecta; order Lepidoptera; family Lasiocampidae; genus Dendrolimus; species Dendrolimus punctatus. Next base: position 8,923,666 of record CM022535.1, read on the forward strand.
CCGCTTACATAGTGCCTATTCACACGAGACTTGAAGATACCCAGATTTTACTTTTCGGGAAACGCAGATTATGGTAGAGCATTCAATAACACAGCCGTATGTAGAAGGAACGTGGAGTGTCAGTAATGACAATCCCGCTACAGTTAGGTGTTATCATAATAATTTACATCAAAGGACGAAAGAAAATAGACTTACAGTGCCTTCTATTCAACAGTAAATATAAAAAGGTTAATGACCCGCTTAAAAATTTAGCAAAAAGTTTTGCATCAGGTCACGTTTACGAAAGAGACTAAGTGCAAACTGCTCGTTTCGCTGGCAAGTAATTGGCAGGTAACGGACACGCCGCCGCGTCGACTTTAACAAACTTTTACTGCAACTTACCTAATAAGCATCGGGCTTAGAAGTTTCACACGAAATATAAATAGTTTCCGCATGCATAATGCAGCTAGGTAACGATTTAGAAAATATATCTGCTGTTTTTAAAGTTTTTCATTGAAAAGTATCTAACAATAATGAGCCTTTTGCTCTATGTCTTCGTTATTTAGATGAGTGTATATTTCTCGCGACGATTGCCAAATTCTAACTCTCTTGCTCAGACCTTAAAAAACCATAAATCATTATAATTATAGTGTTAAATCCTAGTTACGTTCACAGTGCTTGATTCGAATTAGTCTGGGATCTCGGAGGAGCGTTAAAAAACAAACAACAAAACACAATTTACTTTTATACAAAAACAAAAAACAGAGAGAATTTGAAAATTAATTTAAAACAGAGATTTAATACTACAAAAAGAGGTTCACACTATACGTGGGCCTGAAATCCACTTTCCATGATGAATCCAGCCAGACAGTAGTTTTTAATTAGAGAATAAGGGATGGCGATATATTAAGCACATAACCCCCTACGTCTCCAAACATTTTATTTCAAAGTGTGATAAAGTAACTAATAAATACAATCTGGGCTAAAACTTAACTTGCAGCATTGCAAACATGCCACATCTCTAGAAAATTCCCTTGCAGATAATATGTAAATTCAGTGCTTTTTTAGCTTCAAAAATGATAACGATAACGCTCGCCTGTGTAACACTCCTATATAAGTATCCAAGCAACCGCTTCGTATTCAAGTAGCGCGTCGTGGTTATGTGAATGTGACATGGCATTTCTATTCGCATTGTCGCGATGCCTGGCTTGATTTGTTATAAAAGTGTGCCGCAGCGTGCACTTACTGTGAATGAACACTAAATATCAATGGAAGTGGTATTGCGGCCCATATAGATCGTTCGAAGTGCTTATCGAACGGTTATTTTATGATCCCACGATGCACTTTTGTGGAGTGCTCAATTTTTATAATGCTGTCTCGGGAATGCGCTTTTGCTTACCATTTGGTAGTTTATGCTGGCCGACAACAGCGTTGGTAAGATAAATTATGTCTGGATCATCCTTTGTATATTACTGATTCTAGAAGCATATTAATTTTAATGAAATGAAATTTATTTACACAAAGAGTACAAGGAGCAAAAAATAATTTACAATACGAAGACAATTTATAGAAGCGTCCAAAATTACCTCTGGTGCCCGCAAAAGGTCTCAACGGAGCTTGTGTGGCGGGCCACAGTGGTTTATTAATAGTAATTACAGAGGTAATATTTTTGGTAGAAAAACACACGTTTTATATCCCCAAATTAAGCAAGTTACGCTTGTGTTGTTATATACTTATTATTATTACAACGGACTACTTTAGGGCCGAACCCAGACACGCAGACTATAGTAACGGAAAAAATCATTTTTCCCGAATTGACCATACTAAGAACCGAGACCGGAGCCTTTGCTTTGCAGCGAGGTAAGCCATCAAAGGCTTAGTCCGCTCAAAGACAGAGGCCGGCGAAAATAATATAATATGTGTGCTCGTATGCCGGTTATCGTCGATATTTTTCCTATCAAATAAATGTCTCCATCCAGTTTGTCTGTTCCGTACTAATGATCTTATTAAACGGTTCTATTATTTATATTATTATATTTTTTAGCTCGCCTCGGAATTTATTTGTTTATTTATTTGGGTCAAAATTAGAAATTGAAATTTAAGCACCTTCCCGTTGTCAGATTGATCTGAAATTTGGTACACACATTTAATTTAGATGACAATACAATATAGTAAAATCAATAACATTATAAATCTAAGATGGCCGCCGATACAAAATGGCGGATTACATATTTTTCCTTAACCCCCTCAATATGGGTATCAAATGAAAGGGCTACACTAGTAAAACACGATGATTATGTCAAAATTTAAAATTCAAAATGGACGCCGTTCCGATATGGCGGACTATGTACATATTTTTCCACAACCACCCAATATGGGTATCAAATAAAAGGACTTCACTAGCAGAATACTGTCATTATGTCAAATTTCAAACTCAAGATGGACGCTGTTACAAAATGGCGTACAAGCATACTGGCTCTAAGTCGAGTCAATCTCTGGAAGGGCTATGTATTAAGGAATTAGATTGTACTAAATTATCAGGTAAGAAACCATGTAATAATGATGCACTGAATGAATTAAATAAAATGAGGAATAATCGGTAGACCATTTCACTAAATACTAAAAACAAGAAAATAAAAATCGGTAAAAAAACTTTTAAGTTAAACGGTTTTATTGTATGTGCACTGAAATCATACCTATGGCAGAGATATATATATCTCTCTTATGGGGCCCCACGTTTTTATTTTAGTATAGTAACTATTTATTTATTTTGTAGTTTTCAGTGCACATACAATAAAACCGTTTAACTTAAAAGTTTTTTTACCGATTTTTATTAAATCTTATATACACCGATGTTAATGAAATCATTAATAAATTATTTTTTGTTTTGCATGTTTATTACATTATCGGAAGTACATGTATACTGACTTTCATAATAATCTGTCCATTCAAGAAAATTTGCGAAAACGCTGAATTCATATAAAAACGGTCCCAATATCAAAGGAATGATTGTTTCTTTATTAAACTAAAATCTTTACAAAGTTACTTTTGTAGATATACTAGGATATGCCCGCGACTTCGTCCACGCTTGAGTTGAAATTCCCGCGCGATTCCCGGGATAAAAAGTAGCTGAAATTTAAAGTCTAAGATTCGATGTCGACCAGCAAAACCCGCATCTATCAGCCTAGTAATAGTTACATGTATCCCAAACAAACAGACAAGAAATCAAAAAACTATCGTAGCTTCCATGTTTTTTAATAGCTTTAATGTACAGACACGTCATGTTTGTTTTTTTAATATTATAGACTAGCTGACCCGGCTAACTTCGTACTGCATCAGAATAATTTTTACTATATTCCAAGCATTTTTTAAATATTTACTCACTTTAAACTTCCCTGGACTTCCACAAATAATTCAAAGCCAAAATTAGCCAAATCAGTCCAGCCGTTGTCGAGTTTTAGCGAGACTAACGAACAACAATTAATTTTAAAATATTACAAATTAGTATATTTCTTATTAAATTGTTTTACAATGGATTTGTGGAATAGAATAGAAGCTTTATTTATTTCTAACACAACAATTTACAAACAATAAATACCTGTTGTGCGAGACTGTCACCAGTGCTCCGCTCCATAACTAAAGAACTAACTACATATAATTATATATACATAAAGAGTCTGCGTGCGTGCATGCTTATGTGCTAGCCTAAAAGTGGAAAAAGTATTATCAAGAACAATAATAATTAGGCGCCGACAAAAACAAATTCACACCTATCTATAAAAGAATTTATTACCCGTCGGCATTTGAACTAATAACATTAAACTATTGTAATCTTTAGGATCGTCTTCTTTTGTTGTCTTATGTATTTGCATACGGCCTATTGTTGTATTGTATCGTTTACAGCCACCTGTAATCATTAGCCAGATGTTACAGATTTTAAAGTAGGTACAAGCTGGCTCTAGAAATTCGGTCAACGTTTCTGGGTGGATATTGAATTGGCAATATAAAACAATGGTTCGATTGAGGAGGGGCAGTCCAGTGAGAACCACGGTCGAAGCGAGACGTGTGTACTACAATCGGGAATCTAATAAATTATGGACTTTGCGCGTTGTATTGATTTACGACCTTCCGCATACGTTTGGACTTGTTGTGTACTGTTATATTTGTACCTGTATAATCTCCATAGTAATTCTAACGGCATTTTAATTCGAGTCTCGCGACTCGTAACAATACAATAGATTTTTTATTTTTACGATTTTGGCTTATAAAAATTCACTCCATCTATTTGCATTAATCTTTTCGCACATGCACGTCTACTTGAGGTGTTGTCCGTGCAGGAACGGAGAAAGAATACAATTTCCTACGGCCGGGCGGCCTGTCGTAAGAGGCGACAAAACAACCCACAGCAGGTGGTAGGGCATTTGCCCGCCTGGATGGCTACCACCCCTGGTCTAAAGTACGTCGCCATAACAACCTTGAGTTGTGTTTCGGCATTAGTAACCAGGTTCCAGTCTCCCTTAAGAGAGCAGCAGCGCATTTGTAGCACCTTTGGTGTTGCAAATGTCCATAGGCGACGGTAACCGCTTTCCAACAAGTGGGCCATCTGCCTGTCTGCTGAACTCCTGCAATAAAAAACAAAAAAAAAGGTGTGCTATCATGATTGTAAGAGAAATTACAACAATAATAGAAATATAGACCCTGTAATATTGATATTACGAGATACTAGTTTAAACATGGAAATCAGTCATTTGATATAAATCATTAAAAATTAGCACCAAAATGTGTTCTGTTACCACTTTTTCTATAATTATTCAATAATTCAATCTAAAACAAAATGTTCCTTCTAAATAATGAGGAGGTTTAATTAAAAAAGTAACTCGCTTACTAAAAATCTCGTAAAGTTGCTTCTGGAATCTATATGGAATTTAATTTAACGAAAGTCGATCCCATTGGGATTTTTACTGGAGATTAAGTAATCTTCTCTGTTACCATTCAAAACGCATATTTTGAATGAACTTTATAAATAAGGGAAAAATTGCTCAAACACAAAATCGACGTTTGCAATTTTGAAATATACTATAAGGCGGTTATTACACTACGCTAACTTTGGCACCCTTGCCCTGAATTAGGATCAAATCAGGGTTGTGTATTATACACATAAGGAGTCAGGATGTGAAGCTAGGACATGCCCATACTCTGTACCGGATCCCTCATTTAATATAGTGTAATAAGAGTTCAAGTTGAGTACCAACTTAATTTGTATTTAAATCGTTCTCGAATTCACTTGAACAAACACAAAAATATCATCATTATTGGTCCCGCCAATAATGACCACCATAGGAGTTAACGGCACCATCTAACGGGTCTAATTAGAAAAACAGCCCATTGTGCATTGTTATCAATGGTAGGCATTAGCCAGGTGTGATTCTAGGAAATTCAGTCCACGCGGCCGAGCAGACGTATTGCATTTGTACAGTATAAAGCAATGCCCCGAATTAGAGATGAGGCAGTCGAGCGATAACTAGTTCTAATATATTCTACTATAACGTTACTAGCTACAGAACTCGAATTAATATAAATGCCGTTGGAATTACTATAGAGTTTATTAGAACTATACAAACAGGTACACATAAAACTGGATGCAACCAGTTCACACTGTATAAACTGCACGATTCAATTACACTCGAAAAGTCCGTCACTATATCCCTAATCGAAAATACTACACACGTCTTACTTGTATTGTAGTCGTCGTTTGACCGCCCCACCCCTCCGTTCGGGCATTGTTTTATACTAACTATACATTACAAAAAATCGACCACGTGCCAGTGCACAGCTCGGCACTCTGTAACGGCAGTGGGTTTCCGAGAAACAACAATAATTTGCACACCTGGCTAATTTACCCTGCGAACGGCCAACGAGTCGAAAACAATAACAATAGGGTATAGTCTAATTGCAAATTTTAATAAGAAGAAAACGAAAGAATTCAGAATTCGAGAGGGGCAATAAACCAGGTGCGCGTCATTTCTTTGTCGGAATGTAACAATAGGTATACAGGTGGCCCAACTTGTAGTAATAATTGCAACGCCATTTTAATTGAGTCGTGCAACTCGTGACAATAAGTGAGAATGTTCCATCCTTATTGATAAATCCAAAACCAATGAAGTTTTGCACTTGATAAAACGCGAATACAAGCTGCGAATATAAACTAGTTCATAACAGAATACATTGTTCCTTTTCAAATATTCGATTCCAAGTATGACCCAGTTTGGAATAACGTTTCAATTGATCTGGTAGCAAGTTTCATACACATGTCTCAAGTTACTGATAGACAGTTCGCTAATCGATTGTATTCAATTAGGAAATTGGTTTCGTACTAACGAATATTGTAGTTCGTAGAATTAAAGTAAAAATATCCATTGTGTGAGACCGGTACTTGTGGTAATCGATGAAGACTTGCATACAGGTCAATAATGCCCTGGAAACTAATAACGAAACACTTGTAAATATATTTCCAAGTAGTCTGTGTTATTTTCGCGTTTATTCAAGGAATTCCAGAAACCCTATAATAATTTATCAGTTCCAACAATATCAAATAATTCTTATAAACACACACTAAGGCCAGCTTTTCTAAACAAAGTTGGTAAATAATTGTTTTGTCTATATTATTAAAATTTATTAGATGATAGCTGTTTGAACTATACTACTATATTCTTGTCATTAATAAATAATTACTGGGTTTTAAAACATCTTGTATACTATTTATTACTTGAAATTCCATCTATTTAGCCATGTTTAACACGAAAACATGTATAATTTATAATATGCTAGGTGGTAGGGTATTTGCCTGTCTGATGGCTACCACCTCTTGTCTAGAGAATGCCGCCATAACAATCTTGAATTGTGTTTCGATAATAGTGGCCAGGTTCCACTTTCCCTTTAGAGAGCGGCAGCACATTGTTTGTTCCAAATGTCCATAGGCAATGATAACCGCTCTCCATCAGGTGGGCCGTCTGCCTAACTGCTAAACTCATGCAATAAAAAAATTAAAGCAAAAGTAAAGCGATAATTATTTCTAATAGGACTTTACAATAAAATATTGTAATTTTAATCCTTTTTTTGCTAATTTGTTGATTTTTTATTTACTATATTGTTTATTCACAATATTCTCAACACAATTACAATATTTAATCATACAACAACAACAAAATATTTTATGTATTAGAAACTTTTAATTCCATTTTTACGTAAACAAATTACTCCTTAATTATACATAATTAACTTTAAAAACTTACCTAAATATTTATTTAGATTCAATAACATGTTCTTATTAAATAATGCTCGGAGCTTTTTTGGAAACTTTCGGAAAATGTTATAACATAAAAGAGGCTTACGTACTGTCCAACCGAAATCCCCATTGTATGCTGAAGATAAAAACTTATTTAAAGAGTTTCAGCGCTTAGTTCCCACGCTATGACCTAAGAAGCGGTGATATTGCAACAAAATTTAAAAACTGGTATACGTAGTAACTTGTGAATCAAATAATATATAAATAGATATTATAACACCTTTTGCTTTTTCTTGCTGTTACTTATTAGTATTAGATATCCATCTCCATTATTTTAAGGTTAGAAGCTGTTTCTTGCAGACCGCATAATGTCTCACAGCAAAATAGCTTACTCAAGCGTGTTATATGCAACGAAATTCTCTGCAGAAAATGTTTTGTATATTTTTATAAAAAAGAAATATTAGTATTTTAAGCATTGTCAAGGAATATATAAATATATATACGAGTATATATACTAGCTGATCCGGAGAACTTCGTACCGCCATATTTTCTAATTCCTGAAAGGCTTTGTTTCATGCCACAAAAACAAAATCATCAAAATTGGTCCAGCTGGATTAGGAGGATTCTAGAACCCGGTTTCAGCGCCACCTACCATTCCAATTGTGGCTGTAAACCATCCCGGACCCACTCAAACATACACATAAAATTTCATCAAAATCGGATGTATAGTTTACGATCTATAAAGGACATACAGACAGACATTCATTTTTGTATGTCAAGATATATATAAATATATATATATAATATAGACTCTGGCCATAAATATTTCTGGTCATAACGTGATCATTATTTAATTAGAATATGGAATGGGGTGTTAAAGAAAAGAGAATTGCTGTGATCGCCTTGCACAAAGTGGGTATGGAGCCCTCGGTCATACTCCAGACACTACTAAAATATGGAAATAACCGCTACTTTCAAAGAGCTAAGGGCTTGGAATTTCGCAGCAGTTTAGACAAAAATAGAACCGATAAAAAGTTATCATGTCCGTCCATCTGCGTATCATTCTATGCAAGTCACAACGTTCTTTTTCTTATAGGTAAAACTTGGCACAAGATGTATCTAAATTCTGTACTGTATTTTTAAATATGGTCCAATGGCAATAACAGCGAGTTATTTCATTTTATACGTAAATATATTTTTTTGGAATCGAAACATTAATGTAGTAGTAACAGTAAATCTATATTAAGAAATAAAGTTTAAAAAACAGAATAAGAATGTTATACATTAAGGCCCGCTTGCATAACAATCGCTTTTAAATAAAATTAATTAATCATATTAATCTGCCGAAATGCGTTTTACAAAAAAAACGTGTTGACAGTTCTTTAAACATATTTAACGGCAAATTTTGAGTTGTGCAAGACGCTAATTGTATTTAAGGGTGTTAAATAGGTGTTGTGTTTCTTAAAAAGCAGTCTTATGCAAGCGGCCCTAAATAAATTATATAAATATCTTCTTTACCGGAAAAGAAAGACCGAACAAAAGAGCTCCGGACACGCGTTCGTAAAAGACCAGACGGCGCAAAATAACACCAAAAACAGTCCTTGACTATGTCAGAGAGAAGCCAGGCTACCAAGGCCTTTAAAAATGAAAAATAAAAGTAAAGTGGAAGTGACTGTCCATTATTTTAAAATAAAAAAGAGAGAGTGAGAAAAATGTAGAGAAGACTGCCATTTATATAATACGTAATCATAAATTACCGTTTTTACTAAATTTCATATATGAGTCTCTTTCAAAACTTGTCTCGAGTATACTCCGAAACGGGTTAAGGAATTTAAAGAAATATTTTAGGGAATAAAATAATAAAAAAGTATCTTAAACTTTCCAGTAGGTTTTATTTAAATTTTTGCAGGGTTTGAAAGATATGAATATAAAGTCCAAAGTGGATTCGGACAAAGACAAAGCAAGTGGTAGCCACTTCTAGTTCAGAAATGTAATTCTTTCAACTCCGAAAGGTATGTTGTATGTACCAAAAGTATATATTATATTCGTTACGTATTGTTTTAAATTATATACTCGTTACAAATATTTTTGCTTATTTTTTTTTTTTTTATTGCATGAGTTCAGCAGACAGGCAGACGGCCCACTTGATGGAAAGCGGTTACCATCGCCTATGGACATATGCATCACCAAAGGCTATAAATACGCTGCTGCTCTCTTAAGGGAGACTGGAACCTGATCACTAATGCCGGAACACAACCAAGATTGTTATGGCGGCATAGTCATACCATACCACCCCTGGTCTACCAGGGGTGGTAGCCCTCCAGATGGAAAAATACCCTACCAGACAGGTTGTTTGTTTTGGTGTTGGTTGTTTTGTCCCCTTTTACCGCTCAACTTTCTGAGGCCGTCCGGCCGCAGAAATCCTGGCTGTCACAGGGCTTTGCCTTGCAATCTACTTTGTACGAAGGTACAATTCCATAATTAGTCGAATAAATATTATTTATTTTATTGATTATTATTTATTTGTCTTCTTTAGTAAAGCTTACTGACAAATAGTCATATATCTTAATTACATAAATAATTTTGCTGTTTATAAGCGTTAACATTTTTTATTTCATTTACGCGAAATTAATACGCGATACTAATATTTCATATACTTAATAATTTAATATTTCATTATGAAGTTATTAGAAAAATAATTTTAAACCTAATCCTATAAATGGTAAAATATTAAAATCGTAAAAAAATCGAATCCCATTCAATTGCTTTTCTGTAGAATTCATTTTATTGAGTACAAAATATGTGTGGATTTCATCTCTAGAATTTAATCCATTAGACCGTTAACATATTACAATATCGCTTAAAATCTCGGTTTAGTCGTTTTTATTTCTAAAATAATCGATGCGAAAAGTACTTCGATTTATTTTTTATTTCAACACATAATGAAACTCTCCATTCTATGAATAAAATAAGCAGTTCTTAGCTGGTTTTGTTAAGTTCAAGTTGTGTAGCTTTGAATACAATAAAAACCTTTTTTTATTGTAGGAGTTCAGCAGACAGGCAGACGGCCTACTTGATGGAAAGCGGTCACCATCGCTTATGGACATTTGCAACATAAAAGGTGCTCCAAATGCGCTGCTGCTCTCTCAAGGGAAACTGGATCCTTGTCACTAATGCCGAAACACAACTCAAGGTTGTTATGGCGACATACTTAAGACCAGGGGTGGTGGCTACCACCCCTGGTCTTAAATATGTATATATTGGATGGCTATCCAGTCGGACAAACACCCTACCACATGGCTGTGAGTTGTTTTGTCGCCTCTAACGACGGACCGCCCGGCCGCAGGAAACAGTACTCTTTCTCCATTCCTTCACGGGTAGAAATTAAATGCCATATCAATTTATTAGCTGATTAATGGTTGGCACTTACCTATATGTCAAAGTAGCAATACCTTCTGCTGCTTATTTGGGCTATATTACTTCGTAGGTATTTCCAACAACTACACATTTGAAGCAAAAGGTAACATTTTCTTTATGAAATTGAATATTTATATATATAAAAAATCAATTGCTGTTCGTTAGTCTCGCTAAAACTCGAGAAAGGCTGGTCTAATTTGGCTAATTTTGGTTTTTAACTATTTATGGAAGTCCAGGGAAGGTTTAAAAGGTGAGTAAATATGAATAAAAGCTTAGAATATAGTAAAAATAACAATTTCGCTTTCAATTAAAAACTATTCCTGCCTGTCAAACATTTGATATTCGTCCCGTGCTTCAGATCAAATAAAATTTAAAAGTGACGTTTTCTTCATGTTTTTGTTTTGAAAGTCAAAAGTTTGATGTTTGTCCCGTCGTTCAGAAATCAACGTTTTTAATTTATTGATTCTGAGGCGGTACGAAGTTTGTCGGGTCAGCTAGTTTTAAATAAATAATTGATTTGTGTAAATTTAAAATTTACAAGCTGGACACTAAAACTTTCAATCAAGTATCATCATGTAATAATTAATATATTCTATACCTTAGATTCTAACTAAAATAAAAACTAGTTTAAAAAAACATAAGTTTAATTTTTGAGACAAGGGTTGTTTTTAATTAAATGCTTTTTAGAGTTCCGTATCTAAATGACAAAAACTAAACAGTTAAAACGTAGTTTTATTATTTAAACAGTTTGTGTTCATCACCTGAACGGAACCTGCATTGTGCGTGTATTGTCCGATATTTTTTTTTTATATCTATAGGTTAGGTGAAATACCAAGGGGAAATCCAGTCTAAGATGGAGCAAGATTACCTAGAATATACCTTTCACATGGGATTTGAAGACATATATTCTGTATATTTCAGAAAAAACAGACAAGTATAAGAAATTTTACTCCTCAGCGGTACGTACTTACACAGATGCAATATGTCTGCTCGGTTTTGTATATACTAAACTAATATACTATTTTTCTAATAACAATTTTTAAACACAAAGTAAACAAAAGAAGTCCAAAAGCCAAAAAGGTAATAAAATGTGTACAAGTATGCAGGTGTGAATTTGTCTTTTGTCGGCACCTAGGTCGTAACAGTATTACAAAAATAGGAGTGTCCACTGGATTGGTATTTCCACCATAAATCGGTGGCGTGAGTTCGTACGCCTGCTTGTTGGTGTAAAAAGATGAGGCAATTAGTCCGTGCAATTATGCAAAACTATAAAAGTAATACACAATATTGAAGTCAACAATCTTTCACTAGAATTTTAATGACAAATAGATTTCCAAAAGAGAAATGATAAACCCGTTTTGGAAATAAGATTAGCCCTTCGACGGTGAAATGCACCAAGATCCAATTTGTGCGGGGCGGAGTTAACACCGTTGCCGCGCAAGAAACGTGATGGATTTGATGCAAAAGGAATGAGGTATTTCTTTGAAGATATATTGAGTGTGAATACTTTCAGTATATTCTTTTTGTAGAGCACGAGGACGGTTTTAACAAATCAATAATATACATGACACTCTATTACTACTCCTAGGGATGTTTATTTTATATTAATTAACCATTAAAAATTAGCCTCCCAGTATGCTCTTAAATATACAAGGAATTTTTCAAGTGCGCTTCTATGTCCAAATCCAAAACTATAAGATATAGCAAAAATATTACCGAATATATTACTAGTAATAAATTTTGATGATAACTAACGCGATATCATGAAATTTTTGAAAAATTAATTACTCTAGTCAGAAATCGAATCGATTTTGATTGATTGATATGATTTTGAAAAAAAAAACACAGACTGTATTATTATACCAACCTGTAGACTGTACTCCGATTTATAATTAACTGGACTAAAATGACAGCTGTAATTAACCTATTTTTTTTATTTACAAGTGAATTGAATCAACAACTCACGTTATGAGTTCAATCCTACAAATTTTCTATAGAAATCTTACAGACATTCTATTGAATTCAACTTACAATACTGAGTTGCTTCAAACTTGCAACATAAAAAAAGGTTGGTCGCAGCTTTCGTTTTAGTCCAGATAATAAAAAATCAGAGTATGACTTGTAGTCATATAATCAATTTCTGTTGACACGTCAAATATCAAACTAAGAGAAAACGTTAATTTTTAAATAGACCGATAATTACATGTAGGTATATATTTCGTTTCAAATGCCATAACAATGAGTATTAATCAGTCTTATAGTAGCCAAAAATTAATGATCTAGGACAAATTTTATATAATTATGCGTTCAAGAGATTCGCCAGTTATCGCTGGCTTTACAGTTATATCTTGAAAAGGATGATTATTTTTGAACACAGACCAAGAAATTAATTTATTATAATATTGAAATAAAAAAAAACAGGAAAAAATTTACTGCTAAAAAACTGTAGTAGTTTTTAAATTTATAAGTAGTTAGTAGTTTAGTAGTAGTACGAATCGAAATTAATATTAATTTATTTAAAACACTTATCGAGAAAAAAACTCGTAGCATTGCATGGACTCGCTAAATATTAATAAAAATTAATGCGCCGGCGTAATTAACATTTCATAACCCCTTTTGTTGTATTGTTCAGCAAATTCTGCTGTTTCATAGGATATTTTAAACTGAATAGAGAAGTCATTACTTACCTCCCCTTTATGACGCGGCATTTATGTAGGCTACCGTGTGCACTGTACAGTCACTAACCTGCACTAGACATAGTCTTATCTATACACTATTAACTCTACGCACTTTGAAAGTTAAAAGTGATAAAAAGACACTAGTGACCTAAGTGACGAAATAAGTTCGCCACTACGGCGTAGCGATATATGGCGCGGATGAGCTACGGCGTAGTCGACTACGCGCTTGGAGCTACCGCGACAAACTGAAGAAGTATGCTTCGACGTTCGTTTAGGTGGCTTTTATAGTACTTATTTTCTCTTTGAGACGCGTAATTAAGGTCTTGCTAATAAGGAATTAGTAACTGAATGGTCACTATGATGAAGATCGAATGAATTGTAACCTCGTTTTCTTTTAAATGATTCAATTGCGCTTTATAATGAAATAAATTACTATAATATTACCAATATTTGGACAAAGACTAATAGATAACTTTGTCCACTTATAAGCTTTAGGTTAAAGTTTTAACGTCAGGTTAGTAATAATTATAGCTCAAGCACCAGGAGATGGCTATAATATACTAAGGTATTTAATGATTCGCAAACAGATTAAGTACATAAAATCGGTCAAAAGAAGTTTTTGAAAATTACAAATATTACTTCGGTCTTCGGCGAAATAATGTCCACTGCTGGGTACAGCCTTTCTCAAGCTTGCGCCACATATCGCTTTTTTCTCTTTCATTCATGGTGACTTTGCGCTTTTCATCTGTCCATCAGATTGGAAGGCGACCAATACTACGTTTACCAAGACGCGATCTCCAGTCCAGAAGTCATTTGCACCATCTACCGTCGATTCTGGTAAAGAAATTACCTGCCTTCTATCACTTCAACTGACTAATTTTAGAGGTTATTAATCCTTAAATTAAGTATTAAGCCAAACACTTCATGTTCAGTTCGCGTGTTGCTTTGAAACTCAATGTTTTCAACGTCAGGTCACGTTTTGTGCTGCTATTCATTTTCGTGTGAAACACCCTGTCACGCACTGGCGGAGGGCTAATTAATATAATATTAGACCGACCTGGCCGTCACTCCGTCCCTTACAACCTGGTGAATTTTACTTGATATAAATATGTATTCATACATTGTCTGGTTATACTAACAGGGTACCTGAATACAACGCTGCCAATCGAATTAAGGGTAGTTTACATTTATATTAATTTGGTAAAATAAATTCTCGTTGTCTCGGTGTTGCTTTGGCTAGTTTACTGAAAAACAAAGGTCCCAAGCTCGATTTTTATTGCAGTATAATAAATTTGCTTTCTATAATTATCTCGCCTGATACTAATCAAAGAGATAATTTGGCTTAGGGCACGCTTATCTTGGAGATAGCTATTTACGCTCGATTTCAAGACATCTAGGTTGTATATATCGCAAAACACAGACTCTTAATAAGTGGCCACTCTTTTGGGATACGCGTAAGAAAATGGAAGTGCAGCGCTTCGTTCGTATACATGGTGTCTACTATAACCGGTGTCATATACCAGTGCGTGTGGGTATCTGATGGTGGAAGAGGGATGGCGAGATTAAATTTAAGAGCTCCATTCCAACTCTCCAATGTATATCCATTAGAAAACCGGTAGTATGGCATCCCTGCATCTATCTTGTTGATTTTTGGTAATCAAATGTTCCACTATCTATTCTTGTCCGTAGTATATTATCCATCAAACAAGCTTAGCTTGATATGTATCCAATGTCTTTTTCTGGTGATTTATTAAAGTTACTTATGTTATAGATAATGAAAAATTAGCAGCATTATAAATTATATTTAAAATTGACAGATTAAGGAATTTTTTTATGAATTTCCGGAAGTTTTGACTGGTTATGTCGAACTATACATTTATCGAGGGTAAAGTATTCAGAATACCCAAAATAATCAAAATGGTATATTACTAATATTTATAAGGCTTTCAAGTATAGTAAATTTGAATTCCTGAAATAACCTTCAATATAAAGTTTGCTTTATTATCATCGTTGTGGAAGACGTCCTTGGTTGTGCTACCAGCAAATAGTCTATTTTATGTATCATACTTTAAATTCAGCTACCGTTAAAGTTTGTGGTTTCAAACCCATATTAATATTATAGACGTTAACTTTTATTTAATTTATAATGAATGTACTTATATGCATGGAAGCACTTTAATTCCCCCAATATGAAGAATCAAAATGGATGCATATTAATCATAGAAAGTTATGACGAATAAAATGTATATAATATATACAATGTCAGCCCATAAATGTCCCACTGCTGGGCTCGGGCCTCCCATTATAGGGGAAACGGACAGTATACCGCCACGCTTGTCCAAGGCGGCTTGACCATCGGTTTCTGTGTCATCACATGTTTTTCGTTTTTATTAATATTATCAGCCATGTCCACTGCTTCGGTCTCCATTAGGGACGGACGTATAGGCTGTCCAGGTTTGACACATCGGTTATCTCGATGTGCAGGTTGCATCACGATGTTTTCCTTCACCGTTTTTAGCACGTGGTAATTGTAACAATATGCACATTAGATCTGAAAACTGACTAAGAGGTGCATGCGTTCCGGTCAGAATCGAACCCGCGCCCTTCGATTTAGGGGCGCGTGCGCTAACCATTACACCACCGCGGCTTCGGCTACGAATAAAATGTAGGTGTAAATAATTAAAATTCCTGCAATTATAATATATGCTACGTCTTTAACTTACTTGAATATTAGGTGGATTCTTGCAAAAGGTGTGATAAGGGTTACTCGAGCTGTGCAATTTATTTGTGACCCCTTATTGCTCGACCGAAACTTCAAATCGTGGATATTAATGGAGGTCAAGGTACCGGCTTAATTAAAGGAACTTGCTGTGTCAGCCTGAATTGTAAAATTAAGCATTTTATCGATCGTCATACAGTTGAATACAAAACCAAACAAACGGGTACTCTATACCAACAAGTGAAGTGGGCCTTTTTGTATGATTATTAGTTCTTTTTTTACGGTCTTGAAAACAAACGAAAAGTTTATTTTGAAATTTTAATAGTTATAGATAGATAACACTTTATTGCTCACCATAACAAACAAAGACAAAAAACAAAATGCATAATTACAATACTTCTTGGTAAAACAACAGGCGGCCTTATCGCTAAATGCGATCTCTTCCAGGCAATTTTATTTATATAGTTTTGATACTTATTATCGATCATTATTGATTTGGTAACTAAAATTAAGTCTAATTGATTGATGACAAAAAAATTATGGGATTTTTATTGACCTTAAAAATGCGTTTGATCGTCCCATGCCATGCAAAGCCATGAAAAACTATTACGGAAACTTACAAGCTTGGGTATTAATGGTCTAGCTTATGATTGACTAAAATTATATATAATAATAATATAATTAATAAATACATTTATATGTACCATATCGCAATCAGAAGGAAAGATTGGTTGCATTGCTACGTTGGATGGTAATGCGAAGTATAAACCACCTTTCTGGTCATGGGTAGCATTAAAGTATAAAGTAAGTAAACGAAATCAATGTTTACTTTCTATAAAACGGTATTGATTCCCAATATCGAAGGTGTATAAAGTTACTCTGGAACTTTATTATTAAACGTATGATTAGTAAACTACGCTATCATAACTTCTGTGTAATTTCTGTACAATCAACACTAAAATCAGACAAAATAAATGTACAATCAAAATGGAAATTCGTCTTGAACACGAAAGCGCTTGTTGTTAATTCTGATGTGTCATAGTCACGAATGTATCAACATGGGTTCTACTATCAATACATGGCTTATATCGTGTGTTTCGTTTGATAAATAAATATTTTTATTTTATTTATTTATTTTATTTTATTTGGGGTTAACAGCTGAAATCTTACAAACTAAAGTTTAACAAGTACCATTACAAGATAGCTTAAGATCAGCTATTTATAAACCTCCACAGATGGCAGAAAATACAAAAATAATAATACAGTTATTTATGAAAAGATAATAATACGAAAATTTGTGATCAGAAACTAATTATCATTAAAATAGCTTTGATTAAATCGCATTTATGGTTGCTAGATATCAAAACAAGTCAATGTCGACATAATTCGACTTGCTAAGTTTGTTGAATTCATTAACTGATTGACAAAAATGAGTGCGTCATTTTTTTGTTTAACTGTTTAGATTTAGTTTAACCAACAAATTCATTTAAGTAAATATACTTACTTATTTTTTTTAGTAATTCGCAGGTAAACACACACATTGTGACCCGAAGCTAAGCAGGTTATACTTATCTTATAGTTAATATACAATTTTTATTTAAAATTATCTTCCCAGGCAGACTTCGTTCTGTCAAAAGTGAATAGTATTTTTTTTATTAAATTTTTCCCTGTGCTTTAAGGAATATACGTACATATATACATAATACATATATATATATATGTCGCAGAACGGCCTCATTCTCACGACATCATCTTTAGTTATTGCAGGTTTAGTGGGCATCATCAGGATAAAATGCGAGCATAAAACACAAGGCCAACGGTTTATACACTTTTAATTTAGATTCGATCAACATTATGACATAATTTAGACCGAGCAGCGGGTTCAGGGCACCCGCTCATACTTCTAACTTAAAACACTTTCTTTAAAAATACTCTAAGGTCCAACTCGACCTGCTGCCATCAACCCAATGTGCCACAAAAACTCCTCTGTCTCTCGAAGTAGATACTACTAAAAGTATAGAGGGCGCTGACCCCGCTCTAGGCATGCTCTGCTCTCATTGGTCGTTTATTAAATTACAATATTCATAACTTTTATTAGGTTAGAACGATCTTTAAGTTATAGAAACATTTAAGACATCAAATTAAATTAAATTAACAATTTTAGCAGTAATTCAAATGTAAACAAATAATATTGTGCGTTATATATCCGAACAATAATCCATATATATATATAATAATAATAATAAAAAAAATTATTTCGGACCGGGGTCCATATTTAGTTAGTGTGTTAGTTACAATTATCTTATAAAATAATGATAAGTAGTGTTAGTAATATTATATTTTACACAAATTTTAAACGTATAGCCACTTATTTTAAGCCTATGACTACCCCTGTCCAATGTTCTTGAAAGGGGCAGTCAAATCTAGCTGCAATAGCCTTCAGAAGACTGTTGGTGCTGCCGCGCAAACGTTGCATCAGTGAAGCGGATTTTTTGCGGATAATCGCCTTAATTGGAAGTATTGTTGACTGGATGTATAACGCACAATGTCGTTTGTTTACATTTTAATTACTTCTAAAAGTCTTAATTTGGTTTAATTTGATTTATTGAATGTTTCTATAACTTAAAGATCGTTCTAACCTAATAAAAGTTATGAATATTGTAATTTAATAAACGACCAATGAGAGCAGAGCATGTCTTGAGCGGGGTCAAGGACGCCCTCTATACTTTGGTAGTATCTACTTCGGTAGACTGAGGAGTTTTTGTGACACATTGGGTTGATGGCAGCAGGTCGAGTTGGACCTTAGAGTATTTTTAAAGAAAGTGTTTTAAGTTAGAAGTATGAGCGGGTGCCCTGAACCCGCTGCTCGGTCTAAACTATGTTAAAATGTCTTTTAAATCTAAATTAAAAGTGTACAAGCCGTGGCTTTATATATATATATATTATATATATATATATATATATATATATATATATATATATATATATATATATATATATATATATATATAAAGTCGTATGAACGGTACAAAAATCAGAAGAAGCAAAAAAATATTTCCTGTGTTATTCTTATGGGAATTAAGAAAATGCGATGAGGACTATCTTAATATAACTATTAAGGACTCATCTTTTCACAGAAATTATTTTACACCCAAGAGAAACTTTTGAGCCTGTTGGAAAAAAAAATTTTTTTGGATCACTAATATATATATATATATAGATTATGTTAAATACACTTTAATAAGGACACATAACTTATTAGTATTTTGAAAAATTAACACCAAAATACATATTTTTCAACATATCCACACTTTGTCCTTACCTTTTTACTGAATCTTGATTTTAAAAATAATTCATGTTTCGACTTTTCGTGATTAGTCGCTAAATATAGGTTGTTAATTGGATGGTTCCATTCCTTGAAGGTAAACACGCTTCTAAGCGGTTATGATTAACAACAAGCCTATAAGTTTTCGAGTCCCACGCACCAATCAGTGGGCTTTGAATGTTCCTCTACTTTAATCATAGCGGAGTACATTGTTATTTATATAAAAATTCCTAACATCATTTGTAAGAGTTCGTACGATCAGTGAATGATATTACAAAATATCACGCAGGTCTTATTAAAAATATCCGACCATCAAAATAAACTCTCATTTGTAATACTTACATTTTAACTTTTGTACATTTGGTCAAATAGAAAGGTATTTAAAACCACAAAGAAACTAATAAAAATTATGATAGATTAAGAAAACTTATGCTTAGACTTGCTGGACTTTTTCATTCTTTTTTTAGCCGATCCCTTGTCTATGCGGCAAAGTTAGTTTTAGACTTTATTGTTAAATAAAGGCATAATATAATAATAATATATAAAATAAATCATTTTGCATTTTATGTAATATGTTTATTAGGGTGGTCGTTAAAAATTAAATTTCTTGCGACGCCCCCTAAAAAGCTTCCTTTTAATGAAAAAACACTGGGATTTTTTTATAATTTTTTCAAGTCAAGACAACACGTGCCTCAAGACGATTCAAGTTAATTTTTGGGTAATATCATGTTTTTTCAGGAAACTTCTTCATACTTAGAAGTAATAATTATTTTAAGATTGGAAAAGTTTTAACAATGAAATAAATACCTTCCGTATCATTCTCAGTGATGAATTTCAAATTATAGTTTCAGAAAAAGTTTAAAATTCTTCGTGATTGAAGCTTATATTTTTAGTTATTCACGCGGGTTTGTTTGAGGGAATTTTAGGTCTGTTTGAGGAAATTTTCTCATTATGCAGACGGTTTGGTCATAGTTACTTAGTGATAATATTCTTAAAGAGCATTTGGTTTTTCAAATATCTCATATAAAAAATAAAAATATTTTTTTTCAAAGAGCGAATCGAAAAACTTTGAAGAAAGGTTTAATAAAAAGAGTTTAAATAAATATATAGGTATGTATGAAGATATTAATGAAAGCTGATGAAGCGAAGAATATTTGTCAGTAGGTGGAGATCCATCGTATTTATCTACCTCAATGGGAAACAGCCATGACAACATGTATTAATTCTTATCTTATTTATTCAAACAAACTTTCATTGAAAAATTTTCATAAGCTCTATCACCTTAATAAAGCTAAGTTTTAACGGTTTATAGCGCGATAATTTATTTGATCTTTGTTATTCCGATGTTTCGACGACTTTTCAGTGGCCGTGATCACGGAAGACAAAGATGTCAAGTGCCAACGAGTATTATATAAGTTTTATTTACCCTACCGCCAATTTGTTCATTTTAATTATTGATTTTTAATTTTATTTATAGCTATTATTTACTCTATGGGAGCCTAATCTAATTTACCCTATCCTATAGCCCACCAATTGACTTGAGATAAGCGTTGCAAGTATACAGTCCTTGTCTATAAAATGGAGAAGCTGCTGTCCAGCTGCCAGCAGTGGGATACTTATACACTGACCTTTTAAATATATTAACGTGATAAATAGTCTTATTTAAATCGTAATGTAAATGGTAATGAGACCGCTCACAACAGTGTCCTGGAGTAAGTGATCAATCAAATAACTTTCAGTCATGGAATTGTAATAATATGCTAAATAGATATCCTAGCTTTTTACAAACACTGTATCTTCAACGTTTATTATAATTTAGTTGAAGGTAATTGATGACTTCACCAGAGTTTTGAACTTTTTTTTGTCTTTGTTAACGCCGACCTATTTTGTCACCTTTCGCGTTTCTTTTTTTCTTTCGCCGTATCTGTCACTAAGTAATGTGACAGTCTACGTAAGACCGCTGAAAGCGCCATTGCTTGCGTAAAAATCTCGCCGTGGTTTATATGTAAACCCACCCCCAGCCAGGTGGTAGGGCATGGCCTCCATCCAGGAGGCCACGGATGAGCTCCTCAGCCGCACAAACTCGGAGGAGGTCGCTCTGCTCCGTGCGGCAAACAGCCGCATGGAGGCGGAAACCGCGGACCTCCGACAAGAGTTGAGGAGCCTTCGAGAAGAAGTGACCCGGCCACGCGCTAACCCCGCGCTGCCGCCCCCACTACTGCCAGAGGCGGAGATGAATAAGGTCGCGAACCTGGAGCGTCTTACTCTCCTCATGGAGGGCAGGTTCGCGGCCATCGAGGAGCAGATGCGCTCGGTCCAGCTGGCACCATCGCCAGTCTGTACCTTGAGCCCTGCTCCTCAAGCTAGGCCCACATCCCCACCGAATTTGGCCAGCCTCCTACCTGGGCCGTCGGTGGAGGAATACCCTCCTCTGCCCTCCCAGAGGGTAAGAAAAAAGAAAGCGGCGACGAAGTCCACCCTGCCACCGCTTGCCTGTCCGACGCCTTTCCCCTCCTCGGCCGATGCTGAGCAGGGCTGGGCGACGGTCAGCAAGAAGAACTCCGAAAATAAGGCTAACCAACCGTCGCCCGGTACCCAGCCGGCCGCGGCCGCCGCCAACGCGGAGATCATCCGTGCGAGACGGCGAGGGGGAAGAGGCAGGAAGGGGAGAGGCCAGGGGGATGTGGCGAAGAAGTCCTCGCAGCCCTCGCCTCCTTCTCCCCGTCCCGAAATGAAGAAAAACGCCTTGGAGAAGAAGGCGCCGCGATTGCGCACCCCCAAATCGTCCGCCGTCGTTCTGACAATTCAGCCGGCGGCGGTGGAGCAGGGGAGGACCTACGCGGACCTTCTCTCCAAGGCCAAAGCCAATATTCGGCTGGCTGACCTCGGAATCGAGGGCGGGCTAAGGCTGAAAAGGGCGCGCACAGGGGCGCGGATGCTGCTGCTGCCAGACACCAGCAGCGCCCCACAAGCCGATGCCCTCGCCGAGCGACTCCGCACCGTCCTCGAACCCGAATACGTGCGTGTCACCAGACCCGAGAAAACGGTCCATCTCCGCGTCTCGGGTCTGGATGATACCACTGAAGACGAAGACGTGGCCGCCGCCATCGTGCGAACCACCAAATGCTACTTAGGGAGCCTCAAGACGTCCAAGGTCCGTCCCGGTCCCGATGGGACGGGCCAGACGGTGGTGGCCTGCCCGGTGGTGGCCGCCAAGATGCTGCTGGCGGAAGGAGCGAAACTCCTGGTGGGCTGGGCCTCGGCTTCTGTCCAGGCCCTCCCGCACAGAGCGCAGAGGTGCTTCCGCTGTCACGAAACTGGTCACGTGGCAGCGGCTTGCACCTCTGAGGTAATTGTTACCGCTGCGGAAAATCTGGTCACCTGGTGACCGGCCCCTGCACCGCGAAACCGCACTGTCCTCTGTGCGAGGCTGCGGGCAGGCCAGCCGGTCACCAGATCGGTGGGGTGGCGTGTAAGTCCAAGCCCACCAGGAAGAGAAAACCGCAGCAGCCGTCAGCCAGCCGAACGGCTGAGACAGCGCCGGACAGAGCCGTGGCCGCGGCGGCCACATCAGCTGCCGCGGGGAGCGGCGAGAAGTGACGCCCGTGGTAAACGAAGCCACGGGCGGGCGGCAGCGGGCGTTGAGGTCTCGGGGACTAGACAGACCTCCGCCCGCACCAATGCCGCCAGAGGGCGCGAGAGGCAGCCGCGCGTCCCTCTTAGGGCCAGGGTAGTTCTCACCACTCTGGCCCGCACACAGGAGAGGCCGCCCCCTGTTTACGGGGGCGGCCCACCGCCCGCCGGGTCGCGGGGTATGCTTGTGCGATGTACCGTGACC
Source organism: Dendrolimus punctatus (assembly GCA_012273795.1). NCBI lineage: Eukaryota > Metazoa > Arthropoda > Insecta > Lepidoptera > Lasiocampidae > Dendrolimus > Dendrolimus punctatus. Next base: position 8,946,907 of record CM022535.1, read on the forward strand.
CGGCACTCAGGCGGATGAAGGCTCCCATGGGGTTTTAGTGGGTATACCCGGCGCCGGTCGTATTGATTAATCGGCGTCGGCCGGCCGCGACAATTCCCCGCGCGGCTGACGGTGCGGCAACGCAGTTCCCCATGTAAAAAAAAAAGGGTGGTAGGGCATTTGCCCGACTCGTAGCCGTCGCCGTTAGTGTTGCAAATGTCCATAGGCGATGTTAACCGCTTTTTACCAACCGCCTGTCTGCTGAACTCATGCAATAAAAAAAACAACAGGAAGAAGACTGTGACGTGAGTGGAGATAAAAGAAAAGAAAAAGACTTACAGGATAAATCACCGCACCAGACACGCGACGAATGGTGCGGAATTCGCAGCACGTCTTCCTCATGTTCCTTTCTTCAGGTCTTGCGGTGCCTCCGACGAGTAGGTCAACTGGAACGGTACAACGCGTACCTTCCAGCACGCGGGTTGATATAAGCGGGTGTAGAGTGTGGCACAACATATAAACCGCGGCGAGATTTTTACGCAAGCAATGGCGCTTTCAGCGGTCTTACGTAGACTGTCACATTACTTAGATACGGCGAAAGAAAAAAAGAAACGCGAAAGGTGACAAAATAGGTCGGCGTTAACAAAGACAAAAAAAAGTTCAAAACTCTGGTGAAGTCATCAATTACCTTCAACTAAATTATAATAAACGTTGAAGATACAGTGTTTGTAAAAAGCTAGGATATCTATTTAGCATATTATTACAATTCCATGACTGAAAGTTATTTGATTGATCACTTACTCCAGGACACTGTTGTGAGCGGTCTCATTACCATTTACATTACGATTTAAATAAGACTATTTATCACGTTAATATATTTAAAAGGTCAGTGTATAAGTATCCCACTGCTGGCAGCTGGACAGCAGCTTCTCCATTTTATAGACAAGGACTGTATACTTGCCACGCTTATCTCAAGTCAAATGGTGGGCTATAGGATAGGGTAAATTAGATTAGGCTCCCATAGAGTAAATAATAGCTATAAATAAAATTAAAAATCAATAATTAAAATGAACAAATTGGCGGTAGGGTAAATAAAACTTATATAATACTCGTTGGCACTTGACATCTTTGTCTTCCGTGATCACGGCCACTGAAAAGTCGTCGAAACATCGGAATAACAAAGATCAAATAAATTATCGCGCTATAAACCGTTAAAACTTAGCTTTATTAAGGTGATAGAGCTTATGAAAATTTTCAATGAAAGTTTGTTTGAATAAATAAGATAAGAATTAATACATGGCTGTTTCCCATTGAGATAGATAAATACTGACAAATATTCTTCGCTTCATCAGCTTTCATTAATATCTTCATACATACCTATATATTTATTTAAACTCTTTTTATTAAACCTTTCTTCAAAGTTTTTCGATTCGCTCTTTGAAAAAAAATATTTTTATTTTTTATATGAGATATTTGAAAAACCAAATGCTCTTTAAGAATATTATCACTAAGTAACTATGACCAAACCGTCTGCATAATGAGAAAATTTCCTCAAACAGACCTAAAATTCCCTCAAACAAACCCGCATGAATAACTAAAAATATAAGATAGCAAAATCTGAAATAGCTCATGTTAGCTGACTTCTTATCTACTACACTGTGGTAATGCAATTAGGGAATAACATTCTGACTTTCTTTTAGCCAAATTATCCCAGGACTAACCTAAGTTTAGCTTCATGAGTGTTTTTCTTTCTGCTGTTCCAGCACTTCTGTTAATTACTGTACCAACGTAGTTTTACTTCGGTCACTAATGAAGTTAGAGTTACTTGTGATTTATAGACAGAATTGTTTCTTACTTATTCCCTTAAATATATAGTTATACGTACAGTCGCATCGATCAATTAATTGTTTGAATTTACTTTACACTGGTTGTTCCCACCTCTTCATACATCTGGCTTAGTACTGCATTAAGACTTTATATAAATATCATCTAAACACTACAAGATTACGAAATGAAACATAGATGAATATGTAATTTGAAGTTTTAATGGAGGAGGTATCTTCACGTCGTATGGTGCGTCTATGTTGGTTAGCCCATTGAGTAGGGTAACGCACTACCAGCGAGATACCTCGTTTCAGCCGTCTTGAGATGTTGTACGCCTGACCGATGATGAAAGGAGTAAAAAAATAAAACAACGAGTAGGTGTACTGTCCATGTAACTGCTTGCTTACTTAATCGTTCTTAGTTTTATAACATAAACTACATATACAAAAATGGTATATGCACAACTGCACATCTATAACTTTCAGTGAAATCGGTTAAGTTGTTTCGGAGTCTATTGAGACAAACTTTAAGGCTCAGAGACACACAAAAATGGTCATTTATGCTCAAACATCGTATGAATAGCAGTTTTCACATTTAATTATCTATTCTTAAATATGAAATACAATATTGAACTTAAGTGATATAATTATATATGAATTATTGATATATAATTGGATCAAGTATCCACTAAGAAATAAAGTCAATTTTTATTAAATTTAAAACTGGTTCGTTAGAAAAGAAAAATAAAAAAGAAATTTATAAAAACAACAAAATGACATAACTGATATAAAAATAAGTAAATTGATATCTGTTTTCTTCCAATGTAGTCTGATTGAAAACGCTTTTGCAAAGTGCAAGCTAGGCAAAAGTTATCATCAATAACTTAATTTAAATTAAATTTGTTAAGCTTCAAAAACTTTCAATACGCAATTCATCAATTTGACGAGATATTCTTGAGCCCAATGACTGTGTATATAATAGCATTTTCAAATCACTTCTTTAATTGAATTTCTTATCGAAGTATATTTTAAATCTATGCGAATAAAATGGAAATGTTATTTCAAAAGAAATGCCATTTTATTTTATTGCAGGAATTCAGCAGACAGGCAGACGGCCCACTTGATGGAAAGAGGTTACCATCGCCTATAGACATTTGCAACACCAAGGGTGCTAGAAATGCGATGCTACTCTCTTAAGGGAGGTTGGAATCTTTTCACTAATGCCGGAACACAACTCAAGGCTGTTATGGCTGCATACTCCAACCAAGGGTGCTAGCCATTCAGTCGGGCAAATACCCTACCACCTGGTTGTGGGTTTTTTGTCGCCTACTACAACAGGCCGCCCCAATGAAGGAAATTGTATTTTTTCTCCAAACTCGCTTGAGTAAAATGATTATTATTTATTTAAGGAACGCTAACTGCTTTTTTATGTGTTCATGTACAATAATGGGCTTATATCTAAGGTATAAACAGTACAATGTAAAAACTTAAGGACTAGATATGTCTAGATATCCTGTAATAAAAATAAAATGTTGAATAATAAAGAACGCTACTGTGCAAAATGAAGCGAGCTAGACTTCCCTAGATAAATGCTGAAGCACTTTAATTTAAAAATTATGTACGATAAAGTCTTCTAGTGAAATAAAATGTAAATTAAGCCACAGAATGGTATCCTAAAAAAAGAATTACGTACTCAAGCACACTTGACGAAACCGTAATAAAAAAGTGGAAAATTCCAAGGGAACTTCTATACTTCATAATCAACACTCCGTAAATTTGACCTTTTCTATTTGAATGCGAGTTATAAAAATAACTTAATTCAAACTTCTCAGCCTCGCTTCCGATTGAAAATAAAAAATGTTGCGGTTAATCTTAAATGAACCTAGTTAAATATGAAAATGATTTAAATATGTCTCACCATTTCTGCCTCAACAAAAAGTGCAAATAATATTTCATCATTTCTGTCATTTCAGCAAACATTGGATTGAGGTATTAACTTATAACAATCTCGTTAAGAAACGATTAGGCATCTCTTAAGTAAGAGAATCAGAATCAGTCCCTAAGCAATGGATATCTCTATTTTTAACTTATAAACGTGTATTACCTGTTGTGTACCTATGAGGAGCAAATATAAACGAAATTTGAATGATTAACGTAGGTTGTACTCAAAATATTCGATTTAAAATATTGATATTTTCATTATGTAACGGATCCACTATGCTAATGATTTTTATATTTAAATTATAATCCATTAAAGGTGTATTACGTACTCTAAGCTTTTGTACTCTGAAGAACACAACTAAGAAACATTACAAGTTTAAAAATCAAAACTAATAATCTGTATGATTAGATTGAAAATTAGATTAAAATGAAATACTTTAAAACATAGTCAACGCGTAGAGAAATGACGAGAGGAATATTTGAGTATAATTTGATCTGAATCTTATAGTAACATGGTTAAGGCACATAATTGCATTTGCAGCATAGATCGATTGATCGATAATTTCTCAATCATATTTAATGAACACCCTTAAACTAAAGTTAATTAAGTCTATTTTACAGATATGTGTAAGCAATCAATGATCGCTGAAAGGGGGCGGTCCAAATAATGAAGGAACACCCCGTTATTGGAAGTGGTGGTGGCAGGATTTTTGAGAATAAAAACCTGGGACACGGTCATTTAAAGGGAGTACGATCGGGAACGTTTTCGGGAAGTCGACCAGGAAGTCGTTTCGGGTTGTTGATTCGCGGAGAGTTTTCTGAGAGAGTTTCGGGAGGTTTCTCGGAAATCGAGATTCGAATCGTGATCGCTCGGAGATCATTCGAATAATTTTGAGAGACTTTCTACGAGGATTCACGAAGGTTCCTGTATAGACTTTTACACAGACTTTTGGGGCGACTCTGACAGATCTTCAGACAGACTTACACAGGGACTCTCGTGAAGAATTTGAGACTGTCTTTCAAAACGTGAATTCACGGGTTTTGTTAGAAGATTTGACAGTTGTATCATCGGTCGTTCAGAGGTCGAAGCCTCGCTGTCAAGTCTGAGATCCATCGGGCTTTTAATACTGGATCACGCGGTCGAAATATAGTTCCGGATACTCCGTTGAGCTACGCGAACGAAGTTGTAGAGTAGTCATTTATTATTTAAATTTTGATATCTAATTAGCACTAGATTAGGAGCAGTTTTGAGTCAAGTTAAATAATTAATTAATAATAACCGATAAATCATTTTGGGTAATAGAATTATGTAGGTGTCAAAGTGTTAGAAATTAGTATTCCGAACTGATAGTCCGATCTGTGCGGAGATCGATAGATTAGAAGTGGTCCTAGTTAGGCGCATTCCAGCCATCGAGGTCCTGAAATAATAGTAGCGGTTTCGTGAGTAATAGGGTCCCCGTTTAATGACGAGGACTTGCATGTTAGTCCTAGTGCTTATAGTTGGTTATTATTATATAGGTGGCTGAATAGAGTTCGATTGAAATCCACGAATTTATTTGATGTACGTAATTTTCATACTATAATTCCACATTAGGTGTATTAAAAATATATTCTATAATGATTTACGCAGCGGTAAATAACGTTAACTACTTATTTGAAGTACTAAGATCAGGTATACGTATTTTCAATATCATTGATCGAACTATATAATATTGGTTCAATAAGTCTACGGGGCGCCATTACTAAGACGATAAATACGGAGTTACAAGTCTTAGTCTCCTATCGAAACCATTTGATATCATACGAATTATAGTAGCGTTTATATAATACTTATTATGATAGCGAGTCCCCTGGCTCTAAAGCAAGGATAGCGAATGCAACTGGAATTAACGCTTTAATTGAGGATGATAACATATAATACAGGATTTCATAGTACGAAACATTATATAAATGTTCAATACTTATAATATCAACAATTATATTAATGAACTTCACATTTCAATCCTTGTACTTTACATAAATATCTTTTGTTACATACAAGATACTATATACGTGTACAAGTATTATCATTTATAACAATATTAGCAAAATCCGTACCAGTTTAACTTGGATCAGGGTTAAAAGCCCATACTTATTACTACACATACTTATTCTATTTTTGACATACAAGTTCTTGTTTAGTCATTTCGATGCAAGGCAGTGCTTGGCAAAATGGACAGATAGCTCGATTAGTTCTTGAGAATTGTACATCGTAGCTACGGTACATGATTCTTGCCTACCTGTGGGTACGATATTTATTATCGTAACATCCTCATTCACAGTTTGTGTTTTACACATAGGTCGTTCGCAAATGTCAATTAGACAAATGCGACGGAATGGGTTGTTACCCGGTAGTGCTTCGAGTCAGTGCTCTAACTGCCTTGTCTGCTTAAGTAAACGGCTCTTGTTGTCGGTCTAGCTTGACTTGTACTGTATTGAGGTAGATATGACTCACCAATGAACTGTTAAATTCAGTCGGCACTGGATGCCTGCCTTTCTGTGTTGATTATCATTGGAATTAACTCTGATCCAAATGACTGTTTCAATTGATAGTTAATTTCCTTAAATTAAAAACACTTTAAAGGTAAGGCTATGCCAATGGTATCATATCATACCTTTCCTATCCTCATACTGGGAAATGAGCCAATATTTTATATCTTAAATAAATTATATAATACTTGTGTTCGTCAGCGGTGTATCTGCTTGAGCGCTAATACAGCTTTACTTGTCTATCTATGGTCGATAATTCTATAATAGATTGTTGGCCTAGGCATAGTAACTCGCAGTGCACGTTCGAAATATCCGAACCGTCTGATTTGTACACAATGTATTTTTGAAAGCTGCATATTGGCACTTTCAACAAATTATTGTTAGTCATTTAAATGCTGATATGAAACGTTTGGTGAAACGCTCGTCTTCGTGGCCTATATCTCAAATCAATACATGCGTGACTAGTAAGTGCTTCCCACCTGAGTGCTATATTATCAATCACTCGGCGTCTAAATTCTATATACAGAAAGACAGCCTATTTATACTAGATAGCCTCGGGGGGCAGTATTGTAATACTGAGTACCGAAAGGACGCTATGTATTTTTGTGAGTTGCTTCGGCACTCTCAAAACCCTATTCTGGCCTCACACACACACAATAACCGAACTGGATTATCGGCCTAAATGACTCACATAATATTTAAAGAATATAATTTTTGCGATTGGTTCATCGACCAGTTCCTTTCTATCCTGAAGGTATAATAAAAAGTGATTGTGAGGGATCACTTCTTGACCCGGGTGGAAGGCATTTTGGGTTTATTATACCTTTTTATTAAATCTTCAATAAATAAATCCCTTTCCATAATTATATTACTACTTATTACTTTCCATAATTCCCATAATTTATTATACTAATTTTATACTTCTTATAAAACTCTTAGTTTATCACCGCTAAGATCTCACAAACACCTTATACATATAATATCTATATATATTATATACACATAATATTCTAATATAAAAATATAATAAATCAAATTCTTATAATTAATGTATTATGGTTGTACATTTAAATGCCTAGGTATAAGAATGTATTTTCTGCGGAAGCGGATTATTCTTAATTTTCGTTAAAGGTAGCCAAGTAGTATAGTAAATCTATAGGTAATCGCAATCAATTATTTATACTGGGTACGAATAAACTTCTTAGTTTTAGGTGAATTACTTGTCCAGACAAATTGCCATAGAACTGAGTTATTACAATATTTATACACACAACGTAGGATACCTATCACTAGACATATTATCACAGCCAATCTAAATAAAGGAAATGCTATAATAGATTTCCTTATAATAATTATAAGGGCGAAAAAAATCAGAGTATCTATATATATACTCACCGCTCTTATGTATTTATATCATCCTTGTGGGGTGCTTATATAGAGACATTCAGTCTCTTTATATGTAATTATTTGGGGGGTTGCTACAATTAATCAGTTGCTGAGCAGTTTCTTTAAATTTAAGAAACGATTATAAGTAAGGCTTCTTATGTTTAATTATCTATCTATAATATCATAAAAAAAATAAAAATTCCGTGTCTGTATATTGAAGCTATTTAAAAAACACAACTGGAATATACTATGGCTAGTTGCAGAAGGGACTCACAACGACCACGTTCACGACCGCTATTATTCCCGTTCCACTTACTTGCGAACTAAATAATCATAAACTCTAGTAGAACGGATTATGGGGCGTTGATGTCATAAACGGCAAAACACATAAATGTCATTGGTTTATTTGAAAATCGCTTTTTCAATATCAACAGATATAGAGAATTAATTGTGGTCAATGACCACTCCGACCCACCTCTTGACATGGGCCATTGTGTGGTCGAAAATGATGACGTCATTAGTGACGTTTTCGACACGACTATAATAACGACCGCGGTCACCTTGAGAATCGGCAGACGGAGCATTTTGGGCGTTATGAGATACTAAAGGAACGCGTCCTTCGTAAACTATGGAAAACACGATGCATTTTTTATGTTCCTTGTTAGTTTGTTCGGGATACACGTAAAAACTATTGGACGGATTTCAATCCGTTTTCACTGATCGAGAGCAAATTTTTAGACATTGAATCTGCGCTGTTCTGGAAATCCCGCGGGAATTTTTCTAGAAATTATTAAAAATGGAAAATATTGCAAATTACAATGCGATTTTTTCACTGACCGATAGCAAATTTTATGTCTAATATTTCTTATTCCGGGAATCCCGCGATCATTTTCCTGGGAGCGATTTGTAGTTGTTGGAGTGCGTATATATTAGCTTATTCCGACACAGTTTTCATCAAAACGATAGCTTACAATATTTTTTGAATGTTGTGTCCCCAGGAATCGCGCGGAAATTTCAAGTCAAGCGTGGATAAAGTCGCAAGCATATCCTAGTCTACTATATATTTGTTCACCGCTGACACATGGTAATTGTAAAATAAGACACATTAGGTAACCGAAAAATTGCCTTAGCTGTATTTCTTACTCTTTCAAACCTCTAGGTAAGGAGTGAAAATTGAAACCACGTTTCATACATAATTAATTCCGTATTAAAAATTCATGTAGCTGCACCAGGCTATTTTACTAAAGAAACCGTTTCGCCCGTTATCTAGGGAACTGTTGCAACGCGTTCCGGTTTACGGTACATGAATTCCTAGGAAAAACTCATTTAAGCAGTTAGTAGTACGAATTGTTGCTTCTTTATTAAGACTTAAAACCAATTGTTATTACGTAATTTTGTGTAGTTAGAAATTATCTCAAATTTATATAAGTTTGAAATCATTATATAATTTGCATAGGGCATAAAATGGTTTTTTACTGTTAGTCAAGTGGGTCTATGATTTTTTTAAATGTTTATGGCATGGCAACTAGGCCTTTAAGCCAGGTCTTAAGTTGGATCTATGATTGAGCGGTTTGCCCGCCTAGCTTACTGGAACTCAGATACCCCAGGTAATGGATACCTGGCATAATAAGTTTCATAAGTGAATTTTCTGTTATTTACTATAGCCTGGATCTTGAGATCAGCTTCGGAGCCGTCCTTGTAACTTGTCTAGCTCTGAGATATATATATATACGTGTGTCTATCATTGCAGATTATTATTTCAAATATATGTTCTCTATGATAAATGGTATGGTTTTTTTTAGTTAATTATTAATAACTTTTACAATTTTTGCAAACGGAACTTCATTTTTTTCAAAAATCCTCTAGATACCATTCCGAATCGAATGACACTTCATTTATAATTTTCGGAGACTGCTGAAAAAAGTTGGTCCAAAAGGCACTTGTTTACCAGTCTAAATCTGGCGTTATTATTTTTCCATTCCTTGAATATCTAACCTAAAGATACAAAAATGTCAAAATACGACGACTACGTTCTTGACATTTTTATGTCTTTGGAGTGGAAATGTAAATTAAAAATGCATTTTTTTTAATTAGAAAAATTCCCGTTTAAAGAAATACAAGTGCTTGGTAAGGGACCGGTACCCTTCAGCCAGACCTCGATTTTTTTATTACGGGGTATTCAAGGACTATTATAATAAAAAAATCAAACTGTCTCAAGAACCTACTCTAAATTGTTCACCAGTTCTCGGACTATTAACATAGCTTTTCCGTCATCATCGAAACCGTGTATTTACTTATTTATTCAAAATATACTGTGGTGCACCTATAAACTTCGTCCAGAAACAGCACTACATCTCATGTAGTCACGCCCTCACTTTATGGGGCCTACACCAAAACTACGAACGTAGATTATCTTTACGCGAAGGGTCCAGTACATAATTCACTGGTGTAATGCCGCTCGCTATTATTTCCTTGGGCAATGGTGTTGTTGAGATTTGTTAGAGGAAATAAGTTGGGGTTACACGAGACATATGATAAGAAAATCCCGGTAGTATCTCTTGACCAGCGCAGAGCTGATTGCAAAATTGATGGTCCGCAATATAGCCAACTATTCATGCTTACAATTCATTTCCAAAATACCACAATACTCATTTATCGTTAAATAATACATAACATATCTAAATTTTAATAAATTTGAATTAAAAATAGTGTAAGAAAAAATGATTTTATTGTAAAAAAAAGCGTGGGGTGCATGGTATCAATAGTTATAAATATTTTATGAACAGATATTAGTAGAAGGGTTATTTTGACAATATCCTGAAAAGCACCCCACGCTTTTTTTACAATAAAATCGTTTTTTTACACAATTCTTAATTCAAATTTATATTACATTTTTATTAAACTGATTTTCTATAAAAGCGTACTTTTTTAGTTTTTTTTAAACTATTGTATGTTTATTTGTTGTTTATTATTGTATATTGTGGGCCTTACTTATAATAATCTCGGTAAGAAAGGATTAACCATCTCTTAAATAAGAGACTCTTAAGCCCCTAATCAACGACTGTTTCAAATAAAACTTACCATCTTGCCTCTTAGCAGTCACTTAAACTACCTCTCGATGTTGGTTATTTTTTACAGTTATTTATGAGTTACTTTACCACCACCTCCTATCCTTAAGAGGAGATTATGGGTAAGATTTTCATTAATCAGTTGCTGAGCAGTTTCTTAAAATTTAACAAACGTTTATAAGTAAGGCCATGTATGTTTAACTTTAATATTGTGTAAATACATTTTTTTCATATGCACTATGTATCCTACCCTTATGTATTGAACACGACTCTCTACGGCATATATAAACCCATAAAGTTTCTGTACCACTGTAGACATCGCCTAAGAATGTTGAATGTAATAATTTGTCGCTAATATATGTGATGCATGCGTTTAATCAGTATTTTTGTTTCACCTCCCTGAAGTTAGTATTGGCTCAACCAATCAAATGATCGTATGGCTATTCGTCAGTTAAATATTAATTCAAAAAATCCACAACCATCTATTGGGCAGATAAACAGCCCGATAACTTTATTTCTTAGGCAGTAATTACACGATTTATCTAACTTTTGAAAAGTCCTTAGTCTACAGAAAAGCGTAAATAAAAAGTGCCTTCGGTTTAATTAACATATTCATAAACTATAAAAAATATTACATCAAAAAGTCGACATTATTCCACGATTTCATGCCAACCATATAGCATACGAAGGTAATAGAGAACAATACATACTAACATTAGTATATCACGATTTTTGTTGCACGCTTTCGTGTAAAGCTAATGTTGTTTCTTTTCAAGTTGCTTTAATTTGTAGTAAATCGGATAACATTTTTTGCACTATTTTCATTAGAATAGTAGAAAGTACGGGACAAAGTTACGTTTTTAATATCTGAGTATAGATATTTTCGTTTATTACAAGACTTTCGTTTTCATTAAATGTATCATTAAAGCAAAATCGCTAGCGATATTTAAATCTATGATCAAAAAATACTACCTGTCGTTGGAATATGATATTGAAATTCATTTATCTATTTTGTATACTTGTTTTTGTATAGTATGTATATTAAGTATATATCTATACAATATATAAAATTTCTACATATGTTTTTATATGTTATAAATATTAGGGTGATCCAAAAAAATTTTTTATTTTTATTATTATTTTTTCCAAACAGGCTCAAGTTTCTTTTGGGTGTAAAAAAAAATCTGGAAAAGATGGGCCCTTAATATTAATATTAAGATTGTCCTCATCGCATTTTTTTAATTCCCATAAGAATAACACAGGAAAAAATTTTTTTGCTTCTTCTGATTTTTGTACCGTTCAACCGACTGGTTGACTGATAAATCGCTGTTTCAATCTTTATAGAGAATTGAACGCTCTACAAAAAAGATCTGATAACATTTTTTGATTTGTCGATTTTTGATTTTCGGCTACAGTCCGACTGACGCCTTCAACACGAACGCACGACATACGTGCTCGTGTACAAACGCTAGTTTTCGCGCTCGCTGCTTGCCTTCAAATAAATCCTTGTGAACTATATTATATTTGACAAAAAAAAATGATTCTTATTTTGACACTGAAACCAACAGTTTCAGTGTAATTTAAAAAAATCGATCAAATTTTTGAACAATTGAACTTTGATCTTGAATAACTTTTGAACGCGTGGACAAATCAAAAAATGTTATCAGATCTTTTTTGTAGAACGTTCAATTCTCTATAAAGATTGCAACAGCGATTTATCAGTCAACCAGTCGTTTGAACGGTACAAAAATCAGAAGAACCAAAAAAATGTTTCCTGTGTTATTCTTATGGGAATTTAAAAAATGCGATGAGGACAATCTTAATATTAATATTAAGGGCTCATCTTTTCACAGATTTTTTTTACACCCAAAAGAAACTTTTGAGCCTGTTTGGAAAAAAAATTATTTTTTTTTGATCACCTAATAAATATATATATGTGTGTGTGTGTGTGTGCGTGCGTGCGTGCGTGACCTAGTTGCCCCATTGAAGGCGGACTCAGAGGTTAGTGGTGCTTATTACTCAATTGGTTTTTATTCTCGATTTAGCATACGTCTCACTCACACACCCATATATACATTAAATATCATTACACAGTCCGCTATAACAAAACTACTCGAACCAGCATTCATGACCCAGCATTGCACATTCCCGATCATATAGCCTGTGTTTCGGATATCATTGCTTTCTGATATTTAAATACGTACATACAGATAAACATAGTTTAGCATTTTACACAATGTTGTACCCTGAAACAAACTCAATATAGTCCATACCCCATACTGTTAACTAGTACAAACCACATGTTACATATTAGCAAGTGCACATAGAAGTGTATCGGTGGCAACGGTCCAGTGTAATCGACTCTGGAACAGCTGGCGAGTCGCGCGATGACCCGGGATATTGTGCCAGTTAGACGACCGACTTGCACGGAAAGCGATAAACGTATGACGTTTGGCTAACATCAGTTTTGTATTTAAAGTTCAAACGTACCCTCAACAATCTCAGTTGGGAATCCACTAGAACTCTTTACGCAACTTCTTCCGCGGAACGTTCTTAACCTGGATTCCGATAGATAATAGCTGATAATATTTATTCTATTTTATACGACGACGAGTATACTATTCAAATTAAAAGTCTTTGTTTATATTGTCATTTTTCAAATATGTTTTAGACTGTGGTTATCATTCATAAGTTGTGTTAAATTTAAGTTAGCACATAGTTGTATAGTTTATATTTAAGTGACGTAGTATTTGATTTTAAAGTACTATATTCAATCAATGACCTGCCCAAGCGATACATGCATTCTCGTTTCAATGATGACTTGTAGTTCTTATTCACACATATTTTTTCAAATAATACAAAATTAATTGTTTAAAAAATATATATAAACAACAAAAATAAAAATGTATACAATAATTAAATGACATTACAGCAAAAAATTCATAGTCCAAAATGCTATAGGTTTCTATAACATCTTTAGCAATTTATTTAAATTATGTCACCATTGTTTTATTGGTAACCAACTGGAATCTGGACATCTTGGTTTCTTGTTACCTGTTCATAAGATAAATATATAAAAGTAAAACCAAAAATATATAAAATTAATCTGTTTAATTAGGGGTGTGATAAAATGGAAGGGATAGTTGGAATGGGAGTTGGAATTTTTATCCGTGCAGGAACGGAGAAAGAATACAATTTCCTGCGGCCCGGCGGCCTGTCGTAAGAGGCGACAAAACAACACACAGCCAGGTGGTAGGGCATTTGCCCGACTGGATGGCTACCACCCCTGGTCTAGAGTATGCCGCCATAATAACCCTGTGTTGTGTTCCGGCATTAGTGACCAGGTTCCAGGCTCCCTAAAGAGAGCAGCAGCGCATTCGTAGCACCTTTGGTGTTGCAAATGTCCATAGGCGATGGTAACTGCTGTCCATCAAGTGGGCCGTCTGCCTGTCTGCTGATCTCCTGCAATAAAAAAAAAATAAAAAAATGGGATAGGGGATCAAACAGGAAGAATGGTATAACGGAATGGAAATGGGATAGGGGCGGCAAGTTGAACCAAGTTATACTTTTAAAATAGGTTAGCATGTCTAACTGTATACGTTAAAAGTATATTCGCCATAAAAATTACAACATCAAAATAAAAACATTACAGTTTTTTATTTTTTTATTGCACGAGTTCAGCAAACAGGCAGTCAGCCCAGAAAGCGGTTACCATTGCCCATGGACATTTGTAACACCAAAGGCACTGCCATTGTGCTGCCGCTCTCTGAAGGGAGACTGGAACCTGGACAATAATGACGGAACACAACTCAAAGCTGTTCTGGCTGATAGCCATCCAGACGGGCAAGTACCCTACCACCTGGCTATGGGTGGTTTTGTCGCCTCTTAAGACAGGCCGCCCGGCTTGTGTGAAATTGTATTCTTTCTCCGTTCCTGCACGGCTAATACGCAAAAATATATTGGTAGAGGTTTTTAAAATTATATAGACAGTCAATTGAGGACTTGAGGAAATGAACCAAACAAAAACGCGTCTACCTGATTTCTTATCATCAATATCCTATCAATTAACCTCGACTATGGTGTTTCCGATTTATTTCCCGGAGACCTGAAAATAATTGAAGGCAATTTCAATATTAATAAACTAAATGATAAGATGAAGGAATTTTCAACTGTAAGTAAGCACTTGTGGCAAGCATTTTACTATAGTACAAAAAATCTTGTGATTTTTAATAAACTGATTGTCAAGTGAGTTACTATATAAGAATAACAATAGACAAATTTGTACCGTCAGGTATTCATATAGGGTTTAAAAGGAAAGAAAATAAAAAAGAAAAGGTATATGTTCACGACTACATACAATGTAATAAAAAAAGGGAAAATACAAGAAAAAAATTAGTTCTTTATCGACTATTGTACCACTTTTACCTTTAAGGTAGTTAACAATCAAGTCAACTGGGACATTTTTCAACATCTTTCAACACGCCGAAGCCTCCCAGATTATGTATGAGAATAGCAAATTATGACATCATAACCAGTCAAATACCAATTATTGTTTTATACATACATAATATCACGCCTGTTTCCCACGAGGGTAAGCAGGGACTATAGAACTCCACTTGCGATGATCCTGACAAACAACTTTCGCGCCACCTACTTTCGTTAACCTCTTCATACACCCACATTTATTTGAGATGCGTTTTACCTGACCTCTCTTTAACACTTTTGATTTTTTGCTCATAGTGTGTTCGTCTCGGTCTACCAGCAACAACTCTACTATTCACAATACTGTCATACACCTGTTTTGTAATTCTTCATTTATCTATACTATCTACATGTCCAAACCACCAAACCATTCCTCTTTCATGAATGTTTTAACAGTTATTAAATTGTTTTTATCATGATACGAGTATTTCAAAATATATGTTTGGTACTTTAGCATCTGCTCATTTATAAGATAATTATTTTAGAAATAGTAACATGCGTCATCATCTAATTGTTGATAAATGTTAATTGTGGTCACAATATTGTTAATCAGAATATTCAGCTACACATTTTAGAGGAATAGATACTCCCACTGAACATATCCAAAATACGTTGAATTCACGCACCGCTTATTTCGATACAGATTTCTTCACGATGTTTTCCATCGGCGTTAATAGGTGGTAATTGAAACAAGTCGCAAAGTAGGCCATAAAACTGTCTATTGCAGCGCATGCTACCCACCCAGGATTCAAACTACGTCATTCGATAATAACCCGAACCATCGCTACTAAACTAGAAAGTCTGGATAGCATATTAGATACCAACTTTCCTTGGTATGCTTCCTCTACACTTTTCACTTTGAACTTCGGCAAATCAGGAAATTTGTAAAACTTGGGGACATAACTTGGATATTTATAATTGTAAATATGGTCCTTAATAAGTTTTTGAATATCATTCGGTTGTGGATATAGTGTTGCCAGATCTAAAAAAAATAAAACATATATTAAATTATTTATTTTATAATTCAGTTTCGTATTTTTTCATAGCCATGATCACGGAAGAAGTTTCAAGTATCATTAGTACTTTTAGCGTTTCATACGATCGCTTTAAATAAATTATTATCATATTATGCCTAATACGTTTTACACAAACGTATGACAGTTCTTTAACGTATTAGCGGCAATTTGCGTGTGCAAGCTAATGTATTAAGGTGTTAATGCGTTTTGGTTCTTAATAAATTAACCAACTTATGCAAGCGGCCTTAAAGTTTTATTAGCGAGGTCAACTTGTTCATTTTAATTACTTAGTTGTGTTTATGGTTATTATTAACTCTATGGGAGCCTAATCTATTTACCACCGCTTCGCAACATGTTGTGGCTAGAAGAGAAGAAACGGCGCAAGAAACTCTTCAGCATCAGCCTAGCTCCAATTATTTTATATTATTTATAGTATATAAATATATCAGTTTATTATTATAAATTTCATTCTGATAAATTTGTATACCTGTTTTACTCAGTTTTTTTACGTTACATTACAATATACAAATAAAATACTATTATAGACTATATATTATCCCCGTAAATTGCTAATACGCTGGAACCTTGTCAAATTAACATTCACGTGACTTCATCCACAACTCGATATGTACGCGTACTCGCCGGCCAGTGATGCTAACAATACTGAGTGTTCGGCTACGATTACGTCACCAAAATGGCGGCCAGGCGCAATAGCAATTTGCGGTGATAATATACAGGACACGTCTTAAATTAAAATTACCGTCGGTGTAGGCCTTTTTTACGATCTCCGTCGCGATAACAAAAGATACTTCCTTAATTGATGACAGCGATGGATAAACGCGACCCTTTTCCAAATCCTCCTCCTTAACTATACTCGCTAGTGTCTGTAAAACGTCTTAATGGGAATATACTAATCTCTATTTTCTTTATCTCTATTTATTTTGTAGGAAGTAAATAAATATTGTCGTGGAAGTCACGCACTTGGGTCTTTTCAATATTTTTATATGCACCAAAATACCTCCCGCTTTCATCCTATATTTTGCATTAAACTTGACAATCATTTCAAATGAAATTATAAAATTTATTAGTAAAAGCTGACGCCCGCAACTTCGTCCGCGTCACGATGATAAAATCGCGGACTCTCGTCTTTTTAATATATAAATTGTTTTATTGTATGATAATACCGGCAACATCAATAATTAATTAGGTGCACAAGTTGTATGATAAGCTGTTTAAGTAATTAGAGTTTTTTGACTATCCCATGGGAGCTCTTTAATTTTTCGGGATCAAAATATCCTATACGTTGACCAGGGATATAATCTACCACTATACAAAATTTCATTCAACTCGGTCCAGTCCATTCGGAGATTAGCCCGTACAAACCGTGAAACAAAAATATTGAAAAAATCTAATTAGTTCTATTTCAATTTTTACATCTCCCTGACTCGGTTTTTAGCATTTTTTACATTGTACAGAAATTCGACCCGTACAGTTTTGTTATATGTATAGATGATAGCTGTAGCCGCGACGTCGTCCGCGTAGAATTTGTATTGAAAACCCCCCGATTATGAAACATTCTTCATTGGTGCTCCGCTCCTATTGGTCTTGGCGTGATGATATATGATGATAAGCCTGTAGCCTTTCTCGATAAATGGGCTGTCTAACACTGAAGGAATTTTTCAAATCAGACCAGTAGCTTCTGAGATTAGCGCGTTCAACCAAACAAACTCTTCAGCTTTATATATTATTATAAGATTAATACATACCCTAGCTGCATTCAAAAATATACTATCAGGTATTTGATGACATTGCGATGCAATAACTCCAAGAGCAACTCCTGGGAATATGTAAGAGTTGTTGCCCTGACCAGTTAGGTACACCTTTCCGTTATATTTTACTGGTGGAAACGGAGATCCCGATGCATACACACACCTGCCCTGTAAAATATTTATAAGACATGTCTTTATTATTTAAATTCATGAATTCAAGGAATAAAAACGATGTGTTTCTTTGAAAGGACAAAGTTTTGTTTATGTTAGTACTTACAATTAGGTACTTAAATATACGGTAAATAACTAACATTATAAATGCACTAAGATTACCAGAAAGGACAAAGAAACGACATTCAAAGTCCATTCATTTAAATTCCAATGAAATAATATTTAAAACTTTATTAAAAGCTAAACACTTATTTAAAAAAAACTATATTCGTTTCCACCGTCATTCATAAATTTAACTGTGTGACTTAGGTCGCGTCCCACTTAAATTGTGATATACTGTGTTATTGAACGTTTATACATGCGTTCCTTTGGTAACAATTCCGTTACATGTTTAATTAAACTATCCGATGAAATATAGCCCAAAAGCATACCAAAACTAAGTTTGGGTTTCCACACTGCTGATAAAACGGTTACTATAACCCCATGTCCAGCAAACTTGTCCCAGGCAGATCTCAGGTTTTACGGACTAATGTTGCTCTTAGAACATTGGGGCTTAACTGGTTAATGTCTCTATAGAGATTTGAACTCATATTTTATATAATGATATGCCCGTAACTCTGTCCACGCTTGACTTGAAATTCCCGCGGGACTCCCGGAACACAAAATACCGCAGCATTTAAAAATAATGTAAGCTATGGTTTTAGTGAAAACTGTGTCGGAATAAGCTAATTATTATACACCCGACCAACTCCAAACCACTCCCGGGATAATTCCTGTAGGTTTTCCGATATAAGATATATAACACATTTTATTACATGCTATCGATCAGTAAAAAATCCCATTGGAATTAGACTTTGATAAATCTGGCCATTTTAAAAAAATCCCACGGGATTCTCAGGATGAAAAGTAGCGCAGAGTTAAGACTAATAATTAGCAGTCGATCGGCGAAAACCGCATTTAAATCGTCCCAG
The DNA here is from genome assembly GCA_012273795.1 of Dendrolimus punctatus. Classification (NCBI taxonomy): domain Eukaryota; kingdom Metazoa; phylum Arthropoda; class Insecta; order Lepidoptera; family Lasiocampidae; genus Dendrolimus; species Dendrolimus punctatus. The sequence goes on from CM022535.1 coordinate 8,966,042, forward strand.
TTATTTTAAGGTGAATCCCAAACAAACTGACAAATAGATGAATAGTTAAATTACATATGTTTATTTATACACCTACTAAATTTTATTTGTATACACTTCTCACATTTGTAAAAGTTGAAACTGCAGTAAGTATTACGTTATTATTTACTTGCCAATTAGTTGCTATTTGACGAATGTGTAAATGTAAATACTTTCAGATACATAATCGTAGTGACAAACTATACCTCTGTATGGTCGTATGCAGCTTGGGCCGTACATTCTGCTTTGGTTGTAGGATTGGACAGTGCAAAAATAACAGGTCTTTCAGTATTCACAGCCATTTGCTTTAAAACTTTAGTTGTGAAAGCACCACCCACCGTTGAGCAACCTAAACAAAATATAAAAGTTTCCGTTCTATGAGTTTACGTACCAGAAACAGTGTTGCAAACTTAACGCATGCTGGTTCAGGTCTATCTTACTATTCTAAACTTTGTTCTATTTTATTTAGAAAAAATGAAATGCACTTTAACATAAACCTAAAATGATAGAGACACATTCAACGGTTCAGGAGTTTGCAATAACAAGTACCTATATGAAGGCCAAAATATATAATTTCCCGAAAGAAAGAATATCATTATCACGACAGCTATGTATGTACAGTAATGGTATCAGAAGGTTCACCAGTTTTCAAATTGATTCATTTAATGTTCCGCGAGCACATTTACCTTTAGAATCTAAGTCACAGAACAGATTGTTTCATATAAAATTATGTTTAACTATTTGACAATTTAAAATTACTAATAGGTATCAAAATTTGATTTTCTATCTTGTCTATGAAGATTGTTAGAGATGTAGTTAAACGTTTTTATTGGTTTTGATGTTTATGATAAGCACCATTATACTTATTATTTTAATCACTATTATATCCTCTTTGTTTCTTATTGCTAATCTCTGTTTCTGTCATTGATAACATTGCAATTTACTTTTTTACGTTTCTATATTTTAAAATGTAATATTGATTAAAATGTTAGCAGTATACAATACATAAAAAATATCGTAAATAAATGTAATTATATACTTAGTTGCATGTTATATCCACCGAGAGCATACTTATAGTATTACCTATTAAAGTAGTTGCTTTTAGTTTCTCCACGCACTTTTCAAAATCCTTCTCTGTCTCCATGTCTTTACCATAATTTTTTGCGTGTTCGGGGACTCCCCCAGGCCGACTATTGGTGAGAAGTCCGTCGATATCAAACATGAAGATTCGAGAACGAGCTGCTTCCTTAGTTAATCCTTCTTCGACCATCGCGTTTACTGCGAGGTTAGCTATACCCACAGATGCCTAAAGATTTAATGATAAGTCTCTTGCAAACATCAGCAAATTATGGGAAGGACATACTTAAATAAATATATATATAATAAAAATACAACTTACACAAGTTGTGTTTTTTATTTGGAGTTATCAGATTGGTTTGTCGTCAATTATGTTTCTCGATTGTGTCATTTATATTTGGTTATGTCCCTGCATCTAGGATAATATTTGTGTTAGTGACTGTGTCCAAATACGTATTGTACATAGCGTTAAAAATCTGTCAATGTTGAACGTCATTAGCAATTAATAACAATGTCGCATCACAAATAACGCATTAAGCTCATCGATACATTTCCGTGAAACGGCCGCTAACACTAACATTATCCCAGATCTAGACTTATTTTATGGACGTGTTATAGGTTTGTGTTTGAGTTTTGTTCAAGAATGCTAATGTACGTATTGATAGTTACTAATGGCAATGCACACATTCTTGCTTTAAACGCATATATGCCGATATCTTTTTCAACTAGATTGTCTTGTGATCCACATTTCTATGGAGCTTAGAATTAAAAAATTTAGAACATTTTTATTACTATTCCAATATATGCTTCATACATTATTATTATTCGTTTATTGCAAGAATTCAGCAGACAGGCAGACAATCCACCTGATAAAAAGCGGTTATCACAACCTATGGATATTTGTAACACCAGCGTACCAATGTATACTGCCGCTCTCTAAAGGGAGGCTGGAATCTGACCACCAATGCCGGGACATAACTCAAGGTTGTTATAGCGACATACTCTAGACCAGAAGTGGTAACCATTCAGACGGGCAAATAGCGTACCACCTGGCTGTGGGTTGTTTTGTCTCCTCTTACAACAATTACGACATTTCAACATTACAAACATAATTAAATTAATGGAAGAAGACGAGTTTCCAAAACTTGCACTGAATTTTTATATGTGACCTTTTATCTCATTTACTCTTTATAAAACCAATTTAACTTCTAGCTTGAACTTTTCAGCATTATCGTGGTATCTTTTACTCACGTACTGTTAAAATCAGTAATTTATAAATGTTACATCCTTTGCTCCTTTCATAATTTTAGGGAGTTGAATGAGATTTCGTTAAATGACAAGTAAGGTACGCATTTTAAACAATTCATATTAGGAACTTTATTCTTCGCTTTTAGGAACTTTATTCTATGAATGTCAGAGAAGCAAGTGAGGTGTGTAAGAATAAGCCTGAATGGCGCTCTATTGTTCGTGCCTACCCCGCAAGGGACCTGGCGTGAAGTTATGTATGTATGTATTTTATGGCGAACAAGTAAAAAAGTAATTATAATAACAGCCCATAAATGTCTCACTGCTGGGCTCGGGCCTCCCACTATAGGGGGATGGACAGTATACCCGCCACGCTTCTCCAAGGCGGCTTGGCAGGTTTGACACATCGGTTCTCTCGATATGCAGGTTGCATAACGATGTTTTCCTTCACCGTGGTAATTGTAACAATATGCACATTAGGTCAGAAAACTGCCTAAGTGGTGCATGCGTTCGGGCCAGGATCGAACCTGCGTCTATTGAGTTTAGGACGCGTGCGCTAGCCATTGCGCTACCACGACTTACTTACGAAAAAAGTCATGTGAATAATTCTTTTTAATATATATCAAAAGAAGTTTCGATTACCAATAGAGGTAATAATCTGCACACATCGCCAGATTAGGTTAAACTATTCCTTAAGTCAGGTTTACCATGACAATATTGTAACTATTTTGCCAATATTTATAAGTTACAAAAACAGCCATCATAGCATCCACTAACGTACCTACATCTTTTATTAGAACCAACTTACAGATCCAGCACCAAGGAACAGAATGACGTACTCGGTAAGTTTCTTCTTGGTGATTCTCGTTGACGCATAAAGACCAGCAACACAAACACTCGCTGTACCTTGTATATCGTCATTGAAGGTGCAGAAGGTTTTTCTATATTTTTTCAAGAAACGACCAGCGTTTGGCAAGGCAAAATCTTCAAACTGTTGCATTGAAAATGGAATTAGATTCATATTTTGTAATGACTCTAAAATGAGGCAAATTGTTACGTTTCTTGTCTTCGGAACTAACTCTTAAGAAATTGTTATTTACTAAGCCTTTAATTTCTCTCATTTGGGACTATAAGAAAAATACCGAACTAGTATAGTATATTATTAACAGTTGCGAGACTCGAATTACAATGACGTTTGAATTATTATAGAATATATTCTAATAAACTAGAACAAACACGTATAACACAGGTAGAAATACAAACTGAACATAACAAATCCAAACGTAATGCAGAAGGTCGCAATTCAATAAAACGCGCCAAGTCCGTCACCATTAGTTTCCCGATTGTATGTACATACGTCACGCCTTGATCGTAGTTGTCGCTGAACTTCCCCCCTCCCTCAATCAGGCCATCGTTTTATACTGCACAAATGCCCGCCCGGCAACGTAGACCAAATTTCCTAGAATCAGCTTGTAACTTATAATCCGTAACACCTGGCTAATGATTACAGCCGCAAGCGGCCGTAAACAATTACAAAAGAACAATAGGCAGTTCTCTAGAAATGTATACAAATAAATAAGTAAACAAAAGATGACTATCATAAAAGAATTATAATTAGTTCAAATGCCGACAGGTAATAAATGTGTTGCTACAAATCTATACGTGGAATTTGTCTTTGTCGGCCTAGGCTGTAACAATATGTTAATTTATATTCTCATTATTTTATTACATCTAATAACAATCGAGTCAACAATCGTCTTTCGTTATAGGCATTACAATTTATTAGATAAAATGGAACATATTGTATAAGATGAGAATCTGAAAGTTACAAAAGTCGATAGAAGAATATATAAATTATCGAAAGAAATACATATAAAAAAGATACCAAATGAAAAGGTCATAAAAATCGCATTGTAATTTCAGTGAAAATTAAAGATTTATTACTGCACTAAAACAAATCCGCTTGCATCACAGATATCGCTATGGGAAATCATCGAAACGTTTGTAATGGAGCACGCACAATGAAGATATTAACTATTCATCCATTGAATAATATACATCAATGGGCAAATAACGATTAACAATGTTTTTAATTATTGCTACGGAATACGCTGAATAATAAAAACTGTATTTTGGATAACTGCTGGGGTCGTAATCATTTCAATTCAATATTATTGTGGCGACCGAGAGTAGAACTTTCCAGCAGCGTAAACCAGTCGCAAGACTTTTGGAAAAGGTAGAAAATTCTGGAAGGTTAAGACGAGGACGGATATATTTCAGAAAGGATAGACGATGAACGAAAGTTCGGGATGGAAAAGACAGAGATAGATAGATGTTAGAAAGGGACAGATAGTAAACAAAAGAATAACGAAATTATGGGTTCTAGAAAATTCTCCCGGGTATATAAGCATATGCGTTTTCAAATCGGAATCATCATGTAGTTTTGGATACTTACATGTTGTCAAGGGTACATAAAAGTGCATAAGGCCTAACAATAGGACCTCTATAATCTACTATAATTAGAGTATACTATGGTTTTGTTTTATTAACATATTTCATTATTTTCTTTTCTATATTCACACACTTAGTTTATGAATTTGTATAATAATTAAAGTTGCCTAAAACATAACTGTTTATTATTAGAGAATTCGGATTGTAATAAAACATAAGAATAGACGATGCAAAATTACTTGCAAAAGAACATTTGGTCCGTATCTTTGGGTGCAAGCGTACATGAATTCGTCGACTAACGCGTCATATTCCTCTCCACGAACACGATTCTGCCGTAGACCGATGTATAGAGGATCTTCAAGAAGCGTCTGAAATTAGTTCTAAACGTTACTGGGTGTCCATACGCATCATTGCCCGCCACCAGGGATTTTAAAAATCCTATAATAATTCTTAAGAATTTTCCGTTTCAAGGCTTTCTCTGTTAATAACAACAATGAGTATTCGGTATTACGAACGCGGTCCACGAGCGTCACTCCGCAGATTTTGCGCAGTGCTCGCATCTCGACCGCGTTTACTCTACTTTCATGCTCTCTCTTCCATACCCAACTCTCGCTTCCATACGTGATCGTAGGTACCAGCACCGCATTGTCTATGGCAAGCTGGGCCTTCTGACTGAGGTTCTTAGCGCCTAGAAGTTTACCTAACGCTCCATTCACACTATTCCCCAAATTCACTTTTCTTTCTATATCGGCGTTGTACCTTCCATACCTGCTAAAAGCACATCCAAGATATACAAACCCATTCACTTGTTCCAGCATAACATCGTCGACCATTATCCTTGCATTCGTTCAGGTTGTTTCTCTTTCAATGTATGAGTGTAATTAATTAGTAATTAATTTATTATTATTTACTTGACGGCGTCTGTGGTTGAGTGGGCTAAACTCTTTGAAACGCAGGGGTGCCGGGTTCGAGTCCTGGCATGTAAATTTCGGAAAGGAGTTTTTGTTATTTACTATGATCTGGACGTCTGGGATCGGCCCGAGAGTGGTACGTTGTATATTACAATATTACACGTAACACAAGCGGAACTTGCTCAGCTTAGGATATACAATGTGTGAGTTTGTCTGGCGATTATTAATATTAATTGTAAGAAGACTAATCTGCTACACAATTTATCGTCAATGATAGACATAGACCTACATGTCAATTTAAAATATTCTTACTTTGTTATCAGTCCCAACATCCAAAGTTATTGGTAAGCACTGATGGGGTCGTATACCCGCCAGTGCGGTATATAAGGACAGTTTCCCAACAGGTATGCCCATTCCGTATGCTCCCAGATCTCCCAAACCTAATATTCTTTCGCCATCGGTAAATACGATTGCTCTTACATCATGTTCTGGCCTGAAATTATTTTTGAGCAGTTATATTCATGTACGAACCTTTATTGCTTACGTAAATATTCTTGGAAAAGCAGTGCTATTTGATTACTGCTTAACGTAATACATGCATAAGTCTTAGATTAATCGTTCTGCTACAAATTTCTTTTACGTTTGTATATATACACTTTTGATCAGTCTTACCTGATGTTAAGTAATTATATGATCAAGGATAAAGTACGCTTACCTAGAAAATTGTATTTCTACAAGTAAAAATAATTACCCCACTATTCATAATAATTATACGAGGTTTATAGACTTTAAAAAAAAAAATAGTGGTTTTCACAATCTCTTTCTGAATTGCACGGTAAAACACTAATTTTTAACTTCAAGGTGGGCCAGTGTTTTATACAGCAAAATGCAGTATGTATAATTTATTACAAGGAGGTCTGGGCTTAGAGACAAGAATCTTGTAAAGATTCGTACCATATACGATTACACAGAAATCTTCTGAATTAGCGAGAAGCTCCACAGTTAACAATAGAAAATGCTTCACTATTACGATCACAATGATACAACAGTGGCAGCAGGCTCCAGATGTCACATGACGCCAATCTTGTGAGCAAGACTTAAATAATAGGTTGGGAAAAAGTCTTTTCGCATATAGTATGTATGAACTTGTAATAAGATCTGTTTGGCTATACCATGTGTGTCTGGCTGGTTTAGGTATTAAAATATTTTAATTTTAAAGAAGACAATTCCAAATTCAAATTAGGAAAATGTGTGATTTTGTTGTGTGTGTTTGTTGTTGAGTTGTTGCTGTTTTTCTTTTTGTTAAAATGAGTGAATTTAATGAAGAAATTCGATACATTTTAAAATTTTACTACAATAAAGGTAAAAATGCAACACAATTTGTGATGTTTATGGACCTAATGCAGTATCTGTGAGAGTAGCGCAAATTTGATTTAAGCGTTTTCAATTCAGAAATTTTGATATCAAAGATGCACGATAATATATATGATAATATTTTATACTAGTTAAAATCTAAACAGAATTTACAGCTACTTACCAATTTTTAAGAACACTAAAAACGTGACTTTGTCGTTGATGGTAATAAAGAGACCTCTACTCCTCCTATACATTAACCCAATTTTTGGCATGCCAGTCCAACTGTCGGCGTATATACTATGGGCAAATACTTTTCTATGTCTTGGGCCATTAAACTAAAAAATAATCTTTCATTCGTGTCCTAAAATTATATGCAAATTAATATACAATCTAGTAAATCATCCCAAGGTTGTCTGGAAGCAATCGTTATCAGCGATAAGTCGGTAGTATTTTTTTTTATCACGTATAGGTTCGCGTTTGACCATTATCTCGCTCGATTTGAGCGGAGATATTATTATGGTCTAAAATCGAGCACGCTTACCTAGAAGGTACCTATTCACACGAGACTTGAAGACAGTTGTAGGTTTTGGGGAAAAACAGACTCCGGCAGTGTATTCCACTCCTTTGCGGTGCGTATAATGAAGGTGGACTCAAAGCGCTTAGTTCGAATAGGAGATATGTCCACCATATAACGGTGCCGCAAGCCAGTGCGTCTGGTTGTCCGATGATGGAAGGGAGACGGCGGGATAAGATTGAAGAGCTCCGATGCACAGTAGTAGTAGTGTAGTACCTTTTTCTAAGACGTTTTTGTGAATTGTTAATGTATAATATATAAAATTCTCGTGTCACAGTTTTCGTTGCCATACTCCTCCGAAACGGCTTGACCGATTCTCATGAAATTTTTTGTGCTTATCTGGTATCTATGAGAATCGGCGAACATCTATTTTTCATCCCCCTAAATGTTAGGGGTAGTCCACCCCTAAATTTTTTTATTTATTTTTTAGACAAAATTTTTAATTTCTATTTTTTTATGATACAACATACAAAAATACATACAACCCTAGATTTTCAACCCTCTACGATCAACCCCTATTTTTTACCGGGCAGGACGACGTCTGCCGGGACAGCTAGTATATTATAAGAATAACTCAGGTTTGGACATAACACTTTGTCCGGAGATAAGAAAACTTTCTACGGGATACACTCAGCCTAGAAGATTAATAAGAAGTTGCTTTAGAAGTAGAACAACAGAAATAATAAAATGAAGTCGCTAGTGGAAGTAGTGGGCAAGTAAATCGGCAAACACATATTAACAAGCTAGGTAAATTACGTGCAATATCAAGGACAACACAGTCATCCCATGTATCACTAGATGTTTCATAATTAAGGCAGATCTGACTGAGCTTCAAGTCTGTTGTAATTGTTTAAAGAGAGCACTGGACAAAAATTGTTAAAGATTCTCATCTGCGGAAACCTAGACTAACTTTGGATTATTGAGCCATCACCTTTTTTTTAATGCAGGAGTTCATCAGATGGCAGACGGCCCACTTGATGGAAATCTGTGACCATCGCTTATGGACATTTGCAACATCAAGGGTCTACATATGCGCTGCTGCTCTCTTAAGGGAGACTGAAACCTGGTCACTAATGCTGGAACACAACTCAAGGTTGTTTTGGCGACAGACTTTAGACCAGGGGTGGTCGTCATCCAGTCGAGCAAATACCCTACCACCTGGCTATGATTTTGTCGTCCCTTACGACAGGCCACCCGGCCGCAGAAACTGTATTCTTTCTCCGTTCCTGCACGGATAAAAACTCTACACCTACACCAGAGCAAACAAAGAGAATGTCGCTAGAAACTTACACAAACGGAAATTGAAACAAAGAATGCAGATAAGTGGACCTTTAATTTAAAATATGCATTTCAGCTGTCTAATTTCAAAATCTAGCAACTAACATTGTTTTTTTAATAAATGTAGGTTTCAGGCTTTGCTGATGTAGGTATTGTGTTTGCCAAAACATGTAAGGACTATCTCAAAATATGATATCGCTCCTATTAAGCTTCGTAAATAGTTTGAAATGGCATATCGTTCTATATAGTAGTTTTTATGCTAGGGTGTAAAATTTCTTGGAATGCTGTTGTTTGTGTTACTTTGTCACGACACTTTCATACATAAAATAAGCCCACCTGCAATTCCATTAAAAACAGATATTTGTTCAAATCGTCTTTGTATCTATCAATGGATACTCTACAAAAGTCTATCTGTTCATCTTGTGTGCTCACTTTCGCCGCTAAAAGTCCGTGAATACCAAGAGCTTGGCGTTCTTCATGGGTGAAAGCCAATCCCTGGAATAAAATTCATTATGAACAAGATAAAAAGAGCAGTTGAAAGTAACTTGGACCGTCTAGACTAAAATAAGACAGGTTATTTTATTTAAATCATTTGATATTTCCCATTATTGCAAATCATAAAATACTATTACATGAAAATTGAAATTGTAAATGAAAACATAGGAGTTTTTGGCGGGAACTGAAAAGAGATGTGCTGTGCAGTTTTATTTTCTAAAAATGTGTAAAATTACTCTAAAATGAACAATAGTTGGATATTGGTAGTTTTTGAGTGGTAATTATGTGTTTTGTGAGAAATGTGAACTGTATAGTCAAATGTGGTCTTTTGAGTTTTCACAAGAACTCCGTTGACTGGCACTAGCTGATTACCTACAGTTCAACACACCTACAGTTCAGTGTGCTACACGTAGGCTAAGAAAATGAAGAAACTTTATTGTAAACTAAGAGCTGGCTTAAAAGCCTACCTGCCAAGCCATAAACCTAAATAAATAAATAAATGAAAACATAAATGCCAGGCCTTTCGATTATATGTCAGTTTTGGTAAGTTTGCACTTTGTCTCTAAAAAATTTGCTGATGTTTATAAACCATATTAACTAGATTCTAGCGGTCTTATTTATAAAAGTTAGAGTAAGTTTGAAGGCCACTTTAAAAATCACAAAGAAGCGTTCACACTTACTCCTCTATGAATAAGACCGTAGAACTGTGGAAGAATACATGCAATAACGATCACACAAATATCACCATAGGTTATTCATTACTTGCTCTTTGACGCTTTATTATCGAATATTTTTCTCCGAACAATGATTTCCTTTTGTTGCTGCAATCATCATTTGACGATTGATTGATTACAGCTCTTGGGGCGGGCTCGATCGGTGTGATACCACTCTTCCACAGAGTATCGGCGTGAAATGGTTAGGATTGAGCTAGTTGTATTTCGTAGCAGGAGTGAGTATCCATGGCTCACTTTCCCTATCCCATCTCCCGATTGTAATTCCCTATCCCGTTCCTTCTGTGTAGTCCCGCTATCCCATCCCTTTTATCTCATTATAAACACTGGCAACACCGTGGCTTCGCCCCTGGTTTTACAAGCGTCTATAGGCGAACCTAACCAGTTACTATTAGGTGAGCAGACGAGGTAACATCATAGCCGGCCTCTCGCTTCTTCACCGTGCAAGAAAAGTGCAGGTAACGGGCAATGAGTCCAAGTGAACACATTGTTATTTTGGTAGAGGTCTTACCTTATTCATTCGAGGGTCTCTGATGTGATCAATACCCCTGATCATATTAGGACAAATTACTTCTCCTATTCCGTCATGTAAATGACGGTACTTTAGCAACAACGAAACATAACTAACACGTATTTTTTTAAATTGACACTTCTGTAGACGATTTAAACATAGCACTATATTACTGCATCTGTAAAATAAAAATGTTGAATATTGGCCCATATTCTAGTTACCGGCACAGTTTTTGAGCTGTCGGCGGAATAGTAAGGATAATTGAGTATAGCCAATGTGATGTAATTTATCGAAATATCGATAATATTATAGGTACTTAATTCGAAATTTCACTTATGCGTAGGCCAAGGTGACCGTTCAAGAATCTTGCTAGGGACTATAAAATATCGAATATCGAGTAAGGGCCGCTTGCATAACGATCACCTTTAAATAAAATTAGTTAATCATATTAAACTACCTAAATACGTTTTACACACAACGAATTAACAGTTCTTTAAACATATTTAGCGGAAAATTTTGCGTTGTGCAAGACGCTAATTATATTTAAGGGTGTTAAACACGTTTTGGGTTTCTTAAATAAATTTAACCAACCTTATGCAAGCCCCAAGTACTACATTAATAAAAATAAAAAATTGTGTTTGTTTTTGTAGAATTTTTCCATTGAGTATAAAATACGGCGAATAGAAACCCTATATGTATATACTTACAACGAACAGTTTGAAGGTATTAAAAACATTTTAATCTAAATATAAGCATTTTAATCACTTTATAATTTTGTTGAGGGAAAATGTATTTGACACTGCGCGATTTTTCTGTCCGCTATTCTTGACATTGTTAAGACTTTTGAAGAAGGTTTAACATCGGAGTTCTTTATCCACGAAAGAATAATGAGATTCTACTCAATCTTGTAGTACGATTAAACCAAACACTATAGTAACCCGTTAGGACCGTTGTATGAAACGTCCAAATAGGTTCGTGGAATACGAAGGCGAAGGATAGAAGAGTGACTTCGACCCAAAGCCGATGCAGTCGATAGCATAGATAACAATACTACATAGGTATATTAAAGTCGACAGTCGGCGTATAGCCTACGCAATGGCGGGGTGCATAATATATATTTCCGAGCCCCTTCTTTTCACCACGTGTTTACGAAATTTTACCTAGAAGGCTTGCAGCGCCTCTGTATCTATCTTTATGTACTAATTCTTCCTTTTTTTGGTGTGACCTAATAGTAATGTTCTGTGTAAAACAAACGGAATAAACGTGTTTTTTGTGAAGTAATTTTCTTCTGTAAATATTAGTTGCCTTGACAATAACACATTTTTTATTGCATTCAGTAGACAGGCAGACGGCCCACCTGTTGAAAGCGGTTACCATGGTATATGGACATTTGCAACACCAAAGGTGCTACAAATGCGCTATATCTCGAAGGGAGACTAGAACATGGCCGCTAATGCCGGAACACAACTCAAGGTTGTTATGGCGGCATATACTCTAGACTGATTGAAAATCTAGATTGTTTTGAGGCATTTTCTACATAATAACGATAAAAAAGATCGAATAGCAACTAGAAGTCAGTATTCAATAATGAAAAAGAATGTGGACTAGAGAAAGAATGTGTGTGTGAATGTAAAATAAAAGAATACCATTATTTCGAAAATTTTAATAATTATTCAGTATGTAACATCTAACAATGTCATACATTATTTTAACGGCTAACAAATCGCACACGAGTTAATCATTTGCTCTTTGTAACCTGTCATATAGAAGATAAATCAATATAAGTTTTATTGCGTCCAAAATTTTGAAAAAAAAAATTAAAAAACCAGGCCAGCGCCAGAAACAGCCTTCTAGTAGATATATATTGTTTAGACCTGATTTATAAGAAAAAAACCACGCAAAAATAATACTATTATTCTAGGAATGACAAGTAATCAAGTAAACACGTAACACCAATAAGACTATTGCCGAATTCCTATATTTAACCATTCGTCTACATGAGTAAAGATCAGTTCCTATATCTTACCGACTAAGTTGCCCAAAATTTGACATAAGCTCCATACAAATATAACGTCAAAGTTCAACCGATGTTAGGATAAGTAAATGAATAGTAAGACATAGGAACCGGCCATGACAGTATTTTGATCGTATCGGTTCATCTCTCGTTTTTAGACTTGTTACTATTTAAAACATCTTTTTAGTCAATCTTTTCAATTTTTGTATGATTTACTCTAAAAAATATTCTATATAACAAAACATCTAAATGTGAGACACGAAGAAGTAGTCACGGCTGCTTGAGCCCCAATTCTGTTACTACAATATCGTCAAAATGGTCGTCCACTAGCATCATAATGGCCGTTTTTTCATCCAAAAACAACTCTCATGATGCTAGTGATCGAGCATTCTGACGATAATGTAATAGCAAAATTGGTGCCCTACTTAAGGATTACGGATAGTTTCAGAGTTAAGTTTTATAATGAACGATTGTCAATCCTAGTAGATATTTTATAATAAATAGCTTCATTATTACTTCATTCAAACCATACAGCCTCTTTATGGTTGTATACGTGGATCAGATATTAGGGTCGCAAGTCAAAATGTACAATAGAGTCAAAATGATTGTCTAATGACGTCATAATGACACGATAATGGTTTTCAAGTTAAGTCTCAGACGAAAATAAATTTAGACGGAGCCTAAGTGAAAAAGAGTATGAAATGAAGTGAAGCATATTTTTAAATTGTATGCGTAAACTTGAGTAATATACACGTGGTTAATAAAAGTAATGTTACCCATTGAAACCATTCCACCTTCATTCGAACTAATTAGATTATTTAGTACGTAGTGCACGATACGCACGGCGGCGCTATCGGCATCCTTTTTTAAGATCGGCATACTTTAACCGGCTTCACATTGAAAGAGACTCCGTCTTTCTATTGATGGCCTAAGGTTTCAGTATGCAATTTGGTACGTTGTCATTAATGGAAATTTCTTGTACAACATTTAGATATGAAAGTAATTATCAGAATGTACAAAATTAACACGAGAACGAAAACTTTTTTCAAGTTAATGTATAATTTTATTCGTTCTAATAAAAATAAATCCTATGAAATCTCATTGAAAAACTCAATTATGTTTTAAATCCTGTAAAAATTAAGAACCGGCTTTAAAACGAAAAGAAAACAAAAAATACAACAATGTATAATTTTCACAGGTCAGTTTTCACAATACATTCGTCACAGCAAAATAATCACATTTCCATATCACACGTATTGATAAAACAAAATACATAAATAGAAATAAACATGACGTGTCTACTTAAAAAAACATGATTTTTACTTCGCTCGGCGAAAACAATTCGTCACTATAATAAAAAAAATTACTGAACTCAAAAAAAAATAATACTTAAAAATACTAGTTAATACTATTAAATACTTATAATCCAAACTTAGCTAATACTGTACTCCAAGTGATATTAAAATGAGAAGACGCAACTAAGTTAACACATGACTCTGGTGTGTTCACTTATTCCAAACATATTTGCGTATTAGCGCAGTTTAAACCTATCACTAGAAATACAGTGTAAACTCTAATGACTGCATTTATAGCGTTATAGAGATTTTTGTCGTTAAATAGGAGAGATGCCTGTTATTTTTGTCTGACGTCTTTTGCTGCACCACTAATTTGGTTGTATTTTTTACATACATTATTCATACCTTGCTGTATTGTGGCATCTTGGTGATAAAGGAAGTAGAAATTTTGGTATTTCAGAATTTCTTACAATGCCAACAGTCGAGTTTATTACGGGTTAGGATAATAAAGTAACTTGCTTAAAAGCTACTTTTTGTAATGAAATATTTTTTGTCGTTATTGAGAGTGGGTGTAATGCTATATAGAGTGTGTCATTTTGCGGAAAAATAAGCTAAACCAACCAAAGATACGTGATTTCGAAGCTTAAGGTAGTTTTTCGTTAAATCGAGTGTCGTCACATGGAGTTTACACTGTATATGTAAAACGACGCACCGCGCCGATAAGGCCCTACCCTAAAGCCCCACGAGAATACTCGTAACGTATATTCATCGCATGTTAATGCCAGATAAAATACAGTATTAATCAACACGATGTCAATTTATACAACAAACGTTAATTAAGTCATATAATAATGCATGATCAAGTCATGCAACACTATTATCGATTATAATTAAAATTATGATTAAATAATTAACTACAATAAATTATTATCTTAATTTGAACAAGTGAACTATTTATTACTACTAAATTGATTAAGCTAATATTTAAAAGGGTGAAACGTCAGAACTCAATACATTACATATCAAGGTGGTGTTACTACAATAACCTCTTTTAAATTTAACTATATAAATACATTTCACATTTAATAAAAATGTCTTTATCTTTATCTTTCGCATGTTCTTAAAAATAAAAGTAAATGTCGAAATGCATTAAAACTGATGACATGTCATTACGTCATATATTTTTTAATGCTGCGGTGACTAGAGTATGATGACATACTTTATTTTGTCTATTTTATTAGGTATAATAAGCATATGCGTAAAATTATTATTTTTAATAATCACAACATTAAGTAGGTACAATCATTCCGCTAATGGCCGGTTTCAATATCTTACTGATCGTTCACTGGCCTTACCATCGGTTCAATTTTGATTGTAAAAGACAGTAAGGCCAGTGAACGGTTGGTTAGATATAGGAACGGGACATAAATCAAATCATATTTTACAACTTCTTATTAGATAAAATTAATTTATTAGTGAAGAAGAATGGGTTCTATCAATGGCCAGTTCCCATATCTTACAGACCGTTCATTTCCCTTACTATCTTAAAATTTAACTCCATACAAGTAATGTAAAAAATTCTACCAAAGGTAGGGCAAATGGATGAATACTAAAATATAGGAAAGGGCCCTATATCAATTAAGGCGCCGCAACATATTTCTAATCAATACATAAGACATTGATTTACTAACTAATAATGTCCGGTTAACATTAGTCTAGAAAACGCTTGTCTTGTTAAAAGCCCACTCGGTAGTATATTACACTGGTCAAATAAACAATTTACAAGCTTGAAGAGAAGTTAATTAATTTAAATTTGGCTTTCACTTTTTAAAACAGTGTTGCACCGAAAAGCACACGTGCTAGTCTCACTATGTACGTGTATTATTAGCAATAAGCATACAATTATTTATTTTTTTTAAACAGCATAATATTGAAATCTCCACAAAAATATAATAAGAATATACTTGCCAATGTGAGCTTTCTCCATTTTTCTCTTGGCTCCCAAACAATACGAGACTGCATTTGGCGTGACTTTATAGTCATTGCTCGAACAATAATAAAATTAAAAAATTGAAATGTCTAAATTTTAATTAAATACATGAGTGGACGAAGGAGTTATGTACTAACATACTTTATGTTTACATTTAATTAATGTATAATACTATAACACCCTAAAACAAGGCTATTTGAGTTTGATTTCAAACCGAAAGTGATGAAAATGTACAAAGGCCAAATAATAAATAAAAAAAAATTGCCGTATTTATTCATGTTTATTAATTGTAACATGACCGCTTCATCCACTCATATCTTAAATTCTGTTCTGTTAATTGATTTTTCACTCCATCAATACTTTCGCAATGTTTAGTGAATAAATAATGTAAAAAAAAGGCCACTACAGTTTTTATTTTTGCGCATCGTTAACATGCAGTTGATTTAAATATATCTATTCACAGTTAGGTTAAAATGTTTTTACTACACACTACAACACACATACACATAATGACAATTGATTATAGTTTGCGATTATTAGTGCACATCGAAAACTATTCATAATTGCACAAGACATATTTTTTCCGTTCGTCTCTTTCCCTCAAATGTTAGGTAACCTTAGAGAAACAAAGAACAAAAACTAACGTTCCATTACGATTCTTATGACACGATTTCAAACGCGGTAACCGGTCTTATATAGCCATCTCACTCCTACAAGTACGAATCCTGATCGTACGAGAGAGACGGTAACATATCCTTTCTCATCCGCCAAAAAATTCACGCACATCGAACCCATCAATAATAATCAGTCAAGATTATCTAAATAGAGGGCAATGCAGTAGATTTATTAATATTTACTGCACAAGCATCTGGTTAATAAGAGTAGTTATATTAATTCAATTTTGTATAAATATCCAGTCATCAACATGAAAGAAAATAAATATCTATGTATAAGTAATAACGTAACACAAGGATGCAACTTATAAAGTGAATTCTTAGAATTTAACATAATACTTGCAGTACATTCGTATTGTTACATCCCTGTGTCAATAACAAATGAACCAATTCACATGTGAGTTCATATTATATACATGAGGTATATTTATTATACGTTTCTAATACGCGCAAAATTTAAATACGCTTCGAGAAGTTAGCTCCGTGAGTTTGCGCACAGTCGAGTATTGAAGTTTACAAGTAGTAATACGAGTAGTTCATAGTGTAGTGCGAAAGAGATGCCATGATAGCGTGTAAGTGAGAGCGCAATACTTTTCTCGCTTCGCCTTGTATTTACCACCTCGGGCGCGATCCACTAAGCACTCAGAACAACCACGCTCATCACGCTATTTTTCCCATTCCACACTTGCGAGCTTTAAAATCATAATCTCAAATAGAATGGATCATGCATGGAGTGTTGACTTCATAAGTAAAATACACAAACAGTTGAAGTTTGGTTGACTTGAAAATCTCCCCAGTCAACATCTTGATTATTATTAATTTTATTATTAATGTTCTGTAGTCAACGTACACTTCAACTCGTCTCTTCAGATCGGTTGTCGTGAACGTTCGTGAACGATAACTATGACGTCATTAGTGACGTGAACTTTCGCTCGATATGAAACGGCTGAAGGAGCATTTCGAGCGTCTAGTGTAACACACTGAATCTTACAATTGTATTCTGCATAACAAAATGTACGAACTTCAGGGACGCATTTAAGTTTCATTCGTTCTATAGATACCTGACTTAATTTATATGAATTCATGTTACAATGAAGTTGTATTTTAATGTTGTACATACATACATATATATATTTAGCTGAAGCAGATGAACATTGAATATACCTAACATTAATCAAATACTCCATTGACACTAGAAAAAAAATCACTGATATGCGAATACATTGCTCATTAATTCCAATCAAGTATACAATATACTCACATAGGTTTCAAGGTGTCAGTTAATATCTTAACGATATTGTGCATTAACGAATTCAAAAACATAATTCAAAAATAAACCATGTACACACATGCCACATGTACACACATGCCACATTTACACCAAGTATCATAGTATACAAGATATACCATAGACAAATTTGAAAGTCCTAGATAATATAAAACAAGTTATTATAATGGTGCCTGTAACATCTATGATCAATTAGATGGTTAATATTATTATAAAATAAGTTAAGAAATACATATACAAAGAGAGATTTATGGATCCGCTTCAAACAGATAATGTTGCACTCAGTAAACTCATAGTATTTCTTGAGTGACTCAAGTTGATTTAAATATAATTTTATATTGCTTTAATTAAAACTATAAGTTACATATTCAAATTAGTCTATGCACATGAAAAATAATATGTCACACGTTAAAATTTGTCATATAAATAAATTAATAATACTGGCTTAGATGTTCTTCGGCACTGGCTGTATTGGTCTAACGTTGAACTTCTCTTCGGGCTTCCAACCCCATACAACTGGCATGGAACTCTCATAGTAATAACTATACATTTGATTTTCGACAAGTTTCGGTATGTCTTTCGGCTCCGGGTATACTGAAGCAAGACCTGAAAATAAAATTAAGCTATTTTTCTAGTTTTTTTTAAAAACAAGGCATATATTAAGGACCCTAGAAACGAAAAATGGACAATTGATTATAATGTTATTGATAATTCAATTGATATATCGGTTAGAGTGCCGCGATACAGATCTAGAGTCTAGTGCAGCAACCACCGCCAAAAAATTTGTTATTACCAAAAGTTCTGGATGTAATTATATAAGGCCTAGAAATAAGTTTATATAAATAAATGATAAAACTACGTTTTAGCGGTTTCATGCGCGGTAATTTATTTGATTTTTGTCATTCCGACGTTTCACGACGTGATCACGGAAGACAAAGATGTCAAGTGTCAAAGAGTGGTTAAAGTTTTATTTAGCCTACCGCCAACTTGTTCATATAAATTATTTAGTTTTATTTTGTTTGCTGAAGAGTTTCTTCTCTTCAAATCACAACATGTTGTAAAGCGGTGGTAAAATAGATTAAGCTCCCATAGACTAAATAATAACCATAAACAAAATAAAAAACTAAATAATGAAATGAACAAGTTGGCGGTAGGTTAAATAAAACTAACATTACTCGAAACGTCGGAATAACAAAAGTCAAATAAATTGTCGCGCTTAAAACCGTTAAAACGTAGTTTTACTATGTATACAAGTCGCGAAAATTAAGAAAATATAATTAATGAATTTGAGGTAATAGATAAACCCACGTGTGAAGCTTTTAAGCAAGTCATTGCAAACTTGCATTCATTGATCGCATCGATGGTATTTCATCACAAACACACAAAATAAACAAAAAAATTGCATTTTTTTTATCAACAATATGCCTAATTATATTATTATAATTAAAAAAATACTTATGGCCGGTTCCTATATTTTACTATTCATTCACTTGCCTTACCATCAGTTGAATTTAAACATTTCTTGTATAGAACTTATGTCAATTTTTAACCTATAGCAAGGCAAACAAATGGTCGATAAGATATAGGAACTGACCATTAGTAACACAACGCAATGAGTATGACCGGACTCAGTACAAAATACAATGTGTATAATGATTGTATGGATATTTGCCTAGTTCTATTTGAGGTATTTTAAATGTAATGGAGATTCAAATACGGCAACGGTAAATACTGTAAAAATCTTATATGTATATATATGTAAAGTATCAAACTTCTATGCACTAATATTTACTTCTACATACCAATAACACTTAATTAAAAATTACTAAAAATACCTAAAATTGTGTACGATTTGTTCTCGTTACAACAATATACGAAAATAAAATGCCTTAGCTTCTCTTCTAATAATTTAAACTTCACAAGGATACAGCTGGCCTTTGCAATTTTTGTAATCCACGTTTGGATACTGCGGCCATGGATATCTCTCGGGAATATTCGGTGAATACGTGAAGATGTATTGACATTTTCTTATATGCGCACATATATCTTCGGGCGTGGGATATACTGAAGCGAGACCTAATCACCACATAAATGGTTCAAAGTATCAAAGTATATCAGAGATAAAAGTTTGTTTGAAAAGCAAGTAAAATAATACCAGCCCACAAGCGTTTGGACCTTTCAAGGGAATGGACATACGTTCAAGACGGATGGGCTGAATTGACACATTGGTTATCTCCATGTGCAAGTTTCATCACGATGATGTTTTTAACATCAGAACGTTAGATCAGAAAACTGACTGATGGCCAATTCCTGTATGTTAAATTTTGACGGATAGTATGGCAAATGAACTCTCGGCAAGTTATAGGAACCAGCCATTAGTGGTGTATGTTTCCTGGTCAGCATTCGATCCTGCTCCACTTATCAAACCAAATCAAAAGCGTTTTTGGCTATTATAGTCATGTCACCTGCGTTGTATAATAAATTCTGAAATAATCAAGTCGGTCTAGTTACACCATTTATAACTAAGAACTTTTTATTTGTTTCCAACCCAGTTAGTAGGAATAACTATGAATATATCGAAATATATCGAAATATATCGAATAAGGTTTGGAAGTTTTTTTTTTTATTGCAGGAGATCAGCAGACAGGCAGACGGCCCACTTGATGGACAGCGGTTACCATCGCCTATGGACATTTGCAACACCAAAGGTGCTACGAATGCGCTGCTGCTCTCTTTAGGGAGCCTGGAACCTGGTCACTAACGCCGGAACACAACTCAAGGTTGTTATGGCGACATACTCTAGACCACGCCTACTTCTTACGTACGCCTTCTTCCGCAATCACGCACGCTTATATACATTTTTCAAATATCTAATGACACCGCTTCAGACTTCATCAAAAAGTGGCCTGAGACTGCTCTGAGTATTTTTTTAAGAGTATTCATAGTTAACTTAAGAGGCCCACTTAAAAATTCATCTGAACTATTTTTCTGTATATCTGTATGTCACTGAACTTCTGAACCGCTAGAATGATTTTGATATTTTTTGTGTTTGTTTGAGTGGGTCCTGGGATGGCTTAGATTTACAATTGGATACGTTGAAATCGGAGTCTAGGGTTTCATGAATATTTTGTGAGTGTCGGAGTGAGGTTCCTGGATAGTTTAGATTCATAATCCGGTAAATGGCACTACAATGCAATAAAAAATATTTTTTATTGCCGCTTAAACAATAATGAATACACTATTGGACTCGTTAAAGAAATGACGTCATAACTCGAGTTAGACAAACGGTGTACACTCCGCTGCCCATCAACCTGCTGACTACGCAAAGACCAATCATTGTATCAGCGAATAATTAGTATCTTCTATATAAAAATGATTAATATATATATATATATATATATATATATATATATATATACAGTGGTGGTCATCTAATTAGAAACACTACCAACGGTCCTTGACATTATGTAAGATACTTCACCGCAATCGTTTTTATTTTCAAATTAAACAATAAATAGGACAACAATATGTTCAACGGTTTATCATTTATTAGAAAAACATTATGAATCCCGTTACACATGTGCAGTTTTAATATTACATTACGGAAAAACATTTAAATCAGTTTTAAGGTATGAACAATAATGGTCAACTAATTAGAAACAACAACAAAAAAGTATAAAATGCAATATTTTTTTAAGTATTAGTGATTAGTATTGTTATTTACGAAATAGCTACTATCCACAGCCTACCAATAGTTGTAATTAATATTTAGTGGCGTATCCCTTATTTTGAATAACAGCACTGCAACGACGTGGCATTGATTCAATCAATTTCATACATTTTTCTAGGGGGATTGAATCCCATGCTTCAACAAATGCTTCATATAGTTCGTTATGACTGGTGTTACGTTTGTTTGAGACTTTCTTTTTAACAATACACCAGAGATTTTCTATCGGGTTTAAATCCGGACTATTTGCTGGCCAGTCTAAAACGGATACACGCTGTTCGCTAAGGAAATATTTGACGCTATTGGCCATGTGTTTAGGATCATTGTCATGCTGAAAGATCCAGGTTACAGGCAAATGATCGTCCGAGTAGGGAATCATTGTGTGCTCTAAGATATTTTTGTATTGCCATTGATCCATTGTACCTTCAATCTTCCGAACGGGTCCAACTCCACATTCGGAAAAACACCCCCAAACTTTAATGTTACCGCCACCGTGCTTGACTATACTCCTACTGTATTTATAATTAAAAGCACTGTTTACAGGACGTCTAACATAGCGCTTTCCATTAGGATTTACCATAATTATTTTTGTTTCATCTGAAAATAACACTTTTTTCCATTCTTGTACCGTCCAATCAACATATTTTTTTAGCGAATAATAATCGCTTCTTCCGGTGTTGCTTGGTAAGAAGCGATACCTTTCGAGAGATTCTTCCAAACAATTTAGCTTCCACTAATCTTCGGCGTATCAGTCTTGACGAGATGTTTCTCGGGTCATCAGACGAAAAAACTTCATTTTTAATCTGGTTGGAGCCTTTACTTGGGTCTTTTTTAGCAACACGAACGATTAGCGTATCTTCTCTGGGAGAACTTTTTCTTGGCCGAGCCTTTCTAAGAACATTTTCAACAGTTCCATGTGTTTTATAATGATCAATTGCATTAAAAACTTTCTTAACAGAACTATTTAAATGCTCAGCTATTCTTCTGTACGCCCACTTATGATCCATATGTAAATTAACAATTATTTGCCTAGTTGACGCGTCACAACTTTTATTTTTGCCCATTTGAACAAAATAAAATTCAGATTAAATTTTTTATTGCCGCCAAAATAATAGAAAAAGCCAAGAAAGAAATGTTATTCTCCAATTTCAAAAAAAAGAACGAACTATGGATGCTTTTTGAAAATGTTTCTAATTAGGCGTCCAAGCGGCCACTAACAGAAAATAAACTCTTACATGTGTAAAACTCATTTTGTAATTAAAAGTAAGATATGTTATATATTTTATGCATTTAATGAGTTTTTTATTTGAGTGGCTATATTATTGCATGATTATTAATTATTGAATGTGTATATTTTTACGAACATTTGTACGTTGAAGTTATACTTTCTTTATTCATAAGAAGTGTTTCTAATTAGATGACCACCACTGTATATATAAATGAATGTTTGTCTGTATGTCTTTTATAGAATCGTAAACTATAGTCTTTAGCAAAGTTGTTGTGCATGAGCCAAAGGTTTCTGAGTTGGTTCACAATTGGACCCGGTAGGTGGCGCTGCTGTCGGCATATCGATTGAAGCTTTTTCCGGGCAGGACGACGTCTGCCGGCACAGCTAGTTAAGTTACAATAATGTTAATATAATTTGAATTGTAATTAAATTAGTCTTGTAAGTACTGTCGTACAATAAAAGTTGTCTTAAGAAATTGCATTTTAGGACTTCTCCGTGCCACCCTACTTATCTCTCGTTAGGCTCTTACAAATCTAAGAGGCTTCGGTGATTTTGTAAAATGATAAAGTATTTTATTTTACCTTCTTGGTAGGCCATTTTGGCAACTTCAATGGCGATGGCGACGGAGACCTCTTTCAGCTCCGCCAGCGACGGATATATACGACCGATGGCCAAATCGGCCTCACTAACATACTCTGCTAGTGTCTGAAAAAAAACACAGAAATACAAAATTAACTGAATTACTTTATTTTATTAATTAATCAGGATATGCCCGGGACTTATTCCGCGTTTGATTTAAAAGACACAAACTACAGCAGCATTTATAAAATGGATATGGGCTATCGTTTTAGTGAAGTGTGAGGGAATAAGAATTAGCTGTCGGTTAAAGAAAACCACATGGAAATCGGTGCGATGGTTTTTACAAATAAACAAACAAGTAACCTAAATAAATTTATCGTGTTCTCCGTCGTTATAGTCTATTTCTGTTGGTTTTCTTTTTCGAAAATAGTTTCATTGTTCACAAACATGTAATGGCACGTTAATAATTTTATATTATAGATTTTAAAAGACTATCAGAATTTAAAAGGGGTTTTAAAGGGGTATACCCTTAGCTTGAAAGTAGTCTAGAAATGACAGTCCCAATTTCACTCATACACACCACTTCAATATAACTATTGTATTCAAATTTTTACGGGTAATTATAGTAGGTGGATGTTATGTTGTACAGATTTATTTTAAAAATATTTCATTTTATGATAATATTTCAATTTAAATTTTCTTAATATTTTGAGATTTATTAATAAAATATTTTTTATAAAAATTATAAAACTCTTGAATACCAATAAATACAAGTATCCTAGTGTATAATAATCTACACACAAACACACACACATTGTATTTCACCAAGCTAAGCAAGTTACACTTGTATTATATGTATTACAACAGACTCTTGAGCCAATCCCGGTCACAGACCAGACCATAGTAAATAACAAAAAGTTAATTTAGGAAATTTAGGACGCCAGTAATCGAACCCGGAGCGTTTGCGTTACCGTTAAGTCAACTTAACCACATAAACCGTATAATATGAAAAAAGTTAAAATAGATATTTTCATACCCTAGCAGCGGTCAGGAACATTGTCTCTGGTATGTGATGAGTGGCGGTTGCGATGACTCCTAGAGCAATGCCGGGGAATATGTAGGAGTTGTTCCCTTGACCCGTGTGGTACTCCTTGCCGTTGTACACCGCTGGTGGGAAGGGAGACCCTGATGCGAAGATGCAGCGGCCCTGAAAGAACAAGAACTGATCAATCGAACGTACTGAATATGGAGATTTTAACATCATCGCCATAACACAACACACCTGGATTATTTACATAAAGTTTTAGTAACGTTATGTAAATAATCCAGGCAGTAAACCATGTGACAATACTTCCTGACTGGTTCCTATATCTTACTCTCCATTCACGACCGCAATTTTTCCCCTTCCACTTGCTTGCGAACGTTACAATCCTAAACCCAAGTGGAACAGATTATGTGGCGTTGATGTCATAACGAATACACAAATGTCATTGGTTGATTTGAAAATCGCGCCCTTTTTCAATGTCAAAAGATATAGAGAATTAATTAATGCTCTGTGGTCGACGCCCACTTCGACCCTCCTCAGTTTTTGGTGGGAACTGAAAGTAGACGTTGTGCTGTGCAGTTTTATTTTCTAAAAATGTGTAAAATTACTCTAAAATGAACAATAGTTGTAGGATATTGATAGTTTTTGAGTAGTTATTATGTGTTTTGTAAGAAATGTGAACTGTATAGTCAATTGTGGTCTTTTGAGTGGTCACAGGAACTCCGTTAAATGGCACTAGCTGATCTCCTACAGTTCAGCTGTGCTACACATAGGCTTAAGAAAATGAAGAAACTATATTATATAAACTAAGATCTGGCTTAAAGGCCTAGCTGTCAAGCCATAAATCTAAATAAATAAATAAAATCGACCCTCCTCTTGACATGGGTCGTTGTGAGCGCAGTGTGATCGAAAATTATGACATTAGTGACATTTTCTCCAAGATCACAACGACCGTGGCCGCCTTGTGGAACGGCAGCCGGGGCATTTTGGGCGATCTGAGACATTAAAGGAACGCGTTCATTCTAGCACTTTGGGAAACAGCAGAACTGAGTAAGTGGCATGTTCAAAGAAACACTAACATTATTTACATAATATAAAAAGGAGCTAAATACCATCATCTTACTTTTAAAATATCACCATTGTTATAATTTTAATACTGTTTTGCAATATTACTACAAAAAATCATTGATTAATGAACTCCTGAGATTAATACAAAAAATATACGAAAGTCTGTACATAGAATAGAATGGCAATTTCAAAAATATTATTGGCGCTCGAAGACGAAATGAAGTGTGATATTGTTGCATGTACGAGTGAGTGAGTGATTGATTGATTGATTGATTGATTGAGTGAGTGAGTGAGTTAGTGAGTGATTGATTGATTGAGTGAGTGAGTGAGTGATTGATTGAGTGAGTGAGTGATTGATTGAGTGATTGATTGAGTGATTGATTGAGTGAGTGAGCGTGTGAGTGAGTAAATGTGCGTTTATGTTTAGTGTAATATAATATTATTCCAAACACTTACCTCGGTATGATCATAAGCAGCCTGAGCAGTACATTCAGCTTTACTGGTGGGGTTGGACAACGCAAAAATCACTGGCCTCTCAGTGTTCTTAGCCATTTGTTCTAGCACGTTGGGGGTAAATGCTCCACCGACTGTCGAACAACCTGTATAAGCAAATAATCTAATATAGTGCGCAAAGGGTACAAGTTATTTGTTACGTTAAAAAAGGGGGTGGAGTGCCTGGAGGAGCTGGGCTGAGTGGAGTAACCTATCCTCCACCCTCGCATGCAAAACAAGCACCACATCATCGGGTTGCCGAAGCCTCCCGCTTGCAAAAGAAGATTATACACTTGTACTTCACTTGTTGAACTTTAACTGAATCTTATTTTTCATATTTTAAATTTGTTAACTTTTGTTTTTAATATGTCACTTGTATACATTTCTGTAGAGATCAAGTCGCCATGTTTTAAATATCGTAACATAACTCACCGATAAGGCAACTAGGTTTAATTTTGGCAACACAGGCCTCAAAGTCCTTCTCGGGTTCGACGTCCTTTCCGAATACTTTGGCGTGCTCTGGGACGCCGCCTTCGCGCCTCGTCGACAGCAAGCCGTCAACGTCGAACATATACACGCGCTCTTGCGCCTGTTTCTCTGTCAAACCCTCGGCAACCATTGCCGCTACTGTTAAATTGGCTATACCATTCGCTGCCTGCAAAGTTTTACAAAGACGACTTAAGGAGCTATCTAAATAAAGTTACCACTATCTGACTCGCGCATAAGCTCGAACGCTGCGGCGGTGCGGCGGCGCCTTCGATTTCGCGCGGCGCGTACGGTAATAAGACATTACTCGAATTCGGTAGTTGACAGTGTGAAAAATATAGGCTGATTTTAATATATATCGTCGATTACGATCTATATATGACAAAAATAAATTGTTTTAACTAAAATATTAAATATTAATTGATATTTTTGAGAAATAAAATTGTTATATTGGAGCCATTAGCCACGTGACAATGAACGCCGATCAGAGAACACAAGAAGTTCTCAATGACTTCTCAGATAACACTTCAATGAAACAGACGTTTGTTTTGCACACTATGACGTCATGCGAGACGCCATGACAGCTTGAGGCGTTTTTGTGACGAAATGTGAAAATATTTATAAAATTGCTAAAATAAATATGGTAATGTTGTTTTTTGCTGAAATATTAATATTTTGGCTAAAATATACAATATACCATAAGGCTCGAAATAAATCTGTTTCTCAAAAATTGACAACTACCGAATTATAATCAATTTCACTATTTTTTTATACATATAAGCAAGTTAAGTATTTAAATACCAAAATCTTCAATCAAATTGTTAGTCAGTCGGCAAAGAGTTTCTTCGAAGAAATATGTAAGAAACTCTTTGACATTACCCGTGATCAGAAGGCGGCATATTTTGTACAACAAAAAGTATTGCCAAACAGCGCGGCGGCAATGCAGCCACAGCCTTCTGGGCACGCTCCCCGTTGGCAGTGATCTGCTACATGATGTATTTTAGTTTCAATGTCTTTATTTTTTTTCAATTGTTAGCATTATATAGAATAGACAGAGGATGATGATAGTCAGAAAAGAACAGAGGCTGTGTTCGCATATTGAATTCTGCCTATTTATAACCGGTTTAGGTGCCTGAGTCTTGTTTGTGTCTATTTTGCAAGCAAACCTAGATGGAGTAGATTTAAATAAGTAATTTAAAAAAGCTGGAATTCGTCACCAGCCGACTATAAAGCCTCCAGAGTGCCGCCGCTGCCGTTCTTCAACGCGGCGCTCTGTCCAGTCGCGCATTACTACATTTTTGAATGAATATAATTTTTCTACGAATATCAATATTAACGTTAAGAATGTTACACAAAAAATGTGTGCGTGTACTAGTGTACACACGTAAGAAGTGAAACTTCTTTACATTGGTTAAATAAATAAAGCCCTACCAGTAGGGCATGAAAAAGATGGCGCGTAACGGAAAAACTGTGACGCGTAACCGAAAAATGTGACGTAAAAACGATAAAGAAGTTTCACTTCAAAAACAATTTCTATTCAAAGTTTCATATTTTTACCACGAGCATTAATTTTTATACATAGATAGACGTGTGAAATTAAAGTCATATTTCTGTGTAACAATCATATTTCATTGTTAAGATTTGTTGGAATACAAATTTGCCACGAGAAGTCCTGTCAAATCTTTTAAAATGTGGTAGAGCGCGAGGGAGCCCACATACTCTATTTATGTAATCCCTTAACATATTGTTTGTAATTTGTATATGACTTAGGTTAATATTGGGATACTTTTAGAAATTTTAATCAAAACAGAATTTCATTAAAAATAATTTTGTATGAAAGAAAACTCACCGAACCAGCACCGAGGAACAAATAAATGTTTTCACTAAGTTTCCTCTTCGTCACCCTGATAGCAGCCATTAGACCGGCGACAGCCACACTGGCCGTCCCTTGGATGTCATCGTTGAACGTGCAGTACTTGTTGCGGTACTTCTTGAGGAGACGACCAGCGTTCAAAAGCGCGAAATCTTCAAACTGAAAGAGCAACCATAAAAACGGACCGTACATATTTGTGTATGATAATTTATTTAATATAATAAGGCTTATTCCAAATCTAACTGGCTTATGGCTCTGGCCATAAATACTGTTACATAAAAACTTTTCTGTTTTTCAACTCTTTAATAAATTTGAATTTGGAACATATATATTATTTTTAAAATTTCTTTAAATTTTGCGACATTTCACAATGTTTTCGTGTTCATTATCAAATTACAATATGGAATGAGGTCTTAAAGAAAATAGGATTGCAGTGATCGCCTTGCACAAAGTAGGTATGGAGCTCTATTGGTCTTTAGTTGATGAGGGAAGAATATGCTACAGTCAGCATGAAATGCGTGACGTCGTAAACGCGCGTGGATTTTGTGCGCACTGCAACATTCCACGCGTGACATCTCAGAAGTTTGCGTCACTCTAATGTTCTTACAGTATGGCGCTCGCCATAGACACCGCTTCTGGCATGAAATTTACATTAAACTTATAGTTCTTTGGGAAATGTTTAGATACGCATCAGTTTTTCCCGTGCACTCTCTATGATTAGACAGATTTGTTTGACTCAATCAAGACTGACACCGAACATGGCGTACAACGTATGGACGTCGGACACAGCATATGTGTGTTACGTCAAATGTGTAAGACAGAGACCACTCTAATGCATTTAAATACAGCGCGTTCCATTAGTAGCTCACAATACCCAAACTACTCCATTAGCCTTTCCACATGGCGACCGCGGTCTTTGTGGTCATTGCGAAAACGTCACTAATGACGTCATCATTTTCGATCACACAACGCTCACAACGACCCATGTCAAGAGGTGGATCGTATAACCGTTCCACTTGGCTTTACGATTGTAACGCCGGCAAGCAAGTGGAACAGATAAATCCCGGTCGTGAGCTTTTGTTGATGTCACTCTATACGCAGCCTAAGAGCGTTCCTAATAAGCCACCGCTTAAGAGAACCTTTGCTTTTACGAGCAAAACTTTTCAAAGAAGTGGGTGCGAACATCCAACCGATGGCGAGCGGTGCGATAGTAAAAAGGGTACACAAATTCAATATTTTAGAAATTAAAAAAATAACTATTTTTCTTCCATTCATTCTAAATGCTTATGGTAATAAATGAAACTCGCCTGCACAAGAACAAAGCAATCAAATTTTTCATTTAATTTTGCTAATTTCTATTCTGTAATCCTGTTTCAAACCGAAATTCTAGCAATATTAAAAAACTCAATGGAAATAACCGAAATATATCACAGTTCCACAGTATGAGTCACATTTGCCAAGAGCCGCTATGAACTAATCGCAGTAGTCAGTTCTTAAAACAAGCTACAAACAAACATACGTAACAATACGTCAAACAACATTTATTACATTAAATATTAATGACATCATCGCACCTCACTATGATACGTATGTAACAAATGCAAAAAAACGCAGATATGTACTATTATTATTGTTTCGGTCAGTGACTTCAAACAATTAATTTTAATTAAGCAAGAATAAACTTGAAAAATTATGAGCGAATATTTTTAGCAATATAACTATGCTAGATTTTTCAAGGTTAAGATTTTATTTGTAATTTAATAATAACTTAGAGCTCGCACTTAAAGTTTAAACTCGACATGGCCATCGAAGTTTAAAAAATATATAATTTAACAAATTGCTGAGATTCAAATTAGGAAGATTCTAGAGATGTTCTATACCAGTGCTTTTCAATCTTGTTGCATACGGAACCCCTTTACAGGTTGAAAAACTTTGGCGATCCTCTTCGCCCATAGGCAGACAAAAAGTTAGTAATTTAAATGACTACGTTGTCTTTCCCTATTATGTTACATATATTTATTATAACGGCCTATACTCTGCAAAAAGCTGCTGAGCTTAGAAAGTACCTAAGTATGATGTACGAACTAAAACTGCCTTTTTCCTTTTGCCGGTGTCCCCCTGAGCAAGGCTCTGCGACTCCCCTAGGGGTCGCGACTCACAGGTTGAAAAACACTGTTCTATACTATAAGCAACAAAATTGTTGTTTAATATTGTAATAATTCCGATAACTTTAATAACGATAATTCATTAAGCAGGATTCGGACTATTTCAAAGTTCATTACCACTTGCATATAAACATATAGACACTTTTTTTAAACACATTGCGACTTAATTCAGATTGCAATAATAGTATTATGATTGTTACTGAGTAGCGCTATCAAAATAAATACAAAACGATTACGTATTATAAAACAATAAATAAATGTACACGAATTAAACAAATGTTATAAATATCTTATCATTATCCCACTGTCCATCATTTCCGTTACCTCGATTTTTATCATTAAAGCATACACATTGACTTGGAAACACGTAGGGCTATGTATTTTATCATATATAAGCTGTTGTCTCGCGCATATTAGGTATGTGCGAGACTTGGATTTTATATGTTGTTAGCCCTACAAAATATTGTAATGAAACAACACAAATACTGAAAATAACAACTAACGCGCCTACGGACTCTACCTCACAGGTGGCGGGGAAAACGGGGGACCTTTTCTACCTGCTTAACATTCGATAAGTTAAATTTGGTAAGCTCTATGGGTAAAGAAAAAGAGTTAGGAATGAATAAAAACTTTCTCACTTTTTTGCTTATAACTTCTTTAATTTTTAATATAGGGCAAATAGTTATATAAGCATATTTGTATTTGGCCAAACAATTTGCTACAAATTATGAATTTACAAATTTTTTGTAAGACGTATAGTTTCCGAGATATCGCGAAAAAAGTGTTTTCATCCCTTTTCCAAGATGGCGGCCGGGGGACAAGGGTAGCGACCCCACAAACTTGAGGTTAAGCTTCTATTGACCCCCCACACATGTCCCAATAATAAAATCACGTCCTCTAAAAAATGCAATATTCGGTCCTTAAATTGTAAGATTTCAATGGATTATGAGTGACAGACAAAAAATCTGTAAATATTAATTTACTACGGCCTCTGTGGTTGAACGAGTAGGACTTTGCCGGTCTACCTCACTTCAACGCAGACGCTCCGGGTTCGATTCCTGGTATAGTAAATTTCTAAATCGTACTTTCTCCGTAGTCCGTTGTATATTACCCATAACACAAGTGTAACTTGCTTAATTTGGGGATATACAATATGTGTTTTGTTTGTCTGCCGTTTATTATTTATTTAATTTATAATTAGACATCGTATAACAAGCAAATTTCAACTTTTTGGCATTTATTTCGGAACAGCTAATAGACTTTTTTATTATATAATTATAATGTGGCTTTTATTCAGTCAAATCCTAATTGTTAACGTAAATGGATACCCAGCATGTGTTGAATACCTTTATGAGAAATACATAATGTACTCCCATAAAAAAGGCTTGGTGTTAATTAATGCCAATATATTGCCAAGTACACACCCGCACGCACGCACGCACGCATGCACGCACGCACGCAGTCTGTCAACTTTGCTTTTATTTCTTGGTTTAACTCTATAATATATATTTAAATATTGTTTTTACAATATCAACTTGTAAAGGGCAAGCCCTACTAATCAGATAATATTATCGTATATGACGACAATGAAGATAAAATTCAGACAGCGCGAAAGTCTGAATTATATTCTTATCAAGAGATTATTAGGTATTATATCTGTGATTTTTATCATAATAATAAATTACTTCAGTAATCATTGTAACGAATGAACTCAATAACTACTGGACCGATTTCAAAAATTCATTCAACATTAGGATGCTAGCCCTTTTCCAGTAATAAATACAGCCTATATTACAGGCTATATTTATTACTAGAAAAAAGAAATAGGGATCCCTAATGAAACTCTTTTAGGGTTAAGCTCGCCTTTGTACATCACCACTTTTTAAATTATAAAAAAAAAAAAAAAAAAAAAAAAAAAAAAAAAAAAAAAAAAAAAAAAAAAAAAAAAAAAAAAAAAAAAAAAAAAAAAAAAAAAAAAAAAAAAAAAAAACTTATATGCTCGCTATTTTTTTTTTTTTTTTTTTTTTTTTTTTTTTAATCAATTTTTTTATAATTGTCTATGTAACTTTTTGTGTACAATAAAGAAAGTACAATAATGTACTTGTATGTATGAAGATGTAAAAAAATGGCCATAAAATGTCTTTCATCGCACGCGATGGGGAAGCTATTGATACAAGAACAAGTGTACTACAATATTAGAGAGCATAATATCTACAAAAAACTTTGCGATACCATATGCATACTATTGTAGTTATGTCACTATAACTACTTTCTAACATTTTTGAAGTTGATAGATATGCCGACCAAAATCAAACCATGTTATCCGTACCTTTATATAAATCCTTGTCCAAATAAATAATTTAGTATTCATACATGTAGATTACTTTTTGAATTATTCAAATAGGACAGTCCATTCAAAAGACATTACGAATTTAAAAACTACTTGACACTGACATCGGGTTCTAAGATTGTGATGAAATTTTATGTATGTTTGGTGGGTCTGAGATGGTATAGATCCACAATTAGACCCGGTAGGTGGCGCTTGAATCGGGTTTTCGATATTTATTTCAGGGCAAAAAACTTCTGGCGAAGCGCTAATAGTAAATATTTCTAAATCGTACCCTGTATTGTAAACGAATTATGGAATATTTAAAAAATCAGCCCTTTCTTTTAGTAATATGTTTGACATTGCTTTATACAAAAACGATCTTTCCAAGCTACACTATGGATTGGTGTTATAATACAGTATGTTTTTTTCTTCAAAATCAGACGATTGCGTTCACGACTAGAGTAATTGATTCTTCTAAATCTAATAAAATCGGCCCCGAGACTCCTTTGAATATTTTCCGCTATATCTTATAGTTTCGAATCAAGGCATAGAGGCTTCCTTGGAAAATTCACTTGTATAAATGTTGATATTTTTAATTTGTTTTATTCGGAAAATATATTAGATAAAACTTTCTATTTATGAAATATATATAATTAAAATCAATTAACAGGTTATACACATTTAATGTTGTTGTTTTTTTAAATTAAAATACATAAATAAATTACCTGAAGCAAAGTATTCTGTCCGTATCTCTGTACGCAGGCCTCCATAAATTCGTCAATAAATTCATCGTATTCCTTGCCACGAACGCGTCTCTGCCGAAGACCGATATACAAGGATCCTCCAGAAGATCCTGTGAAAAATATTGATAAGGAAATCATCAACTAATACACATTTGAATTACTTACAAAACAAGGAAACCTAGATTTTGTACGAGAGTATAAAATTTGTCGTCATCTTATTTACAAGTCAAATGCCGTATTTATTACTGATGAAACAGTAATTAAAATTATTAATATAAGTTATAAAATTAAAATTCAATAATAATAAAAGTAATAAATTAAGGTATTTTAATGCCAACTATTATATTATGAACATAAATTTTCTTTTTAATATGTGTACCCAATTCTCTTAAACATTACAATATTTGGTATTGTTGCAAAATATACTTAATGAATCACTTTTAATTGCATTTTTTTTTTTTTTTTTTTTTTTTTTGTTTTTTTCATTTTATATTTATAGTTTTTATAATAATCACAAGTTACAATACTTTTCCTATTCAATTGTTCTCGTTAAGTTAATAGGTTTCGCTACTGACATTTCATACTATAGCATCGTACAATAGACTGGTTATTGTAGTACTGCAGTTTTTAGGTACTAGTACTGATATATACTACATTTTAAAGTGTCAGTCTTAATATATTATCATAAATGACCCAATGTTTTGAAGTACTTTTTTTTAAATACTTATGACAGGATGACTGAATGTTGAAAGATTATAAAAAATATATTGCAAGCTTCAAATTTAAATCCTACCACAAAGTGTAACACGTAACATAAATGTGTATATAAGGTCGCAAATAAAACTTAAGGTTTGTCCCAATTCACCCCCTAGACCCTATTCCCCCCGTTTTACGGTATGCAACAAAACGGAGCTTTATTAGGGCGCGTTCCCACTATGTCGTAACGATTAATTCATCGTCGGACGACTGTCGTCTCTCCCATTATAACGACTGTTTGTCGTTAAAAATGTTTAACGATCTTTTATAGTTTTACGACCAGTTTTCCCACTGTCATTACAATCTGTCGTCACTGCAAAAAATGTCGACAACGACAGTCGTGTCGTTCTATATGTGAACACCTCCAACATATTTGGCCCTAAACTACACGACTATCTGTCGTCACGACATAGTGGGAACGCGCCGTTACTCTTCACTCTCTGTATTTTATACGTTGTGCGTGTAATAACAGCCACCCACTGCTGGGCTCGGGCCGCCCTTATAGGGGAACGGAGAGTAACCCGACACGCTTGTCCTTTCCTTGATGGCTTGGTAGGGTTGGCACATCGGTTATCACATGTGCAAGTTTCATCGCGATGTTACCTTCATCGTTAGCATGTGGTAATTGTAACAATATGCGCATTAGGTCAGAAAACTGCCTAAGCGGTGCATGCTTTCCAGCTAGAACTCGAAAACCCGCGCCTTTGACTTGGAAACGCGTGCACTAACCACTAAACCACCACGGTTTTTACATTGTGATTAAAATAAGGCAATAAGTAATAGTATGATTACTGAGGGAAGTATTTTTCAATTCCTGGTTTTCTCCAATAAAACAGAACGTTTTGTTATATAAACAAAGGATTACGTGCCTAAGATTACGACGGATCGGTATTAACGACATCTAGCGCCTAGGGTGAACATAATTATCGAGTAGACACTTATAATTCTGGAATTGTCAATAATATTCTTCTATCTTAATGTTGTTTATGTTAAGATGTAAAAACGACTATAAAGGTATTGGTATTAGCATTGTATACAAAAATAATTCATAATTAAAACATTCTATTTTAGATTAAGAGGTTCCTGGGCCACAAAATCGTAGTTCAAAAGGACGAATTTATGTAAAAACATCTGAGATTACAAAAATAGTGAACGAAGTTAGAACCGCTAAGTAGGAAATTGAAAACCAACATTGACCGTGACATTATTAAAATGCTTATACTAATTATTCAAATGTCATCGTTACCTGATTATCGGTGCCCACGTCAAGAGTGATTGGTAGACACTGGTGCGGTTTAATTCCCGCTAATGCAGTGTACAGAGAAAGCTTTCCCACGGGGATGCCCATTCCGTATGCCCCTAAATCACCAAGACCTAGAATCCTTTCGCCATCCGTAAACACTATGGCACGTACATCTGGCTCCGGCCTAAAATAGGATAATAAAAAGAACTTTATACGTGTATCTCATTATTTCACAACACACGCAACATTCATATGTAGACGACAGCTCTGACGACGCGCAGTACTCTAGTCGTAAACATCCCACGATTTTTGTGTCTGAAGCAGTGTATCCCTAGAGTCTCTTAATGGGAGAGCTAATACTTTGACCATTTCAACCCCACGAAGATACAGGTGTGCGTATTCTCTGCCAAAAAGACTCCATTCGAGCAAGCGCTTTAGGTCCAAGGAACTCTTCTTACCACCTCCAAGAGTATTCGGGATTCTCGGTTTCGAAATCGCGAAAGAAGTGTAATGACAGCAACCGCTTTCCGTCAGGTGGACCATTAGCCTGTCTGCTGTACTTCAGCTCCAAAAAAAACCGGGAGAATAATTATTGTAAAAAAGAACAAAAAGAGCACAAAATCATAACATTCTCTGTTCCAATTTACAATCCTAAAGGCGGCAATCGACCTGATTAATAGGTATGATAATTTTATAGTAGGATATGTAAAACATACAAGCTGATGACAGAAATAGATTGTTTAATAGAATGTGTACAGATTCACCGTGAGACCTAACACGGTGATTCTGGAGACCTCTTAGCATTAAAGGTATCTTCCAACGACGTGATTTAGATATTCGGGTAAACATTTCGATCTCCTCAACTCTAAGAGATTAAATTCTATGAAGATGGGATGAAGTGAGGCAAGAGACCGTCTGCGATCTCACTGACGAAACTGCAGACGTCCACGACCAAAACAATAGTTAATTTCCTCAGGATATTAACTCTCCTCGATCACCTTTCTTTATAAAACATCGGGCAGTTTTATAAATGTGACATTCGCGCTGGGATTTTGAACTCAAAAGTTTCAAGGCTATATGCAGAGTTGAATTAACGCAGTACAACATCTGCCAAATAGGCGAATATAAATAGAATCCGTCTTTGCAAACAATGTCGCATAAAATTTTTGGTAGGCTAATAGTAACAGGTTTAAAAATAGTTATGATACAGGTGTCAATAGAAAGGCGTGTTCCTTGTCGTCACGAATGTGTCGTCAAAAATATGTAAAGTAAATAAAATCATCAGTCATATGGTATTGCTCAGAAAATTAGAGTTAATATTATTTTAAGGAACTGTTTAGAAGTTATAATTAATTGAATAAACATTACAGCGTCTTCCTAGTATTATGTGTGATATTAGAGTGTATTTACTGTTGAGCAAGAGTCAGATATTTGTTACATTTTTTCTAGAAGGTTCCTTCTTACGGCATGAAAGAAAATTTAAGTAGACAATCCACCTGGCGATTGATCATACACCTCTAAGGTACTTGGGGATGATATCCCTAACCAAGATGGAAGATACCATGATAACTTTTTAATGGTTTCAGGTAAACGTGAAATAAAGAGATGACAACCGAGCCTTCAGACACTCATGACTTCACTTCATACTATCATATGAAGTCACGTCGGCTTTTTCTGATAGTTGGACCTCGGATCGATCCAGGTGTCTTTAATTCTACAATAACAAAAGCACAATGTGATCTAAACTCTAGTACTAAACGACTTAAAGTATAGTACATTAGACAAGTATTGACCCTTTTTTTCGGCGCAAAACTAGTAAACCGCTGGGTGTAGTCTATGGTTTCATACAATACGTGATATTAGTTAAGTAGTCGCTCTTACTACGGTGTAATATGGTCCGACCCTAACAGAGACAAAATCTTATTGAAAGCCATTCAATTCAATCTTGGTCCTTTAGGAAAATTGAAAACGCAAGTTGTATCACAAATCGACATCGTAAAACTAAATAAATAACTCAATCCAATAATTTAATATTTCATTCACGACAAGGATACATTCCAAATCATCATAATCATATCGCTACAATTCGAGGAATATTTTTAAGCCTTGGGTAATACGTGCAAAATCTATAAGGAAGTTACAAGTCATCGATGAGTTTCAACTACAGAAACAGAATTACAATTTAAGCCTAATAATACATTAAAACAAATTAATATGCAAACAGTTTCAAGTAGATACAACAAGGGGCTAATAATTGAAATTACTGAAATTACTAACATATCGTCGGCGGCATTGGACGACTTTGTGACCACATTATTTTTTTTCATTAAAACTATTATTTTATCTCTACACGTGTAATGATTAACGAGTTTGGCGAAAAAATTATGTTACCAAAAAATACACACTTTTATAATTTTATAATTCAGTGAAATCTATAACATATTGTCATTCGACAAATTTTTTTGTGGTGTTTATAATAGTATAGATAAATAAAACCAATCCACAAATTTCCCCATTATTGAACATAGACCGCTCTATTGAAACAAAGGTTTACCCACCAAGCTTGTCGCTTTTAGCATGTTACGTACATTGATAAATTCGATGTGTAGATTTCCTAATTCTTTTTAAAGGTTCTTAGTGATATCTCAGACTTACCAATTTTTAAGGATATTAAATATATGCCCTTTATCATTGATTGTGATAAAGAGGCCCCTAGGTCTTCTGTAGATGAGTCCGAACCTCTGACAAGCCAGTCCCACTGTGGGCGTGTACACAATTGGTAGGTACTTCTCAATATTCTCAGCAAGAAGCCTGAAGAACAATTTTTCATTTCTATCCTGCAATAATTCAACATCACTGTAAATTATTTTTTTAAGATTTTTTGATGTCATAAAATCGGATGAATCTGATGAAGCTCACATCAATACAAACAAATAAGTAATCTATAAAAGAAAACCTTCTAATGTACAGCATCAAATTTCCGCTCTGTAAGCTGAATCTGATCAAACTTGTACAGACGGTTCTCAATCAGCATTCGCATGAGAAAAGTGACACGATGTTTTTCATTCATACAACACTTCTTTGTACTTATGCCAGTTACGGATCAATATACCAATTCTGCTATTTCAATATACTGGCGTTGCGAACATATACAAAGCACGATTCCATTGCGATAGTGTTAAAAAATCGTTTTCTACTGAAGCCACAATAGCTTCTCGATATCATCGCGGCGGAATAATATCAATTGTGTTGATTATAATTCAAAATCTCTCAATTGTATATAGACGGTATTCACTACATTTTATTTTCGTGTTGGCAAACGCGATAGATTTTTTTACTGTGTTCTATCTATATGTAAAACATTATGACAATATCTTATACAAAATAATGTAATAAATTCTTGTCATTCATAACCTATTTAATTAAAATGGTTTATCATTGACTTCAATCCGCTATCGGTTGTGCCAATTGCCAAGTTTCTTATACTGGAAAATTGTTGGAGGGATGGCGAGGTGTTCTAAAATTTTTTATCCAATGTGTAGAGTCAGTGTATGGAATATGTTACACCCGTAAGGTTCTCTGATTATATATAAAATTGGAATTAGGAATTGGAACCTTTAGCAGTAATAACGTTGACTGAAATCAATATGGAAATGCTACCAAAATTTTGAAACTTTTGTTTTCGCGAGTTATTAAGAGCACGCCATTGAAATTAACAGAATCCCGAATCAGGCAAACCCACGATTGAGACACTAGTGTCCAACTGTTTGACGAGGTAGTAATAGTAGATTCAGATTTTGGAAAAAATCAAACTTAGTGACTTATTGTATAGTGTAGGAAGCGAGCGAAAACATTTAAAATTCGTTCCGGGGCAATTTTATTGTTATTTGCGATTACTAATACATATTTCGCGTTTAATCTTATTGTATTCCAATTAATCGTGCAGATCATTCCACATGGTTTAAAATCATATTATGATGACTATTTTACAAAACTGGTATATTAAAAAACCTTACATGCCTCCATCAGGAGACACCTTAGACATTTTGTATGAATATAGCACTTTCCGTTTATTTATTTACATTTACACTATTTTAAAAACCAATAACTGGACATTTACAAAAGCATTATAAAAATGCGTTTATAGAAAAATGCGTAATTAGTTCATTTTTATAGTAAAAAAAGAACAAATGGTGCAAAAGACCTTAAACCAGGAATATAAATTACAAAGTACACAACTGGAAAGAGAAATACTTGATGTTAAACTAATCAAATTGCTTTCTACTACCACGATAACCTTTACTCGGTGTTTGTTCACAGTATTAACGATAATAGCTTGCTCCAGTAAGAAAACAAATTTGTAGCACCAGTTGAAAACTCAAACCTTCACCGTAAAAGCATACCACTATAATTACTTCAATATTAAAATTATACGCATAATTTCCACACTAAACTCTCCAGCTAATTTAATTTCCACTTACATACCAAAGAGTATATTGAATATTGTTACATACTAAGAAACTTAAATAATGGATTATTACTAGTTATACCAAAGAGTAAAATATTCATTTTTAGTTGACTGTTGTCGGGCAACGGCACTTTTTGTCGAAAAACAATACACATACCTATTTATATACTAATACATAAATGTGAAAATGAATTTATTTGGTTTATATTACGTACATTCTTTTACAATATCGTTTTTGTTCTAAAATCTATACAAATACTATAAAGAGGTAAAGTTTGTCTGTTTGTTTGTAGGAAGTAATATATCTCTTGAAATATTTAACTAATTTTGAAAATTCTTTCACCAGTAGGAAGCTAGATTAATTTATTCTTGAGTTTGACATTTGATTGAATTAATGATATTTTGAAAGTGAAATATCAATTCCGAGAAAAACAGGCTGTATTATCCGAGTGCGCTGACTAAACAATAAATAAGTCCCAGAGTTAGTTAAAATCCTGTTACGAAATACCGTTACGTTCCCGGAAAGCATCCTTTTCCCAACATCAGAAAGAAGCCAGGATTTACCCTGCAAGGATTGCTCCCGTAAGCCTCTAAGGCGAAGTCCGCACTACGTCAATACCAGACTCATCCTTACTCAGTTGAATCCGGTATTGATAGACCAAGAACACCAAACTTATACACGACGCCATATTAATAATATAATTACAAAAAACCATTAGAAGTTAAACCAACAAATTAACTGATCCCATCAATTGGATTAAAAAAGCCGTCATACATCACTCACACACCCCATGCTGCTGTGAACTGTATAAACAGTAACCCGATTCCGTAACCAATAATCTATAAATAGCCAGACTCATTGATTTACGGTACCTTCATCATGTTTAGTCACCTGTAACTCGACGAGGTAGAGGTATTTGTTAAGATTGTCCTCGTATCTGTCTATCGATATCCTGCATATATCCAGCTGTTCCTCTTGACTCTTGAACTTCGCCGCTAGGAGTCCGTGGATGCCGAGTGCTTGGCGCTCTTCCAAAGTGAAGGCGAGACCCTACAATTTAACAGTTAATAGTAAAAAGATTGATTTAAGACAACATTCCAACTCTAATTTCATAACAGCCTCCTAGACAAGTGGCGTTAGCACTAAACGAATAGAAGAGAAAATGTATGCAAATGACATATCGTTACACTATAATATATTATTACACAAGAGGTGAATGTGACCTATTTAGGGTCGAGATGGTTTGGCGAACGAGTGTAGCGAGGGTGCTAATAATTCGAGTACCTAAATAGGCCTTTCACCTGAGGTTAACAATCTGCTTTTAATTTCGAATATGAGGAAAGTATATAAAAACTAACTAATTAAACAAACAACTACTTCTCTAATAAAATCAGGCTAATTTCTATATCCAAATCTGATGAAACGTCATCAGATTTATATTTAGATCGTCATCACGTACGAAACATATGAAATGTCGGGATTCTACGAGCCAGTATTTTCTATCACTGAGGATAAATATTCACAGCCAAATTTATCTAAATTAAATAATAATGTAGTCATTTATAAGTATAAAATTATGGTTGATTTTTTATTACAATTTATGCTTCGTTTTACCAGTGTTTGTGAAAGAGCAGGCACATTCGTCGTGTATTATGTACGGTTCGCATATTTTCTAAATTTTTTACAGCAGGGAGAATCGTTTCCCAGGGACGAAAAGTACTGTTTTCATCCCTGTGTTCAGGCAACTCCAAGCGCACTTTCCGAATAGAGAAATGAAAAGTATTTTATCATTCCCATACACTTCCATTTTATGCGTTTAGCTCTAATGCCACTTGTCTAGCAGGCCAAAAAAGAAAACCGCAATTTTAACATTTATAAAATTGACACTGTAGATAACCGTTCGCCTTGGACGTGATTGAAAATTGCAGTATCCGATTATTATCAAGGGAGATCTCCATCCATCCAGTATATATATATATCTATATAAGAGACTATCCATCTAGTATAAGTGGGACATCATAATGGGGCACAGGATCTCGCAAAAAAACACTAAACATCTTAGTTGAGAGATAACGTGTATCAGTCTCGAAAGTCATCTATCTAATATTCAAAATTAATGCATATTTTCTTAATGTCGCTTAAGAGTCGGTTAACAAACCATTTATATTAAATTGCGGAAATATGTTTTTTATTAAGTATCCGTAACCATTTGGACAAAAATGTAACCTTTACTACGGAGCGAAGAAGAAACAACCGCCCACGTCCTGCTTGAATGCGGAGAGGTGGTCCAATACAGGGCCAAGTATCTGGACGCCCCAGATAGCCTCTATGAAGTCTTCAGCGACGTCAAGAAACTGGTTGACTTCTTGGAGGACCTGGGCTAGATGGAGTAACCCCTCATCCACCCCCGCATGCAAAATAGGCGCATTGACGTCGAGTTGCGTAAACCACCCGTATGCAGAGGAAGAAAATCCCTTGTTGCAATCGTTATGTTCGGTGGTCCGTCTGTCCATCTGATTTTGCCAAGCACTGTATTTTTTCTGATAGACCACTACGTATATGTATATGAATGAATTCTGTATGCATTCATTGGTGTAAGTATTGAAATAGCCTGAATAAATAAGTAGTTTAATCAAGATTTCAAGTTTTTCAATCAAATTATTTACTGTAAGACGGTTTCCACGTTAACTAAACAGTTCCACATTGTACCGAACCCACCACTGTGGTCTATATAGTCCTCCTTGACGTATCCGTCAACAGCGAACCTTGTCAAGTTCGGCTGTGTGAGCGCAGGTGGCTAACGAAACCAAATTCGGGTTTAAAAGTTCTTCTGCAAGGAGCGCAATACAGCCGTTCTGTTGAGTCGTATGTATAGTTGTAGATTTTAAGGCAGTTCTTTTTGACTGTGGTCTATCATGCACTTGGCAGATTTATTTATCAAATGATATTTCGTTTCACTACTTAGTAACAATCCAACAGATGTGTTGCTACTCATAACTCAATCGTCCTTTATATTTACGGCCAAGACCTATATCTTACCATCAGTTTCTTTTACCTAACTCTCTCTTTTCTTTCACCATATCCCAATTAATTGACAATTGACCAAAGAATTGACATACATCTTGTCACACTACAAATCACCATATCATCCTTCACGCAGTCCATCCATGTTGTAGTTTAACATTCTTTTGTCACGTGACTATCGTCCCTCCTCATTATATGCCCATACCAACTTAGTCTTCCTCTCAATTTTTCAGTCACGGGTGCAACTTTCAAAGATCCACTTACGTACTCATTTCTCACCTTAACCATTCTCGTAATACCACACATCCATCTCAACATTCTCATCTCAGCTGATTGAAGACGTTTGTGGTTTATCACTTTAGTGGCCCAAAATTCAGACCCGTAAAGTTAGTTAGATAAACTTTAAGTCATTTTACCTAACTATCGGTTAAAATTTGATACATAAGCTACATACAAGTAATTTAAACATTCAACGGTTGGTAAGGCAAGTGAATGAATAGTAAGACAGGAACCGGCCATTAGTGAACATAACAGTATTATCACGACTAGAACTCAATTTATGCAATAAAATTTCCAAGATTAGCAAATCTTCGTCATTATATTGCATGTTTCCTTTTCAAAACCAGCAATAACTGAATTGAGGAAAAGAGCCATCACGGAGAAAAAACCCAATTACAGTTAAATTCTATTACGAACATGACCCACATATTTCCATTTCATAAATATTTGATCGATAATATTATTTACAGACACAAAGAAATAGGTAACGAATTACTCGTGTACTTCTAGAAATAATAATAGGTTTAAAATTAGAATCTGTTTATTTTTCAAGATAGCTCTTTAAATGACAATAGTGCTGTGTTTTAAGAATAATTACTTAATCACAATCCAAATTAACTCAATAGCGGGGATGAATACTTTTTATACCGATTACAGATTAGTTCCACGAAATCAGAATCTGTTCTTCAAACGACCGGAGTTGAATAAAACGTACATCAGATACTCTGTATGCCGTAAAATTAGAGAGTATGGAATACGTATTCCCGATAAACATAAGCCAGGCCAAGAAGAAAGCAAAATCTAACTGGAACTGTTCGTAAATTGAAGAAAAGAATTTTCACAAAAGCTACCAATATATCTCTTGGTAAAGCGGTTTATATTAGATGAAGGTAAAAAATAATCGATATAATCCCTAGCACGACTCTTAAGCGAACACTTACGGAGTGAAATTTCTGAGTAGAAGGACAAAAGCAGTGTTGTCGATAAGTCGAAAAATCATATTACATTGCCTACACTCAATGAGCCAACTAATCCCTATTATTCCTCCTATCACTCAAGATCCGTTACAGTAACTATACTTTCGCAGACTTTCATAAAGGTAGGTACATGAAAGTATCTAAATGAGAAATCAGAAGGAATAAAA
Organism: Dendrolimus punctatus; assembly: GCA_012273795.1. Classification (NCBI taxonomy): domain Eukaryota; kingdom Metazoa; phylum Arthropoda; class Insecta; order Lepidoptera; family Lasiocampidae; genus Dendrolimus; species Dendrolimus punctatus. The sequence goes on from CM022535.1 coordinate 9,010,600, forward strand.
CCATAAGATATTACTCACTTTATTAAGACGTGGATCTCTCAGGTGATCGATGCCTCTCACCATGTTGGGGCAAATAATGTTTCCGGTTACCTCGTGGTAATCCCGACATTGTATTGACGTAGTTTCGAACACTGGGCATTTTGTGATGATGTATGCTAAAGCCCTGTTGGGGCCTATAGCGTTTGTGCAACATCTGGAACAAAACAAAATCAAATTGAAACAGAGACATAAGTGTTAAGTATGTAAATTTAATAAAACTATGGTAGTATTGAAATTTACGTTATGATCAATATAAGAATCCCACGAATCTAAAATATGAGAGTCATGCGAGTCTGCAAATATGTTTCCGTTAACTGTGAAATATTACGAATGACCTTCCAATAAGCATAAACGTCTCGTGACTTTAAATTATTTTCTCTTCCTTATGAAACTATAGTTCTCTGTCGACTATTTGTAAATAATGTATGAGCTATTTATACTACAACTATTATTTAATAAAATAGTTATGATGGTCGCAATGGTGACGATCTTTGATGACAAATAGTAATCATATAAATTCTACAGGAAATAATAACCAGAAATTGTAGTAGGCATAACAAATGAATGAATAATACTGATTAAAGCATACTTAGTTTTCCCATAATGGAATAATCAACATCGTGTGCAAAACCGATGAATCTTTATGAGTATATAGTTTTAATAAAAGAACTAGAAACAAATATCTCGAAACAGCGATTTTGAAATTCGTAAGTTGCAAATTATCGATTTATGTTTATGTCTAATCCGTTGAAACAAAGAGCACTCAATTTAAAATTTAAACTCAGTGCCAGAAATGATCTAAACGATCTAAACGAAACTCAAAGTACTGTTTATGATTTACAGCGATAAGTATGAATGAAACGCCAACTATATTGATGTTAATCTTTTCAAGTAGCTCTTGAATGAAAACGCTATCCAATATTCTTCGATGATCAAAAATTATTCCAGTGACCATTGAAGCCACTTTATTTCGCTTTTAACCGCCAGCAATGGGTTTGAGCTCATCTCAATACACGAATTGAATCGTAATCCGTAAATCACTGGCTTAACTGCCTTAACCAGATGGTCTATACGCAAAGTTGTGGAATAAATTTAGAGAACCGGTTTCTATTATGTATTGAGTATTTTTTTTTATCATCGTCTAAAGAATTTAAGGCGATCGGTTATTACATAAATTATAATCTAAACTAAAAAAACATATTTAATATAGAAACTTAAACTTTTAAATTGAATTTGAAGATGTCGTAGAAGTCCGTTAAATGTTTATTACTTGTTTTTAGTCTGAAATACAAAAAAAACGAAATTCAGGACTCCCACCTCTTGTCACACTTCATCGATTCCCTCTCCCTTACATGGACGTAATTTATGGATGGCCTCTTAAACAAGCCCTGAATGTCAAAAAATATTACGAGGTAATAGATTGCGATTTGTATGTTAAATACCCGCCTAAGTCCTTCTCGGGTGAAATACATACGAGTATTTCACATAGCCCGTATTAATCATCATCACGCATTTTAACACCATATATAATAAGTAAATATTAATAACGCTGTAGGGCCTGTAGGGCTATCAAAATCCAAAGAAGCAAGAGAATTTATCGGGTAAATCTGTTTTTATAAATACATATAGCATAAAGCTACTAAACAACTTATAGTAGACAAAGCATAATAGCAATCTACTAAATAGATAAGTAAACTACAAGCAATGTAAATCAATACCTGCGGATGATGTTCAATGCCATTGCCATAGGTGTAACTGTTCCGTGGCAACCTCAATTCCGGTGCAGAATTAAAATTACACGAGTTACATTACAGTACATCAATTAGCATTTCCCGCAAATGTAGTATATATCGGAGTTATGTAATTGGCTACATTTAGCAACGGTCGCTTTATGACGGTGATTATACGCCAGATCGTAAAGGGGCGTTGCCCACAGCTCGTTGCCGACTTGGCAAGAGTGTGCTTAGTATGAAAAGAAAATAGTATGAATTACGTATATAACAAGTCCCAAAAATTTGAGCAAACATACGTAGTTGGTGTTAATAAACTAGTCAGCTTGTACACAGATTTATGTAATTTATTGTATCTACAAAATTTTATAGATAACAGAGGAAGCGTGTTAAAACAATAGATACAGTTGGGAGTTTGTTGTATTTTTACGACAATAATGACGAAGCGGACAAACACAACAACAAAAACAGATCCAGCCGATGAATAAATCAATCACTGTTTTAAGATTCCGTAGTCATGCTGGCAAAATAGGTCTGACTTATCAAAACTTCTCACTCTTCAAAAATGTCTCACTAACAACCTGTGGACATTTGCAACATCATAGTGTAATAAAATTCTATCTGCCTCAAAACAAGTTAGGGACACTTAAAACCTCTATTCCGTGATTTGGGGGAAACCTTGACTGGGAGCTCATTCTAAATCCCGAAAGTGCTTAGATTATCGTAATTTCGATTCATTTCATATTGTGGCGACCGAGGGTGGAACTGCCCAGCGGCGTAAATCAGTTTTAGAACTTTTAGAAGTTGAGAGTTGAGTTTTAAGTTGAGTTCAGTCCAAGACGGTGAAACAACAAGTGCGATACTAAAGAGTTATAAGAGAAGGTTAATAGAAGACAGAACGAATTAAGTGGTGAATTTAGTGACAAGTTTGGTGGACAGATACGTGAAGGAGGTGTGTAGCGTAATTCGAAAGAGGAACCAGAAGCGAGCTACCCGCGATAATATCGAAGGTGGTCCACGCAATATCGGCGACGGTATTGAGGGTGTGACAACTTATCATCGGGACTGTGCATCGTTGGTCGTGCGTATAGGGGCAACCCTGCAGATAGGTACTACGTGCGGCTGAGTAAGTCAATAAAAGCTTTTAAATTCAAAATGGTGTTTTCTTCCAATCCATAAGTGCGTACACCCGATCGCACGTAACAATATTATACAATGCAGCGACTTAAGAAAATACAGATTAAAATAAAAAACAAATTCATTGTAGAGCTAAAATACAATGTCTCCAAGTTGGATTGCGTAAATAGTAATAACATAAAATATAGAGGATTTTAATTGCAAGCCCCGCTTAATTTAAACTAATTACATATTCTGACTTAAATTAAAGTCTTCATTTACGGAAACAATTAATGGTATAATTACTATGCTGAAGCTAAGCTTTTCAGACATTTTCTCGAAACCAGAAATCGGTCACACAATGCCAAATTGATATCAGAGGACTCATCGTTCATCTCTCGCTCATTTTCATCGTTCGTTTTCATTTTAGAACTTTTAAGCTTGTTTTTCAAAGTGCATTTTCCATTGTATGTTCCATTTATTTTTGTGTAATATATACTATACTATTGTAGTTTTAAACACATCTTTATTCTCTTTTATCTAAAATTTCATTGACTCTTTCGAGCTGACAGGACTAACGGACGACGATAGGCGTCTGAGAGTAAGGCATCAGATGTATCTTTGAACATACATGATATAGATCTAGATATATCCAGAAAAGCCAGTAAATACTAGAAAAAGGCACTTTAATTAAACTATTTCGAGTATCTCTAGTAGTAGTGATCCGCTAGCTATTTACGCTGTACCTACTTATTTTGCAAGAAACATTTTGTTAGCAACGTAATGAAGAATATTTGTATGAAACCTAATGGCGTACCATTCACAATATCACACTGAGAAAACGTCTTGACGTCAGTTCTTAACACAGTTTTGTTTGTAAATAAAACATTCTGCGTGTTGAAGTAAAAAAATAAAGATTCCACAAATAAAATATTTTAAAGCACATCTTGCAGTATTCGTGCCAACTCCGATTGTAATAGGACAGACAGTCTAAATATAGTATTCATATATCTTGTATGTTAATTTCTGTCATTGATACAAGAATGTCAATGTTTTACAGTAAAGTACATAATTTTCAATATTATAATTACGACTACAATAGTACTGCATACAAATTAGAATATTAAATCCAAATCAACTCTAAAATGCTATTCGATTTTATTAAAAATATTTGTGTCGCTTTAGCCTTGCAAACAATTTTTTTATTGCACGAGTTCAGTAGACAGGAAGACAGCCCACCTGATGGCAATAGGTTAACATGGCCTATGCACACTTCCAAAACCAAAGGTGCTACAAATGCACTGCAGCTCTCTAAAGGGTAAATAAAGCATCCTTCGTTCTATTATACCGAAGATAGTTCTTTCAATTAATCTGGGTATTCCTTTCCTAGTGAACTGAGTTAGGTTTGTCTTATTAAAGATCTTGTCCGAAAGTATCTAACGCTGAAGAGTCAGGGATCAAGTCACATTCGTCACAGTAACAATGAGAAGATGAATCTTGAAATCGAAAACACGTCTCACATATATATCCACATTTCGGTTGACTGTGGATATGGCTTACAATAATACAATACATGAAACAGTTTTCATGAACGTTATAATTAAATTCATTGAATGTCCTTATCACACTTACTTACCCAGGGAGGGTTTCCTTATAACTTATAATAGAAACCTATGAGTCAACTGTAGTAAATTTAATCTATATGACTTATGAGAAAAATCATTGGATATTTATATTTTATAGATATATTTACTGATGGAATTAATAAGAATTATTAAACTTTATAAAAAAGTATGTTGGAAATGAAAATATCACCAACACATTATTTATTGTCAAAGTTAAAATGCATCCGTTGAGAAACGTCAGTGATGGCGTTTCCACAAACTTTGTGATATGCCTTAGCAGTTAAAACTCTGCATGCTGAATACTGTGCTGAATTGTAATATAACTGTGACCATGAAAGATATTTGAGCAAATCCACTGCGGTTTCATTTAATTTTACACAAATATATTACCGTTGTTCGTGCCTACCCCGCAAAGGACCTGGCGTGAAGTTATATATGTATGTATATTTATGATCGACTATTTCCATGAAGGATTGTAAATTGTAATCACAGGAAAATTTGACGGTGCAGTTATTTGTGTTATAAATAGTCTACCTGATAATATTATTGATGATGGAATAATAATTATAAATTCAATGTCACTGATTTATTCCAGACTCAATGTTTTGCATAACTTACGAGTCGCGTACTTGGAAACAATGTTAAATAGATTAAACGACCTATTATTAGAGGTAAGGTTAGTAGCATGCGGGGGCCAGTATATTATATCAAATGAATAAGCAATTTAGTGCACTAACTCTAACATTTTCTTTTTTATCATTCGTCTCCCAATCATTCATTCATTCATGTCTTCCTTCACGCAATCCATCCATCTCTTTTGGTCTACCTTTACTCTTGTATCCATCCATTTTCCGGTTTAAAATTATTTTGTCACAATGACACGATTATCTATATTTTTACGAAAACTAGTCACAAAATTCTTTCCAGCACAGATCTACTTAGTTATTATAATAGGTACTAAACATTGACAGGGACTTGTCTTTAGGTGCATTCAGCAATAATGCCGATCTAATCTACTAATTATCTTTTCCATGGTCCACACCAAACACCCTACAAAAATTAGGGTATTCTTAAAGCCCGTGATTCGAGACAGCATAGAAATAGTATTATGAAATTATTTTTACTTTTTATCTGTGCAGAAACAGAGATAGAATACAACTTCCTGCCACCGGGCGCCCTGTCGTAAGAGGCGACAAAACAACCCACCCGGTGGTAGGATACTTGCCCGTCTGAATGGCTACCACCCCTAGTCTAGAGTATGTCACTATAACAACTTTGAGTTGTGTTCTGGAATTGGTGCCCAGGCTAGTCTCTCTTTAAAGAGTAGCAACGCATTAGTAGCACCTTTGATATTGCAAATGTTCACAGGCGATCGTCTGCCAGTCTGCTGAACTTACTCAATAGAAAAATATATGTCTTAAAAAACGAAAAGTTTCTATATTTATTTTTTTCTCATTGAACTGATTGAAGTTTCCACGAGTGACAGTGGATATGACATACTATCTCTTATTAAACATGAAAAGTGGGCTCATACCCAAAGTGCTTAATTCTTTTTTTTTAAGAATCATACATTATTTCCTAAGCAAGTATACCAACAAACTTTTATTAAACATTATAAAATAAAAAATACAGTTTTGGTGCCTTAAAGTACACCAAAGATTTTTTTCCAAGTCGTCCCTCACTGCTGAGGATCGTAACCTTGATGGCAGTGAACAATTGCTCTCTTCCATCGAGATCGGTTCCGAGCACGGTGGAAGGACGAGTTTATTGAAGTATCTAGCTGGTTAGCAAACTGGTCAATCCACCTATTTGGAGATCTGACGCGAGGTCTCTCGCCTTCGACTTTCCCAGTGACCACAAGTCTCTTCAAATTATCTGGTTTCTTCTCGGGCTATGTGATCTTAATACTTGAGCATATATTGTCAGCATTCTGCTGATAGCCTCTGGTAACCTCCAATCTCGAGCTTTTCCAATATACAGGCATTTGTTCGACGAGCAGTCAATGGAATGCCGAGTATCCAACGACAACACCACATTTCAGAGGCGACAATTTTATGTCTGTCCGCTGCCTTGACAGTCCAGGTTTCCGAATCGTACAAAATTTGGAGAAAACAAACTTCTGCACTAAGCGCTTTGTTGTTCGCTTTAAAGTTTGTCGGTCTTTCCATATTTTCTGTAGACAGGCCATTGCGGTCTTGGCCATTCCCATGCGTTTACGTGTTTCTGGCTTACAACTCCCCTTATTAGTAATGACTGCGCCAAGGTATTGAAAATGATCTACAATTTCGTAGTCATTTAATATTGACGTGTCAAGGAGGGTTTCGAAGCGATCGACTTTAATAATTTTGGTCTTTGACTTGTTTATTTTAAGATTTATCTCTAGACTGGTTTAACTGTTTTTTTAAGCCATATGAGTAGTTGACCCATTTTAGTTGCAATGGAGGCGAAAAGTGATGTGAGCATATATTAAGTTAGATTCCACCAATTTTCATCCCATCTTCCCATCCTTCTATGATCTTACGCATTATGTATTCTCCATAGATGTTGAAAAGGATGGGAGACATCACACGGCCTTGGCGAACACCTTTCTCGAACTTAAAATCTCTACTGCGTATTATCCAATGTGACAGTAACATAGCCCGTCTGATAGAGGTTGCGAATTATTTCAATTAGATGACTTGGTACACCGACCTCTGATAAAACCTGCCATAGCATCTCCTACTGAACGCAATCAAAGGCTTTTTGGTAATCTACGAAACACATTATAGATGGTATTTTAAAATAGTAGCATTTCTCTATAATTTAGCGCGCGTTTGACGTGTTCTTGCGTTCCACGTTATTTGACGAAGCCTGCTTGTTCTTGAGGAATCTGCCAATCAATAAATGATTTTAAACGATTATTTATAATGTGTAGTAGAATATTACTTGTGAGCGAGATCAGCGTTAAGGTTATATAGCTGTTACATTCCCTTATAGAACCTTTTTTTCTCCAAAACACCAAAGACACCTGGTATTATTCCCAAAGGAATCCATTCATTTACAAATCAATTTCCAAGGTAGGCAATATAACAATTTTATTAAGTCTTGTCCCTAAAGTGCTGTTACTTCTATGTATATTAAAAAGTGAGTGGAGAGTGCATGAATTGTGTCACCATCTGATCAACTGGAGCAATAAAGTCAAGGGCTTTTTTAAATGTATGTTTATTTAGCAATTGTCATTTCTATTATCCCCGCAAATTGCTAATGCGCTGGAACCTTGTCAAATTAACTTTCAAGTAACGTCACCAGGAACTCGATATGTACGCGTACTCGCCGGCCAGTGATACTTACGGTACCAAAATGGCGGCCAGGCGCATTACCAATTTGCGGGGATAGTAACATATTTCACATGATAACAACAGTAACATTTGTTAGTTTTATTAAGTAACATTTGAGTTAAATTAAATGTTAAGTATAATTAATTTAAAACTGCAACATCTATCTAATTTTATTATTAATAAATAAAGTTTTATGCTCCTCTATGAGATATTGTTGAGGTACAGTCAGTCAGAAAAGTATTCAAATCAATTTAATTTGCTCAAAACAAGGTTGTAAGGTTTATATGTATAAATTATGGTTTACACATGTTTTACACTCATAGGAGCATACAAATACTTGTCATAACATCCTATTAAATTATTTCTAAAATGAGTGCAGCACACTTCATTTAACTTATCTAATGAATCAAATCTTACACAGTAAGTATTTACAACTAGCTGAAATCATGGAGCTAACAAAAATTGTAATTGGTTAAATGTTGATGTTATGGACCTATTATTAAAAAATCTACCCAGAATATAATATTAATATGTACAATTGTTCATTTAATTACTGTAGTACATATTTCTGAATCTTTCTTAGAGAAAAAAAAACAATTTTTCAGTATAAGAACTATCTTTGTACAAGCCTATTATTCAAGTTATACTTATTGAATTTATTCTCAACCGGATCAATCTCAAAACTGACAAGAAACAAACAACATTTCACTCATATATTAGAAACAATACACAGCATAATACAGAAGGAAAAGTGTGATTGTTTACAAAATTATATATTTTATTTATGTGAAATATAAGTATAATAAAACAATCTTGGCAAAAGCAATCAAATACATAAATATTCTAATGAAACAAACCTTATCATAGGTTTTCATCAAATCTTGAGCTAACAACAACCATAACTGATATGAAGTGGGACTTAGATATCTACATAACAGATCCATTTTGGTTCTGTTATCAATAGCAATTATACATTTGAGATAATATTTCATGCAGAAGAATAATTATTAACCAGGACACTACTACTAATGCGGAAGAAGCATCTATTCATTCTTTTAAACCATTTAAAACTATAAACTGTACTCATAAGATTTCTTAATGTCATTTAACAAATAGCCTTTACCTGTTTATACAATTACTATTGTTTTTAGGACTTTTTCTATCAATATTATATATATTAGGCTGAAATAACTGAACAAATTTCAAACAACATTTTAGAGCTGTAAACATGAGTTTGAATGTTAATTTTTCTTCATATATCAATACAATATCTTGCAAAATTTAGAATATATAAAGTTAAAGTCCTGTGTGAATAAAAAAGGGCAACCAGATTTTTTTCACATCATCTAAAGTTATAAAAAAAAAATTGCTTATTATATGTATGTTACTAAATATTTCACAGGATTTCAAAATAAAATACTAAATAATGAAAAGAAACATTTAAAAGGTAGCAGCATAGTTTCAATTACTCTAATTCGGGTAATGGTGTAAAATGAAGGTCATGAACACACGATTTATTCAAGATACACAAAGATGTGAAAACCTTTTATTGATTAGTGTCACGATGTAAAATGAAAAGTTTGCAAATTTGTATTCAGTCACGAGGCGACAGACAAAACTATTCTTATGAAAAACAGGCGTGCCACAACAGTCGTGAGACCTTGAAGCCATCGCGGCATTAGCAAAAGGCTTCCTGGACCAGAAAATTGATCGAAATAACGGAAAGTTTCCGGTATAGAGCTCTCGATAAATTCCAACATTTTTATCGTTCCCTACAATTAGAAACGACAGGTTGTTTCATGGGTAATTAACACAGATATGGTACATAATCAAACGAGACACTCTCATTGTAATATCTCTCATAATTTGTTTATAGATCGAGGATAAAAACAGCTGTCGCGTTATGTAAACTCCAAAAATAATTTAAAATGTACTTACAAAAAAGACCTGGATACGTTAGAAAACATTTTTTAAATATTTGTCATATAAAAACCGAAACAATCAGGAGCGAAACCTGTTTATGAAAAAAATATTTTTTAGAATACTATTTTCCAAAACAAAATATTACACTCCATTCGTACAACACTCGCGACTCGCGTTCGCGGATGACTCGCGGGCGGCGGCCGGGTACTCGAACTTGAGCTTGATGGTAAGCGGGTCTCCAGGTAAATTTATGAAAAGTCCCTATAACCTTCAAAAAATTTATCTAAAGCGATACTGTTTCAGAAGTTATGCCTGATATGACACATACATATTTTAGTTGAAAAATTGGACAGGTGCGTGTCGGCCCATACACAGTAAAAGATTACGTATCATATAAGTTCTATCCATATTTGTATTTTCATTACTTCTTTTTACCGGATTAAAAAAGGAGGAGGTACTGAATTCATAATGTAAATATATATTTTTGATTACAATACCAAAAAACCATTTCAATTGTTGTAATGATACCTGTTTAGATTTAGTTTTATTTGCAATTTTATGGTACCTCTAATATTTTATGGCATTTTTAGTAATGTTAAATAATAAAATGCTTCCCAAATTTTCCAATCACTGTAATTTTGTCTTCATAAATTCCACAACTGCAAAATAATCCCCAACTGCAAAATATTCCCCAAAATGTTTTTATATTTAGGTTTAAACCCAATTTGCACACCCTGCTTGACGGTGACATACCGCGCCGGCGCGGTGATCGCCATATCCTATTAAGGTTTCTCTACATTCTCGCGAGACCTAGGTAAAACGCAAGACACCGAGAATGTGAAGTCGTATCTTGTGTTCTCGCTATGATGTCCGCCAGACAATGGAGATGAGAACGCGAGAACTTAGGGTGACCAAATTCAGCAAAATGATGCGGCTTTTGTGGAATTAGGTCCTGAATTTAGAGAAGATATATATGAAAATAGGCCAACGGGGTTAATTGGTTTATGCAATTTTTTTTTACTGAAATGACCATGAAACGCCACACAATTAAAACGTGTTTAATTAAGCCTAAACCTTAATAATTCTTTATAAAATATAGATACTACAGATTAAAAATTTGAGACAATATGTGTTCTACAACTATTATTTATGCTCTGTTATTTATTTCTTTAAAAATAATTAATGAGTAATTTTGATGTCGGTGCCAAACAGTACTAAAACTTTAAAATTTAAATTCCAAAATCGTGCGAGATTACTAATATTATGTACATGTATAGATACATTAAAAATAATAAGAAATGAGCTAAATTGTTATACAAAATATTTATTTCTTAGTTAGTTTTGTGATTTTTAGAAGTCAGTCTTCAATTAATTATAATACACTCACAATAAAGATATCGCAAGTAGCAACGTTTAAGTCGTCGCGTCATTGAACGCAAGAACTATTCTGATAACTTTGTAACCCTCCATATTCTCGCGAAAGATTAAGAGAACACGAGAAGTTCTCGTGAGACCTACATACATACGTACATACATAACTTCACGCCAGGTTCCTTGCGGGCTAGGCACGAACAATGAGAGAGACCTCTATGCAAATATAGAGTAAGTACCCTATAAAATTATTTATTTACCCATCTGTGCATTATGCTAATTGTACACTTGTTCTAAAGGTGCGTACGGACTTGCCAAACAATGCCAACGAATGAACTTCAACGGCTTGATGTTCATGTCATCAACAAGTTTGATGACGATCACCAACAATCCTACAGCATTAAGGTCTCAAACCATTCATAACCAAACTGAATTTGGTTGGACAGCCGTGGACGGATATTGACGACTAACGCCCAGTATTTTTTGACGCCAAATTTTATGAGATCCCTTTTTTAATAAATGTGAGCCACTTTTATTTATTACTAACGTATACCTGTCAACGTAATTTTTATTGAATTCTAACTATGCTTGTCTACATAGACGGTTGCAGCGTCATCTGTTTTACTAACTTAACTGCTTGTTCCACGGAAACGATCTGATTTATGGGGATAATAATTATCTTTAACCTTCTAATCTATATTATAAAAATTCAGATCTGTTCATGTTAAATAAATGTGCCTTTTAACTATAATTCTCCCACGTATCTAATGTCTCTAGTTCCTGAGATATACATTTTGAAAATGTAATACATCATTTGTAAACTTTGTTTAAACAAAAAATAATGTGACATATTATTTGACAGTAGGTTATCGGTGACTTCATGACAATGACACAACTGACAACTTCACGAGTGACATTGCTTGACAGTGTCAGTGTTATCCAAATAACATATGGAAAATACAGAAAAACACAGGTAGCTGATCGAATCAAATTTATATTTATTTCGAGGAAATTCATACATAATTAGAGTCACCAACACAATGATTCGTGAAGATGACCCCCAGTTTCGGATTACTCCAGTTCAACAAATGGCATCAGCATGTTCTGGGGCTCTTATAACCTCGCTATTCAGTAAGATTATTATATTCTAATTATATTAAACTAAGTTCACAAGTGAATTGTAGAGTCGCTGTTTTGTTTATGTAACTTTTAACTATGTATTTATCATTGAAAAAATGGTTTTTACCGCCCTGGGTCTGTAAGATATTTGGAAAAATAATTTGTTTTATAGTTATAAACTTGTGAATAAATTTAAATTGCCTTTGTAGTCGTCTCATATTATTTCAAAAATTGGCCTTAAATTTCGTTACTATTTTATATTTGTACAAAGTTTCTTACCCAGAGCAACAAATAAGTCAGTTCTGGAATGTATTCAAACATCCATGCACTTTATACAATTTAATACTTACATTTTCCAAACTGATCAGCATTGTAAAATTAATTAGTGAAGTATCACATTGAATTCGCAAAACAAACCAACCTGGCTTAAATGTAACTCAAATTAAACTCATTTTTTTATTTAGTCTTAGTATTTAAATTTAGGTATTTTATAGTTTACTTTAAATATCTTTTAAATTCTGTAATATGTCAGGATTTAAATGAAAAATCTTGAATATTTATTTGTGCTTAATTCAAATTAAAGTAAGTTACAAAAGTTCAGTTTGAGTTAAAACTTCAAACATGCTTTCCGGATGGAACAATGCAAAACCTTTACAAAAATGTTAATTTAATTAATCTAAATCAAGTCTTTTATATCTATAATATAATTACCCAAATGAGACTGATTAAACTATTCTTTGAATGCCTAGTTAAAACTTTTTTTTATTCCATACCAAAAAAAGGATTAGTGTCAAACCATTTTGGGTAAGCAAATGTATGAAGTATGTGCATGTGATCTAACTTGGAGGCACAGTCTAATTTAATGCTTGGTCAGTTTGGAACAGATAATCCAAAAAAATAAATTCATTTTTTAAAAATTGAAATATTTTTTTTACACACTTTAATAATTTGAAAAAAATTGTGGTGTATGTGACCTGTGTAATATTTTTTCAATACCTACCATGGAATTATTACTATTATGGAATCAATGACTGGACTATGAATATATTTTTATTCTTTATTTTAGTGACTCCCTTAGATGTTGTCAAGATAAGATTACAAGCACAACAGAAAGCGTTACTTTCAAATAAATGCTATTTATATTGCAACGGATTAATGGAACACCTGTGCCCTTGTGGTGAAACTGCATGGATACCAAGAAGAGTACACTTTCATGGCACATTTGTAAGTACTACATCAGTACTCTATGACTTTATATGTGTGGTAAAACCTCCTTTTATAGTTTTCTTTTGAAATTACCACATTAACATGTTATTATTTAAAATACTAACATCTGCTCGCGACTTCGCTCATCTGGAATAGTTTAAAAATGTCTAAAATAAAAGTAGCCTACATTACTCCTTATTACATAAGCTACCTGCCAGTAAGTCCTGTCAAAATCGGTCCAGCCATTTCAGAGATTAGCCGAACAGACAGACAAAAATTGTAAAAAAGTGTTATTTTGGTCAATGTACTGGATATATATTCATATGCATGTAGTAAAAAGGGGTGATTTCAACATTACAAACAGACACTCCAATTTGATTTACATGTATAGATAAAGAGAACCTCATTGAAATTATATACATATTTGAAATAGATTTCAATCACCTGTTATATTAATGTACTTTGTGGTTTCTAATAAGACTTATATTAAATGATAATTAAAAATAAGTTTTGACAGTTTTAAGTGTAGCATTTTTTTGATTTTCATTTCGATGTTTCATTCAATTTTATGAACTAATCGCAAAAACATTCAAACAAACTAAACTACTAGACAATATATATTTTATGTATTGTTGAGATTTTGAACTTTTTAACTGAGTTCGAAAAGGAGGAGATGCTCAATTTGTTTGAATGTTTTTTTTAAATGTTCATTTTACTATATTAATCTGCATGCAACTTTTCAGGATGCATTCTATAAGATAGCAAAATTGGAGGGTGTTCCTGCACTATGGTCTGGTCTAAGTCCGACATTGGTGCTCGCTCTTCCATGTACTGTAATTTACTTTGTATCATATGAACAGCTGAGATATAAAATGAAATCGATTTACAACACATTCTCTGGTGACAGTAAGTATTAACATGATAATAAAACTATGTTTTAACGGTTTTAAGGGTGGTAATTTATTTGATTTTGGTTATTCCAACGTTTTGGCCACTGAAAACTGACTGTGATCACAGAAGACAAAGATGTCAATGAGTATTGTTAACATTTTATGTAGCCTACCGTCAACTTATTTATTTTAATTTTGTTTATGGTTATTATTTACTCTATGGGAGCCTGATCTAATTTAAAACTTAAAACTGTTAAAACATAGTTTTATTATGTATACAAGTCGTGAAAACTTAAGAAAATATTATATAACATGATGTTATTATGTATCACTTAAAAGTCAATTTAGGTAAGTGAGTTTAAAAGGTTATTGTTTTTTAATGATATGGCCTAATGTGTGTTGATTTCTTTTTCTCTTGATTTATTTATGATGTTTTCATAGGGCCTCGAGTGACAAAGAATATTTACTATTATTACCATTTGGCTAAGAAAATCTAAAAATAACATAATTGTACACCATATCTAAAAAAAACTAATCAATGTATCTTTTTCAAGCAAAATTTAGTTGCATTTTTTTATGCTATCATTCAAAAATTAAAAGAGCACACATTTATAGGATTTTAAAAATGCATTACACGCTGATTATTATTTTATACAAGAATAATTTATTTACATTGTATAGTGGCATACAGAAGAAAACATCTTTCAAAATTTCATGGGAGAAAAATAGCCAAGACATCAATTTGGAGTAATGGCCCCCAAATTATTTTGTCTTGTAGACCCCTTACTAATTTTTACTTCTTTCAGTGGACCCCCAATATTTTTAACTGACCTTAAAAAAGGAGGAGATCTCAATTCATAATGGAAACATATACTTTAATTAAAGTTATGACTGAACATTCAGTCATAACTTTTTTGTTTCTGAACTGATTTTTACATATTTTTGACTTGAATTCAGTGTTGTTTATTGTTGGTTCCATATACATTTTATAGCTTGTTAGTTGAAATGAATACTATCATACTATATTATTATTCTATTTCATTCTATTTTTTCATTTGGAATATTCCCAGGAGTGGTTTGTAGTTGTTAGGATGCATAAAAATAATTCTGACACAGTTTTCACTTAAACAATAGCATAGCTTACATTATTTTTCAAATATTGCGGTATTTTGTGCCCCGGCTATCCCGCGGGCATTTCAATTCAAGCGTAGACAAATTCACGAGCATATTCTAGTATATTTATAAAATTCTTCTGTTCATGTCTAGGTCACTGAACTACTCCTAATTAGTTGACAGTTTTCGAAATGGTTTAGATTCACATTTTAATCTGGTAAATTGAGCTGGAAATGGGTTCTAGGTTTTCAGTTATTCAGAGCAGGACAATGTCTGCCAGGCTCCCTAGTCTTGAATAAATCAACTGTGTGTCAGTAACTGGGGCGAGTGCAAACACGAGCATTGTGTTCCCTGTGTATAAGAACAAAAATATAGCCTTAAATCTGCGATGAGGTATTTTTCAATGTTTCCCCTGGATCAAGTCTCTTCTCAGAATGCCTTCTGGCAAAGCCTCTTTTAGCTTATGCTGGTGATGCCTGTCTAAGGCAAAACACCTAGAAACTTTTACAATTATCATGTTAGTAAGAATAAATGCCTTAAAGTACCAAGTTGGGATATGGGATAGATTTTATCCTATAAAATGTTTGTAATGCTCCAGATACACGTAGGATGTAATACAAACAATGATACAAGGGAAGCCCTGTTAAATCAATGTATAAGCAGGTACTTACAATTTCAGTCAGTGATTGGCCTTACTTGTAGTTTTAAGAGGTTGTCACATCTTATCTTCTGATAAGAACCTATATGTCAACATTCAAATATTTATCTTTTTAAAAATATTGTTGTCAATAATCAGAACATGTTTATCGTCTTATCATGAATCCATGGGGAGTCCTATAATTAACTTTTAATCTTCATATATATCATAATATTCTTACGAGCTACAGGATGCGAATTAAAATGCCGTTGGAATTACTATAGACAGACAACACTTTAATGTTCACCATAACAAAAATTACGAAAAAATGCACAACAAGACTATAGTTACTTGGTAAAACAAAAGGCGGTATTTACACAATACTATAGTATTTATTAGAACCTATGTTATACGTATTCGTATACGTATAACATAGGTACAAATATAACTAGACACCACTAGTGCAAACTGCACGATTCAATTACCCGCGCAAACTCCGTCAATATATCGCTCATAAAATCTACGTCTTGTTCGTACCGTAATCCTCGCTTGACTGCCCCCACCCCTCCGTTCGGGCATGTTTGATACTAAACTTTATAAAACAACAATCGATTGCGTGCACTGAGTTTTTCCAACAGAACGTAATCTGCACACCTGGTTAATTATGTCTGCGAACGACTAAATTAAAACAAATTTTAACAACAAAGTAAAAAAAAGAACTCCAAAGTTTAAAAAAAAACCAGTTGCGGGAAGGGTAAAAAACCAGTTTCGCATCTCTTTGTTGGTAGGTAACAATATGATTAGACAAGAAAAGTTAAATAGTTTATTTTGGAGCATTTCACTGGATCACACAACGCCGTCAGGGTCAATTTTATTCTTTTCGACGGAGTTGTTGTTAATGTGCAATTAGTTAATTGTTGAAACCGTTAGATTTGTCAGCGATCTTATGGGATTTTAAAGTGACGACATATAAGGAAGCTTCGCCGGTAGATCGCCCATAGAAATTTGCAACGCCAGAGGCGAAGCCAAGGCCTTGCTAGTTTTTCGAATATGATAGAGGAATAAAACAGGAAACAGACAGGGTTAGAGGGCACAGGGGTTAGGGGCAGAGGATAATTCTCTGTCTCCCAATTAGCCCAACACCCATCGGAACTCACTCATTGTACGAAGCATGATTGTATCTTCTTTTAATGTATCCCTTATCACGCTGTTTAGTAGTATATTATCCATCTATCTGTAATAATATGAAATTCTAAACATTCCGTGTGTGCAAATTGAAGCCATTAAAAAGAAAAACTGGAATAGACTTTATAAACTATGGAGGACACGGTGTATTTTTTTAGATTTCTTATCTATTTGTTCGGGGTTCATGTAAAAACTACTGAACCGATTTCGATGCGGTTTTCGCTGATCGACAGCTAATTATTAACCTGAAACGCTGCGCTACTTTTTATCTTGGGAATTTGCGGGATTTTTTCTGTGAATGATTTAAATGGCAGATTAAAAAAAAATAATCCCAATGTGATTTTTTTACTGATCGATAGTATCTATCGAGATTGATAGTAGAAATTTAATGCCATAAAATGTGTGATTTTTTTATCCCGGGAATCCCGCGGGATTTTTCCCTGGACTAGTAAGTTTTACATGTCTAAATTAGCTTATTCCGTCTAACATGGATTAAGACGCGGACGAGTCCTAGTCTCTTAGTATACAATATATTTGCAAACGACGAGCAATATAATGGAGGTACATAAATTAATACACCTGGTAGCCTTGCAAATTGCGCTTGTGAATATATTATTTATATAATAATTACATACGGATAATGAAGACAAATGCTCAATATATTATGTAGTAATTTTTATGAGTACCTACTTAATATCTTTATAAATTGTTTATATTATTAAAATACTTCCTTCAATAATCATTCAATTCTATGATTGTTTAACATTATATCAAAGATAAACATTAATGTTTGTTGTACCTATATGTAAATACCTCCCTTTACTAAGTACAAAATATATTACAAGTTAATTATAAAACTGGATTTCTAGATGGATCTATTTAATATACAATATAATGTGGTATTGAACTGATAAAAGCAACTGGATGAGTGGTAAATATATATTAGATAACACTTTATTGTACACCAATACAGAAAACGATCAAATTAATGAAATATAAGTTTGTTTATAATATGTTTATTTCCAGTGACCCAACCAATGTGGATACCACTAATAGCTGGTGCCACTGCAAGGACATTAGCAGTTACTATAGTTAGTCCATTGGAATTAATAAGAACAAAGATGCAGTCTAAGAAACTACTTACACAGGTAAAGAATCTTTTAATTTAACAGATTAATTACTTGTTTAATGTGACTGTGCTTTAAACTAACGTAGGTAAAGAACTCATTCCCCGAAAATAAAAAAGCCAGGGATCAGCAGTAGAATGGATATCCATGCAGGAACGAACAAATAATACAATTTCCTGCGATCAGGCGGTCTGTCGCAAGAGGCGATAAATAAACCCACAGCCAGGTGGTAGGGTGTTTGCTGGTCAGGATGCCTACCATCGCTGGTCTAGAGTGTGTCGTCATAACTTCCATGAGTTGTGTTCCGGCGTGAGTGGTCACGTTCCACCTTCTCTAAAGAGTGACAGCATACTGGTAGCACCTTTCGTGTTACAACTGTCTATAGGCGATGCTAATGGCGTATATATACTGCCATTATGCTATAATGGCGCATATGGCGCTTTCTGTCTGTCTGTTTGCTGAACTCATGCATTAAAAAAAAACATTGTTTATGAGGTGACATTATAGTACACGCATTTACCCCAAACGAAAGCACAGGGCGTTGATATTCTATTTGTACCACTTTAGGCATTAGAGAAATTACCACCACTTAATCAGCGCACAGTAGATTTTATGAATTTTAACTAAAATTTTAAAGTAATAATGTACAATTTAAATCCTATGTTGCAAATATCATACAGTAAATTTATATTGGTCTGGGTATTAGTGAGATGAAGCTATGAATATCACACATAGTTAAGATCATCTTAAAAGAGGCAGTAACAACGTGAAAAGAGCAAGTGAAACATTGGTATCGTACAATCTTTCCCATTGTACATATAAAAAAAAACAATGAACTGAAATAAACATTTGTATTGTGTGCAACATAATTCATACATATTGTGTTACTTTGTAAGCAAAACATAATTAAAAATGATGTATGATATAATTTTTTAGTTCTTTAGCATAAACTATTTTTTTATTGCAGAAGTAAATATAGCTCTACAGCAAGTAATAAAGTATGAAGGTTATAGAGCACTTTTTCGAGGGTTAGGATCTACGTTATTACGGGATGTGCCATTTTCAGGTAAACATTTTACAGATTCTTTGGAAATAATGTAGGTACTATTTAGGATAAAATGTAAACATTTTAACAAATTAGCAGGAAATAGGAATATTTCAATACATCGGAGTAGCTGTAGCATCCTGGATGCGCTCGGGCTGCTTGCCATTTTCGAACACAAAACCTATAATATTACAAAATTCTAAACATGCCGTGTCTGTACATTGAAGCTATTATTAAAAAAAACAACTGGAATAGACTGTATAAATGACTGATATAATTTGTTAAAAAAGTTGTTCAGGAGTCACGTAAAACTGCTGGGCCGTATTCGCTGATCGACAGCAGATTCTTATAGACTTGAAATGATCAATGTGGCCACTTTAAATGATGAAATGATATATACTGGCCAGATTGAATAAAATTTTTATGTAAAATGAGTGATATTTTTTTATCCCGGGAATTTTCCGGCGAGCGGTTTGTAGTTATTCGGGTGCATAAAAATTAGCTTATTCCGACACAGTTTTCACTAAAACAATACCTTACATTCTTGCTGCTGCTTGCTTGCTTCTTAATCCCACGGGGATTTTCCACGTCAAACGTATATGATGTCGGGACATATCTACTAATAGATAAATTAAAGAAAGAAAGAAAATGTTTATTTGAAGAAATAGCGACGTACCTACATTACGTGTACTAAATTTGAATTTAACCAAAAATATATTTTTTTATAACAAAGTGGAAAAAATACCATAATAATAATCATATACTTCGACAATAATAATTATAAAATTTCTAGTAGGCGAGTGTTTTTTTTTAATAACTTAAAAACTATTTTTATTTACAGGAATCTATTGGACGACATTCGAATCAACAAAGAAAGCTTTTAACAAACCGGACTCAGAAAAAAATACGTTTTTATTTAATTTCTTTTGTGGATCAGTTGCGGGCAGTGTAAGTAAATAGTTGTTGGTCCAGAATTTCGATACAAAATGTTTTCAATAGACTTTTTTTTTTTTTTTAAATTATGTAAGTACTTCTTGTATTTAATCCGCTCTTACATATATTTTTACATAGTATAAAATACAATCGCTTTCCACGTCTGTCTATTTAATGAAGTTTAGGAACTTATTATTTTATCAATGCCAAAGGCATAGGAGCCATTACCAACTAGAATAAAATAGAACTTATTAGGAGCAATACATATTTAATGACTTGTAAGTATTTACATGATTTGACAAGCATAATACATGAGCAAATAAAACTTTCGTTAAAAAAACAATGACAACTGATAGGATTCAAAACTGCACAGTTGAAATACATATTGTTACTTTTAATAACAAAAAAAATTCTTCCAGATTGCTGCGTTCATAACATTACCTTTTGACGTGGTGAAAACTCACCAGCAAATAGAGTTAGGAGAAAAAGAAATATATTCAGGTAGGTGTCTGTTATAGGGTTTCATAGTCATTTTCGTAAAAACGAAACATTTATAGAATCATTGTTCTTCCTTCATCTTTATATTGTTTTTGCTTAGAATTTAGATCAATATTCGTACATTACAAACAGGATTTTTACAATGAATTACACTATTCAACGATGTTTAAATGTCTTGTCAGACGTTATCATTCATTTTATCCAAATATTTAGTGATGTAGTGTGACGAATACGACAAAGGGTGGGAGGTGTACGAGAGTCAATATTGCTCGTAAAGCGTATTTTACATATGAGTACGCAACAAACAATATACTAAAGCAGACATATTAACATGGCCCTCCATGTGGCACTTGTGCGCTGCAAGTTGTGCGTCTCGGGTCATCAAACGACTTCAATAAACGATATACAACAACTCGACGTGGTTTGGCTTGGCAACACCCTTCAAGCAGAGTCCATCATTAACGACAATTAAGCCCCAGCATCTTTGGAAGTACTAACTGTACAGGAGGGGTCCTAAATTTCCGTGACGTCACATTTCAAAATTTAATATAATTAAAAAAAACACAAAATATGTGGTGTCACAATAGGGAGGGAGGAGTCTCGCGAATGGGACAAAGATGAGGGGGGGGGGGGTGTAAAAAACCATGAAATTTGTACTCAATAAATTCCTTTGCTACCACAAATGGTGTTAGATAATACTTAGTCGTATTACATTTGGCTCTTTAGTCAGCTTGACAAGGACTGTTATATTGAATATATTTTATATTGTAATAGTCTAAACTTTTTTACAGGCAACCATAATTTGCTTAATATAAATAGAATATACTACTACTAGATACCTACAGGGTAAAATACTAGACTTCGACTTCGTCCGCGTGGAATAGTTAAAAAAAACGTTTTTGAAACAGTCTTCATTGGTGCTCCGCTATTGGTGTTAGCGTGATTATATATAGTTTATAGCCTTCCTCTATAAATTTTGTGAATTACTTAGAACACCTTGTTTACAGATGGCAGGACGCAACAAAGAGCGTCGAATATGAAAGAAATAGCCAAAAACATATATAGGAATCATGGTTTTAGTGGTCTCTTCACTGGACTATTACCTCGAATATTTAAAGTGGCCCCGGCATGCGCCATTATGATAGCAACGTTCGAATATGGCAAACAGTTCTTCCAGAAATACAACACGCAAAAATATAAGGAGAAAATGCAAAGGTCAGTTTTCTGTTCCAAAAGAAAATTCCAAAAGACCCGGACTAATTTCCAAAGTTAAACTTATATAAACAACTAGGTGTCCCGGCAGACGTCGTCCTGCCCGGCAAAGCTTCAATCGATATGCCGACAGCAGCGCCACCTACCGGGTCCAATTGTGAACCAACTCGGAAACCTTCTCTGGCTCGTGCACATCAACTTTGCTAAACATCATCACATGATCAAATGTATAGTTTAAGATTCTATAAAGGACATACAGACAAACATTCATTTTTATATATAACAAGAAAGATAAGAGTTTTACCCTGCTGCAGTAATTTAATTTTAGTTCATATTCGAGGTAACTGATGTGTCAAATCTGCCAAGCCGCCTTGGACAAGTGTGGCGGGTATACTGTCCACTCCCCTACCGTGAGAGGCCCGAGCCCAGCAGTGGGACATTTTTGGGCTGTTGTTGTTTTACGTCTTTGTATTGTATTTATTCACCCTATTTTATATTGATTTTCAGAAATGGAATAGAAATAACAATAATAAGAAGTGCAAAATAATCCTGAACTTCCTATGGTTAACTTTGTCTCATATTATTATTATTATTTTATACTGTATTAATATAGAAGCGAAATATCCTATGCCAAGTAATATATATTCAAAATCGTATTTAACATTCATATTTTTTTGCAGTAGATATTTTGTACTAAATAATATACATCATATTGTAAGCAAAGCTAGATTTTAGTTTATGACGTTTTCATTTAGTAACAGTAGAGAAGAGGAATATTAAGAATAACAATTGCCTAGTAAAAATATATATCTCTGAAATAAATAGCCTCTAAGTCTGACATTTCTAGAGAGAGCCAGAAGTCCTTCTTACATTTTCGATATTGCAAGACACATATTTTTAAAATACATCAGTCAAATACATAAACTTTTATTTAATTTTGTGGTATCCTCGTGTCGAGGTATTGGGATTGCATTAAAAGGACAAATTCAAAAAGTCACTCGTCAAACCCACATTTAATTCGCAATGATAATCGCCCGCGAAGCAGGCTTGTGAGCAACATTTATTTGTTTAATATACCAATTTTCTTTCAAATTTAATGTTTAACTGATTTCCTTTAGAATAATATGTTTTAAACAGTAAATTATTAATTGAATGTTTGTTTTTTCAAATATCGAAACCTCAGATGAAACGAATTGACAGAGCCTATGTGAACAAAACTCTCAGATAAATAAGCTATTCCATCTTTATCTGTACTAGTTCTATTATTTAATACTAAGTCATATCTATAACACTGCAACATGATTGGTTTCTTCCAAAATTGCTAGTGGTAGGCATTTGCCGACTGGATGCTACCACCCTGTCTAGAGTATGTCGCCATAACAACCTTGTGTTGTGTTCCGCATTGTGACCAGGTTCCAGGCTCCTAAAGAGAGCAGCGCATTCGTAGCACCTTTGGTGTTGCAAATGTCCATAGGCGATGGTAACGCTGTCCATCAAGTGGGCGTCTGCCTGTCTGCTGATCTCCTGCAATAAAAAAAATCAGCTTCACCCTGAAGTTCAGGGCTCTTATTTTCTCAGTCTCAGATCGAAACACAGTAAATAAAATTTTTGGTTCGAGCTTTGTTCATAGCTACATTTTACATGGTAATAGATCTCAGTCTGCCATGTTTCTATAGTTATTTTTCCAATAGCCTGAGGAAAATACAGGATAAAAAGTATTCAAGCAATGAAGAAAGTGAAAGAAACATCAAAAACCACTTTCTCACTTAACATACTTTTTTAGATGTCTTTTAAGAAATTCTCTTTTACCATTGTTTTCTGTTACAGGCATCAAGAAATTGTGGTGATGGCACAATCATCCAGCAAAGATTATTCTTGAACTATGAAAGATTTTCAAAAATTTCTGTGATAGTTGCTGTAAATGCTCTGGAGAAGATTTGATAGCTGATATTATTGTTACCAAATAAATATGAAATCAGTCAATGCTTATAAAGCAATATAAGAAGATGCATAAATAATTATTCTTTAATTACAAGTTCTAAAGGGGCTGCTTTCACAGATTTGTGTGTGGAACATGACAAGTAGCAAAATAAAGTGAAACTTTATAAAACTACAAATATATTTATTCTTGAAAAGCAGCTGCTTATTAGGCCCACTAATTTTTAATAACATGAAAAACTTTATGTTTATTGAGGTTAAATTAGTCTTTTTTTTAGATTGCTGTTAGGAGCATTTAATTTCCCTGATATTTTTGTTCTCTCTTAAATATATCATACCAACACCATCTATGTAAACTATACAATGACATACAATTATGCTACACATATAAAACACTACTTTTTATCCTGAAACCCATGTGGATTTTTGGATGTAATAGCTGTAACTCTTGAATATAGTGTGTGTAGTATATATATAAATATTATTTCTATTACAAATGACCTGTTCACCATCTTTAATTGGTATTTAACATATCTTTAATATTGAACAGATATGAAGGCCGTTACATTATATGTGTCACGGCTAATACTCGAAGTGCGGTTACACCTAGTTCTAGCCGGCTAAAACTAGGTGTAGCCGCACTTTGGTTTTTAAACCTAGGTGTAAAAGATTTGTTCACGGCTAATATTAGGTGTATCCAAGTTCATTTGGTTAAAACTAGATATAGCCTTCTTTATGCTGGCTACAACTAGATGTAGCCTATCCTACATGGAGTCTGTTGGTCTGTAGTAACATGTTTTCATTTTTAATATAGGTTAGAAGTGGTGGTGGTTATTTTTTTTTATACATACATACATACATAACTTCACGCCAGGTCCCTTGCGGGGTAGGCACGAATAACTTAATAATTTTATAACCGCCCAAAAATATTTTTCCGAAACATACATGATTAGTTCCTATGTGTACTGGCAGTATTTGCATACTACTCTTGTATGGTGTATCCATACAAGAGTAGTTTCATACCCTTGCATTCTGGCCTTGTACAGAATGGAAAGACGCCTCGGCTACACCTAATATTAGCCGTGAAAAAATCTTTTACACCTAGGTTTAAAAACTGAAGTGCGGCTACACCTAGTTTTAGCTGGCTAGAACTAGGTTTAGCTGCACTTCGGGTATTAGCTATAACATATATATAAATATTATTTCTATTACAAATGACCTGTTCACCGTCTTTAATTGGTATTTAACATATCTTCAATATTGAACAGATGTTCAGGCTGTTACATTATGTATATATACTTAATAATAACAGCCCATAAACATCCCACTGCTGGGTGCGGTCCCCCCATTATATTGGGGATTGGACAGTAAACCTGCCATACTT
The DNA here is from genome assembly GCA_012273795.1 of Dendrolimus punctatus. NCBI lineage: Eukaryota > Metazoa > Arthropoda > Insecta > Lepidoptera > Lasiocampidae > Dendrolimus > Dendrolimus punctatus. Next base: position 9,036,008 of record CM022535.1, read on the forward strand.
GTCCAAGGTGGGTTGAAACCCACACCCTTTTGAGTGTAGGATGTGTGCGCTAGCCATTATGCTACCACAACTTCACATACATATATGATTATACATAAATTTGTCATTTTATTTCAGTTTACTAAAGCTATGTTCCACTTGTGGCTCACAATGCTGAAAATACTGTCAGTTGACTGTTAAGAATAACAAACATGGTTGTTATGCTCATGGCAAAAATTTCATAATTTTCAATCACTCAGTGCTAACAACTGTTAATCACAGAGCATTAAATCTTTCTATCAATACCAATGTATTGATAGAAAGATTTAATTAAATTAATTAATTTAATAAGATTTAAAAGGCACAAGTTTCAAAACAACCATGACAATAAAACTCTATAATCTATTCCACTTTATAATTTATAAGTCTCACAAGCATGTGGAACAGAAAAATGAAAAAAAGGTCATGAGCATGGTCATTGTGAATCTCACATGGAACACAATTTAAGTGACTTATATGCAAATGTACATATCATAATTACAAATCAATGTTTTGCATAAACAGTTATGTTTTATGTAACTTACAGTAAAGGACATTAAAAAAATTAGAATAATATTTAAAAAATTACTGGTTTTATGCATTCAATATCTTAGATTTGAGAAGTACTGAAGTTACACATTCCTCAATTATGATTTCATAAATTATAATTTAATATCCAACCTAAGCCTAATTTATAGATATGAAAAGTAAATGTGACAAATTAAGTGAAAAAACAGTAATTTAAAAAGTTGAACCTATTGGCTTTATGCTTAAATTATTTTGTTATTTATGACACATATTCACCTCTAACTAATCATACACTTGTTATGTTACACATATGAGACAAGACCATTTCTATAATATCCTTCAAAAGTACCATTTCAGACCCATATTCTTAAACTATATTAAGTTCGAATTAAAAAAAGAAAAAATATGTCTCTTAGCTCAGGACACTGAATGCCATATTTATTATGTTTATGGGCAAAGTTGTGAAGAGGTAATAAGTAGAATATACTCACTTTTACACTTGAATAATAATTGATGTACATAATATGATGAAATGTTATCTGTAAATATTGTATTAACTACAATTGTAGTCAATGTAAAGTAGTATAAAATGAAATATACTTTAATTCCAACTACTTTTCTTTCCTTTTTTCACTTGCACCTTTTATAGAACAAAACTGTTTTCTATTTGAAATTTGCAAAATATGTATGAATGAATGATATGATTTGCAATTATCAAATAAAAGACCTATGAAATAAAACAACACAATATAAAAATATTTTCTTTTATTCCTAACTTACCATTAATGTACAATAGACCCTAATGGTTCAGCCTTTATATTTCCTAGGTCTAATCTACTATCTATAGATTCGTCAATTTGTCCAACTATCGCGACGTTGTCTCCTCGAATTATGTGAAGTCCAAGAACTACCTGGGCTACACCCGTGGATGAAGAAAACACTCTTTCGTGCGATTCATCGAGAATTATGTTTATTGTTTGATCAAATCCCTTCAGTGTGCCGATAAAGTTTCTTCCGTCCGAAGTTATCACTGAAACTGTTTGATTGACATAGTTCTCTAGTCCTGAAGCCATTGTTTGTATAGGTTTACTTTCTTATTAATAAAATATTTTTAATTAATAGACATAGACCAAAATCAACTATAAATTATTAAAACCGTTCACCGTAAACACAAATTCACCAAATTTTAAAACACTGTTTTCAACCAGGATAACAAGTAAAATACCCAAAAAATGCTAAAAAATCACCATTTCAGAAACACCCACAAGTATTTTCTTTGTTCAATATTGGCTTGGCACTGTTTGTGTATTCAACCAGAGTCATGTGTACAGTGTAAATATATACTCTTTGGTGTAAATGGCTTATCAATTTAGTTTTATAAAACGAAGAAAACGCAAGCGCAACACGTAATATATTTTTACCTAAATTTTGTAAAAATAATTATTATGTATATACAAACTACTAAAATTAAAGTTTAATTTGATTATTTACAAAAAATGAATTTCATTGATACAACGATTTGAGAACCTTTTATTTTTTGGAAGTCGGATAAAAATAACAAGTGTGCCGTGTCTACAAAATTCTTCAGTGTGAGGTCCGAACGCACTTGTCAAATTTTTTTATTCAGTGATACTGTGGCCGTATACGGTGAGAGATATTGTGACATAAACCATGTTTTCTTTTCCTGTGCATCCATAGTAGTTATATAGTGTCCTGTCCTATGTAATGATCTCACTTTTCTTTACGACTCTTTAATTTCTGTTTCCGTTCCTCTTCCTGCTTCTATATCTTTATTACATAAGAATTGTAAATTTGATGTATATAAGTATATTATAGGTTATGATAATACTGTACAATATCATTGAATAATGTGACACTGCGCCGACGTGATCTTGAGCAAAACGTAAACTGCAAGTGATGGTTATATTTGACGAGCTACTCACACATTTTCACATTAAAGTTATTTTGTAAACCATTTCTTTTATTTATTGATTAAATTATCAAGTTTTATTTCGTTTTTTAAACTATAATTTTAGTCTGTTTTTCGAATTTAGAATTAGTTCAAAGTAGCACTTTTAAGGTATGTGCATATTATAAGTTACGGCTGATGGATGGGGTTGAAAGGTGTGGCTTACAATGTATCTACATACGAAAAGTCCGTTGAATTCTGCTTAAAAAAAATCGTACGTTGCGGACATGACCTTGAGGTTTCGGACGTCCTAAAGCAATTTGGGGAGTGTGTTACGGTTCTGGTAGGAACATTTTTTTTTTTTTTTTTTTTTTTTTTCCGTTTAACCGCAGACTTATTGTATCCGCATGGTATAGTGGTAGGAACATTGACGCGTCCTGTAATGTGTGGGCACCTATAATCTGACGCGTCCGTTAGCCACGGTTTGATGGGCGTTTAGAGGTCTTCAGGTAGAAGTGAAACAATGTTGTGTGTTTGAATTGCAGTTCAGGAATGCATGATGTAGGCTCGCTCCGCGCTTACTAAAGTACTACAAAAATGCAGACGCTTAGCAGCTAACGGAGCGAGCTATGTCCCCGCGGTAGGCGGGGCGTGGGCGCACGGGCTTTACGGGGGTGAGGTCAGCGGGGTGATTCTGTCCGGGTCCGCAACAATTTGTGAGCGCCGAGCGGCCGCCGTGGTGATCGGACGTCTGCGGCTACAGGCGTATCCCGCAATCGTGGGCACCTAAGTTGTTGGCCACACTGTTGAAAGTGTTGAATTAGTTGCCAAGTTTTCAGACTGAAAGACTTTTTTCTATGGTCATGAATAAATTTAAAACATTTGATAAGCCATAAACTCCAAAATTAAAAAAAGGAATCATATCATAACATAACCTATACAACACTGCAATTGCAACAAAGCCTATAATACATAATATTTTATGTAAATTATAAAATAAACTATAGCTAGTAGTGTATTTCAATTTTAAAATCTAAAGATTTAAACTAATTAAAAAGTAATTAATTTATTTAATAGTACTAATAGTAGTTTATCTGTGATTTTTAGTTTAGTTTGGTAGCTAATTTATCCTTTAGTGAAATTTGTCAAGAGGCAGAATAGTTAATTGAGCTAAGAACAAGAAGAAATTAAATAATGACCAATATTATCGTGCAGTATGTTTTGCTTCGAAGTGACTTATATAAAGAGTTGGGATGGTCTATTGGGGCTTTAGTAGCCCAAGCATGTCACGCATCAACAGCTGTTTTACACCTTTATAAAGATGATGAAAATACTATGAAGTATTTAAATGACTTGGATAACATGCATAAAGTTGTTTTAGATGTGAGTATAAAATTATTCGAAAACATAAAATTTGTGCGCTTTGGTCTGCATATAACCTATGATTCGGACAACAATTCTAAAGAATTTTCACTTCAAATATTATAATACAAATACCAAATTTTAGAAAGTAAGTCCCATTTCTCACCCGACAACACCAATCAATTCAATTTATTACAATTAAATTTCATGTTTTCATAAAGAAATCATGAGAAAAGTATTAAACTTACTGATAAAATGACATCATATCCTTCACCTTTCTTCTTAAAATAGTTACAACACATTTTAATAGCACACAATATTTTTTTTGTGAGGGCTCTAACCAGTAAAGTAGTCGAAACACATTAAAGATGCATGGGGAGCAAGTAAAAAGTGCAATTTTCTAGGGCCGTTTTTGTGCAGTTCATGCGTTATCTAGACAATTATATGATCTAAGCCCTATACTGTATCATGACTGAATGAGACTGAATCTGTGAGTGTGTTTAGGCAAAAAAATAGTTTAATAAAGCAAAATATTTTCTTAAACTCAACTGGGACAAGTGAATTTAAAATCTGTTTCATATAGAACAGTATGATTGACAAATCCATAAAACATAACTCGCAGTAATAAAAAATATTAGAAGTGTATGTTTAATAGTTATTATTAATAAAATATTTCAGTAATTTATGTTATTAGACATGCATTGTTTTAATACAGATATTTATTACAATTGTTTTAGATACCAAGTGAGGAAGCATTGAGAAAAGTAGCAGAAAAATTAAAAGAAAATTCAATAGATCACAAACTATGGATTGAACAACCTGAAAATATTCCAACATGCTTAGCAATTAAACCATACCCTAAAGATATTGTTAAGAAATATGTAGGGAAATTCAAACTGTACAAGGATACTATAACTAATTAATAATAGTTTAATAATATTTGTTACGAGTTGTGAGACTTGAATTAAAATATTCGAATTATTATAGAGTTTATTATAATTATACAAACATGCATAACACAGGTACAAATATAACAGAACACAACAAATCCAAATGTAATGCAGAAGGTTGTAATTCAATTAAACACGCAAAGTCCGTCACTATGGTTCCCGATTGTACACACGACACGTCTGCGGTGTGGTGGTTGACGTAATCCGAAACTCCTTGCTAATGAGTCGGCTGCAAGAGGCTATAAATGATTCCAATAAAACAATGGGCTGTTCTGTAGATCCGTATGCCAATAAATAAGTTAACAAAAGAAGACAATCATAAAAGAATTATAATACGGCCGGCGTAACTTGGCAAATGTGAACATAGGCTCTGCGAACTTAAGAGCATGTACACTCGTGTGATACGACTCGTCGGTAATACAATTGGTCGCCCTTCATCCCTGTATTTTTTCATTGCTTTGTACTAGTTGGTCACTGTATTTTCTTTACGAGTTTACATGCGCTAAAGTTCGCAGAGCCTATGTTCACATTCGCCAAGATACGCCGGCCGTATTATACAATTTGTTCAAATGCTGACAGATATACAGGTGGATTTTGTTTTTGTCGGGACCTGAGTTGTAACAATATTATGATTAATGGTTGTTTTCACAAAATAATAAGTTGTGATATAATAAGTAATTTGTTTGTTTGATTTCCTAAACGAAAATATTTATAAATATGGTTTATATTATAATAATAATATCTAATAAGATTATCTTTCTATCACTTCGATCGAAACATTAATAAAGTAGGTGGTAGCATGCGGTAGGTGAAGTTAAAAAAGTGAATAATGAAGTTAAGAAAATTTAAAATTTATTTTTTAGATATTAATGTTTTGGGGGTCTAATTGTTACAATTAATAGTTCATTATCTTTAATAATGACTACACACACGACAACGCGCCCACCTATACGGCGCTCAAAACGAGGGACTTCCTGAACAAACTCCTGGTTCATCCCCCTTACAGCCCTGACCTAGCACCGTGTGATTTCTTTTTATTCCCGAGAATCAACTCAAAGGGATACAGTTTTCTTCGCCGGAAGAGCACTCAGTGTTTGAGCAAACTTTAAACAAGGTGTCTGCGGCGGATTTGAAAGTGTTTCGAAAACTGGATCGACGAAATGCTCTGGAAAACAACCACGTCCTTCAGATTAATTCCCAGAGCATCCACCAGCCCTTTACTGCTGTCTCTGGTCCGAACTCATTCCACGAAAAAATGCTATACGTCTTCCACAATATGGCAATGTGACCGGAGCTAGGACACAGCCTTCTACCATAGCTAGTGTTAGTAAACCAGGGAATACGAGGAGGCTCGCTTTGCAATATTCTAAACCATATGCCCTTTTCTCTTGACGCCAAATCAAAGTACTCTTTCCATTCATTATAAATACTTTCTATATATTTTGAAAAACATTCAAAACTACTTGCTTGTAAATTATGTGTTATTTTGAGAAATGTGAACTGTTTAGTCAAATGTGGCTTTCTAGTTTTCATATGAACCCCGTTTAATGGCGTCAGTTGTACCTTACAATACAACTCACCCGATATACGACGACTTATCAGAAATGGATGTGTGGACTGAGACTTTACCAACCTTTGTGGCGAATTCTACTACAATTAGAACTAGAAGAATGACAGGTTATAAACATGTATTTGATAAAAAGACCTCTTATATCCATATCGTAGTAGAATTTTCCACAAAGGCACGCAAAGTGATTACAAAGAGTAGAAAACCAGTATAAACCATAATACCTCAGTATATATATGTTAAGACAGCATAAGACCTCGGATTGCACTACAACTCTCAGGTTACGTATTTGGGCACTTGCTCACCTCGTAGAACGTGTTAACTTATTTATCCCCCATAAATGGACCTACTTATGCAAAACTCAACCAATCCACAAACATGCCAAAATTGGGTTAAGGATGAAGAAGGCTTTTAAGATGCACCTTCTATCGACTCAATAAGAATCATAACGATCTGACAACATTTACAGAATAAAACATTTTGATTACGAAGTAGCTAACTCACAAAAAATAAACTACAGTATAATAAAACTAACAAGATTTATGACCCACGGTAATCCAAAAACGCAAAAGGTTTACTTGAATATATAGAAAAAAATATACAATATTCAACAAAAAAAATCCAATATACAGACACTTTTTTATATCCAAAATTTTAATACAAACGGTTTTTTCTCAAAACGGTCAGTATGTTGGTTGGTTCCTTTTTGCATAAGTAGGTCCAAATGCATAATGATATCGGCATGTAGCATCAGAATGTTCTTACTAAACTTTATTCATAGTAATTTCTAAGGAAACTTACCATGAAATGTGATATTCGATAGACGGACGAATTTGACGATAGTACAAGGGTGTCCCATTTGCCACAATGGCTACGGAATCCTAAAAATAGTTGACTCAGATGGACGGAACGATATGGCGATATTATAAGGGTCTCGTCATTGTGGAAGGAGTGCATAGCACCTGGGCGTATGGATCCAGGGGGCACAAGCAGATCTATCAGATCCATTTACCTACAATGCAATCTGCTAGTTTTAAAGGACGGCATCATCAAAATTTGTGATAAATGGTTTTCTTTCTTTCTAAAAAGATTGGCATCTTCAAAACCAGACAATTCATTCCGATTTATCAAAATGTACTACCTAACTTTAGTCGGTTATATGCATGTTATTTTTTATTTTTAACGTATCAGACTGGTTTTGGCACCGCGGCGAATACATTTACACTTAGCTTACATACCTATTACAATGATAGCTTTTGCCCGCCAAGGTCAAGAAAACATTAAAATTCTCAGAAATTATTAACTTAAGTTTTTTGGTCCTTTTGGTAATTTTGCTCATCTTATAAGTGAGTGGTGGTAAGTTGGTGTTTTTTGTCATTTATGTAGTTTAGGTACAGAGAGTACTAGAATGGGTTGAAATAGAGGATGAAAGTTTGTATGGCAGACTAATCCTTTCTCAAGTTTATAGATATAAACAATAGTCATCTATAAAATTGCGATAGTAACTCGATTTGTATATCTGTTAAGATTTCATGGTAAATTCATTCATTCATTGTAATTTTGTTTAAATATAGTTTTATTACCGAAAATGGACATAAATACTTTTTATACCGGGAGATGGTATAGTTTGCGATATAAAATGACGTAAATCTTCTACGGCCTAATAGCACTGACATTAAAATTTAATACAATGTAACCTGAACTATCGACTGCTCTTTAAACAAGTGGTATTCCGTATTCTCTAATACACTATAAATGAGTGAAGTTTTCTTTATATTCTATTCTGTACTAATATCATAAAGAGGAAAGATGTATATCTGATCTAGATGATCTAGATGTATATTGTATGTTTGTAACGGATAAAGTCAAATTACTGGACCAATATCAAAAATGCTTTCGCTATTCAAATGCTACATATCGATACCTCGGGGCGTAATCGCCATTTCGGCGAAATTTACTTTTTAATGCAGTCCTACTTAACTTTTTCTCCTCTATCGATCGGTATATGTAGTCTTCCAATTCGCCAAAAAATGGCGTTTACGACCCCATTTTTTTAGAAAATAAAACATTTTTAGTTTTTGTGTCGTAACAGCAACCAATGTTAATGATCATATACGCGAGGGTAGTAAGCGACACCGTACATGATACAAATGTTTTTACGCCTAACATTTTACGTCGAAATAGTTTTAGTTTTGGGTACTATGAGCAACCACTCATATTGATAAATAAATGTTAGGGTAGTAAACGACATACCTAGTACATAATGGTGCTTACGCCCGATTGTCATTTTTAAAGAATCAACTTGCCCGATACGCCCTTAATTTATCTGTACTTAAAATAAAATGACACACGTCGTGAGGTTTTAGCGGGAACTGAAAGGAGATGTTGTGCTGTTCAGTTTTATTTTCTAAAAATGTGTAAAATTACTCTAAAATGATCAATATTTGTAGGATATTGATAGTTTTTCAGTAGTAATTATGTGTTTGGGCACCTTACCCATAGAAGGCGGTGATCTGGGCTCAGTATTCTACTTATAGTCTTGAGGGACTATGGGTAGAATAAAGTTTTCTTACAATATATTCAATAGTATGTAATTATACAAGTTGCACTAAAGAATTAAAGAATTAAAGAACACGAGAGGGTCATCCTCTCTAGACTTAGAGATTTTGCCATCAGCAAACATCTACTACCCGACGAGCAGTTTGGCTTCCGTGCCAGACACTCATGCGTGCAACAGGTGCACCGCATCACGGAGCACATACTATCTCACTTTGCCCATCGCCCCCGCTCTATAGGAACAGCCGCCCTGTTTCTAGACGTAGCTAAGGCCTTCGACAAGGTCTGGCACAACGGCTTGATTTACAAGCTGTATCAGTTCGGTGTGCCAGACAGACTCGTGCTCATCTTGCGAGACTTCCTCCTAGGTCGTAGCTTTCGTTTTCGAGTGGAAGGAACGCGCTCGTCTCCTCATCCACTCACAGCCGGTGTACCACAGGGCTCGGCCCTGTCCCCACTACTCTTCACGTTGTTTACCAGCGACATCCCAAAAACTCCAGATGTGGAGCTGGCCCTCTTCGCGGATGACACCGCACTCTATACATCAGATAAAAACAGACAAATGGCCTGCGTCCGGCTGCAGGTAGCTGTCACAGAGCTAGGCAAATGGTTTCGTAAATGGAGGATAGAGGTGAACCCGGAGAAGAGTGCAGCAATGTTCTTTTCCCCGGGCACGCTTCGCTCCCCCAAACGCGCTTCCCTTCGCCTAAAAGCCATTTCGCTCTATGACCAAGAAATTCCCTGGGCAAAGCACACCAAATACCTGGGTGTCACCCTAGATCAGAACTTGCGCTTTAACGAGCATATCACTATAGTCCGAAATAGAGCGCGATTTGTGATGGGTCGTCTAGCACCCATGATAGATAACCGAAGCAAAATGTCCCTCAGACACAAGCTTACTCTATATAAAACATGCATCCGCCCGATCATGACATACGCGAGTGTGGTATTCGGCCATGCCAAGCCTACCCATTTAAAGAAACTGCAAATAGTGCAGAATAAATTCATGCGCAGAGCCGTCGGTGCTCCCCTCTATATGCGTAACGTCGACCTCCACCGCGATCTGGAGCTTCCCTCTATCAAAAACTACATTACGTCGCTCTCGCGTAAGTATTTCGATCTCGCGCCGCACCATCGAAATCCGCTCGTCGTATCCGCTTCCGATTACAAGCCTCGGCGAAAGGCTCTCGAGCGACGACCGCGTAATGTCCTTACGGATAAGGTCGACGCTATCACAAAACGGCTGGCCCGGATCAGCCCGCCCGCGGTTAGGACGGCAGGCTGGCAGGCACCGACAGACAGACATAGACGGCGGCGTCGCAGACAACGCCAATCACGATCTCTCCACGTCCTTGCGAGGGACGCCAGGAGACATAGCCCCCCCACAGGATAGACTAGGCGTGTTGCTGGGAAGGTTTTTTTTTTCGCCGTTTCTTCTTTCCCAGCCAAAACACGTTGCGAAACGGCAGTAAGTTAGCGTAGGCCACCGCGAACCGCCGATCCCGGTCCCCCGGGATCCTTCTTCTCGGGCTTTATACAACCCGTCGCCCGTTCCCAATTAGTTCATTGTGTTGCCCATTGGCGGGCATCATCAGATTCATCCCCCTCTCATGGCAACAGTCCAGCCGAGGTAAAACTCCCTAGGGAGCTCCCTCAAGTACGTTGCCCCCGGGCTCGAGCGCCTTGCGAAGGCGCTCGCCCCAAAAACCCCGGTAAAGTTGTGAGGTCTTCGGACCAACAACATAAAGTCAAGTCAAATAAAAAAAAAAAAAAACTAAAGAATTAACACGAACATGATGTGTTTTTGTGAGAAATGTGAACTGTGTAGTCAAATGTGATCTTTTGAGTTGTCACAAGAACTCTGTTGAATGACTTTAGTTGATAACCTACTGTTTAGCTGAGCTATACATAGGTTTAAGAAAAGAAGAAATTATATAGCAATCTAAGATCTAGCTTAAAGGTCTAGATGCCAAGCCATAAATCTAAATAATAATAATGACACATACGTCCAACAATTAACTCTAGTTTCTATGCGCCCTTTTAGTATTCAACATACGTATAGTACGATGCGAATTATATGACGGCTACGATATTAGCTGCAAGCAAAGACGTGCGCAGGTACAGGCAAGTTGAGACTTCAAGATTTTTTAGATAATATATATTAATAGCTTTAGAAATAAGTTATTTTATACTTTTTAGTTTTTTATTGTTTTAGTTTTTGAAGTCGGTTTTTTAAACGATTTTTTTTATTTGTTACTTTTAAGTGTCTAACTATGTATGTGTAGACCTACGCAAGGTGCCGCGCTCCTTAAAAAATATAGGTCCAAGAAACGGGAACAACAAAATGATCGTAAAATTGCGTCAAACTATGTTAAATTTTTAGGGGAGTAATTGGCAACTATTCTGCATCGAACTAGAAAAGAATCACGTAAATCGGATGATAAATCTCAGCGTAATCGGTTTACATAGGGAACCGCACGAAATTTTATTCATAAGAAATGTTCATAAAATGAACACAACTGGACCAAACTATGTAAAATTTTCAGGGGACTAAATGGCAGCTATTATACATCAAATTAAAAAATATTCATTTAATCGAATCATAAATCTCAGAGTAATTGGTGTACATATGGAACGGAGTGATTTTTTTTTTCACAAAAATGTTCATATAATAAAAACTACTTGGCCAAAGTATATTATATTTTTAGGGAACTAAATGGCAACTACTCCGCATCAAACTAAAAAGAATCACGTAAATCGGATCATAAATCTCAGCGTAATAGGTGTACATATGGAACGAAAAATATTTCTTTTTTCATAAAAAATGTTCATACAATGAAAATTACTGGGCCAAACTATATAAATTTTTTAGGGGACCAATCGGAAGCTATCCCGCGTCGAACGAAAAAAAAATCACGTAAATAGGATCATAAATCACGGAGTAATCGATGAACATACATAAAAAAAAGATCCCACATGACAGCTATTCGACGCGGAGTAGCTGCCATGTGGTCCCATAAAAATTTGACATACTTTGGCCCCGTAGTTTTCATTTTACGATCATTTTTTGTTCCCGTTTCTTAGGACCTATATTGTCTAAGAAGCGCGGCACCCATACATGACTAGACACTAAAAAGTAACAAATAAAAACTTCGTTTAAAAAACCGACTTCAAAAACTAAAAATCTAAAAACTATAAAATAACTTATTTCTAAAGCCATTATTATTAATACATATTATCTAAACCATCTTGAAGTCGGTGCAAAGTAAAACATAAAAATTACTATATTTTGAAAATTACGAAGCACCGACTTAGTGCAATCGGTTTCTGATTTCCAAAAAAGATATATCGAAGAAACGGCTCTAATTATTTTCTTTTTAGCCACAACTTTGTTTGTTTTAACCAATTTTGATCATGCTTTTTGTGTTAATGTGGAAAAAACTTTTCGCTCAGGGAAATTACTTAAAAATATTAATATTGAGGGTTGTAACTTTCAGGGTTTTTACCTCAACATGGATACAAAAATTTCGGGTGGGGACCGAGAAAAAAATTAGTCGAAAAAAAGCAATCGCCCTCATACACATAGGTATTATTTTTGTTTTAGTACTCCAACTCCATAATTAAAAAAAACAAATATTATTGCATAAACGTTTATTGATAAAAAATACACTAATATAACATGGTTTACCACTAAAGTCATAAGTTTTTTACACCCCATGCAACTTATACTATTATTTATTTTATAACACAGTATTTTAAAAAAACACCAACATACAAAATTATATACAGTTAATCATTTCCCTGTGCTTCATTTTCTACAAACTGGAACTTAAAATCATGTTTTTGTAGTTCATTCACAATACTTGTATCGTAAAAGGCAGCTCCAGGCATCACAACACCACTTCTGAAACAATAATTATGTATTAAAATTCTTTTAATTTATTATCTTAGTTGGCAGTTAATAAAACTTACATTATTAGACATAGATTTGAAAAGAAAAGATTATAATTATAAGTTTGTACACTTTTATTCACTCACTATTATAGTTGTATATATTAGCATAATTTCATACGCTTAAAATTTAAATTATCTAAAGATTGTTTGTCATGTTCTTTAGTAACTAACATGAATGGTATTGAATGCAAGTAGTAAAATTACAAATAGTGTGACTCTCATTTTCAATGCATCCCTGTTTTTTTATTGTCAAAAGCCGGCGAATAGGCAGACGGCCCACCTGATGGAAACTGGTAACCGCTGAACTCTTATGGACGTTTGCAAGAAGTTTTAAATGATCGGGAGCTATCTATAGTTGAGTAATTAATGGCACTTGTTTACTACAGTTCTTTATATCTATAGCACATAGGTCATCGAAAAAGAGGTCTTTTTACAAGCATTTATTTAACTTGTAGTGGATGATGTATGTATGTTCGGGTGGAATCTTGCAAGTTAAATTTGACCAACTTCCCGGTTTCCGATTGAGCTGAAATTTTGCATGCATATGTATATCTCGTGAAAATGTAATGATATGATACTATGGAGTTGATCTGATGGTGGAGTCGGAAGGTGGCCATAGGAACTCCTGTACTAAACAATATAAACCCGTTGTGTTTGGGCTTTTTATTACGTGTTTTGGCTAGCACTTTGCTGCTACATGATATGCAGGATCTCAAAAGCTTGTATTTAAAAACGTTTTTAAATAAGCTTATTTACGTTAATTAGTTTAACGATACGAAGAATCTAGTCTTCGTGAGCTGGTTTAAATCTTATTGATTTATCGGGTTTAATCTCACATTCAGATTTATCTAGTAAGGATGTGTCACAGGACAGACACTGATTATTAGTACTTTTATGAACTTCTTTAAAATAAAATTATTCGCTAAAGGCAGTGCCCTCATCTCAAATACTTGGACTAATTTCTCATTCATCAATACATTGCATAACTTTTCCTTAAACTATTTATAATACACCAGATTATCCTACTATTATTAAAAAAAATGATGTTTATTTTTATTATATTGTGCATATTTATATGTTTGGTTCCTATATTTATTATATAAAAGTCTTTTACTAGGGTTAAATTCGTCTTTTTGACATATAAAGTTCATCACGTTTTTTACGAATGTAAGTATTTTAGCCGTTCATCAGCCCAAATACAATTATTACGTGTGGAATTATTATATTCATCCGATCATTACACGTCTAAAATCCAAATTTAACGTCTGGTATCTGGATGATGGCACTTTAGGAGGCGAAGTAAACACGGTTTTGGAAGACTTAATTAATTTAAAAACAGAACTCAAAACTATAGGTTTAGACATAAATTTTAATAAATGTGAAATATTTATAAATAATGCAGATCATAAAACTGAAATACTATCACAAATAAAATTATTGACCCCAGAAATCAGAATAATCAATAAGTCTTCACTTCGCCTCCTAGGTGCCCCGATCTTCGAAGAGTCGATACCCGATTTCGTCGAAGAGAATATTCAAAATTTTCGTAATAGTTCGGATCGCTTGCTCAAAATTAATACCCACATGGCTTTCACTATCATCCGATACTGTCTTTTCGTACCTAAATTTACGTATGCCCTCCGATGCAGCCCACTCTTTAAAGAAACCTCTCTTCTGAAGATGTTGGATAGCATCGTGAAGGATACGCTCACATCCATTTTAAATTTGGACATGGATGACCGAACATGGCTACAAGGCTCGCTTCCAGTGAGACTTGGAGGCCTCGGCGTCCGCAAAATTTCCAGTATCGCTTTGCCGGCTTTTTTGTCATCTGTTCACAGTACAAGCGATTTAGTATTAAAAATTCTAGAAAAAACTCATTTGAATTTTGAAATTTCATATTTGACAGATGCCAAAAAAGCCTGGTCAATGGCTTGCCCTAATTCTGACCAGCCCACTGCGCTGACTTCACAGCGGGCTTGGGACGAGCCGATCTGCGAACTGGCACGGGAAAATCTCCTTCAAACGTGTTCCAGTTCGACAGAGCGCGCTCGGCTTTTAGCCGTCGCTAGTTGGGAGTCTGGACAGTGGTTGCAGGCACACCCCTCATTTAATACAGGTACAGTATTGGACAACTCTGCTTTCCGGTTAGCTGCGAGCCTTCGCTTGGGGGCTCCATGTTGTGTACCACACCACTGCCAGTGCGGAACTATGGTGGATTCATATGGACACCACGGACTATCATGTCTACATAGTGTTGGCCGAAGATCTCGCCATGCCAGCCTCAATGACATCATCCGCCGAGCTCTTGTCAGCGTTGGCGTACCAGCCATCCTAGAACCGAATGGCTTGGTGCGCGACGATGGCAAGAGACCGGATGGGATGTCACTTATTCCTTGGAAGATGGGAAGGCCGCTTGTGTGAGACGCGACATGCGTTGACACTCTGGCGGCATCTCATCTTCCAGTGACTAAGTTAGGGGCTGGCAACGCTGCTTCAACAGCTGAAGATCTCAAACGACGCAAATATGGAACCCTAGGAAGAGGTTACATATTTGTGCCGTTTGGAGTTGAAACTTTAGGTCCGTGGGGTCCATCGGCAAAGGGTTTCTTCAAAGAATTTTGTAAGAAACTCTTTGATACCACCCATGATCAGAAGGCTGGTTCGTATTTCGCACAACGAATCAGCATTGCCATACAGCGTGGCAATGTAGCCAGCCTTCTGGGCACGCTTCCCTCTGGCAGCGATTTGCTACATTCTTTATATTAATTAATCTGTTTATAATTTAGTTTATTTTTATGAATTATTATTATCAAGAACTATTACAACTTTGTAAATATTATTAAAATCGCACGTCGGCACGTAATCTACAATTTCATTTTGATTATCATGTTGCAAGGCCACGCTCCAGTCCACGAGTGTTAATGCATTATATACTTTATTGTTAACCATAAGAGTACAAGTTCGATTTTTTAAATAAGACATATTCAAGCACTAGGTTTGCTATAATGGAACCGGTTATGCAGATGTTTGCCGCTGCGTCGCTCACTACTGAGCTGTAAGCGCTGTGGTTATTTGTTCTACGAATAAATACATGATCAAGGTACGACTTTGATATGCAATCACCATGCATAACTATACGCGTATATATATATATATATATATATACCTCTCATAATTACATAATTTTGTTTAATAGAATATTTACTGACTAATGTATTTAGTTCGTTAATAAATCGGCATTTAGGCGTGTGTGGGGATCTAAAAATAAAATAAATTAATAAAATCGTTACCTTTGGACGTTTGCAATATCGAAGGCGTTGCCAACGCGTTGCCGGCATATTAAACGATTGTATAAGCCCCTTCTTAAATAATGTTGTACACAAACTTTTTAAACACCACATGGTCTGCGTACAACATTGTAACGCAGACGGAAAACCACATCGGGACGTTCCCTTCAAATAATTGCCGTGAGTGCAATAAAATATTTCCTAGAGAACCGTTGCGGAGTTGAACGTGGGACTCAAGGAAACGGGGCTGAACATTCCGCCGATGACGAGCAGTGTTGTAAAAACTTAAGAAAATTTAAGTGGTGTTGTTTGTTAATGATACATTTATTTCAATTATTTAAACTTTGATTTCTTCGAAAACATTTTCGGGATATCGCTTAACACGAATAGCCTTTGACCCCTCGATGTAATTATCAGTGAACATAAATCTATGTGTATAAAATAAAAATGATTACTTTGGCATTTTTGAATATTCCTTCAGTATAGTTAAAGCAGACAGGCCTAAAGCCGCTGCTGTGGTCTGGTATCCTGGATCCTTCCCGGATATCTGAAAAGGTTTATTGTTGGATGTCATATATCTATGTGATTTAGGAGGTAAACACTGAAAATCAATGGTGTTTTTGCTACTGAGAACTACATTTCGACTGTGGAGAGCAAACGTAAAGATACCGACTTATATGGAGGCTAAATTAAAAAAAAGTAGAAATTCAAAAACCTACCACAATACCGCTAGCGTACGAAAGACGATGATATGAATTACAAATTGAAGAGCCATAAAACTAATAAATTTCCAATATATAAAAAAAAACACATTTATTTACATAGACTAAAACAATTTAGAAAATCCAATGCAGTGAGAAAACATCTAAGTTATTTATTGTGAATTTTAATTATGAAAATCAAAGCGGTAATCTTTTCGTCCTTGTTTATTTTCTATCTCAGTGTTTTCCAACCTTTTTCATGACACGACCCCTTTAGTATGAAGAAATATTTCGCGACCCCCCGTTGCTTTTTAATACGCTTTTATTAGCTTCATACGTATGTTAGTATGTAACGAAATCTTTCAAGTCAAATTTGATCGACTTCCCGGTTTCCAATTGAGCTGAAATTTTGCACGTAGGTGTATATCGCGTGACAATGCAATAATATGGAGCTGATCTGATGATGGAGTGGAAAGGTAGTTATCGGAACTCCTGTACTAAACAAGATAGACCCGTCGTGTTTGGGCTCGTTTTACTTGTATTGGCTAGCACTCTGCTGCTACATGATATGCAGTATCTCAAAAGCTTGTATTTAAAAACATTTTAAATAAATGTTAGTAAAAATTAACATAATACAATAAAATAACCAAAAAAATAGAAAATGAATTTTAAAAATTTTAATTAAAAATAGTGTAAGAAAAAATGATTTTACTGTAAAAAACGGTACATACAGATATGAGTAGAGGAGTTATTTTGATAACATCCTCAAAATATTTATTTTTCATGTATTTTGTTTTGTGACAAATATTTAATCCAACATATTTATTAATTTTAATGATTAGGGTTCGACTAAATATATAATTAAGTACGTAAAACACTTTTTTTTACATGGAATGCGTCGCCAATAGATAAAGCAATTTACGTGCATACGTGTACGACCACGTCCGATGCCGGCCGCCCGCATAAATGAGAAAGCGTTGCTATCCAGTAGCTCTTCGTGTATCTTAAGCAGAAAAACCTTATACTGTTGCCGAAAGTTTGATTCTACCAGCGGTTTTAGATATGGTGGAGATTATTTGGCAAACTAGAGGTCGAAAAACTCAAAAGTATACCTCTGTCTGGCAGTACCATTCAACGCAGGATAAGCGATATGGTGACTGATGTTCGTGATAAAGTCGTAGAAAAAATAAAATAACGTACTATTGTGTCCTTGCAATTTGATGAATCTACGGATATTACAGACTTTACTGTAGTAGCTTTCCCAACCTTTTGCAACTCCGCTATAGAAGCTTCGCGACCCCCTAGGCGGTCGCGACCCACGCGTTGAAAAACACTGTTCTATCTCATTCTAATTACTTTTGGCGTTTCTTTTAAAATGTATCCTATGCTACTGCAAAACGCGGATAATATGGATGGAATCCTTATTATCCGCGTTTTGACGAACACATTTTCAACACAGAGGTACTGGTACTCCTTGCCTCTGCCCTCCAGTTTCGGCACAGCCAAATAGTGAATGCCCCCCGCCGTATTAGGAATTTTTTCTATCACGAAAAAGCGTTACGGCCGCGTGGAAGGATTAGAAGGTATAAGATATATTATAATCATCGCGTTGTGAGAGGCGGCATAATGTTAGGGTACACTGTAGATGTTTTTTTTTCGTTCCGGGTCGAATCCAGTTTTTTTTGATAAAATAAAATAAGTTTAAATAAAAAAAGCATTCATTAAAATGTACTTAACCTAACCAAATCATAATTTGCAGTAAACCTGCGAAAAATTGAATTTCCACTACTACTATGTGTTTTCGTCTGTTATGTTTCTCTTTGCCTTGTGTGTGTCGCACTTAGAAAGCTATATTTTCTTTCTTTCTACTATGTAAATATAAGTGACTAGAGTTTACCCCGCGGCTGCGTCGCGGGTTAACCTCTAGGGCGCGTCTCTTATTTGTAGAGCAAGCGCTAAAGGTTATTATATTAAATTTTTATATATTTGCCCACGGAAGATTCACTTCATTTCATATCGCTAATTATACCATCCCCCGTCTATCTGTGAACAAAATAAATTACAAAATTTGACCTAAAAGGCCGAAATGGTCTAAATGACCAAATAGGCCAAAATGACCAAAAAGGTCGAAATGACCAAAAAGGCCAAAATGACCAAATAGGCCAAAATGACCAAAAAGGCTAAAATGACCAAATAGGCCAAAATGACCAAATAGGCTAAAATGACCAAAAGGGCCGAAATGACCAAAAAGGCCAAAATGACCCAAAAGGCCAAAATGACCAAAACGGCCAAAACTATTAACATGGCCAAAATGACCGAAAAGGCCAAAGTGAAAATTATCCCTTGTCCACACTCAATATTTAATTTCCATACGTACGGAATTTCAGCCAAATCGGCCCATTAGTTCTTCCGTAAAAGCATAACAAACAGAAAGACAAATATATTTTTATCCCGGAAACTATCCCACTTTTGGGGATAAAAAGTATCCTATGTTCCATTCTCGGTATCGAAAACATAATTATATATACTGAGTTTCAGCCAAATCGTCCCAGTACTTTTTACGTGAAAACGGAACAGACAGACAGAGTTACTTTCACATTTATAATATTAATAGGGATAATGAATGCTCTGTCTGTAGTGAGTACCCAAATATTTACTTTATTATTCCATTTTTTAGTCAGCAATTTTGAATATTGTTGAGTGTTCAAGTGCTTCGTCATCAATGTTAAAGTGATTATATTTGTGCCATCTTGTATATTATTAATTAAACTTTCCACCATTATGATGACCAGTCTGCAGCCTATTTTAATAAATCAATAAAAATTGCAATTTTTATATTATATAACCGAATTCTTTCCAAAGCTTTGAAGGATAAGTCATCACAAACAATTAATAAATTAACTTTCACATCTATATAAAATATCGTATTATACAATACCTTTACAGCCAGTGACTTTGTGACAGCATCACCTTTCCATTCTTTACCAATTAATGTAAATCTGTATTTAGTTTTCTCCCTCGTCTCAGAAGTAGGTCCTGCATCAGACGCATAACCAAAAGAGAATAATTTGGGATAGTTTTTCATTAGTCTTCTAAAGCAGCTGAAGTAACATAAATAGTAACAGATATATATGGCTGGTATTAATAGGAAATGGAAAAATCGCGGAACTGTAGCATAAGCCTTAAAGTGTGTGATTTTCTTTTGGTGCGATTTCATTAGTTGTCTTTGGGACATTTCGATCAGGATTACATCAGGTCCGGGATAAGGGAACCAGGACTGGCCTTCGTGTCTGTGCAGGAAAGATCTGAAAACACAAAACATGAAATTATAATATTTTACAATTGCATTGACTTTGTACTACCTTCTCGCTGACTTTTGAATGCGCTCTATTATTTGATGAAAAAACATCCATCTTTAGGCCGATATTTCAATCATCAGGTAAAAGTTATCCATCGGATAAATTATAAACCTGAATGAATGTGTTAGTGAAACAGCTACTGTTTTATTAGTAATGACTGTTTTATTCACGCAACTGATTTTTTTAAATTTATTCATGTTGTCACATGTCATTTTATTCTTTGAACAACCGTCGTTGGTTACGACGATTGAAAAACCGATTCTTAATGCAAAAAACAATCTCCATCTTAAGTGTTTTGTTTGAAAAAAAACTCGCTGGAGGAAAGAATATCCAATATGAAAAAATATGGTCGAGCCTACACTAATTGATATCTTACGACCACGCTGATAGAATGTACACTAGGGTGGTTTCAGTACGGGATTACATTATTTATAGTACTTTTTACTTTGAACACAGAAAAACTTCAATGAGCCACCAAGAGATGCAAAAATATCACCACCATAGTAGAGTATAGTCTATCAGCCTGAACGTGAATTAAGTACGGCGGCCTCTGTGGTTGAGCGGACTAAGTCATAGCCGGCCGAACTTGCTGGAACGCAGAGGCTCCGGGTTCGATTCTCGGCATGGTAAATTTCGGAAATAAAACTTTTTGTTATTTACTATGGTCTGGGTGTCTGGGATCCGCCCAGAGTGGTCCGTTGTATACCACCTATATCACAAGCGTAACTTGCTTAGCTCGGGGATGTAGCATATGTGTTTTTGTCTGCCGATAATTATTACGAATTACTATCGCAAAATTACAGTAACAGAACATTACTGGAGTAATATCGTTTTCTGCTCGATATACCCATACAGAAGTTGTTGTATTGGTAAACTATTATCAGCAACACGATATCTATAATACGATCAATGGCCCGAAGTTGTTTGTAACCTCCATACTCCCACACACCCACATTTAGCCTCGATGTATGATCTGCATGTTAAATTTCAAAACACATAGTCCGTGTTTCAGACTTAAAATTCATAAGTCGTAGATGGCTGCGCAATGTCTGATTTGATAGGAAACCTAATAGCGGCCATAAACAGAGGCATTGTTTGGCATTGATCGCGTGGAATGGTAGGTATAAGTAGTAACTATTTATTAATCTGTGGTATAAGTGCCTATATAATCAGTGAACAAAACCTTGCCAAATGCCAGGAACATTAAGAAGTCGTTAACACTAACTTTTTAAGAGACAAAGGTTCTCTTTCAACAGGTTCCGCAATTATTTCATCTCGTAAAGTCAAATACTTTCGCATATTTTTCAAAACGTAAGTCATT
The DNA here is from genome assembly GCA_012273795.1 of Dendrolimus punctatus. NCBI lineage: Eukaryota > Metazoa > Arthropoda > Insecta > Lepidoptera > Lasiocampidae > Dendrolimus > Dendrolimus punctatus. The sequence continues at coordinate 9,057,523 of CM022535.1, forward strand.
GAAAACCAAGTTCCTGAATGTATTAAAGTTGCATTTGGTCCTGAATAATGTGTATATTTGGGAATATCTAATTCCAAGTAAGATTCCACAGAGTTGAGTTCACCTGCAAAATAAATAAAATCACTTTACTGTGGCGAATGATGGTGGAACCATGTTAGTTAGTTTAAGAACTTTTAGAAAAAGCTAGAACATTCTGGAAGGAAAAGACAAGGATGGATATATTTTAAAAAAGGATAGACAATGAACGAAAGACAAAGATAGATTAATGTTAGAAAGGGATAGATATATAAACGAAAGTTCTCATATAGAAGGTTCGGGAAGGCAAAGAAAGGGACAGATATTAAAAAAAGAATAACGAAACTTTGGGTTCCACAACTTCCACAACTGAGAACTTGCGCTTCAACGAGCATACCACTATAGTCCGAAATAGAGCGCGATTTGTGATGGGTTGTCTAGATGATAACCCATGATAGATAACAGAAGCAAAATTTCCCTTAGACACAAGCTTACTCTATATAAAACATGCATCCGCCCGATCATGACATATGCGAGTGTGGTATTCGCTCATGCCAAGCCTACACATTTAAATAAACTACAAATCGTGCAGAATAAATTCATGCGCAGAGCCGTCGGTGCTCCCTTCTATATGCGTAACATCGACCTCCACCGCGATCTCGAGCTTCCCTCCATCAAAAACTAATTACGTCGCTCTCGCGTAAGTATTTCGATCTCGCGCCACACCATCGAAATCCGCTCGTCGTGTCCGCCGCGAACCGCCGATCCCGGTTCCCCGGGATCTTTCCCCTTGGGCTTTATATTATCTGTCACCCGTTCTCAATTAGTTCATTGCGTCGCCCTATGGCGGGCATCATCAGATTCATCCTCGTCTCATGGCAACAGTCCAGCCGAGGTAGGTAAAACTGGTGATGTATTTGGAGACAAGTTTAGTGGACAGTTAAAGAGGTGTGTAGCGTAATTCGAGGGAAGAACAAGAAGCAAGCTACACGCGGTAATATCGGAGGTGAGCACTGCAGTAGCAGGAGATGGTCTACGCAAGATTGGAGACGGTATTATGAGCGAGATTTATCATCGGGACTGTGCATAGTTGCTCGTGCGTATAGGGACAATCCTGTGGGAGGTGTTACTTGCAGCTACGTAAGTCTATAAAAGCTTTTAACAATATGATATGTATAAATACATAATATAGAATGAGTCGTAAATACACTAATAAAGTAACTATTCTCAAAGTAACTGATGTGTAGTCAACCTAAGAACCAAAGCTGGTAGGTAATCAAGTATCTCGTCGTGTCGTTTAATTATTATTTGAATTTAAAAAAACAAACCTTGGAAATGGTTCCGCAAATATATAACTCCAGCAGCCATGGGTATGTTACAAAAACCACAAGCAGGAATAATCAATACATTAGCTCTCTGAGCAGCGTCGTTGTATTTTTTATATATGTGTAACATATTCTGAAATATACATACATAAAGTATTTTCATTTCTCAAAATTTTCCCGCATAGCGACCAATTTGTTAGTAGACAAATTGAGGTAATAGATTTAAAGCTCCTTTCATCCACATACGGAATATGAAGTCTCATCAGTCCCTTCACTTACCCCGCACAACAAAACAATAATGTTGAATTCTACCCGTTCTGAAAAAAGTTGGCTAACTGAAAAACAATCACTACCCATCCTGGAAAAAAGTGCCACGTAGTGCCCGTATTGCACATGTAAATGAAAACTCACCATGTGCCTGAGAAAATTTGTTGTTGATCCTTAATCAAACTTTACATATTTAACTAGAAATGATACAAACACCACAACATCAAAATAAAATAAAAGTTGTAAAGGACTTTATAGACATAGATTCCTTATTTCCTTACTAGTCCTTACCTTACTGTTTCACAAGACGTTTAAATAATATCAACCGTCGGGCTCTTGCCACTGCCGGGATACCGGCCATCAATATACAGTGTATCATTTATGCCTGCCATTCTGAGCCGAATGGTCTGCGCCGCGACTATAGCAAGAGACCAGACAGGATGTTTTTGTAGGATGCTATGTACATCATATAGACACTTTAGCTATTTCCCATATTCCAAAAACGCCCAAGGCAGCTGGCACGACAGCCAGCCGTCAGATCCTGAAACGCTTAGACCATGGTTGAATAGTCTAAGCTGAAACGCGACAAATATACATCCATTAGCAATGGATACATATTTGTGGTATTCAGAATCGAAAGTCTAGGGTCCTGGCATCCCGAAGCTCACAACTCTATCGAGACCTAACAACATATTTCATCAAGAGGCCAAAGGGCTGGCCGGTATTAAGGGCAGCGTACTAGCTTTGGGATACAACAAGAAAATGCTGCCAGCGTTTTGTGGATGTTCCCAACTGATGGCGATTTGGAACTCCGATATTGCTTGTATTTTTTATTATTTCAATTTATTTATAAGTTAGTTTGTTTTTATTATTTAATAAATTTTAGGCTGGTGCCTACCTCAGCCAATGTATATGGCGATCCAGCGAGGAAACGTAGCCAGCCTTCTGGGCACCTTACCCATAGAAGATTAGTAATTTTGTAATTGTGTTTTTTCTTTTATTACATTAATTAGGTTAAATTTAAACGTACATACAATAGAATTTATGTTGATTTATGTATAATCTCAGCCGAACACAATAGGTAATTTATTTAAATATATTAGGTCTTTACCTATGAAATTGGAGATTTTTATGATAATTTTAAAATATAAAAATTTTGGTATTTTTTTATTTCAGCTAATCAAAGTACTGGCCCAAATTATCTACACAATTTTGCCATTTTGATGGCAGTTTGTTTATCCCTTTAGTGTAGAAGTCTGCCGGACGGGAAGCGATCAAGTCAGCGAAAGCGTTTTGTACTGCCTCTCGGGTATAGATTTTTTTCCCACTTAAAAAATGTCTAAATTTTGAAAAAAGTATGAATCTGTTGAGGTAAGGTCCGGTGAATACGGTGGGTGACGAAGAGCTTCCAGCTGTAACTCTTGTAGCTTTGCGATGATCTGTCGTGAAGTATGAGCTCGCGCGTTGTCGTGGAGAAGCAATGGGGAAAAGCGATTGACTAGTCTTGGTTGTTGAATTGCGAGCTTCTCAATCATTGTTTACAATTATTGGCAATAGACATCTGCCGTCACCGTTGTGCCATTCAGTAAGAAGCTGTGATGTAAAAGTCCGGCACTGGTCCACCAGACAGTCACCATCATCTTCCTATGAGTAATCTTTTTTTTAACACACTGATTAGGTGTTGTACCAGGGTCCACCCACTGAGACGAACGCTTACGGATGTCGTACAGGATCTACTTTTCAACGCAGGTAACAATTCGATTAAGAATTCCCTCGTTTCTATGCCCATTCAGTAGTGCTATGCATGCGTCGACGCGTAAATCTCGCTGTAGGTTGCTTAGTTCGTGTGGCACCCACTTATCTAACTTTTTTATCTTTCCGATTTAACGCAATTTTTGATTCAATGTTATTTTGACACTAACTCCATGGCCCGCAGCAAGCTCAGCCGTAGATTGAGTTGGATCCACTTCCACTATCGCCTTCAATTCGTCTTTGTTCACAATGGTTACCGGCCGACCGCGAGGTTCGTTCTTGAACTCAAAATTTTCGGATTTAAAGCGATTGAACCAATAATGGACCGTATTGATGCAAGCAGTATTAGGCCCGTACACGTCGTTAATGTTTCGTGTTGTTTGAGCAGCGGTATTTCCACGTAGGAACTCATATTCGAAAATTGTACTTATTTTCAGTTTATCCATGGCGCCAAAAACTACCACAATCTCACAAAAAACTATCTAAAAACAAATGACTGAATTTGAAAGTAAAATAACATATCTTTCAAATAAGATTTATTTGAATTTTGAGTTACGCGCCAATCCAAAGATAATTAAATCTGAAAACGCTGGTTATAGAATCTCCAATTACATAGGTAAAGACCTATTATTTTATTTTATTGTATCTATTGTAATGTTTCTCTATAAATAAATTTAAACTTGCATTCGACTTTTAAGCATACAGTTTAATTATGATATATAATATATTTGTTTACAATATTATAAGCTAACGTAATAAAGAAAATACATATTAAAAATTTCCTTTGAAAGACGAAAATAAAATTTGTTTTAGAGTTTTGTACTTCATTGAATAAAAAAATTAAAATAATATTCTTACATAAGCTTCTGCAGAAATATCGACATAATGTGTTCCAGTCTCGATACAAGCCTGCACCACTGGTTCTCCCAGAACAGTATATGGTCCAACACAATTGATCAGAACTTTGCATTTTTGTGTCATTGCTTTAAGTGAATTTATGTCATCCACATTGCTTTCCACCGTTTCAAGATCATGTATTTCCATTCCTGTGATATATTAAAGGATATACAATTTTAAAAACAAATGTTAAGTAGACATTAAAAAAATAAAGTTGGGTTGTGTTATGTAAAATTCTACAAATCATTTATTTATAATGTTACTTTTAAATTTGTAGGTATTTGGAAGACGCAAAAAGATCAATTTTAGTAAATTTATTTATAAGTACGAGCAAACGAAAACAAAGAATTTTGAGCGCAGTTGGCAGAATTACAAGGAACATTCCGCGGGCGCACTCTCAAGGCTTCTTCCCAACGTGGGGGGGGGCCGGGGGGTGCGCCGCGGAAACTTTATTCTGGCATCCTGAGGAGTATGGCCCTTTACGGTGCCCCCATCTGGTTCGATGCGCTTCACCGCCACAACCGAACCTTGCTGCACCGGGCGCAGCGGGTTCTGGCCGTGAGAACCATACGGGGGTATCGTACAGTGTCTTGGACGGCGGCGACACTCTTGGCAGGCGAGCTGCCCTGGCCTCTCCAGGCAGACGTCCTGTCCAGGGTTCGTCGTACCCGGCAGGATGCCCTAGCTAGAGGACTGACCTTCTGTCAAGTCGAGATAGAGACGGTCAGGAAGCGGGAAACCGCTTACTGCCTCGTCGACTGGTCTCGTGACCTCGAACACCCTGCGGCCGGCGGCTTTACGGTGGATGCAATCAGGCCACAACTGGAGGAATAGGTCAACCGCACTAGCGGAACCCTCACCTTCAGGACGACACAGATATTGACCGGACACGGTTGTTTCGATCAGTATCTGTTTCGCATTGTGGGCTGCTTGCCTTCTCCGGATTGCCGACAGTGTGGCGCACCCGATACGGCGTTTCATACGCTTGTCGAGTGCGCTGCCTGGACACCGCAGCGTCTCGAGCTCGAGACAAAAGTAGGAGCCGTCGGATCGCTCGGCGACTTGGTAACGGCCATGTTGCAGAGCGACGACCGCTGGGATGCTGCGGTTTCTTTTTGTGAGGCAGTAATGTCTCTGAAAGAGGCCGCAGAAAGGGATAGGGAGCGAAGTCCTTCGGCGCGTACTACGGTCTCTTCTCGAGGTCGCCGGCCTTCAGCCCGGGGCACCCGGAGAGGCAGGTACGCGCATTACTTCCCTCCCTGAGTTAGGATCCGGAACGAGAGGGCCCTTAGCTACTAGGTAAAGCAAGGGATTTAACAACTACCCCCGTTTCGTAGTGGAGTGTGTCCCAGGGCACACTTCAAGCACTTTATTGCGCTGGATCGACTGTTGCGTAACTATGTTCTATATCTCAGTCTTTCCAACACACAAAAGCGCAGGGTCGTCAGGGAGGAGGGGGTTTTTAGTGGGTATTGAGGTTGCTCGCCCGTGCGGCATCACTCGGAGTCTCCACACTCCTCTGTGTAGTCCATAGCGGACGGAACGCAAAATAAAGCATACAATTGCTAGCGTTACCGCCCCCCGTGGATTCGTGCCGTTTCCTAGTGACGGCCCAGAGAGTGCGTAAATCGGTTAGTCATTTTCCCTCGCCTCAAAAAAAAAAAATTACAAGGAACACTCAGCAAAGATGTGTGACGAGTACGGTATCTAGGTACATGCCAATTTCGAGACGAGTTCAGGACAGTCCACACGGCTATGAACTGTATCAAACAGCAATAACATATCTAAAACTATACGTCTTTCATCCAAGGATAGAAGCTTATGCGAACTACAGATGTCTTTATAGGAATTGGGACTTATACCGACTAAGATACCGTCAACTTCTTAACTTTGCCTCACTTCCTATGTTGGCCGATATTGAAAAATAAGCTATATCTTTTTTAAATTTATAAGTCTGGAAATGTAAATTTTAGTAGTATTTAGACTTATTATATGCCAACACAAAATAAGTGTTATTATGCTGGCAAAAAGCATACATTTTTGACAGTTCACCGTTTAACCAACGTATATGAAAGCGGCTACCAGAGTTGTGGAAAAACTTTTCTAATAAGTCTATGAAATAAGTTTTATTTTAAATTCTTTTTAACTCATTTTATAAAATATTGGTAGTTTAATTAGTTTTAATACTTAAACATGAAAATAAACTAATATTAACTCTAAAATACTAATTTAGGTAAAGTTTGGCACGTTTTACAAACAAATGTACCAAACTTTGCCGAGTCTAGGGTTGACGGCCTTGTCACTATTTTTAACCGACTTTTGAAAAGGAGGAGGTTCTCTCTCAATTCGGTTGATATTCTTTTGTTTATGTGTGTACCACTTTCCATCAAGTGAGCCGTCTGCCTGTCTGCTGAACTCCTGCAATAAAATGAATGTGTGTTACCGCAAAACTCCGTCACTTATGAACCGACTAGGATTTTGTTGTTGAAAAGGAAATTCAATGTAATTCAATTGCGACATTCCCAATGTCGCAATGTAAAATGACTTAACGTTTCCATTTGATGAATAGCGTTGCGTTTTGCGATTTTACATATTCCGCGCATTTCACATTTTTATTAATTAAAATATATAAATTAAGTGAATTAAATAAAACGATAACCTTGGACATATAATTCTAGAGCAATAAAGAAATCATATAAAAAAATACTCATATTTGAATCTCATGCATATTCCCACTATAAACTATTTTATTAATTAATTTTGCCAAATATTTTATTTTTAAAATTATAAAATCAAAAATTATAAGTCCATTATAATTTTTGATTTTATAATTTTAATTTCTATTGCTCACAGTGAATGAATGCTAGAAGTATTGTGTGTGTGATATTATTTTTTCTTTTTTGTTTGATTTTTAATTTTATAAAGACAACCCTACTCATTGATTATTGATGTATGGAGGTTGTAAAAAATTAAGACCTATCATTGCCTATAGTAATATTTCGTACTAAAATACATTAAAATATGTTATTCGATTCGATTTATTATTCGATTGATTTGTATTCTTTCGTTGCCGAGCTACAGTTTACATTGTCCTAAAATTCAAAGCCCCATGTTCATTTTGGTATAAACGCATTAGGCAATATTAGGAATATGAGACGTAACTTTGTCTGATTTTTTAATTATTCAAAAATATTGTTGATTGAAGCATAATGTCTAAATTAATTGAAAATAATAAAATTCTAGTTTCTTTTTTACCTTATGATATTCAAAGAATCTACAAAGAGTCAATATATTAATTATTATTGCACGACAAAGTCAATTTTTATGAATATCTGTGAAAAGTTTGGGCACTTGACGGTAGTTAATATGATTGCAAAAATCTTTTATTCTTTAGAATACAAATTATTTTAATATCTCTAAGCGTTCTTTGTAAATGATATATGGTTTGGTTTCAATAAATTGTTTGTAATTATAAAATTGTATGCAAAGTTGCATAATTAGAGATAATCACACATATTGTTTCTACAAATAGAGATAATATTTGTAAGTATTTATACATATGAAATAATGCAAGAACGTAATCTCGTACCCATCAGCTGGTTAGTTTTTGGAAAGAAAATAAAACCTGTCCTATTTAGACTATACCTAACGGAGGAGGTGGCGATATTAAAAAAACCTGAATGTCAAGTTCAAAGAGTACATTGAAGTCAAGTTCTTGTTTCTTGTAAATACGTTTATTATATTAGATTGGCAGAATTTTCTTTTTAATTTACCGGCCAAATTGCTAATTATTATCCTATTTTTATCAACTGGCTTTTTTATTCACACGACATTAGCAAAATCAATGCATAAACGGCATTGCAGCCACACATTAAAATTACAAAACATACATCACATTAAAAAAAAGTCAAGTTGCTAACTATTAATTATATTAGAGATTATAAATAAAATCAAGTACAATCAATACTTTTAACAAAAAATGGTTCGAAAACATCCATTGAACAGTTTTTGAGTAATGAGATATTTTGATTTTAGTGGCTTTTGCATGGTACTCTTGCCAATTAACGAATTGAGGGGGGGGGGGGGGGGGCGGCGTTTAGCTACCACCTCTACAAAACCCTGCATTGTGAACGACTTGCCGAGTACTCATCTAATTTGGCACGCCCATTAAAATTTTCAATAACACACTTTTTTAACCGTAAATTTTACATATCAGAATTGCCATACTTCATCATCATGGATTGATCGATGGTCTACTCAAAGAGTACATTGTAGGTCTACCTGTCAAAAGTAAAATATACCGCTGTATAAGGTATTGATATTGGAACCGTAAAAAAGCTAAAGGTTACAATCTCAAAAAAAAAAACAAATATCGAATGAATAAATCACGTCAGATACCCATTTCAAGAATTTCCTTTTTTAAATTCATAAGTTTTTCCTTTGATCTTCCCGCCACACCCCATGTCAAAGCCTCGCACTCCTTTTCTTTGCGTACACGCACTAAAAATTGTACTACATGTTTTCCAGTAAAACCTGTTGCACCGAACACCAATAAATCGACTTTACGCATAATTACTTGTACGATATAGGAGCGTACGCTTTGTGAGAGTCACATTTACAGACAATATACTTATCGCGACTCGTTAGCCGTTATATAGACTCACTACACTACTGTCTACTACTACACACTATACACAATCTGCGACCCGTTATGCTTTTGCAAGCGGCTCGTCCTTAGAGAATGCTTGTGTTCTGTGGCTCGTCTGGCATACTATATAGTTGTAAAAAAGGTTTCTTGGTAACATCTCAGGTGTTGCAAATGTCTATAGATGATTCAACAACTTTCAATCAGATGTGCTAGCAGCCAGTGTCTGCTGTTTGTTCTAATAGGAAAAAAACACCTACAAAAATAGTATAGCTACCCGTGGCACCTTATCTAATACCGCAGACAGAGAATCCTATAGACACCGCTATAGCGTGCCGCAGAAAGGGATAAAAAAGATGACGTCACTATATTTAGGGATACCTTGTGAGGAAAAATAATTGTGATAATTAGAAATTTGTGTGTAAGGAAGATTTTCATCGATAGGTTGCTATGCATGCTACGCGAAGGAGAAGACATGCTGCGTAACTCAAACTGATTGCAATGAAGATAGATGATGATGATGATGTAGTGCTAAATAACTGTCGTTTCTTATGTGATAGTAGGTACTGGCTTTGTGAATAAATAATAGAACATCTTTATTTTTAATTTTTTCAAGAAGTCTTTATTGGTAGAGTCAACAGATTCCAATAAATCCCCTTCTTCCACACTTATTAGTGACTTTGTTTTCAGTTCTGCAATAACATTTTCTTGTTTAGATACCTATTTCGTTAAACGTCTACTTTTTTCTTGAAGCTCTTAATTTTTCAGTCGTTCGGATGATTGTATTTTCAAGCTTTGCCATTTTTGCAACGTTCGAGATATGTACTCTGGTGTCTTGTCCTAAAATAAAAAAAACCCGTTTATGGTTACTAAAACCATAACTTTATTGGAAACAATATTTTTTTGGACACAATATTTTTGTTTGTATTACTCCCTAGTGGTTGTGGAGAATATGTGAATTTATATAACGAAAGTAATTTATCTTAATACTGTACATAGCAAAAACTATTGATTGCGGGAAAATAATATTATTTTTATTTACAGGAACTTACAGGAGTGTTTATATGATTTTCAGTTTCCATAATTGTATCTTCATTTAAACTGAAGCAGGAACATGATGGAATACAAGCCATTTTTTTCCTAAAAACAAATTCAATTTATACAAAAAAGGCTGAAGAAAGTTGTTTACAGAAAATAGTACTTTGAAGAACGCATACAGCTTAGCCACTTTTAATCATTTTGGCAACTTAAACGGCATTATTACTTAATTGTTGTCGTTATTGAGAGTGGGTGTAACGCTAGATAGTGTGTCATTATGTGCAAGACAATCTAAACCAACCAAAGCCAAGTGATTTCGATTCTTATTAACATTCAGAGTTTGTCAGTAAATCGAGTGACGTTACATGGAGTTCACATTGTAGTTTTAAAAACACTAATCATATAAACATATTAAAAACCTGGTTCGAAACTTAATATGTTATTAACTGAATATTTACCAGAATAGGTACAGCCTTAGGGAATAGCAGTGTAACTTTCTTCTTTTTGATTAACAATTGCAAATTTTTGATAATGGTTTTGGTGTCCAATCTGTCCGTCCTGCAGCTAATATCCAAATCCGACGTAAATTATCAGGTTCTGGAAAACTACAATAAGCCATTAAATTTTTCAGATATTTCATTAATACACGATGCAGAATAAATTCCTAATTGTATTTCTCATAATAGTGTGAAATAATTTTAAAAAAAGTTTGCCATACTAAATTTTAGGTTAAAATTTGTAATTGTTATTTTTGTTATTTTAACGATGAATTTACGTCTAGAGTACGTTATACACAGTATGTGAACCAGTGTCATAACAGTCGGTACAATTATTTTTTCTTAGAGATTTTTTGCGTTCTATTAGTAGGTACGTATTGCAGTAGATGTCACTGTTCTCAAATTGAACACCAAATGAAAGAAAATAATAGGTTTCGTTATACGCAGTTGTTTTATTACTTGTTTAAGAAATATTTTAGTGATTTATGTTTTTGCAAGCCATATCAGCTAATAAATATATTTTAAAGTTTGTAAATTCTATTCTTCACCTTTTTCAAATTATAAAGCTCTTTTTAACTTTAATTACTGAAATTTTTGATGAATTTTGGATTTACCAAAAACTTATTTCAAAGATGTCAATTATGTCAAAACCAAAAAGACATTCCGATCGATATGAGTTACACTCGTGAGTGAATGTACTTTGTTTGTGTTTTGATTATTTTTCGATAACTTTGTTTGATTCCTGGACTCCGAAGACTTCGTTCGTATCACGTTTACTAGTGTTCTGTGAGCACGTTGGACTTACGCATGTACCCTGAACACCGATTTGCCTAACGATTTGTTCTCTGATGACTTGAATTATTGCTTCTTCTGAAAGAGGTTGTTGTGTGCCCAGATGCGGTAAAACTTGTAAGTAAATCATCCTAACGGCACCAGATTAGATGTGGATACAAATGATGTTATGAAAATGTATGCCTTTGAATATTTTAATAAAAGGAAGCATAATAAATCACGCTACCGCTAAATTGTTGTTTTATTTACTAACAAATAAACATTTTTTGGAAAGGCTTTTGGGAATTGCAGGAGTTAAATTATTAACTCCCGCAATTTCCAAAAGTCTAATATAAAAATCAAAATAATACTAGACGCCCTGGACGGTTTTTGCCGTTGTATTGTGTCGTATACCGGTAGAGTGCGTTAGTATATATATTATGACTGTTGACTCTATAACAGTATATATAAAGTACTCTGTGATGTGAACTCAGAATAGATTATATCAATTCTGACTATATGAACATAATCAAATGTTACTGAATGCCTAGTAACTGATAAACAGTGGTATACTTACGAGTGAAAAGACAATCCTGGGTTTTAGTTTCGCCATCACTTGTATACCCTTTAACGCTACACCGCACCATGTTCTTAACAAAAAGGTTGAAATAGGAAGTTTTAGTTGTGGAAAACAAAATATAATATGAATTACTTCACATAAAGCAGGTGAAAATACATCAATGGGTGAAAACTGTATTTTATAGGAAGACGATAGCTGCTGCGCTTCAGCTGTCGAACTTTGTTAAGATCACCGGTAGTCTAAACCGCGGCACGCTCAGTGAAACAAAAAATAGTATCGTTCTGTCTCATTCTTTTGTACGACATCGGCATAAGTTGATCTTCTTCTTGTGTGAATGCGACAAAAGCTATCAATTTGTCTATAGGTTTCTCTGTCTACGTTACTGGTAGTCAAAACCGCGGCACGCTCAGTGAAACAAAAAATAGTATCTTTCTGTCTCATTCTTTTATACGACATCGGCATAAGTTGCTCTTTTTCTTGTGTGAATGCGACAAAAGCCATCAATTTGTCTATAGGTTTCTCTGTCTACGTCTAATACAGACGGATTAGATGAGGTATGTCTTTTTTTTATTAGTTTATTCATGACCATAGAATCACAGTTTTTCAGTCAGAAACATGTTAATTAATAGCTCTTCGTATAGTAGCGCAGTTGTACTGTACAACCAACGCCATTCAATGGAGTTCTTGTGAAAACTCGAAAGATCACATCTGACTATACAGTTCACATTTCTCACAAACACATAATTTCTTCTCAAAAATATCAATATCCTGCAACTATTGTTCTTAAAGAGAAATTGAACACAATTTTAGAAAACAAAACTGCAGTCTGCACAGCACAACGTCTCCTTTCAGTTCCCGCCAAAAACTCCTGAGATATGTCTATGTAGCTAGGGTGTTTTTGTATAAAATAAAGTGTCAAATTTTTAAGTACTGAGTTAAGTTAGTTCGATATCTGGCGTTAATAGACTACGCGTAAGAGGACACATGAGGAGGAGGATTACACGCGTCGTAAAAGGCGTTCATGCAGTGTTATACAAAAACCGACTTCAAAAACTAAAAAGTATATTATAACTTATTTCTAAAGCCATTGTGGCGAGCAACCATTATTATTTATATACATAATCTAAAACATCTTAAAAAAGCTAAAATATGGCAAACTACTGTGGTCTATAGACAAGGCGGAATGGACTAAGTTTCTTTACCTGCCATTGTGGTAAATACTTAAATAAATATTATTTTCTGGCTTGTAACATTAACACAATGTCACTAAGATGTCAGTGATGTAATTTAAATGTCAGACTCAGTCGGATAAATTTTCGATTCACAAACAACAAAATTAAAGATTTTTCCGGATTGTTACTCCATATATTGTGATTATAATATCAATCAATTAAGACAATAAAAGATACATTGACATAGCAAAGGCCTTAAATGGTAAGTTAAATATATAGAATTGTCTGTGGGAAACTCAGCAATGTCTGCCACGAATATTTTAGTCGTGATCTCACTTCAACACAACTTGTCATTTGTAAACGAATTTTTAAATTATTATGATCCGCGCATTAAATTAGTAGATCTTGAAAACTCTGTACATTATTCTTTATATTGGACAACTCTTCTAATACATTTATGTTAATGTTACTGGTTTAATTATTAACATGACTCATTTTCCTTCCCTATATATTTGGTATCCCTTGGAAATGTAATGATTATTATTTAGGTGTCCCTTAAATTGTAGCATATAACTACTATTTATTATTGTTTGTCTTGTTTGTGTTTCTGTTAGTTGCAGTCAGTAACTACTTACTTAAAGGTTTCAATAGTGTTGTCAACCTTGGAGTTTACATTCAACTCCTAAAAACCTTTTATGCACAGATTTTTGCTTTGGGAACACTTTTTAATCTTCTTACTTTGATACATATTACAGATGTGTAACTCAGGAGTGATTGATTTAAAAGATGTATAATCTTACAAAATTCGGAAATCACTCTTTAAATCTTTGATTTTAAAAATACATTTTTTAACTCACTACATTAAGATTGATTTTAGTCACATGGAATGATGAAAACTAACAACTCAGATACTTGGATGTAGTTTGAGACAGTAGATACAGGATATTGTGAATTGAAATGAGATAACATGTGCACTCTAAGAAATACAATAATGATACACAGTAAATTAGACTCTATGGTTAGTTTAAAGCTTAAAACCGGTCAACTGAATGAATTATCTCATTCGAAACCAAAGATTTAAAAGAGTGATTTAATTCTTTCAAGGAAAAAGATTTATAAATCACTGATCTCATTGATGATTTAGTTTGTGCATCGCAATACATATCTTATTTGTGCATGAGAGTGGACAGCTGAATGTTCCGTTTAATGCGTTTTAATTTTCCAGTTTTACACTTATCAATCTTTGTATCAAATAAAGTTTGGCTGCTACTCAGCTATCTGGTGCACAAATGTTAAGTAGTGGGTGGGTGTACTGGGTAGGGGGGAAGTTATACTTATCCCCTTTCTGCAACTCCTATGGTCAGCAGTACTTGAAATATTTATTTTTGATAAAAACTTCACCTAATTTTTCACTGACATTATTGTAATGGGTGGTGAAAGATTGCAATACCAGTGAGTAGAGTGGTTTCGGTTAGCTTTAGACCAAACTGCATGAGTCAAGTGAGCTTGCCATAGCAGCAGTTAGCAATGCTTAAATGTAGGCAATGTTTTGGCCTCTCTGATGGTAAGGTATTTTTGAAGGTTTGACATTCACACTGTTATGAGTTATCATAAAAGGATGAAGTGTGTGCAAATGTAGTGACTTTATATGTATGTATGCGCAAATGGTGGGTTGTTAATATATTTATATGTTGACATGTTAGAATAAGAATTATAAAGAAAAACAATTTTTATAAAGACTGTTGCTGGGGAGTTTCTTGCGCTTCTTCTTCTTTGCAATAACATGTTGTGAAGCGGTGTACATAGAATACAATATAAATTAAATTAAACTTTAACTCATATGTATGTTCTATAAAAGTGTTCTCCAGTGGGACTTATTTTGAATTTGAATTTAAAATTAATAGAAAATAGTTACTTGTCGGTACTGATGGTCTAAAACTAACCTAACTTAAATCACTGTTCTAGTCACAGGATGTGATCTATCACAATAATATTAGTAAAAAAAATAAGTGAGGTTATGTTTCAAAAAAATAATATTTCAATAACTCTGGATGATGGGAGTCCCAGAAAGGGGAAGCATACCTTCCTGCATACCCACTCGCCCACCCATTACTTAAGTTTTGTGTATTGAATATCTGAGTAGCAGCCTCATTTTTTCTCAATTATTTTTTAAAGTAATTTTGTTACATACATGTAGTAAAGCTCTTATAAGAACTAAGACTATAAAACTTAACTTTAATGTTGGTACTGCTTCATTTTAACCGAACTGCTAATTTCAATACAAGATATATGCTTTGATAACTGTTAGTATCCTAATCTCACTTACAGGCTACTATTCGGTCTTCCAAAAGTGAAAGAAACCTTAATGTTTTCAAAATATTAAGGATTTTGAAAATAAGATTTTGCACATATCAATGTGCTTCTGTTTTTGCGTTCCCTTAAATTATAAAGTAAATTTAAAATGTTTAAAAGCAACCAAATTTTTTTTGATCCCAATTTCAAACACAGCAAATAATTTTTTGGACAGCAGTGTGACAGAATCATGACTTAACTTTTTTTATTGCTGGAGTATGCAGAGTATAGAGATAGTTTGTCAAATCACCTGATTGAAATTAATTGCCATTACATTTCTAACCACTGTTGGTGAGGGAGTGGAATCTTTCCTCTAATGCAAAGTTGTTGTGGCAGCATACTTTAGACCAGGGGTGGTAGTAATCAAGAAAGGCATGTGTCTTATTATAGCTGGCTCAGCTATTATTTTCCCTTCCCTTACTGTGGCCTGCTTGAACGCAGGTTCCTATACAAGATAAAATACTTCTTATTTATAGACTACTGGCTTGGCAGGGATAATCGAGCATTCAAATGGTGCAAAAGAATTTTTAAAATTGGTACATTGGTTTTTAAAGTATATTACCATACCTTACCTTACAAACAAATAAAAATTCTTTGCTCCTTGTAATATTATTATAGATATCGATAGGCTTAAAATATTAATAATGTTGATGCACTTTATAAGCATTTTCATGTCTCATTAGATAAATTTTATTGTGTAAAATTGCAATTTTCAGGTGAGGATTTGAGAAAATGGCTTCGTCTAATACTCTGCAGAAAGCTATAGATCTGGTCACTAAAGCTACTGAAGAAGATAAAAATAAGAACTATGAAGAAGCTTTGCGGCTATATGAACATGGGGTAGAATACTTCTTACATGCTGTGAAATATGAAGCACAGGGTGAAAGAGCAAAGGAAAGCATCAGAGCTAAGTGCTTACAATATCTAGACAGAGCTGAAAAGCTTAAAGAGTATCTCAAGAAAGATGCAAAGAAGAAACCTGTGAAGGATGGAGAGTCAAATTCAAAGAGCGACAAAAAAAGTGACAGTGATAGTGACTCTGATGATCCAGAGAAGAAAAAATTACAGGGAAAGCTTGAAGGAGCTATAGTGGTAGAGAAACCTCACGTAAAGTGGAGTGATGTTGCAGGTCTGGAGGGTGCAAAAGAGGCTTTGAAAGAAGCAGTCATCCTACCTATAAAATTTCCACATCTTTTTACTGGCAAAAGGATACCTTGGAAGGGTATTCTACTGTTCGGGCCACCTGGTACTGGTAAGTCTTACCTGGCGAAAGCAGTAGCTACTGAGGCAAATAACTCTACATTCTTTTCAGTCTCTTCATCTGATCTTGTTTCAAAATGGCTTGGTGAGTCAGAAAAGCTGGTGAAAAACCTTTTTGAGTTGGCCCGACAACACAAACCCAGTATCATCTTTATTGATGAAATTGATTCTTTGTGTTCATCTCGATCTGATAATGAGTCTGAATCTGCACGTAGAATCAAAACAGAGTTTCTTGTTCAAATGCAGGGTGTTGGAAATGATATGGATGGTATTTTAGTACTTGGTGCAACAAATATACCTTGGGTTCTAGATTCTGCTATTAGGCGGCGTTTTGAGAAACGTATCTACATTGCTCTACCTGAGGAACATGCCCGTTTGGACATGTTTAAATTGCATCTTGGTAACACTAGACATCAGCTTAGTGAGCAAGATTTAAAGGTGTTGGCAGCGAAAACAGATGGTTATTCAGGAGATGATATTAGGGTGGTAGTGCGTGATGCTTTAATGCAGCCTGTTCGTAAGGTTCAGTCTGCGACACATTTTAAGAAGGTTACTGGTCCCTGTCCAACAAATCCTGATGTTATTGTAAATGATCTGTTGACTCCATGTTCGCCTGGTGATCCTGGAGCTATAGAGATGGGTTGGATGGATGTGCCCAGTGACAAGTTAGGTGAACCACCTGTTACCATGTCTGATATGCTTAGATCTGTAGCAACATCAAAGCCAACTGTTAACGATGATGATTTGGTCAAGCTTAAGAAATTCATGGAAGACTTTGGTCAAGAGGGTTAGGTTGCAACATGGATTAAGTTCATTGGAATATTTAAACATTTTATTTGCAAATGTATTCATACATTCACATTAAAAGCACAGTGCCTAGTATGTTGCATTATACTGTTTTATTTTTTTATTTTTATAAGAATTACAATAAAGATAAGAGAATGCTTAGATACACTTAAAATTAGTATGTGTCAATGTTAATGCATATTAACTCACTGTTACTGGTGTTTGTATCACAATGATTGTTTCAGGATTTTTAAATGCCTTGGCTCAAATTTTTGTCTTAACAAAACGAAACCCTGTTAAAATAATTGTTCAAATATTAATCTACCACATAAAAGAAATAGTTAATTAACTTTGTACATGTTGAGTAGTTAGTAAAAATAATTATGGTATTTTGTGGTAGGGAACAGGGTTTTTGGAGTAGACTTAGATCTACATTGTCCCTAATATATAAATTAACAAGTCTAGGCAATTCTGAAATAATCCAAAAATTTGTGCTGAAAATTCACTGATTGGTTATTCTTATAATTTCTGTTTCAATTATTTATTGGCTCTTGTAATATTTAATTAAGAATAAAATGTAATTCTAAAAATACTTGCATGAGTAAAAATATAATTATTTTACTTTTTAATATAATTATTTTGTAGAATTATTTAATGTAAGTTTTAAGACATGAATTCTGTTACAAGAATAAATGCATTAAACATAAAGCGTCATAATTGTAGGAATAGATTTTCCATTTGAAATTATAACATGTTTATATTAAATAAATTGAATGTAACAAATTCCGTGAGGGCTACTGCAAAGTGATTGATGTACCAGAGTTAAAATAGCAAATGAAATTGAAATAATTGCTTAATCTCTTCTAATGTAGTTTTAACAAAAATAATGTTACTTTTATTTGCTAGAATATATAATAATTTTCCTGTTAATAAAATGTCCTTATCAAACCGTATTGCTTTTGTCTTATTTTATGGCTGCCTTCTACATCTCACTATCCACTCATTGACATTGATATTGGTATTACCTATTTGAAATTTATGTCAAATTGTAACCACTACCAAAGTAAATTAAACATATTGAAGCCATTCATATCTTTGTCGTACGTACATAACGCTGAATAATAATTCAGCAACTTTTTGTCTTCACAAGTAGGTCTGTCGTCGATATCTATTTGTCGTTTTTATCTTGGATTGTCTGTTTTGAAGCATTTGTTAGTCTCATAATATTTTATGCATATTTGTGATACGATATCTGTCATTAACATAGGTCGTAGAGAAAGTGGGTGACGGGTCAAACACAAAAATGGAAGATAAAGTGTCCAACTTACATAAATTCCATATGTACATTATTTGTTCATGTATTTTATTTTATTATATAAGATGTGGGTATGTTAGATTTGAGTCTTCCATTTTTTGGTTTGGTACACGTAAAATTATCCAATAACCAAAAATAAACTTTTTAATTGTAAAAACATAAAAAAATTAAACAACTTTTCATATAGCAATCCATGTTTGAGAATCAAAACATATAAACGTATTGTTCCAACATTTGTAGTTTTCTCCTGTAGACATGTAAGACTTTTTGTGTTTACCCCAGATGCATAAAACGCTGATCATATCTAGTTAATGCAGTGGTTCCCAAACTTATTTGTATACCGCCCACTTTGAGAATAAATTATTTTTTAGCGCCCCCATTTTTTCACCCACTTAAAAAACACTATAACGTCAAATTAAATTAATTCATTATTGAGAGCTACATTAGGGGAGATTAAACATTCATTCTAAACGAGACTAATACTATGGTTCGCAAGAGTTAACTTGAGACCTAAGCGCAGTAAGTAGCACACAAGGCGCTGAGGTCTCAAGTTAACTCTTATGGGCTACACCTGCCTATGCCCATTTTTTTCTGGGTCACTTACCGCCCCTTTTTAGGCCTGCAGCGCCCACAAGGGGGCGTTATCGCCCACTTTGGGAACCACTGATAACTTAGTGCAACCTAGTATATTACCAATTTCTTTCCGTTCATCCATCTGTTTTATTACAGCTATCGTAATACTAGAAATTATATAATATTGTCTTTGCAGTCTCAAAAATGTGCTTAAAACTAGAAAGTGTTTAGGTATTAAATGAATATTGTTGGCTAAGGTATCTTGTTTATGTGTGAAATTATGGAATATTAAAAATCCAAATAAAGCTTACAAATCTGATAACAGACAAGTGTTAACTTTTTCCGGGCGGATTAACAATTCGTCTGGCTAAAGTTAACTCTAGTCTGCTTTAGGATTTGTAAACTTCATTAGATGGACTTTAATGTTCCAGAATTTCTAGATTAATGCAATGTTGTACAGTAAACGCAATAAATATATTTGATATTTTTGATCAAAGGAAAATCCATGTTATAATAGATAAGACATTATTTGGCGTAATGGGTCTGAAATTCTTTACTTTCAGAGAATATTATTATATTACAAAGAAATAGCGCCACCTATAAAACTAGACAGCGGTTATATAGGTACCTAACCTATCTATTAGAACTTCCAATTTATTATTAAGTTATAAAAAAATCAAATAGATGTTGATTGCAAGGCAAGTTTTGGTGATTTTCTTTCATCTGCGACAATAATAGCCCATAACTATAGGGGACCGGATAGTATACCTCGCTTGTCCAAGGCGGCTTGGCAGGTTTGACACATCGGTTATCTCGATGTGTAGGTTGCATCACGATGTTTTCCTTCACCGTTATAGCGCGGGGTATTGTAACAATATGTACCTTAGGTCAGAAAACTGCCTAAGTGGTGCAAGTGTTCCGGCCAGGATCGAACCCGTACCCTTTGAGTTTGGGACGCGTGCGCTAGCCATTACGCTATCACGACTTACTCTGCGATAGTGTTACAGATATAGGCCATTTCACGCAAATGTAGCGATGGGTTTAATGTGTTATTTGAGATTCGTTAATTTTAAAGATTTTAAATATTGACAGATATATATACACTATTTAATGTGGCTAATCGTAAACGGCGTTATCTCTTAAAGCTTTAATATAAATCTCATTGGGCCATAGACTAAACCTTTAACATTATCATAGATGAAGACTCTCCTTGTGAACGGTATCTGCGATGTATCTATGTAGAGCATCGTAATATTTGTCCGGCGTTCGTTGCCCCCATTCACTTAACGCATGACGCTGATTCAGGCTAATTAATATCTATTGCGTCTTCTGTAAATGGCTACATTTGAAGAACTACATAAATTTACACCAGCCCTGAGTCTGTAACTCTTAATTAGCAATCGAATCTAAATAGTATCTTTGACAGTTTTGGTAATTTGTAAACCATCTCGGCTTGATATTGAATAAATCTTGATTTGACTGAGACCGATTTAATGTGAATTTTAGAGACTTCGGACTGTCTATCAGTCGAATAGATCTTCATGCACTGGCTTGGTTTTTTTTGTCAAAGTTACAGGCCTGGGGAGGGTCAGTTGAAAGACGAGGCAGAAATTAATTATACTTACTTGCTAAAGTATATTAGGAATTTTATGTAGATAAATAATGATAAGAATGTTAAAAAGAAAATTTATTTACAATATTCTTGGTGTCACAATATGTTAACACATTTGTAATATTTGCAATTATTATAGCAATAAATAAGTTGAACGGTTTGTGCCAGCTTCCGGAGTTTCTTTCTGAAATAAGGATATATATTATATTAATATTTCATTCTATAGTATGCGTTTTATTTATATTTGATGGCACCTGGTATAGAAAGTAATCATTTATGGATATTTAAATATTGAGACAGCAGTATAGGTTTGGACTCTCCGTGGAATGTTTCTCAGAACTATAACTAACGCTATAGAAACTGTTATAATAAAAGCAGCATAAAAGCTGTTTTATTCATGTACAAGTAATACGGTATAGACGAGTGTGAGTGAAACAACACAACTTCATAGGATCCTATTATATCCGAAGAGTTACAAGTATAAATTGTGACACTTTATTCTAATTCATAAAATTGCTAGTCAGTTAAAAAAATCTATTGTCTCGAATTTTTCTTTGTAAAATAAGACAAACTTAAAAACTTTATCGGTAGTTTAAAACAATATAATACAGTGATGCATAATTTCTTGCATGTTGCCTTGTAAATAAGGAATGTATATGTATCACAACAATACATATTTAATACTACAAATGAAAAAGTATTATATAGTATTTTGTAGCAGTTTTTGTGCAGTTTCTATAACTTTATTATTATTCTGTGGCCTGTTCAGATCAATTAAACCCAAATTAATGCTTGCCCACTATTACGTCATTGCAAATATTACCCACCTAACGATTTGGTTTAAAAATATTTTTAATAATAAAACCTTAAAAAGTGAAGAAAGTATGACCTCCATCGCCATGGATAATTCGGGAACTTTCAGGTTTTCATTTTTTATTGAGTAATGATAATTTACTAGTGTTCGCATAGGTTCTTAGTACATACCTATGAGAACAGTTCTTTCTCGCCTGTGAGTGCCGATTGTAGCAACACATTTGAGTTTCACTCTTTCTTTCATTGGCGCCTTTAAACCTAAAGTGGTGACCAGTAGTCCCTGAGGAGCGGGTTTTGCTCCGTATGAGATTAGCCACGATCTGTCGGTTACCTAAGGAACACCATAAAAATATTATAATAAATACCTACATTCAGGCCTTTTTTGTTAATTCCTTTTTGGGGACACGCTAATTCTCGAAATTTGTAAGTCTATAATATTTTGCTTAGCTCTTCTATAATATTTAGTTTCACTCCAAAAAAACCTGTTAAAAATCCATTTTTTTGTAAAGGTTACCAAAATTGATTTTTTTTTCATTTTTCAGTTTTGATGGCAAGTTTTGGCGTGCCCCCACAAAAGAGCCCTGCTATAGTAATTGTTATTTTACACTAATATAATAAGAAATACTCTTTATGCATTGTATTGGTAGTACAATGATCTTTTCCTGGTATTATTACCTACTTTCAATTATATAAGTATTACTTACTTATTACTATTTTATATACAAAATGTTGTGGTCTGTGGTAAATGAATATACTGGTTTTATGTTATTTCTATTATATAAACTTAATAAACACGATTTACTGTAAATACAAATAGAATTACGCAAATCCAAAAAATTAAATTTATTAACAACCCACATCCGTTGCTAGGCGACCTCCATAGATAAACAATAGTGTTGTAGCTAAGGGCTGAGAGCGCCCAGAACAAAATGTAACTTGCATCCGCCAGTTTATTTTATAGGAAGAGAAACTACATCACAGATCGAGGGTTTAAGAGCGTATTCCCTTATCTGGTCAGTGCTAGTTTCTACAGTTTTTACAACAATAAAAAATGATATATGGACAACAACAAGCCAGTATTTGACGCATCAGCAAAAGATGAACATGGCAGGTCTCTTAATTCTTCTTTGGAACCCGGTATTAATTTATTGGAATTGATACCAAAACTTTTACTTGACTTTCGTATGCGCGAGTATGGTGTCACAGCCGATATTAAAAAGGCATTTTTACAGATAAGCTTTGCAGAGGCGGATCGTAAATACCTTCAATTTCTATGGTGGGCGAATGAAGATAGACATCAGTTGATTACTTATCGTCACTGCAGAGTTGTGTTTGGAGTAACTTGCAGCCCATTCTTATTAAATGCCACCATAAGGCATCACCTCGAAAGTGAGTACATACCTTTACATTTAAAAACTACTACAGATAAATTAAAACAGTCATTCTATGTTGACAACTGCCTCACCAGTTGTTCTTCGGTAGAAAGTTTACAAGAATTTATAAATAATTCGAAAGAGCTTATGCTCCTAGCTAAGTTGGATTTAAGAGGCTGGGTCTCAGGGCCATCCAATGAAGAAACCGTTCTTTCGGTTTTAGGGTTATTGTGGAATACTAAAACAGATGATTTAAAGATAAACACAAAATCTTTGAAATACAATGGAGAGCGTATAACTACACGTTTTATATTATCTTTAGCTCACAGAGTATTTGACCCAATAGGTTTTACGTCTCCTGTTTCCCTGAAGGCCAAATTATTATTGAAACAAGTTCATCAGAAAAAGGTTGGATGGGATGAACAAGTACCAGCGGATATAGCCAAAGCTTTTCTCACATGGGTATCAAAGTTAGATTCTTTAGAAGATGTTGCAGTTCCTCGACGTATAACATTAAATAGTATACATTGTTCTAAATTATCAGTTCATATTTTTTGTGACGCTAGCAAAGATGCAGACGCCGCTGCCTTGTTCCTTCGCAGTGAGAGTGAAGGCATAGTATCAGTACAATTGATAGCCGCAAAGTCACGAGTATCACCTTCCAAGGATAGTAAAGATATCTCGATACCACGGTTGGAACTATTAGCAGCCGTTATAGGAGTCCGTCTATACGTTCAATTTAAAAATAATTTTCCTTTGGACCACTATTGTTGGTTTTGGACTGATTCAATTGTTGTCCTAACGTGGATACAGAAAAATGAAAGCCTGGACGTTTTTGTAAAAAATCGGGTAAAAGAGATTCGTAGTTACACTAATATAAAAGATTGGAATCATTTACCAGGTAATCTGAACCCCGCCGATTTACCTTCAAGAAGCTGTGAAGCAGATGTTCTAAAAGAATCATTGTGGTGGAATGGACCGGAGTGGTTAAAATTAGACCTCAAGGAGTGGCCTATAACAAGCATGAATACGCATTTAACTAAAGGATCTATTGAGGAGAATCAGCAATACATGGTTAATATTGCTATTTCAGATAATTTTTCGGAAAGACTTTTATATTTTTCTAAATATACGTTAGTTGTCAGAATGATTGCATGGATATATCGCTTTTATTCAAACTGCAAGATTAAGAAATCAGAGCGATTACAAAGAGTTCTTAGTTCAGAAGAAATTACAAACGCCGAAAATAATATGTTCAAACTTATCCAAACGGAAACCTATGGAAAATTGAAAACTTATAAAGATTTATGTACTTTTGTGGACACTGATGATTTAATCAAGGTTAAGACGAAATTTTTCTCTGAAAATATACCACTTTGTTATAGATACCCTATACTATTGCCAAGTAAACATGTCATTGTAGAGAGGTTAGTTGTATACAAACACAGAGCGTTAATGCATGCTGGTACATTAACTGTCATAGCAAATTTGTGGCAAGCCTTGTGGATAACTGGAATACGACTGCTAGTAAAAAAGATTTGAAGAAGGTGTGTTACATGTAGAAAACAAAAGGGAGAACCGTTTTCTACGCCACTAGTTGCGTTGCCAGAAGATAGGACACAAGCAGGCAAGCCGTTTCAAGTCACTGGTATCGACTTAACCGGGCCATTGTTTTTAAGAAGTGGCGAGAAGATATGGCTAGTTTTATATACTTGTGCCGTATATAGGGCAATTCACCTCGAAGTAGTAGCTGCATTATCTACAGACGAATTTTTATTATCTTTTAGGAGATTTGTAGCCAGGAGAGGCAGGCCTCAAACGGTGTAATCGGATAATGGCACTAATTTTGTCGGAGCTATAAATTTATTTAAAAGGATTAATTGGAATGAAGTAGTTTCCCAGTCCGCCATTCAGAAAATCGATTGGATTCTAATTCCCCCTGGCTCACCGTGGTGGGGAGGATGGTGGGAACGATTGATTCGTATGATAAAGGAAATTTTGCGAAGAGTGCTTGGAAAAGCAATACTAAATTTCATAGAATTGCAAACATGCATTACAGAGAGCGAAGCAGTGATCAATTCCCGACCGTTGTCATATATTACTGATGAGATAGATGTTTTGTTCCAACCTTTGACCCCGGTAATATTCTTACAGCCGCTGCCGTGCACTAATGTCTCCGATTTGGATTATTTAGATGGCAAGAGCTTAAACGTGCGCGTCAGATACCTTCAAAAGCTTAGAAGTGACCTCAAGATGCGTTTCTGCAACGAATATCTTTCATTACTTGTTTTGAAAGGAAAGGACAGTTTACACATCCCAAGAATTGGAGAAGTTGTCTTAGTAATGACACCTGACAAGCGGTCACTTTGGCCCCTGGGAGTAGTCCAAGAACTCTATAAGGGCAAATACGGCGTATGTAGGGTTGCTAAAGTTAAGACACAGCATGGAGAATACAAGCGTTCCGTTAGATGCTTGTATCCACTAGAAGGTGTTTAATGTAGTATTAGTTTGGTTACTCTTTTGTTTATTTTAAACGAATTTCATTTATTATTTAAGAAGCAATTATAAACATATATTTGTTTCGGTTTTACATATTTTGTTCGTGATCGAAAATGCTCGTATTTTGCCAGCTAATAGATAGAGAGTAAAATGTTAACTTCTGCCCTGTGGAGGATGTTGGAGTCTCGTGCTCATAGAATTAGATTAGACCTATTTTATGTTATAGAACAGCGTTTTTTAAATGTAATTTTTTGTGTCAAAGTTTTAATTTGTTTTTTATCTGTCATGTAAAAAATATTGAAGGAAATACATGGATTAATATTTAAATCGTGTTTATTAAGTTTATATAATAGAAATAACACAAAACCAGTATATTCATTTACCACAGACCACAACACAAAATATGTATTCAAGAACAACACCCAGACCGTTTAACCGTTAATTGATGATCATCCATCCGAACTGAAAAGAATTTTAGAATGCAGGTGGCGTCACAGATTTGTGTAATGTTTAACTTTTAATTGCCAAAAGCTGGCAAATACGCAGACGACTCACCTGATGGAAAATGGTTACCGTCGCATATAGACATTTGCAACACCAGGGGCGTGGCCGACCTCGCAAAAAAATATAACGCCCTTCTTAAATTATATTGTAAAAGGGTGAAGATGCTGACTGCTATGTTGATATGTTTCAGTTTGCGTATATAAGCAAGTAGTAGATACGATCCTTAAGTTTTATCTTTTAGAACATTTATCTTAAAACTTGAATAGAAAATTTAGAATAGTTATAACAATTGTCTGTGCAGGACCGGAGAAAGAATACAATTTCCTGCGGTCGGGCCGCCTATGTCGTAAGAGGCCACAAAACAACCCACAGTTAGGTGGTAGGGTATTTTCCCGCCTGGATGGCTTCCTCCCCTGGTCTGGAGTATGCCGCCATAACAACTTTGTGTTATTTTCCGGCATTAGTGGTCAGGTTTCAGTTTTCCTTTAGAGAATGCCAGCACAGCACACCATTCTTGTTAGAAATGTTTATAGACGATGATAACCGTTATTCGACAGGTGGGCAGTCTGCCTGTCTGCTGAACTTATGATTTAAATTAAAAACATATCTTACTTTTTGGCCATCGATTGCCCATTGTAGCTCGGGAGCTGGAAAAGATTTTGCCGATGTACAATTTACATCGAGTATATCTTCAAGGCCGTAAGGTCTTTCGTGGCCGGTTATCCTGGGACTTTCTTTCGGAAAATCTGAAAAATAAATAATATTTCTCATGTTCGAATATTTCGAAGTGGACATTTTGATAATATCTAATAAATAAACGGGAATGTAAGGCTGCTACTATCTGTGTGGCTACTACAGCGCCCCAAAATGTTTCTTCGCCTCCAAAACGAGAACACGCCAGCCTTTCCTATCCTGTGGGGTTTCTTGGCAATTACGGGCTTGAAGCTCATACAGGTCAGTGTTCGTCCACCGGTATTTGTGGCGATAGACCGGATGTCAGCCATCCGACTGTCCCAAATAGGCTTTCTTTATTATTCCCGCAAATTACTATTGCGCTTGGCCACCATTTTGGTGAGGTAACCGTAGCCAAACAATCAGTACTGTTAGCATCACTGGCCGGCGAGTACGCGTACATATCGAGTTAATTTGCCAAGGTTCCAGCGCATTTTTTTTGCGCAGTTTGCGGGATAATACGATTTAATTATCCCATCCGTTCTACGTGACAGAGCCAGCGGACGTGGTGAGAATTTATTTCCCTATTGTGTTAGGCTCACTGAAAATAAAAATAACTGAACTAATCTTCACAAAATTTGGTATGCACTTAATTTTGATTACTGGGTTAAACATAGGATGTCTTCGTTATTATAATAATAATAATAATAATTTTCTTTCTTTTTATTATGTCTTTGTTTTACTGAGTATGCACTGTTTGAGACAACTCCATTAATTCTTCGAAAATTAATTGTGTGTATTAATATAAAGATTTTTATTTAAAAAGAAAATAGAGAAGAAGGAAAACATTTTTTGAGCTAGACATGTTGCTGGGGAGTTTCTTGTCACTTCTTCTCCTTACAAGCAATAACACGTTGCGAAGCGGTGTACATAGAATAGGAAGTAAATCTAAATTGTAACTTATATATACGACCTTCAAAACTGTCTTACATTGTAATTTATTATAAATAAAACTTTAGAATTTGATCCCTGAAAATTGAGTTATCACCGCGGGAAAATGGTCAAAATATGAGTCGAGCAAAGCCATGTGTAATGTTTTTATTAATCATCAATACGAGATAGGTATATATGACATGGATAGGTCTATCTATTTTAATTCAAAATATTTTTCTTTGCAATACTCAAGTACTTATTCTTTGCTTTGAACCTAATAAAACAGATGCAATATCACAGTACTTTCCGTTATAGCTTTTGTGACGTAAAAGAATAACCGTGGTTATGATAAAGGACACCCGAGGGATTTCTTTGTAATTTATTTCATGTTTCGTAAAACGATTGCAATTCATAACTTTTGCCAAGCATTTCTTAATTAAAAATGATTTATATGAAAATGGTTATGATTTGCGGAAGTATATTTTGTACTCGGTTATCTGTGTTTGCAACATTATAAATTTACGAGTTATAACAATTTTGGCAAGGATGTCTTATATGGAAAGCGATGGAGTTTTGTCAGGAATTTGAAGGGTCAATATTTTACTCTACAGTTTAATAACAGCAAAACAAGATTAAAATGGTTAAAAATGAAAAACCGCATTTGCAGGATATTGGTACGAGGTCCGAGGTACATAGGACTCGAAATACCGTTGGAATAACTATAGAGTTTATTAGAACTATACAAACACATATAAACAGGTACAAATGTATAAACTAGACACTACTAGTTCAAACTGCACGACTCAATAACACGCGCAAAGTCCGCCACTATATCAGTCATCGAATTTACGTCTTGTTCGTATCGTAAACTTCGCTTGAGTGCCTCAACCCTCCCATTCGGGTATCGTTTTATACTAAACTGCATAATACAACAAAGGACCGCGTTCACTGAGGTTTCGGAGAAAACGTAATTTGCACACCTGGTTAATTATTTCTGCGAACGGCCAACAAAGTCGAAAACAATAACAATAGGCTATTGTCTAATTGCAAATTTTAAACACAAATTAAACAGGAAACAAACTAAATGCGGGAAGGGTAATTAAACCAGATGCGCATTTCTTTGTCGGTATGTAATAATATTTATTATTTCTAAGTGAGAAATATGTTTCTAAGTAAATTTTCAATCCTTTATTATTATTTACTATTTTAGTCGAAAGGGAAGGCCCAAGAAATGTTGGCTCGACGTTGTGAAGGATGACATGCGTACCAATGGTTTCAAAACACGATGCTGAAGACCGCGCGAAGTGGAGTAGAAAAAGTAGGAAAGCGGACCCTGGGCGTCGGAGTGAATGCTCCGAAGGCAACCGGCATTTAACGCTCGAATGATGATGAGTATTTACTATTTGACAATTTTGTAAAATTTTGAGTAATCATAAAAGCTTTTATGTTTGATCTAAGTAAGTTAAAAGTTTACAATTTGACTGAGACAATAAGGATCCATCTTTCTTGTAGTGCCTAGTAGAAGCATTTTCGTGACAAGCATATAAAATTGCAAATTTGTAATTCTAGAGGAACTGTTTGTACTTCAGCTTGTAAAATTTGTTAAAAAAAACTAACAAGCTTTGCAATTTGTAAAATTTAAAAAAATGTGTTCAAGTGTAATAACGCCTGTGCGCCCGAACGATTATATGAAGACTTAGGGATTTAGGAACGAATATAACTGGTCACTCCCAGTCTATGTCTCCTGGGGTAGGAGCCCCCTATTGGCCCCTTCAATATCTTGAAAGGAGAAGTCTGAGGGAAGCTATCCTGCACCTTATGAAATATAAAAGAGGATAATAATAGTTAAGTGTGATAGTAAAATTAGCATTAAACATGTATTTAATGTATATTCCAACAAAAGTCATAAGTGTAGATGGTGTTATGACGAGTGTTATTTCTTTGATATATAAATCAAACAACACGCATAAATGATCGTTAATGACGGTTAGTTAGAGGAATCAAACAACACCATTATTTATAATATTTATATGTTTGCGTTTGATATGTACATAGCCAGAACAATTAACATGTACTATATAATTAGATTAATTAGGATTAAAAATATTTACTTTATGATGACATTTTACTCTCTCTAATGTATGTTGACAGTTGTCAAATAATATCTATAAAATCTGGCCTGCAGGCCAGTAGGTTAGAGTGAGCAGGCTATATTCGTCACAAATCCACGAAGGTGACGGAGAAAGATTACAATTTCATGGGGTCGGGCGGCCTGTTTGTTGTAAGGCGACAAAACAACCCACTGGGCCACTGCTAAGTGGTAGGGTAGGTAACCTACCTAGATAGGTATCACCCAATGTTCTAGAGTATGCCACCATAACAATTTTGAGTTGTTTTTTGACATAATAATAATAATAATAGTTAACGGTCTAATAGCGAAGAGCCTCGACCGACACCTAGAGAGGCTCTCGCTCGGTAAATGGGTGAAGGGCCAGATACAGAAGGCGGTTATCCTGAGCACGACACGCATTGTGAGGAAGTTCCTGTCCTTGGAGCCTTAACCACCGGTAGCTTGGACCCTAGGCCCCGCTGCCGACGGACGTCATCTTTTTATATTTTTTTAATATGTGCCTATTTTATATATATATGTATTAAAAAAACATAAAAAAGAATTCAAATAAATATATATGTGAAATAATAATAATAAATAAATCTTTATTGCCAAAAAATTTTGTTACAATAACTTTTAGAAGTCCCTAACTCCCGAGCTAGGCATGAAGCCTGTGTTTCGGGAATGAGTGCCCTCTCACATTAGTATTTAGTTAAAACACATCTTTGATGTCATCAGTCGCTAGGTTGCAGCCTTTCTTTAGAGAGCGGCAGAACATTAGTAGCATCTTTCGTAACCGCTTTCCATCAGATGGACCGTCTGTCTGTTTGATAGGCACATGCAATACAGAAAATGTAAGCGTCCGTTTTGCGTAAATAATAATTATAATATGTATAAACTCCAGTAGTAACTTACAATATACTTCCATGTACGCTTCAGTTTGAGCAGAGTGGAAAGAAGGAGCTTCTTCAGAGACTTCACAACGGTATAAGCCTCTTGATTTGAGGGTCAGATCACGAAGGTGTACACGACGCGCCGTGGACTTATCCAACTATTATAAGCAAATTATATACATTTTAATAAAACTACGTTTTAGCGGTTTTAATCGCGGTAATTTATTTTATTTAGGTTTATCCGACGTTTCGTCCGCTTTTCAGTTGCCTTGGTCATGGAAGACAAAGATGACATTTGTCAAACGTGAGCAAACATGCCTAGTTCTAAAAGTTCTGCTGAAGAGTTTCTTGCGCCGCTTCTTCTCTTCAAGCCACAACATGTTGTCAAGCGGTGGTAAATTAGATTAGGCTCCCATAGAGTAAATAATATCCATAAACAAAATTAAAACTAAATAATTAAAATGAACAAGTTGGCGGTAGGCTGAATAAAAACTTTGACAATACACGTTTGACAAATGTCATCTTTGTCTTCCGTGACCAAGGCAACTGAAAAGCGGCCGAAACGTCGGATAAACCTAAATAAAATAAATTACCGCGATTAAAACCGTTAAAACGTAGTTTTATTATGTGTACAAGTCGCGAAAACTTAAGAAAATATTACATACATTTTTATTATTATTTATCAAATAATTGTGATATAAATTATATATAAATAAAATATTAATATAAATAAAAATCAATCGTGGAAATGTATGTACGCGCATTACTTGATTTCTTTGTGTGTGAAATGATCATCGCATACTGCACGTGGTCGGGACTTACATCAACTTTAACGCCATCCAATTTGTGAGCGTGCTGAGGTGGGGTCAGTCTTGGCATGTATCTGTAGAACTCTTCATTGTCTCGATACCATTTGACTGAGTACAGTCTGCTGCCTTCTAAGTCGTAGTCGCAGGTCAGTGTGGCTGATTCCCCGCGTTGTTTCAAAGCTGGTACTGATATGCCGACTATTCGCAGACAAATTGTAACTGAGAAATTGAAAAACAAAACTATTTAAATTTGATTGTAATTAATTATTTATTGTTAACTTAGCATTATTTTACCAAAAAGAGAATCCTAAACATAAAAACTTGAGAGGTGTCAAGGGACACCCGGATGGAACGAAGTTCCTTTCGATTAATTATTGAAGGAATATTATATATTTTTTTATTATTAACAAATATAATGTAATATAAAATTCATCAGTTGAATCAATTTTAGTAATAATGAGAGAGAGAGAGAGCGAGAGAGACAGACAGACAGAGAAGCACGCCGCACGGCTTACAACTATAGCAAAAGGTGTCGTTACAACTTTTGGTCTTAATTTTCCGTCTAGCCCCCTTTCGCAACGCGCGATAAGGAACTTCGTTCCAATACTTTAAAACAACATAAACTACATACTAGGATATGCTCGCAACTTCGTCCACGTTTTCAGATGGGCAACTAATTTGTACCATACCCAGGAAAATTTCCTGGAAATAAAGTGTCACACAAAGTATTTAATCCCGCAAGATTCCACGGATAATAAGTACCGCAGATTTTAAGTCTTTGAATTAGCTGTCGATCAGCGTAAACCGCATCGAAACCGGCCCACTTGTTATTACGTGAATTCCACACAAACAGACAGACCGCCAAACAAACAAGAAATCTAAAAAAATGCATCGTGTTCTCTACAATTATATCGCCTATTCCAGTTCTTTTTTTTAATAGCTTCAATGTACAGACACGGCATGATAAGAATTTTATTATATTTTAGATTCATTACAGATTAAAATTAATGTTGGAATTCCATTTCCAGTCAATAATAGCAAATAAAGAATATCTTTATGTTTTTCCGGACGAACATGAAAATTTAATTCAGAATTCTATTTTTGTTAAAATGTATACGGAAGCCTAAAAAGCGAGGTTGCAGTACTTCCATCTTTTTGCAATTATTTGTAGGTGACGGTTACGAATATTAATTCCATAATGACTTGTGGTCGATTCTTTTTATCTGAATTTGAGTTTTTTATTATTATTGCTTGGGTGCAGCAGGCAGGCAGACGGCCCGGCCCACTGGTGGAAAGCGCTTACCATCTCCTATGGATATTCACAACACTAAAGGTTCTACAAATGCGCTGCTGCTCTGTTAAGGGAGACTGTTATGGCAGCATACTCTAGACCATAATTGTTGCACGTGTTTTTGTAGGCTCGTTAAAAACGCAATTGTTCATATGTGCTTTTTTTAACATGCCTATGAATTTCTTATTACTTTATTCTGAATGTCGGGGTAAGTATTATAAAAAAAAACTTCGTTTAAAAAAGCCGACTTCAAAATCTAAAAAGTATAAAATAACTTATTTCTAAAGCTATTTTCAATATATATTATCTAAAACATCTTGAAGTCGGTGCAAAGTAAAACATAAAAATTAATGTATTTTGAAAATTACTAAGCACCGACTTTAAGATGTTTAAGATAATAATTATATATTAAGTTATTTTATATTTTTTAGTTTTTGAAGACGGTTTTTTTAAACGAAGTTTCTTTTTATTTGTTACTTTTTAGTGTCAAAGACAGATTAGAAATTGTATATATGAAGTTTTACACTGTTCTAAAACCGGTAAAATTATTGAATGTTAAATTTTAACGGATATTGTTTTTAACTCTATCTCTAGTCGGAGCAATGATGACCATTGTCTCGACTTATTCCTGATCTGCCGTGTGCAGTCTTTATATAACAACAAACGCTTGTACTAGACTATATCTGCAATTATTATTATTATTTATAAATATAGTATATAAATAAATGTTTATTTACCTTTATTAGATTTTATTATTTACAATAGTATTACAATCAAGTAATAGATAATACTGAGAGCCTTGCCAGACAGCAAGGGTGTCCCGGCGAATATATACTAAAAAAAAACTCTGTATCTCATAGGAATAATTAAATACTAAACTTAATGCTAACAAATAGTTATATGCGTAAAGGTAGAAGAACACTTACATAAAGACGTAAAAATACAAGACAATCATTTTAAATGAAAAAACGAAATCAGAAAACTTTGGAATAAAATAAGCTATTAATTTCAATTACCTTCTATCCAAGCAATTAAAAAGTACCAAATTAACATAATAAACTTCATAGTTCACTGCTCTATACAACACACTTTTATTTACTTCTTACATTCGTTATTAAAACCCAAATATTCATAAAGTAGTCGAAAAATGTATACATTTTTTAATTTATTATTTTCTTAACTTGACCAATTTAATTGAACACGAATATTTGATGGAAATATAATCAAGTACATGAGCGAGTGCGTCGTAGCACGGAACAAATGCAACTGTTGCTACAAACTCTGTGAAACGCTACGTAGCTACGACGTATCGTAGCTATAATGCAAAGCTCATGAGAACCATAATACAGAACGACAAGTTCATAAATGTTATGATGTTCATGCCTAACAACAAATTGGTGCTAATGAACTCACAGAGTAGCCTTGGGTGCTTTCAGCAGGATTCAAAGTTTGTTTTAATATTGTCTGGTTTCAAAACTTTATTTCTTTCAGGTGTAATGTACTTCTAAATCAGTTAAGTTTTAATAAAAATACGTTTTAACGGTTTTAAGCGCGGTAATTTATTTGATTTTGGTTTATCCGACGTCATTGAAATCCAAAAACACCCAAATTTCAATAGAGAAGATGGTTGGCAGGTACCACCTGTTTGGGATCCGTTCATCAAAACAATTAAGACCCAAACCCAGCAAAAACCAACTGCCAGACCTCAAAACACTGTGAGCTCTTTCTGCGTGCAACGGAACACAAACCAACTCGACTGACAATTTCTTTTATTTTCATCTTCCACCCATTTTAATATTATATAAAGTTTTTAGAACTAGACATGTTTGCTGAAGAGTTTCTTGCGCCGCTTCTTCTCTTCAAGCCACAACATGTTGTGAAGCGGTGGTAAATTAGATTAGGCTCCCATAGAGTAAATAATATCCATAAACAAAATTAAAACTTTAAAATTAAAATGAACAAGTTGGCGGTAGGCTGAATAAAAACTTTGACAATACACGTTTGACAAATGTCATCTTTGTCTTCCGTGACCACGGCCACTGAAAAGCGGCCGAAACGTCGGATAAATCAAATTAATTACCGCGCTTAAAACCGTTAAAACGTAGTTTTATTATGTATAGGTACAAGTCGTGAAAACTTAAGAAAATATTACAGTTAAGTTTTTTAAATATCCTAGGTACGCAATATTATATATGTATTATTAATATAAAAATAACTAACAAAGCGATGTTTCAGAAATGTGTTCGGTTACATCCTACTTGATTCCTAAACGGTAAAGCACAAAGAAATGTGTGTAGTGTACAGTATTTTATAACTCCTTCGTGGTTTCCGATTTCGATTTATGGGTCGAAATCGACAATGATTTACTATTCAATGATACAATTGTGTTTTATTTATATGAATATAATCGCACTAACAATCAGAAGGTATATTTTAAAAAGATCTAAATATTGAAAAGACTCTTCTCATAAAAACTAAATGCTTTTTATTTTTAATTAATATTAAACTAAACTTACTTACTTAAATGGTTTAAAAGTTTAACTTTTTTATCATGAAAATAAAGTCTTATATATACTTTATTATCATAAAGTATATAATTTTTTTAACAATTGTTAGGCATAAAAAAGAACTTTGACAGCGGTTCCTCTGTGCTTATAATCTCGCCTACTTTTAATACATAAATTGCAAAAACATTTTTCCATCGGTCGACGATTCTCTCTTTCCGGTTTCTTCTTGAAATTTTCTTTTCTTATTACGGAACCAAAAACATCTTTATGTAATGAAATATACACTTATACTATATAAACCTCAAAGTAAGCTATGTTTTAATGTTTATAACCATACCTATTCTCACTTTTACGAACTTGGAAAAAAATGATCATCATTAGATTTAACATGTAATTACATAAGTGTCTTTTTTCGACAACAGGTATAAATATAAGTTAATTTTTATTTACAGCTAGCTTACTACCCCAAACGCAGTACAGGGTTGTTTGGAAGAGATCCCTCTAAAGCGATAAGGCCGCCCTTTGTTCCTGTTTTAACACGAAAAAGACTGTAAATTATTTACTTTGTGTATATAGTGAACATTTAAGTATTTTCTATCTATCTACCGTGTATCGATACCTTGTAGTATTAATGTCGTAAATAATAATAGACATTTGGTTTTTATTCTGGTTTAGTTATTTGTGACCCGCTTTAAAGTTATCCGATGTGTATTACCTATACATATATACTAGGGTGATCCAAAAAATTTGATCCTTATTTTGGCACTGAAACCGACAGTTTCGGTGTAATTTATAAAATTCGATAAAATTTTTGAACAATTGAACTTTGATCTTGAATAACTTTTGAACGCGTGGACAAATTAAAAAATATTATCAGATCTCTTTTGTAGAGCGTTCAATTCTCTATAAAGATTAGAACAGCGATTTATCAGTCAACCAGTCGTTTGAACGGTACAAAAATCAGAGAAGCAAAAAAAATGTTTCCTGTGTTATTCTTATCGGAATTAAAAAAATGCGATGAGGACTATCTTAATATTAATATTATGGGCTCATCTTTTCACATAATTTCTTTACACCCAAAAGAAACTTTAGAGCCTGTTTGGAAAATATAAATTTTTT
Source organism: Dendrolimus punctatus (assembly GCA_012273795.1). NCBI lineage: Eukaryota > Metazoa > Arthropoda > Insecta > Lepidoptera > Lasiocampidae > Dendrolimus > Dendrolimus punctatus. The sequence goes on from CM022535.1 coordinate 9,093,903, forward strand.
TGATCACCCTAATATATACCTAATACAAACAAACGTAGCTTGGCAAAATTAAATTACTTTATAATTTAATATTGTTTACCGATTTATTTGTTATGTAAGTGTATAAATTATGTAAATTTGATAAAGAGATATTAGATATTCTTTATTAATTTACAAAAGAAAAAAATAAAATCTACAAATGAATAATAGACGCTAATGGATAAGAATATCTCAAGAAAACGTAAACGGAAAAGTCTGACGTCAGAGGAAAGAGTATGATCTTGAATTTATAAGCTGCATATTCCTTTGAGTGGAAGAATAACTAATCTTTGCGAACATCTTGAGGAAAATTTACATTTTTCTGAAATATCCCTTTACAGACATATAGAAATTTATATATGAAAATAATTTTTTGTCACGTGGATTCGTTTGTATACAGTTTGAAACTACATATTATATTACACGGACACTTCGCCTTTTTAGACATAAGAATTCTTTCTTAATACTTCTTGGTTATAAAAGATATTTTGGTATGTAACAAATTCTTTAAATCATTTCTCATATATAAATATTTACTCAGGAATCATTATGTTAGTCTTACGCAATAATGTATGTGTTAGTTTACAATACATTGGACTGTAATCTGCTGTCCATGTATGACTTTTTTATTTATATATTTATCCTTTTTCTTTGTTACATAATAATTACAGATAATTAAGAATTTCCTTTGAGACAGGTTGCTTGGAAGATCGCTTTTGGCGATAAGGCCGCCTTTTGTTTTACCAAGTAATTATTGTCTGCTTGTTCATTTATATATTTTTTGTTTTGGTGAACAATAAAGTGTTGTCTATATAATATTATAATAACAGTCCATAAGCGTCCCACTGCTGAGCTCGGGCCTCCCACTATAGGGGTACCGACAGTATACCCGCCACACTTGTCCAAGGCGACTTGGCAGGTTAGACACATCGGTTATCTCGATGTGTCTATGTTGTTACTACGATGTTTTCCTTCACCGTTGTTACCAAGTGTTACCTTCGTCCATGTATATGTCTATGTCACATTCATAATAATTGATTCTTAATTAAGACCATGATCTAGTACCTCCAGAAGCAAGGCGCAACGGATGTGAGGCATTAATTACTCAACTGACGTTTAAATAACATATTGCGTCATTAAAATTCTTATTTAAATACCCCGTCTTAATCCTTTGAGAAACACATCCCTTATTAACAAATTCTTGTAACAACGAACACATTTTCCTTATTTACGGAACGACCGAATTTCCATTATGTATTCATTAAGATAATAGATAACCGCCGACTTTAATTACCGATTAATTTTAATTATCTCTCGTTTAGTGATGCGATTTAATTTAGCGAATGTGAGCTAAATCACTTGATTGAGAAGCAAGATGTACTTATGAGAGATAAGTCGCTCTTTTCATGCATGTCATTATTGGGCGGTTTCTATATCTTGTTAAACATTTACTTGCGTTATTACGGGTTGAATTTTACATTATACTTGTATGGAGCTTATATCAAATAAGCTCTTGGTGAGATATAGGGCCGGCCATAAAACGAGCTGCATATTTGAGATGTTCAGCATTAATACCCTTCTGTGCAATTTCATCTTTAAACAATGTTAAGTGTTTGTTTAAAATTACCAATAATTTTTCTTTAGTACGAAAGCAAGTCTTGTGTTTATAAAATATAATATTGGATTTTTACAATTTTAAAAGGCACTGGAAGGGCCTATCACCTAAGAAACACGGAGAGACCCTTTGACAAATTTAATGTTCTTAACTTGAATATTGTTTTATACTGGATATAGTGTGATATACAATTGTAAAAAAACTATATTGAAAAATTATTAAAGCAACCCAATATAAATATATAGAAATCAAAACATATAGAATGAATAAATATAATTTTATAAAAATGCACTTTTAATGTAAATATGAAAAATCAAAAAGCTTTATCTTCTACATCATATTTGTGAAGAAGTTATAAAATTCGATTTTGGTATATTTTTTTTATGGTAGTTTTAATATTAGTACTTGATGAAAATCGTTTTATAATCTCTTTCTGAGGTCTAAGATAACATAATTAATTTCATTTCACTTAAAAATAGAACAAGTATGATCTTTAAGTGAGCTATGTCTCGAAATCCTGTCACTACCCTATTATCAACTTGTAATTCAGGATCGTTCGTCTGTTACTGGCATTTTTAATCATGTTTATCTCACGCTTTATTACTGCATGAATAAATTCTTCTTCATTAAAAACGAAAATAAAAACCGTTTTGTGTGTAAATAGCCACATTATTAAAAATATATTAACAACTTTTATATTTAACCCGTTTGTATTCGTTATGATATGTTATACAAGAAAAAGAAATTACAAACTAAGTATAGTCGATAGTTAAAACCGGAACCGGCTGAGCCGCAAACTGAAAAATGCCGCCCCCACTCTGCAACACTTACCCTAAGCATCATCATCATTTCAGCCATCAGACGCCCACTGATGAACGCGTGCATCTGTGCTTTTTAACCTATGCCTACGAACCCTACGAGAACTAATTTATGTGTTAAAGTTCTGGACGTCAGTGGGATAAGTTACAATAATGATGACTCGTGTGGTTGCCAAGTTTTAATTTGCCGCCTTCTGGATTTTGTTATTACTTGAGTTCGGCAGACAAGCCGACGGCCCACCTGATTGGCTGTAATGACGGCATACTCTAGACCCGGGATGGTAGTCATCCGAACGGGCAACACCTTACCGGCTGTGAGTTGTTTTGTCGCCTCTTTCAACAGGCCACCCGGCTGCAGAAAATTGTATTCTTTCTCAGTAAAACATACACCTTCTATAAACTAAGCAAGTCACGATTGTGCTATGAGTGTAGAATGAATATAGAAAGGACCACTTTGGAGAAGATCTCAGACACCAAGACCAATATAAATAACGGAAGGTTATTTTTTTTACGAAATTTATTATATGAGGAATCGAACCTGTTTACAGTATTGTAAGATATCACTCACAAGTTTGAAAAGTATCCTACATTAATTTGGTCTTACAATTGAATCTATGATGTGGAATCTGAACAGGAAAACAAATGACGCGATACGTTTATATAACGAAGAGGAATGAAAATTTTGTAATAAAAGAATTTTAAACTGAAAGCAAAAAGAGTAAGTATATATATAATTCTTTAAAATCTCCTTAGACACCAGGTTACCTGGAAGAGATCGCTATAAGCAATAAGGCCTTCCATTGTTATAATGACTAATGCAAATTTATCTATATTAATAATCTAGGCTTAAACTTTTGGTGAACAATAAAGAGTTTTCAATAATTCATTCAAAAATAGGTGAACGCATTATTTTGAAGAATGTTATGAAGATTTATTGATGGGCAAGGAAGTCTGTCAAAATAGAGGAGTATGGAAGACATATTGTGCTGATCCCAAATGATGGGGAAAGTGTAAATTAAAGATCAAACATCTGGATACCATTTTGTGAAAACCGACCCAAATGTAAGAGATAGAGATAATAGAGAGCATGAAAAGGGGCTAAACATTCAACCACTACTTCACTTTTGTATGAAATGGTAAGGACAGAATTTTCATGTTAAACACTATTTAATTCAAAAGTACCTTCATATTCATGATTTCAGTCGTGAAAATAAAATTTATATCAGCGATCACTTTACGTGATATTATTTGTTTTTTATGCTTTTTTGGGTTAATTATTAACAGAATTTATAGGTCATTAAAAGTTTTAACAGCTTTTGTATTCATGCAGGTTTATGGAGCATTTAAAGATGAAATGTGTAGGAGAAATAGGTTATACTACTGATTCATATTATTTAAAAAAAGTTAATTAGAGATTTGTGTAAAACCATACTTAGTCAATTTCAAATAGGATAGTATGGAAGAAATTACGGAAATAGAAACATAATTGTCGTGATTTTAAGTATAAGATTATTATTAAATAGTTCTAGGATTAAATATCTATCTTCTATATATATATATATATATATATATATATATAAGCAAAGTTTGCTTTCTTTATCCGAGGTAAACTCGAAAACTACTAGACCGATCAGCATGAAACCACAACCATTCGACGCGGAATTAATCGTAGATGGTTTATAGGCTATATATTTTTCAAATTCTATGAGCCCTTTGTCATGTTTTCTAGGCGTTCTCAATTTGTTTGTTTAATTTATTTGCTCCCATAAAACAAAAGACAGTTTATCCTTGGTTCATTTGTTTTCTAGCTCATAAAAGAGGAACATGATTTAACATAACCTCTATGTTAGAAACAACTATAGTCTTAATATATAAAGCAGAAGAGCCTGTTTTGATTGATTTGAAAATTCTTTCAGTGGTAAATAACCCATTAGCTATATATCATCGCGATAAGATCAATAGGTGCGGAGTACCAATGAATAATGTTTCAAAATCGGGTTTTTTTTACCTTACCTTCTTTTTGTTATTTCACGCGGTCGAAGCCGCGGGCAGAAGCTAGTATTTTTATATAATCAAAATGATATTTATTTCGTAGGAAACTTTACAGTAGCGCTACAAGTTTTATGGATATGCCAGTCATACCGTCCTGTTTGAAATAGATTAAACTAGCAAACTATATCCCGAATTAGTGTAAAAATTGCTATCATAAATAAGAAATTGAGTTTCAATCTGTAATTATTCATAAGAATAATATCTGTATCATATTTTTTATTGCATGAGTTCAGCAGACAAGCAGACGGCCCACCTAATGGAAAGCGGTTACCAAAGCCTATAGACATTTGTAACACCAGAGGCGCTACCAATGTGCGGCCGCTCTCTAAAGGGAGACTGGAACCTGGCCACTAATGCCGGAACACAACTAAAGGTTGTTATAGCGGAATACTTTAGACCAGGGGTGGAAGCCTTCCAGGCGGGAAAATATGAGGTAGAGAAGCCGGAGAGACTCAAATCTCCGGCTACCAAATGGAGAGACCAGCCCGCAAGGGGCCGGCCACCGTCCGTCCAGGCTGGTGGAGAATGCGCGAGCGAGCCCACAGCCTGGACAAAGGACTCTCGTGATCGCTCAGGGGTTTTAGTGGGTATCCCTAACCGCGGTGTGGCAATAGTTCCCCACATCTCAATGTGGGGTGCTAGTGCCACCCCGACCCAGCGAATCCCACACACGGGCCGCGACCTTTCCCTCTCGCGCGGCCTACGGTCCTCAAACGGATTTCCCCTGTTAAAAAAAAGGCGGGAAAATATCATACCACCTGGCTGGGGGTGTTTTTGTCACTTTTTACGACAAGCCGCAAGAAATTGAATTCTTTCTGTGTTTATGCACGGAAAATACTTACTTTTTGATCTTAATAAAATGATATCAATTTGTTCACTACTTGACCATGAAAACCCCTATTATTTAACTACCCTTTATTTATTTATTATAACATATTAATGTTATAAATGCGAGAGTAACTTTGTCTGTCTGTCACGTCTTCATGTTTTTCATGGAAAAACTACTAGACAGATTTGGCTGAAACTCAGTATTACTTCCGATGCCGGATAACATAGGTTACTTTTCATTCAGTTAAAGGGATAGATTTTGGTATAGATTTATGAAAAGGTTATCCCAGAAAGTAAGATTTTTTGTCATGACATTCTAGTAATTTTAATCATTTTCATCATTTTTGTAGTCTTCAAATGATTGACGAGACTTGACACAGGCTTTAAATTTATAATGTAAAAAAATGCTGTAGTAATTCGGTCTGTCTATCTATTAAGCATTCACGGAATAACTATTGGAGTGTAGGACTTGAACGGTTTTACTGTAATTTTGTACACATGTGGTTTTAACACCGAAAACTGACATAGATACTTTTTATCCCAAGAGATGGGATAGTTTGCGATATAAAATGCAGTGAATCTTCTAGGGGCAAAAAGCATAATTATATAACGTCTTTATTCTACCTTACACCATCTGATCAAGTATAAAACTTAGGTTCAACTTCAAATGAACACAGAAGCTCACTTAAACTTGAAAGTATATCGAATTAACCCTTCTTGTACAGGAACCTAAGTGGAATACAATTATCCTTTGTAACAGGGAAACAGCTTATAGAAGCTTGAGTAACTACAATCTTAACAAGTTTTTAAGGCTGTGTAGTAAGTTCAACGAAATTGACATCTTATAAAATCGTTGTGTTTATCAGTGATGGTTCTTACAAACGACTGAGTCTGTGTATATTGGTGACATTTGACTGGAAGACGTATTGTATAAGTGTTTAGGTAATATTAGTATAGGATCCCGCTATACAACGACCTTCACCGAGATGCTTATTTGATGAAACCTATTTTATATTTAATTTAATGTGCCAATAAATATATTGCATATGAGTTGCCTAAAAAAAATCAGTCCAGAATATGATGAATTAATAATTAAAAAAAAATCACCGGTTTGTTTACTAAACAAATTCTATACCAATCGAAAGTATGTAGCCCATAAAATATGCAAATGTTGCCTATTGTTTTCCGGTCACAACTCTTGGGTAGCCAGGTATAATCCTTTTCATGTTCTAGATCAAATAGCATGGTCACTCTCTTTCTTTAAATGGACGGACTTCAAACAGCTGCTATGCTTTGTCCTCTTCTATCGCATGGGATATGGTTGGTTGGGACCTCCCAGCCACACATATTCTCTCGCAGCAATATTTCACTTTTCAAAATTCGACAACCGGAATTCGGGACTGATTTTTCGCAGGCAACCCTATACCACCGTGTTCATAATGAAATAATCTTTATTTTCATTTAATTTTAATTCAATAATCAGACCGGTGCAAAATGCTAGTATCGATTTACCTGTTTATACCTGGCTACCCGAGAGTTATGACCGGAAAAGAATAAGCAACCTAACATTTGCATGTTCTATGGGCTTCATACTTTCAATTGGTATAGAATATGTTTAATAAACAAACCGGTGAAATGTTAAGAATGTTTTTTTAAAATTATTAATTAATTATATACTGGACTGAATTTTTTAGGCAACCCATATGCAATATATTAATTGACACCTTTAATTATATATAAAATAGGTTTCATCAAATTAGCACTCGGTGAAGGTCGTTGTATAGCGGGATCTTAGCCTATATAGTATTATAAGTAGTGGCCAGTAGGACTCATGTCAGTACATTTGTCCCGTATAAAATGCATTTGTACTGATACGGTTCAAAAGTTGAAAATGTGAACTTCAAATTTTTTGTGGCGATACTACTCATGCCTCAAACATAAGAGGAATGACGGAACGAGGCTTATGATACAACAGTACAATAATAAAGTCTCTACGAATATTCATATGACAAAGAGGAAAAACATGACATGTCAGAACGACTGCTTGTAAAATAAAATGACCGAGGCCGATCACATCCGATTCTTAACGAAAATTTCCGAACGAGAAGTTTTGACCGGAAAAAATGAGGGAATGATGCACATCGCCTTATCGGCGTCATCGCTTCAAATGTACTGCCGCGGTACAAATCGTACAAATCTACTCTTATAAACTCATCTTATAATAATGTCCTACTCAACACTAATTATAAGTAGTATAGTATCATTATATATGTGTGTATATAGACATATATAATGTTGTTGAGAAACTGCTTAAAAACTATTAAGAAATAGAAGTGGTTTACATACATGTTACTAAGTGATTTAAATTTTCTGGGTACTATGTATTTTTATAAATATGTGTCGTTAGTCCCACTTTTAAAAATAATATTGACAATTTCTAAACATTTTTTATTTATTTGTGTAAAAAATCAAAGGATTTTACGGTAAGAGCTAAAATTTCATATTGTTATACAAACTTAAAGTCAGCATATTAAATGCGTAGTGCCTACAATTTGCTATAAAATATGACATATATTATACTTTTATGTGAGGTAAATATCTTTGCGATAACATAAAAGCAGACAGCTAGTAGAGATAAACGCTATCTCGACCCTAAAGCAAAGAATATACGTTAGATTTGATAGGAAACACATAAAAGCAACGGGCAGTTTGATACCTGATATATATTAGCTCTTCCCGTGAGCATTTTATTTATTTTTATTATAAAATATTGCTCATAAACTCAAAGCATAAAACAAGGCAGTTTTATTGGTTCACAACGGCCAGCGATGCAATAAACGAGCTATCGCTTCATAAATTTATGTGAATTGATACTTTTGAGTTATACCCTCTTCTTCATAGCCTCATCAAATGATACATTTTATACTGGCTGATTACGCCTGTAATTTAAAAATGGCTGTATAGTATGACCACGTCATTATCTAATATAACTGACAGCTTTAGTGATTGGTCTATGTTTTTATACGAGTATTAAACCAATTTAATATTTTCCAGAATATTCTACGTCCTTCTTAAGTAATACAGGAAAATGCTCAGAATGTGTAGGTTGTAAAAAATAAATGGCTTTGTTACTAAACATTCTTGATCCAATAAGTGATTTTCGTCTTACGTTCTATGAACAAAATATTATTTTTTGACGCAACATGCAAGAATTTTTCATCATGATGCTGCTTCAACTGCGATAATGTCAAAGGTGTACGTAGGCTGTTTCAGACACATGTGGCGATGGTCTTAATGCGTTATTTGAGATGTGACATTGTTAGTGACATTAAACGTTGACAGATAACATATGTATGTTATTGTACATATACATTAATGTGGCTTTTCGTTAATAGTGTTGTTTTTTAATGCTTTAAATAAAACTCACTCGGCTAGAGCCTTATTTATATTGAATTATAGCAAGTTTGTAGGCTTGTTTAAGGTTCTTAAAAAAGCCTACAGACTTACTTTAACTTAATATGAATAAGACCGTAGATTTTGAGCAATATCGCAGAAGAAGCAGCATCATAATGAAAAATTATTGCATGTTGCTTCAAAAAATTATATCTAAGTCGTCCGGTTATCGGTCGACTAGACACTTCGTTATTCTATAGCAGGGGTCGCCAAATGGCGGACCGCGGTCCGTCCCGGACCGCCAACCGATTTTGTGCGGACCGCGATGGTTATTTCATTTCTGAAAACGAACCCCGAGCGAAACTAATTGGTGACCCCCGTTTATAACATATATTTTAAGAAAAAGCATACTTTACAATAGTATTGTTGAACGGTACAATTTTCGTAGAAAAATCTTTCAATATGAAGGGAGAACACAAAAGGCCGAGTCTTTCGACCTCTTGAGTGCTAGTACAGAATGCGTACTTCAGAACACTCTTCAGTTTTAGAAGGACTTAATAACCACTTCGGGAGACATTTATAACGGTGAACAATGGCTTGAATGATCTAAATAACAAAACCAGATTTAAGGAGTTTTTTGTCGGTAGTTTTATAAGGCTGCGGAATAAGATTTACAACCATACATAACCTCCAACATATTTTGTTTCCTTAGGCTCCTTGTATAAAAACGGAACCTGTGTAAGTCGTGGTAGGGGTCATATTATACAAACTACGTCACCCATTAGGGGGGGCAAGTGGTGGACGAAGTGTTACAAGGGGTGTGAGTGGTTCTAAATTTTGTGATGACACGTTTCAAAATCTAATATATTTAAGCTAATTATGGAACTTTTATTTTAATTTAAGAATTTCTTGATGTATAATTGCAAAGTATGTGATGTCACACTAGAGAGGGTGGGAGATGTCACACTAAAAAAAAGAGGGAGGGGTCTCAGGAATGTGTTAAAGAATGTGAATGAATAAAGAATGTGTTAAAGAATGAGTGGTAAAAAAACCATGAAATTCATGTGACGTAATTTGTGGAGCCCTCTATATCCCTCCATATGACTATGTTATATTTTTATCAAATTTTATTGGTTCATTTGTAAGAAATCTATTAGAAAAGTGTTTATTAGTGTATTGTTACAATATGCCGTTCCACGATGGCATATGAATGAATAAATATGGTTTATTGTGTTTTAAAAGACACAGTTAACAGAAATAAAATTTTATAATACAATAGGCGGTCTTATCGCTATTAGAGATTTCTTCTAGACAACCTTTGGATGAATAAAAAATTTGATAGGAACAGAGAAATGTTGCATTATTCTCACTACCGAATCAGTATCTCATCATCGCATCTATGTAGTACAATAATTCCTCAGAGCGTAAAGAAACAAAATTCGTGTAAACAATATTAATCTTATGTTTTGTATATCTAAAATAATAATAATATAGTATTGTTACAACTCAGGTCCCGACAAACACAAAATCAATCTGCATTTCTGAAACAGCACATTTATTGCCCGTTGACATTTGAACTAATAACATTGAAATTCTTTTATAGTCGTCTTCTTTTGTTTACTTATTAGAATACGGTCTATTGTTGTATTGTAATCATTAGCCAGGTGTTACGGATTTAAAGTACAAGCTGATTTAAGGAAATTCAGTCCACGCTGCCGGGGGGACATATTGAATTTGTGCAGTATAAACCAATGGTCCGATTGAGGGGGAGTTAGTCGAGCGAGAACCACCAGCGAGGCGATACGTGTGAACTACAATCGGGAATCTAATAATTGACGGACTTTGCGCGTTTTATTAAATTACGACCTTCGGTATTACGTTTGGACTTGTTGTATTCGGTTATATTTGTACTTGTGTTATACGTATTTGTATAACTGTAACAAACTCTATAGTAATTCTAACGGCATTTTAATTCGAGTGTCGCGACTCGTAACAGTATTACGATATTATACAAAATAATCAAAATTAAGCAGTATTATTTGAGTGTCGTGTTTAACGAGCTCTATCTCATAAAATTATCAAAGGAGGCTGCCTTATGAGGTGCTAACAAATTGGCAAGGAGTCAGTACAGCGTGCATGCTGAGAATGAGTGCGATACACACGGTTGGTGCCATAGCGTTTACTTTTCTACGATTCCGATACCTGAAAGCATAGTTCAGATAAATGAGAAAGGTGAAGGGTTTCATAGAGATAACGATCTTCTAATAGTACATCGAAAGAATAAATAGTCGGTTTTTATTATATAGTGTACTTCGATTAATAATTTTGTTTTGTTTTAGATAAATGCCCTTCTTCTAGGTTGTTAATATTCACAAATGTAAAAATAATTTTGATCTTAATTTTGTACTTTTTAAGGTCTTTCACTGTTTTATAATTTTCCACTTTGTAGCTTAAAAGTTGGAGAGAGGCACAACTTTTACAAAGGAAGCGAATATGTTGCCACACATTCATAAAATAAACAATCAGAAAATTTGGATACGACTTTTCATGATTTCACTAATGATCTAAAAAAAGTTCACTTGTGTAGCAAAAAACTGTTAATACGTACGAGTACATACACATTGAAAATTCATTTTTTAAAAAATAAAACGAACAATAGTAAGGTATTTATTTTTAATAATAATTGTGTTTGCTTAGCAAATTTCAAATGGTCTTCGAATTGTCTCTTAAACTCCGTTCTTATAGCATCAGTCAAAGACCTACAATCTGGCCGAAGCTCTGGTAAGGATTATAAATGACGACTTTCGTTTGGCAGGTACCTATTTACTTGAAGATTATTTTAAACTTGATTGTTTGTTATAAATACACTAAACGTAAAAACTGCATTTAAAAAGTGGACGTCTATCCAAAGCCAGGTCAATAAACAACACAAAGACACACAAACAACTATTCATATCTTATACTAGTATATAAAGCTGAAGAGCTTATTTGTTTGTTTGATTGAGCGCGCTAATCTCAGAAACTACTGATCTGATTTGAAAAATTCTTTCAGTGTTAGATAGCCCATTTATCGAGGAAGGCTATATATCATCACGCTAAGACCAATAAGAGCCGAGCATCAATGAAGAATGTTTCACAATCGGGGTGTTTGGAAAGCAAATTTCACTCGTACGACGTCGCGGGCAAAGATAGTATATACATAAATGTTTATGTGTTAAAACAAACACAAGCAAAGTGAACTAGGCGTCAATGTGTACTGAAAACCAGAATATATGAATAGAGCGTGGCTTCCCGTCGGGCTTTTTGTTCGAAAATCGCTCCGCTGACAGAGGAGCATCCACCAAGTTACGGCTGAATAGGTGTCGTACGAGTACCAGAGGCACGCTTCGTTGGGATCCACCTGACTTTCAATACAAGTACTATGTTGCTAGGTTTAGTTTTATTTTGTTCGCCTGTAATACATTGGGAAGTTGAATAGATTGTAGCGGGGATTTATTTTCTGTAATTCGTAGAAACTCTCATTGCAATGAGTTGGAAATCCTGATCAGGCATGCAGCGCTTAGATAATTTTTCTCATATATTGTGCAAATCGTTATAATCTGCACGTAGTGAAGGAAAACATTAAAACGATAATTTGCATATCTAGATAACCTGTATATGTAATCAGTCATTTTTTTTCTTATAAAGAATAGGTTCGCGTTTGACTGACATTGCGCTTGATGTCAGGCGGAAATGCAGTCTAAGTTGGAGCACGCTTACCTAGAAGATACCTGTTACGCGAGACTTAAAAGGCGCCTATATTGTATTCTCCAGGAAAAACAGACGACGGTAAATAATGCACTCTTCAGCGGTGCGTATGATAATAGTGGAAGCATAGCGTTTCGTCCGCTTCGTTGGTATTTCCACCATATATCGGTGGCGTGAGTGCGTGCGTCTGCTTGTCCGCTGGTAAAATGGTGAGGGAGGAACCAATTCATGTAATTCCGTAGCACACTTCCCGAAGTGTATCCTATAGTTTTTATTTTGGACAAGTGTAGCCAATACTTGAGCCATTCTTAAAAATAGGTTGGGCAACGTTCAGGCTGAAGTTAGAATTATTTATTTATTTAAGTATGTTTATTTAAGATATTCTATATCGCTATTTTATAATGTACCAGTTTATCAATAACTCTTGTTTTACAAATGTAATGTCCATACTAATAATAAAATAATGTTTTAACGGATTTAAGCGCGGTATTTTTGATTTTTATTCTGACGTTTCGGTTACTTATCAGTAGCCGTGGTCACGGAAGACAAACATGACAAATTTCAATGAGTAATGTTAAAGTTATTGATTAGCTTACAACTTGTGTATTTTAATTTTGTTATTTTAATTTTTGTTTCATTCTTCTGCTTTTCATTCTATGGGAGCCTAATCTTTCATATCTACTTGTTCTTAATAGTTTCTAGAATACAATATTTGTAAGGTTTCAATAATTTGACCAGTATATCATTACTAAAATCGAGTAGATTCGTAAAATGTTTACTGGGATTGAAATTTACAAACACACATTCGTTACAAAACGAAAGTTACAAAACACGAAGTTAATGGTTAAAAGTTCTGATTAAAAATCTGGATGGAGTTTTTCGTTTTAACTACTACATAGCTTTTACGATTTTATTTTTCCGGCGCAAGCCTAAAGAGGCGTGTTAGGCTACTACTAGTTTGGTATGATTTATATTACATTGCTAATTATTGTATGTCTTTAAAAATAACGGGCCATAAAAATGCCCCGGACTTTTGGAGGGCTTCGTGGGGCCATGGAGAGTCCAACACTTTGTTTCAAATCGCCAAGTGCCCCTTGACAAATTTAGTCTACATGTGGCGTGAAACTGACCGGTGATTATCCCTGTCTATAACATATTATAATGCACCCAAGGACTAGCCCCGGCCAGTGGACTATTGTGGGAAATAAGAACAAAAAGTATCGGGCTATTGGGGTGAACTGCCAGTGGTAATAGGGGTCTGGGAAGACGGGGAATATGGCGTCTACTTGTCGCAATGTTTGGGGAACATGAAAAAATGGGCAGACGGTGACTCGCCATTGCATGGGCCCCAAAAACGCCATACAAGACAGGGGCAACATGGGTGTGTGTGGCTAAGGGGTGTATAGAGGTGGGCTGCAGGTCCACTGAATCTACTTCTGACGTGATGCCATTTAACACTTCCACCCCTGGAGCTTGAGACTCAGCTCTAGCGATCTCCATTCCGTGCCGGCTGGCTAAGGCAAGCACGGAGGTAGCGGCTTTGCCTTGGCCGCCGGAGGAGTCAGGTACGAGGTGTCACTCGCTATTCATAAGCTATTAAGGCTTCGACACAAAGCCACCCCTGCGAGTTCATTTTTATTATTAGTGCTTTAATGATATGTGATTCGTAACAAGTCTTTTAAATTTTCTTATTATGTCGATGAAGTTACAGAGTCCAGATATACATGATAATAATAAATAGGCAGACAAACACACACATTGTTGTATATCCTCAAGTTAAGCAAATTATGTTTGTGTTATGGTATACAACGGACCACTCTGGGGCCGATGCCAAACACCCGGACCATAATAAATAACGGAGAAAATTCGTTTTCGAAATTTATCATTTTCACTAAACACTTGATATTTTCGATACAAACGGATCCTTGCTTAAATATAATAATAATCTAAGCTTAGCTAAATTGTAGGTCTTTGAGTGACGTCAAATAGTGAAAGTTCTTGTGGTAACATAAAAGGCTACACTTCACTAGAGAGCTCAATTTTTTTACAAAAACGCATAATTTCACTCAAAATGTTTCATTTCAAACTATTTTTACACATTTTTAGAAAATAAAATCGCATAGCACACCGTTGCTTTCCAGTTGCCGCCAAAACTCTCTTATTTAAAGATTCGATAGTAATTGCGATGCTCATTTCCATCTCTACTTTCATACTTGCTACCAAGGGAATGAGCATAATATAGTAAATGAAAAGCTTCGAACAATTAATAATAAACTAATGGTTAAAAGGTCTTTAAACGTTAGCACAGATATTATTAAAACTAAATTTTGGAATGATTGATGTAATTTAAATGTTGTAATTTTATTATTGCGGTAGCGTGCCGACACACAGCTTACGTTCATAGCTAGTACAGAGATATCAGTATGATTAGAATATTATCTTATAAATATAAAATTCTCGTGTCACAATGTTAGGTACCATACTTTGAAACGGTTTGACCGATTCTCATGAAAATTTGTGTGCATATTGGGTAGGTCTGAGAATCGGACAACATCTATTTTGCATTCCCCTAAATGCTAAGGGTAGTCCACCCCTAAATTTTTAGTTATTTGGTTAGTTGCGTTTCTCCCGCGTGTAAGACCACTACCACCTCAGAAAGAAAACTTATCTAGCTGTCACATTGACAATGACATCAAACGTTTCGTTCAATAACTAATAGTTATTTTTAAAATTTTATTTTAATCTTACGCGATTACGTTCTGCTTCATTCAACTTGAAGTATCAATAAGTTTAGTTCAGTAATTATTATCGATATAAGTATTTCATTTCACATCAATAGATTGGAAATAGAGTATTTTTACATATTTTATTATTATGTAAAAACATAAAATATATTTACCAAAATAAAGTAGGACATGTTATCACAAAGTATGGTTGGCAACCCTACATGGGACAGAGAGGATGGAATAAAGGCGATGGGACAGGAGGGATAAAATAGATGGTTTAGAATGGGGAAGGGGTTGGCAAGAGGATATGGAGGATATGAATCCTGTGTTCTTTTCGCCGATGATATTTCTATTTTGACATCTTGTAAGAATGACATAAATGTAAATGAAAATTTGACTGACATTTTTAATAATATAATTGAATGGATGACGGACCACAACCTTGACTTAAATTTATCAAAGACTGCAATAATACAATTTCGACCCCACCAAAAAGCCCCTTTGGACATAAATTTTTCATATAATGGTAGCAAATTGGATAATATTGACGTGACAACCTTATTAGGCATAGATATCGATACGCATGTAAATTGGAAAAGCCACGTAAAAAAAGTAAAAACTAAATTATCTAGTTTCACATATGTACTTAGAGAACTACGACGAGCAACCAATCTAGACACGGCCTTAACAGCATATTACGCATACGCGTTCTCGTGGCTCAGCTACGGCATCATACTTTGGGGAAACAGCGTAGATGTTGGAGATCTGTTTATCGCTCAAAAAAAATGTATCCGCATACTTGAAAATATAAAACTTCCTGACATAACGATACCACATTTTCACAGGCCATACTTTATCAAACATAAAATACTAACAATAACGTCTATATACATACTAGAACAGTGTAAATTCATTAGAAAATATCATCAATATTTTATCAACTTAAATGACATGCGCGACTATGCAATTAGACCTACCTATAAAAATAATTTAATTCTACCAAACTCCAAACTTAATACTCACAGCTGTGGCCCGAACGCAATGGCCATTAAAATATATAATAAATTGCCTGCTAAATTAAAAAACACTAAAGACGACATATTTTTAAAAGAACTTAAAAATATATTAATAATAAAATGCTACTACAATATAAACGATTTTTTTAAATATGATATAAAATAGATATGACATTTTTCAGTACGTGAAATAGATCGATCCGCTCCGCACAGTATCTATTGCTATACCCTGCTAGGGTTATTGTGAACATGTAAAACTGTTTATAATTGTGCAATAAATGATTGAGTATTGAGTATTGAGT
This sequence comes from Dendrolimus punctatus, assembly GCA_012273795.1. NCBI lineage: Eukaryota > Metazoa > Arthropoda > Insecta > Lepidoptera > Lasiocampidae > Dendrolimus > Dendrolimus punctatus. The sequence continues at coordinate 9,110,418 of CM022535.1, forward strand.
ATTGAGGGGTCTATAATCAAAATTAGTTTAGCATGGCTCTACGACGTCAAAATCTATTAAGTGACTACATTTAACTTGAACCATATTTATGAATGTAGGTCTCTAATTTTTCACCTAATACGGTTTGAACATTCTTTCATTACTGATATTGCATCAGCACTATGTCGACAGGATCGAAAGAAGCGCAACCTCTTTGCTGAATGTTATATTTTCAATGGAATTTCTCATTTCATTAGCTTTCGCGGTTTTTCCTTGATTGATATCTGTATTTATTAATATTTTATTAGAATATGGAACGTTATTATGTAAAAATGATTAAAGTTTATACTCTCGTAAAACTTTTCTTATATCTTATATTAAATGGGATACTTTTTGTCGTCCTACAAAACGTCACAGACTCATACAATGTAATTTCAATACATATGTAAATAATATTAGAATTTGTATATATATTTGTCCTCATCCCTAATAGGGTTTTGGACATATTAAAAGATTTCCTAAAACTTAATCGTTAGAATATAAGTTAACTTCAGACCTGAACGGAATGCGCGCTTCGCTCCCGGCCCTCGCCTTCTTACCGCTCTCACCATCGACGCGTACCATCGAGTCAGAACGTTGCGCTTCCGTCATCCGAACGAAGTCTCAAGTTAACTCTTGCATATAGGTATCTATATCGTGAAAACGTTTGCATTTTTCGAGTACAAGTATTTATTATATTGGCTTTTTGTGACAAATCATTTTTTTGTAGTTTTTATAGCTGGAGTATAGCAAACAGGCAGACGGCTTACCTGATGGAAATCCTTCATCTATCTATGGACGTTTGCCACACCAGAGATACCACCAACGCGCTACCGTTTTTTGCATATTTATTTGGTGCATTTACAACTAATACACCATAAGAATGTTGGAGACAAATAAAAAGTACGAAATATTAATGCTAAGATTAGTGTAAAAACTATTAAAAATAAACACATCTTAGATTGAAAATAATAACAATGCTCCTTCGTGATTATTTTATTAAAGTCAATAGGTACAGCGTTACACAAGTTATAGTGCTGAACAGCCGTTTTCCGACATGTAATTAATATATATTGAACTTTATTCGGAAGCGGAAATGGTAGTGTTGCTGGCTATGCATTCTTAGTTCTGTCCCGCTTACATAATTCTTACACTTCCTGCGTTTCTAAAATGGATCTGTTGCGCAAGCACATCGGGAGGAAATATTAGGTGTATAAAAATGAATTTAATTATTCGTTAACCAAATTCGTATTAATTAGGTGTCCTCCACTAACTTGTGAATTATAAAATGGAAAATTCTGAATAAAATTAAAATGGTGTTGTCTAAAACATACTTTTCTGTTACAACCAAAAGTTTTACGGATAGTAGTTTTTAATACTGTCGTTATGAAGATCGTGATACATTATTTGTTTACACATACCTCACTTGAATAATTGTTAGTACAATATACAGATAGTCATGGCTAAAAGTTGTTTGTTTACAAATAAACAAAACAATAAAAAATAAAAGAGCAACGCCAGATTAAAGAATTTGAATCATTTCAGTAGAATATTTCAACGTGAACGGTCGACTTATTCTAACGATGATATAATGTGAGTATAACTATATAAATGTTTAGTTGAACTAAATTAAATGATAATGTGGATAGATAGATAAAACTTTATTGCCCACCAAAATAAAAAAATACAATAAATAGATTTTTGGCAAAACAACAGACGGCCTCGACGCTAAAAGCGATCTCTTCCAGGCAACCTAGCTTAAAAGAAATTCTTAACTAATCTTATATTCTTTTTTCCAGATTATAAGTATCCACTTTTAGTTAAAATTTATTGTATGTATTGATAAGACTTCAAATTGTGGATATACTGTCGGATACTTTTAATAATAAATTTAAAAAAAACCCGGCGATGTAGGTGGAGCAGAAAAAGATAGGACTGTACAATTTAAATATACTTACACTACTATAAATTTAATACATATATAAATATAATAGTAATATACTTATATATACGTATATACAAAACAATAATTATTGGTATTGCGAAAAAAGATGTGTGATCATTGTTAAATAAATATAATTTAGACTACAAGTAATTTCGATCGACTAAAGACCTGATAGTAAAAAGAAAAAACAAAACATTTAAGTTCGAGTAGATGATATGTATTAAAATTGGACAAAGCTCACTGTGCTGTAGCGAAGTAGCTTTTTTATTTTTGTTGGAGTACAGCAGACAGGTTGACGGTCCAACAGTGATGGAAAGTGGTTACCGTCGCCTATGGACATTTGCAACACAAAAGTGCTACCAATGTGCTGGCCAACCTGGCCACTAATGCCAGAACACAACTCGACGTTTTTATGCCAGCATATTCTGGATCAGACCACTTGGCTATGGACTTTTTTGCCGCCTTTTACGACAGTACAGAGTTAGTGTTCTTTCTCCGTTCCTGCGCGGATAAAAGGTTCTTTAAGAAATGAAATTTAGGTATCAAATTAATGAAATATTTCCAGGATTATCCGAGCGTTAATTTTTATAGTAACGTACTTGAGATTCGTCGAGCCGTTCTGGGATATGGGTACCACCACTCCGAATCCAGTAGCAGGAGACGATACCCCAAGAGAATCAATGTTCACATGGCATAGAGTTGAATCAGATTGGTGGAAGTGGTTGCCAACTTCGGTGGACTGGGATACTAATGCAAAGAATCGGCGTCTCAATTGTATGGCTGGCATTTCCATTGGTAAGTATGGTTAATATCAAATCTATAATGTTAAGGGTCCTGTGGCCGGTTTGGTACAAATAGAAACGTATTTAAATTCCATCCATGCTTTTCTCAGTGTACTACCTATATATTTAACTAGGATATGCCGCGACTTCTTCCTGGCTTGAAATTCCCGGGAAATAAACTCCGCAGAATCTTTTTTAGAAAATTGTGTCGGAATAATCGATTTTTTCCACTCAAACATCTACAAACCGCTCCCGGCAAAATTCGCGTGAGATTCCCGGGATAAAAATTAGCGAAGATTTCAAATCTGAGAATTTGCTGTAGACCATCAAAAACCGCATCGAAATCGGTCCTGTAGTTTTCACATGAATCCCGAACAAGCAGACAGGAAATCTAAAAAAACCGTGTTACCCATAGTTTATTTGGTTCTCTTTTAAATAGCTTCAATGTAAAGTCACGGCATGTTTAGTATTATATAATAATATGGATTGATTTGGGAAACATACAATACTTGATATTGTTAAATATAAAATTAATAGGTAGGTAAATATATCAATCAAGATGTTTTAAAAAAAACAATAAACATCATAGCTATTTTTCTGAAAAACTTCTAGCTTCTAAGCATATTATGATGTCTATTCAACAATATGAAAGCGTCACCTTATTGGGGCATAGGCAAGAACCGCCAAAAATTACCAATGCATCACTTGTTTACATCAACATAGTTATATAATAGGTCTTATAATATAAAGATATCCATAAGTAGGACGCCACATTAATAGTTTTCAGTGATCAAAATCTTTATTTATTATTGTTACAACCTGAACGCTGACAAAAGACAAATTCACACCTGTAGACATTTTATTACCTTTTCGGCATTTGGACTTCTTTTATTTACTTTCTGTTTAAAATTTGTGATTAGAAAAACATCCCATTGTGTATTGTAATCTTTTATGATAGTCATTAGCCAGGTGTGATGCTAGGAAATTCAGTCCACATGGCTGAGCAGACATATTGTATTTGCGCAGTATTAAGGAATGATGAGTAATAGTTGAGAGATGAGGCAGTCAAGTGATAACCACAAGCGAGGCAAGACGTGTGTACATTCGGTAATCTAAATAGTGACGGTGCGCGTGTTATTGAATCATGCATTACGTTTGGACTGGTTGTGTTCAATTATATTTGTACCTATGTAAGTGTTTGTATAGTTGTAATAAATTATATATTAATTCCAACGGCATTTTAATTCGAGTCATGAAAGTCGTAACATTATTTATTTATTTATTTAAGGTACACCAACAGCACACGCATTACTATGTTACATTACAAATCGTAGATAAAAGTTCAGGTATGTGGACCCATTAAAGGAGTGAACATAGCATTTACAACTCGAATGTCAATTTCTAGTAATTTGACTAATTAATGTCAATATCATGTATTATCAACCAACAACAGGAGATACATCATATACTTCCTTCTTAAATCTAAACAATGCTCACGGTAAATGCTCTCTATTAGAGTCTATTTGGTATATATATTCAGTTACATTAACATGTCTAGTAGAAAATATAATATGTCCAATAATAAAAAAAACCTATCAAAGAAAGCAATCGAATGTATGCAATAAAATAAACAAAACATATGATGCAAAGGTATTTGTTTGATCTACAGACTTTCAACTTCTTTCGACGGCCATGATCTTAAATCGACGAGTTCTTCTCACTGCAGCAAATTACTTGGAGCCTTATAAGGACAGGCAGAGGGATCTGCGTATCTGGGCCTTAGGCCGAGGCGGCGAGCATAACACGCCGTACAGATATCGCGTGTGGCATGTACACCGGGTCCTACCGCGGAGCGCTAATCCAGAGCATCAGCACGGCCCATTTGGGATCCACAGTCCAAGGCACGACCTCGCCATCATTAAGAGCCTAGATCAGATGTACCTATACAACTCCTACCCAACAAGATATCATTACGCATATAGAATTATGCTGCCATCCAAGTATCAAGTCATAGAAACGGATGAATTATTATTAGCTGGATCCGGTTTTTGGAATATGGAAAGTATATGGAATAACTATAAAATAACTTGGGCAAAGAGCAACAAAAAAGATATCGTCGATTGTTCCAAATATCTTCCAAAGTGGTGGGGTAAATTTATTTGCGTTAAAAATGTTTTGAATTTAGCTGGTGTACCGAATGGAGGGGCTTTACTTGGTGGTGACTATATATACGGGGTAGGTTGTTTCGAAATCAGGTACAATCAGGATAGGATAATGGTATTTACAGATATACGTTATTATATAGATCATATTCAAGCAGCGGCCTACATGTGGCCCGGAATGTATTATGAATACGCATATACTCAATGGGGAGTTGCAACTGGCTTAATGTATGACTCGAATAATCCTTATCCGTTTAACCCGACCTTCTATATATGGAAAGACCTATATCCTTTAGGAAAAAAATAGAAAAGTGAAATATTTTAAACTATTAAAAGTCAGCTGTACAATAATTGAGATGCTACACACGATTCCTTTTGGGTTACATTATTGAAGTTTTTTAGTGAGAATCCTATTTAAAAAATATATAATATAGCCTATGTCACCCGGGAATACTGTAGCTTGTCAACAGTGAAAGAATTTTTCAAAATGTTTCAGTAGTTTCCGAGCCTATTCAAGGCAAACAAACAAATCTGTCCTCTTATAATATTAGTATAAATTAATTTATATAAAAACATCAAGTCTAAAATGTAACGTCTTCTTCAGGCAATAACTTCAGAATGTCCAAAATGCTCACCATAAGATACGTTTATTTTTGCTAGATTAGTGCGATAACACAAGTGGCATAGGGTGGGTACTGCATGCACATTACTGTACAAAGTCTATTGAAAAATAAACAAGGTTAAAAACGCATATATTCAAAATTGAAACAGCATTTCAACCATCAAACTGTCGCTACACAAATGAATACGAATCTTAAAAGGCTTCTGGATTGCGACTGCTGAATCATCGCGGTGTCGAGTACCGAGCCGCGGCGTCACAGTACTGATGACGTGTAATAACGAGCTAGGGCCGAGAGCTGTCGATATGTACGCACTTTTTGATACTGAGAATAATATTTTTTTATTGCCATAATCTCGCAAACAGGCAAACAACCCACCTGATGGAAATAAAGAAAGAAAATACGTTTATTTGGTCTTTAAGCACATAGCGAGAAACATTGAAAGTCATTAAAAAACAAAATATCTATTAAACTATGTATATATAGCAAAAAGTATTTTTTAGTACTTTGCTATCAGACCTTTTTTTTTATTTATTACCAAGATTCGCCCGCGATTTCTTCCACGTGGGATGAGAAAAGTAATTTTTTTTGTGTCTTAACAACTCGAAACCGCTTCCCAGAAAATTCTTGTGAAATTTTTCGGGATATAAAGTATCACAGATTATATGATAGTGAAATTTCTATCAATATTAATTGTAAAAATAGAAAATATTACATTGGAAAAATTTTTTTTTGAACCGGACCAGTTTAAATCGCTCCGAGGAAAATTCCTGTGGGATTCCCTAGATGTAAAATATCGTAGATTTTGTGCCTGGAAATTTCCTGTCGATCACTATTATCGACCGCATCGAAATCGAACCTTAGTAAAACCAGAACAAGCAGACGAACACAAAAATCTAACAACAAAGAATATACTTATTTATAGACTGCACCATCGTCAATTTTAAAAATCTATTGATTGATGACCCCTTGGCAGGGGGTAAGGGCTGCCTGCAGCAAGAGATCGCTTTTTAGCGATAAGGCCGCCCGTTGTACTTCTTTGTGTTTTTCTGCATTCGTTTGTCAATGCTTTGGTTTAAGATAAAGAGTTACCTTACACAATTTTAATTTTAAAATATTATACATAGATTATTGTTTTTCAAATAATTAGCGATGGGGGAATACTACAATCGACAACAAAAAAACAAAGGTTAGGCCGGCCATAACTAGGGGTCTAGGGGTCAATTTTCTCACTATTCATAATCGTGTTGAGTACCTTTTTTTAGTCAAAGCTTTAAAAAGCATGACTATTTTCCTAAACAATTAATTTATTTATAAGACAAATAGCGTTATAGCTCCATTTGCCTAATAAACAACACATCAGCGACTATAAAGAGTCTTGTAAATGAATAAAAAAGTTTCTCGATTGCTAAATATCCAATTAAATTCCCATCTCTAATTTACTCCATAAGAACTAGTGCCTAATCTTGCGCGGAATCTAAAAAGGGTGGTTTGAAAGCAGCACACCCGTCGTCTGATGAAAAACGCGCTCGAGTGTCGCTTGGCTCTTTAATATTCACCCCCGCTTTTGTCCGACGCGATTGACGAAAATCGTCGCGCGAGTATCAACCCCGGAGCGTGCATCGCTGTGTTTGTACACTGTGCAATTTGTTTGCTTAGGATATGAACCGTGTTGCGGTTTAATGTACATTCGACAAACACGAGAAGGTTTTGTATGGTTAACGCAGCAGATTATGGCTGTAATACTAGATATATAGTTAGATAAACAGCAACAAGTATATGTAGGTTCGAATAGGTATATAGGTTTGAACCTACATACATATAACAGTAGGTTATATACATCGAGGGCTTCATAAGAAATATATACGCAAAAATTGCCACTTTTTTGTTTACTAAAATCTATGTATGTTACAATTAAGAAAGTCTTATCCGTGTGTAAGTAAGTGTACCTAAGTATTCCAAATTTCAGCCTTATAAAGTCAACTAACTATAATTTTGTTTTATTAACAAACTTTCTAGTTTCCTTTGTAGCAAGGTGGAGTCCAGCAGTTATAAATTTTTGAATTAAACGATTACTGTTCATAGTATAATTTTCAAATCTTTTCTATGCAGCCTCTGATCTAATGTAATGTTTTAGTGGAATTATTTTCCATTCAGAACAAAACTGCGTCACTACTGTAGCTAGAGAATTCTTTTTCCATACTAGAGAGAAAATACTATAAACAGTAAATATTATAAAATTATATTATACTAGCTGTCCCGGCAGACGTCGTCCTGCCCGGTAAAAAATAGGGGTTGATCGTAGAGGGTTGAAAATTTAGAGTTGTATGTATCTTTTAATGCTGTATCATAAAAAAATAGAAATTAAAAATTTTCTCTAAAAAATAAAAATAAAAATTTAGGGGTGGACTACCCCTAACATTTAGGGGGATGAAAAATAGATGTTGGCCGATTCTCAGACCTACCCAATATGCATACAAAATTTCATGAGAATCGGACAAGCCGTTTCGGAGGAGTATGGCAACGAAAACTGTGACACGAGAATTTTATATATTAGATAAAAATTAAATGTCATTACAATTTTACAAAAATCAGCAACTTAAAAATCCCTATTTCCCTATTAATATTATAAATGCGAAAGTAACTCTGTCTGTCTGTTCCGTTTTCACGTAAAAACTACTGGACCGATTTGGCTGAAACTCAGTATATATATTTTCGATACCGAGGATGAACATAGGATACTTTTTATCCCGAAAAATGGGACAGTTTCCGGGATAAAATGATATTTGTCTGTTTGTTTGTTATGCTTTTACGGAAAAACTACTGGACCGATTTGGCTGAAATTCGGCACGTATGTAAATTAAATACTGAGGATGGACAAGGGATAATTTTCATTTTGGCCTTTTGGGTAATTTTGGCCTATTTGGTAATTTTGGTAATTTTGGCCTTTTTGGTCATTTTGGCCTATTTGGTAATTTTTCCTTTTTGGTCATTTTGGCCTTTTTGATCATTTTGACCTTTTTGGTCATTTTGGCCTATTTGGTTATTTTGGCCTATTTGGTCATTTTGGCCTTTTTGATCATTTTGACCTTTTTGGTCATTTTGGCCTATTTGGTTATTTTGGCCTATTTGGTCATTTTTTTTTATTGCAGGAGGTCAGCAGACAGGCGGACGGCCCACTTGATGGAGAGCGGTTACCATCGCCTATGGACATTTGCAACACCAAAGATGCTACAAATGCGCTGCTGCCCTCTTAAAGGAGACTAGAACCTGGTCCACTAATGCCAGAACACAACTCAAGGTTGTTATGGCGACATACTTTAGAACAGGGGTGGTAGCCATCCAGTCGGGCAAATGCCCTACCACCTGGCTGTGGGTTGTTTTGTCGCCTCTTACGACAGGCCGCCCGGCCGCAGGAAATTGTATTCTTTCTCCGTTCCTGCACGGAGAGTCATTTTGGCCTATTTGGTAATTTTGGCCTTTTTGGTCATTTTGGCCTTTTTGATCATTTTGACCTTTTTGGTCATTTTGACCTTTTTGGTCATTTTGGCCTTTTTGGTCATTTTGGCCTATTTGGTAATTTTGGCCTATTTGGTAATTTAGGCCTATTTGGTCATTTTGGCCTATTTGGTCATTTTGGCCTTTTTGGTCATTTTGGCCTATTTGGTCATTTTGGCCTTTTTGGTCATTTTGGCCTATTTAGTCATTTTGGCCTTTTTGGTCATTTTGGCCTCTTTGGTCATTTTGACCATTTTGATTATTTTGGCCTTTTTGGTCGTTTTTGCCTCTTCCGTCATTTTAGCCATGTCGGTCACTGTGGTCTTTTGGTCATTTAGACCATTTTGGCCTTTTTGGTCAAGTTTTGTAATTTATTTTGTTGACAGATAGACGGGGGATGGTATATATAATTAGCGATATAAAATAAAGTGAATCTTCCGTGGCCAAATACATAAAAATGTAATATAATATAACCTGTAGCACTTGCTCTTTAAACAAGAGACACGCACTAGAGGTTAATCCGCGACGCAGCCGCGGGGTAAACTCTAGTATTATATATTTCAGATTAGCACACTTCACTCCATCAATAAGTGCTAAGTTATTTTAGCATACTTTGCCTACACTAGCGCCATTCAAGTCGGGTTATGTAATTAATTATTATTTACTGATCATCGTACGGGGAACTTTATTATAATAGAAGAGATCACCGCGGGACGCTTTTTAGTTTGTCATCCTTATAAAGTCGTCCTCTTACTTCTTCCCACTGTAGTTACTGGTCTATACTTCAAGTACAAATCTTCAATTATAACTCAACGCCATCTACTAGAAATAGGTAGTAAGAGTATTCTTTCATGATGCACAGTAAAAATGTAAAATAAATTCTGATAAATTAATAAACTAAAATGAATTTAAAAGAAAGAAAGAAAATATTTTATTTAGAACAATAAAACTAAGTTAATATAAATAGAGAAAGAAACAAACTAAGTCCTAAATTGGATCCAGCCTCAGCATAATGCTAGTCAACAAGGACTAGCGTTGTTCTTCCGTCTGGGACCATAAAGTGAAGTTACGGGAACAATACAACACATAACAACAAAAAAATATATAGTGTACTGCAGTTTCATTAAGTTTAATAAAATTCACACTAAAAAATATATATATGTAGTAGAAGTCTAATTCTTTCGTTGCTTTTTGATATTTTACTATTTGAGTCACAGTTCTATAGACCAAATTAATTTAGGATTAAAATATGTAATATAAATTCATTTTAGAATTCCCAACAAATTAACAAAATCTATATTTGTAATGAAGCGCCATCTGTTGAATTCAAGGGTGATGATATTACTGGGTTGAGGTTCTGAAATTCATCTACTGACTTCATGAACCTTGTTTAAAGTTAAGTTATTTGTGTTTTTAACTAGATGACGTTATTACTAATATTATTTTATATGAAATGCAAATAAAAAGAGTAATTAGTATACCTAATGTAAAGCAATATTAAAAACGATGTTCGATTTTTGAAAGTTCGATAGATTTTTGAAAATAAATTATTAAGGCTTATCGTGCAGAAACAGAGAAAGAATACAATTTTTCTATTTTTTTTATTGCATTAGTTCAGCAGACACGGCCCACTTGATAGAAAGCGGCTGCCATCGGCTGTGGACATTTGCAACATCAATGCAAATGCGCTGCTGCTCTCTTAAGGGAGACTGGAACCTGGTCACTAATGCCGGAACACCACTCAGGGGTGTTATGGTGACATACTCTAGACTAGGGGTGGTAGCCATCCAGACGAGCAAATATTCTATCACCTGGCTTTGGATGGTTTTGTCGCCTCTTACCACAGGCCGCTCGGCCGCAGGAAATTGTATTCTTTCTTCGTTCCTGCACGGATGAAAACCGTTTCTGTTTCGGGTGGAATTCCGTAAGAGGCATCAAAACAATCTACTGCTAGATCAGGGTATTTGGTTATTTGAATAGGCATCACCCCCTGGTTTAAAATGTCGTTATAATAACCTTGCGTTGTGTTCTGGTATCAGTCGCTAGATTATACTTAATAACCCCTTATAAGTCCGCAGCTCACTAATGTGCAAAAGTCCACTGACGACGGTAAGTCCGAGCCATCAATTGGGTTCTTAGGGCATTCATCGATTGACCGATTTGGTCTGAAAATATTAGAATAGAACAAACTTTATTACACAATAAAATTTATAAAATAATACACAAAAACAACTTAGAATTAGGTACAAATGGCGCTCTTATCGCTGACAGCGATCTCTTCCAAACAACCTTGGGATGGAGAGAGAAATATGGCACCGGGTTTGCGACACAATATTTATATAATAAAATATCAATAAGTTTTCTTACAATCTTAAAGTTGTATCTCCATAATTCCGTAATAGTTCTCAATCCGATCTTGTTTTCGCCTTTCTCACCGCTACGATCTGAATTCTTTTTTTATGTCAAGTAAATAAATTTTCAAATAAAAAATTGCTTTAATTCATAAAGGAAATCCTCTATCATTTAGACTTTTTAATTATAATCAAACTGGCGTAATAATTATGCGAAATTACCGACGGACCACTTTGCCTTCATTTCTGTCTTCGGCAATAATAAACGTCGTTAAATGAGGGCTAAAAATTACTGCGGCAATTATTTTACGGGTCCAATATTTTATTTTAACAGACGGCACCCTACTCCAAGACCCCGAGACAAAGAATAATATAAAAAATACACAGAAAGCTTTACAAAGGGCTCTTGACGCTTTTTCGAGTCGAAGACGTCACGGGCATACTTCAGAGGTTTTCACGAAAAACATCTTAAGCACCAAAGATTAGAAGGTTCTTATTTTTATAATACGTATTAGTTATTTCAAGCGTTGTGTAAATAACGAAATTATTTTTTACCTAACGCATGGAAGATTAATCTCTGCCTAAAATATTATAATATCCGAAAGTGCAGTGTATAAAAAAAAGATAGTTCTATGCCACTACGGAACGCAATACGAACATTGTTTATTTGCTCAAAAACTTTTAATGAATTTATAACAGATAAATAACATTGATGTGGCTGTTTGTAATGTCAAAATAGCAGTTTTTTACTGTATGCATATGGAAGTATATATATATATATATATATATATATATATATATATATATATATATATATATATATATATATATATATATGAAGAGGCCGTTCTGCGACATATATATATTGCGACATATAATATATATATATATGTCGCAGAACGGCCTCGTTCTCACGACATCTCCTTTAGTTATTGCAGGTTAAGTGGGCATCATCAGGGTAAAATGCGAGCATAAAACATAAGGCCACGATTTATACACTTTTAATTTAGATTTAAAAGACATTTTAACATAGTTTAGACCGAGCAGCGGGTTCAGGGCACCGCTCATACTTCCAACTTCAATACTTTCTTTAAAATTCTCAAAGGTCCAACTCGACTTGTGCCACCAACCAAATGTGCCACAAAAACTCCTCCGTCTACCGAAGTAGATACTACTCAAGTATAGAGGGCGTCTGACCACGCTCCGAGCCTAAGCTCTGCTCTCATTGGTCGTTTGTTAAATTACAATATTCATAACTTTTATTAGGTTAGAACGATCTTTAATTTATAGAAACATTTAACAAGTCAAATAAAATAGAATTAAGAATTTTGAAAGTAGTTAAAAGTAAACAAATAATATTGTGCGTTATAAATCCAATCAATAATTATCCGATTTATATCTTCCCTCCGACATATATATATATATATATATATACTAAAAAAAATTTTTTTATCTGTCTGTTTGTCTGGATGTTCCAGCTAGTCTCTGAAACAACTGGGCCGATTTTGATGGGAAATTGACCTCATTTAAATAGACATTTTATGGAATTTTCGTATGGTTGTAATTTTTTTCTTGTAATTAATCCTTTGAGACAATTTTTATTTTTTATTACATAGATTATTTTTTGCTGGAAACTTGATTGATATGTGTATTAATTTTATGTTTTTTATTTAAGAATATTAATTATTGTATGTTTCCCAAACAAATTAAATAAATAAAATCATTAATGGCCGGTCCAATATTTTATTATTCATTCAATTTCGTTACCAGCGGTTGAATTTTGTACTTTAAATATGACTTGTATGGAGCTTATGTAAATAAGAACCGGTAATAAGGCAAACGAACGGTCGGCATGATATAGGAACTGACCGCAGGTCTACAATTACTGCTATTAAAATTATATCTGATTGTTCATGTTCCTATTACTGGCCTAATATAATAAAGGGTTTACTCAAATGGACTTCTTTCAGCCACATTTGTTTGAATATTACATCTGACATTCATTATGGACCTATTCAAAGCTATTGTGGTTTCTGGAATTTTTCAAGACGACGTGCAAATGTGAAAATTCTAGTACATTCTTTATGTTTTGTTATTGTAATAAAGAGGCTATTGTTAATCTAAAAAAACATTAATTTTCTAGAATAATAATAGTCTTTGTGACAAATACACGAATCTTTGTTAATAACTATTTCCACGTAACGTAGATAGTAATATAACGTTACGTTGAACTAGAAGAAAGATTACTGATTTACGTTTCTTATTTAAAATTGCAAATATAATTGAGAAACTACATTTGTATGTTCCCCCTTCTAATGTTCGCCGTAGAAAATTATTACACACACCATTGACGCGCACAGTTTACCGAAGAAGTTTGTTCTGTATAAGAATAACAAACGAATGCAATAAGTTAAGAAAGTTGCAAGATATAGACTCATGCTGGTGTGTGCCGACATTTAACCGGCGGTTAAAATAAAATAATCACTGTTTATACATAAATTTTTTGCGATTAATTTATTTTAACCGTCGGTTAAAAGTCGGTACACACCAGCCTTAGACATATTTACTAATAGTCTAGCATTGTTTAGCGCAAAGTTGGTCCAGTTCCATTAGGAACAAAGACTATGTTCTTGAAAAAGGTATTACAGAGTCTGCTTGATAAAGGCAGATGATATATGTACATCTATCACATATACAAAAATATTATTTTTAATTAATATCGTCGACTCTTCAGGTGATCAGAGGGCTGGTGCCTACCTCGGCCAACGGATCAGTATGGCGATCCAGCGAGGAAACGTAGCCAGCCTTCTGGGCACCTTACCCACAGAAGACGGTGATCTGGGCTCAGTATTCTACTTATAGTCTTGAGGGACTATGGGTAGAATACAATACAAATAAGTTAAGTTTTCTTACATTGTATTCAATAGTATGTAATTTTATAATTGTGTTAATAAATAACATAATAAAAAATTTACAAAAAAAATTAATATCTAATTTATCTATATATGTAATTTTATATTCTATCACAAATATATAATATTATATTGTTTGGCTTTTATATAAGTATAATATTACACATAGGCCACGACACACCTTCCATGATCAAATTGATCATGTATTAGCAGAAGGTAATGTCAGGAGCCTCAAGAATAGACGAGCGTGCCTGACAAGAGCTATGAATGTCAAAGAAGCAAGTGAGGTGTGTAAGAATAAGCCTGTATGGCGCTCTGTTGTTCGTGCCTACCCCGCAAGGTACCTGGCCTGAAGTTATGTATGTATGTGTGTATGTAAAATTATATGACTAGTTTTTACGCATGTTGTCGTCTCCGGTAACTGAAAGAGCACATTGATTTAAAGTGTAAGGTTATCTTTATTTACAAATTGTTATGTGTATCCTTTGTTGGAGATTGTAATAAAATAAAATAAGTAACTTATATCTATGCTCATTTTTTATTGTTTCTTTGTTCATTTTTTATTTTTACTGTTATATGTGGAGGCTTATTAATAGCTTCTCTTATGCTTATATTTTAAGGTACTTTTAACTGTAGTTTAGCTGTTCTTTAGTGCTATCGGTTCAATAACTTGTAAAATTGCCTAGTAGTTTTCATTTTATGTTTTTTTTTGTTTGATGTTAATAAATATTAGATATTCCCTCTTAAATAGATCCGTGACAAGTTTTGGTAATAGTTGTAGGTTAACAGTTAACCAAGTTTATCTATTACATAATTTTATGGCATCATTTGTTCTTGAACTCATAACTGGTAACCTCAGAAACCAGGCATTGATCTAGCTGATTTCTAGTTATTATTAACGATAGCTGTTAGCCCGCCAAATAAAATATAATAGTGCCGTATTAATTTGTCAAACAATTAACCACGTGTCAATTATTTTTCATATTATATATATGAACGTAGTTTGATATTTTTTCCCTTTTAAACAGGCGAAATGTCGTTTACGGCGTTCTAGCCGAAAATGCCGAAGCTCCCGGCGCCTCCTCCGCATTAAATATAATTTCTTTTTCCATTCCATTTTTGTCGAGTGTACTTGTTACAATTTGTCATTATTCGTGTGAGAATTTTCGAGTACCTTTGCCTCTTAGAGAATAATCTTTTTTTGCGTCTGTTTACATTAAATATTTTATTCTGTTTCTTTTTATACTGATGAGTTTTTACTCGCGACATTGCTTTCTTTCTTTACCTCGTGAGTTTGTTATAAGCATTTTTAAACAGAAACAAAACCGACTTGAACTAAAAAGGAAATAATAAATATTATCTATCACATCTGGAAGTCGGTGCCTTTTACGATTTTGTGTTGTTTTTTATGTTAAGCTATTGCATAGCTTTTTGAGCGCGGCGACGGAATCAAGAAAATCCGTAACGAAAATAAAACCTAACACTTCGCCTACCATGTAGCTCGGCCGAGCGTTCACTTAACGTGTATGTATATGGTACGACTGCACGAAACTCGCACGGATCGAGACGAGCTGCTCCGAAATCGGACGAATACGTAAGCAGCTGTTTGTGAGAAAGTATATAAGTGTATAGGTATCTATAATATCTTTATAATGCCAGACACACCGCAAGTGTGCCTCGTAAGTATACAAGTAGGTATATATGTATACATACACAGTGAATAGCAGTTGCTGGTGAATAGCTGTACGCGTAATTTTTTTGTATAGTGTTTTAAATATGAATAAACAAAGTTCATTTATTAATGAAGAAAGTGATGAAAAAATAATGAAAGAAAATGAGTGATAGCTTAAAAATACTGCATACATAAATAATTATAATTGCATTAGTTGATAAAAAAAAATGCTATGCAATAGCTTTTTTCCTTGGCACCAACTTCAAGATGTTGTAAAAATTATTTATATCTTTATATCGTTTTAAAATAACAGACAGACACTGTATTTTATAAGTACTTATAGAGACAAATATTTCACTAGATGAACTGTGCGTGCTTTGTTGGGCCTTACTCAAGATAGGCTAAAATATAATTACCATTGGGAAAAACACTCCTTTCTCAAGTCCACACCTACGAGAGGGCACGTTTGACCCTGGGACTTATTTATTGTTTAGTCATTGCACGCCGACAAATCAACGTATCAGCCTGAATTTCTTGGAATTGATATTTCAATCACAATTAAGTATAGACTATGTCACTCAAGAATAATGTAGCTTTCTACTGCTGGATTATCTAAATCGGTTCAGGAGTTCAAGGGACTACTTCCTACACAATCTCACAAACTTTACTTTTTTATAATATTATAGTATAGATAACTACGATTGTATCAAAGTGAATTTCAGAGTACATGCAAGTGGTAGTTGAATTTATGAAGTCAACTGATGCTCAAGTCAACATCGCTAATTGGTACCTGTCGGTGAAATCGGTTTGATCTGCGAGTTTGCCAATTGCCAGAGCAACTGCTGTTTGATATCAATTTAAATGCACACCGTGTTGACATTAGTATTTCGGCAGTGCTCAGTTCTGTGCTTCTAAATTGCTACTACATAGTAATCCTGGATAGGCTAGTAAAGTTCCCATTTCCATAAACTCCAAATCGATACTATAATTTGACATTTAGTTATTGCTGACACATTGTTACTAGTATATACTCTTTAATTATTGTAAACAACATACATGCCGTCTAGAGCCCCAACTCTATCCTTACAATATTGTCAGAATGTTCGACTACTGGCATCATAATGACGTTTTCATGTCATCCGTACAGTAACGGAGAAAGAGTACAATTTCTTGCAGCTGGGCGGCCTGTTGTACGAAATAAAGACATTATTACTTAATTACTATTACTATATTTAGGATAAAAATATGACTTATCTACTGGGCTTTCACATTTAACCTATTTGTAAAACCGACAAATGTACATCAAGATTAAAAAGGTCCCAAACAAGCCTTCACTTGTACAACTCGGACGAACGCTCCTAAATCAACACAACCGGTGTAGACATTAGCAGTAATGAAAGAGGAACCTTTCTAGATAATTGCTGAGATACGAGTACAGAAGTGCTTATCCGCACACGCATCAGGAAAGACGTATAACATCAGCGGATGAAGTATACCGTTTGGGACGCCACTGTTCCTTCATTAGTACGAACTAGGGACTAATCTTGATTTAGATTCGGTTTCCGGATGCTGTTTGTAAATGTACTTATATAATGATGTGTATTACAGTTAGTTAATGATATCATTATTTAATTTTATCGATTTTTAACCGACTTAAAAAAGGAGGAATTCTCAATTCGTTGAGGAAATATTTTATTTATATTATGTTCAGCCATAATGTTTTTTGTTTCTAAATAGATTTTGCAAATTTGTCTGCTTTGGATTCAGTAAATCTTCAAAATAATCAATTATAAATTTAATTCCTATTGGAATTTGGGTTCCGAAGGTATAGCAGGAAATTGTGTAAAGAGCTGTATTTGATTTGATTTTTTTTAAACGTTTCGGCCACTTTTCAATGGCCATGATCACGGAAGACAAAGATGTTAATTAAATATTTTGCGAATTTGTGGTTGACTTTGTGTTTTATTCGATATCGACCTCAATATGCTGTAAATAAGATTATTTTTAGTTACTATTTGTTCCTTTATTGAATGTAAATTCGAAAAACATATCCCAAAGCCAGAGAAAATTACATTTAGTAAGGTAGGTATTTTTACTATTAGAATATACAACAGGTAAGCGAACGACCCACGTCTGAGTGGCGTACAATGTGGTAACGTTGCCTATAGACATTTGCAACACCAGAGGTGTTACCAATGTAAATGCATCATATTATGTAACTATGTAACCTGCCAGTCATACAAGCTTGAGTATAGAGGATCTAGAAGCTTTTAGAATTAAGTTATATCAATCGTTCGTTATGTCTATAGTTTGGGTCAGTTTTTGGTAGTTCTGATCACTGAAACATAATTGTAGTTATATTTAACAGTCGTTAAAACTTAATTTTATATAATATTCTATATTTATTCATATTATATATTA
Source organism: Dendrolimus punctatus (assembly GCA_012273795.1). Taxonomy (NCBI): domain Eukaryota; kingdom Metazoa; phylum Arthropoda; class Insecta; order Lepidoptera; family Lasiocampidae; genus Dendrolimus; species Dendrolimus punctatus. The sequence goes on from CM022535.1 coordinate 9,128,799, forward strand.
AGTCAGCAGAACTAACCATAAATTTCAAATTTACATCATCAAAACAATATGCGGTTGCGTCAGCTACCTAGCACGACTTTTTAATAAATAATATTCATTGTCTAAATATTGAACTATGTTGGGAAGCCGTAAGGCCACTAATTGCCTTGTAATTAACTTACTACATCTACCTCCCGCGAACAATGAACTAACCTTCGCTTGACAACAAGGCTTTTTGTTAAGCTAATCGGTTTTATTACCAATTTAGTTTCATAACCAAATAACCTGAACTTTAGTAATTAATTTATCGAAAGCCCTAAAAAGCTTCTTTAACTATTTTAGTTTAATTTTGTCTTAAAAAATAAACAGAAGGAAACTAAAGTAGAATTCGTGTATTTACAGAGGACTTACTTTCAAATGTCTTTCGTTTTCCATTTATAACTTTTTTCTTTTTAAGTGCATTTTGAATAGTATTTTCTATTTGTTTTGGATGATGTAAATTTTGTGGTTGAAGATATAATTTTTTTTTGTTCTTTCTTCCTTCTTTTTAAAATTACATTGAATTATTTGGGCGGATCGGACGAAAACGAACAACGGAAGTTGTTTGAGGCTAAGGATCTAGGACCGTCATTGCCCCGGGTGCAAGTGGTGCGTGATATCCGGGTGGAGGGAAATAGAGGGCGCAAATCTATTGATTTGAATAAAAAATGAAAAATGATTATGTATATAGATTTTAAAAAATCGTGTGCATCTCGAGACGCCCGACAGAAGTGTTAACTTAAACTAATCAAGTTGAAGTTGAACTATTTAATATTGAAATTGTTTATCTTGAGAAAAGTTTAGGTTATTTCTTAAATTTTATGTATATAGCGCGTAGGTTAGAGCGAGAGAGGAGCCTGCCTACCGCTGCCGATGCGTGAGAGAAAGTTAAGCCAAACAGACTAGCACCGTAACGCGTTACGTAACTAAACGGTTTACCTTCCTATAAGAAGTTATCACTCAAAAAATTCTAAGTTATATTTTTTACACCAATATAAAGCGCCATATATATTACATCTTCATATCAAATTTATTCATCTAAACCCATCTGTCCAGCAGTTTCTGAGATAAATGTTTGTGAGATATAAAAATAAACACGTAACGGACGAGCTAATATGACTGATGTATAAGGGTTCCCCTTTTGCCAGTGGATAGAACCTTCAAAATAAAACATAAAAATGTATGCTATTTTTTCTGTTCGTAAAGAGCGCAGGCTTACTGACGAAACCCGGCGCCCGATATGCTTAAGACGGCCCTGTGTAGTAATATGGGATTCAGAAGCTTTTCTGAGTTCTATTTCGTCATTCAATTTTGAAAGTACTACGTTTCAGATTCGCCAAATATCATGAGAAAAGAGACGACTTTACTCATGTGCTTAGCTTAGTGACTACCGCATTTGCATGTTATTAAAAAAACATGAGCTTGAATTCTGTTACAAATGCAAGTAGATACGTATCATTTGCGCAGTTATTCTGAACCGAAGTACATTGCTGGTAAAGAAGAACACACATCAATATAACTGATGTTTGAAACCCCAGATTACGTATTGGGAAAGCAAGACCACTATATTTTATGTTGCTGGAAAAAATGGGGAACCCCAAAACCAAGAGTGGGATATTTATGAATTAATATTATGGACGCGGTTTACAAATACACACACACACACACACACACACACACACACACACACACACACACACACACACACACACACACACACACACACACACACACACACACACACACACACACACACACACACACACACACACACGCACACACACACACGCGCGCGCGCGTACACATCACACATATATACACATAAGGCCATCATAATATGCAACAATGCAAAAACTTTGGAATTGGAAGAGGATTGACACCTAATATTGGTACTTACTACAAGTTTTTACCTATTACTAGGTATCAAAGCTCTCCCATATTAGTTAAGTGCAAATGTTACTGTTTTTCAAATATTCTGTCATTCAATAACCAATGTTTATAAACCACCAAACTGTTTTAGACACTCTAGGCATATTGCACCGAAAAAATGGGAAACCCAAGCAGTGGGATGCTTATACGTATGAGCTATGCATAATAGTATAAGGCGGTCTGCGGATAATGTCTAAAATAATATAAAAATATACACCCTTCGAAAACTCAATGTTGTATTTAAGGTTAACATCTCTAATAAATTCGAAGTTGTATAGACAACATATTTGTTGCCTCATCGCCATCGATCCTTTGTTCCAAAAGCCATCAACCGGTCCAATCAAGTAAGAAATTGGTGATCCCGGATGATACTAGGGCCCTTTATGCGACGTTGTTACTTCAGATAAGCTCCTTAGGATGTGATGAAAATGTCCCTCAGTGCAGAAAATTCACAGTATAAACAGATTGTTAACGTTCATCGGATTACTTTGACATGCATCTACTACACGAATGGAGTGGTTGAATGTGAATAATAATTAAATTTTCTTCAGCAAATTAATATCCACTGATGGATGTGTGACCCCCAAGTCTGAGCCACATGTCGTCGTACACATTTACCGCCTTCAAATTCCAATTCAAAAGTTTTTATTAAAAATAAGATCCTCTGGAGAACACGTTTTGAAAAAAAAATTACTATAGTTTTAATAGAGACATGACGTATTATATTTTTTTCTGCAACATATAATAAAAAATCAATACATTCCTTCTTTATATCTTTATATCCAGCCCTGCTGACAATACACAGGTCGTCAGCCCACCGGGCTGGAGGGCGAAATATATGTATATAACACGCGGACTCTAGTCCAGAAAATGTTTGCTTCATCGGTCGTGGGTACTGCGACAGACGTGAGCGACAGGTCGACTGATACTTCAAACTGCTAATTTGAAATGAAGGTCGCTCCTACTCGGAATTCGACCATATTAATTAATCTCAAAGATTATTCCTCCATAACCACAAATTTTGCCAGGGCTACACTGATCATTTGTCTTGAACAATAAATTTAGGGCCGCTTGCATAACGATCGCCTTTAAATAAAAATAGTTAATCATATCAAACTGCCTAAATACGTTTTACATAAAAAATATTGACAGTTCTTTAATTTTTCGTAAAAAGGGATACAAACATTTTTATTCTCGTATTAATATATAGATTTAAATAATACGTCGTAACGTAGCTTAGTGGTTGCAGTATTCGCGTGTTCTCCTAATGACGTGATTTAGAAATCTGGCTCGACAGCATACACCACTTAGGCAGCTTTAAACCTAATGTGTGTGCACATATTATTACAATCATCAACTTCTTAACGATCCAGGTGTAGTACAAACAAAAAGTTGATATATTATAATATACCATCTTTTGCTATCGTTTTAAGGAGAAAACAAACATACAAGTTGTAACATTCAATCGGTCTATTTTACATTTATGCCTCACCTATACTATTTATATCAACTATAATGAGTTAAATATAGTAGATTGTTGCATGAGAGGTGAGTGACCTATTTATATATGAGACGGTTTGGCGCACGAGCGTAGCGAGAGCACTAATAGTTCAAGTGCCTAAATAGGCCTTTAAAAGAAAGTGAGGAAAGTAAATAAAAACTGATTAATTACACAAAGGAATGCGAGTACTTTCTTAATAAAATCAGGCGTAAATACATATCTAAATCTGATGAATTTGTTTAATACGTTACATATGAAAGGTCAAGTATTTTTTTTTCTGTTGCATTCTAGCAGCCAGTATATTTTTGACACTTATGATAGTAACTATTTATAATAATTTAGTGAAAAGTTATTTATACGTATAAAATGATGTTACAAAATTGTTGATATTTTTTTTACTAACAATTTATGTCGCGACTTAACAGTGGCTATAAAAAAACAACTTGGGACATGAGTCGCATGTATTATAGCTCGCATATTAAAAGGAAAATTAACAGCAGGAAATGTCGTTATCCAGCGACAAGGCAGGCAGCTCCAAGAGCAATATGAAAAAAATATTTAATATATTTTTATTTTTTCTCATAAGAATTAAGTGATATTTAAACAGTTTTGATTAACGTCATCAAGAATATGTTTAAACAAGTTTTATAACAATACCTACTTAGTAATTGCACTTAGTCATGGGAAAAACCTGTACAAAATCCCAAAGGGGATGTCAATTGAAGGGGAGTTTTAATTGGTAGGGGTTTCAATAATTTAATACGCTGTGTACGATAATAGACTTGGAAGTAATACCATCCATATTTACATACACCTTTAGACGTTTATTCTATCAATCGACAAGCAGACATTTTACATTCGCAAGCAAATTTCGCTTATGGTATAAATAATCAACGAAGAACATATGGAACAGATCCCAGACACCAAAACTAGACTAAATAATGCTAACTTCGTTTACAAAAGTCACCCTACGAGAGATAGAACTCTGAATATCAGTAGAAAAGATGTATTAACGCTTAAACCTCTAAATTCCAAAGATCCGTCTTGCGTGATTGGATGTTTATGTATTTGAATATCTTTTTTTGTTACTTCATCACGGTTTTCAGAATAAAACAATTGTTATGAAGTTTTATATATTTATATATTACCTATACATAAAGGTAGAGAACACTTTATTGTTCACTTATAATTACAAAAATGGACAACAAGACAATTGTTACTTGGTAACAAAAAAGATAGCCCTATCGCTAAAACCGATCTTTTCCATGCATCCTGACTCAAAAAAAACTCTTAAATTATCTGTTATTAGTCTGCAATAAATATTTTTTTACATTGGATTTAGTATAGCTTGTATTTGTACCGTATAAATTACTATTAGACACCGGGTTCCGAAGATATAGCAGAAAGTGTCTTAAAATCTAATAGAAAACCTATTGAAAAATATTGTTAGGTTAATGATATCCTGAGTAAGGCGCATCGCGTGTGCTTGCTTGGCCATCTACATAGAATGGGGGAGGATCGCGCTGTGAAAAAAGCCTATTTGGGCAAACCAGCGGGACGACGACCAGTTGGTAGGCCCAGGTATCGCTGGAGGGACGTAGTGGAGGCTGATTTGCGCGACCTTCATGCTGATGAATGGCAAGAGACAGCGCTGAACAGGAAGGAGTGGAATATTCTCGTTTCGGAGGCCAAGACTCATTTTGGGTCGGTGAGCCGCAGCAATCAGTCAGTCAGTTATGATAATTCTAAAACGAGTAATAGGTCTCGACTAGGAATAGGAAAACGTCCAATGGATATCGATAACGATAAACAGAACTACCGCCTAAATAGGATTCTGAAATCCGTCGTATTTAAGATACGCCGGCGATCGAAGTTGGGATTCAAACGAAAATGCTGCCTGGTGACACTCTAGTGTCACCAGGCAGGGTGACACTAGAGTGTCATCATTTAATGAAACAATGTTTGTCAACCATAAGTAATTGGACTTTTAAAATAACGGATAAATACGAGTTGCGTGTCGAACAGTTAGTTTTTTGCGAAACAAAATGCACGCACCGCGCCGCGGCAGAGGCCGGCGAGTTTCAGAGCCAATTATTATATATTTAATAAATAAACAGCTAGCGACACTTTACTTACTAGTAATACTAATAATTCACTATTTATTTAAATATGACCTCACTTATTAGAGGTTTGTATACATAATTTACCTTCGAGCTGCGCTCAACAACGTTTTCTAAATACGCTTCCGTTTCATAAGCTACCGTATTCGTATTCGAGAAGCTACCTTATTAGGGATAAAATATATAACTTAGAAGTTCTATTTCTATCTATAAAGCTCTAGTTATTATATGAAAAGTTTATAGATTAACAATATTCCATGTAGTATAATTTCCACAAGATACTAAATACATTTTTCTAAAGTGCACCAACAAAATTCATAACGCTAACATTTTAAGCTCATTCTTTAAACTTTAGTATACCACATATTACACAGCAGATACTGAAGCATAAAGGAAAATTTATGCAAATATCTTAGCCAAAATGTTTCTCGTAAAATATAGCGATGCACCGATGGCTAGCCGCAAGGCAAGCATTGCAAGCAGCTTGTAAGTCTGCTACGGTCACTATTCACCACTCACAGTTTGTATGACGCCACGATCATACAGTTTTGCTGGCGTACCAAAGTGCCCACTGAAAGGGACGTATTTAGTTAATGTTATTGCATGTTTCCTCATAATACGGACCAGGGTCTATTTAATGAATGGTGTAACAGCGAGTGCATATACTCCATGTCATTAGTATATTTATACAAGTAAATTCCCAATAGTTATGTTTAGGTAAATTTCTAGTCTTATATACTTTAGATTTTTGTGATAAAAATCAGATTTTTAGAATACCAAATTTTATCTGGATATGTGAAAAGGTAAAGCATGAAAAGTTAAATGAAGACGAGAATTTTAAGAGTTAAGGTAAGTTTTGAAGTGAAACTTCTTTAAAATAGCTGTGATTTGAAACTTGATGGAACGAAAAAGCGACACTAAAAACAGACCAACACATGGATCTATGCACTAAATTTGGGAGAGAATGAGATAGAATGCATTATATTTAGTAATTAAAATCTATGCTCATGTATATAGTAGTAAATGTTTCCATATTTATCGTTAATACTTCAAGTTTCATGTTCTGAAGCTTAAATATTTTATAACGATATTATATGTGAAACGTGACGTCATGAAATTTAGAATTCCTCCAGCCCCATGCTTACACTTTGTTTCACTTCTATTGCATGTGGACTGCACACACACACACACACACACACACACACACACACACACACAGATTTTTATTTTTGTGTTCATGTTACAACCAAGTATGGATTAGTGAGTGAGATGAAAGTAAGAATAAGGAATTTTATAAACGTGTAAAGTTTTTCATTATACTTTTCCGTTATAATTTGGAGTCGTATTGTTAATTAAACATTTATTAATCTGTTTCAAAATTAACTGATAGGACTTTAAAAGCTAACATAGTTGGTAAAAATTGTGTTACAGCTGAAGTTCCGAGAAGATGAAATAATCCTTTGCAATATGTATTATATTACCCCTTGAAATTTGAATCGTCTGTAATCTTTTGATGGTTGCCTTTATTATTTGCAGTATTGAAAAAAAACATCTATTTTATTAATTGCTAATCTGTTTCTTTGTTTTATGGGCGGCTAGTAAGACATCATAAACGTTTTTATTATTTAATGTCATAAATTCTTAAAAGCGAAAATGTTTTGGATTAAGCTTGCAAAACCGAGATTTCCATTGAATTAGGTGTCTATTTTGCCAATAGCGAAGTCGGTCCGTCGAGATTGAGTTAGTTGAGTTTCAACTGCGATCAAGGCGTTACTAAGTGTACATTCGAAACGGGGAATCTCATATTGACGGGCTATGCACGACATATGTATTACGATCTTCTGCTTTATGGTTTGGATTTATTGTATTTGGTTGTTGGTGAGAAATGTAAATTATGTGTGTTTACATCAAATAAAGATTGTAATAATTCTAACGGCATTTTAAATTGACACCCCACAAATTCGTAACTAAATTGACTTAAAATCACAAAGTTGTATGTATATATGTGTTATTACTACTAATTTGGGGGCTATATCTCAGATTAAAGACCAAATTCGTACCTGTAGTTAGATGTGTCGAGAGACTGGCTTCATGCCAGCTCGACGCGTCGCATTCTTGAGGCCATTGTACAATATAGACTTTTACAAAGTAGGTGGGAACAAATTGCAATACAGAATTAATGTTTTTTTTTAACAACTTTAGGGACTCGTGTTCCATACCCTTTTTTACAACTTAATGTCGAAGAAAGTTTTAAGTATTTATACACGCTTCTTGGTCATTTTTGTTTTTGTGTGTGACATTGAATAACAATGATATTTGTGTTGTGGTGTACCTTACGAATAACTTGTTATATTAATTTATTCTAATTTTAATATTAAACTTAGACTAATGTAGAGTGTATCTGTTACATGCTGGTGTTGTGAGGAAGTGCATGTGCAGTGTGTGCCTTATGTCTATACCTATATATATTATCCTAACTAGTGCCATGTGTGTTCTTTTTCCTTTCTGTATCAGGGTTATTAATTTTTAGGCTCTTTGTGTGTCTTGGTTTGTTTGTGAAGTGTGCAAAAAGAATGTTAAGTACGAAAGGCTGATTGTTGATTTAAATTTTATTGTTTGGAATTCGTGATACAATTCAAAGTAAGTGTAGATATCTTATTAGAACCGTTTACCACTGTAATGTGAATTCATGCTCAACAATTTTGTCACCTGATATTAAACAATATCATAGTTTACTATAGCTTTACTTCGCGAGAGTACAACGGTCATTTTTATGGTTTGACATGGCATAAACAACAGTTTTCATGTAAATTTTGGGCACTTATTTTGAAATCACACATGTACCTACTTATCTAACCTACACTTCAATTTTATTAGTATAGAAGAAAGTGAAAGTATTAAAGAAATATTTGTTTAACATGAATATTGAAATTTTTTCTATTATCTTTGTTATAATATACGGTTTCTGGGGTTGAGCGGGCTAGGTCATTACCGACGTCACTAAAACGCGGGGGCTACAGGTTCGATTCCTGGGCTGGTAAATTTTGGAAATAAATTTTCTCCGTTTTACTAGGGTCTGGGGGTCTGGAATCGCAAGCGTAACTTACTTAATTTGGGAATACGCAATGTTTTTGTAAACCGTTTAATAACGCTGACTTGGTCTCGTTTGTCTAGAGAAATGTAATTATGTGTTTTTTAGTTTTCAATACTTTTATAAATGATATATTGAGTGTAGAAACAGCTTAGTGCAGTTTATATCCGCTCCAAAGTCCCTGATTCAGCTAAGAATAGAGCGATAATAACGTGTTCAAGTAACGATGTTGTTCACTACTTGCATTTCTGTTGTTTGACGGACTAAATTCGTTCAAATAATAGGTATAATTATAATTAGCCGAGTGCGTGTCAGTAAACACACAATGTAGGTGTTAAGGTTGGCCTCTTTGAGCTTATTACGTTGTACTAATTTTTAAAGGACACAAGGACTTTTGGGCGACAGAAAAGTAATGATTATAAATTGGGAAATATCAGACGATATACGAGACATCTTAAAAATAAGATTACAAATAATATAATGTTATCGATTAACATGAGCGATTTATGTAAATGAATTTCAACAGTTAATATAAAACATACTTACACCACACGATTAATTTATTCAAAACAACTACAATTATAAAAAAAATATGAACGTAATAAAAATAAAATTTGATATCACTTTCAAACCCAAGATTGTTTTTCCTGCCTGTACAATTCTTTTAGACATGTTCAGCAAGATTTAATAAATTTAATCAATCTGTATTTGATGTTTGATTGGAGAACCGCAAAGAAGCCATCTCTTTGAATGAACCATATTATCTCATAAATAACCCGACGGCTCATGTTTAAAACTATTTTATTTCAGGTGTTTAAGAAAAGTAGGCACTGAAATAAGATGATAGTACACCACATACACCGATCTCTTACAAGAACGATTTCTTTGTAATATTTTCTCTGTCAGAGAATATGTCTCGTACATGTATCGTCGGACACCCGCCAGCCTGATGGACTGACAACTTGTGTAAGGTCGGCGTGGATGACGAAGGGAGGCGAAGGACTGGGAAGTGCGTTGCGGACTTGAGAAGGCCTACGTCTAGCGGTGGACTGAGATAGGCTGACAACAAAGAGATATGTGATATGTACAGAAGTTATTTTTGCCTTGAACATTCAAAGGAGTTTTGGGGTCGATTTTCGTAAAAAATAAGGCTCATTCAATTTTTGAAAAACAGTTATCTTAATCAGGAATTGAAACTATTAATTTTAAAAAAGACCCTCACCTGTGTTATATTTTTTGTGTGTGTATTGCAATAACCCATAGTGTTGTTTATAAGACTCAATTTTGGTACGAGAGTGTCAAACGGTTAACTAAAAGAAAGGGCTTGACATTTTAATCACGAGCCCACTATTATATTCTAAACTTTCCATATAATGTGTACATCTATATTTAAAAAAGCGAGTTAAGAAATTGAGCACCTCTTGGAATCATCTAATAAGTTAAAGTACAGAGAATCTAGGATTACGTAGGTACTTGAAAATATGTATCGGTTTATAAAAAGGCACACTTGATAAAATCACGGGTATAAAGCAATCCTATATATTGCAGGATCTTTATCTTCGCACCTATTAAGTTCAATTAATTTGTAACAGATTTTGTACTGAGGCAATTAGGCTAAAACCGAAACTTGTAGCACATAGAACACTGTGCTCCTTTATGTAATACTAAGTTTTTAATATTTGTCCTAAATACAAGTATTCAAATTTTAAGTATGTACACAGTAGAACAATAGCGTAACTGTAAAATAAATGAATATAAGCCGCTTAGACGTATTTAGCTCGAGGCAAACAAGTTAGTATACAAGTTTTGAACAAGACTTAGTGCTTTATTATTTTTTGTATAAACATTTTTATTTGTAAGAGGCTTTTTTATGTATTATTTATTTGAAGATTTAACTCACTCACCAGTCATGCATCTAAAAGTTTAAACATGATAATTTATTGATAACTTTATAGGAATTGAATAAATAGCACTGTCCACTTGAATATTGGCAATTATTTTAAAATCAGAGACAGATGTTTCAATTTTAGTGATATATAACACATTTGGTAGTAGAGTGTTTTTCTTAGTGGAGATAAAAATTACAAGATAACATATTAATCTATTCTTATAAGAGAATCATCAACAGATTATTATTAGTGATTGAATATTATAGTATAATTCGCCAAATCACTTCGCAGCAAAATTTTCATGTATAATGTGACAGTCCTAGATTTACATGAAATAAAATTCAATTTCAGTCTGACAGTTCACCGATCGAATACCATTACAGCGTAAATTTTCAAGAACGTCTTTCTGGAACCTGTGTACTATAAATAAATTTCGACTAAATACCAGGCAAAGAGAATCCATCAACCATAACTTGCCAAAACTTACTATAAACTTAGTTATTTGAAATCAATACTCCTTTAATTGATAAAGTTTGGACTGATTGTATTGTTTGAAATCTAATCTTTAAACAGATTGTAAAGATAATTTGCATTAGAACATAAATTCATGGTTGGTGATAAATTATTATGTTAAAAAATCTTATATAAAATATATCAAAAATAAAATACATATTTAATAAAAAAATATCCCTTCTGTATTATTATACACTGTATATCTTTCAAGACCACGGACCATAAAAATGGACCCGGACTTTTAGAGGGCTTGCGTGGGGTCATTGGTAAGCGAACACGTAGGGGCCTCTAAAAACGTAAATACAAATACAAAATTTCTTAATAAGCCTTAAAAAAACAAAGTACAAAAATGAATTAATAATTAATGAAACACATTTTAGAGGCTAAAAACACTATACAAGATCTTAAGTTGACTCTGACTCTCCAACTAGGTATAGTTTACTTGTAATATGAGTTAATCAGAGGTTCCCCACGCCAATTGCCAGTGTTAAAATTTCAGATCACCATGTAGATAGATAGATAGATAGATAACACTTTATTGTACACCATTACAGAAAAGCTTACGAACTAGTAGTACATGTAGTGTGTATGTTAGTCGTGTTCATGTAAATACATATAATGATGAACGTGTGCGTGTGTGTGTCTGTAGAGAATGAGATAAGAACGAAGAAAAGAGGATAAAAGTTTTAAGTTAATTATGTTACTTAACGAGCACTTCAGTAGCATCATAGTTAAACGAGAGTAAATATTTATAGACCTTATTCCTAACTTTATATTTTGTGAGTGGAGAAATTTCTAAATCTTTATTGATTTTATCATACAAACGACTGCGTAGCTATTTGCTACTGTTGTTCTACAACACATTGTAGGACATATTATGTCATGTATCCATTTAAGTTCAAAACTGGTGGAGTCAAATGTTAATTTACCGTGCGTTTTCTAAATTAGTTGTAATGTTAAATCTAAATGTGGCGTGACACTGACCGGCGAGTATCCCTATCTACACCATATAATAATGCACCGATGGGCAAGCCCCGGCCAGTACAGACTATTGTGAGAAATGAGATCAAAAAGTACCGGGCTTTTGGGGTGAACTACTAGTAATAGGTCTGGAAATATGGCCCGTCGCAATGTTCAGGAAACATGGAAAAATTAGCAGACGGTGACTCGCCACTACCTGCATGGGCCCCAAAAAATGCCCTAAAAGACAGGGCAACAGGGGTATGAGTGGCTAAGGAGTGTAGAGAGGAAAGCTGCAGGTTCACCGAAGCTACTTCTGACGTGATGCCATTTATCACTTCCACCGCTGGAGCTTGAGTCTTAGCTCTAGCGATCTCCACTCCGTGCCGGCTGGTTAAGGCAAGTACAAAGGGTGGGGGGGGGGGGCTTCCCTTGGCCCCCGAAGTAAGTCACCTAAGGCTTCGCCAGAAAGCCCAACTGCGGGTTTATTATTATTATTCTTTGTATGTGTGATTGTATCTAAATGTTCAAACTCAGTTTTAAATAAACACTCCAACCCGGAACACGTAGACAAAAAGTAGAACGGTAACATACGAGTATATGCGAGGTAATGTAGTAGGTACGAGTATTAGCTAAGATATCCAATATTCAACGCCATAGGGTAAATATCAAGTGATCTTAATTATCGGAAAGCCCACACCTCTTGACTGGTAAAATGGTTTTGTGTACGTGTATATGTATAGTATTTATTTTTTACTAATTACGCAGTTAATATTCTTAACTTTTGCTGCTGTAGTATGGAGGTGAAATAAAATTGTTTCAGTTCGATAACCAAATCTTTAATCTTCTTTAACATATCTTACACGAACCCACAAGCCACGCTACTATTTGTATTGTCTCTTGTCTTTTTATTCTATCGTCTATTTTTATCCTTTTTTTTCATTCATCATCTATGCTTTTTACTGACACATCATTGAGATACACATTACGTAGTAATATCTAATCCGTAGATAGTATCCAACTACAATATAACCATTGATGCGCTCGGAAATATTTATAATCCTACATAAAAGTATTGTTTAATCGAAACATTCTAATGATGATTTGATGTAACACGAATGTGCAGGCTTTGTTGGTCTTATACCAGCAACGCCTGCATATTTGTTATATCAATCATTGTTACTATACGCATATTAATAATGTATATATTTGGATATATGTAAAGAAAATCCCTATGATTGTCTTTATTTTACATTTAAATTACCGCTCTTATCTATGGACAAACTAAAACTGACAGCACAATGTACACTGACAAATGACAGTTGAAACATGACTGAAGGAAGCGCGTAAAAGACAAGTGAAGTGAATTTATTGTGAACATCCTGCTAGATTTATTTATATTACCTGAACCTGAAATAAGGGCATTAAATGTTGTTTCTCTTGTTTTTACAGGTAATATTTATTTACTTAAATTGTAATAGCGATAAGTTTATTGTTGAAAGAACATCACATTAATTAAATCTCTTGTTTTTACAGAGAAACAGTTTAGTCGTTATTTCGAAACTCCCATTTGAAAAAGATAAAATACAATAAAATCATTATATATATATAATATTAATATATGTTATTGTCTATTTTCGTTTTCTTAATTAACGTATCGTGTAATATCTATGTATCCTATTAATTTGCATGTATTTGATTTGCACACCACCGTCATACACTCTTGATTACTTTCACAGAATCCACAGCCCGGGTTGTCTGGAAGAGATCGCTTTAAAGCGACAAGGCCGCCCTTTATTCCTGCCTTGACACGAAATGACTGTAAATGATTTACTTTATGTGTATGTGATGAACAATAAAGTATTTTCTATCTATCTATATAAATTCTTACCTTACCCCAAACGAAATAGAATCATAATGCTTAATATTTTTGCGCAATCGAAAAGAAGAAAACTGATTAAGTTTTTCATACAGAAACTAGCATGAATATATCATATTTATGGGCACAACACGTTGCATAAAATATGTAGCAATATGAGCAAAACGTGCGAATAACGCAGGCTACATATGAAACATTATTTCATTGGTCTTACTTTCACATAGATTTCTCTTGGGGAATGCGGGATAGTGTGTTACATGGCTAGGATTTCATGAACCCAGTCGTCCCTGTATTAACATCTAATTTACATAGAACATAAACATTTCAATCCACTGACTAACAGCTTTATCAATAATAGGTATCTAGTTGGTTTGCGTTTAACGTAACTTTTTCATGTCCATCAGACCTCATTACATAATAATTAATATCTTCATAAATCACATACGTCATTCATCTTACATATGTCTATTATGTATGCCAATAATTTCTTTATTAAACATAAAATACATAAAAACTGTGAAATCACTAAATATATAAATAGAATTGAACCCCAAGTTTTTTTTTAAATTACATACTTTTTAAGGACCCAGATTTAATTTATGTAAGAAAGAAAGACTTTATTTGAATCTGTACGCCGCATTTTCAGCGAACAAAGTTTGCACTCAGCATATTGCAATAATATCCGACCAAAAGCTGATTTTTAGTATAAACATTCCTTTTGGTGTAAGACCAAAATATTCCAATTTTGTTAAACAACAATTATTATTATTAATTCTACGTGTGTAACATTTGACTCATAATCAAATAATTAAAACGAATGTATTGATCAAAAGTGTTTTCATTAATTCTATTTACATGTAGGTATGTAAGTACATATTTAAATCTATCTAATGTAGACCACACTATCCACACTACTTTATACAAGTATTATGGATTGGTGTCAATAGCAAATAAGTTAAATTGACTAACGGGTGGGTGTGTGCACTAAAATACATTACGTCAGCCTTAGTGTATGTATGTAAGTTGAACTACATTTTTTGACATTAATTTTTCGATAAAATTGTTACATAATAATATTACATGGACATATTATAATTTTGTCGAAAAAATGATGTCAATACAAATGTTTTGACAAAGTTACAAGGTTCACTTACGCCGATGATATTTCTTATATTTATATATTGTTACGAACTAGTCGTCGACAAAAACGAATTCACACTTGCATACCTGTAAAATAAAACCCATTTTATTACCACACCATAGTTCAAGCGGCCGGGCAGACATTGAATCCTTGCTGTATATAGCAATGCCTCGAGTGAGGGACGGCAGTCGAGCGATAACCACGAGCGAAGCTAGACTTTTTTTAATAGAATTCCGACCTTATGCAATCCATTTGGACTTGTTGTGTTCGATTATATTTGTACCTGTGCTATATGTGTTTGTGTAGTTCTAATAAACGCTGTAATTATTCCAGCGCCATTTTAATTCGAGTCTTGCGACTTGTAACAATATTCTATGTCCGACCTCAAAAACCAGATTTTGTAATTTGAATACTTTGTGAACAGTCCCCTTCCACGGAAGTACAGTAAATTATTAAGGAACAACCAAAAATTTAACATAACTTCTTAGTATCGACTTTTAACTTGGAACACGTATCATGCCTCTGAAAACACGAACAGTTCTTTGACACACGTTTCGGAGAATGAAATAACTTGCAAAGTCATGTCTCAAAGGCTGTCAACTAGGGTGAACTTTTTAGATTTAGAGAGGTCTTCAAGTTTTGGGTGCTCTCACCGAGTTGACGCCGCCGGTGTGGTTCAAACAAGTTGTGACACCTTTGCCTTTAACGTTATTTAGAAGACACGAGCGAGCTATTCAAAGGATATTCTATTAGGAAGTTTAAGTAACTTAGTTTTATACATAAGTAATGAAAGGGGTCTACGTAATCAAGTTTATGTGATGTTATGAAGAGCAGATTTTTTTGTACATGAAGCTATTTTTCTAGTTTGTATTTTTCTTGTAACAAAATTAACAGGTATTTACATATTGTATAGTAGTAATACCTAATCTGTTATTGAATTATACATACATACAAACATATATAACTTCACGCCAGGTCCCTTGCGGGGTAAGCACGAACAACAGAGCATGCTCGTCTGTTTTTAAGGCTCCTGACATCACCTTCTGCTAGTACACGATCAATTAGATCATGGAAGGTGTGTCGTGGCCTTCCGCGACTTCTGCATCCACCCACTTTTGCATTGTATATCTGATTAGTCATTCTTCCATCATTCATTCTTTCCACATGCCCGAACCACCGGAAGATTCTTTTCCTTACCTTCACCCCGATACTCTCTTTCAGACCAACTCTCTTTCTTACTTCGGTATTACGAACGCGGTCCGCGAGCGACAGTCCGCAGATTTTGCGTAGTGCTCGCATCTCGACCGCGTTTACTCCACTTTCATGCTCTCTCTTCCATACCCAACTCTCGCTTTCATACGTGAGCGTACCAGCACCGGGTTGTGTATGGCAAGCTGGGCCTTCTGACTGTGGTTCTTAGCGCCTAGAAGTTTACCTAACGCTCCATTCACACTATTCCCCAAATTCAATTATATTTATGTGAATGTAATAATATGTATGTTTGTGTGTATATACATATGTGTATATAGTTATATTGTTTTTGTACTTTATGCTCTGTGTAAACTTACCATTATGTATAGACGACACCACCGTTATTTTTAAAACTATTAATATCTGCCAAGGATTGCCTGGAAGAGAAATGCTTTTTAAACAAAAGTCTGCCCGTTGTACTATCTTATGCATTTTTCTCATTTTGTTTTTTAATTGTATGAGCTCAGCAGATAGTCAGACGGCCCATCTGATGGTAAGCGGTTGCTATGGCCTATGGACATTTGTAACACCAATGATGGTCCCAATGTGCTGCTGCTCTCTAAAGGGAATGTGGAACCTGACCACTAATACCAGAACACAACTCAAGGTTGTTATGGCGGCATACTCTAAACAAGGAAGGGTGGCCAATCTGACGGGCAAATACCCAAGTAGTTGTGGGACTGGTCGCCTGGCCGCAAGAATTTGTATTGTATGTGCTGAAACTATAGATCTCTAATTGGTACGATCTTATCATATACCTTTTGCTTTATATTTTTTTCTTCTTCAGCCAATCTCGGTCCACTGCTGAACGTAGGCCTCCCCAAGTACGCGCCACATATCCCGGTCTCCGTCTTTCTCATCCAGCCCCTGCTGGTGACCTTACGCAGGTCGTCAGTTCACCGGGCTGGCAGGCGACCTACGCTACGTTTGCCGAGACGTGGTCTCCACTCTTGCTTTATATACTTTTATTAAACTCTAAATTTGAATTATCTCTTAATATAAAATTGCTTAAATTAAATAATGTTACTTTTTAAATACGTTAATATTTTTTCAAAGATTTTAAAATATCATTTTTATAAAACTCAGTCGATACATTTAAGGGTCCTTACTTATACTGAAGAACATTTGCCCTTAATTGTAATCGGCTCTCTCAACTTTAAGGCCGCGTCTACATTGGTAAGGTAAAAGCGATGCGGTTTTTTAAAGCATTTATTTTTTTACAAATCATAAACACTTAGCTGTCTTATTACCAATACAATCGTAGCCTTATAGCACGGCCAAAACTTTTTCGCTGTGGGCGACAGCTGATAGCGATACAATGGGCGAAATAAACAACAGTACTGAGATGTATGAAGCATGCCTCAACCCGTCGCGTCGTTAAAGCCGCGTTTTCACATAAAGAGTTGGCTCGGACCGAGTGCACTCGGATGTCTACTCGGACGATAGGTTGTATTATGTAAACACTTAATCCGAGCGTACCAACGTCCGAGTACGGTGTTTAAATAATACGAGTATCGTCCGAGTAGACAACCGAGTGCACTCGGTCCGAGCCAACTCTTATTGCGAAACCGCGGCTTAAGCCCAAGGTCCTGGCAAGGCCGTATCGCCGCCGGGTTGCGTTTACGGCATAATATGAAGTGGGACAATACAATTGGTCAATGGTAAACGTAACGATAGTTCGTGGTGATTTAAGTATACCTACTGAGTATTAAGTTAGGATTAGCCGATAGCGACTTTCTTATTTAGTAAAGTGACTAGATATCGAAGTCGCTGTCGCGAAATCCTCCAGTATGGCCGTTGCCTTAAGGCAGACATGCCCTAGTTTGTTCTAGCATCATCAATTAACGAGAACAAGTTCTGTAATAATATCGAAATAGTTTGCCCTCTTTGAATTATATGAAACGATTATTATTTATTACGGCCTCACGGTCTGTGAATAGTTTGGGTGCTTTTCATTAATTCTAGTAATCCAAATAAGTATAGCCCTACATATGTATTACAATGGTATCGCCCAAAATTTAAACAAAATTCATATTTTATTCACTCTATATTTATAAATGTAAATAAAAGTATACCAGCCAAAACGGTTTCTTGTTAAAATACTTTGAATGTTTCTTATTTTATGTAAATTTTCTTCAAAGCAGAAATAACGTAAAAAATACCGATACGTATAACGTTATAAATACGATTTTTAACGTTATATTAAAACATTAAAATTATAAAAGTTACGGTAAAAAAATATATCCATATGGCAGTATATTTTCCGAAAATACCAGTAATAATCTATATTTTTAAAGGTCATTTGATAACGTTTTGAAGCCGTACTTCAAAGTAAGTCTCGGAAATTACCTACCACTAGCGAGAAATAACAAACATTTGAAACCAAATAATGTACTATAGAAAAGCACAAAAATGAACAAATGTAAATAAATATATTCTAGTATATTTACTTTTACTGCGTCGATCCAAAGCACGGACGTAAAAAATAATCCCTCTCATATTGGACATGCGTTGTCCAGGGACCTAATCGAAATGGACATCGGGCTTGATAACGTTCGCAACAAACCGTCAATACGTTGTACAAACATTACCTTCGTCCCATACAAATAAAAGTACACGAAAGGCTTTTTCGCTTCATCCATACCGAACAGATATATTTGGGGCAGGTATAAATTTTGAGTGACAGTTTTATATTCCATGGCGCGCATACTAAGCTTGTACATAAATACATTTAGTTTTTGACTTTAGAATATAGAATAAATATATGTAACGGTTAGAGGGTTTATTTCTGTCCTTCAATTTGGATGAATCAACTAAAGTGAACTCTCACAACGAAGTAAAAGTATAGACGTAGCCTATGTGAACAAAAGCATCAAATGAAGTGACGAAGCATGTTTTAAATGTGCGTGTGGGTAAATTTATGTATCACTTTATTTATACACTTCTCATAAATGGAACAACTAGATAAGCTAGAACGCCTTCAAAATGTTTGTATCCGGTTCAGATTTGGTTTGCGTAAATATGACCATGTCTCCGAATTTCGTGATAAGCTTAAATGGTTACCTATTCGCTTTCGCCGGAATGTTCACCTACACTCACTTTTACACAATATCCTTTACAATCCCTGTTCTCCCCAATATTTAAAGGAACTTTTTAGTTTTCTCTACCAATCTCATTCCTGCAATTTGCGCTCAAATGAAAATCTTTTATTAAGTATACCTGCACACACTTCTTCCTTCATAGGAAATTCTTTTGCCGTACAGGCTGTTCGCCTGTGGAACTCCCTCCCTTTATCAATCAGACAAGCTAAATCAATTTCTTCATTTGAAAGTATGGTCACTGACCATTACTGGTCCATTAAATAAAAATCGTTGCATTAAATTAATGTATCTATTGTTTGAATGTATATATATATTTATAATATCATCATATATCTAATTATATATGTATATATGATTATCTATATGTATATGTATATATAAGTAGTATAAGTATATAGTACTTAATTTAAATTTTGTTTTTTTTATAATATACCACCAAAAATCTTATATTTAAATTTCGTTCAAAATCTCCTGACACCGGGTTGCCTAGAAGAGATCGCTATAAGCGATAAGGCCGCCCATTGTTCTAAAACAAATGTATCCATATCAATTGTTTAGATTTAAGTTTATGGTGAACAATAAATAGTTTTCATTCATTCATTCATTCAAAAAAAATCGGCAAGTACTATTCAGGCGGCATTTAAATAAAAAGAAGATTGATAGAATTAACAAATACGCCAATAAATAGCTGGCAGTTTAGTCTACAATAGTGTACCACAATTCCAAATTTGAATTTAAATTTTAGATTTTGATTCAATAAATGAATGTGGATATTGTTTTCAAAGTGTATTTCGTCGGAATTAATGCATTTGATCACATTTTTTGCAAAGATATAATTTTTTTAATAGTGTTTGTTATCTAAGGCTCTGTGACGTCTTGACAAAGAGATTTTTTCCTAACAAACATGGATACCTGGCCTACGGAAGTCGCCCAAGTAGTTGCATTGCTGTTGCTATTGCTGCTATTACCAATGTTGTATAAGGGACCTTTATGAGACTTTTGGCTTATGCATGAAACAACTGGGGGAGATTTCGTCACTACCGCTGCTAAACCCGCACTGTTGGGTGATCCTCGGCAATATGACATCCATTGTACCGTCTGGACAAAAAAATTTGAAAACTATGCGTGCCATAGATAATTTTAATACATGCGATTCATGCCCTAACTTTTAAAGCCACTGTTAAATTATCGCGGAATAAATTGCAATAAAAAAATATCAACAATTTTATACTTATATGACTTTTCACTGAATTATTATTTAATTTACATAAATTTAAACTAAATTTACGATCAGTGACGAAAAAAATTTATTGACGTTTCATCAGATTTAGATGTGAATTTAACGCCTGATGTTATTAGATAATGTAGTTGTTTGTTTAACTTGTCAGTTATTTACTGTCCTCATATTCAAAATGAAAAACAGACTGTTAACCTCGGCTGAAAGGCCTATATCGGCTCTCGAATTATTAGCGCTCTCGCTACACTAGTGCGTGCGCCAAACCATCTCGTGCCTAAATATGTCACTTTCATGTCTCGTGTAACAATCTACTATTGCCGCCTTTACAACGCTCCAACAAAATTCCATTTAAAAGAATGCCCCACAGTCACATTATGGTAATAAAAACAAGATGGGCACATTTAGATAGGTGGTGTTGAAACAGGCCGCGTTTTTATAAAAGTCAACCTTTTCAGCGAATTAAATTTATTCAAAGCAAACATTCCCACAATTTAAAATCCAACCGACTCGGCAAAAAGTTGACTTGCGTCGTGGAAATTTTCCACAAATTGTAAACAAAATGCACGTTGCGACAGTAACAAAAGGGGAAGAATTTAATATCTAGAGGCGTACGGAATGTTTGGCAACAATTTATTTTCTTCCCGTTAACATTCTTTTTTAGGGTTTCACATTCTTATTGTGTTGTTTTGTTCTCATTTATTTCTGTGTTACGGATCAGTTGTCTGCTCAACAAATATCATTGGACTCCGATGCTACAGTGTTCGCATATGAATCTCGTGATATATGAAGCGATGGGCGGGCTGTTTATTTTTGCCTTTTGTTGTTTACTTTTTTGTATGAAGATTGCGTGTTTTATTACATGATGAAGAACAATAATGAACATGTCATGATCTTATGTTTATGTTCACTTACTTCTATGATATTTAACTGCAGGTAATAATAAGCTTACCTATCTAAAATTTGAGAGCTATGCTCTTGTCGGTGGCGCCTCCTTAAATCTTCTCTATTATTGGGTCAGGTGGTTTACTTCATTGCATGGCATAACTTACCTTTTCCTAAATTTTAGCCATGAAAATATAATCAGCTTACTTATGGCAGGTCGTAATTTTTTATGTTATATATTCACTGTATTAAATAACATTTTTTTTAAACTATTAAATAATAATTTCAAGTATGTATTTTCATTTAAACTCAGCATTAGATATAGTCTCTTATTCTTTATTAAGTTTGCTTTACGATTATCCAGATTCATAACCATGTAAGTGGAAAAATCGCACAATATGTCAAAAAACGTAGTAATAGATTAGATAACACTTTATTTCTTACCAAAATAAATAATTACAATAACAAAATGCATAATTACAATACTTTTTGGCAAAACAACAGGCGGCCTTATCGCTAAAAGCGATCTCTTCTAGGCAACCTAGCTTAAATTAAATTCTTAACTAATCTGGCGATATATATGGAGCAGAAAAAAGATAGAACTGTACAATGAAATCAATCAAAATATATGCGTTTCACAGCTAGGATCGGTCCTCTTATAAACGTAATAAACGATAATAATATTACAAAGCCAATGAAAAAAAAATACACTAGGGAATAAACAAGACGCTTTATCGTGAAACAGAAGAAAAACTAACAAATCGCTTTCCCGAAGGAGTTATGAAGCAAGAGGTAATTACCAATAATGTATCTATCTGAAATAGATAATTCTAGGAAAATAGGTAAGAGATACATAATGCGTATTGATTCCAGAAAATCCATGTTTCGAGATCAAAGAGTAGGTTGTACGCACTTCGGCTATGAGTCCATTAGAACGGCGAGGTATAACGTAATAGTATTGGGAACGTATTGGATTGTGAGAGGATCAAAGGAGTTAAGCTCACACGAATATCAGCTAGTTTGATTCCCTTTGAGATTTACTTTGTATGTACGCATTGTTGTGGTTGACGTGGAATTTGTGATGGGATGGATTTATTTTGTAGCATGTTGCGTGAAGATTTTATAAAGTGGATAAGATAGGGTAGTACTTAACAGAAACGAAAGCTCTGTTCGTGGTGTGAGCATAAATACAAAATCCATTACATTTAAAATAAGTTTATAACCTATGTCGCCATAATAACCTTGAGTTGTATTCCGGCCGGCATTAGTGACCAAATTCCAGTCTCCCTTAAGAGAGCAGCAGCGTATTTGTAGCACCTTTGGTGTTGCAAATGTCCATAGGCGATGGTAACCGCTTTCCTTCAAGCGGGCAGTCTGCCTGTCTCCTGAGCTCCTGCAATAAAACATAAAAAATCTCATAAAAGCATAACTCTTGCTCTTTAATTTGAGAATGATATTGTCGAAAGTCTAACAAAATTCTATACGGTAGAGGTAAAAAGAATTTCAATGAAAAAATAATTATTTTAAACCGTAAGGGATGGGGGTTTTTAAATAATTGTTTTGGGTTGTGTATGTGTCTTACCTGTGTATTTGTGTCGTGTTTATGTTCTGTTGTTACATATTTGTGATTTTTGTAATTACGAGTACGTATATTGTTTCTTGTGTTGTTTGTTGTTGTAGTGTGTATTGTAATCGTACATATACTCGTATTGTGCAAGTTTGTCATTTTTACGAAACCATTATCAGAGCGTGGACTGATACGCACTTGGCTGTATTTTATTATATTCCTATGTCAATATTCCATCAATCTCTCTTCACGCTCTTGAGCATGATTTTGCTTGAAATCTGTGAACAAAGGGAAAGTATCCTTTGTTTTCTAATATGTAAGTTTATCAGAAAACAAAGGGTACTTTCCCGGAAAATGTTAAATTATCTTTGGAAAACTAAAACTTCGTCAACGGAAAGTCGTGCCTAAGACTACTTATTGTTCCAAACTATAGTTACAGTTATGAGCCTGCGATTATTAATTATCATGCAGAAACTAATTATAGTTAGTTAAGTATAGTTATAATTAGCATGTAATAAGTAGTTGTGGTGTAGTAGCTTAGTTGCTTAGGCATCCGGATTCAATTTTGATAACATGGATCCGAATCCCGGCAAGGATCTGTGTACCGCTTAAGTGGTTGTTATAACCTATTATGCATATTGTATTTTCTTAAGTTTTCGCAACTAGTACATATAGTAAAACTACGTTTTAACCGTTTTAAACGCGGTATATTACTTAATTTTGTATGCCAACGTTTTGGCCACTTTTCAGTAGGCCTGATCACGGAAGACAAAGATGTCAAGTGTCTATGAGTGATGAATAAAGATTTTATTTAGCCTACCGCCAACTTGTTCATTTTAATTATTTAGTTAAATTTTATGTTTCTGGTTATTATTTAGTAACTCTATATATTATCGCTAAATTCCTTTGTCAGAATAACTTGCTCATCAATATCTTTACATAAAGGGCTTTGTGAGCATAATTGTGTGACGGTGAGCTATCGTGTCTTATATCTCCATATATGACATACATAATTATATTAAAGTACTTTGAAAAAATCTGCTACTTATTTCGCGTAAAGTTAGAATTTATTGTACCTTGCAATCTCAGATGAACAAAATAATCAGACTGAGCCCCGAGTGCAGCCGGACTGCCGATCGTGCCGCAGTCCGTTACGAGAACTTAGTATTCAATCATCGGATTAATATGGATAAAGGTGAATAGATTTCAGTCGATATAATACTATTCATTACACATCGACGTAAATTACGTGTATACTACATACATTTCAGCACACAAAAAACATTATACTGCATTTGACGCTTTTGTTCATGTAGGGGGCTTCTATATGTTTGTTGTTTTTTCATTTGAGCTTGCAAGGCACAAATCAATATAACGGTGGTTGAGCGGGCTAAGCCCTTGCCGGCCTACCTCACTTCAACGCAGAGACTTTGGGTTCGATTTCGTGCAAACCCATAACACAAGCGTAACTGGCTTAGTTTAGGGATATATAATATGTTAGTTTGCCGATTATTTATTTATTATTGAAAATAAACTAATTGTTTTCTTAATATATAAAGCTTTCATTGAAATTCTCTATGTTATGCTACTAAACTTATAGGGAGTATTATCCACTACAGTTCTTTTCCTTTAGATAGATCTTCAATTTTATATATCGGTATTGATATACCATAGTTCAGCTACAAAACTAATTTGTTTGATTATAAGTATGTATCTCTCCTCTTAAGCACTCGTGTATCGATTTAATAGTTTGTGTTGCCGATATAAAAACTGAGATCGTTTTATTATCATTTTGACGAAGGCTAAGTGCAGGCGATTTGGGGCATGTAATGGTGCTATTTTGTATCGTGTGCGGTACACAATATGAACTGTGAGTTTTATAGCCTCTTCAGTTTTATTATGTTACCTATAAAACGATTTTTCTCACCTTTTTATATTGTGTTTTTAGAGTTTCCTTTTATGGACATGGCGAAGGCTTATCTACGGGTTCCTCTGCTTCATTATATAGGCTTCGCATTGCGTTGGAACTAAATAATACATAGGAAATATTTTTTGTATGTCAATTAATATGTATTTACACATGATATGCATGTGCATAAAATTACATAATTTATACACACAAACTTTTCAAAAATATCAAATAACGAGTGGTCGAGGCCATAGGCGATTGGAAGGCTGGAGCTTATTTCGCCCGAAGAATTAGCCAGGTAATGCTGCCAGTTTTGTGGGCACGCTGCCCAATGACAGCGGTCTGGTTGGGCTGGATCAATTGGAGGACGCCGGAGGTCTGACCTAGACCTTCGGCCACCGTAAGCGGGCGGCGCGGGTGGGGCCTCTAGGGGTATAGAGGTTCTCACTCACCCGCAAATGCCGTCGAGATGAGAGTGCGAGTGTTCCGCGCGCGCTCATCTCTCTTCCCGTGGGGCGCGTTACAGACCGCCCCACGCCTGGAATAGACCGAGTAGGGCCGAGGGAGTAGCTCCCCCGGCATTGGAAGAGGCCCAGTGAGCGGGGTCCACGCCTGCCAGGGCACGCGGAGACGGGATAGCCTACACCCGTTGCCCTGGCGTAAGGCGCAGGACGGAACACCCAGGGGTTTTAGTGGGTATCCCTAACTGGGGAGTGGCAATAGCGTGGCTCCGGTTCTGACCGGGCACGCTAGTGCCACCCCCGATCTGGCGAATCCCACACTCTCACCGGGTCGCGAGCATCCCCCAGGCTTCTGTGCCTGTCGCGGCTTAGTCCTCAAACGGATTTCCCCTGGCTAAAAAAAAAAAAAAAAGGATCAATTGGAGGTTAGTGTTTTATTTTAATGTATATAATTTTTTTAAGGGATATTTTATTTGTATATATAGTTTATTTTAAGACTACGATTTTAATTAGGTTTGTATATTTGTAATTTATAGTTAACCTTTATGTTAGTTTTATTCAATAATTTAATTAGAAATTAGTATTAGTATATTAAGCCAATCATAATAAAATATCACCTATTCCGATTATATTTTCAATTAATAGTTACATTTAAATTTCAAAGGTATGTTTTTATTAAAATCGGTTTTAAACAGTAATAAGAATTAATTATAATTAAATATTATTAATCATAATTAAATATTAATTATTGATTAATTATAATAATTAATTAATTCAAAGAAGGCCTTGAGATCGATAGGTTGTGCATGATTCGTGTATGCAACATAATATACTACTAGCTGCGCTGTGCTAATGGAAAATCGTTATATTTTAAATTATTCACATTATATCTTTATAAATTATAGTCTGTGTTATTCTGATGTGTAAGTTATACTATTGTAAAGTTTCATCAAAATCCATGTGGTAGTTTTTGTGTGAAAGAGTAACAAACATACATCCATACATTCTTACAAACTTACGCGTTTATAGTATTAGAAGAGTTAGTAGGGTAAGGTTGGGCTTGAACTTGCAAACCAGAACAAACAGTAGGTATGTTAAAAATGCTGTATTTTCAAGTAAACTATTTACACTAACATTGTTTCATGTTACATGCATAGTTTCGGAACTTTGCGAACAGGTATTTCCTCAGGTAACTTATATGCCTGGCAAGTTGTTAGAACTTTTGAGAATCTCATATGTCCAAGGAATTGTAGCATAATGGGGATTCTTTAAGTAGGTTGTTAGACACTGCATTCACTCTTTTGAAGAAAATATAGTCTTTTTGTTTTTAAGTTCTAATAATATACTA
The DNA here is from genome assembly GCA_012273795.1 of Dendrolimus punctatus. Classification (NCBI taxonomy): domain Eukaryota; kingdom Metazoa; phylum Arthropoda; class Insecta; order Lepidoptera; family Lasiocampidae; genus Dendrolimus; species Dendrolimus punctatus. The sequence goes on from CM022535.1 coordinate 9,155,596, forward strand.
CTTTTGGGAAAGTTAGGTGAAAAGAAGAGTACATTTATTTTTAATATTTTATTATATATTTCATTATTGCATTTTCCATGTGTATGTGTTACTACTTTTTGATTTGGCCAAAGATCTGTGTGTAAATTTTATTTTTGGTTGCGTGTTAGCGACTTTGTGTGGTGTTATAATTTATTGTTTAATTGTTGTGACCAAGTGTATGTTAAAAACATATGTAAAAAAATTCACTCATTTGACGGTTTTATTTACATAGGTTCCGTTTATGATTTTATTTGTCTAAGATCTACAAGTATAAAATTTTAAGAGAAAACGTATATAGGCATACTTTATTCCACTTATTGACTCTTCGGCAGATCAGAGTGCTGGTTCCTACGAGGTAAAAAAGTATCCAGCCTTCTTCGAACCTTACTCATTGACTTCGATGACCTAGGCTCGGTATTTTACTTATAGTCTTAAGGGATTAGAAGTCAGAATAGAAGAGTGCCGAAGGAAGAGAAATATTGTGCCGACCCCAATCGTTTAGGATATGGTGAAAGAAAGGAGAGAGAGAGTCTTAAGGGATTATTGGTAGAATACAATATATGTCAAGTTTCCTTTTTTGTAGTAGTTTATAGAAATAAGTTAAATTATGATGTTAATATAATAATCCCGTTGAAAAATTGTGTAAGTATAAACATTAATTAAAATTACTACATTTCATAATAACATTTATATGCGCGACTGTGACTTATGCTCGCTATAATAGCAGCGAAGTCAATGTATGGAAATTTATTTGATGGCTGTGCAAAGTTTTATAACCGCAGGGTCGTGTAGTTTATTCGGGCAGATTTATTAGTGAACCACCTTCACCCAAAATCGTAACCTGGAAACGTTAATTCAAGGCCTTTGTGTCACTTTACGGCTTCGGTCCTAAATTACTATGAGAAACGCGTGATGCGTTTACATATATTTGTATTTTCAGAGACTACGCTTCATTTTTTTATATCTTCGAAACAAATATTTAAAATATCAGTTGTTAGTAAACTTATTGATAAAATTCAAAAGGAATGTAATGTTTGTATTCAGATTCAATCATTAATACTATCTTATAATAATCTCGTTAAGCAAGGATTAGCCATCTCTTGTAAGTAATTTAATAATATCCTAGTGAATTTATAATGTTTGATTTTATAAAACTTTTAGTATTTACTTTAAAAAATAGCACTTTAGCTACGGTAGCGCCACCAATTTAATGCCTTTTGTCGTTAATTTACTACGTCTTATCCTCAAGAGGAGTTTATGGGTAAAGTTTTCACTAATCAGTTGCTGAGCAGTTTCTTCAAATTTTACAAACGATTATAAGTAAGGCCAAACTAGTTGTGTTTAGTTTTCCCGTTAGAAGTGTCACAGTATTAGATAGACTGAATAATTATTTTTGATGTAATGTAACTTACTATTTATTTCTGTTCTTTTTCTAGATTATAAGTATCTATTTTCGGTTAGATTTACTATTATGTATTGTTAGGCCTTAAAATGGAAATACTGTAGAATACTTTTTAATAATAAAAAATACATTTATATTTTAAATATCTAAAGGTAATGAGGTATAAAAGTGGATATCTAAACTCAAGCTTTCTGCCCACTACACCGTGTCATACCATGACCGTGCTAGGAACGTATCCGCCAAAAAATATTCTCTGTATTGAAAAGTATTAGAATGTACCCACTTGACCGTTTCCTCACCGACCAAGACTAGCGTGCCAGACACGGACCGTCAACAATCGTCAGCGAGAATATTTTGCAGGTGCCTCAACGCTACTACGTGCATGGGAGCGACGTTGTGAAAACGGTCATCGTACGGGTACTAACAGCGTATGATGACCGTCCTAAGCTGGTTTATGCCGTTTGTCTTAGTACAGTACTTAAATATAGTACTGTAACGACTAACCTCCTGAGTCGTCATGTATATTAAGAAATATGTGTAAAAATTACAATGGTAGAACGCCTCCACCATGTAACGGCCAGCGGATTCAGAGCTGACCGGGATCTTCAATAAGAGACTGATTCAGAGCCTAGGCTTCATATTAGGAACGAAGAGACACTTTTACATAGATGTGTTCTACTCGCGCACCGATACAGCTCTGTCTTCTCTTGCTTTGCGGAGGTGTTCTATGATTGTAATTTAAAAATATTATATTTCTTAATATACATGATGACCAAGAAGAAGAAGTCGTTACAGTACCTATAAGCTGGTGTAATAGAGAAAGGCTTTGTAAATACTATTCATTGCATAATATTTTTATTAGTATCCATACCACGCCATATGATACGCGGATGATGCGCACATTATACGTGGATGATACGCACTTTATACGCGGATGCTACGAGTATGGTACGCTTTTGATATCGTATTATTTACAGTGCCTGATACACTACGCATGTACGCCTGTCTACACTATATATTAATGCATCCAAAGACAAGCCCCGGCCAGTGTAGGATTATTGTGGGATATGAGAACAAAAGGTACCAGGCTATTGGGGAGAACTGCTTGTGGTACTAGGGCTCTATGAATATGGGGACTATGGCGTCTGCCCGTCGCAATGTTCAGAGAACATGGAAAAATGGGCAGACGGTGACTCGCCACTCTCTGCATGGGCCCCAAATGTTGTTAATTTAATACAATGCTATTGTGTGTATTTATAATGTAAAATGTAAACATCCTAATCTGTAACGTTTGTGTTTCTGTTACATACTGTTTAAGTGCCTACATCGTATAGATATGTATAAGTTAGTTTAATTTTCATATACCACTGAATAGAGTTTATAGTGGTTATTTCCCAGTATGTGAGTTTACACACTACATCCATGTTTTAAGTACAAATATTTGTGTTTCATTCGCTCCTCTAAAGCGGTTGTTGAAGCGTATGTAACATATCATGAACAAACAGCTTATAACGGGAAAATAAAATATTTCTCTCAGTCTACTTAAGACGATTCATTTTATGAATTTTATTCGTCTGATAGCAGACTGTAATCTTATTATTGTCAGATAGAAATATATCTTTTTATCTTAACAAAGCTTCAGAAATGACAAAAAGAATTGAAAATAAAACCTATATTATTATATACCTTATTATAAAACAATGGTATTTCAGGTATTAACTATTCATTTACATTTTATTTTACTTTATTTACAACTAGCTGCCCTGGCAGACGTTGTCCTGCTCTGAAAAAATAAAATCTAGGACCCGCTCCCAGCGCCACCTACCACCGGTTCCCATTATGGATCTAACCCATCCGGGGACCTACTTAAATATACAAAAACAAAATCACCAAAATTACTTCAGGTGATTAGGAGGATTCTAGAACCCGATCTCAGCGCCATTTGCCGGTTCCAACGAGATGAAAAGCATCCTATGTCCGTCTCCTGGTTCTGAGCTACCTCCCCATCAATTTTCAGCCCGGTGCAGTCGTTCTTGAGTTATAAATAGTGTAACTGACACGACTTTGTTTAAATATATAGAAAATATAGATACTAAAAAACTCAGTAATTAACATTATTTTACCTTCTACGGATAATTTTGGTTTGCGCTTAGTTGTTATGCAACATAACTTTTTTTAATAGTCTTATAATATTATATGATTGTTTAATTTCATCCATTACGTCCATAACAAAAACCCCGAAACATAACTAACACTCTTCTTGGGGTGGTCGTATAATGAGGGCATATTATAATACTTAGACTGCATTGAACTCACGCGAGAACAATAAAAGCTACAAATAATGTTCACAAGTTATTACCCTTCATTTTATTCGTACGATCATTAAAATATTTCACACGCATGGTCGTGGTAGGTTTTATTACTTAAGTTATTTCGATTTTTCCATCAAACGTTTTCTTTGCGCTCTAATACCTGCGATACGCATCGGATGGTATCAGCTGGATTGTAATGAAACATTTAACGAGTAGCTTATATGCTACGGCTTCGTATATATGTTTGGTTTTGTATCTTACATTTTTACGTACTTTTTAGAAGCTTTTATTTAACTTGCAATTGATGTTCCTATGTATGTATGTAAGTTCGGGTGGAATCTTGTAAGTTAAATTTGACCAGCTTCCCGGTTTCCGAATGAGCTGAAATTTTGCACACATAAGTATATCGTGTGATAATGCAACAATAATACCATGGTGCTAATCTGATGATGGAGTTGGAAGGTGGCCATAGGAGCTCCTGTACTTAACAAGATAGACCTGTTCTGTTTGGGCTCTCGTTTTACTTGTCTTGGCTAGAACTCTGCTGCCAGGTGGCAGGTAGAAGGGCATTTGCCCAGCTGGATGGTTGCCACCCCTGGTCTAAACTATGTCGCCATAACAACCTTGAGTTGTGTTCCGGCATTAGTGACCAGGTTCCAGTCTCCCTTAAGAGAGCAGCAGCACATATGTAGCACCTTTGGTGTTGTAAATGTTCATAGGCGATGGTAACCGCTTTCCATCAAGTGGGTCGGCTGCATGTCTGCTGGACTCCTGCAATAAAGAAAATGCTAGATATCCAGGATCTCAAAAACTTGTATTTAAAAACCTTTTTAAAAAACAATTATTATCTGTGCAGGAACGGAAAAAGAATACAAGTTCCTGCGGCCTTGCGCCCTGTCGTAAGGGGCGACAAAAAACCCATAGCCGCAGTAAGGTATTTGCCCGTTTAGATGGCTACCGCTCCTGGTCTAGAGTATACCACCATAACAACTTTGAGTTGTGTTCCGGTATTAGTGGCCAGGTTCTAGTCTCCCTTAAGAGAGTGGCAGGACATTGTTATTACCTCTGCTGTTACAAATACATAGGCGATGGTAACCGCTTTCCATAAAGTGGGCCGTCTGTCTGTCTGCTAAACAATTACAGTGCAAATATGAAGAGAAAGAGTCTTAAAGACAATAAAGCAATGGAAACTCCCGTAAATAAGAGATAATTCCATATCTCTAATTTGTTTTGTTTCGATGTTGTTACCGCGCTGCGATAAGGAATAAATTCGGAATAGGCAACCAATGTGCTGTTATTAATGTTGTCGGTTTGTTCCAATGGTTTTGCTCATTAGACAAATATTCCGAATGAACATTTAAGGAGCTGTGTAAGTAAGTCGAAAGTTTATTTCTGCAAGTTATTTGTTTCTGTGTTGTTATATTTGGAAACATTGCTAGCGAGTGAGATTCGATTGCGATCTTGAGAGTTTCTGTTGGGAAACGGAAATGGTATAGCAGTTATAATATTTGGACATTTTAAAAGTAAGAAAAAGAAAGATTTTATTGAAGAAATAGCGACTCACTTACACTGCTTATATATATTATATCATGCTAATAGTATTAAGAAAATATCAGCAAACAAAGTAGTCTGATTTATATTATTATAGTTATTATTGATAACTATACCTTCTCCTATCTTTTTTTTCTTACTCGTTACATTTTTCAAATTTTAGTAAATTTGTATATTTAGATGTTTAATTTAATAGATTTTTTACTTTTACATGTATAATTTTAGATTATCTAATATATAAAATTCTCGTGTCACAGTTTTCGTTGCCATACTCCTCCGAAACAGCTTGACCGATTTTGATGAAATTTTTTGTGCTTATCCGGTATCTATGAGAATCGGCCAACATCTATTCATCCCTCTAAATGTTAGGGGTAGTCCACCCCTAAATTTATTTTTTTATTTTTTAGACAAAATTTTTAATTTCTATTTTTTTATGATACAACATACAAAAATACATACAACCCTAGATTTTCAACCCTCTACGATCACCCCTATTTTTTACCGGGCAGGACGACGTTTGCCGGGACAGCTAGTACATTTATAGATTTTGTGTATAAGAAATTTAAACATCATTACTAAGTGTTATTGATTGCAAAAATCATCTGTGCAATGTGCTTGTTTGCAAATATGAGTATAGGTATATATGTGTGTGTGTGTGTTTAATAATGTATAGTTGTGTCCGCCATTTCCATCACGAAGGACTTTAGCTATATATTTATATCATCTGAACTCTGCAAAAACATCTGAGATTCTGCGAAAATTTAATTTAAAATTAATAATAATAATAAAACTTCATTTATTTTTCTCAACACTACCAATTTACAAAGGTGTATGAAACTGGTTGGTGCCTGAAATAGATTTACAAAGAAATCTGTGTGACAGGATTTTTAAATTTAATATTTATTAGATTACTAAGATAAAAAACACAATCAATTGTTTCTGTTTCCTATTTTAGTAATCTAATAATTATTAGAAAGAAAAATGTACTACGTGATGTGTGTTATATATACATGCGAATTTTCCAAAGTGGGCCTTCAGGGTCAAAGGGTCAAATCAAAGATATCCGACTATCCGTGCAGGAATGGAGAAAGAATACAATTTCCTGCGGCCCGGCGGCCTGTCGTAAGAGGCGACAAAACAACCCACAGCCAGGTGGTAGGGAAATTGCCCGACTGGATGGCTACCACCCCTGGTCTAGAGTATGTCGCCATAACAACTTTGTGTTGTGTTCCGGCATTAGTGACCAGGTTCCAGGCTCCCTAAAGAGAGCAGCAGCGCATTCGTAGCACCTTTGGTGTTGCAAATGTCCATAGGCGATGGTAACCGCTGTCCATCAAGTGGGCCGTCTGCCTGTCTGCTGATCTCCTGCAATAAAAAAAAAAAAGAATCTACCGAGGCCGATTTTGGTGAAAACTAAAATGGTATCATTAGATTTTTGTAAAATCAATTACCCTTGTCAGAAACCGTATCGGCTGATCTTTAAAAATGAATGCATCTATTTCAATTAATTAAAACGATTTCTTACAAGTTATCTAAAGATGATAGATAGAGATAGATAGATAGATAACACTTTATTGCACACCAAAATATACAATTACAAAAACAGTCCATGTTTACAATACTTTTAGGCAATACAACAGGCGGCCTTATCGCTCAAAGCGATCTCTTCCAGGCAACCTAAATAACAGAGATTGAATCAGGCGAAATAGGTGGTACAGGAAAAAGGCAATAGATACACAATACACAAATACTCAAACTAATTTAAGAAATAAATATACAAATACATACATATATACATAGTCATATATATATATATATATATATATATATATATATATGTATATATACATACAATATATATATATACAATAACACATAAGTTATTATAATAAATAAATGTCTTAGCATGATTATATTGCGTAAATCAGAAATAGTTATTTATGGACAAATAGTGTTTTCTAAGTAAATTTCTAAATATAGGTAAGGATTTGGCCTCTCTGACAGTAAGAGGCAGCATATTCCAAAGTTTGACAGCCTGCACCGTAAAAGAATTATCATAATAGGATGAAGTGTGTGCAGGCGTCATAAGTTTTCGATATGTATCGTGGCGCAAATTGTGGGCAGTGGATAGGCGAAGGAATTTAAAACGTTCCTTAAGGTATTGGGGACTACTAGGAGTATATAATATGTTATAAAGGAGAGTGAGAATGTGAGTATTCCGGCGAAAATGAATAGGAAGCCACTTGAGTCTTTTACGATATTCGGAAACATGGTCATATTTACGCAAACCAAATATGAACCTTATACAAAAATTCTGAAGCCGCTCAAGCTTGTTCAGCTGTTCTAAGGTTAAATCTAGATAGCAGGCGTCAGCGTAATCAAGTATGGGAAGCAAGAGAGACTCAGCAAGCGTAATCTTGGTAGCAGTGGGCAGAAAGTTTCTTAATCTTCTGAGGGATCTAGAAGATAAGAAGACTCTGCGACTTAAATCGGTGATGTGAGGCCGCCAAGACAGCTCTCTATCGATGATTATGCCGAGATTTTTGACAGTATCGCTCAGAGGAATATGTGTCCCGTCAAAAACAACCTGTGGTAAGGAGGACCAGTTAACTTTGGCATTCATCCTAGGGCTACCGACGATTATCAACTGATAAGATGCATGTATACTAATCAATAGTTTTAAGGAACTTAGTGCGTAACTTTAAGTCACATAATTAATAAAACTAGTGGTTGCCCAGTGGTCTAAATTCAACCATAATTAATTTAAATTATATGTTTAAACATTATTAAGGGTCTGTTGTCAAGTTGTGACTATATTTCTGTAATTACAGATTTCGCCAAGGCTACACTGTTAATTTGACTTTAACAATAAATAAAAGAGCATATACGGGCGTGTGTGTCAAATACATGGTAGTGTGTGTAATATTTTATGCATAATTTAAAAAAATATATTAGCATTCTGCACTCCTTCTCTATATAAACTATTAAGACTAATAAGAATGTCTGCGAAATTTCATACTCCTCCGTCCGCGCAATTTTCGTAAAAAGGGGTACAAAGTTTTTGCTTCACGTATGAATAGATTGAAGTAAATTATAGAAAAAATATATAGAATCGCTATGTTATTAATTTTTATTATACTATCATTCTAATTACTTATTTATAATAAATATATATAACTAGCTGTCCCGGCAGACGTCGTCCTGCCCGGTAAAAAATAGGGGTTGGTCGTAGAGGGTTGAAAATTTAGGGTTGTATGTATTTTTTAATGCTGTATCATAAAAAAATAGAAATTAAAAATTTCGTCTAAAAAATAAAAAACCAAATTTAGGGGTGGACTACCCCTAACATTTAGGGGGATGAAAAATAGATGTTGGCCGATTCTCATAGATACCGGATAAGCACAAAAAATTTCATCAAAATCGGTCAAGCCGTTTCGGAGGAGTATGGCAACGAAAACTGTGACACGAGAATTTTATATATTAGATTAAAATCTGTACGTAAATTATATCAAGTACTAGTTGTCCCGGCAGACGAAGTCCTGCCCGGAAAAGCTTCACTCAATATGCCGACAGCAGCGCCACCTACCGGGTCCAATTGTGAACCAACTCAAAAACCTTCCCTGGCTCATGCACAACAACTTTGCTAAACATCATCACATGATCAAATGTATGGTTTACGATTCTATAAAGGACATGCAGACAAACATTCATTTCATATATATAAGAAGAAGATAAGATGTTGCTATAAGTTACGTTCTATGAAATGTGTCGGCCAGGCCGTCGTTTTTGAAACCCACTGTAATGACGTTGCTGACGATCTACTTGATGAAAGTAAATGTTGTCATCATAAAACAAAATTAATACCAATACGGCTTGATTATTGAATTAATTAAACTAAGGTCCCAACGCATTCAAATATAATGTTCAAACCTTCCTATATATACAATAAATATTACAATTATAGTTTTAAGACATTATTGTAAGCAAAACTTTGTCATTTTTTGTGATATAATAAAAACAATTGTAATTTATTTTGAACTTCTAAAAGTTTTCAGACGAAATTCTTTTACATATTCATGGTTGAAATTGTTACAAAAAACTTTAATTAAAAATATCCATAATACCACAAATTTTCTTGTTAAAACGTCAAAGTTTTCAAATAATCAAAATAAACTTAAAGCTGAACTTAATGTTGGAGGGTAGTTCGCATATACAATAATATATTTCTCGGGTCACTGATTAAGTTAGGAAAATGATAATTATACCAAAGAAATATTTTAATTGTTCTTTAATATTAAATTAAAACAATATTTTCATATCGCTACATTTAGGCTGTACTCGGGAGCAGTGAAAATGGCCCATTATTATAAATCTTTATATGTCAGAAAGTAAGGCGCAAATCAAACTGAAAAGACCTTCTGAGGCTTTATTTTCGTATACATAATGGTTCTCTAAAACTGTTTTCGTGATCATGCTAGAGATTTTGCAATAAGCTCCCAGCTGAGATTTTCTCTAAGTCCTACGATATGGGTTTAATTCCTTCGAGGCCAGCAGAATGCTGGTAGCATCTATGGTGTTGTAAATGTTCATAGGTATCGGGTTATCGTAAAGCAATTATGTTTTCTATTAGATGGGACGTTAACCTGTTTGCTGTACTCCATTAAAATAAAATGTAATAAAAAAACCTACTACGCAAACTATTTGCGTCGTTACACACTTAGTAGTGTAGTCGTGATTTCCTACATTGTAAAGTCATTTTTAATCTAAAAAGCACATACTACACTTTATGTATTAAGATATACGAGTAAAGCGTGTGCCTGTCTGCCTTCTTCTCTGTTTAATATTTTATTTCAATAAAACGTTTCTGTCCTTCAGGGCTAAAAATAAAATTACAATGAAGATGGGATGCTTGATTTCTTTTGTGTTGTTTACTTTTGTAGTGAACTTTGCCTGACTATTTTCTACGACTTAACAGCTGTTGTACGTAATAAATTAATTGAAAAATAACCTTAAGAAGGTTAAATAGTATCAAGATAAAAAAATGCTTAATTGCGGAGTGTGATATTGATCCAAAATTTTTGCTCCTAACTGTATAAACATCAGTGGGCGTTGATAGTATTGTCAGCCTACGTGATTAGTATCGCAGTATAGTGTTTTTGATTTAATTAAATTATATATTAGTCGTAGTTCATAGCTTCACTAAATTAGGACTACGTTCCATTTAGGCTTGTAAAGTTTCTTAGTAAATAGGCTTGTTAATGCAACATTAATTTTTCAGAACAGACTGTTAGTTTCTAAGACTAACAACAAACATAAACGCACAGAGAAACAAAGTTTACCAAGTTATTTAATACCTATACCTCATTAGCGCCAGGCATATAATAGTAAGTTTCGTTGACTTGCATTTTAATTTAGGGCCAATTTTTCAATCATCCGAAACAGTCATTCATAGAAGAAAGTATAACACTGAAAAAATAAAAAATTCAGTTGCATGAATAAAACAGTTGAATGGCGTTACTTTTGAATTCGCTTGGGTAATAATTTATTGGACTGATAACTTTTATCTGATTATTGAAAATCGGCCCTTAGGCTTGCAGAAAAATCGTTTACGTGAAAATACTTTTACGAACATTTCAGAATGAAGAACTTTAGAAACTTGTGCTATCCTTGCACTAGAAGAAAGAAAGATTTTGTTGTAGAGAAAACTTTAATGCGTGACCAGCGTTTTCAGCTTTCCAAGTCTGCGCTTTTGCACAGTTAAGGTAAATTGGTGTGCACACTCGGCAACTGCTCACTTTTCTATGAACATTTTATACTCTTGATAAATAAATCATTTTATGTATCTTGAAATAAATCTAATGGCGGAACTATTGTGAGTAGTAGTAAAGTGTGTAGTAGTGTATTTAATGCGAAAATGTGTATACAAAAGGTGTTAAATTTAACATAGTACAGCTCTCCAAACTCCGCCTTTCGGCATTCATATGTATCCTGCTTACAAATTCGATTACAATATATTTATCGTATTATTATTATTTATTTAATTATTTACCTATTAAAATCTCAACCAATAAGTTATAAAAAAGTGTATTAAATTATAACGATGTCAATTAAAATTCATATATTATGGTTTTGTCATTTAAAAATTCATCGATACTGTAATATGCCTTATCGGTTAACATCTTTTTTAAACGTTTTCTAAAACTTCATAAACGTGCAGACGTCAAAAGTTCAATAAACGCTTGGAAACAGTGTAGAATTGTCTTTACCTATTAGTGCGGATATCTTTACTTATTAATAAAAAAATCTCTTCCTTAAGTTGAAGCACAACCGTAAGACTCGCCAAGTATCCATAAATCCCTCTTAAAGTCAAAATATAAACTTGATGTGTTCGTTTAGAGCCCTCTCGTATTTTACGATGTAGCTTAAAATCATTATAAGGTTTCATTAGGTTTTACACGGCGTTAAAGAGGATTACTACCTGTTCGTAGAAACTTTGAGCTCATCAAAGTTTTAACTTCTGCGATAGACTTGGTTAGTACTACATGAATGCTAGCACCGAATTTTAAAGATCGTCCACACAGAATATTAAATAAAGTATTATAGTTATATAAAGTAGTACTTTCTGCGTGTAACGGAACACAAACCAAAAGTTCTTTTGTATAATATTTGTTTCTATTTTATAAGCGGACTTTGATTCTATAATCCTCATATACGGTAATTGTATGAAATGGTATGCTCTTTATTGTTTACTAAACGCAATGTTTTTGCAATCTCTACTAAAAAAAACATATTGACAACCTTACTTGGAAAATTACTAACAGACAATTGACTAAATATATTTCATTTGTAGGAGAAAATCATGGAAGATGAATACTAGAATATCGTTAAATTAAATACGTAACTAAAACGTCCTTAAATCTGGCGTGATTAATGGCCCGTTCTTATATCTTCATGTCCATTCATTTGCTTTACATCGGTTAATATATTACATAAGCTCCATAAAAGTAATGACTGACTATTTATTTGATTTTTTCTTCCACCCAGTTTAATATTATATAAAAAAAATTTGAACTAGGCATATTTGCTGAAGAGTTTCTTGCGCCGCGTGCCGCTTCTTCTCTTCAATCCACAACATGTTGTGAAGCGGTGGTAAATTAGATTAGGCTCCCATATAGTAAATAATAACCATAAACAAAATTAAAACTAAATAATTAAAATGAACTAGTTGGCGGTAGGCTTAGTAAAACTTTAACAATACTCGTTGGACAAATGTCGTGTATCGTAGTTGTAGCTCAACTAGCCCCCTCTCTTAATCAGGCCGTCGTTTTATACTTCACAAATGAAAATGTGCCCGCCCGGCAACGCCGACACAATTTCCTAGAATCAGCTTGTACTTCTAATCCGCAACACATGGCTAATGATGCTCCTGAGCGAATACAATTGGACAATAGGTTGTTCTCCACAATAACTAGAAACGTATGCCAATAAATAAGTGAACAAAAGAAGACGATGATAAAAGGATTATAATTAGTTGAAATGCTGACAGGTAATAAAATGTGCTTTTACAGATCTGTACGTGGAATTTGTCTTTGTTGGCGCCTAAGTTGTAACAATACAAATATAAATATAGCTAAGTTATTTTGTACTTTAAATGTTGTTTATAGTTTAGATCATAAATAATTATCTATAATTACTTAAACGGTTGATATAACATTGTCACTTTGCACTGTATTTCAGCAATGTTTCATATTCAAAATTTGTTAAACATTTAGAATAGGTATTTTATATAGATACGAACAGTCTAAGACCTAAATGAACAAGTTCCTTCAAGATAAACAATTTGAGTTACGGTTCTGGGGTAATAAAAAAGCCCTTTATAATAAGATCTGCGAGTACTGGATAAATATAAATACGCCTACTTTTTATAACGTAAGTGCCAGTCATAAGTCTCTTGATTCGTATTAATAAAGAAAACCCACAAAGTTAGACCTTTTTGTTATCCTCGACAGCGGTTTAACAAGAACAACCACAACTTCTATCCAATTCAAAGGCCTTTATACCTCATAAAGAATGCTCAAAGAAAAACCGTTTTAGCTAAACCTAGCCTATTAGGGATAAAAGTAGTTTGAGCTGTACTTAGGCAGTTAGTAACTAGGTCTTTGGAAATAGATTCGTGGCTTTAATGGCCTGAAAAGGGATCGTTGGAGTTAATTCGCATTATTGCTGTTCTTATTCCGTAGGTAAACGTTTTCTTAATATTATTTTTCATTTTTCATATTCGAAAGTACGCTTGGACTTGCCTGATCGGAATGAAACAGTATTTTTCGTTCCAGGGAAATGATATTTCCTTTTGCCAAAAAAAATATTATTTTTTAGGTTTATGGCTTGGCCGCTAGGCCTTTAAGCTAGATCTTAGTTTACAATATAGTCTCTTCATCTTCTTAAGCCTATGTGTGAAGCACGGCTGAACTGTAGGTAATCAGCTAGTTCCATTCAACGGAGTTATTGTGAAACCTCAAATGCCACATTTGACTATACAGTTCACATTTCTCACAAAAGACATAATTACTACTCAAAAAATATAAATATCCTATAACTATTGTTCATTTTAGAGTAATTTTACATATTGTTAGAAAATAAAACTGCACAGCGCAACATCTCCTTTTAATTCCCGCCAAAAACTCCCAAAGAATAAAAAACTAAGTGAACCATAGATATACGGCTCATGTGTCAGCTTACATACTTACAACAGTAAATATAGTTAAGTTTATATTTATTATTAAAATGTATGTAAGTATTCGTACAATAATTATGTATGCCACTATCATACATACATACATACCTTCACGCCAGGTCCCTTGCGGGGTAGGCACGAACAACCACTATTGCCATCCTGATCAGAATATTCTTGCCACGGGTTGTCTGGAAGAGATCGTTTTTTAGCGATAAGACCGCCCTTTGTACCCAATTAGATTAATACTAGTTCGTATGTTTTCTGTAATGGTGTACAATAAAGTGTTATCTATTTATCTATCTATCTATCTATCTAAATCCCAGTCATCATCATCATCCGAGCGTTAAATCCCGGTTGCGTTCGGAGCGATCACTTCGACGCCCAGGGTCCGCTTTCCTACTTTTTCTTCTCCACTTCGCGCGATCTTCGGCATCCCTAGTGTTGAGACCGTTGGTACGCATGTCTTGCCTCACAACGTCAAGCCAGCATTTCTTGGGCCTACCCCTTCGACCGGGACCTGGCGGAGGCGGCATGGCTAGACATTTGTTCCCCACGTAACTAGCCGGTTTCCGTAAAACGTGGCCTTACCAGCGCAAGCGACTCTCCTGCAGTTTGTCTGCTATGTCACGGACGTGAAGGCTGCCGCGGATGCGGGAGTTCCTGACACGATCCTTTCGCGTGACTCCACACATCCAGCGAAGCATATTCATTTTCGTGACACGTAGCTCCTGCTTGTGTCGCTCAAGCACAGGCCACGCTTCACTGCCATATAAAAGAACAGGTCTAATAATAGATTTATAGACCTGTCCTTTTAGCTTAACCGGCATTTTGGGGTCGCAAATGACACCTGTCACCTCACGCCACTTGGCCCAAGCTGCTGATATTCTAGCCTTGACGTCATGGTCGATGTCCCCGGACGCGCTGAGTACAGATCCCAGGTACTTAAACTGGTCCGTGCGCTCGGCCGTGTATTCGCCTATACGCACGGACGTGGGATCCGTAACGTTGCAAGCCAAGTACTCTGTCTTCGCCACACTTAGTTTTAGACCGCCGTTCTCAAGCGACTCCTTCCACGCATTCACACGTCGCACCAGGCGGGCCCTATCCGCATCTGCCAGCGCGATGTCGTCCGCATACATAAGCAACCATGGTGGTTGCTCATGTCGGTCTCTGATGTTGTTGGACACTTCGTCCAATATCTAAATCCCAGTATAAATTGTAATAAAAATATCAACAATTTTGTAACATCATTACTTATAAATTACTTTTCACTTTATTTTTATTTAATTTAGATAATTTGAGCTAAATATTTACTATCATCTATCAAGCTATTGGCCCAAAATGAAGTGAATTTTTAACAGCTGAGTTGGGCAACTGTTTTGGCATATGTAAAATAATGATAATATATAAGTACTACAATATTTTCACAAGAAAAAATGTTTCGAACGTGTATTCTCTCCAAGGCAAAGCAACAAACTGTCTGGTGTCACCACAAAACGTGTTACCCATTATTTTTCCTAAAATATTCCGGGCATAGCATGCGACCGGAATCTAAATGTGCCCACGGCTCTCTCATAACGACTTTACAGCTTATCAAATTTTCTAGGCAGCTCGGTCTTTATTAAACCTCTTGAGATTTTCATTAGGGTTATTTCACTGAGAATATAACAGAGCTTTGTTGTTGTTGACCTAAAACATTAAGTCTTGTCGGCACTGGTTATAATTTCGCAGGTTTAATCATATTAAATAATAATACGACAAAACAACCCACAGCCAGGTGGTAGGGCATTTGCCCGACTGGATGGCTACCACCCCTGGTCTAAAGTATGTCGCCAAAACAACCTTGTGTTGCGTTCCGGCATTAGTGACCAGGTTCCAGTCTCCTTTAAGAGGGCAGCAGCGCATTTGTAGCATCTTTGGTGTAGCAAATGTCCATAGGCGATGGTAACCGCTCTCCATCGAGTGGGCCGTCTGCCTGTCTGCTGACCTCCAGCAATAAAAAAAATAAATAAAAAAAAAACGTGCATAGAATACAAATTACAATATTTAACAAAGTACTTTGAGTTATAATAAAAAAAATGATTTTTGATTGATTAATCATAATATCATAAATCATCTGATCTCATCAATTAGAAAATATCTTTAGTGTATGCAACCCTGCCTTTAGCTTCTCCCCATCTCGCTGGACTCATAGGTTTGCTGGAAGAAAACTCTTTTAGGGTTAAGCTCGCCTTTGTACATCACCACTGTTCTACAATTTTGTATGTAACTTTTTGTGTACAATAAGGAATAAAAGATCATATCAATAAGTTATGCTCTAGGGTTATTTAATATTTGATTTAGTAATTGACTAGTGTTCGCTTCCCCATGTTATGTTTGTTGGTGTGCGCATTGAAATCAGTGAAACTGTTAGAAAGTTATGGAGAACTGTTTTAGTGGCTGCACCTGACTGAAATCAGTCAGAAATTTCGCGTAATCCGCTTCGCTAAGAAGACTAAAGAATTTTCTACCGACTGCTACTAAAATATATAAGATATAACTCAAGATCAACTGGATAAG
Source organism: Dendrolimus punctatus (assembly GCA_012273795.1). Taxonomy (NCBI): domain Eukaryota; kingdom Metazoa; phylum Arthropoda; class Insecta; order Lepidoptera; family Lasiocampidae; genus Dendrolimus; species Dendrolimus punctatus. The sequence goes on from CM022535.1 coordinate 9,172,175, forward strand.
CTTGAACGTCTCTAAAATGTTTATATCCGGTTCATATTTGGGTTGCGTAAATATGACTATATTTCCGAATTACTAACCTTATATATAATAACCTGTTTGCCAAAAATCGTAAAATTATAAACCCAGTAAACATAGATAGATAGCACAATTGGCGGCCTTATTGCTGAAGAGCGACCTATTAAACTGTTTTCTAATTTAATAAGACAATGGACATCAAGGTACATTTACAAACAAAATAAATATAGATATATAGTACAATGGCGGACTTATCGCTAAAGAGCGAGAGCCTATGGAACCCTTAGAATTACCACATTAAATTTGTAATAAATAGACGTGACATAAATATAAATGGTATTTTACCAAAGTATTAAACACCAATATTCAAACTAAAATCACATTAAACCCCTAGCAGTGAAAAACTTTCCGACTATTAAGCGTCTAATAAATAATTCCGTTGCGGTTAACTGAAGTGTTTCAAGGTAACACGAAAAGCGTTTTATCGACAACAAGAATTTGCTCGCGGTTTTACTCGAGTAACTCAATTTTGTCTTGGATAGTTGAGAAATTTCATGAAATGCAACACAAAATCTTTAATTCCTGAAAATATCAATAAATAAACTAATCTTAATTTTTGTTTTGCTTGAATATAGTACAATAAAGATATTATAATACTTGACTGACTCTATATAATCTACAATTTTTATGGTTTGCGAAGACTTAAGGCTCACAATAATTTTAAAGTCATAGTTTACCAAAATAATATACACATAATTATATTTATTGATTCTTTATATTTGTATGAAGTTGAAGAATATTACTTATCGCGTTAGCATTATTTCAGACTAAGGACTATGCTGATCCAATATTTTTTGCACCCACAGACCAACATTGTTTTTTATGTAATTAATTATTAGAAATTTAATATACATAATAATAAAAGGCATCACTTATAACACGGAGATTAGGGAGGATGTTAACATCAAACCAGTAATAATTGAAAAGAAAATGATTAAGACTACTAAGAGGGAGAAAGAAAGAAACTTTATTTGCAAAAATAGCGACGCAATTACATTTCTTATAAATTTTTATACACAGAGCATATTTTGAAAATCTATACGCCGCATCTTCAGCAAACAAGGTCTGCACTCAGCATATTACTGTGCCGGAACTATATCCGACACAACGCTGATTTTCAGTGCAAACCCACCCTTGGACGTAAGGCGAAAAACGACCCAATTTGGTTAATAAAATAATAATAAATCAACTAATTATTATTAAAATAAGATTATTATTTGATAATAAAACAACGAAATAATAAAATATAATAAATATTAAAACGCCAATAACTTAGACAACAATGACCTGTAACAATATCATTCAGAGTTGCGGTTCTTAATTGATGATTGAAAATCTCAACTGTTTTATTACATATGCTGTTATAAGTGGTATATACTATACACAACAAGAACTCCATCATTTGGCGTCAGTTAAAGACCTGCTCCAGAATTCTTCATTATTATTAAAATACGCAGATATTTACCGCGACTGTACATATTTTGTTTCTTATTAAATATTTCAATTCAAAATACTGAGAAAAATACATGGTTGAAAAGTAAAGTAACACATTACAGTAGACATTTACCGGGGCTTCACTTCCTGGGTCGCGTGGAAAATGCCCGGGAAGAAATAATTTGAGGCGGTGCGGTGTCACTTGACCCCACTCGACTGAAAGGCTCGTCGACAGTGTCACCGCCTCGGTGTAGTCCGCCATAAATAAACAAGCATCGATCGCTTATTCCCCAGGTTATAGAATATTTTTTCAAATATTTCATATAGGGTTCACGAGTTATATTCTTAAATAGCTGTTGGTAGCGGCTCGCATTGAATAGTAGTCAGTTTGAGCAAATCTTCATTTCCTTTTTTATCCACGTGAAGTTGAATTTCAAAAAACGAAACCGATACGCGTGTTCGTTTATTTCTGACCAAAAGCATGTATGTAAAGTTTCGTACTGCTTACTTCGAAAGTGATGGATTTTCATACAAGCTTTCATTCCCTTTTTCACCCCCTTTGGGATTAAATTTGCAAAAATCCTTTTTTAGTTTTGTAAGGACCTGTCTGTAAATTTTCACGGTCCTGGACCCAGTAATTTGGGTTGTGCGCTGATATATCAGTCAGTAAGGTCAAGCAATTATGTAAATGTAGGTATAGATAGATATGCCGCATTAGTACTATACTTTATATCTAATATATAAAATTCTCGTGTCACAGTTTTCGTTGCCATACTCCTCCGAAACGGCTTGACCGATTTTGATGAAATTTTTTGTGCTTATCCGGTATCTATGAGAATCGGCCAACATCTATTTTTCATCCCCGTAAATGTTAGGGGTAGTCCACCCCTAAATTTTTTTATTTATTTTTTAGACAAAATTTTTAATTTCTATTTTTTTATGATACAACATACAAAAATACATACAACCCTAGATTTTCAACCCTCTACGATCAACCCCTATTTTTTACCGGGCAGGACGACGTCTGCCGGGACAGCTAGTGAACTTATAAAGACTTACCTTCCATGATCAAATTGATTATGTACTAGCAGAAGGTGATGTCAGGAGCCTTAAGAACAGACGTGCGGGCATGACAAGAGCTATGAATGTCAAAGAAGCAAGTCAGGTGTGTAAGAATAAACCTGAATGGCGCTCTGTTGTTAGTGCCTACCCCGCAAGGGACCTGGCGTGAAGTTATGTATGTATGTTTAGAGACATACTATCTAAAACTCTCACAGGTATATTAGCTTCGAAAAGTTTTTTGTGTTTGTAGTAGTATTTGTATATTTACAGGAACTTTAATCTTGAAACATAAATTTCTTTCTACAATCAGCAAAAAGAGGTTCGTTATATTTTAAAGAAGAAAATATATTTACAATCAAAACTCAATAGCGAAGGTCAAATAAATAATTATTATTTACATTGCTAATGTTGTGAGGTCTGAATAATTCGTTTTAGTTTAATTAATGAGTTAATTGATAACATAAATGTAGAGAAATTAAATAATGCTTGTCTACATGCTATTGAAGAGGAAAAAAATTCAGGGCAGGGATAAAGCTTTAGATATAATATTAGACCGAATTACAATTAACACAAATTTTTCATTGGATGCAAGTGGGGATGATGTCTGGATTAAAAACTGTTTAATATTTATTATCGTTCAATATTAGATAGATAGATAGATAGATAACACTTTATTGCACACCAAAATATACAATTACAAAAACAGTCCATGTTTACAATACTTTTAGGCAATACAACAGGCGGCCTTATCGCTCAAAGCGATCTCTTCCAGGCAACCTAAATAACAAAGATTGAATCAGGCGAAATAGGTGGTGCAGGAAAAAGGCAATAGATATACAATACACAAATACTCAAACTAATTTAAGAAATAAATATACAAATACATACATATATACATAGTCATATATATATATGTATATATATACATACAATATATATATATATAATAACACATAAGTTATTATAATAAATAAATGTCTTAGCATGATTATATTCCGTAAATCAGAAATAGCTATTTATGGACAAATAGTGTTTTCTAAGTAAATTTCTAAATATAGGTAAGGATTTGGCCTCTCTGACAGTAAGAGGCAGCATATTCCAAAGTTTGACAGCCTGCACCGTAAAAGAATTATCATAATAGGATGAAGTGTGTGCAGGCGTCATAAGTTTTCGATATGTATCGTGGCGCAAATTGTGGGCAGTGGATAGGCGAAGGAATTTAAAACGTTCCTTAAGGTATTGGGGACTACTAGGAGTATATAATATGTTATAAAGGAGAGTGAGAATGTGAGTATTCCGGCGAAAATGAATAGGAAGCCACTTGAGTCTTTTACGATATTCGGAAACATGGTCATATTTACGCAAACCAAATATGAACCTTATACAAAAATTCTGAAGCCGCTCAAGCTTGTTCAGCTGTTCTAAGGTTAAATCTAGATAGCAGGCGTCAGCGTAATCAAGTATGGGAAGCAAGAGAGACTCAGCAAGCGTAATCTTGGTAGCAGTGGGCAGAAAGTTTCTTAATCTTCTGAGGGATCTAGAAGACAAGAAGACTCTGCGACTTAAATCGGTGATGTGAGGCCGCCAAGACAGCTCTCTATCGATGATTATGCCGAGATTTTTGACAGTATCGCTCAGAGGAATATGTGTCCCGTCAAAAACAACCTGTGGTAAGGAGGACCAGTTAACTTTGGCATTCATCCTAGGGCTACCGACGATTATCAACTGAGTTTTCTGTGGGTTTACGGCAAGTCCAAACTTTTTGCTCCATCTTAAAATGTGATTTAGGTCAGTGTTGATTTTATTGATTGCAGTATTTAGTGAATCAGTATCACTTTGTACGTAAATTTGTAAATCGTCAGCATATAGGTGGTAGGAAGAAGACAATTGGTCGGAGATAGAATTTATGAAAACAGCGAATAAAAGAGGAGATAAAACGCCGCCCTGAGGAACACCGGCAGTTAAACCACACCAGGATGAGTACGCCTCATCGATACGAATTCTCTGCCGGCGCCCATGCAGGTAACTGTGAAACCAGTCGATTACTGATGGAGATACGTTAAGAGTGCGAAGAATACCAAGCAATAAGTCGTAATCAACATTATTGAAGGCGCTGCTAAAGTCTAACAGTGATAGTATTGTCAACAGGCCATTCTCCATCCCATGCCGGATGTCATCCGTAATCTTGACCAATGCTGTGACTGTGCTGTGGCCTGGACGAAACCCTGATTGGAAGGGATTCATTAATGAATTTCGAGAAAGGAAAGTGCTAAATTGCTTGTGGACTAGGCGTTCTAAAACTTTTGAAAGATAAGGGAGAATGGAAATTGGACGGAATTCAGAAAAAGACGAAGGATTTGGTTTTTTGGGGAGAGGAATAACATGTGCTTCTTTCCAAGCAACTGGAAAGGTACAAGAAGTGATGGAGGAATTAAGGATGTGGGTTATAATGGGAATTATGACATCAAGAATGGGCACGATCATGCCACGACTAATACCATCACTGCCGACTGCATTTGAAGATATAGATTTTATAGCACTTTTAACGTCACATTCAGATAAAGGACTAAGAATAAAACTTGGATGTAAAGGAGTTGGAATAGAAGAAAGATTTTTCAATGTGTTTGACTTTGTCATTTTGTCAAAATACTTTGTAGATGTGAAATGTTGATTAAGACTATCAATGTCGAAGTTATTTGGAAAAGGATTTTGCACTGATTTTCCAACTCCAAGTGATTTCAAAAATTTCCATACTTTTGAAGGATTATCTTTCTCAACTGATTCATGAATATACCGGCGCTGTGCATCCCTACACACTCTATTGCAGCGATTACGAACTGTTATGAAAGCTTGTTTGTTTTCATCACTGGGTTTAAGCTTGTATTTGGTTTTAGCCACAGATTTTTTATGTATGAGCTTCTTGATATCGTCTGTAAGCCAAGGTGCAGGAAGATGCTTTATTCTGACACGTCGCATAGGTGCATGCAAATCATACAGCCTCAATAAGACTGTATTAAATACATACACCTTTTCATCTACAGTAGCTGCCTTGAAGACCCCAGACCAATCCAATTCTTGGGCGTCCTTGACTAGGGCGTCCAAGTTTACACCACCAAAATTACGCTGCATGATAACTTTAGTTTTGGCTTTTGGTGGACGAATGTTATAAGAAAGAAAAATCAAGTCATGATAAGAAAAAGCGTCCGCCGGGCACTGACCATGAGAAATAACATAAGAGGGTGTAGAAACAATGATTAAGTCTAAGAGAGACGGTGAAGAATTGGGGAAACAATGTGTTGCTTTCAGTGGAAGTATGGTCAGGCCAGAAGCCGTAACTAAAGATTCGAGGGACATACTACGATGATTCTGTTTTAGAAGACAGGTGTTAAAATCACCCATAATAATGGAATGATTATAATTTGGGATTAAGTCTTCTAAAAGTTTTTCAAAGGACGAGAAATAATTGACTTTAAGGGAAGGGCTATAAAACACACCTACTAAGACCTTTACCGAGCAAAGCTCCACCTCAATAAATAAGTGCTCACCAGTATCAGAAATAGGAGGTTGCGGTGACATGCTCACAATCGTATAAGGAAGATGTGTCCGGAGATAAATAGCAACACCTCCACCGCCACTACCTGTACGATCATTTCTGATAAGGTGGTATCCAGGTAAGTTATATAACGTTGAAGGGAGACATGGCTTTAACCACGACTCAGATACTAGTATAGCATGGATATTACATTGATTAAACGACGCCAACATATCTGTAAAATGAGCCGGAATACTCTGCGCATTTATGTGAACAGCATTGAAATTCGGGGATGCATTTGAAAAACGCGCCTTAAGAAGTTCCTGTAACGATGGGTTATTGTCGTTGTAACTACTGTCAGAGGAACAAGATAAATACTCAGACTCAACATCACTATCACTTGAAAACCTAGCCATTCTATTATATAAATAAACAAATAAATATGCTTCACTTATAAGAAATATATAAATAAACAAATAATTATACTAAGATATATGATAAGATTATGAAATATATAAATTATAAAATAAGTCTTAATACTGCACCTGCCAATTACATAATATAGAAATAAATTAAAGTCATTTTATATACAACACAATGAAAATGATTACAAGTAATGAGTAAATATCAACAATTTAGTTAGAACGCACTGGAACGCGGCACTACAAATTGGATCAAATTTCCGAACGCAACAAAATAAATGGAAAAAAAGTCATCAACAATAACATAACCTATACAACAACTGTGAAGTGTGAAATAGATTATTCAATATTACAATTACCTACAATTTGAAATAGAATTAGTATTAAAATAGTAAAGAACTAAAGCTATTGCAACTACTGTACAGCTTTCTTATTAATATTGCCTTTTTGTGGATGCAAGAATAATTCTAGATTTGTAGTGCCAAGTAAAAAGAAAAATGTTTAAAAATACAAACAATAACAAGTGGAGGAATAAAAACTACTTTTTTATAGTGGTTGCAGCTCTACGTTGTTTCGATGCCACAGGGACTTCTTTAATTGTCTGATGCTCATCCTTGGTTGGCAGATCTATTTTGTCCAAGTCAGCGAGCTGGTTAATGCGGTGACGAGTGTTATCGGAGCCTAATACATAGATTATACCGTTTTGCGTCCAACTCTTAGATATTCCAAAACGTTGTCTGGCCTTTGTGAAAATATTATGCCTATTCTTCGTCAAGAATTCAGACAATGTGATTCCAGAACCTTTGAGCTTGGTTTTAGCCATCCAGATTTTGTTTCGAAGACTGACATCACACAACTTGAAGAGGATGGGTCTGGGTTTACCAGATGATAATGATGTCTTGCCCAACCTATAACAACGGCGGATACCCTCTAAATTGAAGCCATCTAACTATTAGTTATATATTATATATTATTAGTTTTATATTAAGTATTTGCCTATAAAAATAGGTATATAATAAGTATGAATTTATTTATTTATGTGCTGACCGTACACTATTACAAACGCAAAAAATCTCGATTTGGCTAGCTCATGGGAAACATTTGGATTTATCAAATCAAAATCGTCCAAGTGTATACCAAACCATAAATGTTAAAGGGTTCTGCGAAAGTGCTGAACGTAGATTGTTTTGGTTATTTGGCTACCAAACTCTAAAAAAGCGATTCATGAAAGATGTATATGCGGTGGAGTCACGGTGGAATCGTTATCACACGCTTTCATTACATATCGTCGGTATGAAACAATTAGCTTTGAAACAGTTCCGGTGGCTCACTTCTTTCTCACTCTATCCCATCTTTTCTATCTCATCCGTCTATTCCAATCCCATATCGCATTCCCTCTATCCTATTCCTCCTGTATGAATCTTCTCAACACCATACTAAAGGTTTATTGATAAATAATTAGCAAGGTTATAACTGAGTGGTCGATGTTCCTACGTATTTAGACCTAATAATTTAGTTGTGTTACATTTCCCGTCAGTAGTTTGACAGTATAGATATGTTGAGTAATTTATTTTAGTGTAGTGTTACTCACTATTTCTTTCTGTTCCTTTTTCTAGATTATGAGTATCCAGTTTTGGTTTAGATTTATTGTTATGTATTGCAAGCCTTAAATTTATGGATATACTGTTGGATACTTTTTTTTAATAATAAATAATAAATTTTACATATTTTACGTAGCAGTTAAGGTTTCTGTATATATGGTCTTAAGTTTAATGGTAAATGGTGTTCTAAACGTTTATAGGTGACGTTAAACACTTTCCATTGGGTTGGATCTGCCTGTTTGCCAGTTTCGTAATATAAAAAAAATAATTAAAGCCTAAAAGTAAGAAAGGAGCACAACTTTTTACAGTTTCCAAGCTATCACGCCACCTAACGACTTACATAAAAAAGTCATTAAGGAACATCGTTATGTTTTTTCAAGATCTGATTTACGATACTCTCTGAAGAGAACGTCAAACCTCAGTTACAAGTATGGCGGTCACCCCTAAACAGTGTTGCCAGATGACCATGTCAATTAACCCCCAAATTTTTGACAAAAACCCCCAAATATAAGCTTTTTGAGAAAAAAACCCCCAAAGCAGTTTTTACTTATTTTAAAGGAGAAATAAAAAAGCAAAACTACCGTCGTAGCGAAAACGTCACTAATGACGTCATCATTTTCGCTAGGGTTAACAACGACCCGTGTCAATAGGTGGGTTAAATAACCGTTCCACTTGAGTTTACGATTGTGAGGCCAGCAAATAAGTGGAACGGGAAAAACCGCGGTTGTGAACGTAGTCGTTGTGAGTCTAACGGAAAGTAGCCTATAAGATACGAGTAGAGACGGCATAACAAATAAAATTAATGATGTAAATGAATGAACGAATGAATTGAATTGTTAAAATGAACTATTGAATTGAAGTATGATTAACTAGTAGAGTATAATTCTAAGATAAAGTAATAATACCGTATTATAACTTAGATATAATAATTGTAGTGATAAGAATTGTGTTTGTAGATGAATTATTAATACTTAAAATATCGCCAAAAATTTCTCACAACAAAATATTTCCCCATGAATGGGGGGACCCCAAAGAATCTTTATCCCCAAATCTCCCCCTCGGCGTCAAAAAATCCCCCGAATTTGCAGGGAATCCCCCCATCTGGTAACACTGCCAAAAAACATAATAACGTTTAGGTTATTATGTTTTTTTTTCACTAGAGCATTATGAAGCGGCATCTAGGCCGATAAATAGACAGACAGACAAATGGAAGGGACTTGTTTATAGCGTTACAAAACTTTATTCACACATACATATTATCGCGCTTGTTTCTCGCGGGGGTAGCAACGACTAGGATCTTCACTTGCAACGATCCTGAAAAACAACTTTCGCTTCATCTACTTTCATTAATATCGTTATACATGCGTTTATTTGAGACGCATTTTACCTAACCATTTTGACCCTTAAAACATAACGCCAGAAATGATTAGCTATACTAGTGTATATACGTACGTCATCTGTCAAATTTTGACGTCATCTTAAATAACAACTTTTAAAAAAACACCAAGGCTGGTGTGCACCGACATTTAACCGGCTGTTAAAATAAAATAATCGATGAAATTGTATGCATAAACAGCGATTATTTTATTTTAACCGATGATTAAACATCGTTGCACACTAGCATAAGTATATCAGGGAAATGAGAGTTAATTTTTTGTCAAAATGATTGTAAAATTCAAAAGGTGGTGTTTTATCTACGTTAGTTTTAAAGATTTAGGCCGTATTACGTTGATATGGCGATGGATTTAATGCGTTATTTAAGATGCGATATTGTTATGACGTTAAATATATTGACACATACCTACATGTGTATATAAGGGTTTTATATTTTAACGCTTTAAATAAGACGCATTTGGCCACAGCTTTGTTAAACAATTTGTAGGCTTCTTTATGGTTCTTAAAGAAGCCTAGAAACTTACTCCAACTCATTATGAATAAGACCGTTAATCTTTAATACTAACGCAGATGAAGCCCCCAGCATTAAAAGTAGTCTGCATTCAAACACGGGGTGAAAACATAACTATAATATGGACATGTCGAACGGTATAGTACAAACTTCTAAAGGCGCTTAAACTCGGTTGCCATGTTCAGTCAGTTTAGTCCTAAATAGGTCATAGCACCCGACGGAAATTGCAACATTCGTGTCGGAAGAGGCACTTTGACTGGCCGTATTCCTAATTTAGTAGCGGATAACTGACGATATGTTAGCTCTCGCCCTTAAATGTGTTGGCGGCTTTGCCTGGGCTAGGTTTCGGAAATTAACCCACCCAATGACCCCTTCCACTAAAACGATAAATTTATTCTTTTTCGTTCCCTTCGACGTAGTCGCTGGCAAGTCTTTATATATTTTAAAATTCTTCTGTTTGGTGTCACTGAACTGTTCATAAACGATTGAACCGAATTTGATAAAAAACATGCGTGTTTCATTGGTTCTTTCGACGGTTTAGATCCGGTAGGTGGTGTCGCTGAACTCGTTCTAAGTCATGGGACCGATTTTGATGAAATTTTGTGTTTGTTCAAGTGGATTCGAGAATAGTTCAGATTAACAATTAGTCCTAGTAGGTGACCCTGCAATCGGTTTCCAGGATATAGGTGAACTAATTTTGTATGTGTTAAGTGGATCCCGGGATGGTTTATATTCACAACACAAATCGACTCATATAATTTCATTCCAATATCAGCCCATTCAAATATATTAAGCAAACGTTTATAAACGTTAACAAAACGAAGATATCGTTTTAGTTTTATTAGCTGCTACTTACAATACACAATATTAATGCGACTAAACTTCGTTGTATTTTTATTCAAATTCAAATTCAAATTCAAAAATTTTTATTCAAAATAAGTTCCACTGGAAAACACTTTTTGAAGGTCATACATATAGGTTAAAATTTAATTTTACTTCCTAGTCTATGTACAACGCTTCGCAACGTGTTATTGCTGTTAAGGAGAAGAAGCGGCAAGAAACTCCCCAGCAACACGTCTAGCTAAAAATTGTTTTTCTTTATATTTGTTGTTCTATTTTTTACATTTAAGTACTTTAAAAAAAAAAGATTTTATACAGAATTATGTTACAGAATAACTTTTGAAGAATTAATGGAGTTGTAGCAAACAGTGCATATTCAATAAGACAAAAGCGCAATAAAAGGATAGAAAATAATTATAGTTATAAATATAAAGATGTAACGTAATATATTTTTTTTTGCAACATAACAAATAAATTTAATATATTAGTCATTAGTGTAATGTGTCAAAACAGCCTTCGCAGCTTGTCGCTAGTATGACTATAAATATAATACCAATATATAAGACGGGTTAACCCTAAAATTAAGTGGTCAACTACTTATGTTCGTAGTTGAAGAGAAGTTCGTCTGAACAAACCTAAACTAAACTGGAATCCGAACAACATCCTTTGATGTTCCGGCTTTCGGTCCCTATCGCGTTTTCGTGACCCGCAGTACTCTTTGACACCCAGTAAAATTTGCTCGGACATTTCCATTGCATAGTTTATGAGGAATGCTCGCAAAACTATAATCAGTTGCCTCAATTTTCATAAATGTCTCTCTCATTTCATAGTGAAGACTTGTAAATGTTTTATCAAAGTGAATTTAGCATAAAGCCTTTGCAGCACTAGGAGGTTGCTCGTGAATTTGTTTATTTTATGGGCGTTAAGTAAGTTCTGGACATTATTAACAAAACCAATTCACCAACTCAATCAATTGAACCAACTCAATTTTGGCACGTACATAGAGTCTTTAGCGCAAGTGGCGGCCAAAAAGCTGGGTGTATTCGCAAAGGTGAGACGGTACTTCACGTCGGAACAACTGCTGAACCTATACCAAGCACAAGTTCGATCCTGCATGGAGTACTGTTCCCATCTTTGGGACGGGTCAGCCAAATACCAGTTGGAGGCGTTGGAATCAATTGAGAAAAGAGCCAGGAAGCTGGTCGGCGATGATCGTCTTTTTGATGCTCGACTCCAGAGTCTAGAGCATAGACGCAAGGTCGCGGGGCTGACTGTGTTCTATCGGATACATTTCGGGGAGTGTTCCTCAGAATTACACGAGCTGATTCCTCCATTTCCTTTTTACCATCGGACAACCAGGCGGACCGGTTTACGCCACCGTTACATGGTGGAAAAACCACCAGTCAGAACCAAGCGTTTCGCCTCTTCTTTTCTGGTGCGCACTGCCGAAGATTGGAATAATTTGCCGGAGTCTGTTTTTCCTGACAAATACAATCTTGAAGCCTTCAAGTCACGAGTGAATAGGTATCTTCTAGGTAAGCGTGCTCCATCCTAGACTGCGTCATCACTCAACATCAGGTGAGACAGTGGTCAAACGCAAACCTATACTTCCATAAAAAAAAAAACCAAAGGAAAATTAACATACCTTGAAAGTGAAACAAAAGATATATATATATATATATATATATATATATATATATATATATATATAATTACCTCATATTAACTGAGACCTTTGAAAGTATATGCGAAGTAAGCATGAACACCTTTTATGACAGGCCGCCCGGCCGCAGGAAATTGTAGTCTTTCTCCGCTCCTAAAAGATCTACTTTCGCTTTGTATCCTATAAACAATATTGTTCAGTATTAGTATTGGCCACAATAATCTTTTAACCAATTTTGGTTAAAAGATTATTGTGACCAGTTGAACAAAGTACTGTAGACCGTTACAACTGAACTATTTCTAGATGAATATACTTTTATGAAAAAACTCTATGAAGATATCATAGTGCCTTTTCATAAAAGTATATTTTACATGTTCTTGATCTAAATATGCATGTGGTTTAGATCGTCATTTTGGCCTGGAACGACGAATTAAAGCGAGGTGATTTATCGTGGTTGCAGACAAAATTCCTTTTCACGACACCGCAGTGGCCACATTCAGTGAAATTTCAATTTGGTATTAAATTGAACCGAATTTAATTTAAATTTTGTTGACGGGTGTAAGAGATAATATGCATAGAATGATCAATTACCATAAATCTCCTTGCTATTTATATGTAATTAAGTTTGCACGCAGTTTCAAATATGGTAAATAACTGCTACACGCATTTTAATTTGGGACACAGCGTGATGGCAATATATAAACAAGTCACTTTCATATTTATAGTGCAATAAAGAGCAAAATTTAATAAGCAATATTTTCTTTAATTTTATTTTAGCAATTATTATAATAATTAGCAATATTTTATTTATTTATTATTTTATGGCCTGAAGCAGATAAACAGGAAGACGTCCCACCTAGTGAAAAGTAGTCACTGTCGCTTATGGACATTTGCAACATCCAGGGGTGTCGTCAACACGTTAAGGGTTAACAATTAATAATTACAAAAAAAACCAACTTCAAAAATAAGTAAAAAGCCAAACAATATACTGTCTAGATGCGAAGTAACACACAAGTATTTATATATTTTGCAGTTGTTGTTTTTTATTGGCACGTTTTAATTGAAACCACCTTGAAGATGTTGTTAGAAAATATTTGTTAAAACATTGTCAATTTTCTACTTTTTAGATACACAAATACTTGATTGAAAAGCTTTACAAAATATATGAAACACTTGTACGTGGATATTATATTTGAGCGTTACTCTTGATTTCCCTGGGATCGACTCTTCAGATCCAGACTTGGTGATATCGGGACCATCCATATACTCGTTCGAATAAAAAAGATGAAAATAGATTCACAACTGATGGAGGAATCGCCTAACAAACAAACGAAAAAACAGTCGATTGAGAACCTCCTTTTTGAAGTCTGTTAAAAACTACTTTAAAGTGAACATGTTTATTGAAACGAGTGAGGTCGGATGTGTGTAAACCGTTACCGGTGTACACTCGTGTGAACAACAAGGTACATGATAAATGTGACATCGTACATTTAAACAGACATGAAATCAAAGCAACTATGCAAAAGTGGCTTGTGCAAATAGATTACCAAAAACTGACTAACTTTTCCTTCCATCTTCTACCTTTTTCCAAAAGTCATACGACTGATTTACGTTGCCGGAAAGTTCTACCCTCGGTCGCCACAACATCATATAAATATATATATATATATATATATATATATATATATATATATAATATACATATATATATATATATATATGTCGGAGGGAAGCTATAATTATTGGATGTATTGTTTACTGGATGTATAACGCACAATATCAATTCTAAAATTCTTAATTTAATTTAATTTGTAAAATGTTTCTATAACTTAAAGATCGTTCTAACCTAATAAAAGTTATGATGTTGTGATTTAATAAACGACCAATCAGAGCAGAGCTTATGGCGGAGCGGGGTCAGACGCCCTCTATACTTTGAGTAGTATCTACTTAGGTAGACTGAGGAGTTTTTGTGACACATTTGGTTGGTGGCAACAGGTGGAGTTGGACCTTTGAGAATCTTAAAGAAAGTATTGAACTTGGAAGTATGAGCGGTGCCCTGAACTTGCTGCTCGGTCTAAACTATGTCAAAATGTTGATCGAATCTAAATTCAAAGTATATAAACCGTTGGCCATGTGTTTTATGCTCTCATTTTATCCTGATAACGCCCACAAAACCTGAAATAACTAAAGGAGATGTCGTGAGAACGAGGCCTTCTCCGACACACACACACACACACACATATATATATATATATATATATATATATATATATATATATATATATATATATATATATATATATATATATATATATATATATATATATATATCAGAATATTGTGATCCATCATTTGCACATATAAAACACACCACACACATGCACACATACACACACACACACACACACACAAACCAGTTAACATCTATTTTATAATTAATTTTAGAGATATAAATTGTTAAGTTAGTCTTACGTACTTGGTGTTCGCGATACAGGCTAGTCCTAGTGCGGAACCTATAAAAGCATTTTTTCTGGGTAATTTTTGACAGAAAATAGATTTTGATTTGAAACAAAATGATTGTGACAACACAGTTTTAATTAGGTAATAGTAGGAATATAGAAATACTAACTGCACAAAGCCAACGAAATGTGAAACATAGTTTCTTTAATGACGACGTGACATTTTCAATCATAATTTGCGCAGAATTGATGTGAAATGGTTTGGAATAAATGTTTTAGCACTTAAATGATTTCATAATTTAAAAGGGAATGTTTTCAAGAACATCAAACGCTCTCACGGCGTAATTTGATGGGAAAATCAAATTTTCCTTCTGATTTCAAACTGAATTTTAGGGTATCGGAGCCATTTTGACAATAACGAAATACGTTTTTATACGACACTAGCTGCGCCCCGCTGTCTCTCCCGCGTGGTGATTGAAAATCGTCATAATTCCAAAATAAAAGATTTTTTCTAAAATAAAAGTAGCCTTACTTATTCCTTATTACATCAGCTACCTGCCAATAAAAGTCTTGTCAAAATCGGTCCAGCCATTTCAGAGATTAGCCGGAACAAACAGACAGACAGAAAAATATAAAAAAATATTATGTTGGTGTATGTACCGTATATATATTCATATGCATGTAGTAAAAAGAGGTTATTTCAATATTACAGATACTCCAATTTTATTTATATGTAGAGATAGCTATTTCTCTCTGATACACTACACATACATACATACATACATAACTTCACGCCAGGTCCCTTGCGGGGTAGGCACGAACAACAGAGCGCCACACAGGCCCATTCTTACACACCTCACTTGCTTCTTTGACATTCATAGCTCTTTTCATGCACGCTCGTCTGTTCTTAAGGCTCCTAACATCACCTTCTGCTAATACATGATCAAGTTGATCATGGAAGGTGTGTCGTGGTCTTCCGCGACTTCTGCATCCATCCACTTTTGCATTGTATATTTGTTTAGTCATTCTTTCATCATACATTCTTTCCACATGCCCGAACCACCGGAGCATTCCTTTCCTTACCTTCACCCCGACACTCTCTTTCAGACCAACTCTCTTTCTTACTTCGGTATTACGAACGCGGTCCGCGAGCGTCACTCCGCAGATTTTGCGCAGTGCTCGCATCTCGACCGCGTTTACTCTACTTTCATACGTGAGCGTAGGTACCAGAACCGCGTTGTGTATGGTAAGCTGGGCCTTCTGGCTGAGGTTCTTAGCGCCTAGAAGTTTACCTAACGCTCCATTCACACTATTCCCCAAATTTACTCTTCTTTCTATGTCAGCGGTGTCTGACACACTAAAACCATGAAATCGTAAATGAGAATTGATTTTTTTTCTCACTCGAAATCGTAGAATGGGATACCGTTAGTCAGATCCTCAAAATTCGTAACAATATTCTTTAATGTTCATATATGGCAAGATAATTAGCTTTCAAAGTCGTTAAACTTGTGTCCCTTCCTCTAACTTTTAAAGTAGATGTAGAAAGAGTTTGCCATTTAACATTCCTTCACAGAAATTGATCTTTACAAATTATACTATGATTTGGTATTGTTTTGAGTTGCACGACTCCAATTAAAATGCTGTTGGAATTATTATAGAGTTTATTAGAAAAAACACGTAAAACGCAGGTACAAATTTATAACCGAACACAAGTCCAAGTGTAATGCAAAAAATCGTAATTCAATAACACGCGCAAAGTCCCTAAATAGATAACTGAATGTATACAAGTCTTGCTTCGCTAGTGGTTATCGTTCGACTGCCTCATCTCTCAATTAGGGCATTGCTTTGTACTGCACAGATACAATATTTCTTCCCAGCCACGTGGACTGAATTACCTAGAATCAGTTTTTATTTTAAATCCGAGACACCTGGGAGTGATCACAATACAATAACAGGTTCTAATAGATTACAAGACACAATAGGATGTTTTTTTAATCACAAATTTTAAACACAAAGTACACAAAAGAGTTCCAAATGCCGAAAAGGTCATAAAATGTGTTTCTACAGATATGCAGGTGTGAATATGTCTTTGTCGGCACCTAGGTCGTAACAGTATAATAATATGGGATGTATTTATTTTTTTCAAAATTAGCTGATTCAATTCGAGACAAGGATGTCTGTATGTAACTAAATCAGGGTGGAATCTTGCAATTCACATTTGACCAACTTCCCCATTTCCGATTGAGCTGAAATTTTGCACACATATGTATATCGCGTGACAATGCAATCATATGGTACCATGGAGCTGATCTGATGATGGAGTCGGAAGGCAGCCATAGGAACTCCTGTACTAAATAAGATAGACCCGTCGTGTTTGGGCTCGTTTTACTTTCTTTTTGCCTAGCACTCTGCTGCAATCAGGATCTCAAAAGCTTGTATTTAAAAACCTTTTTACAAAAGCTTATTTGATTTGTCTAATTTAGTTTTCGTTAAAATCGGCCTCGAGATTCTATTGAGTGTATATAGTTTAGAATTAAACCCTGAAAGCTCACTTGAAAAGTTCATTCTATGTAGGCATTCAGTTTAATGTTTTTAATGCTCTGTTGTTTTTGAGGGTTGGTAAAGTTGTGTGGTGCTGCGATGGTGTTTAACTCGTTGGATACGGTGACGCACCACTGTCTCAATCGCTGTGAGGGAAATAAGACGATGAGTTGTTGTACTCTTGCTTTTTTAATTGTTCGTAATTTAACTTGACTATATAAACAAAACTCTTATTGTTCACGTGATGTGTACATCAATATTCTAGTAGGTAATTATTAAATATTATATACAAGGTTATAGAGTATATGGATGATTGAAATTTGGAAAATTATGCAATAAAAATCAATTATTTTTTAATCTTGATAAACGTCATATTATAATAACTTATAATTTCCAAAATAATTATAAAAATACGTATAAACGAATACAATGAATAAAACGAAACTTATTTGTATTGTATTCGACCCATAGTCCCTCAAGACTATAAGTAGAATACTGAGGCCAGATCATCTCGTCTTCAATGGGTAAGGTGCCCAGAAGAATGGCTACGTTCTCTCGCTGGATCGCCATTTCATGAATTGACCATAGTCCTTAAGTTCGCTAAATTATTCACCAATAAACAGGTGAATGAAACGTGAAATGCAAATTAGCTAATTTTTTTATTTTTTATTGCAGGAGTTCAGCAGATAGACTCTTAAGGGAGACTGGAACCTGGTCTCTAATGCCGGAACACAACTCAAGGTTGCTATGGCGACATACTTTAGACCAGGGTGGAAGGTCAATCGGGCAAATGCGCTACCACCTGGCTGTGGGTTGTCTTGTCACCTCTTACGATAGGCCGCCTGGCTGAAGGAAATTGTATTCTTTCTCCGAAATGACGAAAGTGGACATTCGTCACTTCTACAGAACCACTTTCCCAACATCATTTAATATTTGATTTGGCATAAGGCTCTAATTTTTGATTTTTTTGATACCTAATTGGATGGTAGGCACGCATGTAAAAGCGAATTTCACACACCAGCGATCGCTAATGTTTTTATTGGGAAAGCACACGAGGAAAATTGGGCCCCGTTTATTTTTATAGGCCTGTGTATAGACACTGATTTTCACCGTAACGTGAAGATATAAAAAAACACATAAAAACTCGATTTTCTCTCTTTTGTTGTTGTAATAAACGGGATCGTTTCTAATGAGAAAAATAATAAAGAACGCCAATGAGAGTTTGTTTTAAACGTCTTCAACCGGGATATTGATTTTTAGAACTGCCTGTTTTACCGCTCTAAATATTTAAATGAAGATTCGGTGCTTGTGTTTTTATTATAAGCCTAGTATTAATTGTAATGTTTACTAGTAACTGAGTTTAGAAAATGAATTACGACCTACTTTTTGATAAAAATAAAACCAATACATTTCTTGAAATACTTTTTTAATAACCATTTGAGAAATTATTATACAGAGCTCAATTATTCAATTACCAAATAAATGTTATTCACAGGACACATAATAAAATTATAAGTTCAATACCATAACTTTTATTAATATTTTAATCTCCTATTATTAGGCTTCGGGTCCTCTTCATTTCAGGAAAAACGGTGTATATAGAAATAGCGTATTTATGAAGAGCCTATACTAGGATATAGGATCTTTATAAATACGTTTTAACTACCTCTGTACTCTTAATCAGATGGCAACACAAGTAAGTTTTTACATACTTACTTCCTCTATTACTAGAAAAGCGTCATTAAAATATGAAATTACATATCAAACACTTTTTGATATACTATGTTTTATCTGTCCAGGAAAGGAGAAAGAATACTATTTCCGGCGGCCGGGCGGCCTGTCGTAAGAGGTGACGAAACAACCTACAGTCAGGTGGTAGGGTATTTGCCCGACTGGATGGCTACCACCCCTGGGCTAAGGAATGTCGCCATAACAATCTTAAGTTGATTAACCGTAATTGCGCCCCAACTATAAGTCCGGCAGCACATAAGCAGCACCTTTAGTGTTTTAAATGTGTATAGGCGATTGTAACCACTTTCCATCACAGTTGGACCCTCAGCCCGTATACTGTACTCCAGCAATAGAAATAAAAAAACATATAAATAGTAATAGGTGTTATTCATATCAAAGTAACTACCAAACCCTAAACCAGTGCAACATTAAAATTTAACGAAAGGAACGACCGTAACAAATGACATATAGTAAAGTTGTTAAGCGAAACTAATTCAACATTCTGACCCCATACAGAACTAAAGAAAAACTCTCGTGTTAACAAAAACAGCATCAAAATCTGGGTACAAAAGTTTCACAGAAATATATGTGACCGGTCCAAGTACGCCGGAAACATTTTCGCTTCCCATTCATCCGGTACACCAACGCGTTGCTTTTTATCTTCGCTTGTGGTGTTTCGGGTTGTATTGCCATTTTTGTGAAAACGACTCATATATGAAATGTTCGTCTGTCAATCTATATGTGTTACTTTTCTCGAAAACTTTTAAACCTTTATGAATTAACTTAGCAGGAATATATTATCAGTATTAGAGATAATCTTGCATGGCTAAAGTGAAGACAGTTAACCGATGTCACGTGCGACAAACTAATGCCACTGAAATTAAAAGGTCATATTTATAAATCTGTCATACGACCAGTCATGCTATATGGGTCGGAATGTTGGGCCACAATAGAGTGTTAAACCACAAACGTCTCCACTCAGCTGAGATGAGAATGTTGCGATGGATTTCTGGTGTTACAAGAATGGATAAGGTGGGAAATTAGTACATAAGGGGATCTCCGAAAGATGCGCCCGTCACTGAAAAATTGAGAGGAAGAAAATTAAGTTGACCATACCGGTCACATAATGAGGAGGGATGAAAGTCACGTGACAAAAATAATGTTAAACTTCAAGATGATGGATACAAATATAAAGGTAGACCAAAAAAAAGATGGATGGATTGTGTGAAGGATGATATGGTGATATGTGGTATCACAGAAGATGTATGTCAGAGTAGAGAAGTGTGGAAGGAAGGAAGAGACATATTGTGCTGACCCCAAGTAATTGGGATATGGTGAAAGAAAAGAGAAAGAGAGAGATAAGAAAGAGATAATCTTCTTGAAGATGTAACGACTATACTAATGTAACGAATAAATAAATGTTATCAACTGACGGTGATTTGGGATCTATTTATCTATACTAATATAAAGAAGAAAGAATTGTATTTTTGTATGTTTTTAATTAATAAATCATTTGGCCAAATACCCTACCCCATCAAATACCGTATCACCTAGCTGTGGGTTATTTAATCGCCTCTTATGACAGGTCGCCTGGTCGCAGCAAATTGTGTTTTTTCTCTGTTCCTGCAAGGATAAAAATCTTTAAAAAAATTTCATGTCTTGAAAAGTCGAAGTTAGTGGAATATTCTCAAAAATCGAAGGTTGTAGAACTTACAAAGTTAATACTTTCAATGAGAATTAGTTTCAATAAGGTCTTTAGAGTAGTTTTTGATATAATATAGGGATTTTTTGACGAAATGATTTTTTAGGTTCCATCGGCTCTAGCATGTATATATGGTCAGAAACACTCTTACCAGTTTTGATATTGGTATTTAATGCGTGTAAACATGGGTATGTAGTAAAATGTTACTGTGCAATAACTGTTTCAGCTAGAATATGTAGCTATTATATAATAAAGCATAACAATTTAACTTGAAACACACTTATTATACACATACACATTGATAACGATTTAAGTACATGTACTTATTTGGAACGGTAGTCAGCACATTATTTATGTATAAATCGTCTTTAGGAATAATTTATGAACTCGTGTGTATATTCCCTTCAGATTTGATAGTGATAAATACATGTTTTCGTGACGGTTCATGCTTGCCTACTTCTGATTAATGATTTCAAATGGTACGGTATTACATGTCCTATACTATATCGACGTTATCTTCATCTTCTTCTTATATATATAAATAAATGTTTGTCTGTATCTCCCTTACAGAATCGTAGACGATTACATTATATATACATTTGATTTGATATTATATATTTACATTTGATCATGTGATGATCTTTAATAAAGTTGTTGCGCATGAGTCAAAGACAGTTTTTGAGTTGATTCACAATTGGACCCGGTACATGGCGTTGCTGTCGGCATATCGATTTTCGCGGGCAGGATGTCTGCCGGGACAGATAGTTTTTGTATAAAAAATAGTTTTGCACATAGAATACTGGAATAACGATCAATTTAAAGAGAAATTAAAGTTGATTTATAATAGTAATATAATACTATATTAATAGCAATATAACATGTAGTGTATATATTGTAAGTGTAAGCCTGTATGGCGCTCTGTTGTTCGTGCCTATTCGCAAGGGACCTAGCGTGAAGTTATGTATGTATATATTGTATATATCATAAACGTATTGCAGGTGATGATGGTAGGCGTCTTGATGGAATTGCCACGTGGCAAGCCTTTGGTGTGGGGTGCGACCTGCGTGGATAGGTTGGCCGTAAATAAATGTGCCCTATAACTATACCCCACCCAAATAAAGTAATAAATTAAAGGAATATTAAGTTAAAATTAATACGAAAATTCACGACTGTGTTCATATACCCGAATTACAAATTTCAAAGAAGCTAAATTTTAACTATAAACATTATAAAATATAACAAGAGAAACTGAATTAAATTTGGATAGCAAAGCGAAAATAATCGTAGTCCTACCCATTATAAGCACCTAAATAAATAGGCGGCAAGGTACAATTGGTGCCTACCTTGGACAACCGATCAGTATGGCGATCCAGCGAGGAAATATAACCAGCCTTACCTATAGAAAACGGAGACCTAGGCTCACTATTCTATTTATAATCTTAAGGGATTATGGATAGAATACCATAAAACTAAGTTAAATTTTATTTTATTGCATGACCTAGTTCATAAAATAATTGTATTTATTTTATATGTAATGACAAATAAGTAATAAAATAAGTAGAATTCGTGAAGTTTAGATATTTTTTGCTGACGCATGATCGGTTTTCATGAGAAGCATAAATCGCTTCACTACAAACAACTTGGTTTCTTTTTTACAAAAATAGCTACAGAACTATAAAATGGTTGTATAGTATAAAATGAAAGCATGCTTAAATCCATTAAAATAATGTGTTTGTTTTGATATCATAGTGCGAAGTAAGTGCTACCAAATGAAGTATCCATAACGTCTAATCATAGCAATAAACTGGTTGCGTTTAGGTGAATATCCCATACCAGCGAGTTGTAAGTGCATCGTCATAACCGTAAACTAAGTAGATAATTCGTGATTCAGACGGACGACTGTAATTTGAAAATGTTAAAAAGTTTGATTCTTAATAGTTTACCTAGGTTTTGTGTCAAAATTCCAAATCCTGACCACGAAGCATTTACTGTTTTGCTAATTTTCTCTGATACAGGTAATAAAGTGCATTTTGCAATCTTATACGCAAAAGATACTTATAGAAGGTGGCCTGTAAGCAATCGCTCCCAGCGATAAGACATTTTATTGTATTAATTGAATAGAATATTTTAATCTTGATGTTAACCGTTTTCATGTGTAAAAAAATATTCTAGCTTTCTTCTTCTTTCTACCATGTGTATAGTGACATTGTGATGAAATGATAACATATCTATGCCACTCAGCATTTCGCTTTTAGTACGTCTGACTGCTAAGTCATCTGTGCCCCTAACAATATGAAGGCCGGAGCCTAGCAGGAGGGCGTTTAGGCACTGATATAATACGTAAAGAAATCCTAATAGGTTTGTGACCGACCACCTATATACCTATATTTAGTTTAATCGATACGCTTGTCTAGGGGGGATAAGCGGCGTCCACATATTGGTTATCTCGATATATAAAGTAATTTGTTATACATTGCAATAAACAAAGTCAGAATATCTATCTAAAGCTGATGTGCATAGATATTTGGCCGACGGTTAAAATAAAATAATCACTGTTTAGCCATACAGTTTTAGCAATTATTTTATTTTAACCATCGGTTAAATGTCTATACACACCAGCCTTAGTCGTGCTTGCTAATTGGCCCACGTCATTGGAATTACATGCGGCTGCCTTAAAGACAAGTTAGGTGTAAAGCTGAATATCCATTCTGTCAAACATATTAAAGATTTAAGTTTCAAATAAATCATCATCAAGCTCTTTCAGTAAATATTCATACAAATTCCTTTGTTAAACCTTACACTAGTTACAAAAACATTAAAAAAACAAAAAAAATAATTATAAAGTAAAGATGCTGTAGTAAGTATTGCTGGGGAGCTTGTTGCGCTGCTTCTTAGCCTACAAAAGCAAGTAAAATTGCTTTTGGCATAGGTGGTAGATTCATGACATTCAATAAGTTATTTGTTAGACTCTTATTTGAAAAAAAAACACATTATGTATGTGTGTATCTATATATATAATTGTTTAAATGTATATGGTAATTATATAAGTATGGTACTATACATCTTAATATATATAAATATCCTGTCACGATGTTTGTCCGCGATGGACTCCTAAACTACTCAACCGATTTTAATCAAATTTGCACACCGTGTGCAGTTTGATCCAACTTGAAAGATAGGATAGTTTTTATACCGTTGGAACCGGTAGGTGGCGCTGAGATCGGGTTCTAGAGTCCTCTTAACAACGGGGAGCGATTTTGTTTTTGTGTGTTTGAGTGGGTCCCCGGATGGTTTAAATCCACGATCGGAACCGGTAGGTGGCGCTTGGATCGGGTCCTAGATATTTGTTTTTTCAGATATTTTTTTATATTATATATATTATCTTTAGTTTAGTCTTAAGCTACACGCCAACAATTTATTTATTTTGATTGAGATCCTTGTCCATCCAAAGGTTGCCTGGAAGAGATTGCTTTAAGCAATAAGGCCGCTCATTGTACTACTACCTACTAATTTTCATATATGTTAATGTGTCACTGTTTTAAGTTGGTGTACAATAGAGTATTGTTGTTGCTGTTGTTGTAAGTTTCATTAAATTGAAGTGTTATTTACGAGGAATAAAAACCCTTCAACAGTTGACCAATTTGGTGACAAAAAGTCGCTCGTGTGTGTATTTCCTGAAATGGCGGTTAGAGTAGGAAGCGCTTGCTCGTTAATCCCATATGTGGCCATCGAAGCACCCTTCACTACAAACTGGTCTTACGAGGCTAAAATAGCCAATATTAATACGATATTGTTATATTTATGTTGTAGGCTGAATCTGACTTTTGGTAACTTAAGCTTATTTATACTATCTGTACTAATATTATAAAGAGGCAAAGTGTGCGAGTTTGTGACGTTGTAGGGGGTAATCTCTGGATCTACTAAACCGATTTTGAAAATTCTTTCACCGGTGGGAAGCTACATTATTCCTGAGTGATAAAGAGTATATTTGATTGTGATTAATAATTAGTATTCTTATTTTTCTGATGGCCAGTGAAGTGGGCATGGGTCAGCTAGTATTAAATAATTGTGGAGTATTTATTGACTTTCTTTGCTTAATCTCAAAGTAATCAGAGTCTAATTATTTTGACTGACTTATTTACTATTGCTCTATCAGTATAAATGAAGTTAACCTACTTAACTTTTGTGAGGATACAACATATATGCTTGTCAATTTTGATAAAGATCCGATTAGCCATGTAGCTGTGAAAAGGTATTGGGTTATTTTGGAATTTATTAAGATATGCCCGCGACTTTGTCCACGTCACTCGCCACTCGCTTCTCGTATATAGCCACTCGCATCTTGCGTCTCGCCACTCACCCCTCGCCTCTCGCCACTCGTATCTCGCCACTCGCCTCTAGCCACTCGCATTTCGCCACTCGCCCCTTACCACTTGCCACTCGCTTCTCGTTACACGCGACTCGCTTCTCATATCTCATCATTCGCATCTCGCTTCTCGCATCTCGCCACTCATCACTCGCTTCTCGCCACTCGCTACTCGCTACTCGCCACTCGCCACTCGCTTCTCGTATATAGCCACTCGCATCTTGCGTCTCGCCACTCACCACTCGCCTCTCGCCACTCGCCACTCATCACTCGCTTGTCGTATATAGATAGCCACTCGCAGCTTGCGTATCGCCACTCACCCCTCGCCTCTCGCCACTCGTCTCTCGCCACTCGCCTCTCGCAACTCGCCTCTCGCCACTCGCCTCTCGCCACTCGCCTCTCGCCACTCATCACTCGCTTGTCGTATATAGCCACTCCATCTTGCTTCTCGCATATAGCCACTCGCATCTTGCGTCTCACCACTCACCCCTCGCCTGTCGCTACTCGTATCCCGTATCTCACCACTTTCACTCACATCTCGCCTCTCGCCTCTTCCCTCTAGCCTCTCGCCTCTCGCCACTCATCACTCGCTTGTCGTATACAGCCACTCGCATCATGCGTATCGCCGCTCACCCCTCGCCTCTCGCCACTCGTATCTCGCATCTTACCACTCACACTCGCACCTCGCCTCTCGTATCTCATCACTCACACTTGTATCTCACCTCTCGCCACTCGTCACTCGCCTCTCGCCTCTCGCCTCTCGCTTCTCGCCTCTCGCCTCTCGCCTCTCGCCTCTCGCCTCTCGCCTCTCCCCTCTCGCCACTCGTATCTCGCCACTCGTATCTCGCATCTCGTTACTCACTTCTCGTATATAGCCACTTGCATCTTTCATCTCGCCACTCACCCCTCGCCTCTCGCCACTCGTCACTCATCACTCGCATCTCACCACTCACACTCGCCTCTCGCCACTCGTATCTCGCATCTCATCACTCGCCTCTCGCCTCTCGCTTCTCGCCTATCGCCTCTCGCCTCTCGCCTCTCGCCTCTCGCCTCTCGCCTCTCGCCTCTCGCCTCTCGCCTCTCGCCTCTCGCCTCTCGCCTCTCGCCTCTCGCCTCTCGCCTCTCGCCACTCGCCACTCGCTTCTCCCCCCACTCCACCCCTTGCCTCTCGCATCTTGCGTATCGCCACTCACCCCTTGCCTCTCGTATCTCGCATCTTACCACTCACGCTCGCATCTCGCCACTCACTCCTCGTCTCTCGCCTCTCGCCACTCGTCACTCATCACTCGCATCTTATATCTCGCATCTCACCACTCAGACTCGCCTCTCCCCTCTCGCCTCTCGCTTCTTGCCTCTCGCTTCTCGTATGTAACCACTCGTATCTTGCGTCTCGTCAGTCGCCACTCGCTTGTCGTATATGGCCACTTGCAGCTTGCGTATCGCCACTCACCCCTTGCCTCTCGTATCTCGCATCTCACCACTCACACTCGCCTCTCGCCTCTCGCCACTCGTCACTCATCAGTCGCATCTCGTATCTCGCATCTCACCACTCACACTCGCCTCTCGCCTCTCGCCTCTCACCTCTCGCCTCTCGCCTCTTGCCTCTCCTATCTCGCATCTTACCACTCACGCTCGCATCTCGCCACTCACCTCTCGCCTCTCGCCACTCGTATCTCGCCACTCGTATCTCGCATCTCACCACTCACACTCGCCTCTCGCCTCTCACCTCTCGCCTCTCGCCTCTCGCTTCTCGCCTCTTGCCTCTCGTATCTCGCATCTTACCACTCACGCTCGCATCTCGCCACTCACCACTCGCCTCTCGCCACTCATATCTCGCCACTCGTATCTCGCATCTCACCACTCACACTCGCCTCTCGTCACTCGCCTCTCGCCTCTCGCCTCTCGCCTCTCGCCTCTCGCCTCTCGCCTCTCGCCTCTCGCCTCTCGCCTCTCGCCTCTCGCCTCTCGCCTCTCGCCTCTCGCCTCTCGCCTCTCGCCTCTCGCCTCTCGCCTCTCGCCTCTCGCCTCTCGCCTCTCCCCTCTCGCCACTCGTATCTCGCCACTCGTATCTCGCATCTCGTTACTCACTTCTCGTATATAGCCACTTGCATCTTTCATCTCGCCACTCACCCCTCGCCTCTCGCCACTCGTCACTCATCACTCGCATCTCACCACTCACACTCGCCTCTCGCCTCTCGCCTCTCGCCTCTCGCCTCTCGCCTCTCGCCTCTCGCCACTCGTATCTCGCATCTCACCACTCACACTCGCCTCTCGCTTTTCGCCTATCGCCTATCGCCTATCGCCTATCGCCTCTCGCCTCTCGCCTCTCGCTTCTCGCCTCTCGCCTCTCGCCACTCGTCACTCATCACTCGCATCTCGTATCTCGTATCTCACCACTCACACTCGCCTCTCGCTTCTCGCCTCTCGCCTCTCACCTCTCACCTCTCGCCTCTCGCCTCTCGCCTCTCGCCTCTCGCTTCTTGCCACTCGCCTCTCGCCTCTCGCTTCTCGTATGTAGCCACTCGTATCTTACGTCTCGTCACTCGCCACTCGCTTGTCGTATATGGCCACTTGCAGCTTGCGTATCACCACTCACCCCTTGCCTCTCGTATCTCGCATCTCACCACTCACACTCGCCTCTCGCCTCTCGCCACTCGTCACTCATCAGTCGCATCTCGTATCTCGCATCTCACCACTCACACTCGCCTCTCGCCTCTCGCCTCTCACCTCTCGCCTCTCGCCTCTTGCCTCTCCTATCTCGCATCTTACCACTCACGCTCGCATCTCGCCACTCACCTCTCGCCTCTCGCCTCTCACCTCTCGCCTCTCGCCTCTCGCTTCTCGTCTCTTGCCTCTTGTATCTCGCATCTTACCACTCACGCTCGCATCTCGCCACTCACCACTCGCCTCTCGCCACTCATATCTCGCCACTCGTATCTCGCATCTCACCACTCACACTCGCCTCTCGCCTCTCACCTCTCGCCTCTCGCCTCTCGCCACTCGTATCTCGCCACTCGTATCTCGCATCTCACCACTCACACTCGCCTCTCGCCTCTCACCTCTCGCCTCTCGCCTCTCGCCTCTCGCCTCTCGCCTCTCGCCTCTCGCCTCTCGCCTCTCGCCTCTCGCCTCTCGCCTCTCGCCTCTCGCCTCTCGCCTCTCGCCTCTCGCCTCTCGCCTCTCGCCTCTCGCCACTCGTATCTCGCCACTCGTATCTCGCATCTCATCACTCGCTTCTCGTATATAGCCACTTGCATCTTTCATCTCGCCACTCACCCCTCGCCTCTCGCCACTCGTCACTCATCACTCGCATCTCGTCCACTCACACTCGCCTCTCGCCTCTCACATCTCGCCTCTCGCCTCTCACATCTCGCCTCTCGCCTCTCGCCTATCACCTCTCGCCTCTCGTCTCTCGTATCTCGCATCTTACCACTCACGCTCGCATCTCGCCACTCACTCCTCGTCTCTCGCCTCTCGCCACTCGTCACTCATCACTCGCATCTTATATCTCGCATCTCACCACTCACACTCGCCTCTCCCCTCTCGCCTCTCGCTTCTTGCCTCTCGCTTCTCGTATGTAACCACTCGTATCTTGCGTCTCGTCAGTCGCCACTCGCTTGTCGTATATGGCCACTTGCAGCTTGCGTATCGCCACTCACCCCTTGCCTCTCGTATCTCGCATTGTACCACTCACACTCGTATCTCGCCACTCACCCCTCGCCTCTCGCCTCTCGCCACTCGTCACTCATCACTCGCATCTCGTATCTCGCATCTCACCACTCACACTCGCCTCTCGCCTCTCGCCTCTCGCCTCTCGCCTCTCGCCTCTCGTCTCTCATCTATCGGCCCTCGCCTCTCGCTTCTCGCCTCTCGCCTCTCGTATCTCGCATCTTACCACTCACACTCGCCTCTCGCCACTCGCTTGACGTATATGGCCACTTGCAGCTTGCGTATCGCCACTCACCCCTCGCCTCTCGTATCTCGCATCTCACCACTCACACTCGCCTCTCGCCTCTCGCCTCTCATCTATCGGCCCTCGCCTCTCGCTTCTCGCCTCTCGCCTCTCGTATCTCGCATCTTACCACTCACGCTCGCATCTCACCACTCACACTCGCCTCTCGCCTCTCACCTCTCGCTTCTTGCCTCTCGCCTCTCGCCACTCGCTTGACGTATATGGCCACTTGCAGCTTGCGTATCGCCACTCACCCCTCGCCTCTCGTATCTCGCATCTCACCACTTACACTCACCTCTCGACTCTCACCTCTCGCCACTCGTCACTCATCACTCGTATCTCGTATCTCGCATCTCACCCCTCGCCTCTTGCCTCTCGCCACTCATCACTCGCATCTCGTATCTCGCATCTCACCACTCACACTCGCCTCTCGCCTCTCGCCTCTCGCCTATCGCCTCTCATCACTCGTCACTCGCTCCTCGTATCTCGCCTCTCGCCTCAGCATTTAAAAAAAGAATGTAAAATAGGTTTTAGTGAAACTGTGTCGGAATAAGCTAATTTGTATGCACCCGGACTAATAGAAACCGCTCCCGGGAAAATTCTTGCGGTATTCCCGGGATAAAAAGTATCACCCTTTTTTTACATAAAATTTGCAATCGATCAGTGAAAAAATCACATTGGAATTTCAAATCTTTTTAATCTGACCATGTTAATTATTTCCCAGAAAAATTCTCAGAGGATTCCTAGGATGAACAGTTGATCTCCGAAAACCGCATCGCAATCGGCCCAGTAGTTTTTATATGAATCCCAAACAAATAGAGAAACCGACAAACAGATAAAGGAATTAAAACAAAAATGCATCGTCTTTCTTCTCCATCGTTTATATAGTGTATTCCAAGTGTTTTTATAGCTTCAATGTACAGACACGGCATGCTTAGAATTTTATAATATTATAGATATTGATAAAGGTACTATTTAGCAGCGAATTTTGGAGAACTTTGTTCATAATATGTAAGCTTAGCCAACTCAAAGGCTATTTATTGTATTAATTCTATTGTAGAAACGTGATAAAATGCGTCGTGCAGGTGTTTCGAGTTCCTAATTATGCGTGCTCACATGACGATGCTCGTTGAACTAACGAGGCTTGAACGCGCAACTGCGTGGCTCGGATTTAATTAAAAAATGCAATATATATATGGTTAGTCTTTGTATACGCAATTTGAGTAACTGTGTCATAAATACAAAAACAGCAGTACAATCCGATAAGTTGAAACGTGTAGTATCAATAGTGCAATTCCGTCCTCATAACAATACCTACGGTATTTTTGCAATTAACGCAACTCTTTAATTTCCATCAGACCTTATTACATCATAACATAATACCTCAATATAAATCACATATATCACTCGTCTTGCATACGTCTATCATCAAATATTTAATACATACATACATACATAAATTCACGCCATGTCCCTTACGGGGTAGGCACGAACAACAGAGCGCCATTCAGTCTTATTCTTACACATCTCACTTGCTTCTTTGACATTCATAGCTCTTGTCATGCACGCTCGTCTGTTCGTAAGGCTCCTGACAAATGTCTAATAATTCTCTATAAAACTAAAATATAACTAAAGCCTGTGTAATCACTAAAATAAAGAAACAATTCAAAAAAACACCATTCATTTAATAGAAATCGTGGTCGTGCTTGAAATTCGACCATAATAATTAATGTTCAAGACTACTTAGATAGATTAAATACTTCTATTATTACACATTTCGTAGAGTGTTAATTTCACTTGAACAATAAGCAATATATGCGTGTGTGTGTCAAATACATGGTAGTTTATGTATTGTTTTTTTATTTAATGTACTTTTATATATAATTTATAAAAAATATTAGCATTCATCGCGTCTTCTCTATATAAAGTAAGTGTGCGAAATTTCATATTCCTCCGTCCGCGCAAGTTTCGTAAAAAGGGGTACAAAGTTTTTCTTCACGTATTAATACCAAATCGCGGTAGTTGATAGTGAAAACAAATGAGACTCTATAGTAGTGGTAAATAAAGAGACAGAAACATAAAAGAAACGAGAACCCCCGTCTTGAACAATGAAATGAATGAAAACTTATACATTCATATACACACCTAATCACATCGTACTCGTATGTGCAGATAACAATTGTTCTAAATAACAGTTTTTTTTATTTATAGTTTTGTATTTTAAAGATTCTCTTAGTGTAGTGGGTAATTGATTAATTAATTTTGGTATTAGGTACTTAGTAGCTACTACGCTTCAAAGCCACATTGAACATAATGTACTAGACATTCTGAATTTCAACAGGTTTTAGAAAATATACGATTTTTAAATATAGAAAAATTCACACGTTGAATCCTAGTTCGGGCCTTTGATAGCTGACGGACTGCACAAGAATATTTTTTTTCATTATTATGAATGGCTATGAATAATTTAATAAAACGCATGTTTCTACAATTATGTCTGGATAAGGAATATACTAATTAGCTATAAGAAAATTATGTACCGGTAAAATAAACAGTGTCCATAGAGACACAACGTGGCAGCCATTGTAGAAACTTATCTTTAATCTACCCTAGTTTGTGCTACAGAACTTCAAGACACGCCTTTACCTTGTCTAGCTAAAACTCTATGCGATTGGCTAAAGTCTCGCTAAGCACACTTCAAACCGACTTCCTAACAAAAGAAAAAGAAATTACCAAGCTCTTAGTGTAGACGATAGTCTAGAGACCTGTAGCTACTTCGACAATGCTTTTGTGATTTTCAATATTTCTGTTGCAGTTTTTGTAATAATTTATGCTAGGTACGGTTGAAATTGTTTTCTATTATTAAAATTTATTTTATCACTGATACAACAAGATATTTAGAGACATACAATAATAGCCCATAAATGTCCCACTGCTGGGCTCGGGCCTCCCATTATAGGGGAATCGGACAGTATACCCGCCACGCTTGTCCAAGGCGGCTTGGCAGGTTTGACACATCGGCTATCTCGATGCAGGTTGCATCACGATGTTTTCCTTCACCGTTTTTAGCACGTGGTAATTGTAACAATACGTATATTAGGTCAGAAAACTGCCCAAGTGGTGCATGCGTTCCGGTCAGGATCGATCCCGCACCCTTTGAGTCTGGGACGCATGCATTAGCCATTACGCTACCACGACTTCTAGGGACATAGTAACCTCTATTAATTTAAAAAACTAATTATTCATTATTGTACACAAATTTATTTACAAAACTAAATATAAAACAATGGTGAAGTACGAAAGTGATCTTAACCTTAACTTAACCTTAAAGAGTTGATTCCAGCAAACCTATGCGCCACACGAGAGAAGAGAAACAAGAGAAAATTTGTTTGTGCACAAAAAGTTTTACAGTTTATAATTATATCATATACACTTATATATTTTGAAAAATAAAGACCTGTTTAAACAACCACATATATACGTATACATCACACACATATATACGTAAGTTATATGCGTAAATAGAAGTTACATAGGCATCGACTTTGTATCTTTCGTAATGTTTCTCATTTGCAAGAAAAGACAACATTATGGAAGAAGAATCATACTACTACTTCTTCTATGATAACCAACGAGCGTATACCGTAGAGCGTGCGCGTAGACTTCGATATTATACTATAATATCCCCGCAAATTGGTAATGCGCTGGAACCTTGTCAAATTAACATTCACGTGACGTCATCCGCAACTTGATATGTACGCGTACTCGCCGGCCAGTGATGCTAACAGTACTGAGTGTTTGGCTACGGTTACGTCACCAAAATGGAGGCCAGGCGCAATTGCAATTTGCGGGAATAATTCATATATTAGGCTTCAGCCTCGCCGTAAGTGGCACGCTTAACGGTAATGAGGTTACTTGGTCGCTAAGATGACACATCCTGCTGAATCAACACATTGCATGTAATGCACGGGCCGCGTTCCGTCACCGCTCGCTTAATGGGACGCTTGGCACCTCGATAGAAGCTCTCCTGTTATATTAATGTATATATCGCGTATTACATCGCGTAGCTAACCACTAGGCTACTCTTTGATAGTAGCCTAGCGGTTAGCTACGCGAACAGATGCGTCAGTTACGTGCTTAGATCACTGGGATGCAATGTAGGAACTTATAATACCCTGTATTTAAAAGGGAGCCTTTGTGGAATCGCTCCCATGACTTAAGTAAAACTGTAGGTGTATTAAAAGACGTAGGAAGAAATTGTCAATGAAGTAAACATAGACGTTAACTGACAGAGAGTACATACAGTAACAAATACGACAGTATGGCAACTAACGCGTTTCCATTTAGCTTGCTTCGTAGATAACCTTCAAACGTGCTACTCGTGGTGAGGCTGAAACTTTAGTTAGTTAGTTTGGTCGCATTGCTGGGTAGTGGGTATACGTGTGTTAAAAATCAAGGCCATTTTGGCTGGCTCCGCCAGACCCTAGGAAGATTCGGTGACGCAAGGCCGAGTTTTATAGGTTATCCGGGCAGTGATAACCTACCTCTACTAGCGTAGGATCTAGGCTTAAGAATCCCACAAGCCCTCGGCGTGATCCCCACACTGTTCGTAAACGAATCTCCTCGTCAGAAAAATAAGGTGTATACGTCCAATATGTAAACACGTATGATTTATTATCATAAAAACCCTTGATTTACTTCTCTTTCACGTTGTATCTACTTCATTTTTTCACATCAACTGACGTGGTGAAAATTAGGTGACTTATACCTGATATTGTACAACATTAAGCCCGCTACTATGTGATCACAGACTATCGCAAACAATGACACGACAATTCGCATGGTACAAGGCCATCAATCACGGCTACCGGAGTGGGATGATGTATGACGTGCAGTATCATCGGATGCGAAATGGAAACTCCGTTCGGATTTGATACGTGCTCTGGGAATAATCCAACGCGTTTTGGTGTTTTGTTTAGTGTGAGAGAAACGGTCTACTGTGTTACTTGATATCATTTACAAATATTAGTTTCGTAGCAACAGCAGCCACCAAAATATGTGGTTAGAAGTCTATCGTTTCTAGTTTTGTACCTCTACGTTTTGGTATCTGGACATTACGACTCATATTTGTTAAAAAAAATGTTATTGCAAAGCTGGCAAGCAGGTAGACGGCGCCGCATTTGGGAAGTAGTTACTATCAACTATAGACGTTTAAAAATCCGGAGCGCAGTCCGTGCGTTTCCAGTCTTAATAGAATAAAATAAAGAAGGAGGTGGAGATAAGAGAGAGATCAGACTAGAGAAATGGGATATGGGAACGAAATAGAGGTATAGCATAGCAGGAGGAACAAGTAGGCAGTCGGAATTTTGAGTAAGTAATAAAAAGCCATAGTGGGTTTCGGTATATTTTTTTCATGACAATAATTACTCACATTTTTTTACAATTTGTTCTCAGATTTGAATAAGCTGGCAAAAATGACAGTGATTGTGGTAGAATTTAGATAAAGAATGATTAAAGCAAAGAATCGAGCGGCAAGTGCTTTGAGAATTAGAGCAGTTTGAGAAGAAGAAAAATAAGATTCATACATATTAGATTTACCGATTTATAATATTACTGGCCGTTACCGCCCGCTTCGCCCGGCGAATGACAAACAAACAAACAAATTGAGAAAACATGGAAAAATATATAGAGATAAAAATTTTCTTTTATTATTTTCGGACAAAGAAAACAAACTTTGCTTGTATATATATATATATATATATATATATCATAATTTATCTCTCTCTCTCTCTCTCTATATATATATATATATATATATATAGAGAGAGAGAGAGATAAATTATGATCTTAAAATTTATATAAAACGGAATACATACACAAAGACCATTTGAATAAACACGGAAGCTCAATATCATAATTCATTACGTATATCTCTGAATATGCATATTATGTAAAGTGGGCTTTACCAGAACGATTGGCGTGGTCAGTGGAGAAATTATTGGCCATTAATTTTAAATATACCTTTATAGAATTCCAAAATATCCAACCGAAGTATTTGACAAATCATATCCCATTTATTTACAACATATTGGACAATTATTATTAGTCATTTGAACTAGAATAGAGTTTAAATGAACCTATAACTACTTTCCATCAGGTGGGCATTCCTTTTGTATTTATGCGCTTAAATAAAGTGTATAATAATAACAGCCCATAATCGTCCCACTGCTGGGGTCAGGTCTCCCAATATAGGGGCACAGACAGTATGCCACGCTCGTCTAAGGCGGCTTGACAAGTTGAACATATCGGTTATCTAGATGTGCAGGTTGCATCATGATGTTTTCCATCACCGAAATTAGTACTTGGTAATTGTAACAATGTGCACTTTAGGTCAGAAAACTTTCTAAGTGTTGCATTCGTTCCGGCCAGAACCAACCCGCGCCTTTTGAGTTGGGGACGCGTGTGCTAGCCATTATTATTTTACACGACTTATTTTTATGCAAATAAAACATACATTTGATTACATATTTCAAATATTTCAGTGTTTCTAATTGCTCTTTAAGGCAAAAACCCGTTAAGGTCTTCAAGTGGAGTATGGAGTTCTTGGGGCTACTAATTGAATGAACGAATGAATACGAGTCTACAACTGTCATTCTACATTCGTCGGTTTAACAGAGCGGAAGCTCTGTTGGACAAGAGACGCATAGTATATTGTGGTCGATAATTAGTGTTGGATAACCGCAGTATTCTTTGAGGGCATACTGCTGCTCGACACCTGACAAGCGTGGAGGCAACTCTTGGAGTTGTTCTAATATTTCTGTGTATTATGCTGTATTTAATATTGCAATTGTAATATTCTTGTGTAATAAACTTTGATTATCACATTTCAAATTATTATTGCATTATACTCCGAGTGTCATTCGCTCCCGGCGGGAGTGAATCCGACATATATATACAACTAGCAGGCTCGTCCAGCTCAACACATGCAGATTTTTCATTACTGCTCTGCTCCTATTAGTCCTAGCGTGATGTTTTATATAGCCTATAACATTCCTCAATTAATGGGCTTTCCAACACAAAAATCTTCTAAATCGGTTCAGCAGATCCAGAGATTGCC
This sequence comes from Dendrolimus punctatus, assembly GCA_012273795.1. NCBI lineage: Eukaryota > Metazoa > Arthropoda > Insecta > Lepidoptera > Lasiocampidae > Dendrolimus > Dendrolimus punctatus. The sequence continues at coordinate 9,208,578 of CM022535.1, forward strand.
CCTACAACGTCACAAACACACAAACTTTACCACGTTATAATATAAGTATAGATAGGAGGTCTTATTGCCGCCGGCGATATCTTCCAGAAAATCTTTACAATGACTAAAAATAATTGTAATTAAATGTAATTAACGTGGATTATAAAAAAAGGAAAGAAAAAATAAATGTCGAAAAAATAAATGTGTTTAATGTTGTTATACCTAAATATTCTGAGGTTAGTGTGATTTCATAAGATTTTAGATTAAAATTTCATAATTCATAAGACAGTTCATAAGAATACTTAAAACTCAGAGAAAACTCATTCTAACTTTATGTTAATAATAAAGAAAACTCATAGACAAGTTAAATTGATGACTATCCTAAAAATTAATGATCGAGAAAGGATTCGTAAAAACGTATAAATGTCGTACAAAAATCCAGTAAAAGGAATTAAGACTTTTGGTTTTGTTTTATAACGCAGTGGAACTATTGGATCGGTTGGATTGTGAGCCTCAGTCCATTAGGCTAATAGCAGGCCAGTGAGACGGCAAAAAGAGATTAAGCAGTGCCCAGTCATCGCTTTTCGTTATATCTATTAATTGATAAGTGGAGTTCTCAATGGGCTCGGGTAAGCTCTATCGTCGTTTATATTGAGCCTTTTGAAGTGTCGATCACCGCTGAACTGGAAAACTTTCAATGATAAAAGACTTTGCTGTAGAAAGGTTTTTATTTTTTTGTTTGAGGGCTAATCTATAATATTATAAAATTCTAAACATGCCGTGTTTGTATATTAAAGCTATTTAAAAAAACAACGATGGAGAACACGATGCGATTTTTTTTATTTTTTGTCTGTTCGGGATTCATGTAAAAATAATGGGTCAATTTCGATGCAGTTTTAGCTGATCGACAGCAAATTCTTAAGACTTAAATTCTGCCCTACTTTTTATACCGGTATTCCCGTGGAAAATTTTCTGAGAGCGGTTTGAAGTTGTTTAAGTTAATTAACTTATACCGGCACAGTTTTTACGAAAAAGATAGCTTACAGCCTTTATACATCCTCTTCTTTGTGTCCCGGGAATCTCGCGACAATTTCAAGTCAAGTGTGGATAATGTCACAGGCATATCCTAGCAGCTAAAATAGTTTAATTAATTAATAAATATAATGTGCACCATAGGGTTAGAGGCACTTTGAAACGTCTATATTTAAACGGTCTTATTCAAAGAAAGTAAGAGGAAGCCTGAACGCTTCTTTATGAATATAAAGAACCGTTCAAACCTACTTTAACACTCTATGAATAAGACGTAAGTAAGTATTTAATAAAAAAAAAACAAACGTGTGCGCCTCGGGACCCCCGACAAAAGTTATAACTTAAACTAATCTAAGTTGAACTATTTAATATTGAAATTGTTTAACTTGAGAAAAGCTTAGGTTATTACTTAAATTTTATATACATTAAATAACACGATAATGTAAGGAAAGGTTATTTATTAATAAAATCTATTATTGTTTTTGTAAAAAATATATTTTAGTCTTAGTTACAATTCTTGTACATTAGAAGAAATACGGCTAGCGCTGTGAGTTAGAGTGAGAGAGGAGGAGTTTGGCTACCGCTGCCATGTGCGTGAGAGAAAGGGAAGCTAGTTAGACTTGCGCCGTAACGCGTTACGTAATGAAGCGGCTTCCCCCCCCCATAAGAAGTTATCAATTCAAATACACTTCTTTTAATTTCACTGTTATCAATACGGAGGTGATATTGACTACCTACCTGAGTATTTCATAGACGTAGATAATAAAACATCTTGTTATTTGCTGAACATATATCAAATTGCCTATTACATATTTTATTGCCTTTAGTGGCCAATTTCTTGTAATCCATATAAAATATTGTTACGAATTTGTAATAAATATTGTTATGATTTGTAGGATGTAAATTTAAAAATACCGTTTGAATTATGAGAAATATTAGAAGTACACACACACATTTCTTACAAGTATAGCCGAATACAACAAAACCAAACCTTAAAGCAGAAAATCGTAATCACACAAATGCCGCAAAGTTCGTCGGTGTAAGATACTCGCTCCGATAGAACACAAGACAACGCTTCGTTCGTAGTCAGAACTCGACTAGTTCACTCCCCAACTGACCTACCCTCATCCATTTGTAAATTAGACATGGCGTCCTAGCGACATGCCACCCACTGGTCTTTGAAATCCTAAAATTGTTGGCTTAATAACTTCTAAAAATTTGTGTGAAACACCAACAGGGGAAATAAGGTTTTATGGTGTATGGCAGCGTGAACAGAGAGATTAGCACCAACAATAGATTATTCAAATTTAAAGGGGTAATAAGACACCTGCTAAGGATTAGTATCGGCTCACAACAATAATAAGTGCCTATCACATTTTGTGGATTCAAATAAACAAACATCGAAGGACAATGCAATTGTTATACACGTAGATAGATAGATAGATAAGACTTTATTGGACACCATTACAGAAAACTTACGAACTAGTATTAATCTAATTGGGTATAAAGGGCGGTCTTATCGCTAAAAAGCGATCTCTTCCAGACAACCCGTGGCAAGAATATTCTGATTAGGAGTGGCGATGGTGGTATACATATTCATTGTACGATTACTTACATTTTAATAATAAATATATAACTAATGTATATACAAATATTTTTTATTTTTATTGCTGTAGTTCAGCAGACAGGCAGATGGCCCACTTGTTGGAAAGCGGTTACCGTCGCCTATGGACATTTGCAACACCAAAGGTGCTACAAATGCACTGCTGCTCTCTTAAGGGAGATTGGAACCTGGTCATTAATGCCGGAACACAACTCAAGGTTGTTATGGCGACATACTTTAGACCAGGGGTGGTAGCCATCCAGGCGGGCAAATGACCTACCACCTGGCTGTGGGCTGTTTTGTCGCCTCTTACGATAGGCCGCCCGGCCGCAGGAAATTGTATTCTTTCTCCGTTCCTGCACGGATAAGTTATATACATATATAAGATATGGTGATAATATACAACTATTTAAACATAATACGTATATCGTTTTAGATACATAACACAGATTCTAGAAAAACAACTGTGAAGTCTTTTCTCCATTGTGATTCCTCCACGTTCCATAACAGCATTCAAAGCGTGTTCAAAGAAATTGGTCCGCGTGTAAAAGATCAGTCTGCCTACACTCCGGGAATCACAAATATTGCAAACGGTCTATGAGCCACCGATTTTTATTGCGAAATGGAGCCAACATACCGCAACACTATTGAGTCGTAATTCTTCATGGTAAGATATTGTTACTTTCGCCCAGATATCGGCTATTTGTATAATAAGACGATTGCAATCGTCGCTTCGGTCCTCAATAAGACGTCGCTTTCGGATTTGTTTGGGCTTGAGAATATATTTTTCTTCGCTTATCGGGTCTTGTCGATATCTTCACTTACTTCGAACCTTTAAATTATCGACCACAAAAATTATATTGAATACCGTTAAAATTTTACTGCCTTTATACTTACAAGATGTGGCACGAAAATCCCAGAAGACCTCCCTTCTAAGACGTAAAACGTGATCCAATTTACAATGCCTCTAATATTTCAGATTTGTTACGATCAACTTTATTACAAATTGGAATCGTCTCGATGTTCCCATGAGATCAGACCGTCAACCTCTACATCTTTGATTCCCCTTGACGGTTATGAGAAAATAACCTATTTTCAATCAATACAATGAACCTAACTATGAAAGATAAACTTTCATGGAACGAAATCCTTATTCAATTAACATGTCCGTTCCGAGGCGATTTCCTCGACTCTATCTTTGTGTGTTTTTTTTCCTGCTGCGTCCTGCCCGGAAAAGCTTCGATCGATATGCCGACAGCAGCGCCACCTACCGGGTCCAATTGTGAAACAACTCCGAAACCTATTCTGGCTCATGCACAACAACTTTACTAAAGATCATCACATGATCAAATGTATAATTTACGATTCTATAAAGGACATACAGATAAACATTCATTTTTATATATAAGACTAATTGTCCCGGCAGACGTTGTCCTCTCCGGTAAAGCTTCAATCGATACGCCGACAGCAGCGCCACCTACCGGGTCCAATTGTGAACGAACTCGGAAACTTTCTCTGGCTCATGCACAACAACTTTGCTAAAGATCATCACATGATCAAATTGTTAATGACATTATTTTAATTTAATTGTTTCTATAAATAAAATACTAACTAAAAGAGACATAATTGTATAATAAATATTTGTTTTAATTGTAACTAAGATCATCATAATAAATAATATAAAATCTGTGTAGTCGTAAGGACAACAAACGGCTTGTAACAGAAACAACAAAAAGTTTGTATGCCTGTCAAGGCGAAACATGTAACTCAAGACTTAGCATAACATCTTCAAAATTGTCCATGTTTCAAACAAATAAATTACTTTGACTTTGTATAGTTTACGATTCTATTAAGGACATACAGACAACCATTTATTTTTATATATAAGACTAACTGTCCCGGCAGACGTCGTCCTGTCCGGAAATGCTTCTATCGATATGGCGACAGCAGCGCCACCTACCGGGTCCAATTGTGAACCAACTCGGAAACTTTCTCTGGCTCATGCACAACAACTTTGCTAAAGATCATCACATGATCAAATGTACAGTTTACGATTCTATAAAGGACATATAGACAAACATTGATTTTTATATATAAGATTAAATTTAGCAAGATTTTTTTATCTATACCTATGTCTCTACATAATGCATTAGTGGAATCGCAAATAGAGGTTTAGCTGCTATAACATGTAGTAGAGGGTTAAAATATATTTTTCAGTGTACGCAGTGGGGGTATCATTAGTTAAATTAAAATGAAAAGTCATGAGGTGGTTCCTTAATGCCTTTTTATTTAAGTTAATAGATAAACTTAAAAACGTATGGGTGCATATGTCTAGTCATCGCAGTAGATAACCTTACGTGACCAGGTCTGGCAGAGCTATTAAACTAAGTACGAGTTTCACTTGAAGGGAACTATTGGATTTGCAAACGTCGAGTCATCGCAGTGGACAACGAACTCCTGGCTAGCACTTTTTTATTGGGCTTGACTATATGTTGTCGATTTGAAGACATTACACCTATACCGGGGTTTTCGGCAGCGACTGCCTCGTTGGAGCTCTCTAAGGGGCTTTCCTTCCGCTCGAATGTTGTCATGAAAGGGGGATGAATATAACGATGCCGACTAGAGTGCGACACAATGTACTAATTGGATGTAACAATATACTATCTCACTCGCACATCATCCGTCCCGCTCACACATTGTGCTATGTATTGTACTAGCTCTACAACTTATTAATATTTGTACTTAAGGTTTTCGTTTCCAAATTAAATTAGTTCACATCAGCACTCGACAGTAAATACTACTTTCTGTTATGAGAAGTTAGAGAACTACTTCTCGCCGCTACATACGTAAAAAGTACTTCCTTCCTCTAACTTTTTAACTATTAAGGTACTTATATTATTACATTAAAAAAATATTTTAACCTTCAATTAATATGAATCAGATTCGTTTAATAGGTTTTGAGATGTTTTGTGGCATTATTCTTGATTAACTACTTTTTAATAGGTTAACACGTGTAACTTTTAAAATTGATTATGTATTATAGGTCTATACATCTATACATTTGTATGCGCTTTTTTAACAACAAACGCTTCACATTCTGATCCCAAAACTAAAACGTAAAATACAAAGCTGAATTAAATATGAATGTTATATCCTCCGGTCATGCCGCAAAACGTTGTTCATCTATATTAAATTTTCCATTTAGCCACTTCTGATATTGAAGATTGAAAGATTTATCAAGGGACTACGACCAGTTTTGATTTGTTTTGATCCTTTTGTTTCGTGAAACATACAGTGGTTGGCCGTTCTCAAAGTATTCAATTTTACTGAATCCAATTGTGCATAAACCATTCAGGATCCATTGAAACACACAAAAAAATCTAAACAAAATTAGTCCAGTGGTTTAGGAAGAGATCAGTAATATACGCTTTTTTTAATTGACTTGACTTTATGTTGTTGGTCCGAAGATCTAACAACTTTACCGGGGTTTTCGGGGTGAGCGCCTTCGCAAGGTGAAGGCGCTCGAGCCCGGGGGCAACTAGCTCGAGGGAGCTACCTAGGGAGTTTTACCTCGGCTGGACTGATGCCATGAGGGGGGGATGAATCTGATGATGCCCACCATAGGGCGACACAATGAACTAATTGAGAACGGGCGACGGGTAATATAAAGCCCGAGGAGAAGGATCCCAGCGGGCCGGGATCGCCGGTTCGCGGCGGCCTACGCTATCTTACTGCCGTTTCGCAACGTGTTATGGCTGGGAGAGAAGAAACGGCGAAAGAAACTTCCCAGAGTAATATACGCGTACACACTTATAGAGAAATTATACATAATAAGATATAAAAAGAATTACACAATGTATTTAGGGCCGCTTGCAGATGATCGCCTTTAAATAAAATTAGTTAGTCATATTAAACTGGCTAAATATGTTTTACAGAAAAAGCTATTGACAGATCTTTAAACATATTTAGCGGCAAAGTTAGCGTTGTGCAAGACGCTAATTGTATTTAAGAGTGTTATATACGTTTTGTGTTTCTTAAATAAATTTAAACAACCTTATGGAAGCGGCCCTTAGAATCTTTGAAGTTATATGTATGCATAACTTATTGGGTAAGAACAGACAATAATTTTAATAGATAATCAATGTGGTTTTTAGTGTGAATTAATTCTACCATTTTGTGTTATTTTCTTAGCTTTGGTTACAATAACATTAGACCATTTCGAATGGTGTTTATGCAGAATACGTACCTCAAATTCTTAAAACCTTATCCTTTTTACATACAACCCGTATTATTTTAGGGCGAAATCTGCATTTGGAAATATTCTAGTATATTTTTCCTACAGCCCGTTCTCTCGGCTAGAAACAAGTAGTTCTCTCTTTTTTGATGCAAATAATTTCGGGACGTTGGAACTTTCTACTTTAAGAACCTTTGTGAATAGCGAAATGTTTTTGTAGTGTCATCAAGGTACGTATTATGTTTCCTCTTAGAGACTGAAGGAATCGTCACAGTGTTTGTTGAGAGACAAAATTTTCACTCAGACAGTTGTATTCAAAATTTGTTGTATTGTTCAAATTTTAGACTAAAGTTAAATTTACCTTATACCTTTTGTTTTCTTAGAACTTGGCTATTATGTTTATTTAACGCTCTTTATGATTTGCGAAATTGTAGTTCTTTAGTATATACGTTTGACTAGGCGCAAATTGCTATTCATTTAGTATATTGTCCATATGTTGATATTTCCAGGTCGTACATACTTTTCAGTTTGACTTTTTTCTTAATTTAAATAATTGTTCTTTTAGTCATTTCGTTTACATTATACCAAAGGTAATGTAAACGAATTCTTTACAACATCACTAATACTGTTTTTTTAATTTCATATTAAAAATACAGCCTACGCGCTCACATATACATGTTACTATTAATCACTCATCATGATTTAGATTATTACATGGCAACCCTTTGAATTTCCGTGCCAGGCCCACCATTAGTGCCTACGACTTGGCACCAATGACGAAAAGCAATTTAATAAATTAATGTAGTAATGGCCCGTTCACATCTATTTCAGGAATAACAGCCAACAGAGCAGATAACTCCTGGAGATCAGACCTCAATTAACGTAGTGTGGAGGACGCCCTCCACACCTGACTGACAACCTGCCCAAAATCGCGTTGCATCGGGGTTTTGTACTGCAAACGTAGTTTGGCCTATGTCCTGCAATATGCTTCGATTGGTTAAAAACAGGCAGCCCTTAGCAATATGTGACTGCATAATACAGTGATTTTCATTCAAAATTCGTTAATTTGAAGAAAGAATGAAGGTTCGCGTAGACCTTAATGACTCTTTTAAAATTCATGATTTTGCTAAGTAGTGTAATACGAAATAATTGCAGTATTTATTAAAGAAAAAAACATGCATCGTTCTCAACAAATTATACTCATAAAAGGCAGTTGCTATTATGCAAATCAAACTATTATTTCTTATCATTTCAATAGTCTGAAAAGCAAGCATATGCAAACAAAACTAATTTACGTTTAGGCGAGTAGGTAAAATATTGTAGCCGTTTTCACGATCGTAACAAAGCTCTTGGTCATTAGAATTACCATAACAAGAATGGCTTTGGTGGTAATAAAATTACAAATGTGGCCATCGGACGTCATTACGTATTCGCTCTCACGTCCGGTAGGGCCGCGTGCGAGCCACGGAATTACTGGCGTTGTTGGCCGCAGGCGTTAGTTCTACAAAGCATTGCATTGATAGCTGCATCTGTATTGAATGAGACCAATTATCATTTTTAACTTAAGCTGGTAAACAGGTAGGCGGCCTATCTAAAAACGGTTAACATTAGCTAAGGACGTGTGAAACACCAGTGGAGTTACCAATGAGTCACTGACGTCGAAAAAAAGCAGGGACTGAAATTTGCTCACTAATACCGGAACACAAAGCGAAGTTATTTAGGCGACTTCAAACCTTATTTAATGCTCATAAATAGTTTTGGATACATAGCACACATTACGACAGTGAATTCTAAAATTATTTATATATAAAACAATTCAGAATCGGTTTTACATTTAAATGTTAACAATAATTGAAAATACTGTTTAAACAATTATTAGTACGCTTTTTCTCGTTAAGGTATTTATATTAATAAACAAAATCTAGGAGTTCAAACGCAGTCGTAATTAGTTTGATTATCTACCCCATTCTTGTCAAGCAATTGTATGCTACCATTAAAACATTCAGTGTCTATATACAAACTCTTTGTATGCTATACTTACCTATTAATAACTAGGGCATTTCAAGTGCCCCTTGGTCTAGTTAGTTTTTATTGCCAAATGCTGGAACACAGGCAAAAGGCTTACCTGATAGAAAATAAGTTACCATTACCTATGAGCGTTTGAAACACCAGGAGAGTTACTACCGGGTTCTTCAAATCAAACAAATTTTACAATGCCCTTGTAGGTCTCTTTTCCGAAATAACATGCGTACTATGTTTGTTAAGAAACAACAATTTGACTCATAATACTTCAACACACAACTTTCCATTTTATTGGTACCACATCGTTAAAATAACATCTTCCAAATTTGTTAGCGCGAAAAGATTGAATGTTCGATTACTGTCTAAATATTTAGTTTTTCTTTGAGCTCAGCTGTGCATACAATCAAAATGTATGTTGCAAGGTACATATCGTTAAATGTGTTGATCACGTACCTAATTATAATATTCATGATACATTCTGTCTTATCATGATCTTATTGTAAATAACACCAAAATAGTATTGTACACTGAAACTATCACGTTGATATTTCAGTGCATTTTTTTCTACACTTCGGTACACAGAGAAAAGGTTTATAGTTTTTTTTACATTGAATCCATATATAGAGTTAGTAAAAAATTTAAAAACTTCGTTTAAAAAAACCGACTTCAAAAACTAAAAAACTAAAACGTATAAAATAACTTATTTCTAAAGCTATTTTTATTAATATGTATTATCTAAAACATCTTAAAGTCTGTGCTTAGTAATTTTCAAAATATAGTAATGTTTATGTTTTACTTTGCACCGACTTCAAGATGTTTTAGATAATATATATTAATAATAGTAGCTTTAGAAATAAGTTATTTTATACGATTTAGTTTTTTAGTTTTTGAAGTCGGTTTTTTTAAACGAAGTTTTTAAATTTTATTTGTTACTTTTTAGTGTCTAGCTATGTATGGGTGGACCTACGAATGGTGCCGCGCTTCTTAAAAAATATAGGTCCCAAAAAAATGATCGTAAAATGAAAACTACTGGGCCAAACTATGTCAAATTTTTAGGGGACTACATAGCAGCTATTCCGCGTCGAAAAAAAACAGAATCACGTAAATCTAATTATAAATCTCAGAGTAATCGGTGTACATATGGAACGAAAAGGAATTTTTTTTAATAAAAAATGTGCATAAAATGAAAGCTACTGAGCCAAACTATGTAAAATTTTTAGGGGACCAATTGGAAGCTATTCCGCGTCGAACAAAAAAAGACTTACGAAAATCGGATCATAAATCACGGAGTAATCGGCGAACATACATAAAAAAAGGAAAAAAAAAGATCCCGACGAATTGAGAACCTCCTCCTTTTTTCGAAGTCGGTTAACAAAGTAATAAATATATGGCGAACATTGCTTACCATAATGTTAAAGGATGAAAATGTTAATTCGTGCATTCTTAATTTAAACAAATAATTTAATTGTTGTTTATTTGACGGCTAAAGTCGTTGTTATTTGTACTACAGCGCACAGGCTTTGGGATTCAAATTCAAAAGTTTTTAATCAAAATAAGTTCCACTGGAGAACACTTTTTGAAGGTTATACATATAGGTTAAAATTTTATTTTATTTCCTAGTCTATGTACTCCGCTTCGCAACCTGTTATTGCTGTTAAGGAGAAGAAACGGCAAGAAACTCTCCAGCAACACGTCTAGCTAAAATTGTTTTTCTTTATATTTCTTTTTCTATTTATATGTCAAGTTCGTTTTTTAAATAAGTTTTATACAGAAGTATGTTACAGAATGACTTTCGAAGAATAATGGAGTTGTAGCAAACTGTGCATATTTAATAAGACAGAGACACAATAAAAAGATAGTAAAATATTATCATAGCTATAATCATAAAGACAAGACGTACTAATTTTTTTGCTGCAACATATCTCCATATATTCCTTTCAAGTAAGGCAAGATAAAAGCGTTATACTCGACAAAATACAGTATACGAGGTTAGTGATTGATTCCTAGCTAGTAAATTTGATGACTGAATTTTCTTTATATTCACAATGGTCTGTCTCTAGAAATGGCTTCAGAGTGACCTTTTGTATATTCTCTATAACACAAGTCTAACTTTCTTAGCCTACAGATATGCAGGTGCGCGTTTATTTGTTAATTATTGCTTTATTTGCTGTCTTAGCATGACTGGAAGCAATATTTGTGAAATTGTCCCAAATTCACAATAATTCACCTCAGGTGTCTTTTTGTTTGGGTTTAAAAATAATTTCCAGATAATCAAAGGAATAAACTTAAATCAATTAAATAAGCAAGTAATAACACAAAACAAGATTTACATTTACAAAGTTAAGTAAGAAGATGGAAATCTTGTTTTTGTTACAAAGAGTTCTTTATGGACAATAATTCCTTCAGGTCGGAATTACAATGAATGTCGTAACTCTAGGGGTGAAGTTGGCTGGAGTCACCCAGGTGAAACATTACATCCATTAGCCGAATGAGATCCCCCCGAATTAGGCCGATCGAATGGCCTACGAGACGAATTATCCGCAGTCTCGATTTGCCCGATTCGTGGATTTCGATGTCGAAATAAAGCACTGCTCTTTTAGCCCTAGTTACTTTTAGGGATGACGATCAGCCATTTTCTAAGTTTTACGGCTATTTGTTTTAGAGAAGGAATGGGTTTTCAAAAAAATGATATTGAAATTTGTATATTTAATTCTTAAAAAAAAAAATTTAATTCAATCTTAGATGAAACAATTATTGCTACGATTTTATTCTGACATTCACTTAAGAGATAGAACCGCCCATTGTTCATGAATTTTTTAAATGTATATATATATATATATAAGTTACGTATTTACCTAATAAAACTACGTTTTAACGGTTTTAAGCGCAGTAATTTATTTGATTTTGGTTATTCCGACGTTACGGCCACTTTTCAGTGCCCGTGATCACGGAAGACAGAGATGAAAAGTGTCAACGAGTATTGTCAAAGTTTTATTTAGCCTACCGCCAACTTGTTCATTTAAATTGCATACATACATAACTTCACGCCAGGTCCCTTGCGGGGTAGGCACGAACAACAGAGCGCCATTTAGGCTTATTCTTACACACCTCACTTGCTTCTTTGAGATTCATAGCTCTTGTCATGCACGCTCGTCTGTTCTTGAGGCTCCTGACATCACCTTCTACTAATACACGATCAATTTGATCATGGAAGGTGTGTCGTGGCCTTCCGCGACTTCTGAATCCATCCACTTTTGCATTGTATATCTGTTTAGTCATTCTTTCATCATACATTCTTTCCACATGCCCGAACCACCAGATCATTCCTTTCCTTACCTTCACCCCGACACTCTCTTTCAGACCAACTCTCTTTCTTACTCCGGTGTTACAAACGCGGTCCGCGAGCGTCACTCCGCAGATATTGCGCAGTGCTCGCATCTCGACCGCGTTTACTCTACTTTCATGCTCTCTCTTCCATACCCAATTCTCGCTTCCACACGTGAGCGTAGGTACCAGCACCGCGTTGTGTATGGCAAGCTAGGCCTTCTGACTGAGAATATAAATTATTTAGTTTTAATTTTGTTTTTGGTTATTATTGCGAAGCGGTGGTAAATTAGATTAGGCTTCCATAGAGTAAACCATAACCAAAAACAAAATTAAAACTAAATAATTAAAATGAACTAGTTGGCGGTAGTAGCGGTCTTGTCACTAACAGTGATATTCATTATTTAGAAAATATTTAGTTTACCTGAAAATCCTTTTTATAAATAAAGTGTGTAATAGAGATTTAATACCAAACTACATGTTTATGTTTTAAATCGTTTAAAGAGAAATCATATCGAAACCTCTAAAAGAAACCTACACCTGATAAAGAATTCTAAGAACATTTCCATGTTACTAAACTAAGACTGATGTAATTTGTACTCCCGAACTAAAGTTAATTTTTGTTCGAATTAATGGTGCGTCAGCTTCTAATGTTGCCAAATTCGACTTTGGTGAAAGATGAACTCTGGAGTCGTAGAAAGTCCATTACAGAACCGACGTAAAGTTTGTAAAATTTTCAACATATTCTGAATAATAAACAGTATCTACTTAATAGATTAATTTATGATTTTGATGCTTTACGTTTTTTTGCATACAATGAAACTGGTTCCATTGGAAGAAGCTTCTTTGGTGTCCATATTAACTGGAGTAATAAAAAGACGTTTTGCTCCGTGCAGGAACGGAGAAGGAATAAAATTTCCTGCGGCCGGGCGGCCTGTCGTAAGAGGCGACCCACAGCTAGGTGATGGGACAATAGCCCGACTGGATGGGAACCAGCAGCAGCGCATTTGTAGCACTTTTGGTGCTGCAAATGTCCATAGGCGATGGTAACCGCTTTCTATCTAGCAGGCCGTCTGCCTGTTTGCAGAACTCCTGCAATTATATATTATTTTATTTCGGAAATTATGTTCTACAGAGAATAACATAGCAGTAATTTTTAAATTAGAAATATGTATTTTTATTCCATTTACTCCAATAATAACAGGATGTTTTCATTACGATACGACGCCATTGAATGTAAAATTATCAAATTCAAAGTGGAAGGTGTGAATCCAAAACGAAATAATTATACTTTTACTAAATAAAGGAAATTATAGTATTGTAACAAAAAAAGAAGCAAAACAGCTGATTCACGTCTTTTCAGGTCCAAGTACATTGAAGTCGGTATCAACGACAACGGAGCGGGAACCTGAGCGGACGTCCTTGCTCCGCTCCCACCAAAGGAGGGCGCGGCGACAACCGGTATGGATATAGGGGTTCTCACTCACCCGCACATGCCGTCGAGATGAGAGCGCGTATGTTCCACGCGCGCTCCTCTCTCCTCCCGTGGAACGCTTCGTTGCCGGGGCTGTAGTCCCCCGGCATTGAAAGAGGCCTCATGAGGGAAGCCCACGCCTGCCAGGGCACACGGAGACGGGCAGCCAACACCCGTAGCCCTGGCATAAGGCGCAGGACGGAATACCCAGGGGTTTTAGTGGGTATCCCTAACTGGGGAGCAGCGTGCCCAGTCAGAACTGGCTGCCAGGCTATTGCTACCCCCGATGTGGCGAATCCCACACTCACATAGGTCACGAAAATCCCCTCAGGCTTCTGCGCCTGTCGCGGCTTAGTCCTCGAACGGATTTTCCCTGGCCAACAAAAAGGTATCACCGACAAGAGCTCAATTCTTAAATAGTATGGTGATTCTTGGAGAACAAAATATTCATCATTTAATTTTGCACTGTCCTTGTATTTAGGTTTGCGTAATAAAAGAGCGGCCAGTAACGAACCCCTTTTAAGATGTCGGCCTTAATAATATTCTTTTAGGGGAATCTTTCTGGCTTGATTATTAATTTGCTGGAAAAAGGCAATTAGCCTGCTTTGAGTCAGGTGAGGGGCACAAAAATTATCGTTTAAATTTCACTTTATTTTAAACGACGTTATTAAATTTGAGGAGACTTTTCGGGTCGGATGCCTGAGGGAGAAAAAGGTAGAAATGAATATTTAAATATCAACGATCCAGTGCGGTGATAACACTTTTTGACGGCACCAGATTTATGCTTCAGTGGAAATATTTTTTGTGCGTTGTTTTCTCTGTTACTAGTCGAGCGGAAGATTAACGAGTCACCCTGAGGGTTTTATCAGCTAAAATATTCCGTCTGGCATTATATGTATTTTTGATAACATTGTACATAGATTTAAGTTATTGAATTTATATCGTGACCAGGTTTCATTGTCCCTTATCGATCAGCAGCACATTGGTTGCACCTTTGGTGTTACAAATTTACATAGACGATGGTAATCACTTTCCATCAGGTGGGCCCTTTGCCTGTCTGCTGAACTCATGCAATCGAAGTAAATTGTTTAATATATTGTTACAAGTTGCTAGACTCGAATTAAAATGCGGTTACAATTACTATGGAACTTATTAGAACTATACAAACACGTATAACACAGGTATAAATATAGCCGAACACAACAAGTCCAAATATAATGCAGAAGGTCATAATTCAATAAACGGGCAAAGTCTGTAAATAAAAGGTTCCCGATGGTAGTACACACCTCTTGCTTCGCTCGTTGTTATCTCTCGACTGCCTCGTCCCTCAATCGGGACATTGCTTTATACTACATAGATGCAATATGTCCTTCCGGCCGCGTGGTGAATTTCCTAGAATCAGTTTGTACTTTCAATCCTAAACACCTGGTTAATGGTTACAATAAAAAATAGATTGTTCTCTAGAATAATTAGTAAAAGCATGCCAATAAATAAGTAAACAAAAGAAGTCCAAAACCGACCGGTAATAAACTGTGTTATTACAGATATGCAGGTGTGTTTTTTTTTGTCAGCACCTAGGTCATAACAATATTATTAAGCTCACATGGAACAATAAAATCAGCCCAGTCTTTAAATTAATCTTTTTTGCCTTGTTTCCTTGTTTCACTCATAGAGATTAAGTCGTTTTTTAAAAAATGACGGCTACCGGCGAACATAATAATTTCACAAGTGGACACGGAACCTTTAAAAGAGAAATGGAGAGATAAAACAATAATATTTGATTTACTTATCGACGTTACAAATTAATGATTCCGTCATTAATATTTTAGGTCAACGGGATCAACATAACAACGTTTCCTACTGCTGTTTATAACAAAAACATTATATCGAGAACTTCTTAATTGGATTTATTTCGACATGAGTCAGTAAATACTCCACTTTTAACTTTTCCATTGATATAAGTGGAAGATGTGAAGTGTCCTTTGCTATTGTTACATATCGACAAAGAAACGCGCACCTGCTTTATTGCCCTTCCCGCATTTGGAAATCTTTTGTTTACTTTGTGTTTAAAATTTGCAATTACACGGTAGCCTATTGCTATCGTTTGTGTTTAAGGCCATTCACAGAAATAATTAACCAGGTGTGCAGATTACGTTTTCTTGGAAAAACTCATTCCACGCAGTCGATTATTGTACCATATTCAGTTTACTATAAAACAATACCGGAACGGAGCGGTGGGTTAAACAAGGATTACGATACGAGTAAAACGTACATTCGATGAGCGATATAGTGGTTTTGCACGTGTTATTGAATCGTGCACTTTGTACTGGCTGTGTCGAGTTATATTTATACCTGTTATATACGTGTTTGTATAGTTCTAATAAATTCTATAGTAATTCCAACGGCATTTTAATTCGAGCCCTGCGTAATTCGTAACTATATAATATAATACACAGATGAATTTAGTATAAATTAACATCTCCTATTACCATGTCATCCATCAACACATAATTGTTCTAAGACCCTGAACATCGCTATATAATTATTTCCATTACTGTTTGGTGAGATGTACAGTACGGAACATTTAAAAAAATATTTTTCATATGTACGGTGGCACAAACTAATTTGGAAAGATATTCGTCTACGTTGAAGTCCGTCGGTAACGACACCGCAACATCATACACGCACGACACAACTTACTCGTATTTCAACCCCCATATAAACATAATGCATAAAATGTTGCCATGTGGTGGAACTCTACACAATATATTATGTCTTCGTCTTCAAATAATCAAACATAAGTTGAAAATTCTTTTACTCCATACAATAAATACACGTCAAGCAATACCAGCTCGGCGTTACCGACAATTACCACAATAAATCCACGTCTAAACAGTATCGTCTGTTTCAACATTAAAACCTACCTTCTGTAATATTTTGTGTCCTCGTTCAACAATGAAGGTAAAATTTTAATGTAACATTGCGCAAGTAGCGTAATTACCACCTTCCACTCGCTTGGTTCCAGTAACAGGCTCTCAAGACTTAATTAGCCTTGAATTATTTGGGGTATGGCCTCATTGCGAATATACGATCGGCTTTTAATAAGTCTATACATGATGACTTAAATGCGAATTAAAGGGTACTAATTAGATTTATAGATTACAATTATTTACTCCCCTAAGCAAGTTACATAGTCTGCCTGTCAGTGTTAATAAACACGACGAGATGGTTAATAAATCGAAACTAAGATCGGGCTTACACATTACTAGTGGTCTCGGAAGACGTTGTCCTGCCTTGAAAAAATTAAAATCTGAAACCCGATTCCAGCGTCACCTACCGGGTCTAATTGTGAATCTAAAGTACCCCAGGATCCGCTCAAACACAGATAAATTTCGTCAAAATCGAAGAACCCGATACCAGCCCCAAGTATTTTGTTTAGATTGATGGATTACAATATTAAAATTCTAATAGGGATCCCTAATATTTATTTAGCTCATATTAATTGTAGATAATGTACTACTCGAATGGTGAAGAAGTTTTGAAATAGATCCAGTCGTTTTTAAGTTTATTCGTTACGAACATACAAAAATACAAATCTTTTCTCTTTATAATATTTATAATATAGAAGGGATACAATAGTATGTACATTTTTGATATTCTATCGTGTAATGTAGCTTAGTGCGCTAACCACAACCCGTGGTAGTTTAGTAGTTACGAGTTCGAAACCTGGAAGGGGAAGCATAATCCGTTTAGGCATTTTTCTAACTTGATGTGCATAAAATATGTTATAATTGATGTGTCCGTCTTTAAAAAGCGTGGAGGCTATATTGTCTATTCCCCTATAGAAATAAGCCTGAGCTCAACAGTGGGACGTTAATAGGCTGTTTTCGTCATACATTATTTACAGTAGCGTAGTTTAGTGTCTAGCGCACTCTCGTTTCAAAGTCAAGTTTCACATTACGTATGTTCGAAACCTGGTTGAAGCATCTAGCACCCAGAATATTATTTCCTAGTGTGGGTGTCATGGCAAACCATTTATGTCGTATAATGTTATAACACCATCACCACTGGCAGCTTGGAACCCAGGCACTGTTACCAACAGAAGTCATTAAAAAAAATGTATTTTTTATAAAATAATGTTTATTTTATTATGTAAAACTTAAACAATGTAAAACTTTGAAGATTAATAAATACGTGTTTAGTTTTTAATAACTTAATTATCTTATTTATTACTATTTTTTTAAAATAATAAACTAAATTATTGTACTAGGGCTGGTTTAGAAACTTCCGACTTTTGTTGTTCTTCTTATACTTTCATTCAAAGATTCTCTGGAAGAAATATCACCATGGGTGGTATGGGTGCCGATTACCTTGTATGTTCTTGAATTTATTTAGCACTTTTGAACAATAACGTATATTTTATTCTATTCTAAATTTAAACGATGCACATTGAGAAAACCGATGCGTCATAACCGCTGGACAATCGACAACCTTGGTTTAGTGTGTATAGGAGGGTTTTAGTTTAGGAGGTAAGGGTAAAATGTACGAAATATCAAACCCAACGAGCGCTGTAATGACACTGATTTTATTATTGAAACTATATGAATATACATGTGTTGTTAAGCATTAGGACGCAGTTGTTTGTTTGTAAAATGCCGAATATTGTACATACTTTGTACACTTGGTGAATATTTGTTCGCTCCCCCTAAAAATGGAAAGGACTAAGCCCACCAGGGTGACGTTTATAAGTTAATAGTTTATATATGTACAATTTGACTGCAGGCAAAAAAATAAAGGATAGAACTAACATTTAGCAATACTTTATGGTTACTGCCTTTCTGCCAGTACAACCCCTAATCTATGGCAGGGCCGTTACAAATCGTTATGTTACGTGCCGGCGCAATGTCCCTAACTTTTCTTAACTACCCTACACGCGCTTGGAATTGGACTTACTTCTTAGAGGTATTAACAGGGATTATGTGAACAAAACTATTCGTTTCTTAGAAACGTATATAATCTTTTTTACGTATTGTGTTTTGAAATAATTGTTATGTACATATCAAAATTTTTTTTTTGCAAAAATAAAACCGACTCGAACTAATAAAGCATAAAATATATATTTAACCGACTGCTTTATACAACATTTTGAACTCGGTGCTAACTAAACATAAAAAAAAAAATTGCAATATAAAGTAATTTTTATGTTTTGCTTTGCAGTGTCTCCAAAATGTTGTAGAAAAAACTCGACTAAATATTTGTTTTTTAATTTTTAGATTAATGTCGGTTTAGTTTTTAAAAAAAAATATTTTTAACTTTGTAGTTGCACCAAATTCCCTGGATCCATTCATCAGATCCTGACTTGTTAACCATGGACACCACCTTGAGAGTATAGACACTGAAAAAAAAAAGAAAATTGCCTCACAATTGACGGAGAAATCGTGTTATATGCATTAAAATAATTAAGCGCCTGTAGAAAATGTAGAACTGGCACACGTATAGGTACAAGATTTTTTTTCTAAAAATGTCAAACATGTCTAAAAATGTTTTCTAAAAACGCTCGACGTCATTTAATGAGAAGGGTTTACTGGAATCCATTCCCAGATCCTGACTTCGTGACCATGGCATCCCTTCGGGAGTATAAACTGTTGATTAAGAAAAATTTGATAATCGGTTCACATATAACGGAGAAATCGAGTAACGAATATACAAACAAAAAACAAACAGAGAAAGTGAGAACCTTCTCTATTTTGGAGTTAGTCAAAAATCTTGCCATTGATTTTCTGTTTTGATAAACAGATACTAAATGAAAGTAGTTCTTTTTAATTTAGCTGTTCTACGACTCAACTGTAAACAAAATATCCCATACTTTTTCCATTTTCAAAACGTCAAACGGCACATATATGGAGCCTTAGGAAAAGGTTATGTGGGGTGTGACCTGTGGGGTCCAACCGCAAAGAGTATTCTATAAAGGCATCTCTATAAGAAACTTTGACAATTCCCGTAATCAGAAGGCTGGCTTATTGTTGGGCAAAACCCCAAGAAATAAGCATTGCTATACAACGTGGTAATGCAGCCAGCCTTCTGAGCACGTTCCCCGCTTGCAATGAAATGCTGCATAGTAGTTTATATTTTAATAGTTCAGGGCAAGTCAGAAGTCGTGGTAGCGTAATAGGTAGCGCACGCGTCCTAAACTCAAAGGTCGCGGGTTCGATCCTGGCCGGAACGCATGCACCAATTATAGGCTATGGATTTTCTGGCCTAATATGCATATTGTTACCACGTGCTAACAACGGTGAAGGAAAACATCGTGATGCAACCTGCACATCGAAATAACCGATGTGTCAAACCTGCCAAGCCGCCTTGGACAAGCGTGGCGGGTATACTGTCATTCCCCTATAGTGGGAGGCCCGAGCCCAGCAGTGGGACAGTTATGGGCTGTTGTTATAAATAAGAAATAACTCGTAAAATTGTAAGCCTATTCCATTTAATTAATCTTAAATAAAGTTATGACCTATAGAAATCAAATTATCTCATACTAGAAACATTAAAAGATAGTTTTCCAACACAATAAATATAGTGGCATATAAAACATACCTTCTTATTAAATTTGATCCATATTTTATATGGATGAAATTTGATTTGTTTCTCATCTGTCTAGAAGATTGGGTGAAGAATATTTACGATTCCAGCTTGATAGATAGATAACTACTCGTATTTGTTATATTTTCCAAAATGGTGCAAGAAAAACTGTATGATACATATTGTTACGAGTTAGCGAGACTCAAATTAAAATGCCGTTGAAGTTATTATAGAGTTTATTAGAACTACACAAAAACGCGTATAACACAGGTACAAATATAACCGAACACAACAAATCCAAAAGTAATGCAGAAGGTCGTAAGTCAATAAAACGCGCAAAGTCCGTCACTATTAGATTCCCGAATATACACACGTAACGTCTGTATTGTAATCTTCGCGCAACTGCTCAATTCTCTCTATCAGGCCGTTGTGTTATACTTCACAAATGCAGAAGAATCCGCAACACCTGGCTAATGAGCGAGTACAATAGGACAATAGGGTATTCTCAACCATAATTAGAAACGTATGTCAATAAATAAATGAACGAAAGAAGACGATCACAAAAGGATTACAATTAGTTCAAATTCCAACAGGTAATAAAATGTGCTTCTACAGATCTGTATATGGAATTTGTCTTTGTCGGCGCCTAGGTTGTAACAATATGTATGTATCTTTAAACACCAAACATGTAAACGACTCCAAACTTTATACTCAATGTGCTTAAAATGTTTTGACAAAAACCTAAATTCGTACAACAAAATTAACAGCCCAAGTTTTAGGTTTGGATAGCAAAACATGGTGCTGAAAATAGCATCGTCACGGCCCTAATTAAGTTAAGTTTTAGTCATTTACACAACGTCTGAAAAGTTCTTCAATTAAAATGTTTAAATTAAATATATGTTTATGTTTCTCTAGCCAATGGTGTTGAACAGAGACACCTGGAGTGGGGACCGCATCACGGCAAATGCACCGTAGGACTCCCGCCAGCCGGTGGATCGACGCCCTGCACTAGGTCGCCAATGGGCGCTGGATAAACAAACCAAACGCCGATGTCTAGCAGTGGACAGCGGTCGGACGACGCCGGTTGAAATGATAGAAACAATGGATATTTCTCGTCTCTACGGAACTCCTTTAATGCGTGAATTTACATACATTTATCCTACGTTTTAATCTGTAGGAGTGATTCGGAAATAAAATGTTATCTATACTTATATATCCTCTTATTTATTTAGTTCTAGTATTTAATTATAGGTTTCTTTTATACGATGTAGTTTAATTTTTAATCAGATTAGAATATTAAAATTTGTTTATTATGAGAAAATAAAAGTCATTTAAAATCATCATCATCCTCCGAGCGTTAAATTCCGGTTTATATTTATCGCAGCATATTCATCTCCGTGACACGCAGCTCTTGCTTGTGTCGCTCAAGTACAGGGCATACTTCACTGCCATACAAAAGGGTAGGCTAATGATGGATTTACTGACCTATCCTTTTAATTTAACCGGCATTTTGGAGTCACAAATGACATCTGTCACCTCACGCCACTTGCCCAAGCTGCTGCAATACGGGCCTTGACGTCGTGGTCGACATCCCCTAAAAGTCACTTAAAATACCTGTACAATAAATTTGATTAAATTTCAAGCCACACTTATTCAATTATACGCAAGATATTAATTTAAATGAAAATAGATAACGCAAGAAAATTACAATTCGCAGATAAAGTATTCATTTTCAATTTATTTCTCAAAGTAAACGTAAATAGATTTCGATTAGAATCCAATTTCTTTAAGAATAAAAGACATTGAATAGGTACAAGTCACAGATGTTTGAAATAGCTCATCAAATATTTATTACGACACGCTGATTGAGAAAAGTAATCCACAGGGCTCCCCCGTTCATTTGGAGCGCATTATCTTAGACGAACTCAGACAAGAGTGCCATAGGATTAGTTCATAAGCAGAGCGGAAGCGACATATTACTTTATATTACCTTTTAATTTATTTTCGAGTATATGAAATCAGTACATCTATATAGGTACCTAGTACTGCTTTTTTATTTATTCATACAAAAATATACATAAGTTTTATATATCTACATTTAAAAACTCTAAGGGTTTGACTTAAATGATAAGTATGTCTGCGTTTTAGGTACAATTAGTAAATATGAGGTAGTTTGAGTATTACATCTACTGTCTCAATTTCTAGTAACAAGTAAGAGGGAGACAGCAAACATTAATACGTGACATTTCACTCTATCCTTGCTATGTATCATGCAGGTGAGGTTGTAGAAAGCTTGTTTACTCACGCCTTTCCACGACGAAATTTGCTATCACCGTAGTTATAACACCCGAAAATTAGCATAGATTATTTATTACACATGTCTTATAAAACATAAAAGTGCACGGCAAACCATCGTATTTAAAAAGGTTATCAAGTTATATAAAATATATAACTACTAGGAACAAATATCTCTCAGTTACATATAGCTGTAGCAAGAACTCTTAAAGTAGGAATTGTTGCAGTGTGTATCGGTATATCCAGTAGCTTTTCAGAAACATTGCAGTAATATTATAGACGACCAGACGGACCTGACGAATTTATAAGGGTTGTGTCTTTACTAAAAAGCTAGGGAACTGTAAAAGAACGGGATGTTTTCATAAGTTCATTTATCAACCAAGAGTACTCTAATCACAAAACTAAGGCATCTCGGATAATGAGCGTATTAATTAAATATGTACCAGCCTACCTTCCGGCGGATGCTACCTGTGTTGTGTAGTGGTGTCTTGGGAAATCACATGTGATAGGAAATGTGAAAGTGGAATGGACGAGACGGATAAGCGACCCAAGGCAAGAGCATTGAGGTATCTTTCTATAAAATCTATGATACTGAATGATAATATCTTGTTTTCAAGAACGTTTATTTCGCGTAAAGTACCTACTTTTACGAAATTTCCGATTTGTAATTTCCCTTTGATCTATGAGATGGAATCATTAATGAAGAGTGACATAAAGCTGCTTCTTTAAGCCTGGCAACCCGTTAGCAACGCCCTTTGTTGTAAACATCCATGGCAACGATGATTACTTGTCATTACGCAAGCCGTGAGTCTAATTTTAGCAATAAAAATACACTCAGAAAGAGAATGTTTCCACGCGACTAGAACAGTATTTTTTATTTATTGCAGGAGGTCAGCAGACAGGCAGACGGCCCACTTGATGAAAAGCGGTTACCATCACCTATGGATATTTGCAACACCTAAGGTGCTATAAATGCATTGCAGCTCTAAAGGCAGACTGGAACCTGGTCACTAATGCCGGAACACAACTCAAAGATGTTATGGCGGCATACTTTAGACTAGGGGTGGTAACCATCTAGTCGGGCAAATGCCCTACCACCTGGCTGTGGGTAGTTTTGTGTCGCCTCTTACGACAGGCCGCGGCACAGGAAATTGTATTCTTTCTCCATTTTCACACGGATAGTACAGAACAGTATTGTAATATAACCCAGAAATGTCTTGTAATTTAAGTGACGTCATCTTGTGTCTACCTTTTATTTCCTGAAGCTTTGTTTTAATTCTTGATTGCCGTTGGAGTCTTCACTTTGAAGTCCGTTTTTATACTTTCTCTTCTTCATTTCACGCGGTCCTAATTAAGAATGCCTAATTATGGGAATATGGGCATACATGTCATCGTTTACGATATCAAGCATGTATTTTCCTACCTATTCCTCCTACAAGAGCTCGGCGGAGACGAAATGAAAAGAGATGTTCGTTTCCTTCATAAATAGCCAGTTTAAATCGTGACCTTATCAATGTGGTTGAGTCTTGTAGGTTATCTCTTATATCATGGACATTAAAGCTGCTGGATGTCTGTTGGATGCGGGAGTTCCTGACTCCATCACCATATATTTACCGTAGCACACTCATTTTTGTGACACATAGTTTCACTCTCATACAACATCACATACGGAAATTTGCTTAGTGAAATTGATACGTGTCTAGATGAACTGGTAGTTGTAAGACCCTGTCTGTATGTCGGTAGTTATCATGTTCATCAAATGAATATGTGAAGACAACCTCTTTAGCCCTCAGGTCGAATTTATATACAATATCTCTACCCAAGTAGTAACAATTATGAACTGCTAAACGCTTATCACTTAAATTTTGAGCTTTTGTGCCTAAGTCCGTGGTCACCCTCTTTCAATTAATCCATGAGTCGAGTGGAGTCTCTTTATTGCTCGGAATTGGTTTGCGAAGCAAATCACGTGCCAAATTACAAGCACAAAGTGAAGGGCCGGCTGGTTTAAACCGGCTGAAATGGCCAAACGAAAGTTCGTTAAAATTCAAGTAATAAGGTCCCTTCATTTATGTCAAGTGGCTAAATGAAGATTTGAAGACTCACCGCTTTAATTCATTATTATTTTAGCAATTCCTTTGCTCTTGGTCTAATAAAGTATTAAAATTACTATAAAATAGCTGCGAGCGGCACTTTTTTCGCACAAAACTTTGCTATATATTCATGTTTTATGAAGTTTTCAAGAAAAAATACGAAAAAATAAGACACAAATCTATGTTCTAATCTAATCTCTAAAATTTTCATTGAAATCTGATGAACTGTTTCGGAGCTAGTTTGAGAAAATATGTCGGCAGAAAAAAATCACAAATAGACTTTATTTTTATAGATTCTTTGATATAATGTTTATTTGTCAATTGTAAATTACACACAACACACTTTTGTTTCGAATCAGTCAAAAAATTTGGCTGGTTATCAGGGTGCGGCTTTACCCCGATACCTTTTTGTTTGAAGATTCTTAAACTTAAATATTTATGAATTATATAAACATTTGACATCAATAAACTGTTGCACAGTTACCCACAGCCAGTTCTTTAATTTATGACTATTCTGTAAATAAAACAGATAACTTAAAAAAGATTCACTTTAAATTAAAAAGCTTATAATTAATATATCCTAGAGTTTCAAAAAAATCAATAATAAATAGGTCACAAAAATCGGTAAGCTGGGAACTTTTCACAAGGTGCTAGCCACGTTACGTTGGATGGCATCGCTTATACGTTGTCCAAAATACAGGCCAGCAAGGTGTCGCGTGAGGCTTTTATCAACCGCGTAGATAGGTCTTGATGAAGGCAGTGAACTTCTGGAACCCATGGCGCCAGAGTTATGACACAATAAGCCATAAATATGTATCCGCTACCAACGGATGCATATCTACACCGTTTTAGGTCCTCTTGACGAGCAGCAACTGCGCGAGAAAACACAGCCTTTTGGGAAGATGGAACGCTGTGAAAGTGTCAATGCACGTGGGGTTTTACATTAGTAGTCATTCCGTCTTCCAGGGCACCAAAGATATCCCATCCGGTCTATTGTGATCGTCGCGACACAGTCCATTAGGTTCCAAGATGGCTGGAATCTCGGCGGTGACAAGAACCCCGCAGATAGCGTCATTTAGCGCAGCATGGCGTGGTATTCTGCCGGCGTTCCTGTCGCTCGCCAAGCCATGGTGACCTAAATTACCGACTTTATCTGACTCGCGCATTGACAGTTATGAGGGACTACAGTCGATGCCCCCAATCGAATAGAGACTGAAATCCTTAATGTAGTGTCATTTAGGTATGTGCCTAAATTCGATGAGGACAGCACCTGAAGACACAAATCTTACTCCCATTTTGACTTTGTTAAAAGACGGGCTCGCTCAGCTCCGCTGGCACTGGATGACAATAGACTTTCATATGCCAATCTACTGTACGGCCCGTCCTAAAACTTTTGCGATCAGGGCTCTCCTGAATAATTTTGGCTCAGGTATGCCAGTAACTATGCGTTTCTGACCTCAGCTAAGTATGGGACTTCAAAGTTACTTAGGTTTATTGATTGCCAGTGAGGTCCATAGTACTATGAATTAAGGACAGAAAAGCACGTGGAGCTACATCTGAAATTTTACGTATTCTCAAGCTACCCAGTTTAATTGGCAGGGTACCTTGGGCCCACATGCGGTCTTCAAAATTAAATGGTACATTTAATATGGAAGTTATTGATGTCTAATAATGGAGTCTGGAACATTTATTCTGGCACCCCACAGAGAAGAGCACCGTAGGACGTACAAAAAATTGTGAATAAATAAGCACTGTCGAATAATAAAATAACCACTGCGTTTACTTTTATTTTCTACTTTCTGTGTAAAATTTTGAATTTTGTCATCAAAGAAAGTTAAAAGATTTTCCAAAGACAGGAAAGTATAAATTTAATTTGGAAGTCCTGTTTTGTGTTAGAAGCAATTAGTTTGCAAAATATAATTTCCATATATTTCCTTAAAGTTGACGGAGATTTTAACCGACTTCCAAAAGGAGGTGGTTCACAATTCGTCTGTATGTGTTTTTAGCGATTAATCCGTCGACTGTGTACGGATATTCAATTTTTTTTTGTTATTTTTTTTATCTGTCATTAAAAGTTGTATAAGTTTCTGTTCATGTTCCACTTGTACAAAGTTTGTTATTAAAAAATTAAAATACATATTTCCTGAAATAATTAGCTCCGCGCCATTGTTGAAAGTTTGGGGCACGATTTGTGGGATTTCTACTGTAGAAGAATTTATTTTATAAGTTTTGTACTGTTCACTTTTAACGAAATACGTTGCGATTGTACTAATACCACCTAAATGATGCGTATACAAAATAATATGTATTATATGTGTTAGTTTATTAACGTTATTTAACATTATCCTTAAGTTAGGGTGAGTAGAATTGCTTTAAATGATGGGGCCGTTTTTCGTTTAAAAAATCGTAAATTATTAGTGAACCCTAAAATAGGAAGTATTTTCAGACTTAATTTGAGAGCAAAAATTTTTCACGGAATGCTTATATGTGCTTATGTTTTGCTTATTATCATGTCAATATTCTAGTAACTCTAACAAAATGCTTATATAACAACAATAAAAGGACAGGATTAACCCGATAAAGTATTCGAAAAGCCCTGGGGAAAATATGAAGGTTCAGAATTCTTTGAAGTATAGTATCGCAATTTATTAAATTTGATCCAACCCTGGTGGGTTTCGGCGGATAAAATGTATTTTTGCGATACATAAGAAGACATAAAGGGTTATATTCACATCAAAGAAGGAGAATAAGCGCTTATACAATGCCCGCAATATTTGATAAAATAAAGCAAAACCAGGATTTGTACTGGTATATAGAGCGGCCTACGAATATCTGTCAAGCTTCTGGATAGAATAAATTGCGTCAGTTTTAAAAATTGTGATGGGTTTTTGAGTAGATACGTTAGATAATAGATAACACTTTATCCTACACTAAAACAAAAGTTAATTTACAGAATAAAATTACATGTATTTATGCAAAAAAGGCAGTGTTATCACTAAAAATGCGACCTCTTCCAAACAACCCTAGAAATGAATTGAACTGATAATGGCGATGGTAGTGTGCCCAAAATATAGTGTGATTATTTACATTTTAGTATTAAGTACTCAAATCTTATATAAGTAATACAATAGTGAGACATTATATATTTTAAATAGATATGACGGAAGAGGAACCTCCGTAGCGTTTATAAAGAGTGTGACACTAGCAAAGCTGACGTCACGACTATTCCCTTCTTGGAGACGACCCATAATTGAGTTCTCAATCATCATAAGAAATTGGTATATATTCTTTGTAAGTGTCGGGGATAGCTTGCGATACAATTATTACACAACGATATCTATTTTCTTGTAAGTGTTACGTAGTATAACGACCGTTTCGTATGACAGTGTGGTATCAACTAAATGCTCAAAATCGAAACACAAATGTTTCGTTACAGGCGAATGCTCATCAGTCAGCGATGCAGTATTGTAAGTTAATGCTTAAATTCGAATCATACATTTTACATTTCAGCCGAATGCTCCCGGTGAGGGAATACCTCTATAGAAAAATCTTTTGACTTACTGTGAATATTATATAGTCATCATAATATGCTGAAAGTTAAGTAAAACGTCGTGAGAGAATTTATACGCCTGATTTAAAAATCGTACTAATAGTCGATTCGAAATTGTTCTTAGGTTCCGTATTGTATTTTATACTGTTGTTTTTAGTTTTCAAGCGATATCACTAAACTATTTTGAATCGGGATAGGTAATTGTAGTAAATCTTCCTATCTTAATTCACCTATGTCTATATACTTATTGCCAGTTCGTATATCTTAGTGACCAATTATTCGCCTCGCTACAGATTATTTAACATAAGCTCCATACAAGTTATATTCAAATTTTTACGGATGGTAAGGCAAGTGAATGATTAGTAAGATATAGTACGTACATTGCTTTTGGTAGTTTCTGACAAAAGTGACTGTAATATTCAAAGACGGATAGAGAGGCAACCATATAGACAGACAAACATGGCGATTTTATAACAGTACAGCTCTTTATTAAGAAGGCTACAGAACCCTAACAACTGAATTACTGACATACCGATGGCGTTGTTGAATTCTTGGAATGAGCTACCTCGTAATTTATAGTAGTAATTTAAGTTAATACGTCATAAAAGTATGAGCGAATAATAATCGTTCAAAAGTCTGAAATGGCTTGCAGCACGAAACCCATTTCATATTTCTATTAATAAATTACATTTTGATGATTGAAGTCTGAAATAAAAATGCAATTATTTGTAATGGACTTTTTGCTAGCTTTTAACGTAATTTTCTTGTATATTTATTTAGCTCTCAAATTTTATTTAATATTTATTATAATACTAGCTGACCCGGCAAACTTCGTACCGCCTCAAAAGTATTCTTTTAAATATGTATTTAATTTGATTTCTGAACGACGGGACGAACATCAAGCGTTCCAGATTCAAAACAAAAAAAATGCTATAGAGCCCTAAAAACTTAATGTATTAGCAGTCTACAATGCATGGAAATCACTTAGCCAAGATGTATTCAACATTTACAAATGAAAATTGAATTGGTACACCACACCGTATTAGGGATATTTATTCAAATGGTGTTGGCAGACATTGCGTACACGGAATAAGCATTAGTCGGATTCAAAATATATGAGAATAGGAGCGTAACGTATTGGCAACATTTGGTATAGCGCTACTATTCAAATTTCGTCGCTGGTACAATGAAACAGAATAAATGTGCTTTATATATAACGTATGTACTTAAATCTTTATCTTGTCTCTTCTACATAGATAATCTATAAATATGAAAGTTAGTTTGTTTCTTGTTAATGAACTGGATAATAAATTTAGTCTATATCCATTTTTAGTCGGAATAAACGTTACATATTTTATGCTTAAGATATAAGCAACCAAAGCAACGCAAAAATAAAATTATAACACCAACAATAAAACTTGTTTAGTTTTTATGTAATTACATCGGACTTACTTATAATAATCTCGTTAAGATACGATAAGGTATCTCTTAAGTAAGAGAATCAGAATCAGTCTATAATCAATTAATGTCTTTTTTTCACTTATAAACGTGTAATTACTTGTTGTTTGTCTAAGAAGAGCACAGATAAACGAAATTTGAATGATTAACGTAGGTTGTACTCAAAATATTCAACTAAAGAGGAGTTTATGGGTAAGATTTTCATTAATTAGTTGCTGAGCAGTTTCTTTAAATTTAAGAATCAATTGTAAGTAAGGCTCAAGGCTATTAGTGTTTCACATCGTTCACTTAAATACATCAACTTCTTAGTTAGGTTCTTGTTAGATGTGAAATATCTTTTACTAACATTTTTTATCGTTTCGTATCCAAGAAAGTGAAAAGAAAGCAAAACGAAAGAAACATATAAACCTACATACATGTCATGTATGTACATATGTTAGTATAGAGAAAGAAATCAGTTTGTACGACCAAAGTTGTAGAAATTATATAGACAGATGTAAATGTACATACATATCTAGGGCTTCATAACAAATGGGCGTACAGACAAAAGTGAAAGTGCAGATTTGCATAAGGGACAAAATTATGAATAAAACAAAACTAGTTGATTGTATAAGGCTGAAATTTTTCTATTTAGGCACATTTGCATCGTGGTAAAACATTTTATATTATAACATTTCATATATTTTAGTAAACAGCAACAAAATAGTATTATTGTGTATAAACCCATTTTTTATAAAGCCCTCGATATGTAGGTATGCTTCATTCATTTTGTTAGAGTAGAGAAAATATTATATTATGTTTTAAGTTTTTATTTGATTTTAGAGCGACTTAAATAAATGAGCATATTTATAGATTTGCGGTAACTCTTCTGCAATGCTGCCGACGTTTGATGAATGCGTCTCGCCGTCAACACGTTCAGCATAGAATACTGATACAAAGGCAACGACCCAATAATTACTCGTCGTCATCAGCCATTTGCAGTCCACTGCTAGACGTAGGCCTCCCCAAGACGGCGCCACTCATCCCTGTCCTCCGATTTTCTCGGTGGCTACCGGCGGCCTTGCATGGGTCGTCGGTCCATCAGGCTAGAGGTCGTAATAATATAAATACTCGCGCCGCTATTTTTCATGATGTAACATAGAACTTAATGTAGTCCCTACATATCAGAAGTGCATTATCAATAATGAAATGACAGGAATTATCAGTTCAAGATTTTCTTTCTTTCTATATTATAAAGCTGTCCACATATTCGTCTACTATATTGTCTTATATATGTATCTTTTTGAAGTAAAACTTCTTTGAATCATTATGATTTGAAGCTAGATGACACCAAAAAGAGATAAGCACATAAATCTATAGGAGTAAATCTGCAAGAGAATGAGATGTGAGTTTTACATACTGCAGCACTGATTAGAGAGTAAATAAGACGGATGATTAAATATAGATCCTATATGGACTGTAATAAAACTGTTTATAATATTTTATGATTATGTTCCCCGAACATTGCGACGGGCAGACGCCATAGTCCCCATATTCCCAGACCGCTAGTACCACTAACAGTTCACCCCAATAGCCCGGTACCTTTTGTCTTCATTTCCCACAATAATCCTACACTGGCCGGGGCTTGTCCTTGGGTGCATTATTGTATACAGGGATAATCGCCGGTCAGTGTCACGCCACATATTTACATTAAATTTGTCAAGGGGCCTCTACTTGTTGGCCTCCCCATGGCCCCACGCAAGCCCTCCAAAAGTCGGGGCCATTTTTATGGCCCGTGTTCTTTAAAGACATACAGAAATTTTATGATTAAAATAATGATAAATTAAAACAGATAATTAAGAAATTTTGAATTATAATGTACTGGCGTATGTAGGCTAAAGGAATTATATTATCCCCTAAGCCTAAAAGATAGAAAAGAATTATCTATGAGTATATTCTCTGCAGTTTTAGTTCAATTGCGTGTGCACACACATTTTTTTTAATGATGGTTTTTGTTTGACCAAGATCACGTTTCATATTAAACGTTGATGCGGTCTAAGATGGACACGTTTAGATAGATAATACCTATTCACACGAAACTGGAACAAATCTGTTGTATACGTTTCGGGAAACACGCATACTGGTAGTGCGTAATGCGCAGAAGGAACGTTTCGTTCGCACGGAAACGGGTGTAAACCGTTTCATTCACACTGGCAGTGTTTCCACTGGGACGAAATGCCGTAACTTGTAGGTTACGCGATAAGTAATTTAAGAATGACTAACGAATACAGTAACCAGTGCTCTATATAACAACTTGAGCATCTATACAGATTTGTGTGCGATCAATTATGTTGCTTACACAACATTTAGAATTTTACTCCCTGATTATTCGGGCAACAGGTCAATGGCTTATGTTAATCTCTGTAAAGATAGAATGCGCCCTCGTGTTGCATGACTGTGGCTTATTTGATAGTTTAAGCGATGGTAGGGTGTGTAGCTTGAATATAATAACTGTCACTCACAATATAGTAGCTCCTAAGCGTTCAGCCTAAGAGTCTTAATTTTTAGACAAACAAAATATTAAGAAATTTGGACAGTTTTAAACTGATATAAAAAAACAAGTCAAATTATTTTTATTGAAAACTAAGTGTTACATAGGTCTTATGCAATACAACTGAGCACTTATTACTTAGTTTTTCTTCGATAGCATCCCAATACTAATGTTACTGATATTCATAACACGCTGTCATCTTAACACATACGGCTTCTGGGAAGATGTTCATTGTATTTTAATTATTTATCATTGGGATATATTTAATCAGGCTGTAATCATTTATTATGAATCATTGATAAACTTTAAAATGATTAAGCCACTGCCTTCTCCCAAGCACAGGCTTCTATGTGAAACATTTTGACTTGAAAAAGGCTTATCTCCTGAAAAAGGATTGTGTTTTGATTTGAGTTAAAGTATATTATCCCATTTATAAAGAGGTTAATAAAAGTAGATGAAGCGAAAGTTCTTTGTCAGGATCGTCGCAAGTGGAGATCTATAGTCTCTGTCTACCCCCATGGGAAAAAGTGTGATAATACATATGTATGTAGTTTAAAAAAATGCAGGAAAGTGAATCGCGGCAATTAATTATGTTTAGAGGTGAATAAAGATATTATACAAAAGATAAGTATAAGACTGAAAAATTGAGAAAAAGAAGACTAAGTTGGTATGGGCATATAATGAGGAGGGATGAAGATCATGTGATAAAAATAATGTTAAACTACATAAAGGTCTACATAAAGGTGGACCAAAAAGATGGATGGATTGTATGCAGTATGAAATGATGATTTGTAATGAAACGGAAGATGTATGTCAGAATAGAGGAGTGTGGAAGGAAAAGACATTAGGGACTGTGTGAATTTAAAATAAAACTGAAATAATACGCTGGACATCGATGGTGAAAATACATATATTTGGTAACTATTAAACAGAAACGTCATTCTCCCATCAATCAGAATATATTGAAAAATAAATATACGAAAGAGTTCTTAACAGACATATTGTGCCGACCCCAATTAATTGGGATATGTTGGAAGAAAAGAGAGATAACGGAATATCATAGAGTAGAACAGAATACAGATTTATTGCATAACATTAAGATACAGTTCAAGAAATATAAGTACAGAAAACAATAGGCGTTCTTATCACTGAGAGTTATTTCTTCCAGACAGTCTTAGAATAGACTAGAGAAGTTTGTGAAATATGTGTGTTTTGCAATATAATTAGGATACAGAATATATATTTTTAAATGGGAAGTTTTTTTTATTTTTTATTGCAGGAGTTCAGCAGACAGGCAGACGGCCCACTTGTTGGGAAGCGGTTGCCATCGCCTATAGACATTTACAACACCAAGGTGTTACAAATGCGCTGCTGCTCTCTTAAGGGAGACTGGAACCTGGTCACTAATGCCGGAACACAACTCAAGGTTGTTTTGGCGACATACTTAAGACCAGAGGTGGTAGCCATCCAGTCGGGCAAATGCCCTACCACCTGGCTGTGGGTTGTTTTGTCGCCTCTTACGACAGGCCGCCAGGCTGCTTACTTTTAAAAAACTTAAAAATAAGCAGAAAATGTATATAATGTATTGATTTATATAAAAACAGTACAATGTACAAAAGTTCATAAATATAGGAGAGATTAAGATGAATTAGTTCGTGTTAGAGTGCGAGGTAATAATCCTTTACAAGCTTATTGAGCATCTGCAGAGATAACCTTTTTTAGATTTTATCTTCATCATCAAACGATCCATATTTGGCCAAATATTTTATCAATCGATTTCACACTACAATATTACAAATAAACACCATTAAAAGTTTCTCAAAGTTTGCTCCAATATTTGTCAATCGATGCAATAAACCTTCGCAGCAGCTTAGGAAGCATTGACCTGTTTTCCATTTAAGTAAGAGCCACTTCATTCGCACATTTGTATGAAAGTGGGTTAAGAGTTATTTCCCTTGGCACCGCGATATTATGTACGCAATAAAAACCAGGCTTGAGAGCGATTAAAACGACATTTTGCACCGGAGGTAAGTGCTTCGCGCAATGTTTCAGGTTGGTGTTACGTGGTTTCATGTTGAAATTGAGGCCCATGAAGATAACATTGCTTTTTTTGAGAATTTAAATGCGAGTTTTCTCCTGCCGTCTAAAGAAATCTTTAAATTAAATACATATTCTGTATTTTCATAATGTTTTTTTTATCAATAGAGCAGTATATTTTAAGTTATTGTGCAATTGTAACATAATATTAAATATAGCTTTAATTATAAAATTAGAATTTAGCCTAAAATATCTTATTTTAGAAAAACCACCTGTTGATTTCCATTATTGCAATCGATACCGCGGTAGCATTTCCGCTGCATACGACACACGTAATGCATTCAACGTGTCCTGTGTCTATTTTTGTAAGTTCTTAACCAAATTTCAAATAACTGTAAGTCAAAAGCGAAAGGACAATTACCTGTATCTCCATCAAGTGATGTAATATTTAGAGACTTTGAAGAGGAACCTTTTATACAGAACAATTGTTGGTGTTAATATTCTTCTTAAAGTTAATACCTAATGTTTTTCGGAAAAAAAGAGAGAGAGGGAGAGAAAGTGAAATGTAATTATTGTATACTAGCTGACCCGGCAAACGTTGTTTTGCCATATAAACGATCACTTCTGCCCGCGCCTTTGCCCGTGTGGTGCGGTTTTTTAACTATCCCACGGGAACTCTTTAATTTTTCGGGATCAAAAGTAGCCTATATGTTGACCAGAAATATAAGCTACCACCATAGAAAATTTCATGTAAATCGGTCCAGTCGTTTCGGAGATTAGCCGGTACAAACAGACAGACAAAAAGAGAAATAAGAAATTAAAAAAAAAAAAAAATTAGTTCTATATCACTTCTGACATCCCCCTGACTCCGTTTTTAGCATTTTTTTAATTGTACAGAAATTCGACCACTACAATTTTATTATAAGTAAATATAGATACTAAGACAGGGGTCGAAGTCATGGTAGCGTAATGGCTAGCGCACGCGTCCTATGCTCAAAGGGCGCGGGTTCGATCCTGGCCGGAACGAATGCCACTTAGGCTGTTTTCTGACCTAACGTGCATATTGTTACAATTATCACGTGCTAACAACGGTGAAGGAAAACATCGTGATGCAACCTGTACATCGAGATAACCGATGTGTCAAGCCTGCCAAGCCGCCTTGGACAAGCGTGGCGGGTATACTGTCCATTCGCCTACAGTGGGAGGCCCGAGACCAGCAGTGGGAAAGTTATGGGCTGCTATTATATACTAAGAGAGGGAGAGATACTAAAGTGTAATTATTGCCACAGACTTTATAATAGTTAAAAATTGTATGACTAATAAAATATATCTAACTATCTAGCATTATTTGTTTATTAATAACAGGAAAATATTTCATCTCACACGTGATGTAATACAATGGTTAATCTTAGCCCTGCTCGTGGTTCGTGTATTATTCTGTTAATGTCGCTATTAATTCTGGATATTGCGTGATGTTTTTTTTAAAAGGAAATCTAGACGTATCGTCGAACAAAGGTGTGTTGGTTCTGTAGCCTGGAATGTTGATTAAATTGCCACGCTATAATTAATACCTGCGTGCACTAATTACTACAAGAAAATGAAGATATTATTTGTAATTATATTTCAAATAGTTAGTTATCATAAGCGTAACGACGCTCCAGCCGAGGGTATGGTGCCGAGATTTCGGCCACTAAATGTTCGGTCTTAGTTTTCAGTTGGCATGATACACCAAACAGACTGAACAGTTAGATTTACGCGGCGTGTAGTTTCAGCGCCTTACGCGATGGTACACATTACGAAACCTTATCCCAGATATCTTATTATGTTATATAAACATACCTATTCTTTTGAAGTATAAATTTTATCAGTGTTGGCAATATGAACAGGTGAAATGATGTACTTTTAGAATCACAAATGTTTGGAGCATGACCATAAAATGGTTCAACTACGTTCGCAAAACTTTCGGTCGCCTACGTCGTATGATGTGTTGATTGCTATTCAAAATACATTAAATGCATTCTCACGGAAACAGTTGCCAGACGAAAGGTTCAGCATCATGTATGACATATCTACCGAAATTATATAGCGCTTAAAAATATTGCGAGTGTATTTTAGCGCCGTGCTTTCGGCAGGATTTCGCTAGCTTAACTGTAACGCTGGGGTGAAATATACGATATAACTATGTATCTTTCGGGATCTTTTTCCTATGTATAAAATTAAGGAGGTTCGGGCCTTGAGGTGATGGCCTCTAACCAGCTCACGTTAACCAAACTGCTGTGTCTGATGGCCTTTGCGTCCTTTACGCTGGCGACTTTGTGATATAGTTGGTAATTTTACGGTGTTCGGTAGCCATCTCCGGCTTTAAGTGATCATCTGTAGCCATATGAACTGTTTTTAGGGTCCCGTAGCCAATTTGGCAAGAAAGGAGCTCTTTTTGGGGCGACCAGAGTTGTATGTATGGAATGGAACATCTGATCACACCCGTAATGTATGTCTGTCTCTGTCGATGACATACATAGTTTAGTTTTTAGTTTTCTATGTCTATAGTTGTGTCGTGGTTGTAACGAGCATCTTCTTACGCAACACCGCAGGTTCAATTATATGCGTGGATTAAGTAAGTAAGACTTTTATTACTAAATATTTACAATAATTTGTTTTTTTTTAAATTTTAATTATATGCAAGGACATACAGTTTGAATAGAGAATGGCTTTGACTTTAAGAACCTCAGCGGGTAGAATGCCGGCGGAGATATCGCGAATAATGAGTAGCGCGTTGACTCGTTTGGGATCTGCTACGTCTCTCATCCTGAATGCCGCGGGAGCCCATATATACTTGGCTTGGCTTGTTGTTGTCGACGCGGGTGGCCCGTGCCGGTGTTCAAGTTCTACAGGA